>JASFXZ010000061.1:0-1305795 GCA_032209605.1 Mactromeris polynyma | reverse complement strand
TCTACCTTTGATATTTTGCATCTGTTGAAATAGTCATTTAACTGTTATATTTTAAATAAAACATTTGAATACTTAACTCAGCCATTATACACTTTTTAATCATGTTTAAGCTTCTCTGTAATGTATGCATGCATATTTATAAGGACTTTTTGTTAGAGTATGTTTCTCCTTTTCTGTCAGAATGATATAACATAGTTATATAATATTTTTACATTTTTATCAACATGTTCTACATAACTATGAAAGGGAACTGATGAGTCATATGCTGCAATGGTTTATTTTTGTACAATGTGCATAGAAGTAGAGCTTGTCAAGTTTCAATTATCAACATATATAATACAATCAAAAATTGATAAAATGGCAGAACACTACTGTAGCCAATATTTGAAGCAAAATCATGTTGTTCTCTTCATGATTTTTGGTGTATCTATATCTGGGAAACTGTCAATGTTTTTGCTATAAGCAAAAATGGTGGGCCCAAGTTCCTTGTCACTATTAACAAAGTGACAGCTGCATATTCTGTCGTAATGATTAACTTCCCTGTCTGCACGCCTGAAAAATGTCACACAAAATAAATATTTGATGATAAACTGTTATTAATATTTAAACTACACCTATATCGTATCAGTCAGGGAATTAAACACCGCCAAGAAAGATGGCTCTGCATATCTGAAATATATTTCTAAATGGCCAATTCTCGACAAATATATTGTGTAATCTGATCGGATTTTTCCAAAATAATCCTTGTATTTGTATTTCATGTGTTGATAAGTGTGTTTTGTTACTTGTGTTTTGGAACGGAGGATTATAATGCTGTTTAGATACTTTTGTGCGGGTACTGATGTTGATTATTGTGTTGTTTTACTTGTTGTTGGGGTGCGGATGATAGTAATGGGGTAATTGGTTCATTTACTTACATGCTAATTTCAACAATAACAGCATTTGAAATTGATGATCCGTTGATTAACGCACATAAGAATTCCAACTATCGTCAGCATTTCATAAATGATCACATCTAAAACACCAACATCAACTTCTGAACACCACCCACAACCAAACGTCACCCTCAACACCCACAACAACAGCACAAGTCTCACATCAAAACTAACAACATCCGCAACACCAATCGAAATTTCAGAACTCGATCCACAACAATAGCAACAACAACTGAAGTCTCGTAAATAGAATCTCTCAAAAAGTTTTGTTTTAACTTTGTTATTTTGTAGTAAAATATTTGCATTTGTCCGCGTGATTATAATACAGCTAAATTGTCTTTTAAATTTAACAGGTCTTTTGATGTATTACATATTGACTTCAGGGGGGACAGAAATTGTTCTTGTAATTGATAATTATGACCAAATGTAGTTTATATTTGGATTACTCTTCATTTTATAAAGCTTCTCCGTTTCGGCCGGCATCAGGCCATCATCAGACATTCTGCCATGAATGTGACGGAGCTCATTCTTATTAACAGTTGACAGTAATTTCATTTGCTGTTAACCCAGCTAATAACGATAAACAGGGGACTGTTGGATTCGTATCGTTGTATCCGAGCATTATTATAGATGTATACATAGTTGACTTTCTTCCTCCGCAGGCGAATAATTGAGTAATTTGAATTAAGAAAGGAGTGTTTGTGTACAGTTAAAATAAGTTCATTCTGTGCATATAGTTATGGCAATTCTAGTGATCCAATATTCGATCAACACGTATAACAAACATTACACTATTGAGACATCATCTTAACATAACACCAGCAGCTTTCAAATCTCTGACATAGACTAACCAGCTATTGAGTTATCGAAATGGACGTAGATCAGTGTCTGACCAACTTTCATCGCAGATTTTTTCGACAACTTCTAGAACTGTTGCGAGAAATGGAAGGTAAGAATTGGCACATGTACATGTTATGATATATTTAAAGACAGACACATCATGTTTTCAATTAGTGTAACTTCGAACCGGTGTCACCGCAGCACTAAAGAATGAAAGGTATAAAAAGTATTCTTTTGTTGGACCGTGCTAGGGTTAGTCATGACAATTATTTATTTTACAAGTTTTTCATGTCAAGATATATCGAAGGGGTTGGTGTTTAATGATATCAATCGGTTCGCAAGACCGAAAATTGTCACAAATATCTTGATAAGCGAGATAATTCAGAGCTAGTGACCCAAATAATTCATTGTTGCTTACGAAATATTGCAATTCCTGATATCTCAGGACCCGCCGAATAATAAATAGAAATTTCGATCGAGCCGGCTGGTACCGTAAAATTTGAACCATAATAAGCGGTATTTCAAAGAAAACAATATCGTTATAAGTGGAGTGTACTGTAGTTTTATCAAGAATGAACTCCGCCGTGCTCCTTAGAAACACAGAACATTTCACTTACCAAGGTTAGATTCATTTCACATCTTACGTAGTCGTCTTAATTGTTCATAGGATAATTATGGGTATGACAAAAGAAATGTTACAATTGCAGCTTATTATTTCAAAATATAGAAATATTGAAATTATGACCCTTCAGACCAAGATCTCATATTTACTTTTATGTATTAGGTTGTCTTAAATAGATACAAGATGTGTGCAGAACTTTGCAAAATTTGATCATGTACACATCACCAATAAATGAGTAGAGTATATATTAACAGTGTACTCGGTACAAAGGGAAAACAAAATGATAAAACTATATATCAATGCAAATTAATGCGAATCTGTCAGAGATAAAGAAATCACGTAAACATTCAAAACATTTAAGTGGATTAGTCTTCAAACAAAACAGCACAAAATTCATCCGCATCAATTAGAATCACTGATTACCCACAGGTCAGTCATGATCAACTACATTATCTTCAAAATCTGAATTAATGCATAGTATTGTCTTACTCAAAAACAACACAGAATGAATCACAAACTTATCCATAAATCCACAAAGCAAACAAAACATGCATATGACCGTCATCTGCATCCGTAACAGTTAAAAACATCGATAGACCGCTCGCATAATTGGCCATTACAAACAAACACCACAACTGCATCGACAACAATCGCAACAAAAACCAAACATCTCAACACAACATACAAACCCCGAGATACCAAAAGAAGCATCACAAGAAAACTTGCAACATCAAAAACATGAAATAAAGCATCGAAGCACCACTCGAAACACGATTCGAAGAAAACAAGAAATAATATTCAACAATCCATGTGATCCAAAAACACAAAAGATGAAACATCACAACACCAGTCACAACATTCACAACATCACGGTAAGAACCGCAACAACACACAACATTCGCAACACAACCAAAACTATTTGAATTACTAAATAAATAATCAACACAACTTACAAAACCATATAAACAATCAAGGCATGCAATCGGTTGTTTTTCATCGAGTTTTGCGCCGTAATGCAATACTTTTTCAGTCAACATTATGCGGCAGGCAATCTAGTTTTCCTGGAATTGATTATCGACCAGTACTATCTATCTCGCCGCAAGCAGCTGACAACTTCACATAATGTAAAGACATCACCGTAGCAATTGCAATTTCAGAACAACTCAATGCAAGAAAATAATTTTCTTGTAATTATACATGGCTGTTTGTTTTTATGTTAATGTAGACGATGACAAGTGAAAGCATTGCATTCAACAAACGGCGTTGAAGAAAATCAATGGTGCGATAAAAATGGATTACATAAAACATATGTTTAGTCTGACTGGAATGAATCTTCGTCTTCTTCAAGTGTTTCGTTAGGTGAAAATCGTAGCTGCAGGCTCTCGATTCGATTGATAAATATGAAATACAAATAAGAATATGCATGAAATAATAACATTTTAATAAATCATTAGCCAATACCGCAATAATTCCATCATTATCAATGTAAATTACTGACAATCAACAGTTCAAACACGACAAATACACTATGTACAAAATCAAACTTTGCACATAATACTGTTAATCAATCATTAAACAAAACCGCAATCTTTCCATCATTATAAATTACTGTAAATCAACAGTTCAAACACGACAAATACAATATGTACAAAATCAAACTTTGCACATAATACTGTCCCACTCAAAAAACAACACAGTAGCCGTAACAACACTAGCCACACAATCACCAAAACAAAAGCAACATTAATATCATCGCCATCGACATCCGCAATACTAAACAAAACATGGATCCACCACTGCCAACATTGGCCACATCAAACAAACCGCCACAATTCAGCATACGACAATCGAAACAACAAGCAAACCATCACAACACAACCAACAGCATCAAATGAACGAAAAGAGCATCATAATACCAACCAAAACAAACATTCACGTATCAAAATACAAGATCATAACACAACCTACGCTCTAACAAACAAGAAAGAAGCGAATGCAATGTATTCATTATATTGCGTTGAAGACAATCATTGGTCCGATAAAAATAAAATACACGGAACATACATGGGACACTCACTTGAATTAATATTCGTCTTGTTCACAACGTCTGAAGTTTTTCGTTAGTAGACATTCGTAGCTGCAGTCTTTCGATTCTGTCCATTTTCTCTCTAACATCTACAAAATCTAAGCATATGAGCAATCAAAAACGAAAAAAACAGTTCAAATATTTGGGAAGATTGTTTTGCATACAAAAGCTATCAATAAATTCTATTTCAGACTCACCACCACCATAGATCTTCAACTGCTTTCATTATCTGTACAATTACACAGTCTCTTCAACGTACCACCATTGTTTTCAAACGTCCATTCTGACTTTAATTTCACATTCTCTGAAATGTATACAATATGAACAATAACTGCAACCAAATCTAGCCATGTTCTTGATGAAAGATGAAAAACAGAGTTCAAATAATGGCTGGATTGTTTTGCATACAAAAGCTATCGATAAAATCTACTAAACACTCACCAAGACAGATCTTCCATTTCTTCCAATATTGTGCAAGTACACATTCTAGTCAACTTGCCACCATTGTTTTCAAAAGAGCATTCTGACTTTAATTTCCAATTCCCTGAAATGAATACAAAATGCCAAATAAATTCGTTCCACAAAAATTCAGCTGCCTTCATAATTATCATACATAACAAAAATCGAAATAGTCAATTTAAATTAACATACACTATATTCATACATTATTCGCAAACCGTCTGTATGCTGTTCATTGTTTACGATACTTGTTTTACAGTGATCAAATGTCAGGCGGTAATTAAATTTTAAGCGAAGGCTTAAATTATTATCAATATAAATTGACGGACGGACGGATGAACGCAATAATCAGACGTTATACACCCTTTCAATTATACCGTAAATAGAATTATCTGCCCTTCGATGACGTCATTAGAGGATAAACAATTACTATAACGGTAATATTTAGAGCGCGAAATGGCGACGTAACCAATTTTTCGGCGATGGAATGAAAGATAAGGTATGTTACAGATGTAATTTGGTTTAGGATGTATTTTGAGATACAAAAATGTATATAAAAAAACTTATACCTAATGGATTTTGCGAAATTGCTTTAGTTGGATGCTTAATATTTATTTGTCACATAATTTTGCGACATACTGGGATTTTTTTCTTCACAAACTCAGTCGTTAATATGGACTTGGAAGACCGTATTTTGATGTTATTGTGAAATCGTACGCATGTCTGAAGAAGAACCATACATATTTTTCGTCATTTCAGTCATGGGCCGTCATATGAAAGAACATGGATATAGCCAAAGAGACCTCAAAACCACAGATCTATGCGCTACGCCAGATATGGCGCATCGATACAATGTTATCAGCAGACGCACTGTCTAAAACAATATATTTATGTAAAAATAAAATATGAAACTCACTATCTGGTTAGTTATTCCTACTCACATTAAATATAGATTGTTTATAGTCACTTTTAAAAGAAGTCTCTTCTGAAAACGAGACATAGCGCTATAATCCAACAATTATTTTTAGACGTCTTTCGTGGCTGGCTGGCCATTTAGTTTCAATGTTTAAACAATTTCTGTGTTGTCGTATGAATTGATAATTGACAGTTATTAATTGCTTTTCTTGTATTTTAATTAATTTGATTGGTGGATGCCTATTGTTTTGCAATTCATAAACCACGCCCTCGGCAGATCAGTTCTACTGGTCACTACTGTAATTGAAAATTGCCCTAGGTGTCAGCTGTAAAAACACAAGAGTCATAAAACCCCAGGAGATCTTTATTATATGTGTTAATTCATATTGCTATTTCCTGTTTGATAGAATTAGTGCCTTTGATAATTGAAATGAATAGGTCATATCAGTCTGTGATCTCAATTTGTAATAAACACAATGAGATTACAACTGTGTGTCACCCAAAAATATTTATACTTCAAAGATTTAGCCAGCCTCTTCCGACATTTTTGAATGTTAATTCATGTTCAGAATTAAATTGATGCCAAAACCCTTGTCTCACACAGACAATAAAGACATTGATTTGACCTACTTAATTCATATTTTGCACACGCTTGTGCTGGGTACAATAGACGACTTGTGTACACAAAACATGACATGCTGGCGTGATCTACATCATTTGTCTAGTTGATCTTTACACATTTACATGATTATGTAAGCCTTGATTGTTCTTCACAGCAGCCTTTTTAAAATATTTTATTGACATGAAAGTGTATTAAGTACAATTAGACTTCGATGAAAATATCAAAAAATGAAGCGGAAAATTACCGACTTGTTTCGAAAAATTTATGAAGCATTAATGCTCTGAAAATTTCTTTAACTGGGATTGTTTGATCACCGTTTATGGAATAACTTTTAATATTAACCACATATTTTTAAGGATTTGTCATCTTAAACGATTGCTTTTTGCATTGGGGTAAGTTAAATATATGGTACTTGTTGTGAAAATCAGAGAATTAAATTTATAGGAAACTAACCGCGAGTATGTGAAAAAATTACGCTTCCCGTGTGCAGCGTTAATTCGATACCTATGATTTTTTGAATGCTGTTAATGCAAAAACTTTAATATATTGTAACCTAATACTTTCTGTATAGTTCTACTTTAACAAATAAAATGTCCGATTTTTACGAAAACATTAATAAATTTGCTCAACGCATAAACTTTTGTTGATGTGCAGCGTAAGTAAGCAGCACTGGCCGTTTTGGAAATATTTTTATCCTCGCATTACGTCACGTCCGGTAGGGGGCGCAACTCTTAGGCGACTTAAATCGATTAATTGAAAGGGTGTATAAGTTGCCTGTATCAGCTTTACCGAAATAAATCAACCGTGTTAGGAATACAAACCATACTCACGTGGCCCGCGCATTAATCAGTCTACTGACACAAGTCCAATGCCAAACCTGTAATGTTAATGCAAGTATACTTTCCAGTTACTGGATATATTGGGTTCGAGTCCCAACGGGGTCTTCAGATTGCAGTAGATTTACAAAACGCATTATAAGCAAAACTCATTTTGGAGTTTGAACGGATCGACAAGGTGGAGGTACACAGATACAGTTATACAACTATGTAACGTTAAAACTTAGAACAACAAATAAATAAACCATTAAGAGAGATAATTGAAATATATGTATAATATATACAAAATTACAAACAAGAAATACCCATTGCTATCTGATTATATGAAGATTTTCTTAAAAACGTTCCAAGACAGTTAGCGACTTCATTAAAAACAAGTTTCGGTCTTACCATACCCTGGTTTGATCTAGCTCACCTCTGATAGAGTCATCATCATTGATCACCGGTGATGAATATGAAATACAAATAACAAGTTCCATGAAATAATAACATGTTAATCAATCATTAGACAAATATAACAAAGAATGCATCACAACACCACCATCAACCTTTACAACTGCAAATTAAGCATCACAACATCACCAACAATATTTACAAAACCAGAAAATGCGTAACAACACCACCAACAATGACTACAAACAGAAGGAATGCATCACAACACCACCATCAACATTAACAACGTCAATGAAAGCATCATACACAACCAACAACATCAACAACTACAAAGAAAGCATCATAACATGACCAACAATGTTTTCACTAACGACGAAAGCATCATAACACGACTCACAATATTTACAACAGCAAATTAATCATCACAACTTTACCAACAACATTTACAACAACAAAGAAAGCATCATAACGCAACTAACAATATTGACCACATCGAAGAATAACTTAACGCAACCAACAATATTTTCAACAACAAAGAATGCACCACAACACAACGAACAATATTTACAACAACAAAGAAAGCATCATAACACAACCAATAACATTTACACTAACAAAGAAAGCATCATAACACCACCCACAATATTTACAACAACAAAGAAAGCATCATAACTCAACCAACAATATCTACAACGACTATGAAAGCATCATAACACAGCCAACAATATTTACAACAACAAAGAAAGCATCATAACACAACCAACAATATCTACAACGACTATGAAAGCATCATAACACAGCCAACAATATTTACAACATCAAAGAAAGCATCATAACTCAACCAACAATATCTACAACGACTATGAAAGCATCATAACACATTCAACAATATTTACAACAACAAAGAAAGCATCATAACACAACCAACAATATTTTCAACAACAAAGAAAGCATCATAACACAACCAACAATATTGACCACAACGAAGAAAGCATCTTAACGCAACCAACAATATTTTTAAAAACAAAGAATGCATCAAAACACCACCAACAATATTGACCACAACGAAGAAAGCATCTTAACACAACCAACAATACTTTCAACAACAAAGAATGCATCACAACACCACCAACAACATTTACAACAACAAAGAATGCATCATAACACAACCAACAATATTTATAACAACAAAGAAAGCATTATAACACAACCAACAATATGTGCAACATCAAAGAAAGCATCATAACACCAAGTATATTTACAACAACAAAGAAAGCATCATAACACAATCAACAATATTTACTAAAATAACAATTTGCATGAAATAATTGCATTTTAATCAATCATTAGACAAATATAACAAAGAATGCATCACAACACCACCAACAACATTAACAAATGCAAATTAAGCATCACAACATCACCAACAATATTTACAAAACCAGAGAATGCGTAACAACACCACCAACAATAACTACAAACAGAAAGAATGCATCACAACACCACCATCACCATTAACAACGTCAATGAAAGCATCATACACAACCAAAAACATCAACAACTACAAAGAAAGCATCATAACATGACCAACAATGTTTTGAATAACGACGAAAGCATCATAACACGACCCACAATATTTACAACAGCAAATTAATCATCACAACTTTACCAACAACATTTACAATAACAAAGAAAGCATCATAACACAACTAACAATATTGACCACATCGAAGAAAGCATCTGAACGCAACCAACAATATTTACAACAACTAAGAATGCACCACAACACAACGAACAATATTTACAACATCAAAGAAAGCATCATAACACAACCAACAATATTTACACTAACAAAGAAAGCATCATAACACCATCAACAACATTTACAGCATCAAAGAAAGCATCATAACGCCACCCACAATATTTACAACATCAAAGAAAGCATCATAACTCAACCAACAATATCTACAACGACTATGAAAGCATCATAACACAGCTAACAATATTTACAACGACTAGGAAAGCACAACACAACCAACAATATTTACAACAACAAAGAAAGCATCATAATACAACCAACAATATTGACCACAACGAAGAAAGCATCTTTACGCAACCAACAATATTTTCAACAACAAAGAATGCATCACAACACCACCAACAATATTGACCACAACGAAGAAAGCATCTTAACGCAACCAACAATATTTTCAACAACAAAGAATGCATCACAACACCACCAACAACATTTACAACAACAAAGCATGCATCATAACACATCCAACAATATTTACAACAACAAAGAAAGCATTATAACACAACCAACAATATGTGCAACATCAAAGAAAGCACCATAACACCAAATATATTTACAACAACAAAGAAAGCATCATAACACAATCAACAATAATTACAACAACGAAGAAAGCATCCTAACGCAACCAAAAATATTAACAACATCAAAGAGAGCATCATAACACAACCAACAGTATTTACACCTACAAAGAAAGCATCATAACACCACCAACAAAATGTGCAACATCAAAGAAAGCATCATAACACCAAAAATATTTACAACAACAAAGAAAGCATCATAACACAGCCAACAATATTTACTACAACGAAGATGGCATTATAACGCAACCAACAATATTTACAACGACAAAGAAAGCATAACAAAACCAACAATATCTACAACAACAAAGAAAGCATCATCACATAACCAACACTATTTACACCAACAATGAATGCATCATAACACAACCGACAATATTTACACCAACAAAGAAAGCATCATAATACCACCAACACGATGTGCAACATCAAAGAAAGCATCATAACACCACCAACAATATGTGCAACATCAAAGAAAGCATCATTACACAACCAACACTATTTACAATAGAAAATTAAGCATCACAACACCACCAACAAGATTTACAACAACAAAGAAAGCGTCATTACACAACCAGCAATATTGACAACCACGAAGAAGGCATCATAACACTACCAAAATATTTACAACATCAAAGAAAGCATCATAACACAATCAACAATATTTACAACATCACATAAAGCATCATAACACCACCAACAATATTTACAACAACGAAAAAAGCATCATAACACCACCAACAATAATTACAACAACGAAGAAAGCATTATAACACCACCAACAACAATTACAACATCAAAGAAAGCATCAAAACACCACAAACAACATTTATAACATCAAAGAAAACATATTAACACCACTAACAATATTTACAACATCAAAGAAAGCATCATAACACAACCAAAATATTGACAACATCAAAGAAAGCATCAAAATACATCCAACAATATTTACAACAACAAAGAATGAATCACATCACAACCAACAATATTTACAACATCAAAGAACGCATCATAACACCACCAACAACATTTACAACATCAAAGAAAGCATCATAACACCACCAACAATATTAACAACATCAAAGAAATCATCATAACACCATCAACAACATTTACAACATCAAAGAAAGCATCTTAACGCAACCAACAATATTTACAACATCAATGAAAGCATCATAACACCACCCACAATATTTACAACATCAAAGAAAGCATCATAGGGCAACCAACAATATTTACAACGACAAAGAAAGCACAACACAACCAACAATATTTACAACAACAAAGAAAGCATCATAACACAACCCACAATATTTACAACATCAAAGAAAGCATCATAACACCACCAACAATATTTACAACAACGAAGAATGCATCTTAACACCACCAACAACATTTACAACATCAAAGAAAGCATTATAACATCACCAACAACATTTACAACATCAAAGAAGGCATTACAACACCACCAACAATATTTACAACAACAAAGAAAGCATCATAACGCAACCAACAATATTTTCAACAACATAAAAAGCATCATGACACAACCAACAATATTTTCAACAACAAAGAATGCATCACAACACCACCAACAACATTTACAACAACAAAGAATGCACCCCAACACAACCAACAATATTTACACCAACAGAGAAAGCATCATTACACAACCAACAATATTTACAATAGCAAATTAAGCATCACAACACCACCAACAACACTTACAACAACAAAGAAAACGTCATAACACAACCAACAATATTGACAACAACGAAGAAAGCATCATAACACCACCAAAATATTTACAACATCAAAGAAAGCATCATTACACAACCAACAATATTTACAATAGCAAATTAAGCATCACAACACCACCAACAACATTTACAACAACAAAGAAAACGTCATTACACAACCAACAATATTGACAACAACGAAGAAAGCATTATAACACCACCAAAATATTTACAACATCAAAGAAAGCATCATAACACAACCAACAATATTTACAACATCAAAGAAAGCATCATTACACAACCAACTTTTACTTTTCACCCCTACGTCTTTCAAGCGTTATCATTATACCGAGAATGACCTAAATTTGATTTAACAATAATGCATCATGTAGCCAATAAAAGCTGTCACATTTTGCTACTAAATTTCCCTATATGTTTTATCTAAATGGTTACAAACTTTATTTCCAAGTCAGTGCACAGTTTCTTTTTGGTGTCAGTATAGTTACAAAACGGAAACTTGTATGCAACGAGTTGCCAGCTTGGCTACAGAGACGAGTGGTACCGTCACACAGCACTTTTGTGCTTTGATTAAGAATGAATTCCATCGTGGAGCCAAGTGCGCAATATACGGCGAGTTATTTTCATGAATGAAATTGTAGTAGATGCTAACAACAATGCATGAATATCACCGTATCGGAATGAAAAATATACACATGTATAAACCAATGTGCTATAAAGGATTAGAAATTCTTAAATATTGACTCAATATGCTTTTCTAATATATTTCAACACTGTTCAACGTTTTTATTATGCGATGTAAAGTGGCATGTGTTGAACTACTAACTCCACGCGCATGGAACTGTGTACTTCGGACTTCGGGAAATAAGGTCAAATGGACAGCATTTGAAATGTAGCATAGATACTATGGCCTTGTGCTGACGCCCCAGGCCAACAAGGAAAGCATCACAACACCACTGACAATATTTACAACAACACAGAAAACATCACAACACCACCAGCAACAATTACAAGGATTGTCCCCCTTGAAAAATGAATTGATTAAAACTCGATTTGTACTGTTATATTATGGAAACAAATGAACGTAAAATAACTTTTTTTGTATATGATAAGGAATAACACCCATGACAACACAAATATTTTATTTCACTGAATTTGACAATTTTTGTGCGAAATAAGATATTCAACTCGACTGAAAACGTTTTTATGAACACTATCGCTTTTACCCCACATGCTTATTGACGCATAATGTCATTCCTTCTTCGTAGAAAATCCTTTCTAATTTGTAAGAATTTCTAATTCATGCCACAGAAAATTTCTATTTTCGTTTTGATGTCTAAAACTAGGCTATTTCCAGTTATAAAATGCGTCGATATGAAACTCATGAAAATTCGTTTTGTGAAATGCAAAATTCGGATGGTTTAAATTTTAAAGTTTAAAACTATCATATAGCTATCAGAGAAGCGAATCTCAAAATGGTATGCAGCTTAAATAGCGGTTGTTAATTATCATTAGCGTAGTAAGAACATTAACAAGTATACCCTTGATGCGGTGAAACGGAATAACATTGAATAAAAACCCGCCAATTCAAAATTTGTTTTCCAAAAACAAACTGTATACATTATTCATTTCAAAATTCCGTTTGTATATACATGTAGATATATTGTGTTCATAATTACGAAATTCACCAATAATCATTTTCAACTGAGAGAATACAACAAATAGTGAATGACATCAACACGTTGCGCTAGAAAAAGTCTGTGTCTGAAAAAAATAAAATACATGCAACATATAAGGAACATTTTTAGAAGAAAACTCACTTGAATTAATCTTCATCAGATTCACAACTTGTAGTTTTTTATTAGAAGAAATTCGTAGCTGCAATCTTCTCGGTTCTGCCCATTTTGTTATGCCTATATCTTCGGCAAAATTGTGTGTAAATGTGTTGAAGATTTAATTCAATGAACGAAAATCGCGTGAACAAATTTGACAACCGGTCTTGGAGTGTTTTTACAAAACCGGTACGTATAATAAATTAAATACCGTATTGTTTCCTATGTGACATTGTAGCGCAGTCGGTATAGTAGCAGACATGAATAATGTTTAGACAAGACATGGTGTGGATTCGAGCTTCATCAACGACCAATTATTTTGGGTGTTTTTACTTTTTATATAGACTAGATCGTTTATATACATCATTATGTAATCACATATCAGCAGCTTTATTTAATGCTTATTAATTAGAGAGTGTTTCATTTTTTCATTAAGATTTCTTTATTTGTATTCAGATTCGCTGTTGGCGTTATACAATATGTATCCCCAGTTTAATCCGAGTCTGTGTACAAGATATTGTAATTCGTGATTGCATTTCCTTCTGTGCAAATTTCGTAAGTAATAAACAACATGAAACTCTGCAATTTGTAACGGTACATAAATGCACTGACGTATGTGGTACGTGGGCATACATGTGAATCATATGTCCATCCGTTATAGATTATAAACATGATGAATAACTCGTCAGGGTACAATTGTATCGTTTGTTTGAGTTGTCTCCCGTGTTTGGCGATGGGTTCTGAAAGTTCGATATGCTATAACAAACCCTTAGCGATCGATTATAAACATGATGAATAACTCGTCAGGGTACAGTTGTATCGTTTGTTTGAGTTGTCTCCCGTGTTTGGCGATGAGTTCTGAAAGTTCGATATGCTATAACAACCCTTAGCGATCGATCATAAACATGATGAATAACTCGTCAGGATACAGTGTTTTATTGTTTCTTTCAGTTGTCTCCCATGTTTGGCGATGGTTCTGAAAGTTCCATATGCTATATGTGTTCAACAAACTTAATTCTTCGTAGAATTAAACTTCTTAATTTTTAGTCTTGAAATGTGCACTGCTTGATTATGGTGCTGTTTTATGGAATTTACGAAACATATCAATAAAAATATACATTGTACTACATGAAGCGTAACAATATATAACCAAGGGGAACACAAATATATATAGCTGTTTCTTGTGTATAAATCTATAAATGAACTGACATCTTTGTATTTGCGTTCATTTATCGTCGCCACCGTTCCCATATGGGCGACGCCTCCGGAAGAATGTTAGTCATATTGATTGTTGAAGGATAGAGCATGATACAGGAGATGCACCAGTTCCAGAAGCACCCCTGGTTCTTTTACGTGCTCGATGTAAAGCATCATACACGGGACCTCGGTTTTTAAAGTCTCGACCGAAAGAATGTTAGTACGGTCAGTGATGGAGCGGGGAATCGAACCTGCGATCCCAGGATTACACGTCTAGGGGCATTACCACTGGACTACAGATCCGCTACTAAAAAACTGACATCTGGCTGTATGAGTTGAAGTAAATCAAGTGGAAAATTCAACCGTTAATTCAACCTCCAACGATTTATTTCAAATTAATGTGTATAATATCTGACTGATTCCTTAATGTATGATTCATTGTTGTATAATACAATGTATTACCATCATAAAGTATATAATCCATTTTAAATTAAACCATTTTCATTAAGATTCAAAACCATATTCTTACAAGCAAAGACCTAAATACCATGTTAGGGTCCCATGTAATTGTTAGAAGTAATTTGCCTGACGAAGCAAATGCTATTCAGTTTTAAATATGAGGATTTACAGACATCGTGCACCACATTTCCAAGTATGGAAATCCCCACGAACTTTCCGTTTGTTTCAATCACGAACATATAAACAAAAATTGATTTTGTTGTACATAACGAAAACTCATTTTTAGAAAATACGGTTATCGCTTGAACCCGGTATATTAGTATGTCATGATAATGCAACCAAGAACCAACGAGCGTGTAAGTTGCTATTTATAGACTTTGGTTTTCCAAAAATACAGCTGACACGGCTGTCAACGTCTGGCCAGAGTTTTGGCGAACAAAGTGTGTGAGTATTGCTCTTTTATACACATTTTAAACGCTTATTTGTGTTATAATTTCAACACTTTGTTTTAACGAATTTGTTATATTTTGTCTAGTCATATATTAACTAGATATCTACAAAGTAAATACGGCGTAACTACGTTTCTCTTTTCAACTGGTACATTATATGATGTATAATGGCGAATGTATTATGTGTGCAAACAAATGAACATTACATGAACATTGTTAGTAGCCGACCGCTCTCAGCTATTTTTATTCCGACAATGTCCGGTTACAGTTCCACCTGAAGTTAAAATATGTGTATTACGGAATGAAAATAAATGATTTGTTATTATTTTTCTGTCAATTTATTAATAATCCGGATTTAGAGGCTCCATTCCATGGTCTCGATGTTAATCTGATTGGGGGGCGGGGGGGGCGAATCATGACTGGTATGAAAAGTTTTGTGTACGAATGCGTTTCAATAGTCTAGATCATCACTGGGTCATTTAAACTTCGATCAGAGCAGCTGAGTGATTGAGATCATTTGACTGCTGCTCAAACTACGAGATGAATCGGCAAATCTTCAGGATTGAGAACATTCATTTGTTTGAACCCCTGTAGCATGTTTTCAACAAACTAACATAAGGAAATATAAAAAAAATAAAAGTATTTTTGTCCAGGACCATAATTATAGCCCCGAGCTTTCATGTTTGGTATGTAACATTGTTTTGTGGTCTCCTACTAATGTTCATATTGCCCCTGTGGTTAATTATTACTGACTCTGTTCCGAGGTCTCATGTTTTGATTGCCTCATTATGGGAAGTCTTTGAAGAGATTCAGGGTCATCTCGGCCCACTTACAGTCTCGGCCCGGTCCGACTCGGCCCATTTACAGTCTCGGCCCGGTCCGACTCAGCCCACTTACAGTCTCGGCCCGGTCCGACTCGGCCTACTTTTGAAGTGCAATGAATGGGCAAAGTTGTTCACATTATTGATGCGATATGTATGAACATTCTAAGTGTTGATTTTTGATACATTGATCGTTAATATTTAAGTTAAATGTTAGTTGAAAACATTACTGAATATTCTCAGTGCATTGAAGATTCGCGGTACAGTGGAAATTTCCCCGTGAAATGTATATTGGTATCTGTTATGATAAAGTAGACCATACAAAAAAGTTTAATATTTATTTCATAAATTTCACGGATACATCGCGAGAAATTCTCACAAATCACAAAATTCCGTAAACACTCACAGTAATATTAGACAAGTAGAATAAATGTAACAAATAATAATACACAGACAATAAATCACAATAGCACAGTATAATTGGAATATCTTCGCCTTTTCATTGCTATTAAAAAGACGACTTCTATCACATTCTTTAATATGCCGAATTGCACTTCAAAAGTGGGCCGAGTCGGACCGGAATGTGTGAACAACTTTGTCTATTCATTGTACTTCAAAAGTGGGCCGAGTCGGACCGGAATGTGTGAACAACTTTGCCTATTCATTGCACTTCAAAAGTGGGCCGAGTCGGACCGGAATGTGTGAACAACTTTGTCTAATCATTGTACTTCAAAAGTGGGCCGAGTCGGACCGGAATGTGTGAACAACTTTGCCTATTCATTGCACTTCAAAAGTGGGCCGAGTCGGACCGGGCCGAGATGACCCTTTACCCTTATATAGGGAAATCTTTGTGAATCTTCTCCTAAACTGCATGTCCCAATGTGTTGGTATGTTACGTTGTCTAGTGATCTCCTTCCAAGATAGTTCACATTTTGCCCTGGGGTCATATGTTTTCTAAATAGATATATTGGGTATAACTTCGAAAATCATTTCTCCTGAACCATGCTTATCGAAGTTACATGCGCGCAATGTAGCCAGTAGAGCGTCTGACCCTCATGAGTCATGGACCTCTCGTCAGTAGAGCGTCTCACCCTCATGAGTCATGGACCTCTCGTCAGTAGAGCATTTCACCCTCATGAGTCATGGACCTCTCGTTTTTTTGTTGCAGTTATTTGACGTATAGAATACCTGGTAATACAACAATGGCAAGTGTGGAAGTTGCATCGAAAGATGACACAATCAGATTAAATATGGAAGCATTCCTTCCTTATATCTGTAGTTGTATACAGTTGACTGATTTACTGACCCAGATACATGACTATACAAAAGGTATGTTTGAATTATGATACACAATGTTTGTGAAACTAATTTACATGATATCTCTATTTTGGCCTTAAATGCTTCCTCATACAAATCAAGGGCTTTTTCTAATATCTATAATCTGGATCCATGACACATTCGGATGTGGTTCCTGAGTTGTAGCTTTACACTTACTCTAGTCACCCCCACTATACCAAACATTACTTAAACCTTGAATTTTCTACTCTAATCACCCCCAATATACCAAACATCACTTAAACCTTGAATTTTCTACTCTAATCACCCCCAATATACCAAACATTACTTAAACCTTGAATTTTCTACTCTAATCACCCCCAATATACCAAACATCACTTAAACCTTGAATTTTCTACTCTAATCACCCCCACTATACCAAACATCACTTAAACCTTGAACTTTCTTTTTACCCCAAGGAACAAATAGGTCGAGATTTGCTTAATGCTTTGTTTGTCTTTCAGTTTTGTTATGATCTATATTGCAGAGCAGCGAAAGGAATTGTTTAATGTATCGAAACAAAATAACACTGAGGCATGCAGAAGAGCTATACACTTATTGGTGAATGAATTTCACGAACCTGGAAGATTTGTAGCGTTTAAAGAAGCCATGGCAACTCGCGGTATGTATATATTCATTATGAGAAGTTATACAGTTACAGTGGAACACGCTTATAACGAATTTATGGGGACCTGGAGATTTACTTTGTTATATCCAAACTTTGGTATATCCGTACAGCGAAATTTTGTTATAATTGTATGGATATAACACATCGTTATAATTGTATGGATATAACACATCGTTATAATTGTATGGATATAACACATTGTTATAATTGTATGGATATAACACATCGTTATAATTGTATGGATATAACACATCGTTATAATTGTATGGATATAACACATCGTTATAATTGTATGGATATAACACATTGTTATAATTGTATGGATATAACACATCATTATAATTGTATGGATATAACACATTGTTATAATTGTATGGATATAACACATCGTTATAATTGTATGGATATAACACATCGTTATAATTGTATGGATATAACACATCGTTATAATTGTATGGATATAACACATTGTTATAATTGTATGGATATAACACATCATTATAATTGTATGGATATAACACATCGTTATAATTGTATGGATATAACACATCGTTATAATTGTATGGATATAACACATCGTTATAATTGTATGGATATAACACATTTCGTTATTGCATCCATTACTGTTAACGTGTTTTATGTTTCTTCCTTGCACCTGAACTATATGTGTGTGTAATGATACAGAACATACATAGTATTTGTGAATTTCGTTATAATCAAGCCTGTTTGCGTTAAAATATGTCTTTTGAGACCCACAAATTACTACGTTATAAATCCAAAATTGCGCTTTATCCAATTTGTTATGACAGTGTAGTTATACAATAAAATATAGAAGAGCTTGGTCGGGGAATATAAATTAACACATATTATCTGACTTTTGGTTATAACCGAGTTTACATTAATTATAAGTGTGTTTCACTGTATACAGTTATATATGGCGGCCAGTGGACGTAACAAGCATTCCTATATTACCAACCAATCCTAACCATTTCTTCCATATGCAAAGGCAACTTCACTTCATCAGGTTCCCATTTCATTAACATTGTCATCTTAACTCTTTTCTTATCTTAAATTTTCCATTTCTTAAATTCATTTTCTAAAGATTTTCATGTACCCATCGTCTGTTTACATTATAAATAAAACTAACAGCCATACTTATACAAGAATGCTCGCGTTAAGAAAGATGTAGGTTACTTCATCTTAAACTAATGCAAAAAATTAAGAAATTCTTAAGTGAGAAAAGTTTACTGAAACGCTTTCCTTAGCAAATAATTTCTTAAGAACTTTCTTAAGCTAAGAATCTCATTAAGAGAGTTAATAAAATGGCGCCCTGATGTGGGGGGCAATTGTCAAGGTGAACATCACCTGACCTGGGATTCGAAAGTACAACCTCTATATTGACTGTTGAGAGCTCAACCCACTGAGCTAACCAGACAGGTTGCCTATCTTTGTCATTCTCATATATTGGAAATTAACAAATTAACTACTTGACTTAAACAACCAGGTAAAGCCTATCCCTAAATTATGGACTTTTTTGGAATTGTCTGAAAGATTGTACTATGTTGTATTTACCAAAAGAATTATCCAAAGATAACTGTACACCTGTTAACAGTTTCAACACTGTTCAACGTAAATATCAGGAACGTATCGAGTAAAACAAAGAGTTACCTAACCTGAATTACGAGTAAAGCCGATGTGCTATGCTAAACATTTATAAAAAATGTTGTTTTTTACACTGTCTGTATAACATTGTTTCTTGTTCAATTTTCTAATACAATAGATGATTGGAAAGTTTGCAATCTAAATTTTCCTAAAATATACATTTTAATATATTTGATGTATCCACAAGCATGGAATCAATTGTTAAACTTGACCACATAGGGGGAATTTTGCACGTTATAAGAAGAGATAATCAGTCAGTAATATTTACTCGCTAAAAGTCTGTAAAAATGGGGGTAGTGCCTAATCAGACTGTTAATTGGTGTAATGCTGTATGTGTTCTGTTTTATTTATCAGGATATCCGGTTATTGTTAAACTTTTGGAAGGAGAATATGTTCCATTTAATGCAAACTGCCAAAAAGTTATTGATCTCTTCACTTCTACGCTCGTTCCAAATCTTAATCCCGAAGAAATTCTACCGTATTTGGAAAGTCAAGAAACTCTACAAGCAAATGATGCACAGGAAGTGAGGGCAGAGGCTATGAATCATGGCAGACAGAGAGCATGCTGGTTACTTCTATTCCATTTGCCTAACCGAGTTGAGAACTGGTTCAGAAACTTCATGGAGGCTCTGATAGAGGCGAGATATGGTGAACTGGCAGAAAGACTGGAACCAGATATGTATGAAAGTAAGTTTTCATTATATATTAGCCACTTATATGTTAAAATGGTTATGTTGATATCACAGACAGATCAGAACTATTCCTCATTTGATGTCAAGGCAACACATTTTGTTCACAAGACAATAGATAAAAGAAAAAAATGTTTAATTTGCTGACCAATGTTTGTATTCACAGCTCACAAGATGTTAGGTATAAAATCATGTTTTCTGGAACACGAAAAATCAGTCAATGGCGCCATCCGGATTCGAACCCGGGTTCCCGGATTGCTGGTCTGTTATGCTAACCACTACACCACAGCGACCTAACATCATTTTCATGTTACTTTAACTTATAAAGTGAGATAAGGTTATACATTGTTCATAATTAGGACAGAATTCAAGTTCTCACATTTACAATATTTCTCCCTTGTTCGGAATTGTCAGCCATTTTGATATGCTAATTTCCTTCAAGTTTATAGGGAATATAATGTTAACGATGATAAACTAATCCGATATATAAAAAATAAATTATTCATTACGCTCATGTGGGCGTTTGACTCAGTAAGTTGAAGAAAAAGAAGTTGTCACATGCAAATTCTCTTGGTATTTTCTCAATTATCACATATTTGGAAATTACTCCTATAAGGGCTGATCAATTTTGCCTATCAAAATGGCCGACAGTTAAAAGCAAGGGAGGTAAATATTGTAGATGTGGAAACTAAACATAGAAGGGCAGCTAGATGAAGTGGAGCCTGTAAGCTTAAAAAATAATTGTGAAACTCGTAAAAAGTATTGTGATAAAATGGATGTCACACAAGATTGCATACCTTAAAAGTGAAGCTTTCTTTGTTTCAGAAATAATAACTCAAAGACATGGTGCCTCTAACCTCAACCATTCAGAAGTAGCACTTGCTAGTGGTATAGCATTAAATAATGATTTAGAAGGTACATTGTTCCGTATTGAATAAATCATACATGAAAGGGTGAAAGCACAACTAATCTGTCTTCTTTATCAGCAGATTATTCCAGTTTAGTTTTACCCCATAACATGGGCATCAGAGTATCAACATAGTACAGTTTCTTTCCTCGCACCATCGGCACCAGGAATTATCTACCGGTAACCATCGCCGAGGCTCCTGAGCAAGAGCTCGCAAAAGTGAAATTCTAAGGCAGCTATCCTCCCAGACTGTTTTAGGAACCGATGATGGTTAGAGCTGTACCGGTTAGGTGAATTCACATTAGGCGCCACACTAGCTGGGGTGGTCTGATGCTAAGGAACTGACGCAGCCTGGGAACTATCTCTTACGCACTCTTTCTACTTCTATCTATTCTATCACTTCTAATGCTTATTCCTTACACACTTGTAAATTTTATCTTGCCACTAGCCAAGACGTAATGGTCAATGATGACAGTGTTTCGTGCGATGTAGATGTAGTATCTTAGATGTAGTATCTTATTTATTGCTTTTCTCTTTCCAACTTGTTCATAGCCTGGCTAAAGTATTATGGGGATCCAACATTTTCATAGCCTGGCTAAAGTATTATTGGGATCCAACATTTTCATAGCCTAGCTATAGTATTTTGGGGATCCAACATTTGCATAGCCTGGCTATAGTATTATGGGGATCCAACATTTGCATAGCCTGGCTATAGTATTATGGGGATCCAACTTGTTCATAGCCTGGCTATAGTATTATGGGGATCCAACATTTGCATAGCCTAGCTATAGTATTATGGGGATCCAACATTTGCATAGCCTAGCTATAGTATTTTGGGGATCCAACTTGTTCATAGCCTGGCTATAGTATTATGGGGATCCAACATTTGCATAGCCTGGCTATAGTATTATGGGGATCCAACATTTTCATCGCCTGGCTATAGTATTATGGGGATCCAACATTTGCATAGCCTGGCTATAGTATTATGGGGATCCAACATTTGCATAGCCTAGCTATAGTATTATGGGGATCCAACATTTGCATAGCCTAGCTATAGTATTATGGGGATCCAACATTTTCATACCCTGGCTATAGTATTATGGGGATCCAACTTGTTCATAGCCTGGCTATAGTATTATGGGGATCCAACATTTTCAAAGCCTGGCTATAGTATTATGGGGATCCAACATTTTCATAGCCTGGCTATAGTATTATGGGGATCCAACATTTTCATAGCCTGGCTATAGTATTATGGGGATCCAACATTTTCATAGCCTGGCTATAGTATTATGGTGATCCAACATTTGCATAGCCTAGCTATGGTATTATGGGGATCCAACATTTTCATAGCCTGGCTATAGTATTATGGGGATCCAACATTTTCATAGCCTGGCTATAGTATTATGGGGATCCAACTTGTTCATAGCCTGACTAAAGTATTATGGGGATCCAACATTTGCATAGCCTGGCTATAGTATTATGGGGATCCAACATTTGCATAGCCTGGCTATAGTATTATGGGGATCCAACTTGTTCATAGCCTGACTAAAGTATTATGGGGATCCAACATTTTCATAGCCTGGCTATAGTATTATGGGGATCCAACATTTGCATAGCCTGGCTATAGTATTATGGGGATCCAACTTGTTCATAGCCTGGCTATAGTATTATGGGGATCCAACATTTGCATAGCCTAGCTATAGTATTTTGGGGATCCAACATTTTCATAGCCTGGCTATAGTATTATGGGGATCCAACTTGTTCATAGCCTGGCTATAGTATTATGGGGATCCAACATTTTCATAGCCTGGCTATAGTATTATGGGGATCCAACTTGTTCATAGCCTAGCTATAGTATAATGGGGATCCAACATTTTCATAGCCTGGCTATAGTATTATGGGGATCCAACTTGTTCATAGCCTAGCTATAGTATTTTGGGGATCCAACATTTTCATAGCCTGGCTATAGTATTATGGGGATCCAACTTGTTCATAGCCTGGCTATAGTATTATGGGGATCCAACATTTGCATAGCCTAGCTATAGTATTATGGGGATCCAACTTGTTCATAGCCTGGCTATAGTATTATGGGGATCCAACATTTGCATAGCCTGGCTATAGTATTATGGGGATCCAACTTGTTCATAGCCTGGCTATAGTATTATGGGGATCCAACATTTTCATAGCCTGGCTATAGTATTATGGGGATCCAACTTGTTCATAGCCTAGCTATAGTATAATGGGGATCCAACATTTTCATAGCCTGGCTATAGTATTATGGGGATCCAACTTGTTCATAGCCTAGCTATAGTATTTTGGGGATCCAACATTTTCATAGCCTGGCTATAGTATTATGGGGATCCAACTTGTTCATAGCCTGGCTATAGTATTATGGGGATCCAACATTTGCATAGTCTGGCTATAGTATTATGGTGATCCAACATTTGCATAGCCTAGCTATAGTATTATGGGGATCCAACTTGTTCATAGCCTGGCTATAGTATTATGGTGATCCAACATTTGCATAGTCTGGCTATAGTATTATGGTGATCCAACATTTGCATAGCCTAGCTATAGTATTATGGGGATCCAACATTTGCATAGCCTGGCTATAGTATTATGGGGATCCAACATTTGCATAGCCTGGCTATAGTATTATGGTGATCCAACATTTTCATAGCCTGGCTATAGTATTATGGGGATCCAACTTGTTCATAGCCTGGCTATAGTATTATGGGGATCCAACATTTGCATAGCCTGGCTATAGTATTATGAGGATTCAAATTGTTCTTTGGGTTGCATATCAATCTATAATGCATGTTTGGCTTATATTAGGGATGTCAAAGAATATTTGTTTGTACGTCCGAATATTCTGTTTCGACATTCAAATATTCGATAAAATATATATTTTCAATATAAAAGCTGAATGCAATTGTATTAAATTTCAATGATGTGTATTATCGCATTGAATGACATTTTACGCATGAAAATAATATCTACAGGTGCTAATTGACATGTCATGTTGTATATTTGAGGTCAAGAGAGATATGACACTCTGGTGATGACACTTAGGCCCTGAAAATATTATATATTGTGGGGATTTTTACAACTTAAGTGATCAGTTTAAAACACAAAATTGAAAAAGCATGAAGTTAAACTTCGAATTTCAAATGTATTATTATTAAATATTATTATTTTCTCTACAGGAAGCACCATTGAAAAAGAAGAATTTGAAGTTGGTGAAAAGTATTCAGTGCAACTTTGTGCAACTCCAGCTCCAAATAGTATTAGCTCCAAAGGCAGCGTGATAACAAAGGGAGATCACTGTAATGAAAATGTTGATGGAAAGGGAGGTAACTGTGACCTTTCTTTGAAATTTGATGATATGACATTAAATATGAAACAAAATGAGAGCAAGTTAGCTGGAAATAAACTTGTTCTTCAATCCAAGCAATGTGACAGTTATGGCGAACATAGTTTAACACAATTGAAAGATCTGACAAGACTAGAGCAAGATGAAACGCACCTAAAAATGCTTGTTGGAACCAAACCAAAAGTGAAAGCTAAAGTCATAAATAAAGGTTGGTTGTTTGAAGTTAAAATAGTTTAGAAAGCAGTCAGTTATGTTGGTGCAATTTTGCATAATGTGAACATATTATTCATTCTTAACAGTGAGTAACCCATACACCATTTATATTATACAGTGAGTAACCCATACACCATTTATATTATACAGTGAGTAACCCATACACCATTTATATTATACAGTGAGTAACCCATACACCATTTATATTATACATAATGTGGACATATTATTCATTCTTAACAGTGAGTAACCCATACACCATTTATATTATACATAATGTGGACATATTATTCATTCTTAACAGTGAGTAACCCATACACCATTTATATTATACAAAATGTGCTTAAACAAATACCACACGTCTTGGACTTGAAAAGAATAAATAAATCATATGGTTGTTATGCCATATATGAAATTAAAAATAATATTGTTGAAAGACATTAATGTTTTAACAGTTTTGCAGAAGTGATTCTTATTTTATGATAGTTGAATGAAAGGCTCGAATTGTCTGTAATGAATGTTGTTTCAACTAAGTCAGAGGCACTGTCTTGTGTATGTGGCGTTCCCTGTAGTTACATATTCTCTCTCTATTATTGGACCTTTCACATTTTGGATGCATAATTGTAAAAAATGATATTTCATTATTTTGTCTGGTTTTCAAATTCTTCAGGGAAACTTATACAATATGACAGAAAGTTTCTACTTTCGCTGCGAGATTCTCCACGTTCAAATACATGTACTTATCGGACAGAAATCGAAAAATGCAAAGATATTGTACTCCCGAAAACACTACCAAGAAAACTTGGTTTGTATAAAAGTAATACTTAGATGAGTCAAACACATTAGCTCATCTACATGAAAGAGTGAAAGTATAATCATCAATCTATGTCATTCATATACAGCACACCATTAGCTCATCTACATGAAAGAGTGAAAGTATAATCATCAATCTATGTCATTCATATACAGCACACCATTAGCTCATCTACATGAAAGAGTGAAAGTATAATCATCAATCTATGTCATTCATATACAGCACACCTTTCCCACTTTTTTGCATTCTCAACAAAATGCATATCAGCACTTCTTCACACCACCATCCAGGGCTCTAGAAAAAAATTTCAAGGACACTTGTCCTAGATTGAATTAATTGAAATGTAAAATTTGACTTGTCCAACATAGGAAGCTAGTTGTCAGAGAATATCGGTCAATTTAGTAACATATAAACATACATAATGTTAGCTCCACAATCTAAAATTGAAAATCACATGTATGTGTTAGTGGGATTCTAAGGTTTGACTTACAACTGAACAATTGCTGATGTTAGTTAGCTTTACAAACATACTTGTCCGAGACTAAGGGATTTCTAGAGCCCTGCCATCATTGAACTGCAGATCTACCATATTGTCGTGTAAATGTGATCTATCTTATCCTGTTAAGTTCTTACTTTGATCATTATCACAATCATTAGCTAGTCTTGTTTAACTATTTCAACACACAGATTTATATGTTTTAAAATGACATTAGGTCGCTGTGGTGTAGTGCTTAACATAACAGACCGGAGACCCAGGTTCGAAGCTCGGTAGCGCCATTGACCGATTTTTCGTGTTCTTCAAAACATGATTTTATATTACTAGATAAATTTTTGGTCTGTGAGTTTTTTGTCAAATTCTCAAACTTTTCTCCTGCTTTGTTAATTTACTTTCTTATAATACAGTTTGATTTGTTTATCACTAAACAATGCCAACATCAAATTGGTAAGGGCTTGTAGACTTTGTTAAGTTTTCAAAAGATTTATTTTCAGTTTCTTTAATTGCCTTTATGTTGAATTATTTTTATCATTTAAACAAATTCTAGTCAAATATTATTCACTGCACATGTGCATTTTATTTCTTGAGTAAGCATTTTAAGCATTAAATTTAAGATCTTTTAACCTTTATTAATTAAATATAACTGGACTATACTCATGCAATATTCTGTATGGGATGTACTTAATCTGATTGTTTATTTAAACATACAACAAAAGTGCATATTTGACCAAAATCCATTTGTAAGGAAAGTGTCACTGAGCTCAAAGTTTAACCATGTAAAGTAAAACCTCAATAATAAGACCACCATTGGGACTCTTGAAACTGGTCTTATTATTGAGGTGGTCTTAATATTGAGATTGAATAAAGAACAAAACAGTGAAAATGGAGTTCTTAATTTTTAGGTTGTCTTATTAATGAAGTGGTCTTTAAGTGAGTTTTTACTCTACTGTGAAATTTGGATTCCACATTTTTTTCTAACATAATAAAAACTTAGTTTGTGTTTCATTAAGTGGCGAGTTAGACAATAAATCCTTTGGTAATTTAAAATGCAACTCGTGTAACAATCTGAACAATGACAAAACAATGTAGGGGAATATTGGATTCTTTGTTTACTTCTAATGGCACAACATGAAGCGTTGCTAACATGTGCACTAAGGACAGCCTAAAACCAACTGGTCCAAAAGGGCCAATATTTTGGGGGAAAATGATGGAATAATGAATCCTCAGGTAAATTCTGTGAATAGGAAATAGGTGTACAGTGGTGCACGCTTATACCGTACTTGGTTATAACGAAACATCAGATAGAATGTAGTAATTTTTATTCCCCGACCAAGCTCTTCTATGTTTAGTATGTTAATGCAACAACAACAACAATTCTAGTGTTTAGTTCATCCATTAATAAACTAAATGCAATGCATTTTCTGTATCATACACACAAACATCTAATTCAGGTGTAAACAAGCAACAAGTCAACAGTAATGGATGCTATTACGGAATTTGTTATATCCGTACATTTATAACGAAATTTCGTTGTATGGATTTAACAAAGTATATAACGAAGTCAATCTCTAGGTCCCCAGAAATTTGTTATAAATGTCACCACTGTATCATAAATATATACTGTACTGCAAACAGTTACTTAAAGAATTTATTGTCACACTTGCAACATGTTTTGTTTTACATTTACGTTGACCTTTTCAGAAGCCTCTGCAAAGTCAAGGTCATCATCAACAGGAGATAACAATATTGAAACATACGTAAGATCTGTAGATACAATTCCTAGAAGAGAACTTTTGTCTGATATTAAAGAAAGCAATATAAAGTCAGAGAATCAGCCACAGATTTTTGAGAATGACCTTGAAAGTGGCGACAGTGGAAATGTTGAAAACACTGATGAATCATCAATAGCAAATGCTGAAACAGCAACTGAGAATAATGCAGACAATCGGAGTAGGGGAACTATGAATACAAAGATTAACCTTAAACTTACCAATGCACCGGATAAAGATATTGGACAAAATGGTGAATGTCAAGGTCAAGCTGAAGATCAAGACCCTTCTCAGTCATTAAATTTTGATTTCTTATTAAATGATGTAAATGATTCTGGTAGTTGTGTTGGGAGCTCCACCGAAACACTCCCTAGTCATGTACGGGACTTCATTGAAGAGGAATTATTTGGAGCTGTTGGAGGAGAGGATGTTTATCAATTGCCAGGTATTAATTAAAACTTTAAATTTCATTGATTTGAAATCCATGCAGAGTAAATGTTTCTACCAAGCACAGATGGTTGAGTTGTGGACTTTCTCTCAGGTTGGATTCCCGCGAAGGGCAGGTCATGTTCTGTGACTTCTGGCTACGTCATTTGTCCTATGATTCATATGGTGAAGTGTTCAACTGTCTGCTTGGAGAAGGGTCGAAGTTAGTACTGTTTGATTATTAATTCCAGGAAAACTGGTTAGCTCTACTGACTTGCATATCTGAAAATAGTCTTATAAATGCTCATATGTATGCTCTTTATTAACGTTTCTGGCAAAGCGATTCTTCCTGTTATGTTACCCACACCAACAGTTCTGCTTAATATATTACTATATTTTTGATGAAAGGCTTTGTCAGAACCATTAAAAAAGCAGATAACTGAAGAATAATAAGACTTCATTATCCCTACTGGGATAAATGTAATCTGAATAAATAAAGCAAAATGGCATTAAACCTAAGAAAATCAAGGCATGTATGTAACAGTCGATGTGCGTTTAACTTAAATACAAGAGATACAATTATAATGGCTGATATATAATAAAATAAGTCATAAATCAATTTCTATTTTCAGTTTCATCCAGTTTCTTTATAAGTAACAGTCCCTGTATTTGTTGACCATTTTTCAGAGAAAACATATGTTGATGAACCACAGGAGATACACTTTGATGATATGAATGATTTCAACAAGAAAATTAACAATGGCCCTGACATTGAAGTAAGAAATGATGACGATGAATATATGGAATTCAACATTAAAACAGGTACATTATACAATTTGTGAGAGGGTTTTTATAAAATTTTCATCCATTGTCTTCAAATTGAGGCGCATCTGCCAGAAAACTGAAAGTACTGCCTTGTGTTCAGTTACGGTTAATGGAAGCCGCTCAGAGCTAACAAGTGTTTTGACCACCTCGTTTTTATTCTGGTTCCCTGTCTCAATAGTATTTACTTTTACGACAGTAAAGGCAAGGTACCAGAATAAGGTATTTGCGGCTCACATTTTGTAACGTTTTGCGATATGGTTCCCCGTGTGCAGTCAATTTGATACAGTGGGCCAGGAATACAGAACGTGAGTGACTGTTAGCCGTAACTGAACGCAGTTTTCGGCTCACAAATTTCGATTGCGCTATTAGCGAGTGAGTGTACAATGCATGCCACTTTTTGACCAACAGTGTGTTCAGTAGTAAAATGTTACTATCATTATATTCATAATGTGACATTGCTGAAGGCAGTGATTAATGTACCGTTAAGAGAGATAAGCAGAGAATTTTGCCAAATTGAACTAACCCACATTTTCATGAAGATTGAGTTATCTACTCATTGTTACAGTTCAACATGGATTTTCAGTATTGGCGATTGACGTATTGAGGTAACAATGTAATTGCCACCTGTTTTCAGATAGTGATGACGTTGACGAAATTGAGGACAAAGATGTGTCATTACGTGAGTATCAGAAAGAATTGGCCAAAGAAGGATGTGCTGGAGACAATGTCATAGTTATGGCCCCTACCAATACTGGAAAAACAAGAGTTGCTTTTAAAATTATGCAGGTACAGTGTTTATGAGGGGCGGTCATTAACTATGTGGAAAACCTGCATGGCCTGGTTGTGGAACATTGTTTTCGGCTTAGCTGTATAACATTGATTTTGACCAACATTGTTTATCAAACAAATTTTGTCCTCGGAGCAGGATTTTTAAAACTGACCAATCATATTTTCACCCAACAGGCAAAACTGGTTTTTGTAAGATGTGCGTTTGTTAGCAATTCGAATTTAGTTGGAAGTAGTTTATATGTTTAAGTATGTATTAAATGACCCTGATAAGACAGGTCCATGCGTATGGTATATATAGATCCAAGTTTTTTGTAAGGATTTATTTTTTGACATGCAATAAACATTCATCCTCCCATCTTGATCATTTGTTCAGTTTTCAAATTCCCAAATCCTGGCCTTCGAAATGTTATGATGTAAATATGAGCAATATATTGCTAAAAATGAATTTAAGTCCATGGAACTAGGTAATTTTGTCAAACATTTCCCTATATCTAATATAAAATGAAGTTTTGAGGCACACGAAAAATCTGTCATTGGCGCTAGGATTCAAACCTGGGTCTCCGGATTGCCGGTCCGTTATGCTAACCACTACATCACAGCGAACTTACGTGATTTTCGTGTAAATTTAATTATAAAGTGAGATAAGGTTAATTACACTTTGGACGAAGTACGGGGCGAATTTTTACATTTGCCACACCGCACATAACACCAGCTGTAGTAATATTGCTATAAAATCATGTTTTGGAGAACACGAAAAATAGGTCAATGGCGCTAATGGGATTCGAACTTGGACACAATCAGACATCCACACATAGCGTGTACACATAGATGATAATTTGGCATTGCTTGAATATATTTGGTCGTTACATTTTCCAGGAGCATTTAAGAACACAAAGACGACAACATAGAATTGGTCGAGTGATATTTCTGGTGGAGAATGAAGCTTTAGCTATACAGCAAGGCAAAGCTTGTGCGGAAACATTACCAGCGTATAGAACAAAGATCATAACTGGTAGCTTACAGAGGGATAAACAACAGTTTCTCAAGGACTTTGTAGACAGGTATGTATTATAACTGGTAGCTTACAGAGGGATAAACAACAGTTTCTCAAGGACTTTGTAGACAGGTATGTATTATAACTGGTAGCTTACAGAGGGATAAACAACAGTTTCTCAAAGACTTTGTAGACAGGTATGTATTATAACTGGTAGCTTACAGAGGGATAAACAACAGTTTCTCAAGGACTTTGTAGACAGGTATGTATTATAACTGGTAGCTTACAAAGGGATAAACAACAGTTTCTCAAAGACTTTGTAGACAGGTATGTATTATAACTGGTAGCTTACAGAGGGATAAACAACAGTTTCTCAAGGACTTTGTAGACAGGTATGTATTATAACTGGTAGCTTACAGAGGGATAAACACCAGGAAGACTTTGTTTAAATGACACTTTCATAATATTAAACCTAAATATTCAACCTGGTGTCTTGCTAGAATCTGACTTTACTAATTTTGTTCTTTGACCATAACTTGTCTTGTTGTGTCGCCCTTTCTCCGAGGGAGACATATTGTTTTGTCCTTGGCATCTGTCAGTCTATCCATCCTTCTGTCCGTCCTTCCACTTTTACTATGTCCGCGCTTCATCTCCAAAACGACTGGTTGGATTTCAACCAAACTTCACAGGATTTATCAACATCAAGTGTAGTTGTGCATCCTTGTCGTTTTGTTTGGCGGAGATAATTTTTTCTCTCAGTTATGGACCTTTGATGTTTTAATACATATACAATGCATGGTGAACTGATCAAAGAAAGGTCATATGACTATATTTCTTGTTTTCTCAATATTTTATTGTACTGTATCAGTATTACAATTACTGACAAACTGCCATCAGGGAGACATATGTCTTTTAAAAAAACAACCATCTAGTTTTTATAATGTCTCAAATAGAGATATCTATCAAACATAAACTTTAATTTTTTTTGTTAACAGGAGAGACATCTTAATTGTGACGGCCCAAGTATTGTTGAATGCATTGATATTAAAGGAAATACCAAGCTTAACAACATTTTCTATGATTGTATTCGACGAGTGTCATCACACTAACAACAATCATAGATTCAATGAAATAATGAGTCGTTACATGGATCTGAAACTGGACAAGAATCCTGATATCGACAGTCTTCCACAGGTAATAGATGTAACCACTAGCAGATCTAAGGGGGAGGCACACCGGGCGCACACCCCCTCTAAAATTCCCAAACCTTACATGTGTGTCTGAGTATAAATACGAAAATATACAGAGATCTTAAATTATAAGATTTTCAAATAAGCGATTCTGAATTGGTTTTATGTTTAATAACAAAGTTCTAATAAAACACGGTCATTGCAATTTTAAAAGGCTTGAGCAAAACCAAAAAATTACCAATATGTTACGCCCCCCCCCCCCCCCCCCCCACCGCCTAAGACCAAATCCTGGAACCGCCCCTGGTAACATTTTAATGTTTGGCTCTTTGTTCTGGTACTTCAGACTGCAATGTGTAAAGTTTACAAAAATTGAGCTTTAGTGAAGAGTTAAAATTTAGACAAAATCAATTAACGATAAGTGGATGATTTGATGTGGACCGTTTTGCATATATTTTTCAGACATATAAAAATATAAAATCATGTTTTGAGGAACACGAAAAAGTGGACAATGGTAGCACTGGGATGCTAATCACTAAACAACAGCGTCATTTTTGTGTAAATTTAACATATAAGGTTAACTACAGTTTGGACAAAGAAAGGGTGAATTTTTACATTGGCCACACAGCACTTGACGCCAGCTGTAGTAATACATGTATTGATATAAAATCATGTTTTGATGAACACGAAAAATTGGTTATTAGCCTTGATTGATGCACATGTGAACCGGAAGTCAGGAATTTGACACTTTGACCTAAGGTTCTCAGAAATGTTTTGACCTAAGATGATATAATTATCTTATCATGCAGGCTCTACCAATGTTTCGTGATGTGAGAATTACTGGTTGGAAACCCAGCAATGCGGGTATGGTATATGGTATGATACTAATTGGACAGTATTCGCACCATATTTTTCAGTATTGCTAAATGTATGAATTTCGGATATGATGTTGTTCACAGGGTTGACTGTACTGTTAAAAAACCAAACACCACCGATCAACTCATTTATTATGTTGCTCAAGGGAAGTAACTGTGAATTTTTCACAATTTTTTCACGCCAGATCGTTGGTTTGACTGCCTCTGTCGGTGTAGGTGGGAATGTGTCTGAGGATCTTGCGATAAAACACATGAAAGAAATATTGGCTAACTTGGATGCTAAGCATTTGTGTACTGTCCGACGGTACAAGGACGAGCTGCAGCGGTTTGAGAACAAACCAATAGAAAGTAAGCAAACTATTTAACATTGTAACCTTGATTCTGAAATGCTAAATTAGCATCTTGCACTGTTGCAACTGTTTCTTTATCAAAACTGAATCACAACATTTTGTACCAAACCCAAGTTATGTTATGAAGGTATAGAAATCGTAACAACTATAAATTTGGAATGTAACGGCTATTTTATTGTCTGGATCCAGTCAATATCACTGTGTGTATCTCACAGAATAGAAGTACAGTAAAACCTCAATAATTAGATCATCCTTGGGACCCTTAATAACTGGTCTTCTTATTGAGCCGGTCCTAATATTGAGGTTGAATGAAGAGCAAAACAGTGAAAATGGACTTGAAAATTGTGGTCTGAATTTTAAGGTGGTCTTATTATTGAGTTGGTCTTAAGTTAGGTTTTACTGTTCTTTAAACAAGGTTATTATTGAGTTGGTCTTAAGTTAGGTTTTACTGTTCTTTAAACAAGGTTATTATTGAGTTGGTCTTAAGTTAGGTTTTACTGTTCTTTAAACAAGGCAAGTTAATTTATTACCCCATTTATTTTAAAGTGTTCACTAGTTAATAATGTATACCTTTTTCTGTATTAGGCATTGTTACTGCTCATAGAAGACGACGTGATCTATATCGGGATGCTATTCTACAAATAATGGCTCATATAGACGAATACATGATCAATCACCCAGGTAAATCAGTCCAACATAATTAGTGAAATTAGTAAAAATCTTTGTGCACAGGGTTTGACTCTTATCTTAATTGTATATTATAAAGTAAAATAGACTTGACCAGCTTTCAAACCATTTTAATCTTCAATATTTTTCAAATATTATTTGATTACAGACAGAAAGCTATGACACAAATTTACATGGCTATTGCCCCTTTCAAGGAAACTATCGCTGTCACTGTCTGAATGTGTTTCTTTGTTTTAAGTTGTTATTAGGAAAATGATCCGCAATAATGAACAAGGTGTTCTGATTAGTGGTAAAAATATTGACGACGTCCACCATCTTTCTGGATCTAGAGAATTTGACATTTTGAACCACTGTAATTGTCATGTTTACAACAGCTATAAATTTCTTGATGGTTTTAATATATTTTGTGTTATCCTTCATTTTGCTGTTAGCCATGGCAACACTTCCGAAGAAACATGAGTTTATCAAGGCTGCATGTCGAGTACCACAAGATGGCGGAACTCAACAGTTTCAACAATGGCTGAGCGAATTTGCCGAAGCCATCGGACGAGTTCGATCATCTGAAATCTGCAGTTTGTTAAACCCTTGTAGAGAGCATCTGGAGGTAATAGTGCGATATGTTACATGTAAATAATGTTAAAATATTCAGTATATAATGACTGGTTTTAAAATTCAACTGTGTATGTAAATACAGTAAAACCTCAATAATAAGACCACCCTTGAAGCTATTTTGCAACAATAACAAAGATAAAATACTTAAGAGATGTTATGTCCACTGTGGAAAAAAAATAGAGTGGTTTGTCCTTGTAACATTCATGAAGGTGATTTTGTCCTACTTGTAAAATTCATGAAGGGTATTTTGTCCTACTTGTCAAATTCATGAAGGTGATTTTGTCCTACTTGTCAAATTCATGAAGGTGATTTTGTCCTACTTGTCAAATTCATGAAGGTGATTTTGTCCTACTTGTAAAATTCTTGAAGGGTATTTTGTCCTACTTGTCAAATTCATGAAGGTGATTTTGTCCTACTTGTAAAATTCTTGAAGGGTATTTTGTCCTACTTGTAAAACTCATGAAGGGGATTTGTCCTACTTGTAAAATTCATGAAGGGTATTTTGTCCTACTTGTCAAATTCATGAAGGTGATTTTGTCCTACTTGTAAAATTCTTGAAGGGTATTTTGTCCTACTTGTAAAACTCATGAAGGGGATTTGTCCTACTTGTAAAATTCATGAAGGGTATTTTGTCCTACTTGTAAAACTCATGAAGGGGATTTTGTCCTACTTGTCAAATTCATGAAGGGGATTTTGTCCACCTTGTTAAATTCATGAAGGGGATTTTGTCCACCTTGTTAAATTCATGAAGGGGATTTTGTCCTACTTGTCAAATTCATGAAGGGGATTTTGTCCACCTTGTTAAATTCATGAAGGGGGTTATGTCCACCTTGTAAAATTCACGAAGGGGATTTCGTCCACCTTGTACAAAATGAGAGAAGGGGATTTTGTCCTGAAGGCATTTTGACCTACACTCTATGTAAACAGATGAGTGAAAATGCGTGATCATGCAGATAGGATTAGCGCATGAAAATGCGTGATCATGCAGATAAGATTAGCGCATGAAAATGCGTGATCATGGAAGTAAAGGGTTAAATAGTAGAGTTAATATCCCTGAAAGTATATTTATTTTTTCTGAGTGAAGCTGTAAGGATGTGATTATGTTACTATATAGTTTAGTGCCCTATCATCAGACAGCTCTTATTGTACATTACAGGTATATAACAAAGCATTAATGATCCATGCCGATGCTAGAAGGAAAGATGCCGAGACTATTCTTGAAATGTTCATGACATATCAAGCAGTAATTGAATCTAAAATGGAGACCGAAGTTATACTAATGGGACTATATCATGGTAAGACTCAGTTAGTTGTTATACGTACCAATACAGTTTGTTTCATCCTCAGCTACCAGGATATCCGCAACTGTAACTCTCCTTTCATCAACTGTGGTTTATTTTATTGTTTTGTGTTGTATCCTTTCATTGGTTGCTTCTTGAATTGATGAATATGTTTGGACCAATAGCTGCACTCGTTCTTTAAGGATTTATTGGCCACCTTATTTGTTTTTTAAGCATTCTTTTCACTATTGTTATAAGTAAAATTTTAAGCTCAGTTGTGAAATGTTACTATATTTAGGACTGAAACAGGAGTATTTCTCCAACGAGCCGGAAAATCCAAAGTTGCTGAAACTTCAAGAGATAATATGGCGTATCCATGGCAACAATGATGATGCACGGGGGATCATATTTGTGAAAACCAGAGAGCTTGCTGATGCTTTAACTCATTGGATGAAGGAAACTCCTCTACTGATGTCATTGAATGCTACTGAATTTGTCGGCCAGGCGGCTCCTGCAGCACGGGGAGGTAAGTTTGCTCGCCTTGTGAGTTTTATGTGGATTATAATGATACTCTTGTTATGTCTCCCATCTCCAAGGGCTTGTCCGCGCTTGATCAGCATCAAGTGTAGTTGTGCATCCTCATTGTTTCGTTCCACTCGGATAATTTTTCATTGAGTTATGGCCCTTTGATGCTAACATCCATCAGTAATACAATAACTGACAAACTTCCCCTTTTCTCATGCCCCGGCCCCATTCCCCAAAAGTAGAAAGACAGCCATGACTGTGCATTATTGTGCATAGATCATTCTTGACTGACTTCGGTATTCACACAAAAAACTCACCCCAATATTTATAACAAATCAGTTCATTTTGTTGCTGTTATTGGAGTCTTCTGTCATTATTATATTGATATTTCATGTTTTTATTGTTGCCAGGGACAACAAAGAACAGACAGAAGGATGTTCTAGAATACTTCAAAGGAGGTCGTCATAAAATCGTCATTGCAACATCTGTTGCTGAGGAAGGATTGGATATCACAAAATGTAATCTTGTTATAAGATACGAACATGTGACCAATGAAATTGTGCGACTTCAATCCAGAGGTAGGTTTAGAGATTATTTTTATGTACTAAGTACCCAGCAATACGATTAGAATAATTTGTTATTTTCATACTAATTTAATTTACCTATCATCCTCAAACTTAGTCCACAGATTCATCTTTGGTAGTAGAGGAACCATAATGATTTTGAGGTCACAGGGTGAAGGGTCAAGGTCATAGGTCAATTGTTTTTAAAACACATCCCATTAGATGGAATGTTCAGTATGACAAAATTGTGGACTTCTATTGTACGTGACAGTTCATTTCATAGATGAGATGAGCTCTTTCATTACCTACAGTTAACAAACAACCTGTTGTTACTGTTTCCAATATGGCACTAATCAAACTATGCATCCATGAAACCTTTTTTTACCATTTTTACCACAATACATTTCCAGCATGCATTTTTGTGCAGCATGTTTTGAACTTGAACAAAATATAAATCTGACAAAAAACCATGAGAGGGCATAATGTTTTACAAACATCTGTTTTTTTTTCATTTTCAAGGTCGTGCTCGTGCCAAGGACAGTAGATATTACGTCGTAACTGAAGAAGGTTCTTGGATTGTTGCCAAAGAAGAGAAAAATGCAATGTTGGAACGTCTGATGAATCGGCTAATACCTGTATTACAAGTTTACATTGAAGATCATCCAAACATCTGGGAAAGGAAATTAATAGAAATTCAAACAACCAAAAAGTTTGAGGAGTTAAGGAAGGGACAGGAGAAGAAGATGAAATTGACCGCTGATGTCAAGGAGCTAAGATGTTTGAACTGTAACAATTTCATCTGCTTTTCATCTGACCTTCGTAAAATTCAAAATTCGCATCATGTAGCTATTGAAGAAGAGGTCACAGAACGGCTGATTTCAAAACGTCATCCCCATCCACAATTTGTCGATAATGAGTTGCAATTTGACGGGGAAGTATTTTGCGGACAGCAGGATTGTCAACGTAAACTTGGCGGAATTTGTGAATATAAGCATGCAGAATTTCCACTTTTTAGCATCAAACATTTCCGGGTTGTGGATAAAAATGGCAAAAGCCAAAGATTTAAGCAATGGAAACTAGCAAATTTCGAACCTGAACCATTTACCCTTGACGATCTCCGTGAAGTCGCTGACCAGCTTCGTGCTCGTAATGAATGAGTGTCTTCGTATTAGGACTTGTTGAAAACAAACTTAGCTATGCCTTTGTTTCTGCTTAGTTTCATCAAGATTATGATATAGTATTAATTCATTTTATGACAGACGTCAGATGAATTATAGTGATTTAATGCTTCATATCATGTGTTAATCATGGTTATAGAACACTCCATGTAGATTTGGCATGGTTTGAATGTGCAATACCACACAAATCCTACTAGTGTGTAGTACAGTCTACTCTTGTTATGTCGAATTTTTCGACACATTAAAATTTTAGTGTATGGTATTTCCGAAGCATACCTACATTAGTAGATCAGTAAAGTAGGAGACTGCAAATCTGGAAGTGGTAGGTTCAAACCTGTATGCTCAGTCACTACGACAGTTTGGCGTTAGGTATGGAATTCAATGGTTGTGTTTTCAATTCAATGATAATACAAACATCTTTTTTCAACAAATACAGAGAAATACTTTATAAATGTATTCTGTGATAATGCATATTTATTGAAGTTTTATCTAGATCAAGTATATTTTTCATGTTTGTTGAGGTAACCAAATGAACAAAAAAAATGAGCATACTATACATGTATCTTTAAAGGAAATATGAAATTATGTTGATTTTTAAAATTCAACCACAACTGGTAATTTTTGTTCCATCCATTTCTGCTTATATAATTATATTGTGATCATTTGTTTCGTCTCAACCAATGTAAATTTGAGATTTTTTGATAAACTGTTCAGAACTTAAATTCATTTGGTTACTAAATCTTGGAGTTCTATATTGGCTTTATATCTATTTTAAACAGAATGTATATACTCAGGGGGTTCCACTAGGTGCTGAACCTCAAGGGTCATTTTGATAATTTTTTACTGGATTTTACCATTTTATAGCTAAAATACCTATAATTTATACAAAAATTGACCCTTCAGCCAAAATCCTTAGGGTCAAAATGTGGCTTTTTGGATACTCCATGGGACAAAGGGTCAACTTGAGGGTCAAAATGTGGCTTTTTGGAGATTCCATGGGTCAAAGAGTCAACTTGAGGTTCAAAATGTGGCTTTTTGGAGATTCCATGGGTCAAAGGGTCAACTTGAGGGTCAAAATGTGGCTTTTTGGACATTCCATGGGTCAAAGGGTCAACTTGAGGGTCAAAGGGTCAACTTGAGGGTCAACTGTAACCCCTGTTATACTCAACAAAATAAAACTGCACCATTTGATATTATTTTGCAAATCATATTTTAGGATGGCATGTACCTTATCCCTTGTTAGACATCCATTTAATATTCATAGTAATACTTTTTCTCTGTGTTGTATTTTTTCCTGTGTTTCCTTCTAATTAGTTTCTAGTCTGTACAGTACTATCATTAGTGGAAAATAAGATGGTGCATTTCTTCTTTTTTTCATCAAAAGGAAAAGGAGAAATAAATTTTATATCAATGTGTCGAACACTGTAATATTGTTACTAATGTTGGTCATAAGATTTTTTTATGATTATGATAGCATGTTTGTATTTGTTTTTTTAAATAATTTGTTAATTAACACTTTTGTCAATTGCCTTGTAACAATGGGTGATTAAATGTGAATGGATTTGATATCAGTTACGACTGTTTGCAATTTTGTCGCATGTTCTGTTTGAGTGTATTTCTATGGAAACATGGCTTTCAAGAATTGTTGATTTGTGTCTATGAAGTCTTTCAATTTACTTTTTATGTTTTTTGTATTTTTATGTTAATTTAATAAATATTAAATTTAATTTAATAAGCAATAAGATAAATCTATAGAATAAAATATAATATATATGGAATAAAACTCACCCATGACATTTGGTGTTCTGCTTGTGAATATGAACAAAGAATGCAAGACTTGTAAAAGTGTTTATTTATTATAGTGTCACCCCTATTTAAAGGGCCAGCCATTATTGACATCCCTTCATGCAGAGTTACCTAATGCTGTGGTGCTTTTGTTTATTCCTGTTATAACCTAAATTATAACCGCCTTATTAGCTCAAATGGTAGAGTGACCGCTTTGAGTGTGAGAGGTCGTGGGTTTGATCCCTGGCTTCATCATACCGAAGACGCGAACAATGGTACTAGTAGCTCCCTTCTAGGCACTCAGTATATAAAGGGTAGTAACAGGAGATAAATAAGCCCAGGTAAGTCTCTGTTAGAGGATACCTTGTTGGTAACACAGGAGCGTTGTAGCTCATGTTACTTGTTGATCATATATGATGTCAAAGGAAGCTTGTCTTTATCTTTATTGTGGTATAGTCCATGCAAATTGTAGCAGAAGCAAATAAATGATCCAACACAGACTTTTAGCACTAAAATTGTCATTTATTTTACATTCATTTTACATGTTTTGATACAACGACACAGAACATATAGCAGCTCATTGGTGGAGAGACTCACAAGTCCATGGTACATAAGAGGATTAAAACACCTTTACAATCAATAGAGAATTCCATTAAATATAATTATGTAAGTGATATAGTTTTTATGCAAATTTCATAAAAAATAAAGTCACAAAATATAAACTTTCACAAATAATATTGCAAACAAGTGTGCAAAAATAATGCCAAATATTAATGATTTATAATAAAATATTTGTAAATGAAATGCCGTTTCAAGGTCACCGATGATAAAGTAGGGCTAGGGACCTGACATGTGACTATGGGGCTAGGGACCTGACATGTGAGTATGGGGCTAGGGACCTGACATGTGAGTATGGGGCTAGGGACCTGACATGCGAGTATGGGGCTAGGGACCTGACATGTGAGTATGGGGCTAGGGACCTGACATGTGAGTAGGGACCTGGCATGTGACCATTCATCCTAAAATAGTTCACATACTCTTCATGTAGGAAGTTGTTATGGTGAGCAACAAGCCAAGTCATCTAAACCTTACATTGAGGACTAAGTCATCTAAACCTTACATTGAGGACTAAGTCATCTAAACCTTACATTGAGGGCTAAGTCATCTAAACCTTACATTGAGGGCTAAGTCATCTAAACCTTACATTGAGGGCTAAGTCATCTAAACCTTACATTGAGGACTAAGTCATCTAAAACTTACATTGAGGACTAAGTCATCTAAACCTTACATTGAGGACTAAGTCATCTAAACCTTACATTGAGGACTAAGTCATCTAAACCTTACATTGAGGACTAAGTCATCTAAACCTTACATTGAGGACTAAGTTAAGAGACAGAAAAGACTCGCATTAATTTTCAAAACAATGACCTTGACCTCACCACATAGGGACCTGGATCTGATCTGTAACATGCTGTCATGGTATCCTGAACATTGCTACCTGCTTAGGTCTAAATTCGTCGAAGGAGGTATGAGCCAGACACAAAATGGGACCCTTCAGTGACATAAAAAAACACAATGAAAACATAATGAACATTAAATGTACTTGATAACAAAACACAGCAAGTAGGTCACATAAAACAACATTGAACACAGACTACAGTATAAAAATATCAGAGGGTGTTTTGTCCTACTTGTAAAATTCATGAAGGGGGATTTTTCCCACCTTGTACAAAATGAGCAAAGGGTATTTTGTCTGGAGGGGAATTTGTCCTACACTCTCACAATTTAAACAAAGGTAAGTTCATTAAAATTTGTTCACAAGCAATGTACTTATTATTGATGTATAATTAACAACTTGATATCATAAAATAGTATAACTCAAATTCATTTTTTCTTTCATTATCGAATTTACCTAAATATCGAGTATAGGGGTGTTGTATACAACCTATTCATCCGTACATAATTGAAATTATGATTTAAACAACCTTCCCACCCTATACCCAACATAATGGATAAATCGATAATGAAAGCCTTATCGAATTGGGTATACAATAACACCAGTAACAGCAATAATTACAACAAACACATCTTCAATGGCAATCACAGGTTGACCCACAATTGATATATCTCGATCCTGACTAACAAACGTGTAGACGTTCAGCTGGCTTACTCTGTACGAGTCGTACGTCATAACAACAGGAGACTATCACAAAATATATGCGTTCTATGGTTATGTCACTGGAGTGTGAAAACATATTAGTGTAAAAAGGATTATATAAGACAAATTTTAGGTAATTTCTATAATTAAAGGGTGATAACTCCAGACTGACCCGAGCCATTTGGCTGGTTATCAAACTTGTTCAAGATATTATGCACATACATATTTTGACCAAATTTGGTGATGATTGGACAAATGCTTCTATAGTTGGTGATCGGACAACATACTGGATGCCACCCAGGTGAAACTATAATATGTCGCGTTCTATGACCAGGCATATAAAAAGCTCAGTTAAAGACCGTCTCGTATAAATGAGACCCAATGTTGGGCGTATAACTGAGGATGCACTGCAAGTATCATATGAATGAGACCCAATGTTGGGCGTATAACTGAGGATGCACTGCAAGTATCATATGAATGAGACTAAATGTTGGGCGTATAACTGAGGATGCACTGCAAGTATCATATGAATGAGACCCAATGTTGGGCGTATAACTGAGGATGCACTGCAAGTATCATATGAATGAGACTAAATGTTGGGCGTATAACTGAGGATGCACTGCAAGTATCATATGAATGAGACTAAATGTTGGGCGTATAACTGAGGATGCACTGCAAGTATCATATGAATGAGACCCAATGTTGGGCGTATAACTGAGGATGCACTGCAAGTATCATATGAATGAGACCCAATGTTGGGCGTATAACTGAGGATGCACTGCAAGTATCATATGAATGAGACCCAATGTTGGGCTTATAACTGAGGATGCACTGCAAGTATCATATGAATGAGACCCAATGTTGGGCGTATAACTGAGGATGCACTGCAAGTATCATATGAATGAGACCCAATGTTGGGCGTATAACTGAGGATGCACTGCAAGTATCATATGAATGAGACCCAATGTTGGGCTTATAACTGAGGATGCACTGCAAGTATCATATAAATGAGACTAAATGTTGGGCGTATAACTGAGGATGCACTGCAAGTATCATATGAAATGATCTAAGGTGATAACATATTACAAACACTGGTATCAAGTAAACACCAATAAACAACAACAACAACAACAACATAAAGAAACAATATAAAATAATGAATAAAATAATGATACAGAAATAAATAGTTAAATTCATTTCGGAAAAACTTTCCTCAAAACATATTACAATATGAGTGCCGCTGTACAATTTCCAACCTCTTCTTTAAGTGACATCATTTCCACAAACATCACATGTGACATCACCATGTACTGACAGTAAGCAATATCTACCCCATACTGCAATATGAGAACGAAGTGACCATATAGAGTAAACATTGTTTCCTGCTTGCAAATAGTGACATCTCATGTTGCTTTTTCTTGAAATTATGTCACTTACAGAAGAGGTTGTAAATCCCATAGCAGTGCTCATATGTATTTTACTACGAAGTTGTTAGACAATGCTGTGAAATATGAACACCATGTAAATGTTCTATCCATAATCACAATGTGGCATATAAATATGAATGCCAATGAGACATTTAACATCCTTCTGGTAAAAATAATAACAGTATCCAAACATGTATCACTTTCGATTGAACAAAAGAAATAAAAGAAACATAAAAAATATACAAAGACATGGATTGGATTACATATACTTAACGCCATTAAAAACGCAACTATTTCATCAAAATGCAATCAAACTATGGCCCTAGTATTCATATTCCATAATTGATTAAGTTTAGGAATTATATTTGAGAATTAAAAAATAATGATTTCTTTTTAATGTCATTGTGTTGAAGTGAACAATTTTAGTTGTGTTTTAATGGCGTTGAGTAAAGATACAAATAAATATGTATCTTTGTTACAGTTCCTATTTGCATGAGGGGTGATCCAGAAATATACTGAAAAATGTAATTCCACGCTAAAAATGTTGGCAAGCACAGCACTCGGCAAGAAGCTCCCGCATACCAAAAACATTGACATAAACCAATACAATAATACTAAAATAGTACAAACATATTTGACATACATGTATATCTACTTTTTGGTGTACAACTATTGTAGTCGCTACAAACAACTGAGTGAAAGCAGTTTGGCACTAAAACCCTCAATATAACACGCAATCAATACAATATTCTGGCTTAATGACATGAAATTTCGTCAGTGGGTTACATTATCATTGGGACTTATACTTTCTCCCAAACTGATTTAAACGCAATATTCAACATTGTTGTGGATGCATATGCTGACAAGGATGAGGATCAAGCTATGGCAATAATCATTTGTTTTACCAAACAAACAAGCGTAGAGTCATAGACCCAACGTTGGAGAATAATGAATTGTATGCATTACAACATATTGAAGGTTCAGCGCAAAGCTATTTTAATTGGATCGAGAGTAAAATAGGATTGTCCATATCTAATCCTAAATCAAGAGGGGGGCCCAAACAGGAGCTAGACCCCCTGACCTAATTACCTGGATAAACATGCAATACACTACTGTTTTTAATTATCCACCATAACTCCAAAATCTTAGGTGACATTTAGAGAGGTCAAAGCATTAATGGATAAATAGACACAATTAATTTCTTTACACCTAGTAAAGGTTTGTAGCATTTTGAATTACTGAGATCATTTCCGATAACATCTTCAACAGAATTGAGTCGGATGTTGTAAAATATCTCCAAAAATATATAATTGTGTATAAAAGTGGAATAAGAAAGGGATTATGCATAAACAAGGGAGCCAGACAAACAAAACCTCTCTTATCACTTTTGGTTATAGGGGACAAATGTGTTTATTGATAAACTTGTCAAAACACATAGGGACTTCACCACCTTAATACATATATAAAGTTTGGCCCCAAACACCTTACAGACTTTTAATACTAAAAATCAACAAAATCAACAATAGCAGTAATTATGCCCCATAAATAATTCCACAAACAGATTTGTATCTACCAGTAATAATTTGTTCAACAGTAATAAAACAATGTACAGAGTTCAAAGACTAAACATCAACAAAATTAAAAAAACTGAAATAATTCCAGGAATAGTTTTTTTATTTACCAGTTAGACTGTTAGATATAAAAACATAAAATCCATAAATAATTTCGTACCTGACATAAATGAAGATTCCATATAAATCATTATCATTCTACCCTGAAATCAAATAAAAATGTAATAACAAAAGGCCCCTTCAGCCTTAGCCAAGACATTTTACCTTAAATGCCAAATGCCTCAAATTTAAAATGCAAATTTAGCCGTTTTCATTTCTGAGTGAAAAAACTGAATCCAATCCATCAATACACGTATATTTTATGACTTTATCCCTAGGTTGAGATAAATCTTTCACTAGAATGAGACTTTCACTACGACACACACCATCATCAAACGGGGTCTTCTGCATTCTCCTGCATATTGTTCCTAACCTTGACCTGTAATTCCATGCCTTGCAACAACTCCGATTCCGCAGCGTCTATAGTTTGGTCTCGAGCCCATGGTTGTATCTCTCCTCTAGCAAATATTGTGTAAAATATTGAGCCCACAATGTATATTCCGCCAGAAATGTAAAACACTATCTGCCACTGTTCCCTGGTTTGATCCTGCAAATTATAGATTGTTAAACAATATAATACTACACAAAATGTCACCAATTATAAAATTTGATCGAAAAATTATTTAAGTACTGACGTAAAATTTCGTGCAAAGATATCTGAAATATCATGCAAACAGCCCAATTCCTAAAAAACATCATGTATTTAATTGAATCAATTAGCTGAAAGAATTAAGTTTCTATATTGACTGCAAATGATATAATCCCACAAAAAAGGTAAGATTTTTCTTAAAATAAGAGGGCCAAGAGGGCCCTAGGTGATCTTGGCACTAGGTGGCTCACCTGGGTCACCAAATGTAAGTTAAACAAGAAGACTTTCAAAGTATTTTCTTATGTAAGTCTACATATGAGATGGGGCTGGTATTGACCCCAGTGGTCACTTCATGCTCAAGTGAGCTAAAACTTTCAAAGTTTATATTGTTCTCATTTAACTTAAAACATGAGATTGTTCTCACTAAACTTCACATGTGAGATTATTCTCAATCAACTTAAAATGAGAGATAGTTGTCAATGAGTTACCACACAAAATTCTATTTATATACAAGTTCAACATTAGCTATGTGTAATCTGATTTCACTAATAATTAGGGATGTCAACGAATATTCGAATATTCTTTTATAAGACTGAATGTACTAATACTAATTCAGCATTTGAATGTTCGATAGATATAAAAAAATCAATATATAAAAGCTAAAAGCAAAAGTATTATATTTGAAGGATCTGTTCATCATTGAATTGAATGACATGATATCTACTGCTCCTAGACACTTCAACCCCCTAGACATTTCGACCCCACAACACTACAACCCCTGACAATTCGACCACTGACACTTCAACCCCTAAGACATCTCGACCCCTAATGTGTATTAGACGTTTTGACCCTTGATTTGTGTATATAACATAGAACTTTATGTTTTATGGATGATAGATATTTTATTTGTATTTTCTTATTATGTAAATAAAGTTTATTGCTTTTATTGGTATTTTTGTAGTTTTTTGACTTATGTGCAATAGAGGCCACTTCAGTGAACATATTACTATCCTTGCTAACTGATAAATGTCATGTGCTCTTTGGTAATGGTCACGTTTTTTATAGGTGGTTAAATGAACTGTCTGTCTGAATTTAAATTGTTTACACTGTCAGTTAGTTTTGTATAACTCAAATTCTCTATTTCTTCATTATCATGTTTACCTAAATATCAATGTTTGTTTGTTTGTTTCATCGGGTTTAACGCCGTTTCTCAACGATATTTCAGTTATATACGGCGGCCGGTTCACCTAACCAGTTTTTCCTGGACTGAATTCTTACCAGTACTAACTTACCCTTTCACAAGGAGCCGGCAACTTCTCCACATGTGGAGGAAAATCAACATTTTTGTCAAATTTTCATGGAAGGGTATGACCTGCCGCGACCGGGAATCGAACCCGGATCACCGGGTTACAAGTCCAGCGCACTAACCACTGGACAACGGCCGCGGCTTCCTAAATATCAATTATAGGGGTGTTGTATACAACCTATTTACAGCAAGTTAAAATGATATCACATGATTTAAACAACCTTCCCACCCTATACTCAATATAATGGTTAAATCGATAATGAAAGCCTTATCGAATTGGGTTCATAGTTATAGAAATGTGTGTGATAAAAGGATCAATGTATGTAATATCATGACTAAAAAGAAGAATAGGTAAATATATGAGAAAGAAAAAATTAGTAACACAGCAAAACTAAACAACAGCCAGGCAACGAAACAACTAATTACAAACAACTAATTACAAACAACACATCTAATCTATATCAATGTACCTTATCATTTGGGTCATCAACCTATGGTTGCAGCAACAAATATAAATGTGTTCATACAGTTAGTCATACATTTACATATATGCTTATAGCTTTGTACTTTATGTTATTCACACAAACAGAAGCAGGGGTGTAACTGGGCCATTTGTCAGTGAATGCACAACTTTTCAAGGTATGGGGACATGTCCACCCCCCACCCCCAGAAAATTTGGAACTTCTGTATTCAGAGGCATTTTAAAACATATTTTATCAAACATAAAGTACAATTTTTGTTGAAACATTTAAATATCACCCCCCCCCCTTACCCCGATTTTATACCATTTTGGCCATATATATTTTTGCATTTTTCCAACTGATGTTATGCAAGTGCAGCCATGCATATCGCTAGGAATGCCCCTAACAGTGTCAAGGTTACAATCAACGATGATGATCACGGCTGCAGTTCATAATAATGATGAAACTAGTAATAACAAAATAATAATAAACTCAAGGCTAAAACTTCTGGCCCTGGGATACAGTTGTAATAATACATGTAGTATTTCAAGTAATAACTGGAATGCAGTTGTTTATTCTGAGTAATATCTGGGATGCAGTCGTTTATTCTGAGTAATATCTGGGATGCAGTCGTTTATTCTGAGTAATATCTGGGATGCAGTCATATATACAAAGTTATAAGTGGGATGCAATCATATATTTAGATTAAATACTAACCTCAGTAATAACGCCAACAAGGTAAGGTGATAAAATCCCAGTAAGAGCCGAAATGGAATTGGTGATACCAAACAGAATGCCAGCAAACGCTGGAGCTATATCCATATGGTTCACAATCCAGCCACTATACTGGAACCCAGTCAAGGAGACACCGAGAACCAGTAACGTTATGGCAACACCTGGTTGGGTGCAGTCAACATACCCTAGACCTATCAACATTACAGCTGGTAATATAGTACCTGAAATACATTGTTTTATCGTGTGATTGAGTAAATTAAGAATAGCACAGTGTAACCTCTCCAGAGTAACACCATTACCAAGTTTCCACTGTAGTCGTTGTTCATCTAGAGGTTAAATTGGTAGTTAATATTCATTACATGACAACAGATGATGTTGTTAAAGACTGGTTGTTGTCAAGAGAGGGTTGCTCTGGAGAGGATGATTTGTACAGTTAAACCTTGATAACTCGAAGATGCTGGGGTCCATCCAAAAATCTTCAGTTACCCGATGTTTCAAGGGTGCTTGAGTTTTCAACTTATTTCTGCTTGAGTTATCGGCGGTATATTTTAAATGAAAATAGTAGAAACAAAGTCCAAATAAAGTTTCCTCGACAAATCCGGGGTTCTCGAGTTGTCACCTGCTTGAATTATCGAAGTTTAACTGTACTATCAATTTTATGGACTGTTTGAATTGCAATTAATAATTTCAGGTGCCTTCATGAACATGAAAGCATTATTAAGATCTTTGTACAGGCACATTAGGGATGCATATACACATACTTCAGTTCTCAGATAAGAATTCCTGAATTGATGCTATGTTCAATATTTCTCAAACTTCCCCAAAATCGCATTTGAGGAGAAACTTGCTGAATTAGTATTGTTCAATTTATGAACCCTTCACTGACTGGAATGTAAAGGCACTCGTCATGTCCAGGGCCAATAGGTTTGAATGTATGAAGAATTAACTTTTTCATGCAGAGTTTACAATAACAAGAGTAATGTAAAACATTATGCCCCCTCCATGTTTTTTTTTCAGAGTTACATTTTGTACAATTGCATAAGCAAGTTCAAAGTATGCTGCACAAATATATATGCAGGAAATGTTTTTTCAGCAAAAATGGTAAAAAAGGGTTTCTAAGATGCATAGTTTGATTAGTGCCATATTGGAAACAGTAACAGTAACAACAGGTTGTTTGTTAATTGTAGGTAATGAAAAAGCTCATCTCATGTATGCGATGAACTGAACTTAAATTTATATAGATAGTCGTGTACAATAGAATCCACAATTTTGTCAAACTGAACATTCCAATTAATGGAGATGTTTTAATACAATTGATCTATGACCTTGACCCATCACCCTGTAACCTCAAAATCATTACGGTTCCTCTGCTACAAAAGATAAATGTGTGGACTAAGTTTGAGGATGATAGGTTAAGGGGTTCTTGAGTTATTGATATGTGCAATGTGTAAAATGACCTACCTGCCATATTGAATGCCTTTCTTACAACTTGTATAGAGAATGAACATCTAGTAAGTATAAAGTCTGCCATCCATCCAGACACATTGATCATTGCCCAAAACAAGATGTATGGTAGAGCCGAATATAAACCATTCTGTAAAATAAACAGTATGATAAATCAAAGCACTGAAAGCACACAAGTTGTTTGGTATTGAACACTGGTTTTGTATTCAACACTTCCAGATTCATAGAAGGTACGAATCATCATTGTGCATTGATAAACCATGAAATTTATTTGCGCAGTAAGGATGACTACCAGTATTGAGCGTTTAATGCAGGTTAGGCTCAGATGTTGAACTATATTTTAACCAATTCACTGTTATTCTTGCACCACTTCCGGAAAAAGAAGTTTTCGTAATAAGGCGATGCAACTGTCAAAAATTGCCATAGAATGTTGTTCTACTGAACAATTAAAAATGACCACCATTAAGTAATACCAATTTAAGTCAAACCTTCGAGCGAGGATCACCTTCACATAGCAAGATGTTGGTGCAAAGACCACCTTCCTACTAACTTTAGATGGGAACTTGGGAAGGTAAATTTTGTTCAATCTTTTTTGGTCACGCTTGTGTTAGCTATTAACATGATATTTCCCACTCAGACCCCTAAATTATTGTTTTGAGTAGGGGCCGTTTTCGTGGGTAGGTAGGGTTATGCTTAACCTAAACCTTTTTTAATCATGGCCTAACTTACAGCAGATATATCCAGTTGTAAAACTTCATTCATGTATGTAGGTATACTTGTAAGTAGAGTATACACGCCCCAGTCAGTGGTAATGTTGGCAACCAACAGGGCAATCACAGGCACTGATGTCATCATCTTTAACCATGGAACGTCAACTTTCTGAAATATACAGAACAATGTGAATTTAAGCACTTGATCAGTGTCCAGAGACGTTATGATTCCTTGCATCATCTGCATCAAGTAATGAGAAATTTGCTATAAATTATATCTAAAATTCATTGTCATGTGATCACTAATGATGAATTTGAAGAGATTCACACAATTTCATTTGTAAAAAGGAGAAACAAGAAATATCTTGAACAAAGATGGTCGGCGCAATTTGAAGGTTAAGATTTGTTGTGCAACATAAAAAAATGCCAAGATGTTACGATTGCTGGTCACTCCAGATCCAAAATGGATTTCAGTAAATTCACAGAAATCAGTGGATTTGGGTAAGGCAACATACGCCTTATATTTATAGAGATACTAACTACATGATATACATGTATAGATCTTCTTTAAAATGTTGTAATTTGGCTGTGTGCAGTAAGCAAGACTGGCTGTTGACTGTAGTTAATAACTTGGGTCGTGAATGCTTCCAAAAATCATATAGTCTAGCTAACAATTATGAAATAATACATATAAAATCTTACTTTGTCGCTATCCGACTTCAAACTGTCTTTTAATGAGTTAAGAATATATGATTTTTCAGCTGTGGTGATACGTCGATGTTGAGACGGAGAGTCACTAACAAATATCATCCATAATACGAACCATACAAAACTTAATATACCTGCAATATATAGTAATAACATTGGGTTAACCGTAATCATCAATATTTATATATTTTCATTTTAAAGATTCAATTCACAGGAGATTATCACAAATTCTTCCCCTTTAATACTATATAGAGTTCTCTCCCTTTGCCCCTTCTACATTATTCTATAGTGGTTACATTACATAATATAGAAGGCAAAGGGAGAGACCTCTATATAGGATAAAGGGAGACTCTATATGGGATAAAGGGAGAGAACTTTATATGGGATAAAGGGAGAGAACTCTATATGGGATAACAGGAGAGAACTGAATATGGGTTTAAGGGAGAGAACTCTACATGGAATACATCATTCTCGTCAGCTCTCGGATATTACCGTACCACTTCGTTCTAATAATACCCTCTAGTGTATGTAAGGCGGAGCACTATGTGGCAAACTCAACATTTTGCGCGGACAAGAAATAGTTCTCGTAAAACGGATTTATGATTTCAATAACTTCGATAAATTCACGTAAGAGATGGATTATCGTTGTCATTTCTAGTTAAAAACTCACATATTTCAGTCTTCATATAGCTTAAATATTAGATTCATCAGCACTCCAGCGTTCACGCTGCCATCTTGTTTTCACGATATTCGAATGGTATTTCCGAAAGTAGTGCCTAACGAACATCCGAGGCACTTAACGTAGTTGGCCGAGGTTTTCCGAATGGGGATTAATGGAAGGAACTCATGATAATCTCCAGTGGTTCAATTAGATCATCCTTAGAAGTTATTTCTTTAGCATAACCCTACCTAGCAAAACCTACCTAACAGCCAAAAGAAGTATCCACAGCATCAAACACCTCCAAGGGTCATATTGAGTAGTAGGGGCTAATTTCATGGCTAGGAAAGGTTGTGCTAAACAATTGTGACCTTATCAATGGATTAAACACAGTCATTGGCTTTAATGTAGTTTAATATCTCATGCCTTTATGGGCCTGGCTTTTGAATAAAAAATTTAAATTAATTTCATGATGTTCAATGATTCAGTGGTCGCCTCATTGATCACAGAACAAAACCCTTTATACCATACAATGCCACCATACAGAATACAAACAGATTTACAGACCGATAAAAATCAACTATAGTCAAACACAGACAAACTTACAGTAAAACAGGATTTATCTGTGACAATGTAGTTTTTGCATTATTTCGCCAAACCAATATCTCACAAATATAATGAAATTTTAATGCTTATGTATGCAACAATCGGAGTGTATCCACGATACTTCAATGGACATATAAACCATGGATTCAAAACAGGCTGGTGTATGCATTTAGACTTCTTGAGATTTTCTTCAGAGATCAAACGATTGGAACACCTCGTACAATTCTACGAAAATGATCCAAAATAATGAGCGAGGTGTTCCGATTAGCGGTAAAAATTGGCGATGTAAGCCATCTTGTTCCTGAATCAAGAGAATTTGACATTTTGAGCTGCCGTTATCATCATGTTTACAACAGCTATATATTTCTTTATGGAATTTATATATTTTGTGTTTATCTTGTTATTTGCTTGCATGCATTTTTTGTTCAATAATGAGTTGTAAAAAGACTGAACAAGCGTCGTTTAATCGGATGAAATTTCGATTCAAATCCACGATACATTTGTACTTACAGAGCTAAGGATTGTGGGTAAATTATTTCTTCTTATCATTTTAATAATATCAGCCTGTTTCGAATCCATGGTTCATATGACCATGATACAGCCAATTCTGTATGTTGTGAATTATTTCAGAAATAGACTTTGGTGAAATATTGCTTATCACGAAAATAAGGTGTTTTACAGTACTACCATGTAATGAAGCAAAAATTTAATCTAGTCAATGATCACCAAAGTAAGCCTTAATACAACATAATACAATATCACTATTGATACATGCACACATCAAAGTCATACAGTAATGTTATCTAAGTCCATCAGATTTAACCTTGAATCTTTTGTTGTGGTGGTATTCAACTATTGCATGTATTGCATGTATCACGCTAGAGTGACTAGACATTTAGCTCATCAATAATAAATGACTAAACATTACTCAGCAATGGTTAAGACATTAAAGAAGCATAATGCTTTCTCTCTCTTTGTACATGGCTATAATGGTATTTTCAAGCTACCCAAATGGCATTTCTATTTACACAAAAAAAAACATTCTCTCACTTTGATGTTGACATGTTTCTAGGCTGAAAGTAGTTTTTTTATTCATCAAAATGAAAGCAGATTTTGACAGATCAGAGATTTTATTATTTATTATGAACATGAAATGATTTTCGAATTCATTACATCAAAATTTTTACTCTTATGTGTTTTCATGTCAGAAAATGTCCACATATTACGCCTTGAGATCTTCAGTGAAAGTTAAGTTTCAAAAAAGCATGTCAGGAGTTAAATGTCTTATGTATCACAAATTGTCAACAGATTACGCCTGGAGATTTTCAGTGAAAGTTAAGTTCAGGAGTTAAATGTCTTATGTATCGCAAATTGTCAACAGATTACGCCTAGAGATGTTCAGTGAAAGTTAAGTTTCTAAGAAGCATGTCAGGAGTTAAATGTCCTATGTATCGCAAATTGTCAACAGATTACGCCTTGAGATGTTCAGTGAAAGTTAAGTTTCTAAGAAGCATGTCAGGAGTTAAATGTCCTATGTATCGCAAATTGTCAACAGATTACGCCTGGACATGTTCAGTGAAAGTTAAGTTTCTAAGAAGCATGTCAGGAGTTAAATGTCCTATGTATCGCAAATTGTCAACAGATTACGCCTTGAGATGTTCAGTGAAAGTTAAGTTTCTAAGGAGCATGTCAGGAGTTAAATGTCCTATGTATCACAAATTGTCAACAGATTACGCCTGGACATGTTCAGTGAAAGTTAAGTTTCTAAGAAGCATGTCAGGAGTTAAATGTCCTATGTATCGCAAATTGTCAACAGATTACGCCTAGAGATGTTCAGTGAAAGTTAAGTTTCTAAGAAGCATGTCAGGAGTTAAATGTCCTATGTATCGCAAATTGTCAACAGATTACGCCTAGAGATGTTCAGTGAAAGTTAAGTTTCTAAGAAGCATGCCAGGAGTTAAATGTCCTATGTATCGCAAATTGTCAACAGATTACGCCTAGAGATGTTCAGTGAAAGTTAAGTTTCTAAGAAGCATGTCAGGAGTTAAATGTCCTATGTATCGCAAATTGTCAACAGATTACGCCTTGAGATGTTCAGTGAAAGTTAAGTTTCTAAGAAGCATTTCAGGAGTTAAATGTCCTATGTATCGCAAATTGTCAACAGATTACGCCTTGAGATGTTCAGTGAAAGTTAAGTTTCTAAGAAGCATGTCAGGAGTTAAATGTCCTATGTATCGCCAATTGTCAACAGATTACGCCTGGACATGTTCAGTGAAAGTTAAGTTTCTAAGAAGCATGTCAGGAGTTAAATGTCCTATGTATCGCAGTGTCAAATTCAGCAAAATTAACAAAATACTCAGCAAGAATGCCCTTCCTTACCAAATATAAGCACAAACTAGAATTGGTCCATAGGACACAGATGCCCCCACTTGCAGCCTTTGTCACAAAAGCAAATGCTATTATTCTGCTCATAATTTTTGAATGGGTATCCAAATTACCAAGTGAACAACTGTACTGATTATGGTGATAAGTCAAGGACCATAACTTCACTTACTGGGCGTAACCATACATGAAACCCCAAGTGCACAACATACAGGTTGGTGAACATTCCTGTAAAGTCTTATGACTCTGACTCAAATTCTTTTGGAGATATGCGCAACACAAGATTGCATACTCTGTAGGCTATATTTTAACTAAGTCAAGGGCCATAACTTTGCACTTACTATACACAGCCAAACATGAAACCCCTGGTGCACAACTACACATGCTGGTGAACATTCCTGAAAGTTTAATGACTCTGGCTCATATACTTTTGGAGATATGAGTGACACAAGATTTTGTGACGGAAGGACAGACAAGGGCAAATCTATATGCCCCCCCTTTTCAGAGTTGGGGCATAAAAATCATAACATAAAACTTGTCATGCCACTTTAAAGCATTTACTCACACACAGTGATGTTGTACATTCCACCCCTTATAATTGATCAATGGCATTTCTGAATCCTGAGGCTGGTTTTATATTTCATTTTGACAGTAGCATGGTCTACTTGCTGCCATTAATTGCCATGGGTTCAGAGCACAGGAGATTGTCATGAGTTCTCTCCCTTTATACCTTTTACAGTATAATTTTTTATGTACTATATTTATACTATAGAAAGGATAAAGGGAGAGAACTCTAGAATGGATAAAGGGAGAGAACTCTAGAATGAATAAAGGGAAGTAACTCTAGATTGGATAAAGGGAAAGAACTCTAGAACGGATAAAGGGAAAGAACTCTAGCATGGAGAAAGAACTCTAGAATGGATAAAGGGAGAGAACTCTATAATGGATAAAGGGAAAGAACTCTAGAATGGATAAAGGGAGAGAACTTGTGATAATCTCCTGTGGTTCAGAGTTACTCGTGATAGACCATTTGGCCTCAGTTCTGTCACTACATATGAACCCTGTAGGGATGTGATCAATCAGACATAGTCTCCTTCAATACACCAATCATTGTTCAAGGTCTTCTTCAGACATGATCCACTTCAATAAACCACCTATTATTGTTCAAGGTATTCTATCAGCCATTTTATCATCAACTTGAAATACGATTACCAGTTCACTAAGGTTACTGTATCCAATGTCATATAACCTAAAGGGTATTTTAATACTGTAGACAGATAGAAAGCTGATAACAAATGACAGGTGAGTACACATACATAAAAGTACAACATACAATATAGAGATTGAACCTTGAAGCTTATGAGAATATGACACAGTAAGTAATGTTGTTTCTTGACACATCGACAACTTATGTTGTTAAGCTTGCATTAGAGATCCAGTCTACTTGCAGCAGATAAACAGTGGTGTCCAGGCGGCTAGAAATCCACTGGCCCAACGTCCCGGACACTGGCCCGACGTCCCGGACAAGCCTAATTCCTAACAGTTGTGTTGGACTTAGCCCAGGACAAGTCTCTTATGAATACTTAACTGTTTTTTGTATTTGCATTTATTTATCGTCGCCACCGGTTTTCCATATGGGCGACGCCTCCAGAAGAATGTTAGTCCTTTTAGATTTTTGGAGGATAGTAAATGATACAAAAGATGCCCTAGTTCCAGAAGCACCCATGGTTCTTTTACGCGCCTGATGTAAAGCATCTTACACAGGACCTTCATTTTTCTAAGTCACGTCTGAAAGACTGTTATTACTGTCAGTGGTGGAGCGGGGAATTGAACCTGCGACCCCTGGATTACTAGTCCAACACGTTACCATGGATCCGCTACTGACAATCCATTAACACTCTTATCTTGAACCATAGTTTGTTTCACAGTTAATTTGTTGACAGTTTGTAAAACAGTGCACAAACAAACATAGATGTATAGTAGATCTAAGTATCATGAGTCAGTTAGTCCTGTAGTATCATCCTAGATAACCCGATAAATTCAACTACTTGCTGTACATAACTGAATATTCTTGAAACAAAGCCAGACAAATAAACAACCATACATATGTTATTCATTTAAATTATACCAATTATCACGAGTCATTTAGTTTTACCATACCTACAGCAAAACACGAATACAAAGTTTTACAACACCGCCAGAGCGAATCTGTGAGTATTTTGAGGATCTGTGTATCTACATTCAGATATGTCGATGCTTTTTATCAGGTCCATAAAAAATTGACATAACATTTTCTACTGTATATGTTTTACTGTATATGTTTTACTGTATATGTTTTACTGCATATGTTTTACTGCATATGTTTTACTGTATATGTTTTACTGTATATGTTTTACTGTATATGTTTTACTGTATATGTTTTACTGTATATGTTTTACTGTATATGTTTTACTGTATATGTTTTACTGTATATGTTTTACTGTATATGTTTTACTGTATATGTTTTACTGTATATGTTTTACTGTATATGTTTTACTGTATATGTTTTACTGTATATGTTTTACTGTATATGTTTACTGTATATGTTTTACTGTATATGTTTTACTGTATATGTTTTACTGTATATGTTTTACTGTATATGTTTACTGTATATGTTTTACTGTATATGTTTTACTGTATATGTTTTACTGTATATGTTTTACTGTATATGTTTTACTGTATATGTTTTACATACCTAAAAGATAGAATATGGAAGGCCAACCACCAGCAAATCCATATTTACACAACAAGCCAGCTAGTGGGAAGGTCACAACATTTCCTACTTGAGAGCCTGAAAAACAAAGAAAATCCTCAGTTACAAAAGCAATACTGAATGCGTCCATTGGACACGGATGCCCCCGCTATGGGCTTGTAAGTTGAAAAAGGGCCATTACTCCTTCAAAATTTGGCAATTTAAAAAAATTGAACTTGACCTGTATTTTACCACTCTATGCTCATGTACCCAATATGAATTGAATCCTTCCGTCCTTTCAAGGGTAATTGTTCAGAAACCATGGAAAGAGTTGGTTTGCTGTTTCCCCCATCAAATCACCAGAATAAGACCTGACTCTAACTTCATCCCTCTTCAATATATCATTTGTTTCTAAATAGCATTCAAAAAAAACGTACATAATCAATAGAGTTCCTCTGCTACTCAAGATGAATGTGTGGCCCAAGTTTGAGGATGATAGGTCAAGGGGTTCTCGAGTTACTGATCGATACTAAAAGGTTACAGAGCGACCGACCGACGGACATACCGACCGACATGTGCAAAGCAATATGCCCTCTCTTCATCGAAGGGGAGCATAAATATCACTCCTTCCACACATCCCAAACTTTCAATAAGGGAACCAGAAACAAACTATTCTTTTAGATGGCCATATAAAAATAAGAGTGTGTAATGGTAAATGCAAATGAATATGATAAAAAATATCATCTTAACACTAACACACGAACTTCTTATATGGTATTAAAGTTTAAAAAGTACGAAATTACATTTATGGTATATTTAGTGGAATAAATGACTTTCCAAAAATAATTTCTTTAAAATCTATGTTGCATCATATAGTCACAAATAAACATCTTATAAATAAGTGAATAACCTTTCAGAAATAAAATATTTACTTAATCTACAATGCAAACAACAGGCTTGGTATCTCTATCTTGACACTTCCTGTCAGACAATCATGTCTTCATGGTTACCCATTATACCAATGGAGGAGACAAATACTTTGTTCAAACAAACTCAACTTCACTTATTCATAGTTCGATATCAATGAAAGGGATGTTATTGTACCATTAAATCCGACTCAAGCCATTTTATACCATATTTAGCATGACCCCTTTATGTACCTATTCCTTACATGAATACCTAATCAGCACCAAGAGGACTTAAAGTCAAACTACATAAACTTCAAAGCCACAAGCATAAACTAGTGAAAGAAATATAGAACGATGACAAAACTTAAATAAATTCAAATCAAAGTAAAGAACCAAAACATTCTTGTATCAACATTTTATTGCAAGTAAATTCTACAACTGAAATCAGACACAAACACTTAAAGTAACAAAATCAAACTTTATATGCCAAAATCGTACAATTTTGAAACTGGTGCTCATAGCAATACACAAGTAATGTCTTTTCATAAATGTTAGTGATTACAGAATTTTCCAGAAAAAATAAAAAAGGGCAAAATTTACCTGCGTAAGTAAATGCCGCAAGTTTGCTCCTTTCAAGAGGCGGGGCCCAAGATCCCAACATAGCGTGCATTGAGGGATAACAAACCCCCTGAAATATAACATAGCACCATGTATAACATCAGCTGGTGAAACTCACTTTTCATAGTGTCTGTATGCATGTATGGTAGTTTGAGTGTTGGTTTGTGGGTAGGGTATGGTAACCACTAGTCCAGCCACGGAGTCACATCTCTATACTGTCACTGTTACAAAGACGCGTGAAAAGTCTGAGTACAGAGACACGTATGCGGGGCTAGGTAGCCACGTACTTATATTGAGTAAATCTATCTTACATTTCAATGATGTCAAACCCCTGACATTGCAGAATCAGCATGGATTAAAGAAAAATATGAAACAAATATAATGCATCATTTTCTTTAAATGTTTTGTAAACAATAATAACAATAATAAAATATGTTTAAGCAATTATTGTTGTATTTAAGTCTTCATGTAAAGTGGCAACAATATGGACTTGTGGGACCACAAAATAAACAGAACAAGTTCACTAAACTGTACTCCAACAAATGTAAAGCGACGTGAGAAATCTCCCTCTTAAAAATCATGAAAAACCCTCTTAAAAACAAATTGGGAAGCATGTAATATAACTTACCGATGCCACGCCAACTATAACTCTGAGCGCAATAAGGAAGATATAATGAGTTTGAGCAGCAAATGGCGTAATGAATGTTGCAATGGTGGCTGCCAACATGCTGTATCCAAACACTCGCTTTCCGCCAATCTTAGTAGCCAACCAGCCTGCAGCGATTTGTGAGACAAGGTAGCCCCAGAAGAAAGCCCCAAGTATGATCCCTTGAGTTGATTTATCCCATACAAATTCTCCATCCTGAAAAAATATTAACGCAAATATATTTGTTGAGAAAAAATCATGATATTTCACAAAACGATATTTTAATTGAAAATTTAATTTTCATAAATAATCTTTAGCAATTATTGACTATGTAATTGACCTGTATTCTATTTGAATTTATATGATAACTTATCAAATAATAATACATTGTACTGTAGGAAAGGTTTCACATTGTTATAAACACAGTCATCTAAAATCGCCATAGAAGAATTGCACTAAGGCTTAATTAGAATGACAACAAAGGTACGGTTGCCATGGAAATGTAGGGTATTTAATGAAAATCAACAATTTATGGAAAACACCCACAGTGCCGAATGCCATCCAAGAATAATCTGCCAACGCTTGGAAATAAGTTCAGTCATAAATGTCATCTAAGATATAAAGTGACAAATAATGGCAGCAAGATAGAGTACCGGTAAAAATGCCATAAAAACAAATATTGCAGAAAAACATTATGCTAATAAATAAGAAGTAACCAACCAACATCATGCATGAATTGAGATGAACAAATCTTACATGAAATTTAACAGTAGCGGTCTGGTTAGACGACGTAGCTTCTATTAAACCACATTGGCTGATTGGATTTTGGGTGACGTTGCTACTTGAGTTACTGTCCCTGTCTTTCATTCGTATAGCTGTCTGATTCACCATACACACAATGGCAACACTCATGTTCACTCGTAGAGCATACACATTGATGAAACCAAAGAATCCAAGAACGGCCAGTGCCACACGACATGACGTCCACCATGGCACTGAAATATAAAACTTCAGTTAGTACGAAAATCTGGACTTCTGCAAGGTAACCAGTACTTACCAAGTGATATATGCCCAATAAAACTTCTGTGATTAAATTAAGCCGTTATTAAGGTCATTTCTACTATCAACCTAGAAATTTCCTGAACAATTATATGCAGAAACTACAAAGAACCCCCCTAAAATGGCATTGGGTATACACACTACAGTAAGTTTGTGGCAAGATATTACAGCATTGGGTATACACACTACAGTAAGTTTGTGGCAAGATATTACAGCATTGGGTATACACACTACAGTAAGTTTGTGGCAAGATATTACAGGCACATAGTTAGATGCAGTATTTGGTGTCAATGTCTGAATTATACTGTCCATTTCATGCAGGTATTTGGTGTCAATGTCTGAATTATACTGTCCATTTCATGCAGGTATTTGGTGTCAATGTCTGAAGGCAATGTCTGAAGGCAATGTCTGAATCATACTGTCCATTTCATGCAGGTATTTGGTGTCAATGTCTGAAGGCAATGTCTGAATTATACTGTCCATTTCATGCAGGTATTTGGTGTCAATGTCTGAAGGCAATGTCTGAATCATACTGTCCATTTCATGCAGGTATTTGGTGTCAATGTCTGAAGGCAATGTATGAATTATACTGTCCATTTCATGCAGGTATTTGGTGTCAATGTCTGAATTATACTGTCCATTTCATGCAGGTATTTGGTGTCAATGTCTGAATTATACTGTCCATTTCATGCAGGTATTTGGTGTCAATGTCTGAAGGCAATGTCTGAAGGCAATGTCTGAATCATACTGTCCATTTCATGCAGGTATTTGGTGTCAATGTCTGAATTATACTGTCCATTTCATGCAGGTATTTGGGGTCAATGTCTGAAGGCAATGTCTGAATCATACTGTCCATTTCATGCAGGTATTTGGTGTCAATGTCTGAATTATACTGTCCATTTCATGCAGGTATTTGGTGTCAATGTCTGAAGGCAATGTCTGAAGGCAATGTCTGAATCATACTGTCCATTTCATGCAGGTATTTGGTGTCAATGTCTGAATTATACTGTCCATTTCATGCAGGTATTTGGGGTCAATGTCTGAAGGCAATGTCTGAATTATACTGTCCATTTCATTAACTTGAGAAGGGTTGTAACTAACTTTTAGAAGTGGTCAGTCAATGAAAACATATTTGGGACAATATGGACCAACAGACATTAGTGAACACAATATAAACACTCAAACAATTTTATATCACTTATGGGTGAATTTCATGATATTTTGATGTCTACCATCCAACACAATACACACAAGAGGCACAAATACCACATTTTCACACAATTAAATAGTGTGCGAATCCTTTGGTGGCTTTGTCCCACATGCTGATGCAATAACTACACAACAGCAGACACTGGTTTCCTTTGTACATGAAACCCCCACAACCCTGCCAGGTGCCAAATATCTCAAGTTTATGTTACACAATCAGTCACTCAAATACAAGAACAGTCTAGCATCAATACATTTACATAATTGATTGGGAAGCATAAATGTGTGCTTTATGAGAAACAGTAACCACAAATATCTATAAAAAACTCAAGCATGGTGTAATACATTTACATGTCGGACAGTGCAGAGTCTGTCAGACAAATAATACATCAACACTTTGTGCATGGCTGCACTTTTTATAATACACAAGTGCTCAAAATTGTGCATTCAATATTTGCCCGCAACATAACCAATATGATAAACCATTTAATTTTGTGTTACAGACAAGAATGAAAATGAAACATTTAGCACGGTGTTACCCACAGGAGATTGTCACCAGTTTGATCCCTTTATCCCTTCTGTATATATGTATAAACAGTAAAACCCACTTTAAGACCACCTCAATAACTTTAGACCACCTCAATAACTTTAGACCACCTCAATAACTTTAGACCACCTCAATAACTTTAGACCACCTCAATAACTTTAGACCACCTCAATAACTTTAGACCACCTCAATAACTTTAGACCACCTCAATAACTTTAGACCACCTCAACAACTTTAGACCACCTCAATAACTTTAGACCACCTCAATAACTTTAGACCACCTCAATAACTTTAGACCACCTCAACAACTTTAGACCACCTCAATAACTTTAGACCACCTCAATAACTTTAGACCACCTCAACAACTTTAGACCACCTCAATAACTTTAGACCACCTCAACAACTTTAGACCACCTCAATAACTTTAGACCACCTCAATAACTTTAGACCACCTCAAAAACTTTAGACCACCTCAATAACTTTAGACCACCTCAATAACTTTAGACCACCTCAATAACTTTAGACCACCTCAATAACTTTAGACAACCTCAATAACTTTAGACCACCTCAATAACTTTAGACCACCTCAATAACTTTAGACAACCTCAATAACTTTAGACCACCTCAATAACTTTAGACAACCTCAATAACTTTAGACCACCTCAATAACTTTAGACAACCTCAATAACTTTAGACCACCTCAATAACTTTAGACCACCTCAATAACTTTAGACAACCTCAATAACTTTAGACCACCTCAATAACTTTAGACCACCTCAATAACTTTAGACAACCTCAATAACTTTAGACCACCTCAATAACTTTAGACCACCTCAATAACTTTAGACAACCTCAATAACTTTAGACCACCTCAATAACTTTAGACCACCTCAATAACTTTAGACAACCTCAATAACTTTAGACCACCTCAATAACTTTAGACCACCTCAATAACTTTAGACCACCTCAATAACTTTAGACCACCTCAATAACTTTAGACAACCTCAATAACTTTAGACCACCTCAATAACTTTAGACCACCTCAATAACTTTAGACAACCTCAATAACTTTAGACCACCTCAATAACTTTAGACAACCTCAATAACTTTAGACCACCTCAATAACTTTAGACCACCTCAATAACTTTAGACCACCTCAATAACTTTAGACCACCTCAATAACTTTAGACCACCTCAATAACTTTAGACCACCTCAATAACTTTAGACCACCTCAATAACTTTAGACCACCTCAATAACTTTAGACCACCTCAATAACTTTAGACCACCTCAATAACTTTAGACCACCTCAATAACTTTAGACCACCTCAATAACTTTAGACCACCTCAATAACTTTAGACCACCTCAATAACTTTAGACCACCTCAAAATTAAGAACACAATGTTCAAGTCCTCTTTCACTGCTTTCCTCTTTATCCAACCTCAAATTATTAAGACCACCTGAAACACACATATATATAAACTCATAAAAGTGCAGGTTTTGTATTTCTAACATCCATGGATGTTTTGGTTCCTATCCACTGATACTGCAATTTATCTTATCAAGACTTCTAAGGCTATCTTTTTTCGGCTCAGTCACACTAACATGGTTTTGCTATAAATTTGCATTTATATATCAGTGTTGTGTTAACCAATCAAATCTTACGTTAACAACCAAGGCAATTTTTCTTCAACCGAACAACGTTTGTAACCTGGACGCGGATTGGTTAGCCTTTCGATTTAGGGTACGTTACCTTACCGAGTGACCAGCAATCATTACATCTCGGCATTGATATGTTGCACAACCAATCTTAACCTTCAAATTGCATCAACCATCTTTTTTCAAGATATTTCTTGTTACACTTTGATCCACCAGAATTTTTTCAAAAACTGTGTTGGGTTGGGGAGTGGGAAATATGAATACAGATGTCATTTATGAGCAGTCAACCAAACAAGCCAGAAGAGAAAATAAAGATATCTACCTTGTTACATTTGTGAAGGCAGAGATTAGTTTACTGCTTAGGGAGATTAGCATTGTAAGGAGTTTTGAATGACAAATCCAATCAATGAAAGTATGTATCAGCGAGTCTTTGAAATTAAGTTTTCAAAATATAATTCAATTTCCCTTCCATTTATTACACATTATAAATCAACACGGACTCAATAGTAATGGAACACATCCATCATTCCATGCTTGAAGCTCAAGAAATATCACAGTCATGTCATTATGACATCATTAATACTAGTCTACAGAACCCTGAACAGGTTGTATGTGGCCGACTTCTAGCCCCTAAATGCTGGGAGTATAAATCCCATCCTGAATGTAACATTTGTATCCAGCTGATTTAAGAAAGGATGGTGGCTTCACCTAGATGCCTGCCAGCCAGCCATTTTTTTCAGTTTATTGGGAAGTATTGCAGGTCCTTATTTGCTATAAAAAAGGGGTGCCTGTCTATGCTCAAATAATGCTGGAAATTCCCATTGTCCGAAGGTGCTTATTAAAATAGGTAACAAATCAAGCGCTTGTAATGCTTGCAAACGACATTATCTGTCAGCTTTGACAGATTCAGTTCTTTCACAAAAACGGCTCCGTTGTCAGAGTCAGATGTGTTGGATTTAGATAAAAGTGTCTGTTTCACATTGACTTTTTGGGTTATATTTTACTATCAAACTATTTGTTTGGTATAATAAAATAAATATCAGATCCCATGGAGGGTGATAGCATACAATGTTAACCCTCGAAATGTTAATGTCAACCTGGGCTTACACCTCAGTTGACATGAACTTTCTCGAATTAACATTATATGCTATCTGATATTTATATAATAGTGAATACATTAAGATTTAAAAGGTGATAGCTGATACTTAATTATCCTTGAAGTTATTCATCCAGCAAGAAAAAAAATATATCTTGTGGATTGAAGACAAAGCTAGGATATCAAGTCCCATTGTTTTTTTTATCTCACTTCAGGCTTATTAATAACATACAAACATCTTCACTGGTATAAAATTCAAACATATTTTGATACATTAAACACAAGGAAATTAAGGGATGAAATCAATTAATTTCACAATAATTTTTGTTATTAACATGAAATCTTGCAATATAAATTGATAGAAAAAAACACCTGTCTTGCTACTATTTAAATTTTAATTGTGCAAATTTAAAATCTTCACAATAATTTTTGATGAAAAGATCAATACGGTGGAATTTCAATCTTTATAATCAAAAACATGAAATTCAAGTGCAGGCTGTCAACTCACCTCTTTTCAAAAAGTAAGGTTAAAGAAGAGCCATGATTTTTTTTTTTAAAAAGGACAAATGTAGGATTTTAATGCCTACAGTAGGGATAGTAGGCATGATTCATTACTTCTGGATTTATACCAAAAAAGGGTAAAATTCAGTGGATTTCGGTAAGGTAATGTACCCTGTATCGAAAAAAAACCAATCTGCGTCAAGGTTACAGACATTGTTTGGTGGAAGAGAAATTGCCTGGTGGTTAACGTAAGATTTGATTGGTTTACACAACACTGATATATATGCAAATAGCAAAACCATTGTTAGTACGACTGTGCCAAAAATTGTTAACCAACCATCCAGTACCCACCTTAATTTTACTGGGTAGGGTTATGCCAAACAAACCATTTTTAAATTGCCTAGGTAGTATCCTTTGTAATAAATCATAAACTGTCAAACAGGAGTTGTCATATTAAAATTGCATGTTTATGAATAGGATGCTACATGTATACATTTTCTTGTGTGAATTAAAGATCAATTGAAAAAATAAGGCCATGCAATGTACACTTTTTTAAACAAATTTAAATATACTGCAAACTTGTATGTAGAGCTATAGTGAACACACTAATTTACATGTATATAGAACACAAAGCCAATCGATAACAAAATGTGAGTGGAGTAATTATAAATACTGTGATGGTTTACTCGCACATAGGGTAACATAAAAACATACCTTCTTTCCCATCATCTGTATCAACAACACCTTCCGATATAGTTTCCTTCCTCTTGACCATACTTTCAAATGCCACGTTGTATACCGAAACTTATGAATGAAACTATCTACTCGAAGTAGTATTTACTATTTATGTTTACGATACGCAAGTCTAATGTCAGTGATCGCTCTACTCTCTACGTTATTTAAAATGTAAAATGTTAACAAAATTATATCTAATGCTGACAATTTGTCCTCTGACTCGGTACGGATAAGACAGCTTACACAAATACCCGTTTCTCAATATGCAAATCCTTAATTTTCACGCGAAGCCCGCCTGCGAATCTATTTCATCAGATTGTTTACATCGTGAGCCAACCACAATCGAATAGATATGATGCAACCTAAACGTCATTGGTTTCCAAGAGTTGTCTTTCTTAGACTTTCCACAAGTTGCAACCGGTAAAGACTGGGTTAAACCATTCGTGAACAAATATAATCGACCCATTGTGGCGTTACCGCTATTTTGATAAAGAAATGTTCTGTTCTGAAGAAGACACTCAAGTCCATATCCACTATGTGAATAAGAAATGATAAGATCTACAATGAACGAAGCTATTCAAAAGTTGATAATTCAGATTTGTCGCCTAGTTGCTCGTGCATCTCTTCTACTTCACAGTATCCTTCATGCGCTCGAGATTCACGTGCATTACATGTTATCATTAAATATTGGAAATAATAATAATAAATTCTTTATTATCAGAAGGTGATATATTAAGATTCACAATAAAGTTGTACATATACATATTATTTACAATACAAACGAAAGAGAATAATTAGCCAAGATAAATAACCAAAACACACGCAACTTGTACCTAAATCAACCGTGAAATTGTCGGTGATCGCAACAAATAATGTTTGTATTTGCTTTTAAAAGCACTTACAGTTTTAACTGAGCGGATTTCAATAGGAATATCATTCCAGATATGTGCACTGTAGTATGAGAACGAATCTTTGTAATAGTTTGTCTTATACTGCGAAATAACAAAGTTATTAAAGGAATTTCATAACCGCTATACGTCACATTTTCGAAGGACAAAACAACCTAATAAAAGATAAAATTTCATATAATATTTTCTTGAAGTAAACTTAAAATTTGTCATCTTTATTATGATATAATTTTTATTTCTGGAAAATTGTGATCTTCGAGCTCTCCCATTTACTTTGAAGTTAAACACCATCGGTACACTTAAATTGCTATATACTTAACAAAACTTATAAGTGTGCACTTCTTTAATGTCGAATAACGTTTTTATTAATAAACATTTCTACACAATATTTTTTCTATTTGCTATTGGCTATGTGTAGATCATGATTCTCGGGTTATCTGTTAAATAACCCAGTCCGGGTGGGCACACACACTATTAGAATCTTTCCAATCAACCAGATCATCTTTAAGTCGAAGCTGCTGATCTGATCGTTTTCGCATCATCACATTTATTGATTTATTTGTTCAATGTGTGGATCTATGACATCAAATGTATAAAATATCATGCCATGTATTTACGCTATATTTGTTGAAAATTTCAGCAAGATCAGACTTTTGTTAAGTGTATATTTAAGTCATTATAAATGATATGAAAATAAGTTTAGTATATTGTTTTTAAGCTCACGTCACCACATTTGTGTCATTCTCTGAGATTTTTGGTCCAAATGACATATCTGGGCGTAATTGAGTTATGAACATTCTGAATGCAGGGATATTTGTAGGTTACCACAAAGGAAAGGTTTTTGGAAAACGACATTTTCAGGGAATTACAGCACTTTAAATATGGTTTCACTAATTTAATACAGCAAATTTATATGTTTTCAGATACACTAATATTTTACAAATATATGTTGTTTATTATTTTCCTTAAAAAAGGGGACCGTCTCAATGTTTACTGATAATTGTTTTGCTTCTGCTCGGCGGTTAATTATAAATATTTTACTGAAATGCTTTAATTTGCTGTTCCAATAAATGTGGAGACATGACTTTTTTTAGATCGCAGAGCGAATAGTTTTGATTACGAAAACCCGCGCACGTGAATGACTGTAAAGCGTGATTTGACCTATTTAATCAGACCAATGGAAGGCGTTGAATTCGACAATAACAAACTCCACTTCCGGTCTATTTGTAATTAGCAGACTAAATTTACGTTGTGTACGCTTGAGAACGCTTGAAAAGGTAAGATTTGGCTGAATTAAAATCTTGGCGAAAACGGTAATTTATTGTTTTCACATAGAAATTGATATATTTACTAAACACAAGCACATTTTGTTTCAATTTTAGTCAGAAACAAGCATGTGTTTGCCAGCGTTCCTTAATTTAGCTCTGTCGATAACAGCAAATTGACAAATTGAAGTGTGTGTATATTCGGACAGCATGGTTTTCGACAAAATATTTGATTAAGACCAATGTGACTTGCTCGTATTTTATGTTTTTTTTGGAAATTATTTATTTTGATAAGGGCAATTAAAATTAAACAATTTGTAACAGGAGGCGTTTTAACCCAGGTTCAGTCGTGTTTCTGATCTTATAATTTGTTTGTCTACTCAGATCTACTGTCTAAATAAATAACAAACTTGTAAGAGTAAGGAAGTGATGAAGTTTATTTGATGGATGTTTATTATGTTGAATTATAATTTATTACATGGTTTAGTTACTAAATAGTAAGAAATGGATTTCATATTTAATAATATCAAGCTATAGTAAAATAAAAATTACAGCTAAAACAAATAAAGTGACCAGTCAAATGACAAATAGGTAAAAGTTACCTTGAGTGTCTGGAGACAATGGCAAAGATTCGTCAGACCCAATGTCTTTTATAGACAAACTTCCCGCCAAATAATGGATTTCGACCATGTTCCATGCAATACACTAATGCACCAGTCAATTGTATTTGTAACCACGGCCCCCCCAGGTCCGGGGAATAGCAGGGACTTTGACTTTCGGTCCAGCCAATCCCAGCCAAAATCCCTGCTCTGCAGGGACAAACTGCTGGTGAAATACCCGCCAAATGCCCCCCGCATCCCCATACATGCCATATTTTCAGATGGTCAATAAGTGAGATTTTCCTCAGCAGGGCTGTTTTTAAGTGAGATTTGGGAAAAATAAGTGAGACTGTAAATCGTGATTTTTTGGGGCGCTTAATACACCAACACTAAATAACATTACCCCACCCAACTGTTTTCATGCATAATTACAGTGTTACTTTGCCGCGTAGATTCCTTCATCAATTAGCATTAAACAGGGTTTCGCTTGAATTTTCTTTTAGGGGCCACAGTGGGCTTCATTTAGGGGTCATGTGTAAATTTGGGGGTCATTTATACAAGTGACCAGATATGATACTCAAAGGCAAGTCATACTGGTATGCAAATATTGTATACATTATAACATCTACCGAATATTTTGAGAGGAGTGGGTGTTTAATAAAGGTAGAAAAATCACATATTTTTTAAGTCTTATATGCATCTATTAGAATAAGTACGGTACCCAATAGCAGTTTTCTAACCTTTGATCAAAGCCGATGTGTCGAAACTTCCACTCGCTAGCCTAAAATATTTTCCAAACTAACCCCTTTGATCTGCCCGACGGTTTTACGTCACATAGAGTACAGTATTACGTCACAGCTAGCAGTATTGCCTGTCTTACATGTGCCTACGTGACCTTTATCATTTGCCTCAGTTCACTGAGTTTTAAATACCAATAAATTTAATATTCTATAGTAACAGTTAATGCTTTTATTGTGTGAACATTGCTTTTTTGATTCTTTGATTCGTGGGATATACACGTGATGGATATACATGTAGGCTAAATTACGGAACAAAGTAAGAATTTTTCAGGTTTTTTATTTAGCCAAAAAGTACGTCAAAACGCATAAATTTGTGCGTCAGGAAAAACCTGCATTGAAACAAGCAGATTAACACCTTTCCTGTCAATAAGATGATTAAAGTTAAATCACCGCTTTAACAAACAATTGACATACTGCCTGGGGTGATTAAAAATACGCAAATCAACAGCTGGTCAAAGCCAATCAACAAAGTGTCACCTTTAATCGGCGTTTTCGGGTAGTATCGAAGAATCATAGCATGTCCGAGATACAAAATTTCGCACGATCAGTGATTTTTTAATTTTTTCTTGGAGGTTCAAATTTACGTGAGGTTTTAATCTAACGGCGTTAGACCGTGAGGAGGCATGAAAATACGTGAGGAAAGGTCTCACGGCGTGAGATATGGCATGTATGCATCCCGGGAACATCCTAGGTAAGGCCCATTCCCCGCTATTTTCGGCGCGAAAACAAAACCACCGCATTCACTCGGCACTGCGGGGCCACCTGGAAGGTAAAAACACGGCCCATTTCCCCCGGTATACCCCCGGACCTGGGGGGGCAGTGGTGCATAATTACTACGAAACTACATGAAAAATACTGATATGCAGACCTTGGAGAACTGGAAAAACTTTTATTACTTCATATAAAGACTGACTGGAAAGCATGCATTGATTGATCATGTTTAGATAACTAGGTATTTTGGATACTAAATCAGACAAGGCCATAAAATTATTGGTTTTAATACTGAAGGATGTAAAACAATGTATAACTTGTCGTCACTTTTTCTAGTTTTTGGACAGAAAATAACAATCTTGTAAGGCATAGCAAGGAAATGAGTAGGGAAAGGGTTATGGTTACTTTTCAGAGAGGAAATGGGACTTAATTTGGTCACCAGTTTCTTTTTTGCTAGATAAAAATATTTTACGCATAATTTACCATAATGATTCTCTATAATCACTTCAAGATTTGCATGCACAAGGTCGCGGAATTGTATGATGTTGGAATTGGTTCCCATGAAGCATTGTTTGTCATAGTGTAAATTAACCATAATTAATCCACTTATTTTCTGTACAATGGCTTGCTTTATGTCAGTTACACATTAAAGGAGTCAAACGAAGTCTTAGAACTGTAACTTTGTTTTGCACTTAGTGAAAAATACAACAATCAAGCAATTGTTGCATTTCTTAATTTCATTGCAAATTTACTGAAAAGATCAATTAAGTTGTGCTCCATTCACTTAAGTGTAGTAGATCCTAAATTGTTTCTTCAAAAATGCAACATCATGCAAAGCACCATTTGACAAATCTGTCTCTTAAGCCTCGTTCACAATGAAATCTACGATAATTGTGTCGTACGAAATATACATTTTTCTGTCGTGGTTTAATTTCGTAGGACATGAACAATGTTGTGGAAGTGGTCATATGAAATTTTAGATTCTTTCACGACAGGAACAGACGGAGAAGGCAGAACATTTTGTGTTCAAGTCACAGGTCTATCATACGACAGTCCCAGGACAAACCTGCGACTATCGTGGCTCATTTTCACATGAACATGTCGTGAGACGGGCGTGTTGCACTGATGCAACTGTATTGCGACAGTATTGCGATTTTGTCTGAATTTCACACAATTATCTCATGACTTTCTCATGACTGTATTGCAATTGTCGTGAGATTGTCGCAAGAATTACACCAAACATTTGGCATCTATGATATGTCAGTTTTTTAGATGCAAATTTTACCAATTTATCTAAAACAAATCCCCGAAAATGGACAGAAAAAGGCCTGTAACTGATGATTTAAAATATTGTTTAGTACCAGTTTTTCCAAATCATTGTTATTTACTAATGTACGCATAAACTAGTAAGGCATAATGTTGTCTAGGGGTACAATGCTAGTGTTTGGGTCACGAGTTTTACCCCATTCGCTGGGCGAGATTCTGCCATGGTCTTCATCATCCCTAAATGAAATGTGAATACTGATTTATATCCAACAATCAGAAAGAGTGACTTATATAACTTGTTATCATTTGTTTTACAGTTCATGCAATATGAATTAGTTTAAACTATGTCTGAAATTTAGACATAACACTTACCAACATACAACACACATATGTACATTATGTATATAGTTGCACATATTTGCACAATATAGTTTATTTATAAATTGTAGCGCTCTTCACCAGCATGTGCTTAATTATGCACAACATGCTGAATTCTGCATAAAATGTTTTGCCTTTGGCTCTATAAATGTACGTCGATATCATTTATACTTACGTTGAAAAACCACAAAATTACTCCAATCTTGTTCAATAAGTGTGCATGCTTTACAAAGATGGAATCTGTATTAGCTTGTGGAAAATGTTAATACTGAACTGATACAGTTTGTCTTTGAATTGATTTTCCTGGATTGTTGTTACTGACTAATGCCGTATATAAGGTATATTTGTTTACTTCATTGTCAAAACGGTAGTCTATAAAAGTAGATTTACTCATTAAACTGTAGGGAAACTGTTTCTTAATATGAAGGCTTATAAGTCGTGCAAGCTACAAGATTATAGTCACTGCCATCCAAAAGTTCCTTCACACTTCGACACTTTCCCATTGCAAGTAATGTATTTTCATATTTGTTTCACATGCAATAAATTGAAAATGCTTTTTAACACAGCAATAATTTTCTGTAGAAGTATTTATAAATTTGTACTGAAACAAATTATCTTATTTTCGGTGTCAGATCTTTAGGTTACACACATACATTGGTTTCGAATGCTGCTGCCGAGATGTGCAAATTGTTGATTCTAAACTACCCATCACAGAAGTAGGATGAATAATTTTACTTCATGGTCATACATATTTATTTGAAATTCTGTAACAAAAAGTTACGAAATTCAAAATATTCAAGTGTGAAGAACTTTTTTATCTCTTATTTCAGTTGAATACATGACAGGGATGTATTACATGTATACACTTGAATTGTATGTTTTAGAAACTAATTGTATGCATTTTTTAGCTGTTTTTATATCCGTTATTCAGCTATATTCCCAGAGATAAAAAGTATATATTTTTTCCAATTTAAATGTAAAAATTCCCATTAAATCTGAAGAGAAGTTTTGGTTCAATTTATGGTCTACTAGAAGTATCGCCGTATTCATCTCAAGAATATAGTAAATGTAAAGTCCTCTGATTTTATTACAGATTTGATGAGTATAATGGCTGATTTGTCAGGGATATATATTAATTGTGTAATGGCGGGAGTCTTGATGTAAACAACTTTTCTGGATTAATTGTGTCGTCTTTAGGGGAGATTACATGTATAGTCGCATATTAATTTCTAATACGATAAAATAGAAAACATGCAGTCTTGTTTTGGAAGCGCTTCCCAGAACCGTCGGTCCTTGATTTATAACCGGGCTTATAAGTCACATAAACAGCCACTGTAATGTAGAGACTATTCCAGCTATTATAGAGTGGAGAAACCGTCGGTCCTTGATTTATAACCGGGCTTATAAGTCACATAAACAGCCACTGTAATGTAGAGACTATTCCAGCTATTATAGAGTGGAGAAACCGTCGGTCCTTGATTTATAACCGGGCTTATAAGTCATATAAACAGCCACTGTAATGTAGAGACTATTCCAGCTATTATAGAGTGGAGAAACCGTCGGTCCTTGATGTATAACCGGGCTTATAAGTCACATAAACAGCCACTGTAATGTAGAGACTATTCCAGCTATTATAGAGACTATTCCAGCTATTATAGAGTGGAGAAACCGTCGGTCCTTGATTTATAACCGGGCTTATAAGTCACATAAACAGCCACTGTAATGTAGAGACTATTCCAGCTATTATAGAGTGGAGAAACCGTCGGTCCTTGATTTATAACCGGGCTTATAAGTCACATAAACAGCCACTGTAATGTAGAGACTATTCCAGCTATTATAGAGTGGAGAAACCGTCGGTCCTTGATTTATAACCGGGCTTATAAGTCACATAAACAGCCACTGTAATGTAGAGACTATTCCAGCTATTATAGAGTGGAGAAACCGTCGGTCCTTGATTTATAACCGGGCTTATAAGTCACATAAACAGCCACTGTAATGTAGAGACTATTCCAGCTATTATAGAGTGGAGAAACCGTCGGTCCTTGATTTATAACCGGGCTTATAAGTCACATAAACAGCCACTGTAATGTAGAGACTATTCCAGCTATTATAGAGTGGAGAAACCGTCGGTCCTTGATTTATAACCGGGCTTATAAGTCACATAAACAGCCACTGTAATGTAGAGACTATTCCAGCTATTATAGAGTGGAGAAACCGTCGGTCCTTGATTTATAACCGGGCTTATAAGTCACATAAACAGCCACTGTAATGTAGAGACTATTCCAGCTATTATAGAGACTATTCCAGCTATTATAGAGTGGAGAAACCGTCGGTCCTTGATTTATAACAGGGCTTATAAGTCACATAAACAGCCACTGTAATGTAGAGACTATTCCAGCTATTATAGAGTGGAGAAACCGTCGGTCCTTGATTTATAACCGGGCTTATAAGTCACATAAACAGCCACTGTAATGTAGAGACTATTCCAGCTATTATAGAGTGGAGAAACCGTCGGTCCTTGATTTATAACAGGGCTTATAAGTCACATAAACAGCCACTGTAATGTAGAGACTATTCCAGCTATTATAGAGTGGAGAAACCGTCGGTCCTTGATTTATAACCGGGCTTATAAGTCACATAAACAGCCACTGTAATGTAGAGACTATTCCAGCTATTATAGAGTGGAGAAACCGTCGGTCCTTGATTTATAACCGGGCTTATAAGTCACATAAACAGCCACTGTAATGTAGAGACTATTCCAGCTATTATAGAGTGGAGAAACCGTCGGTCCTTGATTTATAACAGGGCTTATAAGTCACATAAACAGCCACTGTAATGTAGAGACTATTCCAGCTATTATAGAGTGGAGAAACCGTCGGTCCTTGATTTATAACCGGGCTTATAAGTCACATAAACAGCCACTGTAATGTAGAGACTATTCCAGCTATTATAGAGTGGAGAAACCGTCGGTCCTTGATTTATAACCGGGCTTATAAGTCACATAAACAGCCACTGTAATGTAGAGACTATTCCAGCTATTATAGAGTGGAGAAACCGTCGGTCCTTGATTTATAACAGGGCTTATAAGTCACATAAACAGCCACTGTAATGTAGAGACTATTCCAGCTATTATAGAGTGGAGAAACCGTCGGTCCTTGATTTATAACCGGGCTTATAAGTCACATAAACAGCCACTGTAATGTAGAGACTATTCCAGCTATTATAGAGACTATTCCAGCTATTATAGAGTGGAGAAACCGTCGGTCCTTGATTTATAACAGGGCTTATAAGTCACATAAACAGCCACTGTAATGTAGAGACTATTCCAGCTATTATAGAGTGGAGAAACCGTCGGTCCTTGATTTATAACCGGGCTTATAAGTCACATAAACAGCCGCTATAATGTAGAGACTATTCCAGCTATTATAGAGTGGAGAAACCGTCGGTCCTTGATTTATAACCGGGCTTATAAGTCATATAAACAGCCACTGTAATGTAGAGACTATTCCAGCTATTATAGAGTGGAGAAACCGTCGGTCCTTGATTTATAACCGGGCTTATAGGTCACATAAACAGCCACTGTAATGTAGAGACTATTCCAGCTATTATAGAGTGGAGAAACCGTCGGTCCTTGATTTATAACCGGGCTTATAAGTCACATAAACAGCCACTGTAATGTAGAGACTATTCCAGCTATTATAGAGTGGAGAAACCGTCGGTCCTTGATTTATAACCGGGCTTATAAGTCACATAAACAGCCACTGTAATGTAGAGACTATTCCAGCTATTATAGAGACTATTCCAGCTATTATAGAGTGGAGAAACCGTCGGTCCTTGATTTATAACAGGGCTTATAAGTCACATAAACAGCCACTGTAATGTAGAGACTATTCCAGCTATTATAGAGTGGAGAAACCGTCGGTCCTTGATTTATAACCGGGCTTATAAGTCACATAAACAGCCACTGTAATGTAGAGACTATTCCAGCTATTATAGAGACTATTCCAGCTATTATAGAGTGGAGAAACCGTCGGTCCTTGATTTATAACCGGGCTTATAAGTCACATAAACAGCCACTGTAATGTAGAGACTATTCCAGCTATTATAGAGTGGAGAAACCGTCGGTCCTTGATTTATAACCGGGCTTATAAGTCACATAAACAGCCACTGTAATGTAGAGACTATTCCAGCTATTATAGAGACTATTCCAGGTATTATAGAGTGGAGAAAGACTCCAACATTGTTTAATACAGAACTAATTGGAATGATAGTTTCAGTTATGTTTTATGTACTGTTGTATAGTATTGATCAAGAAAGATTGTTCATGACAATATTGAACTGGTTTAGTCAATGGGGTGGCCTGACAGATGTCAAGTAAGACACGCCTCCCCAGGTAGTTATACAGAAAATACTGTTATTTCATACCAAATGGAAACTTTTAATGAGCAACCCTTTGTTTTGTGATAATCAATTAAAGTCCTGTACAAACAGTTTATAATTGAATTTTGTGGATGTTACTGGTTTTAATTGTTTAATTTGATGCACACTAATTAGTATTTCCTCTGATTGATCATAGTATGAGGTGATTGATAGTATTGTTAATTATCTGTTAGTGTCTGACGTCATCCCTAATAAAAATTTATTCTAATGTTCAAGATGAACAAATTTATGTGTGATTTTACTGTTAAATTGATGCATTTTACACCATTTAATTAAACTGCCAAAGTTTAAGAAAAATAGTAAATAGAAATCTAAAATGATTGTATGATGACTTTCTTGTATATAGTGTTGACGTTTTAAAAATCACTTCCAAATGTACCAGATGTCACAAAATGTTCAGTATCATTTATTCTTTGTTTTTGTTGTGCTGAATTATTTAAAATGTTACAAGCCTTGTAAATACCCAAATTTGCAAATTTCCCATATCAAAAGGATGCGCAATACTTCCTCAAAAACTGAAAAAATAGCTGACTGTATTGATACTTGTTGATAACCCATGAACACTAGTGGTGCGGTCAACTGACATGACTGAGATACTGTGATAACCCATGAACACTTAGTGATGTGGTCAACTGACATGACTGAGATACTGTTGAAAAAGGCATACTTCTGTAACAAGAACATAAAATACATAAAGGACAAACTTTTCAAACAACAATAACTTGCCTATCCAGGAAACAAAAACAAATAAGAAGCTAGCTAATGCACTACTGTAGCCTTTGGTAACATGGAGACAACAAAATGTTGAACAATTTAATAGCAGACAGGCCTTTTTCTATAGTTCCCACGGTTCAGACTATCTGACCCATTCCCAAAGCCAAATACATGTTTTTTTCCTAATTAGAAAAAAATCCCAATCAGAAGCACCTACGAAAAGTCATCTACTGGAGCGACCTGATATAACTTGAAGATTTTTGAATAACTCCCTTGTGTCATAGATGTTTGTGGACATTTTGACAGTTGATATCTGAAATGTAGATTAGAATGCTCGTTTATATCAAATTTAGATATGATATGCCTGTTCTTTGAACTATGAAAATTCCCAAAATTGGAGTAAAAGCAATTTAAAATTGTCCCTAATTGGCAAATTTTACGATGCAAATTTTTCAATTTTATCTAGGGTCTTTTTCCCAAAATGGACGGAAAAGGGCCTGGTAGATCAAAAGGTGATTTTCCTGCTAGACAGAACACTGTCAGGATTCTACACAGTTTATTCTTTGTTGTGTTGTTTCATTAGAATCGGATGGAAACGGATGAAATACTCATGTTTTGTACAGTAAAACTTCGAAACGTTGAAATGCCGTCCGACTTAGCAATTAGTTTTAGCCATCTACTGTTCGAAGCATCTACGGTATACGTGTATATGTACAAACTGACTGTTCCCGTTACAAGTGTACTAAGCATGTTGAGTGCATGTCATATGTGTGTTAATTTTGTTTGTGTTTTCGTACTGAATGTACTTGGCTAAATAGTCGCAGCATTATTCATGATAATAATAATAAATAAAAAAAGAAATGAAAGAATAACAAAAGCAGTACGTTTTTTCATAAACACATGAATTGTATAACATGTGTCGCTAATCTTACCCGTCAACAGACTATAGAATATTAAGGGGTCAATGAAAGGTGTGAATTATTGTATTGTTAGACCTATTTATGGTAAACAATGAATGAAATGATAGCTAGGGACTACAAATCCTGTTTGAGTGTTAGAACTACCTCTGTTCGAGTGATCTACTGTTAGATTATATGAAATTAGAAGGGATTTTGCCGGGACTTAAGAACTTGTCCGAGGTATCTACTGTGTTCGAGCCAAAACTGTTCAAAGTTTCGAAGTTTTACTGTAAATTATACAAAGACAGATGTATACATATCATTATGTACATGTAAGGAAGTAGCTAGATTCTGGCTGATGTCATACTCAATACATGTAATGTTGTTATTTTATGCCTGCCATGTTCCATTAATTTGATAGCAAACAGTAATGTCCAAAAATGACTTTCGTAAGGTCAAACAAATGTTTTACACTCTTAAGTATTACACTGTATGTTTTATGTAACTTGTATGTTCGTTTGAACTTGTTGTACAAAAATGTTTGCTTTTTTTTTTAAAATGACCCATGTCACTTGTATGTGTTGTCATTTGATCGTCAGAGTGTATAACTCTAATTCGCTATTTCTTTCATTATCGTGTTTACCTAAAATCTCTCACTAGAACTTCAGAACAGGGAGAAGTTTTTGTGATTTTAGGGAGAAATTACAGCATTTTAACCCTGTTTAAGGCATTTTAATATAGGAAAACTTCTCCCTCAACAACAAATTCAGAGATATCTATCTATGTACGCTCTTCTCAGAGCCATCAACTCATCTTTGGACCAGTTTTCTTTGCGCTTCTTTTGTGGTGGCTCTGTCATACTTGCAGACGATCGTTGTTTACAATTTTGACAAGCGCGCACGTTATTACCCCCGATTGAAGAGTTACAAACAGATTTCACGTAAGTGGAAAAAAACCTTAAGTTTTGCGTAAATTTTGCGTAAAGTGATAATTTATGCAAAAAACTTACGCAAAACATAAGTATGTTAGTAAAACGGTACCCTGGAGTATTGTAAATGTAACTGTTTAGTTATCATTCATTTATTTCGTTTTATGATATCAAAATTAATTAAAATGGTGTTTTCCTGTCCATCTCAATGAAATACACATTATTCAGGGGAGATTACTCCAGCTGTCTTAAGTAATTAATTAAAAATATGATTGGATTGTCTTTCTTGCTTTAACTGAAATGGCTTTCATAACTCCTTTCCAGCCAGTAACTTCAAATTAAAACATGTACAGTTTATAAATAAGTGATTCATTGGACAAATTGGGACATTAACAGGGGTTACATTAGGGGCTGAATCTCAAGGGTCATTTTGATAACTATTTACTGGATATTACCATTTCATAGCCAAAATACCTATACTTTATGGAAAATTCACCCTTCAGCCAGAATCATAAGACTCAAAATGTGGCCATTTGGAAATTCCAGGGGTCAATGGGTCAATTCCAGGGTCAAATGGAACCCCTGATTAATTTGCTAAACTCTTATATTTTCCTAGTTATTATCAGAACATCCCTTCTATAAATCCATTCTTCGTTTTGGCTCGGAGTGGAAATTGAATTTGAAAGGGGGGAAAAACTATTTTGGTGGGGGAATGGGGCCAATATTTGGCCCCGTAATGGAGGATTGAGGGCTTAGATTACAGATCTCAACATTTCCGTGTCTAATTGGATCCATTATTCCTCCGAGTACAGAGACACGTATGTGGGACTAGGCATAAATATACTTCTTTTAATAGAACTTTGATATAATATGGTTTCATGAGATGATGTAGAATAGGTTAAAACTATTAATTCCTGTGTATCAGCGAATTCCGTCATGTTTTATATTAGTTTTTAATTATTGATTGATTTAGTGCCCATTTAATGAGCAATTCTTATCAAATGTAGCTCCTTGTACATCCATTAAATCGGAAAACTGTTATCTTAAGTATTTCTTTTATATAAAAGTATCTTTTGAGATTTATAAAAACAAAGAAGCATCTGTAGATACTTATGTATTCCTATGTTATATTATTGCAGTTGTATTCCTATGTTATATTATTGCAGTTGTATTCCTATGTTATATTATTGCAGTTGTATAAATTGTGTTTTTATCAGCTGTAAAGCTCAGATGTTACAGCAATGCTCAGATGTTACAGCAATGCCCAGATGTTACAGCAATGCTCAGATGTTACAGCAATGCTCAGATGTTACAGCAATGCTCAGATGTTACAGCAATGCCCAGATGTTACAGCAATGCTCAGATGTTACAGCAATGCTCAGATGTTACAGCAATGCTCAGATGTTACAGCAATGCTCAGATGTTACAGCAATGCCCAGATGTTACAGCAATGCTCAGATGTTACAGCAATGCCCAGATGTTACAGCAATGCTCAGATGTTACAGCAATGCTCAGATGTTACAGCAATGCTCAGATGTTACAGCAAAGCTCAGATGTTACAGCAATGCCCAGATGTTACAGCAATGCTCAGATGTTACAGCAATGCCCAGATGTTACAGCAATGCCCAGATGTTACAGCAATGCTCAGATGTTACAGCAATGCTCAGATGTTACAGCAATGCCCAGATGTTACAGCAATGCTCAGATGTTACAGCAATGCTCAGATGTTACAGCAATGCCCAGATGTTACAGCAATGCCCAGATGTTACAGCAAAGCTCAGATGTTACAGCAATGCCCAGATGTTACAGCAATGCTCAGATGTTACAGCAATGCCCAGATGTTACAGCAATGCTCAGATGTTACAGCAATGCTCAGATGTTACAGCAATGCTCAGATGTTACAGCAATGCTCAGATGTTACAGCAATGCCCAGATGTTACAGCAATGCTCAGATGTTACAGCAATGCCCAGATGTTACAGCAATGCCCAGATGTTACAGCAAAGCTCAGATGTTACAGCAATGCCCAGATGTTACAGCAATGCCGGTAATTCTATTGCAGTCTTCTGATGATGTCTGAAGACCCACTGTTATACAGTCATAATTTTGATAATCAATTTTGGCTGAGCCATGATGGAAATAAAGTCAAAGGTTTCTGTGTCACCTATATCCGGTTTCATTCCTGGAAAAATGAAACACATGTGAATATACTTAGTACATTTAATAACGCACAGTGTGGGAATTTTAAATTTTCAAGTGTGGGATTTCTATTTTTTCTTCGACTGACTTATAGGATACAAGAAAAGAACTTGACACGATATTATTGCACGTGTATGTAACATATGTATGCTAATTTTCATGACAAAGTATTTTCATCAAAATGAATTTAAAGAAGTATGGTTGGTATAAATTCTGCATTTCTGAGAATAGTCTAAGACATGCGTACAGTGAGTGTCTGGTTAATGGATATACATTCTTTTTTATGATCATGCCTTACATTGTACGGATGTCAGGGTCATCCCTTTGTTTTGGGTGAATGGGGCCATGTCCCCTCTTCATGCAGAAGTTTGGCGTCATTTCAATGGGGAAAAACTGCATGTACAATATCTTATGGACCCAAGATATTGTTAAACTAGTTTGCCAACTAAACATGCTTGCAAATTTCACATTTTAAAAAATAGCAAAACATCAACCAGTGTTGTTTTTTATCTTACACAATGATGTATTTACATACTTGACCACTGATATTTAATGTAACCATACGCATTTTGTTAATAAGCAAATGTCTTGTGCGTAACGGCTGAAATTGATGCTTCGTGAAACTGTTTTACTCTCAAAAATATCAAGTTGTACAGTATTAGTAACTGTAATAAGCATGAACAAACTCCCTGTATATATATAAGTGATCATTTATTATAGTATCACCCCTGTTTAAAGGGCCAGTCATTTCTGAATTATGAGACACCTACTTTCAGAGCACATTTACTTCCTGATTTTTATCATTTAATGCCAAGCACCAGGCAGGTAGGCGCATGGTAACCATTATTTAACATGGTGGCGGCTCACCAATCAGCCATATCAGAACGGACCCCTACCGGGATTCGAACCTTCGACCTCCTGCTCCCAAGGCATATGTCTTAACCACTTGGCCATGGGAGGCGGTATAATATTTGTTATGCTGTACAAAGCATATGAATCTTTATGAAAATTATTATAATCATGTCAACTTTTTTTTTTTCGCTGAGTGAACAGTTAGTAGAATTGGGGAAAAAAGTATATTCCATGACCTTGGGAATGGGGTAGAGTTTTGTTCCTACATTTTGTTGAATGAGTGCCCTGTTGTTCTTTTCATGGCAAAATACTTTCGAAATGAGTTCTGTGTACGAAGGGTTTGGAACAATAAAAAAGTTTTTTCTGCCTTTTTAACAAAACCGAGATTAAATTTTCTCCAACCAAAACTCTCAGTATACTGCACGTTACTGTCTTTCATGTATTACAGACGCAGCAAATTTGAATACTGATTGCTTATTTTGTATATAATTCAACATTCATGGGAAAATTCCTATGTACAGATGTGTTTCTATCACATAAAAATGATTTATATTTCACATATTGCTCATTGTTGTAAGTGGAAACGGCTTGCTACTCTTCACAAATGAAGTTATAATTGCACCACCATGGGGTGTTACTGCACAGTGTAATTTGCCGGCTTCGCAGGAGATGGCAACAAGCATTTCTTGAGAGATTTTTCGTATTGAAAACAAATTATGTGTTATTTCTGTTACTTTGAATTGGAGAAGGAATCGTAATTTGATAGAAATTCGATAGGGGAATATTGATACCAGTAGTTACAAAAAAATTTAATACAACTATTTTTGCAAATATTTTTTATTCAGAAGCATGTTTCATTGAATAAACTTAAAAGTTACTGCGGGCACAATATTACTTCTAGCTGTCAGTTTTTAGGAATGCGCTTACTGAGGGCTTAAAAGTCTGGGACGGACTGGTTGCAGCTACCTAAAGTCTGGGACTGACTGGTTGCAGCTACCTAAAGTCTGGGACTGACTGGTTGCAGCTACCTAAAGTCTGGGACTGACTGGTTGCAGCTACCTAAAGTCTGGGACTGACTGGTTGCAGCTACCTAAAGTCTGGGACTGACTGGTTGCAGCTACCTAAAGTCTGGGACTGACTGGTTGCAGCTACCTAAAGTATGGGACTGACTGGTTGCAGCTACCTAAAGTCTGGGACTGACTGGTTGCAGCTACCTAAAGTCTGGGACTGACTGGTTGCAGCTACCTAAAGTCTGGGACTGACTGGTTGCAGCTGCCTAAAGTCTGGGACTGACTGGTTGCAGCTACCTAAAGTCTGGGACTGACTGGTTGCAGCTACCTAAAGTCTGGGACTGACTGGTTGCAGCTACCTAAAGTCTGGGACTGACTGGTTGCAGCTACCTAAAGTCTGGGACTGACTGGTTGCAGCTACCTAAAGTCTGGGACTGACTGGTTGCAGCTACCTAAAGTCTGGGACTGACTGGTTGCAGCTACCTAAAGTCTGGGACTGACTGGTTGCAGCTACCTAGTATGTGGGGGCCATCCAACTACATGATTTAGAGGATGGCTTTGTAAATAATCTTAATGTTATATCACTACCAACAATATGTAAAATAAAATCTGGTTTCGCGTATTCAACACTTCTAGATTCTCAAAAAGAACAAATCATTGTTTCCATTGTTGAACTATTAAATTTAATTGCGCAGTAAAGATTCCTACCAGTATTGAGTATGTTATGCAGTTTACGCTGAGATGTTGAACTATTTTTTTACCGATTCACTTACCTGTTATTCTTGCACCACTTCCGGGAAAAACTAGTTTTTGTAGTTAAGCAATGCGACTGTCCCAAATTGCCAAAGAACTAGTTGTCCTACTGAACAACAAAAAATGAGCTTGGGACAATTTTATGCCCTCTCATCCATTTTTACCAAGGTGGATAGTATTATTAAACCCCTCGGGTGAATATTTCAAGTTAGACAAAACCATTTGATAATTTTGACTGGTAGGACAAAAATCCCCCACCCACTGTGGTAGAAAACTGAGCATGTAACAAGACTATTATGTTCACTGTTATACATGTTATAATGTCTACATAAACTTACATATTGGCCTGATAAAATGTAACAAGACTATATGTTCACTGTTATACATGTTATAATGTCTACATAAACTTACATATTGGCCTGATAGAATGTAACAAGACTATATGTTCACTGTTATAAATGTTATAATGTCTACATAAACTTACATATTGGCCTGATAGAATGTAACAAGACTATATGTTCACTGTTATACATGTTATAATGTCTACATAAACTTACATATTGGCCTGATAGAATGTAACAGGACTATATGTTCACTGTTATACATGTTATAATGTCTACATAAACTTACATATTGGCCTGATAGAATGTAACAAGACTATATGTTCACTGTTATACATGTTATAATGTCTACATAAACTTACATATTGGCCTGATAGAATGTAACAGGACTATATGTTCACTGTTATAAATGTTATAATGTCTACATAAACTTACATACTGGCCTGATAAAATGTAATAAGACTATATGTTCACTGTTATAAGTGTTATAATGTCTACATAAACTTACATACTGGCCTGATAGAATGTAACAGGACTTTATGTTCACTGTTATAAATGTTATATGTCTACATAATCTTACATACTGGCCTGATAGAATGTAATAAGACTTTATGTTCACTGTTATAAGTGTTATAATGTCTATATAAACTTACATACTGGCCTGATAGAATGTAACAGGACTATATGTTCACTGTTATAAATGTTATATGTCTACATAATCTTACATACTGGCCTGATAGAATGTAATAAGACTATATGTTCACTGTTATAAGTGTTATAATGTCTACATAAACTTACATACTGGCCTGATAGAATGTAACAGGACTATATGTTCACTGTTATACATGTTATAATGTCTACATAAACTTACATACTGGCCTGATAAAATGTAATAAGACTATATGTTCACTGTTATACATGTTATAATGTCTACATAAACTTACATACTGGCCTGATAGAATGTAACAAGACTATATGTTCACTGTTATAAGTGTTATAATGTCTACATAAACTTACATACTGGCCTGATAGAATGTAATAAGACTATATGTTCACTGTTATAAGTGTTATAATGTCTACATAAACTTACATATTGGCCTGATAGAATGTAACAAGACTATATGTTCACTGTTATAAATGTTATAATGTCTACATAAACTTACATACTGGCCTGATAGAATGTAATAAGACTATATGTTCACTGTTATACATGTTATAATGTCTACATAAACTTACATATTGGCCTGATAGAATGTAACAAGACTATATGTTCACTGTTATAAATGTTATAATGTCTACATAAACTTACATACTTGCCTGATAGAATGTAACAGGACTACATGTTCACTGTTATAAATGTTATAATGTCTACATAAACTTACATACTGGCCTGATAGAATGTAACAGTCTACATAAACTTACATACTGGCCTGATAGAATGTAACAGGACTATATGTTCACTGTTATAAATGTTATATGTCTACATAAACTTACATACTGGCCTGATAGAATGTAACAGGACTACATGTTCACTGTTATAAATGTTATAATGTCTACATAAACTTACATACTGGCCTGATAGAATGTAACAGTCTACATAAACTTACATACTGGCCTGATAGAATGTAACAGGACTATATGTTCACTATTTATCAGTGATTTTTTTGGAAAATAATTTAACTGCCTGGGCCTTTTCAATTGGGAAAATATGCACGATAAGTCCCAAATTTGTGAAAATAAGAGCATGGATATTTTACTTATAATTGTTTAATTAAAAATGACTTTTTTGGGGAAAATGGAGGCTTTTTTGCTAGGGGAAACGGCCGAATTCGGAAGTAAAATTGTAGTATAATCACTTAATGTTAAATAACATTTTGTATCAGTTTGGTAAGGGAGGTAGTTGTCTGCTTTGACCTTCTCCACCCCGGGAGGGATGTTTTCTTGCCAATAAAAATCAGTTACAGGCTTTTGTCCCCTTGGGCAAAAAGTGACAGAAGGGATTTGTTCTGGGAGAGGTTTGATTGTCTGGTGCCCATTTAATCATTAGGGGTAATCATTCTCGATGTTCACCAATTTACATAATTTTATAAATGAATGATGTAAATTTTAAGATATTGTTTATAATTATTTCTTGTTTGTAATCTAAGCCACCTAACATATCTGTGTAATGTTTCCTGGAAACTTCAAACAGCGAATCAAGCAATTTATACAACCGGTATTCAGACAAATTTCAAGATACATATAATTTGACTTCATAATTTCTGCCTATCTATTTTCGACATCATTACGTTTCAAGATATTATTTCAATACTGCTATCACCAGCTATTACATCTCTAGAGAAATCCACTTATAATATATTGTAAAGAATTCTGCGCAACTATAATATCGAACATGTTGAAATGCATGTAGTAATTATATTGGAATGGAACACAATATGTTTTCTGATATAATTATATTTCCATGTTGAATATTTGAGCAGTGTTTTCCCTTTATGCACAAATCCTGCATCATTGGTGCTTTTTCGGAGAAATGACCTTTAAAAATTGTGTGTCCATGTGGACCCATTGTCTTGAAAATCTTTCAGTCTTAGAAAACACCTTAGTTTGTGTACCGGTGTTCCAAAATGATGTACAAACATCTTTCTTCTTCATAAACGGATACATCTTTAACGCATCGCCTGTGAAAGCTGTGGTCAGAATAGAAAAAGGGTTCATTAAGTGACCATTGAGTGATTCTGAACAAAATTTGCTGAATTGTTATGCCCCTAGTTCTAGGCTGTAGCTGGTTTCCTTACATTTCTCCCTTGTGTCATAGATGTTTGTGGACATTTTGTGTGTCATTTTGACATTTGATTATAAGAACTGTAGATTAGAATGCTTGTTTATTGAAAATCCTGTTCTTTTAACTCTGAAATTCCCAAATCAAAGTTGAGAACAATTTAAGTTTTCCAAATTGGCAAATTTTACGATGCAAGCGTCTAGGGTCTTTTTCCCAAAATGCACAGAAAAATGCCTGTGTACGTACAAGTATTTTTTCAGTATTGCCTATGTAACTGACATTATGGCCATTTTAACACAACCTGTGGGGTAATGTAGTATTGCATGTAAATTTTGTAATGCAGGGATTTCTCTGACGCAGAAATCTTGAGTCCCTGACTCCCTTTTCTTTCTGGCGACTGCCATTTTCAACTTACTGTGCATCCCTGGGACCCCTAAAATTGACATTTGTAATGTATAAACTGCATATCTGGGACTCTTCAAATTTACGATGGACCCCCCAATTTGTCAAACAAGAGGGTCCAAGGACTTCTAGCTGAAAAATCCTAAGGAAAACCCTGTGTAATGCTAGTATAGTTCTATCAGAATGACGTACAATAATGACATTATAGGTGACTCTATTTGATAGATCTGCATAGAATGCATGCTGTATTTTCTAGTTACCATAGCTGCTACATATTGAGGTATTTGTCGTACATATTACCAGCTCTGTAAAAGGAAATTATAGTGCATTAAAACACTTGAGTAACTGTACCTCAGAGGTAAGTAAATTGTTCTTATCTATATTTTATATTGTTCAATGGTGCCTCAAATCATTTCTTTAGAAGTGCTATTCAATTTAAGCTTTTTTTAGCATCCTATAAACAATATAGACATACATATATATCAAGCATTGCCCATATGTGGTAATAATTCTTAAGTTACAATTGTTTACATTTATTTGTGTATGAGTCATACTGTGGATTGTGCTTCAGGGCTTAAAGGTGATTCAAATTTTGAGCTTACCAGTATCTAGATCTTATGTTGTTGTTTTTCATGTTGTTATACTTTTAATATTCATGTGGCAGTTTTCATGAAGTATGCATAATACCACATAATACATCATGAGCTGTTTCACTTATTCCAGTTATATTGTATAATTTGATGCAAATTTCAGCGGGTGTTTCTCCTGAAAACAGTATTTCCCCATTCTTTTCTATGAATCTGTCTGTCCATCCATCTGTCTGTCTGTCTGTCTGTTCTATGATCCGTCTGTTTGAGTAAGCTATGAGATTTTGTAACCAAATTTCAATGAAATTAGGATATTAGAATGGGGTTATGTTGTTGGGCGAGCAGGTGGCTTCAGTCGTCAAAGTAGTCGTTTCCGGCGAATAACTTCAGTTTCATTTATCATATTCAAATCAAGCTTAGTGTATAGTAAGAACATGTGAAGAGCTCGCTTTGGATTGCCAGTGGGGCCGTTCCTTTCAAGGTCAGTGTCACCGTTACTAAAAATAGAAAATTGTTTTCTAGTGATTAACTTATAATTAGTTTCATTTTTCATATTCACACCAAACTTGGTGTTCAGTAAGTATATCAAGGGTTCAACGCAAGACCATCGTAACTTCTATGTATTTATATAGGAATTAGATAGTCTTTCACTGAACCCTCGATATATAAAGAGTTAGCTTGGGATTGCTATTGACACCATTCGGTCCTTGTATCTCCTCTTTGCTTATGCATACTGACAGCAAACTTGATGTATTATATACGTATATGAAAACAAGTTTAGTTAAATTGACCGATAGAAATACTGAACTCAGTAAAGGTATTCTCAACTTATTTTTAATTAATAGGACTAAGTTTTCCTAAGTATCTGTCTTAAAGTTAATGTTCAGTTGTCGGGGTAGATCATGATCGTGTTGTGATCTAGAGTAACTTCCCTTTAAATATGTTTTATTTTGGATTGTACTTTGACAGGGGAATGATTGGTATGCAGTCAGATTTTTTAGCAATTGAATGCTTATTGGTTGAGCAGTAAATTATTCCTGATCCATTAGTATTAATTACATAAATATCTATCAATTACCGTATTGCTATACTGTATGGATACACAACTGAGTTAATGACCAATCATGAACCTAAATTTAGTTGGTACTTTTAATTGTAAGAGTAGTTTCCATAGCACTTATGTAATCAATTAGGGGATCTACAAGGCTTGGATTGTAAGCATTTGGAAAACAGTTCCTTCATGTGTACCAATCTAGGCTGCTACATAAAAATTGGGTTTATTCCTAGTGTGTCTGTATATGATTTAGTGGTGATAAATACATACCAAGCATTCTGTTTCCCTGCATTTCCCATAAATTATGCCATAAAATTTAACAAATTCCAGATGCATATATACATTTGTATATTGTTCTAAGTATATTTATTTCTGACATCAGATGAAGTTATTAGCGTACACTGTACACTGGCAACTTTGAATTTTGGCATTGTGTAAACAGAAAATTAAACTATTTATGCAGCACAAATTAGTTCTTTTCATTTATCATAGATATTTGTTTTGGAGCGAGTATCCTGGCACATATCTTGCTTCCTGCTGGGAAAGTTAACTTACAGGAATTCAGAATTTCCTACAAATAGTTTCAAGAAAATTTCATGCATTCCTTGTTAATACAATTTATCTGGCAAGGAGCTTTGCCGCCACCAATATGGCCTACCAGCAGGCATCTGCAACACTAGTTGACTTAAAATATAGCAATACTAAGAACTCACTAGGAGTATGACACATTATTGTTGATTGTAACTTGATTTGCGAGCATTGTGTGAGTCAAGCTGTTTTCCTTGTAGTGTTTCCTGTACTTGTATATTTGTGTATATTCTCCAAACACTCGGGTTTCTTCTAATTCATGACTGTGATTTTTTATGTCCCCACCGTAAAAAGAATCCCCGCCATTGGAGGAATGGCTAAGGGTCATAAAATGTTAACAGTGTTCATTTCGAGGACTGAAAGCGAAACTGTTCTAAGTGCGTATAAATAAAGAAGAAGGTGGGACAGTTTTGTGTGTAAAACACTACGCAGATGCACCAATCTCTTCCTGGCTTGGCTACCACAAAACCTTAAAGACTTGAAACCACCAGAGAGTTTTAAATTCATCTTTAATATTGTCACCTCAAGAGTAATACCCTTGTCTGAAATATAAAGCATAATTTTACTTATTACTTGCTAACAAACAAGAAATTGAACAAATTGCATTAAAGATGTATCTGGCTCATCTGAACCTAAACTTTTTAATGGGCTTCATCCAGTATTATTGCTACATAGTCTTAAACATCATTTATAAGAACCATTGCCATGTATAGCCGTTTAAATCAATCTTGTTTAATCATATTACTATAACAGACACAACTAGTTAACAACACCCGCTTTAATTTTATGATAATACAAACATATTTTTTAAACAAATACAGAGAAATACGTTATAAATGTTTTCTGTGATAATGCATATTTATTGAAGTTTTAACTAGATGAAGTGTATTTTTCATGTTTGTTTAGTTAAACAAAGAACAAAAAATGAACAAAAAAAGAGACTAATAAATTTTTAAAACTAGCAATGTTTTCAAAAGGGGTCCCCTCTTTAATCATGGAGCATATCTCTGCCAGTACTCAATAAATACAATAGGTGCCCAAGGGCAATATGAAGAGCCCACGAATTGTTGAGAAATGAAGAGAATACTGTTAATAAGAATGTTCTTGACATTTGGGCTAAGGGTACGGGTGTTGCATGTGACACACAGTCTCTTCATGGTGAACAGTTGTGTCCAGTAATTTGAAATAAATGACAGAGTAACGGTTTGGACAAAACAATTCCAGAAGCATACATGCACACATGCACATACATTTGTGCTGATCATCTTTTTTAAAGATATCTCTTGTTTGTGCTGATAATGCTTAAATTGTAACAATTTTGGGAAACCCAGTTAACAAATGTATTGCTGCGTTAGAAAGTTATTGTTTTTTAACGGTATTTCAGTTATGTATGTCAGTCAGTTGACATTTATAACTAAGTTCTGTTCCTTGGTTACCAATAAGTACTGACCTTTTCTTCCACAAGCAATTAACAGCTCCCCCCTCGCTTGAATCAGAGATGGAACTTGGAAGACAAATGCCTTTAGATGTATTATTTTCAGTCAAATTGTCTAGGAGATTGTACATACCACCCAGGGTTGGAACGTATGACTTCCCAAGTGGCAGTGTATCAATTACCCCAGGTTTACCGACAGGTGTCATGAATGTATTTTTACCACAAGGACAATAAATGTTCTTTTACGGGGAAAACATGTCATATGCAGATTGACATGTAGGGTGTTTCAAGTTTGTGTACAATAAACATTTCTTGCAGTTGTTTTTCTTCCCTGCTCTTCACTTTGGAGAACACGAACTCATCACATTAGGAATACAATTTGGTGATTTCTTCCTCACTAAGATGATTATTTGGGTGCGATAGTCATGTACTGCAGATGTTGCTGTGTTTATTGGTCCTCGAAATGTGTTTTGCAATCTAATTTGAACTAAAATACACATGAACTATTCATGACGATTGGTTGTAAATGCCACTCATGATTCTGTTAAGAAATTGATTCCTACGTCTTTGCTTTTTTTTGCAGGTGTGATATTGGAGTCGTATGAGGCAGATTTGATTGTCCAGGATATAATAATAGGTTGGCTTCATTTCCAGTAAGAGGTAAGGATTCATTTGATGTTTTTTTTGTGGTTGCCTTCAAAATTGGTAGGGCACTTTTTGGACTGGATGTTGCCATGTTCCAGCAGAGAAAACTAAGTGTTTAAGATGAATTATGAACCTAAAGAAAAATTCAAACAGAAACTTTACCAAAAGGAAAAAAAATGTTAACACTCGTGAAAATGTTCTAGGGTCAAGGCCAAAAAATAGGAGAGGTCGAGAAACCTGAAACAAACATATTTTGTTTACGCCTAAGATTTTACTTTTGTTGCTGCACTTTTAATTTCAATTATTTGGTATGTGGTGAGTTACAGTATAAATGAATTCCTTGCACGTTTTCAGTATTTGCAAATATTTCTATCAACTAATAGAATGTTCCAATGATTGTTTGACAGCTTATCATATTATGATAAATGTTGGATCTCAAAACTGTCGGCAACATTCAATGAAATATTGGTAAATCCTGGACGTGTTGGCAACGATTGCCTCCATCAGGGGTTTCTGTGTAGGTCTTTTCCAATTTTCCAACCACAAATTATCGAGAAATAATTTTTCTAGCACCAGTCTTAGTTTGCGTAGCTTCAAGATCTGGAATATACGAAAAAACATAAAAGATATCATTGCATTCAAAGTCTACCGGTATATTAAAATTATAAAAAATCTAAAATGAGTGTTTACATCTTTGATAGAATGATAGAAACGTCACTACCAACACATATCAAGAAACAATTAATATCAGCAATGTGATGCATGTGTATGAAATCGTAATGTGACTAGGTCTGTATTTTTTAATGTATGGCCCAACACTTTTCTACTTAATAACTTGATGTGGTTATGTCTAAAGAAGATTTATTTTTGATTGACTGAAAGGTATTTAAAGGTACCCCTAAATTGACCATTGTACAGCTACTTTCTTGGATTTGCTACTTCTACAATTTCTTTATATAGATAGATAGATTTATTTCTGTATAGAATATATAAAAACATTGAGTGTGTCTGTTTCCTCTTGGCATTGTTGCATGTTGCCACTCATTGACTTTCTTTGTGTTTTTAGATAGCAATACTGACTGATAAATGTTGATGAATAATTGAGTAAAGTTAAATTAGTTATCTTTTAATGACTGCAAATCTTTTATTGGGGAAAGTTTAATGCTAATGTTGCTTTGAAATGGAGACATGAAAGGAAGGTCACTGACAGTATGGTAAACTTTGATTGCTGTTTCCAATTTATTAGTGTCTGAGTATGTGTAAGTCACATGAAGGGATGTCTCACTAGTTGTTGTTGCCATAGAAACGGGTGCAATGTTCTGCAGAGTGGTTACCTTAGAAAATCAAGAAATGTTAGCCTTCCATCACAAACTTGTTAGTTGAGTATTTGTCAAAGAAATATACCTAATCTCAATCTTGGTACCCAGGCTATTCATAACATATGTAATACTCTGGGCAAATTAGCTAGCGAAACTTGTAATGCATGAATATTCATTTGCATTTCTCGACCAATGAAATGGATAATAACCAAAAAAAAGGAATCTTAATGAAAAAATGAGTGTGTATAATAATAATCATGGTTGCTCCTACTGGTTATTTAACAGACAAAGTAATTCTCTGGGCATTTGTTGTATAAAGGGATTTGTATATATTTATATTATATACGTCTGAGTTTTACCAATGATCAGATATACATCAATTACATGGCTGTATTTTGTTGGCGCAGCTGCTACTGCTGACGTTTTGTTCATTATATGCGGGATACTACGTAGACTTCTACTGATGGCTGTGATTGATTGACCAAATATTATCCATCGTTATATATATGTACAATCCTAAGCCCAAGGCTAGGTATATAGATGTTATTTAATGAAGAGTACTTACAAATGTTTCCTTATATGTTAAACTGAATGTATTATCTGGACTATTTTTTTTGTGATCTGTCTTAGCAGGTATGAATAATAATGTGACAATTATCAGCCATAGCTGTTTACTTTTAGTTTTTTTTTGGAAATATATTATTATTAATATTTTACAATCGCCATAGTTACCATCAATTGAAATATTTTTTAAACTCTCTATAATGCTTTTATTTGATTGCTTCAATCTGTTTTTCATATTAAATGAGATGGGGTGGTTTTACTCAATATCGTTGAGTGCTTTTGATCCTGTTTGTGCTTAAATAATGGGACACAACTTGGGTATGTACACTGAACATTATATTAGTGGGATAAATGTGTTTCTGTGTTTGAGTTATGGCCCTTGTAAATCTCTTTATATGGCACGATACAAAGAATACTCATTATTGAAATAAACATTATCATTGTTGTTTGTTTGTATTATGGTTATAATAACTGAGATTTGAAGCTTTGGTTCATCTGAACATAAAATGTTTAAATTGGCTTCATCCAGTATTGTTGTTACATTGGCTAAAACATCTCTAATAAGAACCATTGCAATGTTTAACCGATTATAAATATATTTTTTTACGATGTTACTAACAGACAAAACTAGTAAAATGGCCTAATTGTTTTTTAAAAAATTTATGATTTACAAACGACTTTTTTGATTTGGTGATATAACTGGCACGTCATAATCCCACTGGAGATAGAAACCGCATTATGGTCAGAGTGAGATTACCTTTTTTGATAGGAAGACAGAGAAAATGATACGGGGAAAGTGACCGGTAGGTGGTTAAGTGCATTTATATACTTAACACCATTAAAAACGCCACCAAAAATTGTGCATATAGATAAAGTGACAATACGAAGGCAAACATATTCTTCAATTCTCAAACATAATATCATAAAATTAATCAATAATGAAACAAAAAATAATTGATCTTGAAAATAATAAAATTTTGCACAAGAATTAACTCATAGATAAATGTTACACATTTTTGACAGTTGGTACTACACAATGACGCCTAGTTCAAATAGTTGCGTTTTTTTAATGGCATCAAGTATAATACACTGCCCTCCAAAAGTTCCTTCATACTTTGACAATTTCCCATTGCAATTAATGACTTTTCGTATTTGTTTCACATGCAATAAATCTAAAATGCTTTTTAACACAGCAATAATTTTCGATAGAAGTATTTATAAATTTGTACTGAAACAAATTATAGTATTTTCTGTGTCAGATCAATCTGTTACACGCATACATTGGTTTTGGATGCAGACCGATTGATGCTGCTGCCCAGATGTGTAAATTGTTGATTCTTAACTATCCATATCACAGAAGTGGGATGAATCATTTTACTTCATGGTCATACATGTTTTATTTGAAATTCTGTAAGAAAAAGTAACGAAATTCAAAATATTCAAGTGTGAAGAAACTTTTGGATAGCAGTTATATACATACACACTGTCATGTGATATTGATGTCATATATATTTATATGAAATTCTGTAAGAAAAGGTAACAAAATAGAAAATATTCAAGTGTGAAGAAAGTTTTGGATGGCAGTGTATGTTACTCCCTTTGTCTACCTTCTGCCTAATTAATTTTGAGTTATCCTACATCTATCATCACTAAACATGGTTGACAAAACCAGCTTTATAAAATCAACAGTGCATGTAAATTTCATCTTGACATACTACTATTTCAAAGAGTTTGATTTGACAGGCGAGTGTCTTATTTAAGTTATTTGATACTGAGGTATATCATACCCATATATATTGTCTTGTATACAACACTGTCTGAAACATACTTTATGCAAGCATATTGTTTGCCTGATTCATTAATATAAAGTCTGTATTTTCTGTCACTAGCTCACCTGACCATGTTACATGCTGTCTCTAGTCCATTTGCTTAAGTGTTCTGCTAACGACAGCTGAGTGAAGTATGGTGGCATAGAGTAGACATGTGTGAAATTATTTTTATCCCGTGGCCACAACTTACTAACTCCTTCTATAGCCTTGAACGCCAGGTTAGCGATCTATAGCCTTGAAAGCCAGGTGAGCGATCTATTAAGCCTTGAAATCCAGGTGAACGATCTATAGCCTTGAAATCCAGGTAAACAATCTATAGCCTTGAAATCCAGGTAAACAATCTATAGCCTTGAAATCCAGGTGAACAATCTATAGCCTTGGAATCTAGGTGAGCAATCTATAGCCTTGAAATCCAGTGGAACAGTCTAGAGCCTTGAAATCCAGGTGAGCGATCTATAGCCTTGAAATCCAGGTGAACGATCTAGAGCCTTGAAATCTAGGTGAGTGATCTATAGCCTTGGAATCTAGGTGAGCAATCTATAGCCTTGAAATCCAGGTGAACGATCTAGAGCCTTGAAATCTAGGTGAGTGATCTATAGCCTTGAAATCCAGGTGAACGATCTAGAGCCTTGAAATCTAGGTGAGTGATCTATAGCCTTGAAATCCAGGTGAACGATCTAGAGCCTTGAAATCTAGGTGAGTGATCTATAGCCTTGAAATCCAGGTGAACGATCTAGAGCCTTGAAATCCAGGTGAGTGATCTATAGCCTTGAAATCCAGGTGAACGATCTAGAGCCTTGAAATCTAGGTGAGTGATCTAAGGCCATCAAAGACCTCATGTTGACTGTACTTAAATACAAAAGACAGTTTGTCGGTGTAATAAATAGGAGTCGTGATGGGATTTGAAGTCTGGTGCAGTTTACAGTTTATCCTATAAATCACAGTGAAATGCCTACAAGAGTATCAAGTGGTGAATTTCATGAATTTTACAAATGTCCGCTGAATAAATAAGACATTCATGCAGATATGTGAAATATTAGGGTATCATGTACATGTTAAGGATGCTGACATCAAGTACATTGTAACTTTATCAGAATGAAATCATTATTAAATAACATGATTGTATATCAATTGTTTGGTGCGAGACTGATGTATGTTTTTAGTAAAGAAAGCAGTTATAATAGTTATGCCCCTGCCATTTGAAGAGTGTCGAAGGGGCATAAAATGTAACCCCTGTCTGTGTGTGTTTGTGCGAAAATTTTATTTTTGATAACCATTCCATTAACATCTGCCCGTTTTGCGCATGCATGAATATTGCGGAACTACGATATTCACCTAGCGGTTACTATCGTCGATACTTTATTCATTCATAAAATGAAGGCTGTTTATGACTTTTTTCCAAAGAAAAAGATGACTTTACCCTTTGATGTTATTTACATCAACACTGTATATGTGCATTTCTTACACAAAAATGTTGCATGTTCAATATAATTTTGGCAAAATTCTGTTTGTATTATTACGTCACTTTTGTTTTATTTTTCTACAGATTCCCTTCAAATATTTCACAATAATTATTTTGCTAAACATTTTCCCAGCGACTTTGATGCCTTGCATCAACTTTCTCTTGTATATATTGCAGGAATGTTGTACTAAGGGGCCAATTAACAAATTTTAAGACAATGGGCTGTGACTTGCTTGATATTCTCAGGCTTTCCCTAGGATTTTTCTGCTAGGGGTCCTTGGACTCTCGTGTTTGATAAATTGGGGGTCCTTATTAAATTTGTAGGGTCCCAGATATGCAGTTTATACTTGACAGAAGTTTATTTTAGGGGTCCCAGGGATGCACCGTCAGTTGAAAATGGGAGTCCCTAGAAGGTAAAGGTAGTCAGGGGCTCAAGATTTCTGCGTCAGGGAAATTCCTGTATTCTGTTGGTGTAATCAGTGTAGAAATTCAAACATGAATAATATGCATATTTACCTTTAAGTTGGTGCATTTGAAAGTTATTCACCTAACACTGGGAATAAGTCTGCTTTGGATTCCAGATACAACTACGAAAAGGAATCCGTATGATTGAAAATGCAGATGGTAATAATAATTCCCCATTGTTGCAAGAATTCCTCGAAATCTTTTCTTCTTATCTTTATAACCTATAAAAAGATTAATTTTATTATAAGTATGTAAAAAAATCTTCCTTGATGTTTGAATTCTGATTATTTTTTAGATGTTCAATCTGTAGGTTTTCTGTGAATGATTGCATAAATTGTGTGTAAATATTGTTTCTTAGGTTCACAGTGAGTTCTGTGCAATTTTACCATGGCACTATTTATTTAATTTAAACTTATTTATTTTACATTGATTGTGAAACAAGTACTTACAGCTTATGCTAATCACTCTTGATGACTGCTTCCTGCCTACCAACCAGTACTCGCTTCAAATTTGGGGATTGTGAAGATCGTGATCAAACCCCGCTCATCGTGGGGCTCGAACTCACGACCTTCGGATCAGGAGTCAGGCGCTCTACCCCTCGACCACTGTGCGTACCTTGGCACTAGGGGTGTCATTGATTGGAAATTTGGTATTGATACAATGACTTAAGAAAGTCATCAATACAATGTTATCATTATCAACTAATTCTTTTCCACAATAATGATACATGTATAAACCCAATTCGATAAGGCTTTTGTATTGATTTATCCATTATATTGGGTATAGGGTGGGAAGGTTGTTTAAATCATGTGATATCATTGCGTTATGATGGAGATCGCGTTGCTTACTCAGGTGAGTAATTAATGGATTTCTTGTACAATAATAAGTGCATTTTTTTACCATTAGTTTTCTGTAAATTTTCTATCAGTTCCTTTGAAACAGCATTTTGACAAATATATTTGTCAGTCTTCGAATTATATATTTCAGTCTTAGATTTATTGTGTCTGAGCTTCAGTAATAGAAAATGCTATTCTAAGAATCGGTCGCAACAAATTTAAACATTGTGGTAAGATATTGAGGTGTTGGTGCCAGAACCTGCTATTTCCATATCAATTGATTAGGGAGATGGTAGATTCTGGTGATAACCCCTCAATATATTATATTCTCTACATTTATTAAGCAATAAATTTCCCCCCTCCCCGCATTGTGGGCTGATGAAATTTATTTATAGCCCATAATTACGTGGAAAAGACATCCTAAATGCTTGGATCATTTTTATTTGTGCACGAGGATCACAGATCCAATAAGAAATTATCAGCTGTAATTGATAAGCTATCTGCCAAAGGTAGAAGAAGTAGCATTTAGTAGCAGATCAATATACCATTGGCATCATGAAGCTACCATAGCTGTCTGCCAAAGGTAGAAGGAGTAGCATTTAGTAGCAGATCAATATACCATTGGCATCATGAAGCTACCATAGCTGTCTGCCAAAGGTAGAAGGAGTAGCATTTAGTAGCTGATCAATATACCATTGGCATCATGAAGCTACCATAGCTGTCTGCCAAAGGTAGAAGGAGTAGCATTTAGTAGCAGATCAATATACCATTGGCATCATGAAGCTACCATAGCTGTCTGCCAAAGGTAGAAGGAGTAGCATTTAGTAGCTGATCAATATACCATTGGCATCATGAAGCTACCATAGCTGTCTGCCAAAGGTAGAAGGAGTAGCATTTAGTTGCAGATCAATATACCATTGGCACCATGAAGCTACAATAGCTATCTGCCAAAGGTAGAAGGAGTAGCATTTAGTAGCAGATCAATAAACCATTGGGACTATGAAGCTACAAAAGCTATCTGCCAAAGGTAGAAGGAGTAGCATTTAGTAGCAGATCAATATACCATTGGCACCATGAAGCTACAAAAGCTATCTGCCAAAGGTAGAAGGAGTAGCATTTAGTAGCTGATCAATATACCATTGGCACCATGAAGCTACAAAAGCTATCTGCCAAAGGTAGAAGGAGTAGCATTTAGTAGCTGATCAATATATCATTGGCACTATGAAGCTACAATAGCTATCTGCCAAAGGTAGAAGGAGTAGCATTTAGTAGCTGATCAATATACCATGGGCACCATGAAGCTACAATAGCTATCTGCCAAAGGTAGAAGGAGTAGCATTTAGTAGCTGATCAATATACCATTGGCACCATGAAGCTACAATAGCTATCTGCCAAAGGTAGAAAGGGTAGCATTTAGTAGCTGATCAATATACCATTGGCACCATGAAGCTACAATAGCTATCAAATAGACCATTACTCATGTTTAAGCCAGTCCAGATCATCGCTAGTCTCTTGGTTCTATAAATAGATTATTGAAGCAGCTTCATCATTCCTCTTTTAAAGTTCAAGTGCTCTTAGCTCCATGAGCTCAGTCAGTAGAGAACTCACCTGCCAAACTGGTGGTTGTTACTTAGGTACGAAACCCACGTGAAGCATAATCTGTTCTCTGTAACAATTTAATGAAGATGCTAGTCCCTCGACCTCTGATTCACTCGGGAACGTTTCCAAGTAGGTTATTATTGGTTGGTGACCCAGGAACATTGCAGGAAGTTATGTCAGTGAACCACAGCACAGTATAATGGTGTAAGACTCTATGACAACAAATCATGTGCTGTCACATATTAACCAATATCTTTGGTGAGGACCAGAAACCTGGCAGCTGGAGTGTTGAAATCCATAAACATTGAGCACAAGATAAGTTCCCATGATTTTGAAATGTTCCTAGAAAATACGGTGTCTAATGTTTCATGAAGCAAAAAAGCGAAAGAAAAAAGTCTCCACTGAGCAAACAGTTTTATGCTCCAGTGTTGTGTTTTAGATAACATTTCAGTGTTTTATGTTGTATAGTCTATTTGAAATTGTAGGAAAACAGTTTTATGGTCATTGTCTGTGTCTATCTATTCTATTTTATTGAATTAATTTCCTGCCATGGAAAATATCTTTACATGTTATTGCTATGAAGATAACATTGACAAGCTTTATGCATTCTCTTTAAATTTGAACCGTCTTTGCTGTTGATTCAAAATCGATTTTCATCTCTTTATTTAGGTAGATGATTATTGAAAATGTTTGTGGTTTCTGCCATGTCTCATTTGAAATGGCCATAACTATAAAATTTTGAAGCTAAGGGATCATTTGATAGTATCAGTATCCACATGATTGATACGAGACTAACTTGATCATCTTTTTTTGCATGATTTACTCACCTTTCATCAAAATTGGGTAATATTGCTCATTACATCAATAGTTGATATGACTTTGATCTCTCCCTCAGTAAATAAATTGATAGGCAGATTTGTGTTAGCCATTACTCCAATTCTACGCACAGAACTATAATTTCTCATTTATTAATATACTGTTAAGTTATTTCCCTGTACCAATCTTCCATTGGACAGGTCTCTAGATTCCAATTGATTCCTTCTGTAACATATGTGTTGTTTTTGTTACATTAAGTGGTCTCCCTTAGTTGTATTTAAGTTATCTTTCCTCTTTGTTCTGTTCTTGATACCGTCTTATCTCTTTACATATATATTCTTCTTGAGTTATCTTTCTACATGTCAGTGTCCTGTTGCAGTAACTTTATTTGTTAGAATTGTGTTGGAGTGACCTCCCTTTATAGATATTAAGTTCAGTAGAGTGACCTCCCTTCGTTAGTAAATTCAATGAAGTGAAGTAGTTTTAATGGAGTGATCTACCTTCATTTCAATTTCCTGTCTTTTCGAGAGGTTTTCCTGTATTTATGGTATACTTTGTTATTATTATTTTCCTGATGTCTGCTCTATTCAGTTTTCATCATGTAAGGAAATGTGTCTCTCTCAGTCTATATCCTGTCAGCTTTTCCGTTTATAAAATTCTGTGTTTCTACCAGTATGGTTGCATGCATGCTGTTAATTGACAGTTGAAGAGGAAATTTGTCTCCATGTTGAAACAAATGCTGCAAATGTGTCCATTTACATCCTTTTTTCTTTCCGATAATGAAATCATCAACCATCGGCTTTGGGCCTGCTGTGATGTGTGTACAAATTAACTAAAGCTGTGTTAATTTTTTCACTATAATAAAATTAGACCAGAAAATTGTAATTAGTGTTAAAAAAAGGCCACCTTTTTGCTTTAATAACAGGAAAATCTGTTAAACATTATGTACATGTTGATGCTTTAGTGGCTTGTATATGTGTATGATACATATAAATATTTTGCCCACTTGAAGTGACTCATATAAAATCATATATAACTATTTCCTGCTACTTGAGGCTGATAAAATTGTTATTTGGTATTCTGCTATCAACAATCATAATGCATTCCAAAATGTGATATTTTATAAATGACTCATATTTAGATGCCTACAGGGTGAAAAGGGATGTTGTCAACCTGAGATATGTAATTACAAGTGAGATGGCCCGTTTGGCTGTAGAAAATACTTTGAGTGTTTATTTTAAAGTTCAGCTGAATCAGTTTCAACCATAATTTTAATACACATGGTTTGATTAAATACAATTTATGAACTTGCCTGCAAAACATGTACAATCATGGGTAAATATTAGTATAAAAACATTGTCAGATCTTTGTTTACATGGGCACAAAATATTATTATGTTTATATCGCAGACAATATCGATCATTGGCATGTTAATTAATGGTGACATTTCATGTACAAATGTTGACTAAGTTTTGTAAGTAATGACCTTATTGTTTATCTTCCATAAGGAACTGACATCTTTGTCACACCAATCAGTATAAAGATAGGGGTTGCATGACTTTTACTACCGGTATATTTCTGCTAATAATTATCACCTCATCTCGTTAGCTACTCAAATGCTATGCAAAATAAAATTGATGAAACTTATCGAATAGTATCGAATATTTGTCGTGAACAGATTGAGGTCAGATTGATTCGATGTGGACTGTGTTGTAGTCTTTCTGCTGTTGAAATCTTTCGGTACTTTAAGTGACTTGATTTAGTGTTAAATTGTTATGATGAACTTGTTTTCGATGTTTAATAAGTTATGACACAAGTTGGAACGATTTGCATCTTAATATAGTATTAATATACTGGTACATGTATAGAGGATATATATTTGTGTGTTTTGGTGTAAGTTTGAAAGTTATTTCACTGAGTGAGCAGCGGACAGAATATTTTCACTCGTGGCTTATATTTTTTACCTGTTAATTACATAAAGTTTCCCCGTTGAATACCTCATTATTATTGAGTTCTTAGGATAATAATTCACTGTTATTCCACAGCAAACCGCTGGAAAACGTGAAATGCTTATGATCTTTATTAGGGCTGTCATTAATCGATATATCAATAATTGTCAATGATATTCGATAAATACTTACAAACATCGATATTAAGGCGGGGAAAAAACGGGAGAATGGGTACAGTAAAAAATGTTCCAAAATAGCAGAACATGGCTTTGTGTTTGATTGCTTGTTTTACAGTTCTAGTGGATAGTGCATTCCAAATGTCAGCAATATAATGCAATACTGTTCAATTAAAAATAATTAAATGTCTTTTTATCATAAAGATGTAAGTTGAATATTCAAATATGTAGGGCATTATTGATAGTCTATTGAAGAAAATTAAAAAAATATAATCGATATATCGTAGATTTTCGTCTTTCGATATATCAATATCATAGATACGCAAAAAATTGAGTCAATGACTGTCCCTTATCATTATAGTGTATACACTATATTTGTACATACAAGTAAAAAATGTATCATGTTTTAGAGTATATAGTGACAAAATGAATATGTTTCAAATATTTTCCATTTAAGTGAATGCCCCTCTCTGATTCAATTTGATTATCGATTGTGTTAGGAGTACGATTTTACTGTACCAAACGTAATATAATTAACATATTGGACATGTATCAGACCAATTACCCTTTGTTTAAACTTGTGGTCTGTCTCTAATAAAATTACCAGAATTTTAATGGAATAAACTCTTATCATGTAAAGTTATGGAATTTTTGCAGTCCCTATAGTCAGTGGAATAACACCCATTCTTCCATGTCTGGTGAAGGAATTAATGAGATTTAAATTGCTTTTGAAGATGTGAAACATCTACTGTATTTCAAGTCTAGCTGTTACATTAGTCCTTGATATTAATTGTATATCTATGCAACATCAGCATTTCTCTACATATAGATAACAAGAAATATCTTAAAAATGATGGTTGGCGCAATTTGAAGGTTAAGATTTGTGGTGCAACATAAAAAATATTGCTATGTTACTATTGCTGGTCACTCCAGATCCAAAATTCACCGAAATTCAGTATATAGTAAGGTAACGTACCATTTATCGAAAGGTTAACCAATCCGCGCCAAGGTTACAAACGTTGTTCGGTTGAAGAGAAATTGCCTTGTGGTTACACAACACTGATATGCAAATAGCAAAACCATGTTAGTACGGCTGTGCTGAAAAAACAAAAATGTAAGAAATAATTTGTGATTCAGGGTATTCTTGTTAGAAGTGTTTGCTGTATTGCAATTTGTGATTCAGGGTATTCTTGTTAGAAGTGTTTGCTGTATTGCAATTTGTGATTCAGGGTATTCTTGTTAGAAGTGTTTGCTGTATTGCAATTATGTTATTATCACAATGTAGTGTTGACTGAAATGGGTCAAACGTTTTATTATCAGATTCTGGGAAACAATGGCTTGCTATTTTCACATTTTCTGGATGGATGCATTTGTCACCTTAAGGACATTCCTCCCTTGCTGTTGTAAAAAAAAAAGTATCGCTTAGGATTAATTGCTAACATGAAAGGTAAAACACTTCTCTAAGGAACAGTAAAACTCAGGCACATACATAACACTGTGTTGCATGATTATATACCATGTGTACAATAGTTGTTGCTGTCATATATGTTACGGCCTTGGTATCCTCTATACATACGAGGGACATTTGGAAAGTTCCGAGAAAGATTGCGGGGTATCAATACTAGACTTACCTTCTGGTAACTGCCTATTCCAACCCTTCAAAGTACTCTCCGTCGACCTGTACACACTTCTTCAAACGTTCAATCCAGTCAGAAAATGCTTTTTTTATAGTCTGATTTTGGTATAGTACTGGTGCATTGATATAGTGCTCGTCCAACAGCTGTGCGTGTCACAAAACATCGTCCTTAACGGCACTGTTTGAAAAGTGGATTCAGCCAAAAATCACATGGTGCAAGAACTGGGCTGTATGCTGAATGTTGCAAAGTTTGAAGTCCGACATATGTTAAATAATCCACTGCGACGCATGACTTGTGGGCTGGGGCATTGTCATGTAATAGCTTAAAGCCCCGCACCCTAGTTCGTGGGCGGGCCTCTAAATAGTGCTTAATGACGGCAGGTAACATCTTTTTAGCATAAAGCTTTCCTGTAACAGTGATGTGTTCAGGGACGGGATATTGAAGCACCATTCCACTTTCATCAAACAATAAGGCGTATAAAACCTGTTTAACGCTCCTGGATCGCATGCAATCTGTGGCCTATCACCATTTTCCCCAATCCAAACCTTATTGTTTTCCTTTCCGTCAAGTTCAAAGAATGACACCCAAGTTTCGTCACCAGTCACAATATCAAAAATCCTACGCTCGTCACATTTGTCATAAACGCGCAATAGCTCAGTGGCAATTCTAGCGCGTTCCCGTTTTTGGTGATTAGTCAACAAATGAGGGATCCATCGTGTGCAATTATCTTCCTGAGCTTAATTTTTTAGATGGTAAAATCTGCCGCCAAACTGAGGCCACACATGTCACCTATTTCCTCAACAGTATAATGCGCATCTTCCGTGACTGCATTCTTAACAGAAATTACGTCATTTTCACATTTCCCCAGTACACAGGGCAGTGTCTAAGCTTTTAGTAGGTGTATACATGTTAAAAATCAATAATGCATGTGCAAAGTTATACGCTCATTCTCAGAACTTTCAAAATGCCCCTCGTACATACACTGACATAACACTGGCCAGGCATCCCTTTCAATCAAATGCTGCCATATGTAGAGTCGCTAAGCATCACTCATGAACAAACAAATGTTGTCTTGTAGATTCACTACAAAATCATAAGGTTTAACTAAAAACGTTGTTTTAATTGTGAACGTTTTGCTGCTCAATTGATAACTTTGGACTCGGGGGGGGGAACCATTATGGGTTGCTGGTTCATTCAGGAAATTCATGTTTTATTTTATGTTGGCCTTTCTATTTTGAAGCACAATTACCCATTTTCAGTTGATAGAAAGATGTTTAGCTATTAAACATTTAGATATAAATCTAGCAACATACACCAGCATGCCTGGCATACAATATTTGTGTGTGTTTTATATCATTTTAATGGTTTGGGTTTTTGGTATGTAGAACATGTATTTCTGTGTGTGCATGTCTCCTTGAGGGAAAAATGCAACACTTTCTGTAGCTTAGCTTCATTGTTTTTGTTGTCTGAGGTAAATACGCTTTTCATAAGCTGCAGACATAAATTTATGTCGATCCCGACCTTGGAATCATTGATTCTGACCTTGGATTAACCATAAATGCTGTGCTGGGAACCATGTCTGCTTTGAGCTATGATTTGAGCTGCATGCGAACCATTTATGCTGAACTGGGAACCGAGCATGTTGATGCCTATACTTAGCTTGGGTTAACCATTGATGCTGAGTTGGTAAACATTTATGCTGCGAACTGTGATTATATATATAATTATATACCATGACATTCTTAAATTTCATTTATAAAATATAAACTTGCATATAAAAGCTACATGTGTAATGGATAATATGTTATTGTTTTAAGCTGAGCTTAAACTATTGTCAAACGAATGCCAACTGCTACCTGTTAAGAGCATCCACTTGTCATCTTTGGCCTTTTCAAATTACCCCATACAAATTCAGGAATAGGGTCCACCTGCAAACTGCGGTCAGCAGCCACCTTTGCTTCCAGTTGATGCCATTGCAACTGCGGCATATTGGAGCAAAATCGATAATCAGTAAATAACAGTTTGACATGTATGCGTTTGCTACAAATATTTAATGAAAAGGTCAGTTAATTGTCAATATGAATATAGCACTTAAGTCATGGTAAAATATACATGACAAAGTAACGAATGTCATGTTCCCTTAACTGGTTAACTGTTCAGAAGATTGAACCGTTAACCGGTTAGCAAAATAACCAAATATTGACATCCCTACTATATAGTAAACTCTGCTTATAACAATGTTCAGGGGACTGTAATATTTATCCAAATACTAGTATTGTCATATCCGAGATTGACCCTTTCTGCAGACAAATCGGATGAAGAAATGGGTGTTAATGATAAAGTCCTAAACGTGGTTCTAGTACTTGTGTATTTGATCAACCTTATATAACAATTTCTTGAACTGTCTTCTGATCGTAAGAAACCTCAACAGCTTTTTAAATTTGTGATTTAGTCAGCTTCTGTCTTACTTTTGTTTCGAACTGAAATCAGATTTATGCCGTAACCAACTTTCGTCTCAGACTGATTTGTCACGTTTGTTTACTGATTTACCTTTTGCAAAACATGGAAATAAGAATTTCTAAGAATTGCTATGTGTAGGTCTCATTACTTAAGACAGACTCATCATGTTTTTTTGGCGCAGTAGTACTAACGGGGCTTTGCTATTTGCATATCAATGTTGCGTAAACCAATCAAATCTTACGTTAAACCACCATGGCAATTTCTCTTCAACCAAACAACGCTTGTAACCTTGATGCGGATTGGTTAAGCTTTCAACAAAGGGTACGTTACCTTACCAAATTCAAAGACCTAAATACAACTGAGTTTCTGTGACTTTACGGAAATCCTGATTGGATCTAGAGTGACCAGCAATCGTACATCTCAGCATTTTTTTATGTTGCATGACAAATCTTAACCTTCAAATTGAGCCGACCATCTTTTTTCAAGATATTTCTTGTTCTAAAGTGCTTTTACGCAACTCAAAGCTTTGTCACTGCAATGCTGAAGAATGTTGGAACATGTTCACTGGTTTAAGTTGACTGGATATTGTCCTGATGGTTGTTTATATTACTGGCATTTCACACATTTTGGTTCCAAATTGACACTGACGTTATCATTCTTGATTAGATAATCGGTTACCTTACATTGTCGATGTAATTGTTGTCAATTGAGTGCAGCTGTGTTAATCAGTTCGCAAGTCCAAAAGGTGTCACACATATCTTAATTGTTGAAATTGAAGGTTTAAGAGACTCAAAACGTACATTATTGTAATCGAAATATCACAGCATCCGATATCGCAGTAAAACCGAGTACATGTACATTAAATAGAAACATGATGTTATAGATTTGTATTGTAGTACAGCGATATCGTTACAAGTGGAGTTTACTGTGTATGCATTGTATATTATATATGCTGAATAAAGTCTATGTTTGTTTCTATGCTTTGATTAATTGGGCAGAATATCTGAATCTCATACAAAAATTGACTGCATGCATTTAAATAACAGTCAATTATGTAACTTAATGAGTTATTTCCATTCTCTTGGTGAACTATTTGGTAGTTGTTTCCATTATCTGAAGTGAGTGTATTTACCAATGATGTAATTGGAAACAAAAATGTGATAAAATAAACTGTATCTCATGTATATACCAGTACTGAAATATATTAGGACACAGTTATACATATCAATTATCATCCATATCATAAAGTTGATAAAATAGTGACTCAAATCTGATATCCAGGCTTCATATGCCACAAGGCTGAATCAGCTTACCACTCGACAACCTTTCTGGACCAAGGATCAGTATTCCAATAGCCTGTCTGGAACAAGAACCAGAATTCCAATAGCCTTTCTGGACAAAGGATCGGTATTCCAATAGCCTTTCTGGACAAAGGATCGGTATTCCAATAGCCTTTCTGGACTAGGGACCGGTATTCCAATAGCCTTTCTGGACCAAGGATCGGTATTTCAATAGCCTTTCTGGACCAAGGACTAGTATTCCAATAGCCTTTCTGGACCAAGGATTTGTATTTCAATAGCCTTTATGGACCAAGGACCAGTATTCCAATAGCCTTTCTAGAACATTTAGGACCATAATTATTCCAATAGCCTTTCTAGAACATTTGGACCATAATTCCAATAGCCTTTCTAGAACAAGGACCAGAATTCCAATAGCCTTTCTAGAACAAGGACCAGAATTCCAATAACCTTTCTAGAACAAAGACCAGAATTCCAATAGCCTGTCTGGAACAAGAACCAGAATTCCAATAGCCTTTCTGGACAAAGTATCGGTATTCCAATAGCCTTTCTGGACCAAGGACCAGTATTCCAATAGCCTTTCTGGACCAAGGACCGGTATTCCAATAGCCTTTCTGGACCAAGGATCGGTATTCCAATAGCCTTTCTGGACCAAGGACCAGTATTCCAATAGCCTTTCTGGACCAAGGACCAGTATTCCAATAGCCTTTCTGGACCAATGACCAGTATTCCAATAGCCTTTCTGGACCAAGGACCAGAATTCCAATAGCCTTTCTGGACCAAGGACCAGAATTCCAATAGCCTTTCTGGACCAAGAACCAGAAGTCCAATAGCCTTTCTAGAACAAGGACCAGAAATCCAATTGCTTTTCTGATCCAAGGATGAGAATCTCAAGAGCCTTTCTGGACCAAGGACAAGACTTCCAAGAGCAAGGAACAAGGACCTGAATTTCAGTCCAAAGCCTTAAAATCTCGACCATGGACCAGAATTCCAATAGCCTGTCTGTACCAATATCTTTATATTGATTTATATGATGTAACATTTTAAGTAAATATATTTTTGTTTTGTTGTTGATTAGTTGTGGAGCTGTTAGAAATACAAGATGTTGCCATGAGACAACATTCTTTCCCAGTTACTGACTTGTTCTGCATTCTTTATGTTTAATCAAATGATAATTAGGATTATAAGCTTTTTACTTGGATACATAGATGGTTCATGCATAAACATACCAATAAATACGTGATCAAGGTTTAATTAATGTGAAAATCATTTATGTTTTTGCATGCTATACAATTACAGATCCAGGGGGGGGGACTTCCCCCACCCTGAGATTTTGCAAAATTTATGGGACTCCAAAGGCTTTCACAGATCAGCTGCCTAAAACCAGAAGCTGTGGACCCTCCCCTGGATGCATGCTGTAAATTAGCCACAATGTTAGTGCAAGCTCCATCGGAAAAACTTGCATGTCATTGAAAATCAAACCTAACATATTTATACGAACTGTTAATTGATGTCAATTAAGGAGCTTCAATTGCTAATTAATATCATTTACGCATCTAACAATGACAAATTATTGTGATATATTATATATAGTGGTATATATAAGTGTTCAGCCAATTAAGGCATGGTGTCTTACGTTGTAACAACATTTATATAAGTGATAAAGACTGATTTATCATCTTAATTGCATGTTTTAAGTGTAGGCCCCCTACTTGCTTGTAACCTACCTGAAAGGATGAAGAAAAATGATGATCAGAACCAATTTATGTTTTGTGTATGTCGTTTGTGATGTATTCATGTGTTAAACAGTTTTAAGTGTGCAGATGAAATTGTTTTTGTTTGATGTGTACACTTTCATTCTGAAATATGCTGCAAAAACTATTAAATTGTGGCCATAATTAGAAAAAGTGTTTGTTTGGCCTGACTATTACCTATCCATTACAATTGCCTCTACTCAAAAATGTTTAGGGGCCTGACCATTACCTATCCATTACAATTGCCTCTACTCAAAAATGTTTAGGGGCCTGACCATTACCTATCCATTACAATTGCCTCTACTCAAAAATGTTTAGGGGCCTGACCATTACCTATCCATTACAATTGCCTCTACTCAAAAATGTTTAGGGGCCTGACCATTACCTATCCATTACAATTGCCTCTACTCAAATATGTTTAGGGGCCTGACCATTACCTATCCATTACAATTGCCCCTACTAAAAAATGTTTAGGGGTCTGACCATTACCTATCCATTACAATTGCCCCTACTAAAAAATGTTTAGGGGCCTGACCATTACCTATCCATTACAATTGCCCCTACTCAAAAATGTTTAGGGGTCTGAGTGGCTGTGGGAATTTTTATAGCTGTGTATAATAATGCATTAACAATAGCATGACCATAAAAAAAATACCCAACCACCAAAAATGTTCTGGGTAGGGTTATGCCAAACAAATAGTTTTTTAAGGTTGTTCTCTTTGGAATAGCTTACCACAGGAAGCAAGAGACACCAATGTTCTGTCTTGTTTTAAGTCTAAGGTTAAAACACACCTAATGTATCTGTAGGTCTGTATTTTTATTTTAAGCAATTCTCTTAACTATAAATACTTTAATGTTTGAGGAACACGAAAAATCAGTCAATGGTGCCACTGGGATTCGTACCCAAGTTGTAAGTTTGTTCAGCTTCATCTTCGTCTCCTCATACCCAAGTTGATCCAGCTCCGGTGGCCGCACTGGCACAGCCTTGGTAATCCTAAGAGCTTACTTATACTTACGTATACTTTTCCAAGCTGGAAATGACCTTATGATAATCACATCTACGAGTTTGGATCAAAGTATAATCTCGGTTTTTTCATGGCTAAAATTTGACGAAAAAATTATTTACTACGAAAACACGCTGTGTATAGAAATACTTGTGTATATGATTTATATATCATCACAAATAACTATCAACAGATGCTGGTATGAAGAATAGCATCCATGCTCCACTTAACGCAGCCACATTCTTTATATTATTAACTATTCTCTGTTAGATTATATGTAACTGTATCTACGCTATTCATGTTGTATGTAGTTTAACATGTGCACTTTTTTAGCTGGATGAAATAAGAGAGAATACGTTTATAGGAAATATGCACAGTTTATAGGAAATTGGATGTAAGAAATTGAAAAGTATACACATATATGTTATGTTGTATGTGTAAAGATTGTTAGTACATGTGTGTTACATATATTGACCTAGATATACAGTGTTTTATAGTAAGTTTGATGCATAATGACTCAGTGAAAGGTTTAATGTCGGTTAAAAATCAAAAATGTTTCATGTGATCTGTTAAAAAAAATTTGGGACAAAATTAATTTTGATTAAATGTTCCACACAGCTTGATAATTTGAACAAACAAGATCAATTGACCAACAAGTGTGGGACTGATGCAAGTTTTATTGGGGAGCATGAGAACATAAAATCAATTTGACATACTTTCCTGATGTTTTCTAGAATTTTAAACCTGGTTGTTTTTTGATCCACATTAATTTAAAAGTAACATAGTAAGCAGTACCCCGTGGAGTTTGCTGGAAATTTGAGATAGATTTGTATATGGGAAGATAATCAAGAAGAAGCAACACATAGTTTTTTCTCAGCTTTGGCAATATCCTACTGCCATACTGTCTTGGCAAGAAGCCTTTAGATAGAGAACAAAAAAAGTGAAGTTGGAATTTCGCAGTGAAGGGTTGTTTATTGTCAAGGAATATAACAGCCTGCATAGAAATTCTGTTATCTAGATTTTCTCGAAACAGAATATGTAATTTGTGAATTCTCGTCTCCGAATTTTGGGATATATAGTTACGTGTTTTCATGGTGGTGGGATCTCCTGTTGCATCTCGGTGTAATTGGACTTCAGTGTATATGTGTATAGCTGTTTAAGTTACGTAAGAAATTTAAAAAACGAAGCCAAGTGATAATATTACATTCAAAGTGGCGTTGGTGATTTCGTTACAATGAATATGGATAAACTTCCTTGCCCGAGTACCAGCACGTCAGGTTGTAAGTGGTTTTTATACATTTTGTTGTTAACATATTAACATATAAATGAGACTGTTTATGTTGTCAGAGTTTGGTGTTGTTCAAGTTATATTTAAAGCGAGTTACTGTATGCTTGTATTATTGTAAACATTAACATCTGTGTTTGTCAATTAACTACGTTCCTGGATTGTTGATCAGAGACTGTGAGAATTATGTTGGGCCAATATATATATACTGTCAACACAATGTTTGTTGATTGATTTATTTATATAAGGCACCATACTTGTTATGGTATGTATTGATATGGGTAGTTGATAACTAACTGTAAGATAGATTTTTTGGCGCAGCCATACTGCCATGGCTTTGCTATTTGCATATCAATGTTATGTAAACCAATCAAATCTTACGTTAACCTCCAAGGCAATTTCTCTTCAAATGAACAACGTTTGTTACCTTGACATGGATTGGTTAACCTTTTGATAAGGGGTACGTAACCTTACTGAAATCCACTGAATTTTGGTGTATTTGATGGAATCCACTTCGGATCTGGAATGACCAGCAATCGTACCATCACTGCATTATGGATATGGTGTTGTCACCTCAGCCTTGAGGCCGTGGGTTCAAGTCTCTCAAAGGTCACAAACACACTTGTTCATGAAACGCCAGTTCAGGTTTTTCTGGGAATTAGAGGGAAAGGGACAAATACATTGGCATTTATAAATTTTATAGTCTATGGACTTGACCTAAATCCAAGTATTTATGGATAATTTTGTTTAATTACTAATTTGTAACCAATAATATTGGCATTATTTAACTTTTCCACAGTTACGTATGTAACAATTGATGTACTCTTGTTATAAGAGTTATTATGTTCAGAAAATATATTTAGCTCATCTGAGCACAAACTGCTCAAGATGATGGTGAGCTATTGTGATCGCCCTGTGTCCATCTTTGTGCGTCATAAACAATGTTGCTTGTTTAAAACACTAGAAGTAAGAGTTTTGACCCATTCTCTATGAAACATGGTCAGAATAATTTGTCCGTATGAAATCTAGGCCAAGTCTTATTCTGGGTCGTCTGGGGTAAAAAAAACATGGGCACTAAGTCCAATTATAGAAAGACCGAGCTGGTCACTTTGATTTATCTGTTGCGACTTGGTTAACATTTTTGTCTCATTAAAAAATCTAGGTCAAGTTTTAAACCGGGCGTCTAGTGAAAAAACCTAGGTCACTCATCCAATTATCAAAACACCTTGTTAACACCCTAGAGGTCACATTTTACTATTATTAGACTTGGTCAAAATGTCTTTGTAAATCAAATTTTGGTCTAGTTTAAAACTGGGTCGTCTGGGTTCAAAAACAAGGCCACACGGATAATAATAGAAAAACCTTGTTAACACTCTAGAGGTTACATTTTGTACCTGAACAACATGAAACTTGATCAGAATGTTTGTCTAAATGAAATGTAAATCAAGTTCGATACAGGTTCATTTAGCGTAAAAAAACTAGGTCACATGCTTAAATCTGAGAAAATCCTCATGGACTCTCAAGATAAAACATTTTAATCTTGAATGAAGTGAAATCTCATCAAAATGTCTGTCTTAAAGAAATTCAAGTCTAGTTTCAGACTAGGTCAGTGGGGTCAAAAACTTGGTCACATTGTCAAATATTTAAAAAATCTGTGTTGACACTCTAGAGGCCACATTTACGGTGGGTCAGGGATACCAAACAAAACAGTTTCGTAACGTGAGCAATTGTTAGTCGTTACTGAACTGTGGCTGTATCGTTGCACTGCTAGCCCTAGTATCTAAATTAACAAGGAAGTTCTGTATCAACCATGTTTTAGGACAGGACATGCATTGAATATGAGGACAAATATGGCATAACTTCATCGTGATCATGGTGAGCTTTTAGGATCCTTGGATGTCTGTCAGCCGTCTTTAAAAAACATTTCCTCCTATACTACTGAATGGATTTTGTCCAAAATTTACAGGAATGATCCTTTGGTGGACCTCTTTCAAAGTTGCATAAATCGATCCAGTCTGCTGCATAAGTAGGTCACTGTAAGGAGCTAAAATAGATTTTAAAAGTAACAATTAACATTGAAAATCTTCTTGTCCAAAAAGCCTAAGGTCTAGAGTTTGATATTTGGTGTTTAGCATTGTCTAATTGTCCTCTTAAAAGATTGCATTAATTATTAAGTTCCGTAAAAAAACATGGCAGTGTACTCAGGTGAGCGATATAGGGCCATCATGGCCCTCTTGTTTGGTACACACAACCATATTGTGTTTTTTGGAATTGGGTCGTTTGTCTACAGATGATACCTGGTTGACTGGTTTACATGCCTTGTGGGATTGAAGATACCTGGTTGACTGGTTTACATGCCTTGTGGGATTGAAGATACCTGGTTGACTGGTTTACATGCCTTGTGGGATTGAAGATACCTGGTTGACTGGTTTACATGCCTTGTGGGATTGAAGATACCTGGTTGACTGGTTTACATGCCTTGTGGGATTGAAGATACCTGGTTGACTGGTTTACATGCCTTGTGGGATTGAAGATACCTGGTTGACTGGTTTACATGCCTTGTGGGATTGAAGATACCTGGTTGACTGGTTTACATGCCTTGTGGGATTGAAGATACCTGGTTGACAGGTTTACATGCCTTGTGGGGTTGAATGTTGACTGGTTTACATGCCTTGTGGGATTGAAGATACCTGGTTGACTGGTTGACATGCCTTGTGGGATTTAAGATACCTGGTTGACTGGTTTACGTGCCTTGTGGGGTTGAAGATACCTGGTTGACTGGTTTACATGCCTTGTGGGATTGAAGATACCTGGTTGACTGGTTTGCATGCCTTGTGGGATTGAAGATACCTGGTTGACTGGTTGACATGCCTTGTTGGATTGAAACTTTAAGTAAATCATTCAATTATTTTATAGTTGATGAAGTAACTTATACTTTCAGACCATGTTACTTCAAAGTCCCTTACTCGTTTGTCTTCTGTTGTTATTCCTTTTTAATGAGCGATGACAGAAATAAATACATACAAGCAGTTTAGGAAAGCATGTATACTTCAGCAGTGGACGTGTGAAAAGTGGGATAGAATGGTCTATGAGGAAGGAAATGTTGCCATTAATAGGCTGGCTGTTTTAAGTTACATGGAAAGTAAATCTGTTTTTTTCGTGATTCTGATTGTATTTGTGCTTTCAGATGATAATTAATTTCCGATGAGATTTGCTGCTTTGCTTAAATAACTGTCTTGAAGTATTGGTTTTTGCATGCTCGTGTTTTATTTGTTGGTATATGTTTACTTTTTATGTTTTCTGTTCAAGGAAATATGTTAATTAATTGCTCTCAGTTTGAGAATAGATATTGCAATTGTCTTCGATATTCTCTTCAGTGTAATTGATCTGATGTGTATTTTTTCGGTGCAGCCTTACTAACATGGTTTTGCTATTTGCATATCAGTTGTGTAAACCAATCAAATCTTACATTAACCACCAAATTTCTCTGGAACCAAACAACGTTTGTAACATTGAAGCAGATTGGTTAACCTTTCGATAAGTGGTGAATTTACCGAAATCCATTCTGGATCTGGGGTCACCAGCAATCGTAACATCTCGGCATTGTTTTATGTTGCACAACAATTCTTAACCTTCATATTGCGCCGACCATCTTTCTCCAAGATATTTCCTGTATGGAACAGCAAGAGAGAAGTCGGCTGCCAATTAATTTGGGCTGATTGTTTATTGAAGCTATTGTGACAATCAGTGCAAGTTATTTTGTTTTTATGCTACACAATCATCAACTCGACAATACTTCTGATTTGTTCACTTTAAGCTTCAGGCTATAATATGCTGTGGCTCCTTTGACATGAATGGACCAGGGTTTCCTGGGTCTGCCATTTCGCCTGCTTTGATCTATTAATTATCTCATAAATCGTGGAAGGTGGAAGAGAATTTTTGCGAGAGGGTAAATTCACTTTTCAACCTCACTAGATAAAATAGCCTTATGAAGATGTGCAAACTTTGGCTATGTTCAATGGTTGTTGCTCTAGAGAGGTTTAAAGTTCAGACTAACGGGGAAAATTTATGATGTTGTTGAAAAGACAGAGAGCTTCTGTAATTCTGTAATAAGGGGTTGAACTGTAATTACTTGTTGCCCCTATACATATGGTGAAAATATACTAGATTTGTAATGTCATTGCAATTCCAGGTTTAAGTGATATTGACCCTGGTTGGAGAACAGATACCTGCATGATCTTATCTTACTTCTTCTTCTTGTCTCAATCAATTGTTGTAATCAAGTTGCCATTTCTGTATAACTTTGTTATTCAATTTATTGAAAGTTAGTCTCTGAGACTCTGGGCTTTACTGCAAGTCCTGTCGTAGTTTTGCTCTCTATATTTTGCATCAATCACTTGTTTATCATATATAGGATATATTGATCTATGAAATAATCAATATAATTTGCTTTCCATGTGTCTGACTCACTGGTTCTATTTTCAAATTTTGATCATTGTTATGCTAGCCTGTGTTATATTTATTGTGAAGTTATTCTTTATGTCATACTTTATTATACCTCACATGATTTATCCATGCAAAATTCACATATACACACTATAAGCAAATCCGTAATGTTACCCTGTGACATAACGTTTTTATCCTGTGATGCTGTGACATAACGTTTATACCCTGTGATGCTTTGACATCACGTTTTTCCCCTCGTGTGGGTTTAAAAATAGACAACTGGAAATTCCCATAGTTCGAGTCGATAGGCGCATATTAGAATAGGTAACATTATCAAGCGCTTGTAATGTTTGTAAACAACATTTTCTGTCAGCTTGGACAGATTCAGTTCTTTCACAAAAATTACTTCAAAAAATCCAAAGACTCTGATAGCACTTTATAGTGTTTCTGTTTTACATTGAATTATTTTTTATATTTTAATAGGTGGGTAGGTAGGTAGGAAAAATATTTTTTTTATTGTGGAATTTTTTATATTAATAAGTATGAGTATAATTATAATAATACTTATTTATCACATAACATACGGCGCGGGAGTGATTATAACCTATGCATTATTTCTCGTATTACACTAGTGTATTATTTATGCAATTAGGGCCGCGTCACATATTCATACGCGCTGTCAGAAATCCAAACAAACATGGCTGACTTTTGTGTATCTGTCTACGACAAATACGTAGCATTTCGCGATCGTCTAAATGTCAAACAGCTTCATAAACGAAAGTTTATCAGAATTCTAACCATTGCGAGCTGAACGCGTACTTCAAATCCGATGCGAGTGCACATTTCAGCCTGTCTGGAGGTATCAACACATGGTTCGCTGTCCATCATCCGGATCACGGTGGGTTTTGTATGTGAACATAAACAGAATAGACCACACGCTGATGGAATCCATCCTCCGAGAAAACGAGTAAGAATGATTGACAGCGACTCACAGTGACATATTTTCAACTGTGTCAACGTAGATCTGTTGATTTACGTTCAGACAAGGATTTTACTTTAGAATGGACTCGGTGACGGCACGGCTTCATGTCGTCACAGCAGCGCGTGTGTACTAAATTTTGAACTTCTTCAATTTTTCCTTAAAACTGCAGTAAATTATCGATCATGTTGTTAATTATTTGTTTTGTGTTAAGTTTCAACATTCGACATTACATTTGGTTTAATTATCGGTATTAATCGTCGTTTTTATTCTGTGAAAATCTTATGAACTATTTGTTCTCGACCAAATCACTAAAGTAGAGACAAAATGCAGGGGCAGCTAGAGAAACAAGTCTGTGCGATTTTGTTTGTTTTAAGCCTGTTTACAAGTTATGTGATAAATAGAATCTAGCATTCGTGTTCATATTTTATTGAATTTATTAAACTCGTCGGTCAAAAAGATATAATGATATAAAGCTTCGCATTATATCATTTTGACCGACTTGTTTAATAAATTCAATAAAACATGAACACTTAGTTAGATCCTCTATATATACCATATACTTTGTATACTTAGCGGGGGCGTCCATGTCCTGAAGACACATTAAATAAATAAGTTTAGACTGTGAGTGTGTCTTACAAAAGTTAGATATGTAACCTGTAATAATTTTCTATTTTTTTCATTTTGTGTTTTTTCCTTATAGCCAGATGATGGGAACTATATACATCATATGATCATATCTATACACTGACATTCTCATTTTAAGTCCTAAGTGTATGCTTAAATTACCTTTTCATGCACGATATATGCAATTAGCCGTATAATACACACTTATCATACATTAATTACAACATTCACCCATAATTTCCTAGTTGGAGCTTCTCTGTGATTCCTCCCACTTTTCAAGACTTTTTCATGCATTTAAGCCTGGATTGTATGTTAAACTTATTTCGTTTGTATGTTAAAAGTGTCTGGGAAGTTTTTATTTACGCTTATTGAAATCCCTTCCATAATTTAAGCTTGTTTATTCAATTCGTGCTCTGTTTTATCGATGTAATTGCATTTACCTAATAGTTTGGCAGCTATCATGTTTGCAGTATGATTCATGTAGCTTATTCTGGCAGAAAGATTTGTTGTTCCACTGGATAGTAAATCTGAGTGTCTGTTGGTGTCTGAGAAAATCTTGCATGTGGTTTTAGTCATGCTGTAAGTAAGTCCCTGTCTGCTGCCACTTTATAAAGCTTCACGGTGGTCATGTATAGTGCTGTTGTTGTCCTCATTTTACCCCCACTAACCAAGTGTAGGGGAGGTATATAGGAGTCGCTGTGTCGGTCAGTCGGTCTGTTGGTTTTTTTTCGGCGCAGCCGTACCAAAAAAGCATTCATATCTACTTACAGGGACATGTTTGATGATGTCTCCCGACAAGAACCCATGTGAATCACAATTAGCACTACCTAGCTCTAGTTAATTACTCAGGTCTTTTAGTACAACCAGTGTGACTTACAGTTTGAACTTACTAACTGTGTAGTTTCTTAAAGTAATCTGGTTTGTTAAATCCTCCAATTTAATTAGACTGGTTTCTAGAACATTTTAAGCCTTAAATTTAAATTTTGACTGGTTCCTTTTTAGCTACATTTTTTTCATTAAGACTTCAAGTCAGATTGGTTTAATTTTGAAATTAGAATAAAAGTTAGTCAAATTGGCTTTGAAAAAAACAACATGATACAGTCAATAACCTTACATTGTCAAGTTCTTTGGTGTCACTGAGTTGTCATATAATTTTAAATTAAAGAAACTTTAATTTTTGGTTTTATACAATTTCTCAACTATGTGAACGCATTGGCAACTGTGCCATGAATGGCGCCCACCTTTCTTGTGTCTTTAATCAGATTCTCTTAGGTTTGTAAAAGTACAATTGTGATTATAATTTCAAGACATTTTAAATTGTTGCAATGTTTCATGCAGTGTTTGGAAATAAATATAACTATAATCTAATCAAAAGACTCATTATGTTCGTATCACCCTTCAAACAAGCGGGTAGTTGAGTGAGCCAGGATGTGAATATTAATGAATTCTACTGAAGGTTAATCACGAAACTACCATAGTCTATATCGTGTTGATATAGAACCAGATATGTTAGTCTTGTGCCAAAACCTGTATATACACTGCTATCCAAAAGTTCCTTCACATGTTGACAATTTCCCATTGCAATTAATGTATTTTCATATTTGTTTCACATGCAATAAATCGAAAAAGCTTTTTAACACAACAGTAATTTTCTGTAGATGTATTTATAAATTGGGACTGAAACAATTTTTTTTATTTTCTGTGTCAGATCAATCGGGTTACATACATACATTGGTTTTGGAATCAGGCCGATTGATGCTGCTGCCCAGATGTGTAAATTGTTGATTCTTAATTATCCATCACAAAAGTGGGATGAATCATTTTACTTCATGGTCTATTTGAAATTCTGTAAGAAAAAGTAACGAAACTCAAAATATTCAAGTGTGAAGAAACTTTTGGATAGCAGTGATATACACACACACTGTCATGTAATATAGATGTCATACATATTTATATGAAATTCTGTAAGAAAAGTAACGACATTCAAAATTTTCAAGTGTGAAGTTCAAACTTTTGGATGGCAGTGTATGTTTGAGCATGATGATGAAAAGTTACTGTATTATGCATTAGGTCCATATCAAACGTAAAGAAAGAAATTTCCATTGATAAAGCATTAGTTAACATTGCCTGCACATGGAGTGTTTTATCATAAAGCAGGTTACATTAATTACCAGTCTGTATTTTGTATTATACCATGTGGAAGATACATTATCAGAAACAAGATTATTTAAACTGTTTATCAACCATTCCGGAGCCAAATAAATTCCAAAATGTAATGTTTTCTCTCTACTACATGTAAAGTCTAGTTCCCCTCCACTCCTGACAATGTAATGTTTTCTATCTACTACATGTAACGTCTAGTTCCCCTCCACTCCTGACTTATTTTAAGTCATGTATAGATCAGAAACACAGATTAACATGAAATATTTTCCTCTTTTTTTTGTTGGAATTTGTTAAAATTTTAGCAGTTTTATAACCTAAATTTTCGTTGCCATGGAGCAGAAACCCGAGTGTTGCAATGTTGTGTATGCATGTTTCCTGATATATTATCCCACAGTATTGTATGATATTTACCAAATGATGTTTGAAATTCAATCTGTAAGGCCGCAATATATTAACAGCTGAATCATCATCCCCTGATACTTAGTGACTTAAATTTCTCCAGGTCCTCCCATTTGTTTCTGTCATTAAAGACTGTATGTTGCCACATTTAGAAACACCTTACAGCATTTGAAATATCTTGAAAAAAGATGGTCAGCGCAATTTGAAGGTTAAGACTTGTTGTGCTACATAAAAATAATGAGATGTTACGATTGCTGGTCACTCCAGATCCAAAATGGATATTGGTAAATTCACCAAAATTCAGTGGATTTCGGTAACGTTAAACGTACCCCTTATCGAAAGGTTAACCAATCTGCATCAAGGTTGCATTTTATTTTACCCATGTTGGTTGGACTAGGTTGGTTACTCAGTTCATCCATTTCGACGCTAAACACCGGTTTTTGGTACTACGAAAATGACAATGGTGGCGAGTGGTTGGCTTGATTGAAAGGAAATTTCATCTAAAATACAGATTTAATTACAAGCTATTTGTTAAATTCATTTACAGAAATGATTATGTGTTTAAGATATATATTGTGTGCATGTACATTTATACAAGTTTTTACACGAAGTGCATTGGTTGAAATCTTAATGCATTGGTAATCAGGACTACCAGTGTACAATATACCGATATACAGCGTAATATCGTGACACAACTAGTTTTAACATACTAATTGAAATACTAATTGTTTGGACTGCTCAGAAGTAAAAAACAAGTAGACCATTCCAACACGTATACTAATTGAAATACTAATTGTTTGGACTGCTCAGAAGTAAAAAACAAGTAGACCATTCCAACACGTATACGTACATAATCAAAGAGTGCAAAATTGAAAGTGCATTTTTGACAGATTGCTTTTCCAAATAACTGCAGTTTAATTGTATGTCATTTTCCTGGAAATGAAGGATGATAGACGAGTTAATGAATTATTATGCCCCCCTTTGCACATGTTGGTCGGTCCGTAAACTTTTAGTTTCCGATCAATAACTCAAGAACCCCTTGACCTTTCATCTGCAAACTTGGTCCACATATTCATCTCCGGGTCACAGGATCAAAGGTCAAGGTAACAGGGGGCATAATGTTTTACAAACATCTCTTGTTTAATTAAAATGACTTATGTTCAATTAAAAGCTTATTTTTGGATGAGTGATAAAAATGTGTGTTTCTGAAGTCGTAATTATATACTGTCTCCTGTGGCCGAGTGGTTAAGGCATCTGCCTTTGGAGCGGGATGACAAAGGTTCGATTCCCTGTAGGGGTCCGTTCTGATATGGCCGGTTGGTGAACCGCAAGCTTGTTACATAATGGTTACTGCGTGCCCATCTGTCTTGTGCCTGACATTAAAGGATAGGAATCGGGAAGTAAATGTGCTCAGAAAGTATGTGTCTCATAAGTCAGAAATGGCTAGTCTTTAAATAGGGGTGTCACTATAATAAATAAACACTTTACACTTTTATACTAGCAATATAGACAGTTGTGGGAATTTTAGTTTATTGATGTGTGATGCATGTAAGGCCATATTTAAAAAAAATATTTGTTTGGCATACCTCTACCTACCCATGTTTGGCATACCTCTACCTACCCATGTTTGGCATACCTCTACCTACCCATGAAAATGGCCCCTACTCAACATTTTTTTTTATAAAAGAAGTCATAACTATCAGTAATTCTGTATTATAATAATTATATTTTGTACACTGCAGTAATTTTGGTTGCCAAGTAAGGGCTAGAACTTTTAGTGAAATATTTTTTGAGTGATTCCCATATTGAAATGAGACAGTTGATACACCTAAGTTCTGCAGTTATGTAATTTTAAATTACTTATCGATTTTCTTTTCAAATAATATTTAACTTCTCTTTGACTCTAATTGACATGTCAGAGACTGCTTGTTCCCGGCATGTCAGAGACTGCTTGATCCCGGCTCAGTTTGTCATCCTCTCAATGTAACTGCAGCTGGCTTGTTTGTGGGATATTAAACATCAAGTACAGTAAAACCTCAATAATAAGACCATCCTTTGGACTCTTGAAAACTGATCTTCTAATTGAGGTAGTCTTAATATTGAGGTTAAATAAAGAGCGAAATTGTGTTATTAATTTTGAGGTGGTCTTATTACTGAGGTGGTCTTAAGTGGGGTTTTACTGTACCTTAAGTGGGGTTTTACTGTACCTAAACATTTCAATTTAAATGAGATATATTTCTCTCTATCATTTTGAGAAGTTGCCCAGGAAACGGTCTGTCAGTATTGTAAAGGCTGTTGTCATTTGAAGCTTGGGTGTGGTGAGAACACGGGTCTCCATATTGTTTGATCTGACTCTTCCATTTACACTGTGATCTAGACAATTCTTTCCTGCAACCTTTCCGGACATTTCGTGGTAGGTGGATCTGCTGTGGTTTTAAACGATCTAACATTTTGAGTTGAAAGTGGCAGTTTTTAATTATGGTTACATTATTTTGATTGACTGCTGGAGCATAAAGAATGACTGATGTTAGAATTGTCAGTTCTATGTGTGTGTAGAACCTCATCATTTTGATTGACTAGAACTGTGTTTTTTGATCATATAACTATTGCTGGTGTAAATCAACACACCAGGGTTCCATAAACATTGTTTGCATGCTGTTGGAAACCTTTTAACATTATTAAAGCATCCTCCTATCAACACGATACATCACCTTATGTATTATCTCAGGTGCAGCTGATGCTTCCCTGCATTAGCTAGGAATTTTATGTTGTCCGAACTCACTAAAAAATGTTTCCCTATTTAGTTAGACTAGAAATTAAATTTATTAATCCATGTCTGATGTATACACAGTTATATACACTGCCCTCCAAAAGTTCCTTCACTCTATGACAATTTTCTATTGCGATTAATGTATTTTCATATTTGTTTCACATGCAATAAATAGAAAATGCTTTTTAACACAACATCAATTTTCTGTAGAAGTGTTTGTAAATTTGTATTGAAAATAATGATCTTATTTTCTGATCAGATCAATCAGTTACACACATACATTGGATTCGGGTGCAGGCCGATTGATGCTGCTGCCAATATGTGCAAATTGTTCATTCTTAACTATCCATCACAGAAGTGGGATGAATAATTTTACTTCATGGTCATACATGTCTTATTTGAAATTCTGTTAGAAAAAATAACGAAATTCAAAATTTTCAAGTGTGAAGAAACTTTTGATGGCATTGTATGAAAATTCCCAAAATTGTTGTGGAAAACCATTAAAGTTTTCAAATTTGGCAAATTTTACAATGCAAATTTTCCCAATATGTCTAGGGTCTTTTTCCCAAAATGGACAGAAAAAGGCCAGATATTAATTAACACCCAGTGAAGTTCAACCAAGTCCAATGATGATTACCATGGTCCATCATGGTTTGTGTTATACCTCTGCCAAAATAGGGTTAATTATGTCTAAACATAGCTTTAAGCACTGTTGTTAAATGACTTTCAAATGTAGTTAACAAGGACTTTCCTGTCATGTGCCTTGTTTGTAACAGTCAATTACAGAAAATCCAAAACCAAACAAGAAATATCATGAAAAAAGGGGGTAGATGCAATGTTAGTATGGCTGCACCGAAAATTCCAATCAATTTCCAAATATAACTTTGAAGTATACAGGAAACAAAATACAGTAAAACCTCGATAATATGACCACCATTGGGACTCTTGAAAACTGGTCATCTTATCGAGGGGGTCTTAATATTGAGGTTGAATGAAGATCAAAAACAGTAAAAGAGGACTTGAAAATTTCCTAATTTTGAGATGGTCTTTAAGTGAAGTTTTACTGTATGTTTAGATGATCTGTAATTGTAGTCGTGCCTTGAATGTTGAATACTTATGTTAATAAACTGAATATTGGCATTAGGTAATTTTATTAATGTAACATTCCTGTATTTATTGCCATATCTTATTGAATTATTGATATTTTCGTTAATTTAGATGTCTAATGGTTCCAATTGTTGATTCCCTTAAAGAAAATGTTGCCATTATCTGCCCCTAGGGTAGAATTATTATGACGTATTATGAATTGCAAATTTTATTTAGGGATGAGTGACTTGGATAGATAAGACAAATTTCATGTCGCGGATAAATTTATCACTTTTTCTAGACTTTAATGATTATTGAATTGGCTCGACAATGGTTGAGCAGTGACAGTTTTAACTATCAGCGTTATTGGGGTATTTCATTATTGAACTGAAATTGGAATATTATTGTCATGTTATTGTTTATTTCTAGACGGCAGTTTGCAAATGATTTCTTTATTGCCGCATTACATTTTCAAGATATCTTTTTGCAGTGATGTTTTAAAGTTATTTCTGTTTGTCTGTTTTATGTAGCAAAATTAGTTTGCAGTTTCCTACAATCAAATAAATTGAATTAACTTAAGATTAGCAAATAACTGACTAAAGATGCTGGCAGACTCAGTAATTGGATTAGCTTTCCTTTTAAGTATTTTCCCTGCTCTCTTTTTCTGTGAACCCTCTGTTTAAATTTCGATTGCAATCCATTATTATCCCTCAGCTAATTAAAGTGTTAGTCAACATTACACTGACTTCGACAAAACATTTTTTTGTCAAATTGTTGAGTTGTGTAAATGTTAATCTTGCTACGGTTCCCTTTTTGATTACCTTCGAGTTGATACTGTTTATAATAAATAAGCGTGAAGTAAACATTCAGGGCAATCAGTAATCTTGCTACGGTTCCCTTTTTGATTACCTTCAAGTTGATACTGTTTATAATAAATAAGCGTGAAGTAAACATTCCGGGCAATCAGTAATCTTGCTACGGTTCCCTTTTTGATTACCTTCGAGTTGATATTGTTTATAATAAATAAGCGTGAAGTAAACATTCAGGGCAATCAGTAATCTTGCTACGGTTCCCTTTTTGATTACCTTCGAGTTGATACTGTTTATAATAAATAAGCGTGAAGTAAACATTCAGGGCAATCAGTAATCTTGCTACGGTTCCCTTTTTGATTACCTTCGAGTTGATACTGTTTATAATAAATAAGCGTGAAGTAAACATTCAGGGCAATCAGTAATCTTGCTACGGTTCCCTTTTTGATTACCTTCGAGTTGATATTGTTTATAATAAATAAGCTTGAAGTAAACATTCAGGGCAATCAGTAATCTTGTTACGGTTCCCTTTTTGATTACCTTCGAGTTGATACTGTTTATAATAAATAAGCGTGAAGTAAACATTCAGGGCAATCAGTAATCTTGCTACGGTTCCCTTTTTGATTACCTTCGAGTTGATATTGTTTATAATAAATAAGCGTGAAGTAAACATTCAGGGCAATCAGTAATCTTGCTACGGTTCCCTTTTTTATTACCTTCGAGTTGATACTGTTTATAATAAATAAGCGTGAAGTAAACATTCAGGGCAATCAATAATCTTGTTCAAAAAGTCCGTAATTGTATATGCCAATTTACAATTATCAGTTGCTATGAGAGCACTTTGCTTAATCACTCTTTGCATCCACTCCCTGGAAAAGTTAGTACTAGTGTCTAAGAAATTATGTATGGTGACCTTTGTTCCGTACCAAACAAAGGACCTTCATATTGAGGGGCTGACACATTATAAGCAGCACTAAGGCTCCCCTTGCCCCTACTATATGGCCAATGTGAGGACAAAATCCCCTCTGGACAAAATCCCCTTCGCTCATATTGTACAAGGCTGACAAAACCCCCTTCTTGAATTTTACAAGTAGAACAAATTACCCTCTGATATTTTTCCACAGTGGACATAACATCCCTTTAAGTATATCATCTTTGCCTTGTTTTTGTTGCAAAATAGCTTCTCGTAGCTTGGAATTTGAAAGGCAACAGTATAAAATTGTTATTATTTTGAAATGTATTTTTTTCAACTGTGGATAAAAATATCAGATGGTGTTATGTCCTACTAGTAAAATTCATGAAGGGGATTTTGTCCACCTTGTAAAATTCATGAAGGCGATTTTGTCCACCTTGTAAAATTCATGAAGGCGATTTTGTCCACGTTGTGCAAAATGAGCGTAGTGGATTTTGTCTGCCTTGTGCAAAATGAGCGTAGTGGATTTTGTCTGCCTTGTGCAAAATGAGCGAAGGGGATTTTGTCTGGAGGGGATTTTGTCTGGCCAATGTACAGTGTTATTTGTATTCATACGATAATATATATTAGAAGTTATTGACACTGTATTTGATGTGATATCATGAGTTATAGCCTTTTTGCTATACAGTGTAATGGGTTACTGTATTTGATGTGGTATCATGAGTTATAGCCTTTTTGTTATACAGTGTAATGGGTTACTGTATTTGATGTGATATCATGAGTTATGGCCTTTTTGCTATACAGTGTAATGGGTTACTGTATTTGATGTGGTATCATGAGTTATGGCCTTTTTGCTATACAGTGTAATGGGTTACTGTATTTGATGTGATATCATGAGTTATGGCCTTTTGCTATACAGTGTAATGGGTTACTGTATTTGATGTGGTATCATGAGTTATGGCCTTTTTGCTATACCGTGTAATGGGTTACTGTATTTGATGTGGTATCATGAGTTATGGCCTTTTTGCTATACAGTGTAATGGGTTACTGTATTTGATGTGATATCATGAGTTATGGCCTTTTTGCTATACAGTGTAATGGGTTACTGTATTTGATGTGGTATCATGAGTTATGGCCTTTTTGCTATACAGTGTAATGGGTTACTGTATTTGATGTGGTATCATGAGTTATGGCCTTTTTGCTATACAGTGTAATGGGTTACTGTATTTGATGTGATATCATGAGTTATGGCCTTTTTGTTATACAGTGTAATGGGACACTGTATTTGATGTGATATCATGAGTTATGGCCTTTTTGCTATACAGTGTAATGGGTTACTGTATTTGATGTGGTATCATGAGTTATGGCCTTTTTGCTATACAGTGTAATGGGTTACTGTATTTGATATGGTATCATGAGTTATGGCCTTTTTGCTATACAGTGTAATGGGTTACTGTATTTGATGTGGTATCATGAGTTATGGCCTTTTTGCTATACAGTGTAATGGGTTACTGTATTTGATGTGGTATCATGAGTTATGGCCTTTTTGTTATAATACAGTGTAATGGGTTACTGTATTTGATGTGGTATCATGAGTTATGGCCTTTTTGTTATACAGTGTAATGGGTTACTGTATTTGATGTGGTATCATGAGTTATAGCCTTTTTGTTATAATACAGTGTAATGGGTTACTGTATTTGATGTGGTATCATGAGTTATAGCCTTTTTGCTATACAGTGTAATGGGTTACTGTATTTGATGTGGTATCATGAGTTATGGCCTTTTTGTTATACAGTGTAATGGGACACTGTATTTGATGTGGTATCATGAGTTATAGCCTTTTTGCTATACAGTGTAATGGGTTACTGTATTTGATGTGGTATCATGAGTTATGGCCTTTTTGTTATAATACAGTGTAATGGGTTACTGTATTTGATGTGGTATCATGAGTTATAGCCTTTTTGCTATACAGTGTAATGGGTTACTGTATTTGATGTGGTATCATGAGTTATGGCCTTTTTGTTATACAGTGTAATGGGTTACTGTATTTGATGTGGTATCATGAGTTATGGCCTTTTTGTTATACAGTGTAATGGGTTACTGTATTTGATGTGGTATCATGAGTTATGGCCTTTTTGTTATAATACAGTGTAATGGGTTACTGTATTTGATGTGGTATCATGAGTTATGGCCTTTTTGTTATAATACAGTGTAATGGGTTACTGTATTTGATGTGGTATCATGAGTTATGGCCTTTTTGTTATACAGTGTAATGGGTTACTGTATTTGATGTGGTATCATGAGTTATGGCCTTTTTGTTATAATACAGTGTAATGGGTTACAAACGAATATGGATTGATACACCAGCGGAAAAAGACCCAAGATAAATTGGGAAAATTTGCGTTGTAATATTCACTTCCACATTTGGTACTTCTGATTGGGATATTTTTTTCTGATAGTGAAAAACCCATATATTTGGCTTTGGGAATGGGTCAGAATTAGTCTGACCCTTGGAAACTATAGAAAAATAACACCCTTGTTGCTATAAGTAAACCAGTAATTATCAGTGAAAATTGGTGAATATTGCATATTACGGACTCAACAAATTTACTTCTGTATCAATCAGAAAGCCTTGACATAATTATATATAAATTAGTATATAATATTGTATGATATTGTATGATATTGTGAGATTATAGGACCATGTGATATTGATATGGTGTCTTGAGGAATGACTTACTTTGGATGTGTTGTGTCACAAATTACAATATCTTAATTGGATGTTATTTGTATTTTATCTGATATGAAGGGTATTAAGTACATATTTCAGGAGTGCTATGCTTACATGTGTACTGTACTATAGATATATCCTTGTGAAAAAAACCTCATAAATTTTAATTATATTTTCTGAAGTCTGGATTTCTTCAGGATCAGTATTACTTTGAGTAAAATTCTTAGATTTATTACAGGAGGAAATTTTTGTAAGTATAAGTAAGATTATTATGCTGATAAAGTATTTTTATGTTTATAGTCAGTTACCCCTAGGGCTTATCAGTTCTTGATAAAGTGTGGTTGGAAAATATCGCTGGATGGCCTATTTGATAGGAACTTGTGAAGTCGGTCAGGGTAGCATGGGGTGTCTATGTGCAGGTCTGAAGTCTCACAGCTGGGTTGATTGATATTTAATAGATAACTTCATGTTTATATGATAACTTGTTTAAACTGGGCGGCTAATTGCCTTGAATTAATTGATGAAGATTATCTGAGCTAATTATATCAAGGTTTTGTTCTTGTAATATGAACATGCTTGACACTGCATCTTGGAGGTATTTTAGTTGTTGTGGGTATTTGAATAGTAAAGAAGGATTATTACAAGCAATTTCTGCTTCACAATTAAGTGGTTGGCATATTACATTAGTGAAACTTATATTGCTAAAAATCACTGGATATTGCGCAATTCATTTATAATCATTTGTTTCTGATGTACAATAGAATGCCTTGTGCCAAATTCTTCTTGTTTTATTCCATAAATCTCTGATTATCTGGATACTTGCCTGTTGTTATACTAGATACTGTACAATGTCTAATACCACACTATTGCTGTAAATATCCTCCTGGTTGTCAGCCCATGAACCATTCTTCCAACTGACATAGCCAGGTTGGCCAACAGAGGTCAATGATAACCTTTTAGTGCCCAACAAATACTGTACAATGTCTAATACCACTCTATTGCTGTAAATATCCTCCTGGGTGACAGCCCATGAACCATTCTTCCAACTGACATAGCCAGGTTGGCCAACAGAGGTCAATGATAACCTTTTAGTGCCCAACAAATACTGTACAATGTCTAATACCACTCTATTGCTGTAAATATCCTCCTGGGTGTCAGCCCATGAACCATTCTTCCAACTGACATAGCCAGGTTGGCCAACAGAGGTCAATGATAACCTTTTAGTGCCCAACAAATACTGTAAAATGTCTAATACCACTCTATTGCTGTAAATATCCTCCTGGGTGACAGCCCATGAACCATTCTTCCAACTGACATAGCCAGGTTGGCCAACAGAGGTCAATGATAACCTTTTAGTGCCCAACAAATACTGTAAAATGTCTAATACCACACTATTGCTGTAAATATCCTCCTGGGTGACAGCCCATGAACCATTCTTCCAACTGACATAGCCAGGTTGGCCAACAGGTCAATGATAACATTTTAGTGCCCAACAGATACTGTAAAATGTCTAATACCACTCTATTGCTGTAAATATCTGTTGTGCAATAAACGGTTATCATTAACCTCTGTTGGCCAACCTGGTTAGGTCAGTGGGTAGAATGGTGCATGGGCTGTCACCCTGGAGGTTCGAGGTTTGATTCCTGGGCAGGGCAAGTCATGTCTGTAATGTGACTGGGTGTATAGTACTAGATTGTGGGAGCACTGGTACTTATAATAGGGGTTCTAAAGTTCCGGATTCATCATAGTCACGTTTATCTGCCATAAGGTGACCTTCATCATAGTCACGTTTATCTGCCATAAGGTGACCTTCTGACTCCTTTTGGTGAGAAAATTGTTGTTTGTGTTCAACTCAATTCATAATATGAAAAAACTAGGGACGTCAATGAGTATTCCCATATTAGTTTGTACGTCCTAATATTCGAATACTGATTCGGCATTCGATGCAAGTGTGTTAAATTTCTATGATGGGCATTATCACATTGAATGACATTTTATGTGTGAAAATAATATCTACAAGTGTTAATTGACATGTCATGTTGTATATTTGGGGGCAAGAGAGATATAACACTCTGGTGATGACACTTAGGCCCTGAAAATATTAGTAATCGTGGAGATTTTTATAACTTTAAGTGATCAGTTTTAAACACAAAATTGATAAGCATAAAATTAGACTTCAAATTTCAAATGTTTAAATATTAAATAAGAAGGTCGAATGTTTGAATATTCGTTTGGAAGGTTGACCAAATATTCGAATACCAAAATTGCCTTTCGTTGAAACCCTTGAAAAAAGTGATGATGTTAATGCAACTAAGACATACACCTGGAACAATCACCTGTGTTAATCATATCTCAGCTGGAGTCTTGTTTATAGACTTTGAGTCCAACTGTACATTATCTTCATTCCACACTATATTGTCAGTTAGGCTTTACCAAACAGAATCTGTGTTTAAGGTCCCTTTCTCCCAGCCTCACACACACATGGTGAATGAACAAGCTGTACATGATGTTAGAAATCAATCTTCTGTACATACATACAGTAAAACCTCAATACATGTAATAAGAATAAACTAATGATGAATCCTCTGATTTTGTCAAAATTGAAGTTTGTTATACCTGTAAATTAAAAAGAAAACATGCATGTGGTCGTCTGTATGTAATGATAATTTTTTTCGGCGCAACCGTACTAACATGGTTTTGCTATTTGCATATCAGTGTTGTGCATGTTTTAACTAATCAAATATTAAGTTTTCCACCAAAGCAATTTCTCTTCTACGAACACCGTTTGTAATTTTAACGCTGATTGTTTAACCTTTCGATAAGTGGTACGTTACCTTACCGAAATCCACTGAATTTCGGTGAAATTACCCAAATCCATTTTGGATCTGGAGTGACCAGCAAACATCTCAGCATTTTATGTTGCGCGACAAATCTTAACCTCCAAAATGCGTCAACCATTTTTTTCTCAAGATATTTCTTGTTTAAAAATTAAATGCTAAAGATTTCTAGATTTTTTAAACTGAAAGAGGAAAACTGACTCCGAGAGTGCTACATAAACCCATTTCCAATTGGTTAATTATGGCCGCTTGATTAGGTATAAAAAATTGCTCTGTTTTCTGCAATATGTTGAAAAAAGTTGAGTAGCCAGGTAGGGATTTTACTTTTGTTATTTATATTTTTATATGTTTACATGGAGACAAATATCACTTAATGGGTTTCCGAATTCTTATAGCCATAACAAATGCTGTTGAAATATTGGTGATTGGGTTATAGAAAACCAACTATTTAGGTTAGCCTTACTATGGCAACTGTGTATGCTTGTATATATATTGTTTTGATCAGTACACTTAAAGCCTCCTTCGGGTAATAACTAATGTTAATGTAATACAAATGATGTGAATATATAGTGAGCCGCTGAGGACTTTAGAATGTTCAAGTTTTTGTTGTATCCTGTATGCTCTGGTTTATAGTGTTGTTCGGAAATTGACAGTAACCTACTTTTACAAATACATGTCTCTGTATTATGAGATTCTTTGACCCCTATCAGATTTATTTTTAGATAGGATAATATTCCATTTTTTGGAGACAGGTAATTAATGATATTTTATACTTATTGAAAAGTGGTCAGTCGGTCATCTAGCTGTTATCTGTTTGATATGGAAACTTTCACTATGAAACGAGTGGTTCTATAATATTCACTGCATAAAATACAATGTGTCAGAAAATGAAAAAACAACTCGTTTCTTGAAAAACTGGCAAAATTTTGCGTTATAGATTGTTTGAGTTATCGAAGTGTACATTTTCTGGAAGATTTCTCCACATTCAATTTTGTATGATTCAGCTCAATATCTCAATATTTGTGTTTGAGTGATGGAAAAATTGTGACAACTCCCATTATACAAGTGTTATTCCCCTTGAATTTATAATATGTAGCATATGAATGAGGCTATTTATAGAATAGATATTTATTTTAATATTGTAACAATCCCCTTTGCTTCCACAGTCAAATTTTATGTAAGAACGCATATGCTAAACTTGTTTAAACTTTCAAGCATAATAATAAACCTAATATGTAATAGGTTAATTACTGTACTTTTACTTTACCTAACAAACATGTTAACGACATGTTGTCCGAGGTTACACGACATGTTGTCCGAGGTTACACGACATGTTGTCCGAGGTTACACGACATGTTGTCCGAGGTTACACGACATGTTGTCCGAGGTTACACGACATGTTGTCCGAGGTTACACGACATGTTGTCCGAGGTTACACGACATGTTGTCCGAGGTTACACGACATGTTGTCCGAGGTTACACTTGTCAGTTTCATCGTGTGCCAGTCATTTATTTCTCACTTTGTCTCAAAAATTCTTGACAAAAAAGTTGTTGTGTATTCATTGACATGTTTCCTTTCAATTCATCATAATAGGGGACAATTCGGCACAAGTGTTTGCATTTGTAAAACCCAGTATTGGTTTCATAGTTATACTGCATAGACTAAGATTCCTCACAACTTCTTCATCCCAGGTGGGATTTGAACCCACAGCAATAAGAGGCCAGTGATTTGAGGTCGATTCGAGGTCATAGTCCTCAACCACTCGCTATACAAAGACGATTCTGCATTTGTTCACACAATGTGTTTAAGTGTTAAATGCCTTATCATATTATACTTATAGTTTTCAAGTGTGTAATTTTGGCACTAATGCATCTTCACTGCATGAATGCAATTTTGAGTGATAATGTGTGGTTGAGTTTGGCTTTCAACAGGATATAGATTTGTTTTCCTGTCTTGAATGGTTGATTGTTTCATTTGAAGTTTTGAGATCCGATGAGTTTTAGGGGAAAATCTTTTTGAATATTCACATGCAGTTAATTTGTATTGCATAACATTATAAAAGCTTGGAGAATTTCCTAATATTACGAAGAATTAGTGGAAAGTGAACCAGAAACAGGGCACTCGAAGAGTTAGTGGAAAGTGGACCAGAAACAGGGCACTCGAAGAATTAGTGGAAAGTGGACCAGAAACAGGGCACTCAGTTGGCTTTTTAGGGGCCACTTATGGATACCAATGTCCAGCTGAAATTTCTATTTCCATTAAAAATTCCGCTCATACATTTAATTTCTTTATTAAATATATCTATAGACTTGTGTCAGAAAATACTGTATTTTTGTCATAATTGATACAAATGGATTGTAAAAATGTCTAAAATTGATCCTGTAAGATTGTTTAGTATTTTTCCTTTCCGTCTTTCGAATATGCAAAAAATCCCTCGCTTTTTAGTGGGTTGCTGGTAGTCCACAATACATGTAGTTGTCTAGACTGCCCCCAGAAACAACATAATAATGATGATATTGGTTATTATCTTTTCTAAATACTGCTTTACTTTATGATGTCTGTCTGTATGGACCCATACTTAAAACTGTTACTATAAAAAACCCGTCTTATTATGCCGAAAAGATTCAAGATGAAATTTATATGCTACAGTGCTAGCTCCCTTATCCAGTGATGTCACAGTTCACTCCCTTATCCAGTTATGTCATAGTTCTCTCCCATATCCAGTTATGTCACAGTTCTCTCCCTTATCCAGTTATGTCACAGTTCTCTCCCTTATCCAGATATGTCACAGTTCTCTCCCTTATCCAGTTATGTCACAGTTCTCTCCCTTATCCAGATATGTCACAGTTCTCTCCCTTATCCAGTGGTGTCACAGTTCTCTCCCTTATCCAGATATGTCACAGTTCTCTCCCTTATCCAGTTATGTCACAGTTCTCTCCCATATCCAGTTATGTCACAGTTCTCTCCCTTATCCAGTTATGTCACAGTTCTCTCCCTTATCCAGTTATGTCATAGTTCTCTCCCTTATCCAGTTATGTCACAGTTCTCTCCCTTATCCAGATATGTCACAGTTCTCTCCCTTATCCAGTGGTGTCACAGTTCTCTCCCTTATCCAGATATGTCACAGTTCTCTCCCTTATCCAGTTATGTCATAGTTCTCTCCCATATCCAGTTATGTCACAGTTCTCTCCCTTATCCATTTATGTCACAGTTCTCTCCCTTATCCAGTTATGTCATAGTTCTCTCCCTTATCCAGATATGTCACAGTTCTCTCCCTTATCCAGTGGTGTCACAGTTCTCTCCCTTATCCAGTTATGTCACAGTTCTCTCCCTTATCCAGATATGTCACAGTTCTCTCCCTTATCCAGTGGTGTCACAGTTCTCTCCCTTATCCAGTGGTGTCACAGTTCTCTCCCTTATCCAGTGGTATCACAGTTCTCTCCCTTATTCAGTGGTGTCACAGTTCTCTCCCTTTGTTATAAGTGATGACAATTGCATTTAAATTCATTATTCATGAGTTTACAGATAAATATTACATACCTGGTATACTTTAATAAATTTCAACAAAGATCTCAGTAAAATCCTGACAGGATTATGTGTACTTATGTATAATTTAAACCTTGTAAATGAGTTTGGTGTGTGGTCTCCAGTGGTTTATATTAGAACCAAAATTGTTGAGATAAAATGGTGGTCACAGTTAAAGGCAGCTTCTATGTTTTGTGATCCGTGTACAGGTTTTATTGAATATATATATCCATTGTTTCAAACTAGGTTCTGAAGTGACCTGTCAGCTCATGATTTGATCCAAAGTTTTCTGCAATGTAATGTACTGTATGGGTATATATATTTATCATCATCATCTTTCGCTTGGGCTGTGAATAACCAGGTATGTGCAGATCCGATCTCAAAGATTAGCGAATCAGGGTCTGAACGATTCACAATCTAATCATACTTCTTTCCTTTCATGAAATACAAAAGTATTACCCCTAGGGGTTAAACCCCTAACCCTTACCTACAAAGATGACACTGACAGGGAGGTATAGGCCAATAAGGCGTCCTTAGTAAATTTGAAGGGTGTCAGGTACTCAAGATTTTTTCATCAGGGAAATCCCTGATTTAGTTGTTTTCTGTCCAATCAATCGAAAAGACTAGAGAAGATGGAATAGAACTAACTGAACTGATGAACTATATCATCAGTACTTGCCTTTATGTAAGCATTAACCTACGAATCTCTAAACAATAAAATATAAATGTAAACAGTTATGAAGACAGTGTATTACAGCTACTAAACTGCATGAAAACATATTACTTCTGCTTTTTGATGGTTGTCGAAGGATTTTCCTGTCACTATTTTGACACATTATCATCTCCTGCTTTCATTCCCTGCAGTAATTTACTTGTTGAGTTTTTCCTTGCATTGGTAATATCGTGTTTTATTCTCGTTCTGACTGCACACATAGCTGTAAACAAACAAATTGATGCCAAACGTATTGCTTATAAAAAGGGTATCTATGTGCTATAGAAGGAAGGCATATTGATTTGTTTTGTCTGTCCGTCGGTTTGTCCTTCCATCTGTTGGTCTCAAAGTTTATCCAAACTGCGATGCGTCCTAAACTGCTTATTGTATCTTGTCAGAACTTGGTGGAAAGTGTCAAGTCCAGTGGGGGTATATTTCTGATTCAATGATGTTTAGAAAAATGTAGCCCTTTGAATGTTTTAATCAATGTAGTTTGTTTACCGTTCTCATCACAACCTGGTTGGATCTCATCCAAACTTGGCGGAAAGTGGTGTACAATTATTTGGAGATAATTGCGTAATATAATTATAACTTTATATGTAATAAATCCACCTTGTTAAAATTGTGTAATGTTTGGAAAATATTTTATGTGTTTTCAGTATAACTTTTGCGACAGAGCCTTAAAGCACCCGCTGCATCTCACACTGCATACAAGTGTCTGTTACTATCAAATTAAGGGTGATATGTTGCAGTCTGCATTACTTTGTAGCGATTTTGAGAAGGGAAAAGTGTCTGTTCTGAACATCATAAGGGTATCTTTATATCAGGATGTGCCCACTTTGAGGTTTCATTGCCAGTAGCAATAAATCATAGTTAATTCATACCTCAGTTCTTGGGAAGCATACCGCATTTGACAGCAAAACGCCAACCCGTACCAAATATGAGGGTCCGAAAAATGGCACATTTAAATTTGTTTAATTGCCAAAAATTGTATAAGTGGTTCGGTATCTTTTAAAAACTTGATTGAAGAAATAACAAGTAATGACAATCAATGCAAACTGTTTTAGCAATATCCGGATACGCTTATTACAAAAATACAGCACGTGTTGTTCATCCTGAATTACATTGGTAAGCATGTCAGTCTTCTGTTTCCCACTCTCTCTCATTGTGTTTCACTTTTTAAGTTAAAATAAAAGTGGACAATAAGGCGAGGTGCGTCTAATATAGAGGGAGCGTTAAAAAGGTCAAATACAGTATGAGTTATCCAATCAGAATGATTCAGGTGGGATATGTATGATGTGTGAGGCGAGATAATCAATGCCTAATTGCTTTGATTTATAAAATGTTGATTAACGAATATGCAAAATAGACTTCAGACTCAGATTTTGAATTACTTGCTTTTGTGTCCCCACCATATTGTCTCACTCATATCTCAAAAAGTATTTGACATAAAGTAAGGTTATGAATTTCATCAGAATATGGGTCATCACATGAAATTTCACACCTGGGATTTGTTTAGCATGAACTGAGTTATGCCCCTTGAATGAGTAAAGATTTAAATAGCTGTGGCCTTATAATGGAGACATTTCGTATAATTAATTTTTAAACCACGGCAAGATTACATAATAGCGATTTGTAATGCATGTTAAAGTCATTATCTCAATTAATTTATAAATTTCTGAATTCTGTAATTGAGTTAAACCAATTGTTCAGTGGTGGAAAAAGCTGCGGGGAATCAATGATTCATTTATCCATTGTAACAATTAATTCATTTTATCATTTTGCATAGTGGTATTTTAAATAATTCATGTATATATTATTTTAACAAAAATTGTTATAATTTGATTAATTAAGAATTGAAAGGAATGAAATATAATTTTATTTGCGTTGTAAAATTTGACAATTTGGGAAAACTTAAATTGCTTGAACTCCAATTTTTGGAATTTTCATAGTTAAAAGAACATGCTTTTCATAAACAAGCATTCTAATCTACATTTCTTATAGCAACTGTCAGAAAGACACAAAATGTCCACAAACATTTATGACATAATCAAGGGACAATAATGGCCAGAGTCATTCAAAGAACTTCAAAATATACCTGATTGCTCTAAAAGATGATTTTTCGTAGGTGATTGGGAATTTTTTTCTGATTGGGAAAAAACATATACATGTATTTGGCTTTGGGAAAGGGTCAGATAGTCTGACCCGTGGGAACTATAATGATATATAGTGATATTCTTATTTTTCTCCAACTTTTATTAATTTGCTCACAGAAAAGTCTGCGGTTACAAAGTTACTTGTATACAATTTATTTGTATTTATGTACACTGTTCACCAGTTTGTATAGAATGTAAAATGTAACACTACTCAAACATGTTGATATGCAAATCCTTAATGTGAACGGCTTAAGCTATAACATCTCGTAAATTGGTGACATTCTTTTCACTTTGAAGTTGGTTAAGATTTGAGAAAATTCAATTTGTGATTAATCTTGGGAGAAAATTGACAGCTTTTAATTGGTTGCTCGGAATTAATGTATGTGTAAAATCACATTACAATTTGTTGGAGTAAATTAGAAAAAATACATTACATTAGAAGATTTAGGTGTGCATTAAATAGTGTGGCGTTCTCTAGTTGAAGATTTACAAACTGATTTGTGTGAATCCTGTTTCTAATGACCTTGAGATATTGTGCAGCAATAGATTACAGGTGCTCTGTTATCAAGTAAGTAATTAATTACTTCTTGGCTGTGAGAGATAAATACATTGTGTGTTTTATTTATTAACAACAATTCTTATTGTTGTAACTGCGTGCCTTAATATGATTATACAGTCAAACTTCATCTACTTAAGGTAATAACCATCTGTCACTATTACTTTTTTAAGTAATTTAATTAGTTAATCGCTGATTTGAAGGCTCTCATGTAAAGCTCTTTATGACTGCAGCTTCTCGCTCTTCTTTGCTCACATAATGATAAATTTAAAAAAATTGAATTAAAAAAAGGAATACAGTTTACAGTGCTACAATGTTGTACGTACTTGGCAAATAGGCAGAATTAATCATTCTTTGAGTATCAGAGACTGAAGAAACATGCCCATGCCTCGATGTACGTGTATAAGCATTATTGATCATGTGGGTCATGCAAAAAAGTGCATGTAGATCATGGCCATGTTTTCTGTTGAAACAAGAAATATCTTGAAAAAAGATGGTCGGCGCAATTTGAAGGTTTAGATTTGTTGTGCAACATAAAAAATGCTGAGATTTTACGATTGCTGGTTACTCCAGATCCAAAATGGATTTCAGTAAATTCACAGAAATTCAGTGGATTTCGGTAAGGTAACGTACCCTTTATTGAAAGGTTAACCAATCTTTATCAAGGTTACAAACATTGTTCGGTTGAAGAGAAATTGCCTTGGTGGCCAAAGTAAGGTTTGATGGGTTTACACAACACTGATAAGCAAGTAGCAAAAGCATGTTAGTACGACTGGGCCGAAAAAGGTTGGAATCATGTATGAAATCGTCAGGAGTTTTCTATCAGCAATGACTCTACCCCTGACTGATGTTATTTCATATATAATTTCACCGCCTCTAAGAAACAAGTATATGTCAGTTCTATGTCATTTATAATGTCACACCCATATAATGGGGGAATTATGATGTTTTTCCTTGGGTTGTCGGTCTGTCTGGACCGTCTGTCTGTCTGTCACAAACCCTGTCTGCTCCATAACTTTTGAACTGCTTGAAGGAATTTGAAATAAATTCCGACAAATATTCACCATATTTAGACAATTTGCGGCTCAGTTGAGGGCCATGGTCACACTTGAAGGATTTTGAAATAACTTTTGTTCACAATTGTTCATGATATCGAGATGTGTAGAGGGCATGTTTCAACCAGCTTGTTTCAGTATGGGGGAGACATAATTATGCTTTTGTTTCAAAAACAACTATCTAGTTTATTAATGTTTCTATCCTGTCATCTTATATTGGTGTTTCATGAGGCAATGATGTTGTTATTGAAAAACTAAAATGTTTCCCAAGTTTTTTTGCAATGTGAATCTAAGAAAGATTCTTATTAATGCAACAGGATTGCTGTGCAAAATCTTTCATGAATAATCTGTGGTCGGTCCTTGAGCGTAAGTAGTCATTTGTTATAACATAGAATTTGGTTTTTGTTTCTGCACAGATTTCAAGTTAATAGTATACATATGTAAAATGAGATTTTCATTTTAAAGCTGGTTGCTCATAGATTGTATAAAAAAATTGAAAAAGAAAAAGGTTTTAATACTGAACTTTGACTAATTGTGAATTTAAATATTCGCTTGGTATTGATTGTGAAAATTGTAATTATTAGCAATCTGGTTTTGTGGCACATGCCACCTGTGGAAATGCCTGGAGATCTACACAAACCAGCCACATCGCCCCAGGCACTTCAGAATTATGGCCCTTGAATTATCCAAATTTGGTCAAATTAGCCTTGTCTGCTCTCTAAGTCAAAGAGTTGTCATCCAATCTTTACCAAACTTGGTGAAAATGTTTGTGGGCATAATATCTCGGCCAAGTTCGATAACCAGCCATATCCCTCAAGTCACTCGGGAGTTATCACCCTTTGATTTTAGAAATTACCTAAAATTTGTCTTGTTTTAACTCTGAGCTCTGACTTATGACGGGCGTATTTTGTGACAGTTTGCCACTCTTGTTTGTTCAATTGTTTATCTTAACTATCATGAAAAATATATTTTATCTAGTTAAAACTTCAATAAATAGGCATTATCACAGAATACATTTATAATGTGTTTCTCTGCAATTGTCGAAAAAATACATTAATTTTTTTAATTAAAAAAAACCTGGTGCTTTTTACATGTTGTGTCTGTTAGTAATATGATTAAACAAGATTGTTTTAGACGGTTATACATGGTGATGCATGCTTCTTATTAATGATGTTTTAGACTATTTAACAACAATACTGGATGAAGCCCATTCAAAATTTTTAGATTCATATGAGCCAGATACAACTTTAATTAAAATGTCCTGCACATATATTAATATTGCATCTCCAGGTCATTGGTTGAAATTCTCGGTTAAACGTTTTACATGCAGACTAAATAACATTTTTGTTACATTGCAATAATAAAATTTTTAATAACAATATACAAGTATACAAGTATATGGATTTCACTGCAATTTCTGTTGTGACTGTTTTGACTGAATAAGGATTTTTGTGGAAAAACCGTACGTATATATACACGCAATTCATAAACCGTACGTATATATACACGCAATTCATAAAGATTCAGACTTCTAAAATAGATTGCTACTGAGGTATGTAATAGATATTGACCATTTTTACTGAAAAGCTATTTTCAAGGGTAATGGGAGGTAACTACTGGGTAATTATGAAGTTTTAGCCAAGGGAAATAACTGCTTTAAAATTTTTTATTCATGGGGTTCAGAATAAACTTACATATGATAAGTTATATGTTTTCTATTTTCTACAAATCTGAGGACAGTATATTAAATGGTGGGGGTTACATTTTTAGCATTCTGTAGGTTAATGTATACTGCATGATCATCATCCAGGCTTTGATTTTTGTATTGTCAGTTTAAATATCACTTGTGTCACAGTTTTAGTCCCGAAAATATTGTATACATCCCATAAGGGTATACTTGTTTTGCTAATTAGATTTTTATTTCTTTTCTCATTTATTTTCTATGTAATAATTGTCAGTTTTATTACACTTGTTGCTATTTTAATTACATAACATGGACATAGATGGATCGTAAATCAAGCCTTGTCAATTACAATGCTTTAAATCACCATTAATTATTAATGCAATCAATAATGGGGATTGAAGAAACTGAATGTATCTATCATTATATGTATAATGAATCTTGCTACTTTCAATTAACTGATAAATTGATATAATTTTGTATTGAACTTGAATCCAAGTAATCATAATGTAACCATCTTGGATAACTGTGAGTCCATCAAACTGGCTTAGTGTGAATGGCAATACATGTATATGCCAATTGTGTGTCTTTGTCAGATTGTGTGTAGAACTATATGTTAGAAATTAATGACCAATTAGCGATTAAGTGCGAGGTTATCTAGCTGTTAAATTGATTTAAACCCTCAGTATTTTTACTGACAGTTCCAGGGTTGTAATTTGCTATATGGTTATTATTTCTTTTTGTGTTTTGAATGTATATGTTAAATTGCCCTTGACCCTGTGCAATTCTTTCACTTTATATAGTGTTCAAGTTATTTTCTGTCCAGTTTCGGCCTATTGTTGCCAGCTGACTTGTCCTGTGACCTTTAATATCCATCCATTAATTTCCCCCCTTCACTGGTTGTCCTCATTGATTCTCCTAGTTATTCCTTATGGTCTGCCAGGCCATTCCTTGCACCTCTGTTCCCTAATATATGTACCCTTTAACCTCATCAAGTGCCTTATGTTTTATGGATTGTTGTTTTCCCCGGAGGTCTGTGTGGAGAGGCACTGTCTTATGTATGTGGCGTTACCTGTAGCAACTTATTCCTTGCTTTTACTTAAGAACTGCAAGAGGAGTATGACCTATGAAACCCTCCCTGTCGGCAGTCCAATACTGATATTGAAGTTATTCCATGAAGTCATTCAGCAAGTCCATAGTCGACAGCACAGTGTATTAAAGTTGTTTGCCTTACAATTTTGTGATATTAGAAGGGAAAAAGGAAAATATTAGCTGATATTTTTGTGACATTTTAATTCACAAACTTTGCTAACATTTCCACATGATGAACTACCTCTCATAGTACAGCATGTTTCATGCATAGCAGTCTTGATGTTCCATGATTGATGTATGAATACTGCATACCTTGTGAATCATAACTTCATACCCAAGACCAGTCACTACCCTAATTATAGTTTATTAACTTGTTTTATTGCCAACAGAATTTGTTAAATTATTCTGTTTATCTACAAAGATAACAATTAGAGGATCATTCTATCATTACAATTCTCATCTTTATGACCATCTTTATCAAACCTCACATGGATATCTGGCAATATTCCTACACAATTATGTATTGGTTAAAATTATTGGTACCTCATAATTGTAACTTCTTTATATTTTTACTATCGACTGAGGAATTTTTCAAGAAATTTGAATTGACTTAATATTATATATATTTTTCATTAAATTTAAATGAACGCAATTTTGTCTAAATATAAGTTATTTTTTACCCACTCCACACATTAGCCAATTTTTATATTTTAATATCAACATTGGAGCAATTTAGAAACATTTGACACTTTTAAGTCTCGGTATGAATTTCAGTCTTAAAATATTTGAGAATAAGGCGGCCTCTGGTTCTATAAATGTAACATCGTTTTACCTGTTTGTTAAACTTACAAAACTACACTATGAGAGTAACTACTTGATTCATTTATCTTGAATTTATCTCCTACAAAATGACAGTTTTGCATGTTTTCATTAGTATAGAATTAGGAACGAATAATTAAATTGGCTGTTTGCTAATTGTAGGCAAGTTGTGAGTAATTTATATATTTTTTGGCTAAGTTTTTTATTTCCCATTCCTGTTATACCCATAATCTAAGTCGTTTTTGATGATGTGTTATGTTAAGTTGTAAAAAATGTGTTTTCCTATTTTATGAACCATTACCCAATATTTGGCGCTTCGTAGTATGCTATTTTATTGAAATAGGGGAGACAATTCTGTGAAGAATGTCATTATTTTAGCTATTCAGACATTATACTGTCTGCTGCCTACTATGAAATGTTTGGAAGCTTTTACAGAATGGCAATAAAGTTAACTATATCTTTGATGGTTATGAGATGTTCTGTTGGTACTTATGTATAAAATCATGTTTTGAAGAAAACGAAAAATCGGTCAATTAATGGCACTACTGGGATTCAAACCCTGGTCTTCGGATTACCGGTCAGTTATTTGCTCTGTGTAGTCAAGTGCTCTGCGTAGTCATGTGCTCTGCCCTCCCTATAATGCTTTATGAATTGTAGATATATACAGTCGATTAGACGTACATTCCAAATCATTGCAAGGTCCGAACTGTTATTTGTCTCTAAAAATGACTCAAAATTAAGAACACAATTTTCAAGTCCATTTTCACAGGGTTGCTCTTAAAATATTCAACCGCAATATTAAGACCACTTTTTGAGGGTCCCAAGGGTGGTCTTATTACTGAGGTTTTAATGTTTTTTGAGTTTGTGAGAACACATAAACCAAATGATACATGATTGACTATAACCAACTTGTCTTTGACAAGTTTTGTTGGTATTGGGCTGGATTCACACATGTATTGAATGAGATAACATGTTGATATGTAACATTCAATTTGTGCACAGTTTTTATCTGTAATGTCCTAGTTATTATGAATATTCACTTTTGATGTGGTAAACTTGTTTTGTTCATACATTTCTGATAAAAGTCTCTCCCTTTAAAGAAGCTTTAATATAGTGTTGTCCATTTTATCTACTGCTGATGTATGTCTTTGTGAGAAAGCCGTAATTGTAATTCAGGTCGCAGTTTTGACTCAACTTCAGACAAGTTTTACTATAGATAAGAACTTCACAACTTCAGACAAGTTTTACTATAGATAAGAACTTCACAACTTCAGACAAGTTTTACTATAGATAAGAACTTCACAACTTCAGACAAGTTTTACTATAGATAAGAACTTCACAACTTCAGACAAGTTTTACTATAGATAAGAACTTCGCAACTTCAGACAAGTTTTACTATAGATAAGAACTTCGCAACTTCAGACAAGTTTTACTATAGATAAGAACTTCGCAACTTCAGACAAGTTTTACTATAGATAAGAACTTCGCAACTTCAGACAAGTTTTACTATAGATAAGAACTTCGCAACTTCAGACAAGTTTTACTATAGATAAGAACTTCGCAACTTCAGACAAGTTTTACTATAGATAAGAACTTCGCAACTTCAGACAAGTTTTACTATAGATAAGAACTTCGCAACTTCAGACAAGTTTTACTATAGATAAGAACTTCGCAACTTCAGACAAGTTTTACTATAGATAAGAACTTCGCAACTTCAGACAAGTTTTACTATAGATAAGAACTTCGCAACTTCAGACAAGTTTTACTATAGATAAGAACTTCGCAACTTCAGACAAGTTTTACTATAGATAAGAACCTCGCAACTTCAGACAAGTTTTACTATAGATAAGAACTTCGCAACTTCAGACAAGTTTTACTATAGATAAGAACTTCACAACTTCAGACAAGTTTTACTTTAGATAAGAACTTCACAACTTCAGACAAGTTTTACTTTAGATAAGAACTTCACAACTTCAGACAAGTTTTACTATAGATAAGAACCTCGCAACTTCAGACAAGTTATACTATAGATAAGAACTTCGCAATTGTCCTTTTATGAGTTTCCTGTATTGTTGGTATAGTATGGTTTAATTTCAATTCATCCTTGATTATAGAAGGACATATCAAGTGGACAAAATGAAACATGTGACTCAGGCCTTTTTGTATAGTTGTCACGGGTCAGACTATCTGACCCATTCCCAAAGCCATGTAAATGTTTTTTTCCCAATCAGATTAAGAATTCCCAATCAGAAGCACCTACGAAAAATCATCTACTGGTCATAACAACACTTGAGCAAAACTCATTTCTCTTACCAACGTATCCAAAAAATTGAGTGAAAGAGGATCGAATAGACGTGGGTTGAGTTATAGGCACTGTATTTTGGAGGAATTTAATAAAATATTCATTGAATATGACATTTTCTAAATATCTGGCACTGACCTGCGAAAGTTGTAAAAGTTCTAGCGCCATCCAGGAATTAACTGCGACTGGGCATCTAGAACAAGCATGTAAAAATGGTACTACAGTGCCGGACTTTGAATTTTTTTTACTGCTTTTAGTTACAAAGAAAAAATATACGACAAAACTCACCTTTTACTAACAAAAATTTCTCTCACGCTGCATATCGAAACATTTGATTGCTTCGATCCCTCACATTGTTCTCAATTTGGAGGAAGAGCGCATGTTTGGAGGGCGTGACATGAGGAAAAGATGTCTATGGCTTGCAGAAGAACAAGTTGGTACTGGTTGATATTTAATTCCAGGAAAACTGGTTAGGTCAACTGACCGCCTGTATGTGTAGGTCTGATTTGGAATTTTCAATCACTGGTGTTTAACAGCAGGACATCCTGATCTGGTATGCAATGGCAGTCATGCATGGTGACGTGGGGCTGGCTTCATTACCATGCAATTCTAGCTCAGCAAATCCCTGGGGTGGGGAATGCAATGCAAACTTCTGTGATCTCTGTGGCCTGATCTTTGATGGCAGTTAATCCAAGGCATGAAAAACATGTTCAGTCTTCAAGATAATTTTTTTGAAGGACTTCGCCAATCAGGCGGACAGCTTGCAATTTCCACTTGCCCGAATTCACTTTCACTTGACTGAATAAATTAACAGCACCATCAAAATAACGAAGAAACATGATGTTTTGATGGTTGTTTTGATTTTAACTGTTAAATTGGAAAGAATTTTTAGACTGGTAACGATAGATGATGAAAAAGTGCTGTTACACAAACAAAATAGACAAAAAATGAAAACCAGTCAAACTATTGAGTTCTGTGTCATAAGTTTTGTGATGGTTTGAATAAAAGCTAGTCAGACCGGACCATGACTTGCCCATTTGGGCAGACGAAATGGATTTTTACTTGTTCAACAGTAATTTTACTTCTCTTGGGCTTTGGGCAAGTGGGTTATCGTGAAGACTGCATGTTCCACCATCTATTTATATTTTGAATGATCGAACATCCGGCAAATTGATTCTGTAGAGTGGCCTATGATGTGCCTAAGTAATGCATTATCTCTCTGCAACTATCGGTGGTTGCAATTTACCGGCAGAGAACCTCTTTTATGTGAATAGATTAAGGTGAATGTTACGTTTATCAAAACCAGCGAAAAACACATTGTGTAATTACAATTTAGACTTTCTCATATTAATGTTCTGTTGATATTGATTATGTCTGTTGTTTGATGTGGTGCTTTCTTATGTCTCCAATGTCTACCTTATTAAGACTTCTGAAAATGGAAGTTCATGTAATGGTGGCATTAGTGTGAAATCTGCCAATCAGAAGTTGGTTATCTAATGATTTGCCATTGCTTTGTATGCTTAATTAAATCTAAACATGAGGTGTTAGAGAAAATAAAAATATGCAGTCGAGTCTGCCCATTGATGAATAATTCCAACAAGGAAGGAAGGCCACACTAAGTCCTGGTGTTGGTTTCTCAGGTTAACTTTTGGTTTTTGGTTGGTTGCTTTGGAGAGCGGGTTTTGTTGTTTTCTCCCCCCTTTTGGCCTTAATTGTTCCAGCTGTCTTGACTTGTCCTGTAATGTGTTCCATTCATTAAATTTTCCCCCTGTTTGTCCTCATTAATTCTCCTTAGTAATCCTTTATGATGACCAGGCCATTCCTTGTGCCCTGTTCCCTGGCGTATTTACCTTTGCACATCCTCAAATGCCTGATGTTTTCCTTGAGGTCGGTGTAAGGAGCTTGTGTTAAATGTATGTGGTGTCCGTTCCCTGTAGCAACTTATTCTCTCTCTAATTTTCACACATTTAAATAGCAAAATTCTGGAACAATATAATTTATAATGAATGGCAAAGACATCACAAAATAGTTGTTAATTTGATCATTTGATATATAAAGGTCTATTCATTGCCACCAGACTTGGGAACTCTATAAAACACCTGTAACTTGAAATGATAGTGTACAATAATGTTTTATCTAGTGATGTCAACAAATTGCAATTTTGGTATTCGAATATTCGGTCAACTTTCCGAATGAATATTCTGATATTCGAACATTCGACCTTCTTATATAATAATAATACAAGTTTAACTTTATGCTGATCAATTTTGTATTTTGAACTGATCAATTAAGCTGTAAAAATCCCCATGATTCCTAATATTTTCAGGGCCTAAGTGTCATCACCAGAGTGTTATATCTCTTTTGCCCCCCCCCCCCCCCAATATACTGCGGTACATGACATGTCAATTAACACCTGTAGATTCACATGTGTATATAATACACTTGCATTCAGCTTTTATATTGAAACAATGTATTTTATCGAATGCCGAATCAGTATTCGAATATTCGTATTATCATAATAATACCCTAGTATTATCATATCAAGGGTCATAACTCTGTATATATACATCTTACATTGTGCTTAATGTGTTAATTTGTGTTTTGAATTAATTGCTCAATACCTTTCATACATGATGAAACACCTGGCACAAATCATCGTTACATATGAACATAGATCACATACAATGAAGCCTAAACTTTCTTGCCCTTAGGATCATTTATTTTATCAAACAAATCAAGGCTTTCTTAGAGATTTGACAGAAAAACAGGATTTTTGGTCAGCCAATAGTGTCAGAATTTCATTAACATTTGCCTGAAGAGGATATAGTCACATTAAACATTCAGTCTAATGGTGTATTGATGTATGTTTATGTGAGTTGTAGAAATTAAACAAAATTTATTACACTTCATGTAAATTAACTGACCAGTTTTTGTTAATTTAAGCGGCCATAGAAATAAAGATTGTATGAATTATTCTAAATTTAGGCTGAATAATTGATACAGAGTTGGAATCCATGATTACACTAGCTTTATGTGGTAATAAGCTCTTAAAATTTGACTGTCACTTATTTTATGTTTTTAGTTACTGATTTTAATTTCAATTTGACATGGTAATGAATGCCCGTGTTAATGTATTGCCATAGTTTAGGTTGATAAATTGATAGTCAATAAATATTCTTATATCGTTTTATATTTTTCAGCCAATATAATAAAATTTTATTTAAATATGGGTTAAAGACCACCTTCAATAATAAGAACACATTTTTCAAGTCCATTTTCACTGTTTTGCTCTTTATTCAATTGCAATATTAAGACCATCTCAATAAGAAGACCAGTTTTCAAGGGTCCCAAGGGTGATCGTATTATTGAGGTTTTACTGTATTTTCCTGCTTTGAGTGTTGTCCAAGTGTTTGTGCTACAACTGTTGACAGATTGTACATCAAGACTTAAATGACTGCTTGTAGACTGGGTCTGAACTTTTTTTGTTTATAAAAATAGCTGCAGTTTGAGATCTGAAAACTGAAACCAGACTGATAGTGTCTCGTTTTACGTTGCCATGAACTACATTTTACCACCTGTCTTACATAGCATTATGGTGTTATCTTTAAAGCAACTGCGTAAAAGATTTTGAATGAAGAAAAAAGTCAGTGTATGACGGTATTTTAAAGTAGATTGTTTGACATGGATAAATCTAGTTCTTCAGCAAAATCTAGGGTTTAAAGCGGTTTTAAATATGTGTACCAATATTTTATGCAATTAACGTGTATAAAAAACCTTTTTACATATTTGGAAAGGAACGACACACTTGACAATGAATTTTTTTTTATTAGTCTGAACTTGATATAATATTGCAATAAATACGGCATTTGATGTCTGACTTTCTTAAAGTTCTAATTACCTTGTCCAAGATATTGCTGTCACTGTAGAACTCCAGGTCCGAGATATTGCTGTCACTGTAGAACTCCAGGTCCGAGATATTGCTGTCACTGTAGAACTCCAGGTCCGAGATATTGCTGTTATTGTAGAACTCCAGGTCCGAGATATTGCTGTCATTGTAGAACTCCAGGTCCGAGATATTGCTGTCATTGTAGGACTCCTGAGGCATAAACTGTTAAATCATGATTGAGAAACATTTTGATGAAATGAATGAAACCAAATATCAAAACCATAAATTAGAAAATGCTTGGTGGTTTGTAAAAATCCCTACTTTTATTTTTAGTTACTATAATCAGCTACTTCCAGTTCAAGAACAGTCAATTTCAGACTAATTGAAGGTCTTTTTGTATCATGAGCGCTACTATGGGATTTACAACCTCTTTATAAGTGACGTCATTTCAAGAAAACGCAACATGTGATGTCACTATTTGCAAGCAGGAAACAACATTTACTCCACACAGTCATGGTCACTTCGTTTTCATATTGCTATATATTGGGCAAATGTTGCTTAATCACTGTCAGTAAAATTAATGGTGACGTCACAAGTGAAGTTTTCTAGAAATGACGTCACTTAAAAAAGAGGTTGGAATTCGTACAGCGGCGCTCATATGCCGTTTTAGTGGTTTGAAACTGGAACCATATATGTGGCTGTCTCTGACATTTTTTGCCCAAATGACATATCTGGGAGAAATTGAGTTAATTAACATTTCTGAATGCAGGGATATTTGTAGGTCACATCATTAGTTCAGCTAACCGGTCGACAAGATTATTTGTCCTTACTGTTTTTTGGCGTTGATATTGATTCTTCTGACAGTATATTATAGTAAATGATAATGCAGATTTTTCCAAAATGTGTATTTACAACAATTTTTGCTTGGGGCTTAAGTGTGCTTTGTCAAAAACTGACTGTTTTGTAATGAGTTCAAAAAACTAAATTACTTTCTGGGGCAGGAAATTCCATATTTATTTTGTTTGTGTTCATCTCAACAGAGGTCTGTAACAGAGTTTCAGTGTAAGTTGTTTGTGTTCATCTCAACAGAGGTCTGTATCAGAGTTTCAGTGTAAGTTGTTTGTGTTCATCTCAACTGAAGTCTGTATCAGAGTTTCAGTGTAAGTTGTTTGTGTTCATCTCAACAGAGGTCTGTATCAGAGTTTCAGTGTAAGTTGTTTGTGTTCATCTCAACAGAGGTCTGTATCAGAGTTTCAGTGTAAGTTGTTTGTGTTCATCTCAACAGAGGTCTGTATCAGAGTTTCAGTGTAAGTTGTTTGTGTTCATCTCAACAGAGGTCTGTATCAGAGTTTCAGTGTAAGTTGTTTGTGTTCATCTCAACAGAGGTCTGTATCAGAGTTTCAGTGTAAGTTGTTTGTGTTCATCTCAACAGAGGTCTGTATCAGAGTTTCAGTGTAAGTTGTTTGTGTTCATCTCAACAGAAGTCTGTATCAGAGTTTCAGTGTAAGTTGTTTGTGTTCATCTCAACAGAGGTCTGTATCAGAGTTTCAGTGTAAGTTGTTTGTGTTCATCTCAACAGAGGTCTGTATCAGAGTTTCAGTGTAAGTTGTTATCGCCTTTCAATTTAATAAATTAAGTCCTATCATTCCTGAGGCAGGTGATTAAGGTATTTATTTTGTACTTATCTGTAAAAGTTTGTTTTGTAAACATGATTTTCTACAATGGTAAAGCATTGAAACCACAAACCTGCAGTTTCAAGTCTTGCCTATATACCTTTATTTAGGTATGGTGGCTATATTGTGACCCAAGGAAATTACAACCTTGACCTTTCTGTCTGCAGCATTGTAGGGCATGGGCACATTTTACGAAATCAATGAACAATCTTTAATCACTTAGTATTGTATCTAATGTTTGTTTGAAAAATATGTCTACGAAAAAGTTTGTAAACATAGCTTGCACAGATAACATACAGACCGTATGGCTCACCATACTATAAAAGTCCTGTCCTGCGTGACCTAATTTGATAATGTTGAAACTAGGTCACTACTCGGTCTCAGGTGATTTTGAAAGTTATAACATGAAAACTGATAGTGATAATATTTATGCAATGGAAATTACGGGACTTAGGTGTCTATGAAAACAATGTGCTTTGTACAAGATATTGTGATTGAGTAATTTGTATTGTTTCTTAGTGAAGACATTAAATCACAGAAATGGATAACGATTTTGCTGACATATTTCTAGGAAATGGTACGTAGAATGTTGATATAGATGCTTCCAGATTTTTGCAGATCAACTAGAGCTCTGTTATAATGCTACAGACTTAATGATGTCTCTGTTTACTTTGACTTTCTGTTGATATGTGGGTTGGGGGAGTAATTATGAGTTTACGTCTATTTTAGTACTAGAATTATGTACAGGAGATCATTATAAATCCTGAGATTTATATACATTTGTCATGATATCACTGGTGTGGAAATAGATATACACAGGATGGGTATGATTTGGGGTTTCCCTCTAAACAACAATATGTTAAAATCGTGCTCGAAACGCAATGAAAACAAAGACAGGATTTAATGTCTGACTGAACTTCAGTGAATCTAAAAATAAATTTTGTTTGTACCGCGGGTAAAAACCTTTTTTTAGCGAATTCTGTTTTTGATCAACTGTCAGTTAAATATCATGGTGCCATCATAGGGTAGGTCAGGAAAGCGGACAAAATCGGGGATATGATTTTTCTGCAGAATTCTGTGGTTAAGGGTTGTCCAGAGGTTCATCATGTGGAACACAAATAAGAGGAAACATTTGAAGAAAGTGTGTAGGGTCGAAAACATTCCGGAGATGTAACAGTCAACGTAATTCTAAACAATACCATGTATGGATAATGGAATTTGATACAACACCATGCGTCTGTTGTTGTTCCTTGTCTTGAATTCTCTATCCAGTTCTGTTAATTGCAACTGGGGAAGATCACAAAAAAGAAGAAATCACCTACCTGGGCATATATTAGCTGCACATTATGTTTATAGACTGTTGCTGACCTCAGGATGTGATACAAAAATCATCTTGTGGTTAAATCATTAACAATGCCAGTGAATCGACTGTGGCTTCTAAAAACATAAAATAAACTTCTTACGATGTTTTCATTACCAGAAATCATTGAAAACTCCGAATTTGATAATGTCGTGGTAACAAAATCTTGAAGCCTGTTTTATGAATGGTAAACACTTGGCTGCTTAGTATTAAATGAGACCAGTGTGTTTTTACTAAATATAAATTGCTATGTATGAAACAAGAAATATCTGTAAAAAAGATGGTCGGCGCAACTTGAAGTTTGCAAATTGGTTGCACTCTCTAGGTTAAATTTTGTTGTACAACATAAAAAATGCCTAAATGTCATTCAATTACGATATACTACAAATACTTCGAGACCTGTAAGGGGAGATCACTACGTTTGAGACTGCATCAATCGTAACTTCTTGGCGGTATTCGGGAGAGCCAATAATGCCGAGGTGTTCCGAATGAGACGGCATAATAAATAACTCTGTAGTGTGATCATAGACATTGTATAGTCTGTTTCAATATAGTTCAGCATTATTTTTGCGTAAGTCGTGAACTCACACATCCATGTTAATAAACTTGTAACATAGCGATTTATCTGATTAAAAGAATATAAATGTTCATGACTGGTACATAAAACCAAGAAAGTCTTCTTAATTCCAACACCAGAGAATTCCCGTGGTGATGAATAACAAGGCTACTTACTGGATAAATCTTGAAATACACTATAGAAAATGTTAACCAATCTGCTTCAAGGTTACAACTATTTTAAAGTGAAGAGAAATTGCGCGAAATTGCCTTGGTGGTTAACGTAAGATTTGATTGGTTTACAGAACACTGAATATGTAATTAGCAAAACCATGTTAGTATGGCTGCGCCGAAAATTCATCTGATATCCTCTTCAGGGATTGAAGTGTTGAATTCTGATTCAGGTCTATTAATAATAGTTTCAGTGATAGCTGATAATAAAATGTTCACACATCTGAGGTCAATACTTGTTGCATAGGTTTCTTTCTTTGACCTCTGAGCAGTGAGAATGTTTCATAACTAGAATAACTATGACCTGACATAAGACCATTTATCACAGAGGCCTTTTTCTATAGTTCCCAGAGGTCAGACTATCTGACCCATTCCCTAAACCAAATATATGTTTTTTTCCTAATCAGAAAAAAATTCCCAATCAGAAGCACCTGTCTACGAAAAATCATCTACTGGAATGACTTGGTATATCTTGAAGCTCTTTGAATAACTCTGGCCCCTATTGTCCCTTGTGTCATAAATGTTTGTGGACATTGTGTGTGTCTTTTTGACATTTGATATCAGAAATGTAGATTACAATGCTTGAAACTGAAACTAAATTTTATACATGAACATACTTCAATCAGTATGCAGCTTTTACTTTGCGTGTAATGTAAAAATGGCTCAAAGTCACTATGATGTAGCATTTTCAAAACGGCATAGAGATGTAGAGTTTAGATATTGAGTGTGTGGTTCTCTTTCAGGATTGTTTATATAAATTAGTTCTGTCAAAAAACATGGCCGCAAGGGGGGGGGGCTTTGCCTTGTTGCCTGTATGTATATAGTGGGGCCGCCAGGGGGACATTGCCTTGTTGCCTATATGTATATAGTGGGGCCGCAAGGGGGACATTGCCTATATGTATATAGTGGGGTCGCCAGGGGGGCCTTGCCTATATGTATATAGTGGGGCCGCCAGGGGGGGGGGGCATTGCCTTGTTGCCTATATGTATATAGTGGGGCCGCCAGGGGGACATTGCCTTGTTGCCTGTATGTATATAGTGGGGCCGCCAGGGGGACATTGCCTTGTTGCCTATATGTATATAGTGGGGCCGCAAGGGGGACATTGCCTATATGTATATAGTGGGGTCGCCAGGGGGGCCTTGCCTATATGTATATAGTGGGGCCGCCAGGGGGGGGGGCATTGCCTTGTTGCCTATATGTATATAGTGGGGCCGCCAGGGGGACATTGCCTTGTTGCCTGTATGTATATAGTGGGGCCGCCAGGGGGACATTGCCTTGTTGCCTATATGTATATAGTGGGGCCGCAAGGGGGACATTGCCTATATGTATATAGTGGGGTCGCCAGGGGGGCCTTGCCTATATGTATATAGTGGGGCCGCCAGGGGGGGGGGGCATTGCCTTGTTGCCTATATGTATATAGTGGGGCCGCCAGGGGGACATTGCCTTGTTGCCTGTATGTATATAGTGGGGCTGCCAGGGGGACATTGCCTTGTTGCCTATATGTATATAGTGGGGCCGCCAGGGGGGGACAATTTGCCTTGTTGCCTATATGTATATAGTGGGGTCGCCAGGGGGGGCCTTGCCTTGTTGCCTATATGTATATAGTGGGGCCACCAGGGGGGGGGCATTGCCTTGTTGCCTATATGTATATAGTGCTCCGCCAAGGGGGGACATTGTCTTGTTGCTTATATGTTTATAGTAGGGCTGCCAGGGGGGGGGGGGCATTGCCTTGTTGCCTATATGTATACATGTATAGGGGAAACTTTTTACGACATCTCCTCCTAAACTGCTGAATGGATTTTTATTGAACCTATATCAATTAATTGGCTAATTCAGTCAGAATGGCAGTGTACTCAGTTGAGCGATGTAGGGCCATCATGGCACTGTTGTTACTAAAGCTGACCCATTTTCTTGTCTGCTGATCTTGCCATTTTATTTATTTTCTATCACAAGAAAATAGCAAACACTACCAGTGTATTTCTGGCTTAGTAGAGATTTGTAAAATTTGTTCTGTCGTTTATTAAATTTTATTGATTATGGGAAATTTTGATGGATGTGAATGCTGCTTATATTTAGTATATTTTCCTTTTAAGAAATTCACTTGACAGTAAACTGGTCATTGAAATTGATGAAATCTGTTGTGTATGTACACATTTGCAACAGAGGTAAAAGATATTGTGATTGTACTAAATGCATATTCAACCAACCTTCTGAATGAATATTCATATATTCTAATGTCTAATGTTTAAAAATGCATGCATTAATCAGATGTGGGGTGCAAGTGACTTTAGTTATATCATGTTTAGTCATGGTACTGGAGAACATCCAGTATGCGGGGTTCAAACTTTAGACTGGCGGTTGAGTGCTCTTACAACAGCGCTAACTGAAGTTGGCAAAGTCTTATAACTAAATCTGTTCCAGTCGTTTGTCGAGGGATTAAAGTGAAATTGGTTTATCTGAATATGAATATAGAAGCACATTGACTTGTTTTACTTTCAACTCTCGAACTTTGCAGCATTAAATCAAAATATCAGCATATACTGTTCTTAGAACAGTTGGTATTTTCTAAAGCATTATATATACCTATTGGGTAGGATGTCTTCTAGTTTCCCTATTGTTCTTCCAAAGTCACAGCATAAAAACGCAGAAAAATGACAGAAATTTGTTGTATTTCATCAAGTTTTCAAGAAATTTCAATGAATTAAAAAAACACGAACAACTTGGTACAATTTTTAAAAGTTACATTAAACCGATCCAATACATACTGTGCTCATTCGATATAATGGAGCTTGGATCATCAGTCGATCAATAATGTCATTATTATATTATTTGTTCATTATATTTTCAGACAGCGGCGCGCTGGATTTACAGGACGATAAACTAGATATCGATGGCAGTGTGGTGAGTGAATATTGCTTTAGTTGTCTCCCCTTCTTTATTGTATCAGTTTTCATATTTTGTAACCTTAGTTACTGATGAAAACTTTTGTTTAATTGTATTACCTTGTAGATAGTTAGTGATTTAAATGTTGGTACTACATTTAGTGAACTTTAAATTTATCCTTGGCGAAACTTTTTATTTTGGAGCTGGGCACTTTGAAGTGAGTCGATGACCAAACCCCTAAATGCCATGAGGTCTGACTATTGAGTTTGTATGTTGACCAAACCCCTAAATGCCATGAGGTCTGACTATTGAGTTTGTATGTTGACCAAACCCCTAAATGCCATGAGGTCTGACTATTGAGTTTGTATGATGACCAAACCCCTAAATGCCATGAGGTCTGACTATTGAGTTTGTATGATGACCAAACCCCTAAATGCCATGAGGTCTGACTATTGAGTTTGTATGTTGACCAAACCCCTAAATGCCATGAGGTCTGAATATTGAGTTTGTATGTTGACCAAACCCCTAAATGCCATGAGGTCTGACTATTGAGTTTGTATGATGACCAAACCCCTAAATGCCACGAGGTCTGACTATTGAGTTTGTATGATGACCAAACCCCTAAATGCCATGAGGTCTGACTATTGAGTTTGTATGATGACCAAACCCCTAAATGCCATGAGGTCTGACTATTGAGTTTGTATGATGACCAAACCCCTAAATGCCACGAGGTCTGACTATTGAGTTTGTATGATGACCAAACCCCTAAATGCCACGAGGTCTGACTATTGAGTTTGTATGATGACCAAACCCCTAAATGCCATGAGGTCTGACTATTGAGTTTGTATGATGACCAAACCCCTAAATGCCATGAGGTCTGAATGTTGAGTTTGTATGATGAACAAACCCCTAAATGCCATGAGGTCTGACTATTGAGTTTGTATGATGACCAAACCCCTAAATGCCATGAGGTCTGAATGTTGAGTTTGTATGATGAACAAACCCCTAAATGCCATGAGGTCTGACTATTGAGTTTGTATGATGACCAAACCCCTAAATGCCATGAGGTCTGACTATTGAGTTTGTATGATGACCAAACCCCTAAATGCCATGAGGTCTGACTATTGAGTTTGTATGATGACCAAACCCCTAAATGCCACGAGGTCTGACTATTGAGTTTGTATGATGACCAAACCCCTAAATGCCACGAGGTCTGACTATTGAGTTTGTATGATGACCAAACCCCTAAATGCCATGAGGTCTGACTATTGAGTTTGTATGATGACCAAACCCCTAAATGCCATGAGGTCTGACTATTGAGTTTGTATGATGACCAAACCCCTAAATGCCATGAGGTCTGACTATTGAGTTTGTATGATGACCAAACCCCTAAATGCCATGAGGTCTGACTATTGAGTTTGTATGATGACCAAACCCCTAAATGCCATGAGGTCTGACTATTGAGTTTGTATGATGACCAAACCCCTAAATGCCATGAGGTCTGACTATTGAGTTTGTATGATGACCAAACCCCTAAATGCCATGAGGTCTGACTATTGAGTTTGTATGATGACCAAACCCCTAAATGCCATGAGGTCTGACTATTGAGCCTGTATGTTGACCAAACCCCTAAATGCCATGAGGTCTGACTATTGAGTTTGTATGTTGAACAAACCCCTAAATGCCATGAGGTCTGACTATTGAGTTTGTATGTTGACCAAACCCCTAAATGCCATGAGGTCTGACTATTGAGTTTGTATGTTGACCAAACACCTAAATGCCATGAGGTCTGACTATTGAGTTTGTATGATGAACAAGGGAGAGGTCAAACTTAATAGAAACAAAACAATCACAATAATCTAACAATGTTAGATTGTGAAAGTCTTAATAGAACGAGTCAATGTTAGATTGTGAAAGTCTTAATAGAACGAGTCAATGTTATTTTGCTTTTTCGGGGCATGATATTTTTGTGTCTTAAAATTAAAGAAAATATCTTAAATAGTTTATCGACTGACCCACTGCCTACATTGTGTAAGGGTTACCCCTCGATCACAAATAATTATTTAATAAGGACGACCAAATGTGTATTTTGTGTTTGTATGCTCATGATAAAAGGTATTGACACATTTGACTTTATTGTTTACTTACTGTTTAACTTTAGTGCAAACCCCCTTGTTAAGGAGGTTATTTTCTGAGTTTATACTTCTTAACATAATAATGAAAAACTTGTTTAAGTTGTCAAAGAACTACTTTGTTGAACTTAAGTTATTGTACAAAAACGCATGTTTAAAGTTATTGACTCAACCAGTAAATCAACATAAAAATTCTGCGTCTATTATAAAACTAGGAGGGATAATTATATGTTGTGTCAATACCAAATAAAGCCTTGTTATTTATTTTAAGTCACACAGATAACTTTTCATATTCCAAAAATGAACAAATTTGTAATAACAAGATTTTTCTTTCGCCTTTGAGTAGAAACTTCACACTTGAGTTGAATAATGAGAGTACTGTGTGTCTTCATTGAGAGAGAGTACTGTGTCTTCACTGGGAAGTCCCCTTCTGTGTTTTAAAGCTATAATATGAATGTATGTTATATTTCCCTTTCCCCTGTGTAATTCTTTCACTTAATAGTGTTCAGGCTATTTCCTGCCCAGTTTGGGCCTATTGTTGCCAGCTGTCTTGACTTGTCCTGTGATCTTTTTCATCCATTAATTTCCCCCATATTGGCAATTTATCATGAAATATAAGGCCACCGTCCCACACACAAGATGTTACAACAGATATAATACACAGTGAAGTAAAGTCATTGTAATATATGCAATATATGTTTGGTTCCAAAACTGGAGACATTACAGAGTCAGGCCTTTTTCTGTCCAATTTTGGGAAAATTCTCTTAGATAAATTTGGAAAATTAGCATTCTTATCTACATTTCTTATATCAAGTGTCAAAAAGACGCACGAAATGTCCCTAAACATTTATGACACAAGGGCCAATAATGGCCAGAGTTATTCAAAGATCTTCAAGATATACCAGGTCGCTCCAGTTGACGATGTTTGTAGGTGCTTCTGATTGGGAAAAACCCATGTATTTGGCTTTGAAAATGAGTAAGATAGTCTGACCCGTGGGAACTATAGAATAAGGCCTGACATTAAATACAGTGTATTCTGACCCGTGGGAACTATAGAATAAGGCCTGACATTAAATACAGTGTATTCTGACCCGTGGGAACTATAGAATAAGGCCTGACATTAAATACAGTGTATTCTGACCCGTGGGAACTATAGAATAAGGCCTGACATTAAATACAGTGTATTCTGACCCGTGGGAACTATAGAATAAGGCCTGACATTAAATACAGTGTATTCTGACCGTGGGAACTAAAGAATAAGGCCTGACATTAAATACAGTGTATTCTGACCCGTGGGACTATAGAATAAGGCCTGACATTAAATACAGTGTATTCTGACCTGTGGGAACTATAGAATAAGGCCTGACATTAAATACAGTGTATTCTGACCCGTGGGAACTATAGAATAAGGCCTGACATTAAATACAGTGTATTCTGACCCGTGGGAACTATAGAATAAGGCCTGACATTAAATACAGTGTATTCTGACCCGTGGGAACTATAGAATAAGGCCTGACATTAAATACAGTGTATTCTGACCCGTGGGAACTATAGAATAAGGCCTGACATTAAATACAGTGTATTCTGACCCGTGGGAACTATAGAATAAGGCCTGACAGTAAATACAGTGTATTCGTAGAATGATATCAACATAACCCTATATGTTTATATGAACAATCATGCAAATCTTGACATAAAATAGTCTCTTCCTGAGAGCATGACAAATATACACAGCAACATTGTGTACAACCATATTTAATGGATGTTCCATTTACATCAGGTTGTAAAATGTTTGAACACTAAGGTATATCAAGTAACACTAAGGATCGAATGTACTGTGATCTTAAATGAGTATAAAGAGGACAGCATAATTATAACAAAGTGAAATTCATCCTCAATACAATATTCACAATATATACGTGTTACATGTCATTGGTTAAAGATTGTATCTGGTTCATCTGAACCTAAAATACCTGAAGTAAAATAAGCATGCTCTTATTTTCCCAAATTTGGGACTTATCGCGCATATTTTTTTTTTAAATCACTGTTATGAAAGTGAACAATGGTGGAGCAGGGGGCCGATTTTCATATAAGCATTACAAGACAGATCCTGACAAAGGGAGAGAACATTAAAATACCTCACATAATATTCCCTGCTGATTTCATTAGACATAATATAACCCTGCGAATCATTTTTATAATTAATGAGATAGGACACAGTGAAAAGTTGGTGTTTCAAGGTGTATAACTTCTCCTCAAGATTTGATGCAACATGCAGGTCAGATGTTGAATCGAGAAATAAATTGATACGTTTTTTTGTAGCAAATTGACTACAAATTTTCTTTAATTGTCATATTACAGGACCACAATTTGATGGCGTGACAATTGTCCTTGCTGTTTCTATGATGTTTTTCATCTTTGCCTCTCCTTAGGTGTTGGTTGGTATTTCATTAAAAGTTATTTATGCATTTCAGTAAAATATTAGTTGATATTATTGTGCTTTAAAGCAGCAGCCAGACTTCCAAATTTGGACTGATGGCTGAAAGTGAACAGTACATACAACGTTAAGGATGCCAGAACATAATTATATTGTATTACCCTTGGTCAACTCTGTCCAAGAATGACTGATAGTACTTTTTTTGCAATAAGGGCCTGATACAGTGACTTCCCCTTATAATAACTGTGTATATTATACCAGATACAGTGACTTCCCCTTATAATAACTGTGTATATTATACCAGATACAGTGACTTCCCCTTGAAATATTTGTGTATTATACTAGACAGAGTAATCTCTCTTTGTAATAACTATGTGTTATAAACATTAAAAGACTTCCTCTTGTAAAAAGTGTATCATACCAGATCAAGTGACCTCCCCTTGAAACAATTGTGTGTGTTGTACCAGATAGAGTGACTTCCCCTTGAAACAATTGTGTGTATCATACCAGATAGAGTGACTTCCCCTTGAAACAATTGTGTGTATCATACCAGATAGATTGACTTCCCCTTGAAACAATTGTGTGTATCGTACCAGTTAGAGTGACCTCCCCTTGAAACAAGTGTGTGTTTCATACTTTGAAACAAGCGTGTGTTTTATACTAGATGGAATGACCTCCCCTTGAAACAATTGTGTGTTTTATACCAGTTAGAGTGACCTCCCCTTGAAACAAGCGTGTGTTTTATACCAGTTAGAGTGACCTCCCCTTGAAACAAGCATGTGTTTTATACCAGTTAGAGTGACCTCCCCTTGAAACAAGCGTGTGTTTTATACCAGATAGAGTGACCTCCCCTTAAAACAATTGTGTGTTTTATACCAGATGGAATGACCTCCCCTTGTAATAGTGGTATGCCAAATCTATCATGCTTGTATTACATGTTTGTATTGATCAGTCACAGCTTAATCTAAGGAATGAACCTCAAAGTCAAAGATAAAGTTATCAGTGTTGGATATTTTAATTTAATTATGAATTTGAATAAGTCATTGTGAATGACACATTTGAACAATGCACTTAGTAGTCCAGATCATTTACCTTCAAATATTTTAACTTCATTCTCTGTACTTTTGTCCGGTTATCAAATTCCAGTGTAAATGTCGGAATTTGTGTCAATTGTTGGTTTGGTTTTCTTGTTCTTTGACATGTAGTGTATTAATGATAAGATCATCTGACCAGACATCAGTTGTTTTGGTGACTCGAGTAGTGAACAAAAGCTTTAATTGTTTCAATTGTCAAATGTACGAAATAACCACGCGGTTTGTTATCATGATACGAAATCTGAGTGTCATAAAATAAATGTTCAACAATTTGATATACATTGCTTTGACTGTAAATTTCCAACCTTGTTATTACATGCAGACTTAAATATCACCACACAGTCACTAATATTACATTCACTGTCATATATCTAGTTTTACTCTTAAAATTAAAGTACATAAATGCGTGTGTCAATCTTTATAGACTTAGCTCTTAATACCTGACTTATATAGAAAAAAATTATGTTTGCAGTGATTTTTTTTTAAATAATTTTACTGCCTGTGCCTTTTCTATTGGGAAAACAGGCGCGATAATTAGTCCCAAATTTGGGAAAATAAGAGCATGGTTATTTTACTGATAAATGTTTTAATTTCCTGCTTTTGCTGAATGTATTATTACTTTTCCCTCTTTCGATCTCCATCTATATTTCATATCATTCTTAATTGTTATTGTCTTGATGCTTGTTTAGAAATAACCACAAAATGGATTTCCAGTCAAAAACAAGTTTGTATTTTTCACAATATACTGTATAGTTACTCACTTGTTGGTATCAATTCCTTACTGCTGACTTTGCTGGAACGTGTTTGATGTAACGTAATTCTCATGTCTTTCAGGTGGTATAGTTAATTCTCACTCTGTGAGGTGATGTACTCGATGACTTTTCAAATAACTATCTGTGATTTACAGATTGTTGACAACCAGCAGAATTGAGTTGTACAAGAAGTGTTTAGGGGCCAATAAGGACCATATAACACCCCTTGTATTATAACACCCATTGTATAATGTGTTGGATCCTCATGTTCACAGATATTGGAACAACATCAAACTGTTTTTGCTGAATAAATTTGTTTGCATATTGAAAGACACAATTCCTCAAATGTCATTACCCCTTGATAAAAGCCTCTGATTAAATGACGCAGAAGGATACATTTCTTTCCTAACCAGAGGACAAAAAGCTGAGACATTATGAGGCTATGATGCTGATCTTTAAGTACATTTGTGTCATACAAACTAGATGTTAGGGATGTTATTAATATACATCACATTCTATCAAGTCATATTGATTGTGCTTTTTTCTAGAAAACGGGGACAAAAATTCATTTACTTTGCTATATGTTGCTTCTAGTATATTGTAACTCTCAGAAAGAAAAAAAAGTACACTCCCCTCCAAAAGTTCCTTCACACTTTGACAATTTCTCATTGCAATTAATGTATTTTCATATTTGTTTCATATGCAATAAATCAAAAATGCTTTTTAACACAGCAATCATTTTCTGTAGAAGTATTTATAAATTTGTACTGAAACAAATTATCTTATTTTCTGTGTCAGATCTATCAGTTACACACATACATTGGTTTCAGATGCAGGCCGAGATGTGCAAATTGTTGATTCTTAACCATCAAAGAAGTGGGATGAATGATTTTATTTCATGGTCATACATGTTTTATTTGAAATTCTGTAAGAAAAAGTAACGAAACTCAAACTATTCAAGTGTGAAGAAACTTTTGGATAACAGTGTAGTTGGACAACGAAAATTTATGTACTTTGATAAATGTTGCTTCTAGTATATTCTTACTCTCAGAAAAAAAGAGAAATAGTATCTAACAAATCATTTGATAAGACAAAGAGTGAAATTGATAGGTTTCCAATAACCAGACTAATTCTACCTCTACATTATTGTCTCCATTTCTAAAGATTCATTTGTGACATAATTCTGCCTCTACATTATTGTCTCCATTTCTAAAGATTCATTTTTGACATATGGGAACAAAGGTTCTGAAACTTTCATTTATTGTTCCAAAATATATCCTTGTGACAAGGAAGTCAGAATGTCGTCTAAGATGTCGGGCATGTTATAGGGTCAGAAGTAAGCGAGGGAAGTTAGCGGAGGTAGAACAGGAAGCTGTGTAAAAACTACTTGAACACTTTGTGAGCAACAAAATAGCACACCACAGACCAGACAGCATTGTCCCGCATGTACGCCATTTTATTTAGCAGAACTAACCGTTGGCAGACCACTCTACTTACTTTAAGATAGGGACTACCTTTCCTACATTTAAGAAATGGCTCCGCTATTTTCCCTACGTAGCACTAGGCAGAATTCTAGTTTTACTACCTCTGAAAAAGGCACCTAAGATATCCAGTTTTTCGTGATTTTTCGGCACAGCCGTACTTACATGGTTTTGCTATTTGCATATCCATGTTGTGTAAACCAATCTAATCTTACATTAACAACCAATCCAACTTCTCTTCAAACGATCAACATTTGTAACCTTGACGCAAATAGGTTAACCTTTTGATATAGGATACGTTTCCTTAATGAAATCCACTGAATTTCTGTGAATTTATATGTAGCATTATTTTATGTCGCGCCGACCATCTTTTTTCAAGATACTTCTTGTTTTGTATTGGTATTTGGTATTCAGTCACATAAACAGCCGGGGTCATGTAGTGATTATTCCAGCTATTAGAGTGGAGGAATATCCCATCTAGATGTTGGTGTGGGGGGGGAGGGGTCATGTAGTGATTATTCCAGCTATTAGAGTGGAGGAATATCCCATCTAGATGTTGGTGTGGGGGGGGGGAGGGGTCATGTAGTGATTATTCCAGCTTTTAGAGTGGAGGAATATCCCATCTAGATGTTGGTGTGGGGGGGGGAGGGGTCATGTAGTGATTATTCCAGCTATTAGAGTGGAGGAATATCCCATCTAGATGTTGGTGGGGGGGGGGAGGGGTCATGTAGTGATTATTCCAGCTATTAGAGTGGAGGAATATCCCATCTAGATGTTGGTGGGGGGGAGGGGTCATGTAGTGATTATTCCAGCTATTAGAGTGCAGGAATATCCCATCTAGATATTGGTGTGGGGGGAGGGGTCATGTAGTGATTATTCCAGCTATTAGAGTGGAGGAATATCCCATCTAGATGTTGGTGGGGGGGAGGGGTCATGTAGTGATTATTCCAGCTATTAGAGTGGAGGAATATCCCATCTAGATGTTGGTGTGGGGGGAGGGGTCATGTAGTGATTATTCCAGCTATTAGAGTGGAGGAATATCCCATCTAGATGTTGGTGTGGGGGGATCGGTGGGCACTTAGGTAGAACCTCTGACCTTCTGATATCCATTCATTTTGTGTACGTACTTGTAATTGTTTTTATGTACAACGACTTTAAATATAAAATTGTATCTTGTATCTAATGGGACTTAAAGTCACATGCACAGTCAGGGTCATAGCTATATGGGTGGATCGATATCCCATCAAGATGTTTTTGGGGGGATACTGATGGGCACTTACAAGTGTATTATCCCCGACCTTCTGTTAGCCGGTGGATTTATGTTGGAAATCAATGACCATATAGCGATGAAGTGTGATGTTAGCTAGCTGTTAAATCGATTTAAACCCCCAGTATTTTTACTGACAGTTCCAAGGCTGTAATTTGCTGTATGGTTATTATTTCTTTTTGTGTTTTTAAATGTATGTTATATTTCCCCTGTGCAATACTTTCACTTTATATAGTGTTCAGGTTATTATCTGCCCAGTTTCGGCCTAATTGTTGCCAGCTGTCTTGACTTGTCCTGTGATCTTTTCCATCCATCCATTCCCCCTACACTGTGTCCTCTTTGATTCTCCTTGTTATTCCTTATGGTCTGCCAGGTCTGCGCCTCTGTTCCCTAACATATGGTAACCCTTAAGCCTCCTCAAGTGCCTTATGTTTGATTGATTGTTGGTCTGGAGGTCTGTGTGGAGAGGCACTGTCTTATGTATATGGAGTTAACCCGGTAGTTATTCTCTCTCTTTTCCTAACGTTTAAATTCTAAGCCCGGCAGCAGTGAGGGGGTAAGTGATTGGAAACCAGCGTCTATAACCACTCGGATATGGAGTCCCCCTAGACTGCTTCTACTAGTAATATCACACATATACAATTATTGTACAATATTCGATGCATTGTATTTGTAATGTAATAATGCTTCTATGCATGCTGTAACACTTGCATTTAGTGATGCTTGGTTTGAGTGGCGTTTTCCATCGATGATACTGGTTTTGTTATGCTGTAAGGTATTGTCTTAGTCTATTTCAAGTTTGCCAGGGCTGTCTTTGTACTTTTGGGGAGTGGAGTTGGGGCCACGAGAATTTTGCATCGTTTTTTTTACTAAAAGGGGAGTTCAAAAAATCAATACCGAAACACATTTTTATGAAAATTTCACATTTCCACAAAAGCAATTTTTTCAGATTCCAAAATGTATATAAAAGTCAAGAGCTCTATTTCTCATGTTCATTAGCAGAAACTGTGGTATATAGATGTATGAGTATATTGTATTATTATGAGACCATTCTTGCTCATCCAAAAGGCATGGCTCTCTTGGTACGTTATTGTTAATGTCTTAGTACAACATTTAGCTTTCTGACTAATCAAAGTGTCATTACCATAAAAGTGGTGAGGATAGCCTTGCGTTCAGTTATGGCTATCAGTTACAAACGTTACGAAACTGTTTTGTATCCTTGACCCACCGTATCACATACACTGCAGACGGGGAACCAAATTACGAAACGCTTGTATGTTAAAGTCACATTTCTGTTTCCATGGTGTCAGTCTCGGGACTATTCAATGACATATGTTTGTTAATAAACACCCAACCCTTCATTAACTACTCGAACCTAAAACATTAAATTGTTACTAATTAAAATCATCGAGTTTTCTGATCTGTTAATGTATTAATGGTGTTCATTTCATACATTGACATATTACTTCTGTAACTGTCAAAATAAGTTCTCCACAATTGATACTTTTAATAAACGCAAAATGTCAGATTTCTCAAATTCATGAACTTACCCAGGGATGCCAGATAAGAACTTAACATGATGCTATTTCATTTTATACAATGGTTCTTATCTTTTGTCAAGCCCTCTTGCGGTCAGAGATCGACATAGTCGCCACAATGGCGGCTTTTCTTTGTCTGACCATTACTCTGTCACTTATTTCAGGATTTTCAAATGACTTGGCTAAAGTGTCGCACGCAAGACTTGTGACTGTAGCTCAAAGGTCAAGGTCACACTTAGTGGTCAAAAATGGTCTAGATTTCTTTATCTGACCATTTCTCTGATATTTATTGGGGGATTTTCATTCAATCAATGGCAATTTTCATATCAAAATTAGGTTTAAAACACACTTAAATGACATTTTGAAGACATTTTTTAAATACAGGCATAAAAACATGCGTTTTTAATTGTACTGAGCCTATAAACGTGGATCATATTGTGTGATCTGATCATTTACTGCACAGTATTAATTTTTAATGCAAATTATTCATGTGTGCCCCGATAGGTTAAATGTTGTATAAAGGTGTTGAATCCAATTTGTTTTTATTAAGGGGTATTATAATAACCACAACTTACGAAGACATTAGATAATTGTTTGGTCTTTCATATTTTATTTTTAAGTTCAGAAAATGTTTATTTTGTACTGAATAAGAAAACATTATGTCAATATTTACTCATCTATGGAAACATATAATTGAATGAAGCGAGCACAATGACAGCTTATCTAGTCTGTGTAGCCTGAATGCAGATTGGTTTGTATGTCTTGTTAGGATTTCAAAGAATACAAAATGTTATCTAGTTCGAAAAAATATTCAGATTTCTTAAAATCTGTGTGTTGAAATAATGTATTGTTACAAGAGTGATAGCTTTACAACAGTGGGATTCATTCATACAGAAAATGACTCAGATTTTACTCCATGCTGGGCAATTGTGAAAACTGATCTAAAGAATCTTAAGTAATTCCACATCTGTAGAATCTTACAGCTTGTAAACTTTCTCATGGACCTACTGTGTGTTCCAGATGCATTCCAGTCTTGCACATTGTATGAGGATTTAGGGGAGTGGAGCCTGAGCACATTGTATGAGGATTTAGGGGAGTGGAGCCTGAGCACATTGTATGAGGATTTAGGGGAGTGGAGCCTGAGCACATTGTATGAGGATTTAGGGGAGTGGAGCCTGAGCACATTGTATGAGGATTTAGGGGAGTGGAGCCTGAGCCCATTGTATGAGGATTTAGGGGAGTGGAGCCTGAGCACATTGTATGAGGATTTAGGGGAGTGGAGCCTGAGCACATTGTATGAGGATTTAGGGGAGTGGAGCCTGAGCCCATTGTATGAGGATTTAGGGGAGTGGAGCCTGAGCACATTGTATGAGGATTTAGGGGAGTCGAGCCCATTGTATGAGGATTTAGGGGAGTGGAGCCTGAGCACATTGTATGAGGATTTAGGGGAGTGGAGCCTGAGCACATTGTATGAGGATTTAGGGGAGTGGAGCCTGAGCACATTGTATGAGGATTTAGGGGAGTGGAGCCTGAGCCCATTGTATGAGGATTTAGGGGAGTGGAGCCTGAGCACATTGTATGAGGATTTAGGGGAGTGGAGCCTGAGCACATTGTATGAGGATTTAGGGGAGTGGAGCCTGAGCCCATTGTATGAGGATTTAGGGGAGTGGAGCCTGAGCACATTGTATGAGGATTTAGGGGAGTGGAGCCTGAGACATGGCTTGAGGCCAACTTGCTTAAACCCAGGGCTGTCTTTCTACTTTTGGGGAATGGGGCCAGGGCCGTGAGAAACGGGAATTTTACATATTTTTTTACTAAAAACTTTTTTCCGAGCTCAAAGAATCAATTCCAAAACACATTTTAATGTAAAATTCACATTTCCACAATAGCAATTTCAGAATCTAAAATGCATCTAAAAGTCAAGAGCTCTATTTCTCATATTTGAGTGTTTTCTATTTAATTATTAAAAAATTATTTATTTTTTTGTGATTCTAGAGGGGAATTTTGACCCAAATTTGGGGGACAATATATATTCTTCTGCCTGAGGAATGGGGCCTTTTTGGGCCACAAAAATCATCAAAAGGCAGCCCTGTAAACCTCTTGACACAAAAAATTGACCATTCTAAATGGACTTCATTTTTCATTTATATTGTATCATATTATTATTAATATCTGATTGCACTTTTAAGTTTGTGTTGTCTAGCAATTGAACTGAAACAAGAAATATCTTGAAAAAAGATGGTCGGCACATTTTGAAGGTTAAGATTTGTTGTGCAACATAAAAAAATGCCGAGATGTTACGATTGCTCAGGTCACTCCATATCCAAAATTGATTTCGGTAAATTGACCGACTGAATTTCGGTATGGTAACGTACCCTTTATCGAAAGGTTAACCAATCTGTGTCAAGGTTACAAATGTTGTTCATTGAAGAGAAATTGCTTTGGTGGTTAACAAAAGATTTGATTGGTTTACACAACACTGATATGCAAATAGCAAAACCATGTTAGTAAGGCCAAAATAAATTCAATTGAACTGAAAAAAAATATTCTTAACACCTTGGATAACTGATTTTGCCTGGATCCTTGTCAGAATTTGTCTTCATGAATGTTACCAATTGTCTTGATTGCTCAGGTGAGGAATACGGGGGCCATCATATGGCCTTCTTCTTTTTTTTGCCAATTTTAAGACACACTATATTGTCAGTAATTGACATGTTTGTCCTATTAATACTAAAAGAAACCATATTTCTTAGTTTTCTCATTGACAATTGCTGTTCACTATAATTGGTATTTGTTTGGACCAATCTATAGATTTGCGAAGTAATTACAGACGTAAAATTAACAGGAAATTGCCTATATACACAAATAAACTTGCAAATGAACATTTATTGGGGACTTTTCAATGGCTTGGCGCAAAGCTATTGTGACTTAAGTTTCCTGAAACAAGCAGTAATGCTAGTTTGGCATTAATTTGTCATTTTGGTCTTTCACAGACATTAGTTTTGTTCTAAGAAATTTCATGTGAACATTTGTAGCAATTCTAGACTTAACTGCACACATGTACAGTCGGTCAATTTGTCCCAAATACTGTGAGCTTCTGATTGGCAACGGAAATTTGATTAGAAAAAACCCACACACTTATAATTATTATTAGTTTAAACTTCTTTAATTTACATTGATTGTGAAACATGTTCTTACAACTTATACTAATCACTCTCGATGACTGCTTCCTGGCTAACAACCAGTACTCATGCCTAATTTAGAGACTGTGAAGTTTGTGATCAAACTCCGCTCAACGCTGGGCTCAAACTCACGACCTTCGGATCAGGAGTCAGGCGCGCAACCACTGCGCCTCCTAATTATTATTTATCATTAGATTACAAGGGTTGATGCAAAAGTAAACTCAGAAGTAGTTACAATACAATTGTGCACTACCTTCTCTTCATGTATATTAAATACATGGATTCTTAAAAAGATTTAGTTGGAAGATAAATTATCAGTAGTATTCTAAATGGAAGTTTGATTGTCTATTTACTGGTGTATGTTATAATGCCTTCAAAATATTGTAAAACCGAAATTCAGTTGGAATAATTTCGAATTTTGAAGATGAACTTTGATATGCATGTGTCTTATACTAAAATTACAGGGTTTTATGGCGTTTAGTAGTGTCTCATTGCTATCAACGTCATCTCGGTGGACTACTCGAAATACTGCCCTATTCATCATCTCAAGAAAATAGTGCATGTAAAGTCCCCTGATTTTATTATAGATTTGATGAGTAAAATGGCTGATTTTTCAGGTATATTATAACAATTGTGGAATGTCGGAAGTCTTGATATAAACGGCTTTTCTGAATTATTGGTATCATCTTTGATGAATGAGTTTACCCGAATAGTCGCGTATTATTTTCTAATACGATAATATGAAAAACGTGCAGTATTGGCTTGGAAGCGCCTCCAAGGACCTTCAGTCCTTTGATTTTCATTGAGGATTGGGGAAATTTCTTTATTTTTGGACATCATCTACAGCAAATAATGGGACTTTTCATGGTATTTTAATGGGTATGCTCTTATTTTTTTCTACCACATAATTTTTGTTACAAAATGTTGTAACTTAATGGGTTTCACCAATTTAATGGATGTATGATGGGAAATTAACTCAGTATACATGCTACTTTTGCTTTAATTGGAAATTAACGGAGTTATATAGATGCAACTTATACCTTCACTTGTGTTAGTGTGTGTGTCTACAATATAATATATAATATTGTGTGACCTGGAAGTTCGGAAACAAAACTGAAAAGAGAAATGCACTGCCGACTATTGCCGGCTCCACACATCACGTCCCGGGTGATTCAACTTGCTCGTACTATTGTGCCAAGATGTTTGAAAGAGGCGGCTTAATTGCTGTGATATTGAAGGTTATGATTATTGCGTTACTCATTAAGATTATAAAACTTTGTCTGCCATGTTATATACATACATATCTGTTTTGGTAAAGAAAGACAATCTATACTTTGAGTGCTAAGCTTTCATTCGGCTGTGCAGCCAGTCAGTAGGTTTGATTTAATGGTTTTAATTATGTAGATTTTATTAACTGTTCAGTCTGTTACAAGATTGTGTGTCTATATATAGTTGTAATACCCAGATAATTCTGGGAAATTAGCAATATAGGATTGGCCTGTTTAATTAGTCAACATTTTAGCTGCAAATATCATTGGAACAAACAGAATCTGAAACAATGCATTTGAATGCATCCTTTAATAGTTGAGATAAACACTGTTAAAGCTTGTTTATAAAACACGTAACAATAATCAGTCTGTCGATCCATTACTTCTTCTGGGTATCATAACCAGTATTTGTCTCCTCAAAACTGCGGTCATCTTTACAGTGACCTTGCTTATAGTAGTGTTGTAAAACGTGCATGATTTTTGTCTCCTCAAAACTGCGGTCATCTTTACAGTGACCTTGCTTATAGTAGTGTTGTAAAACGTGCATGATTTTTGTCTCCTCATAACTGTGGCGATCTTAACAGTGACCTTCCTATAGCGTTGTAAAACGACACTGCACGATTCTTGTCTCCTCAAAACTGTAGCGATCTTTACAGCGACGTTCCTTATAATGGCGTTGTAAAAGGTTTGCAATTTTTTATTTTCTTATTTAAACTTTCAGAACTTTCAAAATATTTTTACGGATTATTTGTTGGGAAAACTTGCCTATTCCACAGCTATGTCCTAAATTAAAATACCAATATTAAAAGCTGACTTAATTTCATACATGAGTTAAGTCTTTAAGTTATATGGAGTTTTAAGGTATAAAATTACTAGATTATAGGGCTGATGGTGTCACTGTCATCAGCGTACCACAAACACGCACAAGCTTATAGTTACCATCATATAGCATGTACTTTTGTTTCTCATTCTAAGCTTCATAATTCAGTAAATTATTCAATTATCAGTGTTACTGATTGCAGCTTGAAAAAACATCAAAACGATGGTACAGACGTTTTGTAATCAAGGAAAATTTTATATGAGGGTGTGAGCTTGCTGTGGCTGGCATTGTAAATCAAGTACCAGCATGCGACGGCATGGTTGGAAATTTATGACTTGCATTCAGCCTATAATATTGGTAAATTGATTATTCCTAGTTTTTAATGCCTTGTTATTTTCACTAGGAGCAGGTTAATGATCTGATCTTGATCAATGGATCTTGTTATTACTTTATACTATTTCTGTGTTTCGTTTGCAAGCAATCGCTGGTCTCTGTGTGGCTCGGCAGCATTGCCTGTCTGACCTCTGCCCTAGCTCGATGATTTTAATCCTTTCGAGTCCGAAATGCATTCAGTCTTAAAATGGGATTGTGCAGCATAATTGCATTTGTATGAAGTATGTGATGCCATGATGATACCTCTTCTTAGCAACGTTTGTAGAAAAAATGGTGCATATGATTTTGCATTATTGTAATTATGGAATTCTTGCAGCGATACACAGACTCACTCATTCATAATTATAATTGATTTTACATGCACATATCTGGTGATGACTGCAGTGTTAAACACGAGGTGTAGTCGTAATAAGAATGCTGTCTGGTTTAGACAAAAAATTGTTTGATCTATAATTATATTGTTTATGCTGGATAGTAATGACAAAACATTTATACTTTCTGCAACGGCTTGCTGGCAGTCTGACTTGTAAAGTCATTTAGCAATTGTTTAATTTTTTTATCAATTATTCAACTGTGTACAATATCTACGTAAATTGTTTTACAAGCAAATTGAAGATCAATCTATTAATTAAGTTACAACAGCTATTACATTTTTATGTGTTCAAAGCTTTTCGTTATATGCATATGAATGAAAATAGATTGTTTACATTCATGGGAATTGAGATATCAATATTCAAGTATCCACCGAGGCGTGGCGATTGTACGAATGTTATGACATAGAAGTTATATTCTACTGGTAGAAAGAGATGTATTTTTTTAGAACACTCACTGCATCATGGCCAAGTGATCTGAAATGACGATCATGGCTTGGACATGTCTACATGGTCTTTTATCTATAGTTCACTTCATTTCGAATCATTAATGTTCGGACTGCTGTAATCAAAATCAACAGGAAAATGATCCGGTAGCATTTTGTAAATTATGTGACATAGTTACTGTTGGGTTAGCACTAATTGACAAGTTTATCTCGTACACGGCCATCCAAAAGTTTCTTCACACTTGAATATTTTGAATTTCGTTAATTTTTTCTTACAGAATTTCAAGCATGTATGACCATGAAGTAAAATTTTGCATCCCACTTCTGTGATGGATAGTTAAGAATTAATTATTTGCACATCTCAGCAGCAGCATCAATCGGCCTGCATCCGAAACCAATGTATGTGTGTAACTGTCAGATTGATCTGACACAGAAAATAAGATAATTTGTTTCAGTACAAATTTATAAATACTTCTACAGAAAATTATTGCTGTGTTAAAAAAGATTATGAATTATTGCATGTGACGCAAATATGAAAATAAATAAATTGCAATGGGAAATTGTCAAAGTGTGAAAGAACTTTTGGAGGGCAGTATATTTCCTGTGGTGTTTTCTCTAGTATTTCATGAATCAAGGGTCCACTTGAACTTGTAAAGGAAGGCAGCCATAACTGAAGAAAGCTGATCATATGTATATACAAAACACAATTTCCGGTTCAAGTTATTGAACAATATATTTATGAATGTGAATCAGCTGCTGAATTCGATATTGATTTATTTCTGTTTATAATTTGTGTTTTAGTTTGTTTCTGATGCTACTATACTTGAGTTAGGACCGTTTTGTATGTGTATGGTCCATGTATGTGTTTACAAAGGTAAACACATGGTTCCAATCCACTAAGCTGTTGGCCTGTAATATTTTGATTGATCCAGACTTGAACATGGATTCAAGCCACTTGCAATCATTCATCCTAATAAAAAAATCATTTTATTGAAAATTAATTATTCAAAATCACAAACTCTCCATATAAGGTTACAATGAGTGTTGGTTTAAATATCACAAACTCTCCATATAAGGTTACAATGAGTGTTGGTTTAAATCTCACGGACAGTTTTCAGCTTTATGGAGCAGGCCTTTTGTTGTTCATTTTTGGAAAAAGACCCTCTAGATAAATTGGGAAAATTGCGTCGTAAAAGGAGCTTCTAGTATCTATTCTTTATCGACTCGGCTAGGTTTGTCATGGCTTGGGCTCAAACCTGTGACTGCATGAGCCTGAGGTGAATGCTATACCACTGAGCCCCGGGCAGGTGTTTTGATGCACATGTTGAAGTTATGTTGCATTCTGTGATGTTAACTTCACAATGCTGAAGAGTTTGGCAGTTTGGTCACCTGCCTTAAACAGCCTGCGGGGGGGGGGGAAATGTCATAAAATTGTACTTTGCGTAATAATTGATTTATACACGTAATTGTGCCTGTGTAAATTGGTTTATATTATTGCCTGTGCCTTGTGGATAACAACAATGCCACCTGCACTTTCAGACTACACCTGCAAGTTTGATCAATTTTGTTGTTTACTGTTATTGTACATGTATGTTCTTCCCTGAGTTTTTAAGACATTGCCTCTTTCAAAGCTGTTCTTTATTCAAGCATAATACATGTAGTTTGTATAATGTGGTGTTCCTTATTGAGAACGCCTGACTCCTGATCAGAAGGTCATGATTTCGAGCCCCGCGTTGAGCAGGCTTTGATCACAAACTTCACAGTCTCTAAATTAGGCATGAATACTGGTTGGTAGCCAGGAAGCAGTCATCGAGAGTGATAAGTATAAGTTGTTTACAATCAATGTAAAATATTTTAAACTCAAACTAAGAGATGATCTTTATGTGGAGATATTTTTTATTAAGAGATGGTTTTGAATTGTAGGTACTCCTTATACTGAGGCAGGGATTTCCCTGAAGCAGAAATCTTGAGTCCCTGACCACCTTTTCTTTCTAGGGACTCCCATTTTCCACTTACTGTGCATCCCTGGGACCCCTAAAATAAACTTTTGTCAAGTATAAACTGTATATCTGGGGCCCTACAAATATTCTAAGGATCCCCATTTGTCAAACACGAGGGTCCATGGACCCCTAGCTGAAAAATCCTAGGGAAAACCCTGCTGAGGTCTTTATTTGGAAGTGTGTTAATTGACAATATTTTTTTCTGTTTATGAATCATTAATTAAGAAAGTTAATAAATACTTGATCCAAGGTAAGAGCAATGGTGATTTTTCTCACATGTAAGTACCATAGATTGCAACTTGACATTGTATTCTACTCAAGTCTGATTCTAAATTACCTGATTTGTTCCAAGACAGTAATTACCTGTGTTTAAAACTTTCTATATCTTATTTATTGCCACTTAGACAAAATAAACTCCCTTTGAAACAAAAAGTACATGCTTTATGTAGAGACATTTGATTTAATGGATTTTGAAGTGAATGTTGAGGTTTTGCTGTTACTGTAGAACACCTGTGTTACTTCTAGCTTGTTTATATCTATTGCATATCAAAGAATATTTGTAATAAAAGTGTAAGTGCATGATAAATAGTGCAGTAGATAAAATAGTATTGCATTACTCTTCAATATACACATTGCATATAAGTATATTGTGAAAGATAACGATGTACAATTTATATGTGTCTGGGCAACATGTTAAGTGAGTATTAGTGGCATGTAGTACAATTTATATGTGTCTGGCCAACATGTGAAGTGAGTATTGGTGGCGATGTAGTACAATTTACATCCCCTGTACTCAGACTGTCATGAAGCATTCACCATTGTGTATACATGTTCCTTTCTGTACTAAACATCCCCTGTACTCAGACTGTCATGAAGCATTCACCATGGTGTATACATGTTCCTTTCTGTACTAAACATCCCCTGTACTCAGACTGTCATGAAGCATTCACCATGGTGTATACATGTTCCTTTCTGTACTAAACATCCCCTGTACTCAGACTGTCATGAAGCATTCACCATTGTGTATACATGTTCCTTTCTGTACTAAACATCCCCTGTACTCAGACTGTCATGAAGCATTCACCATTGTGTATACGTGTTCCTTTCTGTACTAAACATCCCCTGTACTCAGACTGTCATGAAGCATTCACCATTGTGTATACATGTTCCTTTCTGTACTAAACATCCCCTGTACTCAGACTGTCATGAAGCAATCACCATTGTGTATACATGTTCCTTTCTGTACTAAACATCCCCTGTACTCAGACTGTCATGAAGCATTCACCATTGTGTATACATGTTCCTTTCTGTACAAAACATCCCCTGTACTCAGACTGTCATGAAGCATTCACCATGGTGTATACATGTTCCTTTCTGTACAAAACACCCCCTGTACTCAGACTGTCATGAAGCATTCACCATTGTGTATACATGTTCCTTTCTGTACAAAACACCCCCTGTACTCAGACTGTCATGAAGCATTCACCATTGTGTATACATGTTCCTTTCTGTACTAAACATCCCCTGTACTCAGACTGTCATGAAGCATTCACCATGGTGTATACATGTTCCTTTCTGTACTAAACATCCCCTGTACTCAGACTGTCATGAAGCATTCACCATTGTGTATACATGTTCCTTTCTGTACTAAACATCCCCTGTACTCAGACTGTCATGAAGCATTCACCATGGTGTATACATGTTCCTTTCTGTACTAAACATCCCCTGTACTCAGACTGTCATGAAGCATTCACCATTGTGTATACATGTTCCTTTCTGTACTAAACATCCCCTGTACTCAGACTGTCATGAAGCAATCACCATTGTGTATACATGTTCCTTTCTGTACTAAACATCCCCTGTACTCAGACTGTCATGAAGCATTCACCATTGTGTATACACTTTCCTTTCTGTACTAAACATCCCCTGTACTCAGACTGTCATGAAGCATTCACCATTGTGTATACATGTTCCTTTCTGTACTAAACATCCCCTGTACTCAGACTGTCATGAAGCATTCACCATGGTGTATACATGTTCCTTTCTGTACTAAACATCCCCTGTACTCAGACTGTCATGAAGCATTCACCATTGTGTATACATGTTCCTTTCTGTACTAAACATCCCCTGTACTCAGACTGTCATGAAGCATTCACCATTGTGTATACATGTTCCTTTCTGTACTAAACATCCCCTGTACTCAGACTGTCATGAAGCATTCACCATTGTGTATACATGTTCCTTTCTGTACTAAACATCCCCTGTACTCAGACTGTCATGAAGCATTCACCATGGTGTATACATGTTCCTTTCTGTACTAAACATCCCCTGTACTCAGACTGTCATGAAGCATTCACCATTGTGTATACATGTTCCTTTCTGTACTAAACATCCCCTGTACTCAGACTGTCATGAAGCATTCACCATGGTGTATACATGTTCCTTTCTGTACAAAACACCCCCTGTACTCAGACTGTCATGAAGCATTCACCATTGTGTATACATGTTCCTTTCTGTACAAAACACCCCCTGTACTCAGACTGTCATGAAGCATTCACCATTGTGTATACATGTTCCTTTCTGTACTAAACATCCCCTGTACTCAGACTGTCATGAAGCATTCACCATGGTGTATACATGTTCCTTTCTGTACTAAACATCCCCTGTACTCAGACTGTCATGAAGCATTCACCATTGTGTATACATGTTCCTTTCTGTACTAAACATCCCCTGTACTCAGACTGTCATGAAGCATTCACCATGGTGTATACATGTTCCTTTCTGTACTAAACATCCCCTGTACTCAGACTGTCATGAAGCATTCACCATTGTGTATACATGTTCCTTTCTGTACTAATGTATTGGAGTGTAGACAAATGTTACCATTGAACATACTGACCGAATGTGTATATCTGATAAGCTTATATCAACATATTGTAGGTTTAATACTGTTAAGCTTGATTTATACTTGGATGTATGTCATGTAATGTTATGTCTTATTATGGTATTAGTAGTCCTGTCACTGTTAAATGGACAAATTATTGCAGTACAAGGTTATAATTATCTAAGTTTTAGGCCTAAACATGTTAATTTGGCCCTCGTAAAACACTTAAACCTCTCAGTAGTGTCGTACAAAAGCGTGTCGCCCCGTCGCACATGAGTGCTGCTATACAGGGACGGTTTAATGTATTCGTATGTCATAATAGGAAGCCTCAAAGGTGTCTGTATAGATTAGTTTGGTGCGAAATAGCACGAGTTTGTGTGTATGTATTTGTGTGAATTTTTTACAAATCATTACTCGATACTTAAACAAGGATAATGTGTAACTGGTATAATTTATTCATTTTGAAAGTCTAAATGGAATGGAAATAGATGCGAACACGTATACTGAATGATTTATCGTCGACGTTATTAAACTACTTGTCTCAAGGTAGGTTTGTCTGTCTCTGTGTTTTAAACACCTTGTAACCGTAGATAGATCATATTGTCAGTGGGATTGGTGGACATCTTTTTGTGGGTCAAGTCTTCCGAGGTTGACAATCCCCTGATTTAAAATTCATAACAAAAACATGCAACTTGTGTTATATTTGTTCACTATGTTGTGCTACTTAATTTTCATGTAAATAAATGACACAACATTTTATATTTAGTTTAAAAATACGCATGTATACATGGTATATTCTCTTGTTTGTCAAGCATAATTCTTGAGATTTTAAAGATGCATCTGGCTCATCTGAACCAAACACTTTTTAATGGGCTTCATCCAGTATCGTTAACATCATTAATAAGAACCATTGCCATGTATAACTGTTTAAAACAAACTTCTTTTATCATATTACTAACTATTACAAAACTGGAAAAAAACACCTGCTTGATAAAAAAACGAAAGTTCTTTAAATCTCATGATAATATTATACAAATATCTTTTTTCGACAAATACAGAGAAATACATTATAAATGTTTTCTGTGATAATGTATATTTATTGAAGTTTTAACTAGATAAAGTATATTTTTCATGTTTGTTTAGGTAAACAAAGTGGGCATAATATATCTTTAAGATACCAGTCATCACTGTATTTGTCGAAAAAAGACAAATGTTTGAATAATCATAAAATTTAAAAAAATCCAGTATTTTAACAAGCGGGTGTTTTTTATTTGTTTTGTCTGTTAGTAATATTATTAAACAAGATTGTTTTAAACGGTTATACATGGCAATGGTTCTTATTAAAGATGTTTTAGACTATGTAACAACAATACTGGATGAATCCCATTAAAAAAATTAAGGTTCAATGTAATGTAGAAAGTCGAAACTTAAATGGCGGCCGTGGTTAGTGCGCTGGACTTGTAACACGGCGATCTGGGTTCGATTCCCAGAAAATTTGACAAAAATGTTGATTTTCCTCCACATGTGGAGAAGTTGCCGGCTCCTTGTGGAAGGGTAAGTTAGTACTGGTAAGAATTCAGTCCAGGAAAAACTGGTTAGGTTAACCGGCCGCCATAGAAATGGCGTTAAACCCGATGAAACAAACGAAACTAAAATGAAGTTTTGGAAAATGTTACTTATCTACAACATGGAAGTCTTTGAAGTGGACTCTCAGTGATGTTGTATGTATGTTTTAATGGATTTGTTGACAAGAATTTGATGCAAGTCTTGTACTGATTCTCTATCCAAGAATGCGATGTATAAAATATTACTAAACCAGTTTATTTTCAGTTGTTTATAATACATTCTCTATTTATCAGGGCTTTCCCTGGGGTTTTTCAGCTAGGGGTCCTTGGACCCTCATGTTTGACTTATGTGGGGTCCTTAGTAAATTTGCAGGGTCCCAGATACGCAGTTTATACTTGACAAAGGTTTATTTTAGGGGTCCAAGGGTTGCATAATGAGTGGAAAATTGGAGTCTCTAGAAAAAGAAGGGAGTCAGGGACTCAAGATTTCTGCGTCTGGGAAATTCCTGTTTATGGTTTTGTGTATTCTTGACCCAGACTTTGAAATTACATTTATAGGTGTGTTACATCTGTCATAATTATAACCCCTTAGAGACAAGACACTGAAATTATAAACTTGTATGATTTGACTGGTCACTGACTTTTCTGCTGCACTCCTGCAAAAATTGTTAAGCATTTTATCCAGACATTGACCTAATATGCCTAAATTGTAGTAGTAATTACATTCCACACATCAAAACAAGAATTTAAACACAACCCTTATATTAGGTGCTATAATAACTTGTTCCACAAGTAACCTATAGGGAGCAGTCATTGTGTGATTATTTGTTGGAATTTGTTTCAAAAGTATTTATATAAATGTATATGTTGAAACTGATACTATTAGGGTCTGTATTGAGACTCAGTCCAGTCTCTAGATCAATATTAGGGTCTGTATTGAGACTCAGTCCAGTCTCTAGATCACTATTAGGGTCTGTATTGAGACTCAGTCCTGTCTCTAGATCACTATTAGGGTCTGTATTGAGACTCAGTCCTGTCTCTAGATCACTATTAGGGTCTGTATTGAGACTCAGTCCAGTCTCTAGATCACTATTAGGGTCTGTATTGAGACTCAGTCCAGTCTCTAGATCACTATTAGGGTCTGTATTGAGACTCAGTCCAGTCTCTAGATCACTATTAGGGTCTGTATTGAGACTCAGTCCATTCTCTAGATCTGTGATTATAACTTAAATACGGGGGGGGGGAGATAATGGTGTGATGATTTACTAAAGTCATTATAGGATTTCATTCCATAGATTATAATTTTAAGGTATCGAAATTTGAAATGCATTCGACAGGCCATCAACCAATTCCTATATTCCTATATTTTTAACAGATTTCCTGTATGCATTAACATTGTACTCATATTGTTAAAAAAAGACCCATATATTCCACATAACATGCACCATGTTTTTGACCCACAAAATTGTAAAATATGTTGCTATGAAGAAAAACTGACACCTTGTTAAAATGTTTTAAAGATTAGTTTTCATCAAATTGCCATTTCATGTAGTTGACTTGGCTTTTTGCAAGTTTTATGAATTTTTATCCATGCTATGTCATATTTGCATGTTTTTTTCTGTAATTGTTTTTAATTATGCACTTAATGCCGCAGTATGTTGTCAGCGTCCATCAAAATACGATGCATATTAAAATGTTGTCCCTGTGACATTATTTTCATTTCGCCTCATACTTGTCAAAAAGTATCATAATTTAAATTAAATATATGCCGACATGCCAGTTTTTGCACTTTTAGTGTTTTTTGATGTGCATTATATTGAATAGTGGCCAAATATTCTTCAGTCGCGGTTGTAAAGTGAAGTTTTCAGTGTCTTATTTGATATTACTTTCTTTTCACTAAAGTTTAAATAAGATAAAACACCTTGAATATTTAGTCATAAAGTGATAATTACGATTGTTTTGATGGTATATTAATTTAGGGATATTCGCATAGCAGGTATAGATATACAGACAATAAAAAAAGTACCTGAAAAAAACCCATTGTATGAGATAATACATAAACAATAGACATATATATATATAGACAATGTAACATTATGTGGCCAACCAGAGTAAAACCATGTGAGGAATGATCTTTTGAAAGTATTTAGAGAATTTAACTTGTGAATATTTTGTGGTATTTTGTTCCAGATTTTTGGTCCAGAGTATGCAAGAGATTTTCTACAAACTTAAAGTCTGGGTTTTGGAATGTAATTAGAGTGTTGCTTGAGTGAGATCATAAAGATGTGTTGTTTTTTTCATTAAACAAGTTACACATGTATATAGGAAATATATTATTTATTGATTTATACGCAAAACTAAACACAAAACTAGCTTTTTGTAGAGAATATGGTCTTGCGTCTTTCAAGAGATATTAATTTGTAACCAATTTTTTAAGCACAAAAAGGGCCGTAACTCCTCCAATGTCTGGGTTTTGAAATGTATAGAGTGATTGTGTTGAACTCCTTGTTTGCTTAGCACCGTAACGTATAAAGCTGTTACATCTCATATTAAGCTGTTACATCTCGTATTGAGCTGTTAAATCTCATATTAAGCTGTTACATCTCGTAGTAAGCTGTTACATCTCGTAGTAAGCTGTTACATCTCGTATTGAGCTGTTAAATCTCATATTAAGCTGTTACATCTCGTAGTAAGCTGTTAAATCTCATATTAAGCTGTTACATCTCGTATTGAGCTGTTAAATCTCATATTAAGCTGTTACATCTCGTAGTAAGCTGTTACATCTCGTAGTAAGCTGCTACATCTTGTAGTAAGCTGTTACATCTCGTAGTAAGCTGTTACATCTCGTAGTAAGCTGTTACATCTCGTATTAAGCTGTTACATCTTGTAGTAAGCTGCTACATCTTGTAGTAAGCTGTTACATCTCGTATTGAGCTGTTTCAATTTGTTTAAGCTGTTAAATCTGGTATTTAGCTGTTACAAGCTGTATCTTGTGTTTTAGCTGTATTTCTTATCAAGCTATACTGTGAATGTCTAAATGGTTTTTGTATAAAACACAAAAAAGAAATATATGCTCATTTTTGTGTTGTGACGTATTTGAATTATGTTATAAAAAGCAAGTCCTTGATATTTTAAGTGGTGCATGATGTGTGGTGTAGTGTCTATATACCGGTATGTATTTTTGTCTTCTCTTAAAGTGAGCGCCCTTAACAAGCACTTGTTATTATGCAATTATCTGGTGGTTACATGATACTTACAGTATGCTTAAGTCCCTTTATGGGGGAATAATTTATCTGTATTCTACGTGCAATTCTGTAAAATCTTAACTATTCTAATTTGTATGGAGCAAATTCATAAAATGATTGTCAATATTTGAATTTGATGTTTCTGATTATTAAAATTCAGCACAATTGAAATGCGATTTTCAATAGAAAGGAAGTTATGGTAGCTTTTATTTTCCTGCTTCGAAGATCTTCTTTCATGTATGAACAAGATTCGTAAACTGTGATACAAGGGTATGTATATGGTGAGGGTGAAGTCTGTGATACAAGGGTATGTATATGGGGAGGGTGAAGTCTGTGATACAAGGGTATGTATATGGGGAAGGTGAAGTCTGTGATACAAGGGTGTGTATATGGGGAGGGTGAAGTCTGTGATACAAGGGTATGTATATGGGGAGGGTGAAGTCTGTGATACAAGGGTATGTATATGGGGAGGGTGAAGTCTGTGATACAAGGGTATGCATATGGGGAGGGTGAAGTCTGTGATACAAGGGTATGTATATGGGGAGGGTGAAGTCTGTGATACAAGGGTGTGTATATGGGGAGGGTGAAGTCTGTGATACAAGGGTATGTATATGGGGAGGGTGAAGTCTGTGATACTAGGGTATGTATATGGGGAGGGTGAAGTCTGTGATACTAGGGTATGTATATGGGGAGGGTGAAGTCTGTGATACAAGGGTATGTATATGGGGAGGGTGAAGTCTGTGATACAAGGGTATGTATATGGGGAGGGTGAAGTCTGTGATACTAGGGTATGTATATGGGGAGGGTGAAGTCTGTGATACAAGGGTATGTATATGGGGAGGGTGAAGTCTGTGATACTAGGGTATGTATATGGGGAGGGTGAAGTCTGTGATACAAGGGTATGTATATGGGGAGGGTGAAGTCTGTGATACAAGGGTATGTATATGGGGAGGGTGAAGTCTGTGATACAAGGGTGTGTATATGGGGAGGGTGAAGTCTGTGATACTAGGGTATGTATATGGGGAGGGTGAAGTCTGTGATACTAGGGTATGTATATGGGGAGGGTGAAGTCTGTGATACTAGGGTATGTATATGGGGAGGTTCAGGGTACGTAACTTCTGCTCCAAAGGGGATCTATCAGTGTTTTGTGGAGAGTTTGAGCAAGCACATCACAATCCTTGCAGTCCCGGAGAGTGATTTGTATATGATGTAGAAACTTGTTACACATTTGAAGTTTAAACTTAATGACCTTGAGTCATAAAACAGTCGCCAAGTACACCTATATAACCTGTAGAATTAGCACCTCTAGCTTATAATGGTGCTGTAGTGTTCTAGGATTGCTTTGGCTGTGTTATGAACATGAATAGTTTTGAAACACAGTAAAAACTCAATAATAAGACCACCTTTGGGGCCCTTGAAAACTGGTCTTCTTATTGAGGTGGTCCTGGTATTGAGGTGGAATAAAGAGCAAAACAGTGAACATTTTGTTCTTGAAATTGAGATGGTCTTATTATTGAGGTTGAATGAAGTACAAACAGTGAAAAAAAAATTCTTACTATTGAGATGGTCTTATTATTGAGATGGTCTTAAGTATTGAGATGGTCTTAGTATTGATTATTGAAGTGATCTTTACTGTATTAGTAAAGTACAAACTATTTTTAGCAACAATCTTTTTGTGATTTATATTTCAGCTATTGTAGTGAGGTTATTGCTCTAAGGGAGGTTAATAAATTAATGCACGGTATATCTCATATTGTTTTGTATTGTATATATCTTTCACAAAGGGGTGTGAACATAAAAGCTGACAGAGTGGAAAGCAGCTGCACGGAATTGCATGGAATAATTATCACAATTCTTGCTGATTATGAACAGTACCTGACTTATTTGGATTCATGTACATTACAAATTGCACAGCAGTCCTGCGTTCAGTTACGGCTAACAGTCGCTCACGTTTCGTTTTGTATCCCTGGCGCACCATACCATATTGACTGCACACAGGGAACCAAATTGCAAAACGTTACGAAACGTGAGCCACAAATATCTTCACTGAACGCAGTCTTTCTATGCCTCAGTTACAAAAGTGGCAAACATTTGTCTGCGAAGTCTTCATGCTTCTTTCTGTTTGTCAAAGGTCAAGGTCAACATTACTAAAAGTTGAAAATTGGTTTCCGGCAAATAACTTAAGTTTCCTATGTCATCTTGACTCCAGTCTTGGTGTATAGTAACAACATGTGAATAGCTCGCTTGGAATTGCTGTTGGGTCCTGTTACTAAAAATAGTCAATTGGTTTCTGACAACTAGGTTGAAAACCTGGTTTGTGGGCATTGCCCAATTTTCTTGTTTAGTTTGTAATGAGGCTTATGAATTCAGCCAATAGGTTTTCAGATTTTTGAGGTTGGAACAATACAATTGATACTCAACTTTGGTAAGGAAGCAGACTCATTGTCTTGTGTATGTGGCATTCCCTGTAACTTCTTAATCTTTCTTTCTGTAGCTTTGTGCGGTAAAGGTGAAATAGTTGAAGATTTAGCTTTTTTCTCTCATAGTTGTACAACTGGTCTCATGGCTGTTTCTGAATTGTTTCATAAAAAAAGTTCATTTTAGTAGGATTAGGTTGGATTATACAAATGTTTTTCTGTGCATGGCGTACATCAAGTCCATTGCATGCAGTCACTTTTATGACAAATGCTTTGTTCTTTTCTCCAATTTTCACTTCTCTCGCAAAGTCCCTTTACATGTTTTTATAAAACTGGTTATACTGTTCCTTAAACTGAGAATTGGCCATGTTCATGAAGCTGTGTGACAAAGTTTTCTTGCATGATGGAATCCAAGCCATTGTTGCCAGATTGGGAAAGCTGCTCATGTCGCTGCCTAGAGGAAGGCTGAGAGTTCTTAATTATCCAATTTATTTATTCTATACTTAGGCAAGCCTGTTGTTTTCTATGGCAGACAGGTAACATTTATTTGTGGTTTAGTGTTGTGTGAAGTGATATGTCACCAGTGTTTATTGCTTGGTAATGGAATGCAAATGAAGTGTTGTAGTTTTGGAGTATAATACAGACGTGCTATAAGTCTGCATGGCTAATTAATTTCTACACGCTTTTATTGAAACATGTGACGTCCTATTTAACTGAAGCCAAAATCATTCCTTTATGGCTTTTGTCATGCAAACATAAAATATAATGTTACATAAATATTAAGCAAGTCATTTAAATGGGCTGGTTTTGTTTATTTATCTCAAGCTGTTGTTACTTGATGTACAAGATAGAGATACAGTCTTTGTGTCTGTCTGTTTCACAAGTAGGAAATGAACTTTGAAACTATTTAAAGGAAAGCATTCCGTGAAACTTTCAAACTAGAGACAAACAGCTATAAGAGGTTTAAGTGTTGTACATAACAACCATTATATTTCCTTGAACATTGGTTTAATTATCTCCCTTTTCATTCGAGAAATCATGTCCCTTTTTGACTTACAAAATCGGTTTGTGATCAATAACACTTGAAGTTCATATTGCTTCAAAATTATACAGCCTTTACAAACAATATATTTGCATTCTACTGAAAAGGCCATCAAGGGTTTGAAAGGGTTTCCATTATTTCTTTGCTATTCTATTTCAGTTATTGTGGCTTACAAAATAATCAAATCATGAAACATTTCATAAGGAAGATAATAAAGTATCTGTTGTTGAAGAGTGGGCGTTTGCAAATCATTTTAAAGATCATTACATCCACTTGTTACTTCGGAAGTTACAATTAAATTCATTATTGTTTGAAAATGTTGGTGACAATATTTTTCTTTTTTGATGAAGTAATGTGTGTGTGCGTCATATACAAGTTTTACTTATAAATTATCTGCCTAGATCTGTTTGTTTCAGTGTTCAACTGTAAGCTTGTGATGTTTATAGGATAATCCTTTTGTAATGGATGTAAAAATGTGATTTGCGAGTTATCTACGGACCAGAATGAATAATTATTATAATGGTTAAGTTGAATGGTGAATTGTGCCTTTGTATGGTTTTTCTTGAGCTTAAATCAAACATTATTTGAGAGTGAGGCTGCAACGATTTACTGAATTTCGATTAGTTTCAGTTCCTATTTCTCAAGGTTCGGTTCGGTACTATCTTATGCATTTTATATTTCTGTTTTTGAAGAGTCATTGAATCCTACTTACCGCATTAAATCCTACTTACCATGTCATATGCTCATGTCTAGTCATTAAATGTCATTGAGAATTTTATGTCTTTCATAGATTTATATAACGGAAACAAATAACCCAAAACAGAAATGTTATCCAAACGGAGAGATTCCTGTCTCATTTGCAGCCCTAAGTTTAGAGCATATAATATGCTAAATTTTGATGTAGGCTTTATAAAAGGGAGGCAACCCTGTTACTGCTAAAAGGGTCTTGTTGACATTGGGTTTATATTTCATTATAAACCGACAGAACATGGCATGTTCATGAAAGAGTGGTCTGTTTATAATGTTATTTTACTGCAGTCAATATTTTCGAGTTATATGTTAATAAATGTATATAGACCGTGTCCTTGACCCTTATAATGATGTTTCATTGTATCGAACTTGCAGTGTAAGCAAGGATTGAGAGTCAATGTTTTTACTTTGTGTTCTTTTTGCACATTAGCCTGAAATTTGCTCTTGCACTACATAAGTGATGTCTTTTTAGCTCACCTGAGCATGAAACACTCATGGTGAGCTATTAGTATCGTTGGCTGTCCGACATCTTTTGTTGTGTGTCTTTCACTGTCTGTCAACATTGTCTTCAAATAACATCTCCTAAACTGTAGAATGGATTTTGTCCAAACTTCACAGGAATAATCCTTTTAAAGTCGCATAAATTGTTATGGTCTACTGTTTAAGTTGGTCACGGGAGCTAAAAATAGATTTTAAAAGTGAAAACTTTGAAAATCCTCTTGTTCCAAAACCATGAGGTGTAGAGCTTTGATAGTTGGTGTGCAGCATTGTGTAGTGATCCTTTTTCAAGATTGTATCAATTTTTCAGTTCCGTCAAAACACTTGGCCTCCAGGGGTGGGGCCTTGTTCCCTATATATTGGAAACTATAAACGACATCCCCTTCTACACTGCTAAGTGGATTCTGACTGAACATACACCAATTTATTGGCACATTTAGGTTTAATTCAGCCAAAATGGCAGACAATACTCGGGTGAGCGATATAGGGCCATCATCGTCCTCTTATTACACTTACAGCCACTCATAAAATCTGAATAAATTGGGTTTTGTATAAATCCTTTATAAGTCGACATTTTGTATTGAAGACAACAGTGATGTCTGGTTGTCCTTACTTTGTTCTGGATAACCAAGAAGAGCACTTTATTCAGGTTGGTGAAGTTTTGACAAAATGTTTGCTTTCTGTGTCTAGCTTCTCTTTTGCAGCGCATTGATAGTATTATGCTATGAAACGGAACAACTTGACAAATTAGGAATGCATCTTCAGATAGTTGTATAAGTTTCTTTAGATTCTTTAAATTGATAATAAAATCGAAAAAAAGACAAGTATTATGTAATATCTTTAACTGCCTATAACAACTAGAGATACTTGACTCAATTTAAGTTCTCTACTTTTTGTTATGTGAGCTTTAAAATTCTGCGTTCAGTCAATACACTGATAGACAGAAACTGCAGTAGGAGCAGGTACATCCTTATATGAGATACGACTTGAACTATCTAGTATTACAGTTAATGTAAATAGTGCTTGTGTTACAATATTCATATATAATAATGACAAGATTACTGATATGTGTATCGATTTCACAACGAAAATCGTCTTGAATACAAAAAAGGTATTGAAATTTCTTGTAAAAAAATGTATTATTGAGCCTCACAATTCGTGCAATAAAGCTAAAATGTTTGCTTCAGATTGAATCAGCATTGAAACTAACATCTAATTCCATTTTCCTTTTATCTAAAAATTGTCTCATTAGTATCTTTAACTAAATATACCTTGATCCTCTCAGGTTAACAAAACACCTTGTTACTGCATGGCAAGTTAATGAATTATACCTTGTTAATAACTGTGTAGCAAGTTAATGAAATTTACATTGTTACTGGCTGGTTAATGAAATTTACATTGTTACTGGCTGGTTAATGAAATTTACATTGTTACTGGCTGGTTAATGAAATTTACATTGTTACTGGCTGGTTAATGAAATTTACATTGTTACTGGCTGGTTAATGAAATTTACATCGCATTATATTCGACTGCGTTAAAATCTAAAGACATTTGAACCAAAGAGAAGGGATACCAACTTACCCCACCCACCCAATATAGCGTTGTGCATACTACAGTTTCATAAATTTCGTATTTGTTTTAATAAATAGGTAGATGAAAATATATATAACTTATCTATGCCTTATTATTAAAAACTATTTCAAAACAAAACTCATACATTATATAAAACAAAGCTAATATTTGGTAATTTCTCTTTCGGAACCGCGATAGTGTGGCGGCTTTTGTATAATTTGTTACCCGTGAAAATTACCCCCTGTGACACTTGCAAAATACATGTGAAAATTAAAGAAAAAATTCGAACAACAATTAATTTAATAATTATATGTAATTGTATTTTTGTACACATAAATCAGAATGCTACCTCTCGCAATAAAGAATAGAATGTTCTGACGTCAAACAGACATCGCGTTATAATGGATATCGCGCTATAACCGACCGCGTAGTAACAGAGTTGCAGTGTATAAATTAAATTAAAAGTACATTGTAACAGGCCTGGTCATTGGAAAATGTGTGGCCATCTTGAACTTGAATTTGTTTTTAAGGTCATACTATGTGTTGTTATCTGCCATTCTTCTGTTGTGATATATTGTTCAGTTAATGTCAAGGCTTATCTAGTATATGGCTTATTGCTTGTATTTCAAAATTCTCTGAGATCGAACAAGATTAAAACTGGAATCAATAATTGATCTTTATTCTGTTTGACGTCAGAACATTCTATTCTTTATTGCGAGAGGTAGCATTCTGATTTATGTGTTTCTTCTATGGAACATGCAAAAAGACAGATGACGGTTAGTGGTGATCTAATGAACTACATGTTCAGTTGGTAATGAACTAGCAAGAATTTTTTCATGGTGCTGCTTGTTTTGGCAATAGATTAAGCAACATAAATATTGTGTTGCAAAAAATTGCTTCTTGCTGTCAAGAATTGTTTTTCAAATGTTCATGAAAGGGATATTGACTTAGAGATGGTTTTAGCTGCAGAATTTAAACCAATGACTACTTTAAAAGAAATTTATTGTAGTTGAGTGGGGCTGGTGTGTCTTTGTTAATGAAAACTAAGGTGTAACATTTAATCAAAGTGTCTTTCTTTTTATTGCCATTTACTGTAATGATTAAAATGGAAAGTCCAAGTTGTAAAGTCTTGTGCATTATTTTCTTATATTTGTAAAGCCTTACCTTATGCAATTTGTAACATTAAAAAAGATTTATGAACATAAAGATTATGATTAATGTTGCAGAATGAAATTACAGAACTCCGTTACCATGGTAACAAAAGACTAGATTTAGTCCTGATCAAGTCGTGATTCTAAAATAGTGGTCGTATTATTTCTGTTTCAAGAATTAAGTAGATGTAAGCTGCTTTCTGGGGTCTATTTATTGAGAACTTCCTACCGTGTATTTAAGGAAGGGAAATGAATGACAGGTGATGGTTAATCACAGGTAATGAATATTTTTCTGAATATTATTTTTCTGTTAGAATAGCAGATATGAAAATACAGCTAGTTATTGACACTTCAGACAGCTATATTAAAATGAATCGAACAGTACATGCTAGAACAGTACATGCTAGAACAGTACATGCTAGAACAGTACATGCTAGAACAGTACATGCTAGAATTAACAGTACATGCTAGAACAGTACATGCTAGAACGGTACATGCTAGAACAGTACATGCTAGAACAGTACATGCTAGAACAGTACATGCTAGAACAGTACATGCTAGAACAGTACATGCTAGAACAGTACATGCTAGAATTAACAGTACATGCTAGAATTAACAGTACATGCTAGAATTAACAGTACATGCTAGAATTAACAGTACATGCTAGAATTAACAGTACATGCTAGAATTAACAGTACATGCTAGAATTAACAGTACATGCTAGAATTAACAGTACATGCTAGAATTAACAGTACATGCTAGAACAGTACATGCTAGAACAGTACATGCTAGAACAGTACATGCTAGATTCATAAATTTCCAGCACTTACACAATTTGTATTTACTCTGGTTGTGAAGTACGATACAAGGCTCGTTATCTCTTCCCTCAAAAGTCGTATTTGTAAATGAAAGATAACAGCAGTCATGTGACCTTTTGTAATCGGTTCTAATGTTTGCCAACTACGTTTGAGGTCATTCAGTGAATTCGGTCGAAAAATTATTCATGTCCTTAAATCTATAATGTAAACATTTTAACTTGACGGTGACTTTATATTAGGTGAATTTGTATAATTTGGTTTGAATACAATATACCCACACATATATATATATATGGATAATTTTCAGGTGAGACATTGAATTTATTTTGATATGTTGATTAGCTATTTAGGGGGGTATCATTTATTGTACCCAACATTGTTTGTTTACAATAAGGGTATAAATATGCTTTCATTTTGTGTAATTTTATCAAATACTGGTATGTCTTTAAGTACATGCTTTTATCCTCATTAAATTATCATTTTTAAGCATTCACATTGTATGGTTCATTAAAGACCAAGTTTTTATTTCAAAATTATTTCGTTAGATTGCAATTTATGACATTAAAGTTATAAAAGTGTGTTTTTACATTAAAAATAAGACTAAAAACTTTGAGCAATTGATTTATGACTTTCATTTTGATATGTCCAGATTTACTTCACTGACACCTGATTGGTGAAAAGCCAATAAATTTCACATGTGGTGGTGACATGATGTCGAAGGTTTTAGGAAGAATTTATCAGTATGGTTACGCCAGATGTGTATAGTCCCTAGTCATATGGCGCAAAAATATATCTGGATTCATATTCTTTCTGAGATTTTCTTTAAACCCCTCCATTATTTTTGTGTAAAACTTTCAAGCACACATTTTGCAGCAGACACCTTAAGTAATGTACCATTTTTTCATCATTGCTGATGCTATATAATCATCATTTGTTTGTGAGCGTTATTTCACCCATGTTTATGCTATTTAATCATCATTTGTTTGTGAGCGTTATTTCACCCATGTTTATGCTATTTAATCATCATTTGTTTGTGAGCATTATTTCACCCATGTTTATACTATTTAATCATCATTTGTTTGTGAGCGTTATTTCACCCATGTTTATGCTATTTAATCATCATTTGTTTGTGAGCGTTATTTCACCCATGTTTATGCTATTTAATCATCATTTGTTTGTGAGCGTTATTTCACCCATGTTTATGCTATTTAATCATCATTTGTTTGTGAGCATTATTTCACCCATGTTTATGTAACTTAATCATCATTTGTTTGTGTGAGTTATTTCACCTATGTTTATGTAACTTAATACTCATGTGTTTGTGTAGTTGTGAATTGTAATATCTGGCAACATAAACTCAGTGTCAATTGAGGGAGTCAATAATAAATATTGTCTCTCAAATTGTTTGTCCATTTTGGGAAAAAGACCCTTGATAAATTGGGATAATGTGCCTCATAAGGTCATGGTAAACTGCTTACAATTCCTTGATGTCATACGCTCCTACTCTGTTGTTTTGTGTGCCGCCATTGGTTTTCATGTTTAGCCTTTTTGGAATCCAAATTTGGCCCCTTTCTAAAAAATGTTTGTTTGTCCCCTATTCTGTGTCTCACAACCCCCCCCCCCCCCCCCCCCCCTCCCGCCCCCTCTCATGAAGCTTTGTCATTATTTGCAGTCAGAATCCCAGAAACATTGTTGTTATTTGCAGTCAGAACCCCAGAAACATTGTCGTTATTTGCAGTCAGAACCCCAGAAACATTGTTGTTATTTGCAGTCAGAACCCCAGAAACATTGTCGTTATTTGCAGTCAGAACCCCAGAAACATTGTCGTTATTTGCAGTCAGAACCCCAGAAACATTGTCGTTATTTGCAGTCAGAACCCCAGAAACATTGTCGTTATTTGCAGTCAGAACCCCAGAAACATTGTCGTTATTTGCAGTCAGAACCCCAGAAACATTGTCGTTATTTGCAGTCAGAACCCCAGAAACATTGTCGTTATTTGCAGTCAGAACCCCAGAAACATTGTCATTATTTGGAGTCAGAACCAAGGAAACATTGTCGTTATTTGCAGTCAGAACTAAGGAAACATTGTCGTTATTTGCAGTCAGAACCAAGGAAACATTGTCGTTATTTGCAGTCAGAACCCCAGAAACATTGTCGTTATTTGCAGTCAGAACCACGGAAACATTGTCGTTATTTGCAGTCAGAACCAAGGAAACGTTGCCCTGTAAAACCCTGATATCTCTTGATGATTTTCTGTTCTTGACATTTTTGTACCACTGAAAGGTAATGAATGTCTCTCTCAAATAGCCCAAAGTTGTCACCATTCCTCTAAAACTGGGAAAAAAACTTGCCGTGCATTTGCCAGTTTTACATTTTATTTGTTGTTCTTGCTCAACTGTGGGATGACATTCATCTTAGGTAGCAGAGGAACCCTATTGATTTTGGGATCACAGGGTCAAATGTCAAGGTCTCAGGGGGGCATAATGTTTTACATCTCTTGTTCCATTTAATCTGTATCAAAAATGGAATCATTATAAAACAGCATTGATGTGGATATTAAATGCTCATGCAATATTTACTTTGCAAATATGTATCTCAACTGTGAATATAATGGTATAGTTAATATATTGATGCATTTGGTTGGTTGCTTTATTGTATAAAATACACCATTGAACTATTGTATACATCTAATGGTCCTTGCATGTATTCCAAGGCACATTCATAACAAGATAAATACCTTGCACACATTATACTTTTCTTGTAAATAAGATAGTCACTCACTTGTGAAATGTCTTGCTCATAGTTTTGAATATTATTTTCTGTAACTTATTCTGGCTTTAGATAAAAAAAATGTTTGTATGTTGTATATGTATGAATGTATGAAAGTGTGATATATTTTTTGGTCATTATAGCTTACCTTTTTAGTTATGTCTACTTTAAATGAAAAGTGTTTCATTTTTATTTTGCATATAGTATAAATCATTTTCATGTTAACAGACTAAAAGTGGGTTGTTATTTTTTACGCATAAAGGAGTTTTTGATGTACATATATACAGTTAAACTTCAATAATAAAACCATCTGTGGTTTTGTAGAAAGTTGGTCATAATTGTGAGATGGTCTGACTATTGTAAAAATTCACTCAATATTTTGGCCCAAGTTCGCCTTTTTCAAGAGCATTGTACACTATTATTTTAACACAATACAGCACAGACGAGATACGTGTCTACATCAAAGGCTATTACATCAACTGCAAGATACAAAATGTATGCTATGAAATACTGAGATGGAGTAAATTTTTACACCAAACATTACAGTGATCTCCTTTCTGGGATACTTCAAAAACTAAATTTGATTATTAACCTAAAATATGGAAGAAAAAACTGGTTCATGAAAGTATGGTTGTATTTATGAATGATTGTAGTATTCAGTTATAGGTGGTGTTTTTGTGAGATTTTACTGTGTGTCTCAATATGAGAGATTACTTTTACTGGGTATAGATATAATCCTGTATGTTTTGATACTTCAAAGTTTATGAAAATGCACAAATATGACTGTGGGTATTGTAATATAATGTCCAGTGTACATCCGGAGAAGGGGTGGGGGGGGTTGGGGTGGGGGGTGTATACATTTATCGAGCATTTAGCTTACATGAAGTACAATGGCAAACTGTCAACATGATGAGACTTTAAAAAAATTGTGTGTAAATTTGTTCAGTCGTGGTATATTCTCATGTAAATTACACAAAAGATTTCATTATTTTCCTACAGTATTTGTAGTGGTTGAATACTACTTGTCAACACTACTCAATGTATGATAGAAGATGGGACTTTATAAATACATCGCCCCATGAATGTACACACCAACATATGTTATTCATTAATTATGCTATGGCTGTCATAAAATGAACCTCAAATTGCTTTTGTTTTATGATTCCTCTACATAACTATGTTAATTGCATTTTAATATAACAGAAAAAATGTTGTCAACATGAAGGAGGGATGCATTCTAATATAATGGTTGTTAAAGTCTTGTCCGCAAAATGTTCACGCAGCCATTCCTTCTGGCATGGGAAATAATTTGAAATATCAGCTTAACTTGACAAAACAGGGCAAAAATCATAAATTAACAGAATTTTTTGCGCTGTAAAAACGCACAATGAGTTTTGCTCCGGCTTGAAACTGGCAAAGTTTTGTCTCGATGAAATTTTTTGGTGCAAAAAATTTGTTCACATGGATTCAGAATTTCCACTGATAAAAAGCAAACTCATAATTATAATATAATTAAACAGTGTGATGTCTTTATAAAGTCATTCATTTTGGTTGAAATCTTATTGAAATGTTAAATTAATACTTTCTGCAGATTTCATGAGGTTTGAATTATTTAGTCTCATACTACAATTTTAAATTTATTACAGTTTGGTGTAGAATTCTCCGCTATATAAGGAATGTTTAATCAAAAGACGTGCTGATACTGACCAGTATAATTTTGTAAAATTAGTTATGGAGATGGATGAGGGACAAATAAATGTTTCTGTTAAAATTTGTGTTCTAGCTGACTAAGATTGCATTATTTTACCAAATTTCGTTACCCCAGTATGGGTTTCCAAATTAGCTTGCTGTCTGTGCAATTTCCTAGCTTTTAAATGTTAATTAACAAGTATTGAATTGTTAGTTTTGTTATATATGCATGGAAATACGCGGCTGATTACAATTTCGCATTCTTGATGTTATTGCAGGCTGCGTTTGTTCTCGAAGGACTGCAGCGCAGCGCCCTTATTTGGGCATGTTCTGTATTTACGCAATTTTCATTTCCCGCACCCTGTGAGTTTAGCTCACTTGGCAATTGTTAGTGTCAGGAATTCAATGAAGCTGGAATACCACTTTTATGGCTTTGAAATCAATTAACATTTTCGATGTAATGGGTCTGATGAGCGCTGAAATATTGCTAATGAATAAAATATGAACCTGCAATATTACGAAGAAAATACATGAATAATACAAAATTGGGCTGTCTTGATTTTTGTAATTACTGTAAAAACATAAAATCACTTCGTTTTCGGTTGTGACTATATTAGTGACTGCATAATTCCCAGCATACAATACAATATAAATGTATATTGGGATAATAAGGTTGATGGTCGAGTATATTTCATAAGTATAATTTTCTTCAGATGATTATTATATTAGGAGAATATTTCATAACTATTGGATGTCATGTAAATTGAAGTTCAAGTTTTCTTATTAGCTTTGTTGACTGAACGTGGAATGACAAATGTTACGTTGTAAACGAGACAGAATTGCGTATAAAGGTGCAGAAAATGTTATAATGTCATCTTTATGAGGACATTTGTATGCAGAGAAATCCCATTAATACAAAATTAATGTACTAATTATTTTTTGATGCTAATATTCAAATTATTATGGGACTCTGCTGGATGTGTTTCATAATAATTGAATCTAATGGAATTAGCTTATTGTTTTCTATTGTAATTCTTGAGTGGTAGATTCAGTAGATTGGGTATAGTCAACTCTATGTAGGCTTGTGTGGTAGATTCAGTAGATTGGGTATAGTCAACTCTATGTAGGCTTGTGTGGTAGATTCAGTAGATTGGGTATAGTCAACTCTATGTAGGCTTGTGTGGTAGATTCAGTAGATTGGGTAAAGTCATCTCTATGTAGGCTTGTGTGGTAGATTCAGTAGATTGGGTATAGTCAACTCTATGTAGGCTTGTGTGGTAGATTCAGTAGATTGGGTATAGTCAACTCTATGTAGGCTTGTGTGGTAGATTCAGTAGATTGGGTATAGTCAACTCTATGTAGGCTTGTGTGGTAGATTCAGTAGATTGGGTATAGTCAACTCTATGTAGGCTTGTGTGGTAGATTCAGTAGATTGGGTATAGTCAACTCTATGTAGGCTTGTGTGGTAGATTCAGTAGATTGGGTATAGTCAACTCTATGTAGGCTTGTGTGGTAGATTCAGTAGATTGGGTAAAGTCATCTCTATGTAGGCTTGTGTGGTAGATTCAGTAGATTGGGTATAGTCAACTCTATGTAGGCTTGTGTGGTAGATTCAGTAGATTGGGTATAGTCAACTCTATGTAGGCTTGTGTGGTAGATTCAGTAGATTAGGTATAGTCAACTCTATGTAGGCTTGTGTGGTAGATTCAGTAGATTGGGTATAGTCAACTCTATGTAGGCTTGTGTGGTAGATTCAGTAGATTGGGTAAAGTCAACTCTATGTAGGCTTGTGTGGTAGATTCAGTAGATTGGGTATAGTCAACTCTATGTAGGCTTGTGTGGTAGATTCAGTAGATTGGGTAAAGTCAACTCTATGTAGGCTTGTGTGGTAGATTCAGTAGATTGGGTATAGTCAACTCTATGTAGGCTTGTGTGGTAGATTCAGTAGATTGGGTATAGTCAACTCTATGTAGGCTTGTGTGGTAGATTCAGTAGATTGGGTAAAGTCAACTCTATGTAGGCTTGTGTGGTAGATTCAGTAGATTGGGTATAGTCAACTCTATGTAGGCTTGTGTGGTAGATTCAGTAGATTGGGTATAGTCAACTCTATGTAGGCTTGTGTGGTAGATTCAGTAGATTGGGTATAGTCAACTCTATGTAGGCTTGTGTGGTAGATTCAGTAGATTGGGTATAGTCAACTCTATGTAGGCTTTTGTTCATTGACCTGCTTCCACCAGTCGTAATGCAATATCTCTGCAATGTTTTCTGAATTTTTGGCAGATCTTTCTTGGTACAATAGTTAAAATGTGTGTTCGTATTTTGTTGAAATGTTTCTGAAAATTATAACAATATTTAACCTTTTATCTTTGTTGAAACTTGCAATAGTTCTTTGTTAAAACTTTGTAAAGGGGAACTTTGTATTCTGTCTCCCCATACAAACAAACCTAGGTATTGACTGGGCAGCTAATTTGAGGCACCTACAATTTGTCTCGTGTTAACTCTGAGCTCTGACACAGGACGGGCATATTTTGTGACAGTTTGCCACTCTTGTTTTAACCTCTTTTTATCATGAATGTGTGAACGGTCCTGGCTCTTGTGGCTCAGAAGAGGCTCAAACTTTTTTCAATTGGCCAAAGTCACGGCTACAAGCATGAAAGGGGGAGGCCCTGTCTGATTTACTCGTGGTGTCTTGTGCGTTTATATTTCTGTGGCTTTGACATTAAGGGTTCGATACAACTATTGGATAAACTAAGAATTGTGAGGGAAACGCAACATTTTGAAACAATGTTGATTGACAGTTAAGAACTGAAAGGCATTTTCTGCGGTAAATATGCCCTTTGACCTTGCTTATGTATTCAATTAGCATGGGTCACTTGAGTTTCATGAGATGCTGACTACATTTAAAGATTAAATACAAAACTTATATACATACTGCCATGTGTATCACTAAAACTTGGAATATGAGACCAGACTCTATATTTGGGATGATAAATAATGTTATTTGTTGTGAGAAGTACATGTATATCGTACAAAAAGTAATTACGACATAAAAAGGAGCTGATACCTTTCATCATTACGATATAATATTATACTGTATTCAGAAACTAGACATGAAAATATAATATTCCGATAATGAAAAATGCACATGTGTCAGATGATACAGCAAAATGTAATCCTAATTTATTTTCAATTATTGGACAAATGATGCAAACATAAGCATCACTAGGGGTTCCCATTTATGCGGCCGATGATATATTACCTGTTTATCCAAGCGCGTAAGCTGCGTTCCGACAAAACGTAACTGGTTTAGCATTTGATTAAAGAGATCGGTTATGCTGTAATAGATTTGTTTAGCATTTTTTCACAGTCCATTGGTCCTATACTGGTTTTATGAAATCTTGATCATTGGTTTGATAACAATCCTTGGCCACAGACTTGGTAGCGAATAAATATGATTGAATATTTGTCGCAGCATGTAATGAAGATAGCGGTCGGCTTAGATGATCAATGATATACTTGTTCTTGCTTGTTTAGGTCAGAAATGTGCACAGAAGTTGCTAAGACTGACATTTAAGTACAATTGTATTAATGTCGGCTAAGTACTTGCATCCATGTGTGTGTTACGTAAAGGAGACATATTGAATTACTTATCTGTTGTTCCAAATATCATAATTATCTAAGTGAAAGCTTCATTGCAGAGCTTGTTATATTGAATTAATTGAAGGCATCCCAAGTCCCAATAAGAGTTTGTAAGTATTATTATTTTTTGAAATATCTGCATTATCCAGAAAATTCCAATATTGAAGTAATATACCCTTTAAGTTAAATTATTCACATTCTCATACTGTCCCATCAAATTGAAGGATATCCAATATCAAGGCAAAAACAGTAAATTTTCATCTTGTCGATCAGTTAAACATGATCAAGTTGTTCCTTTGGCATTAAGATCTCCATTAATTTGTTTTGCACTATCCATACTTTTACTGCAGAACAACTACATAGGTCTCCTAGATCTCCTCAAATATATTCCAGCCAAAGGCATTACACTGATAGCCCTTGGTGACTACAACATTGACCAGCTGAATGGCAGACATTCACAATACACTGATAGCCCTTGGTGGCTACAACATTGACCAGCTGAATGGCAGACATACACAATACACTGATAGCCCTTGGTGACTACAACATTGACCAGCTGAATGGCAGACATTCACAATACACTGATAGCCCTTGGTGACTACAACATTGACCAGCTGAATGGCAGACATTCACAATACACTGATAGCCCTTGGTGGCTACAACATTGACCAGCTGAATGGCAGACATACACAATACACTGATAGCCCTTGGTGACTACAACATTGACCAGCTGAATGGCAGACTTACACATTACACTGATAGCCCTTGGTGGCTACAACATTGACCAGCTGAGTGGCAGACATTCACAATACACTGATAGCCCTGGGTGACTACAACATTGACCAGCTGAATGGCAGACATTCACAATACACTGATAGCCCTTGGTGACTACAACATTGACCAGCTGAATGGCAGACATTCACAATACACTGATAGCCCTTGGTGGCTACAACATTGACTGGCTGAATGGCAGACATACACAATTTTCTGTAGCACATGGTGTCCATCAATCTAAAGCTTTCACCTTTGTGTGAAACCACTGACTACCACTCAAGCTTGGACCACATATATATATATGTCTGATATGCCTCACGGAACAGGTGTCATGGAAACCTTCTGGAGAGACCATAAACTGTCTGGATTGCCTTTGAAATGTTCTATAAATAGAAATTTTCAATATAAGCTAAAATGCAAGTGTATTAAATTTCAATGATGGGCATTATGGCATGTAATGACATTTTACGCGTGGCAACAATATATACAGGTATTAATTGTCTTGTCATGTTGTATATTTGGGGGGCAAGTGAGATATCACACTCTTGTGATGACAGTTAGGCCCTGAAATTATTCGTAATCGGGATGTTTACAACTTGAGTGATCAGTTTACAATACAAAATTGATAAGCATAAATTTAAACTTTGAATTTAGAAAGTATTATTATTAAATAAGAGGAGTGTTAGAATATTCAAATATTCGTTCGAAAGGTTGACCGAATATGGAATACCACAATGGCCATTCGTTGACATCCCTACAATAAAGTTACATTTACTTATTCCTCAATAAACAAAAATCCTACTGCAAAATTGCCTTTGTCAACATGAAAATCCCGACTTTAATGCAGTTTCCACATTATATCCCCCATTGTTTTTTGTTGTTCATTTATAACCCAAAAGATGCGAATTCCCAGGGATTTCATTTTTGAAACTAATTTTCATTACATAAATCTTATGCATGAGCTGTGCCAATACTTCATTATAAATAACCATGAATTAATGAAATATTAATTGGAACGAAAATGTCAATTCTCAGCTTTTAACATTGACTGGTGTCCCATATCTATCTGCCTTGATCAGCAACTTTATGTTTTGGCTTTCAACATTGACTGGTGTCCCATATCTATCTGCCTTGATCAGCAACTTTATGTTTTGGCTTTCAACATTGACTGGTGTCCCACATCTCACTGCCTTTATCAGCAACTTTATGTTTTGGCTTTTAACATTGACTGGTGTCCTACATCTCACTGCCTTGATCAGCAACTTTATGTTTTGGCTTTTAACATTGACTGGTGTCCCACATCTCACTGCCTTTATCAGCAACTTTATGTTTTGGCTTTTAACATTGACTGGTGTCCTACATCTCACTGCCTTGATCAGCAACTTTATGTTTTGGCTTTCAACATTGACTGGTGTCCCACATCTCACTGCCTTTATCAGCAACTTTATGTTTTGGCTTTCAACATTGACTGGTGTCCCACATCTCACTGCCATGATCAGCAACTTTATGTTTTGGCTTTCAACATTGACTGGTGTCCCACATCTCACTGCCTTTATCAGCAACTTTATGTTTTGGCTTTCAACATTGACTGGTGTCCAACATCTCACTGCCTTTATCAGCAACTTTATGTTTTGGCTTTCAACATTGACTGGTGTCCCACATCTCACTGCCTTGATCAGCAACTTTATGTTTTGGCTTTTAACATTGACTGGTGTCCTGCATCTCACTGCCTTTATCAGCAACTTTATGTTTTGGCTTTCAACATTGACTGGTGTCCCACATCTCACTGCCATGATCAGCAACTTTATGTTTTGGCTTTCAACATTGACTGGTGTCCCACATCTCACTGCCTTGATCAGCAACTTTATGTTTTGGCTTTCAACATTGACTGGTGTCCCGCATCTCACTGCCTTTATCAGCAACTTTATGTTTTGGCTTTCAACATTGACTGGTGTCCCACATCTCACTGCCTTGATCAGCAACTTTATGTTTTGGCTTTCAACATTGACTGGTGTCCTACATCTAACTGCCATGATCAGCAACTTTATGTTTTGGCTTTCAACATTGACTGGTGTCCTACATTTTTTTTTAAAATAATTTTACTTCGTGTGCCTTTAAAATTAGGAAAATTATATGCGCGACAGAACCCAAATTTGGTTAATTAAGCTGTGGCTGGTGTTTCTTATATATATGAGGGGATGCAAGAGCAAAGATTCTTTTATAAAAGGTTAAATACACAAAAACCTGACTTAACAAAAGAAATTCAGCCAGAGGGGGGGGGGGGGTGGAATGAGACAAGTGGTACCATCAGTGCTTTGATTTTAGTAGTATAAGTAACATATTGACCTACTTCCTCAGTTTATCTAGAATGTTCCCCGCCCCGGAGCCCACCACTGCTACATGCACTAAAAGTATGACATACTAAACATTGCAGTATGTGTAGACATTACGTGTAGTCAGAACGTGTCACAATTTATAAAATTGTCAAGAATTGCTGTAATGAGAGTGTGAAGCGAATAGCTAGAAAAATTAGTCGCCTAAATATGCCTAATTATATAAGCAAAATTGTTTTTTGGCGCCATGATGAAATATATTGATAAAACAGTATTTTATTACTTCATAATCACATACTTTGTCAACTTGATTTACTGCCTGGTAATAAAGCTTGGCACGATAATGTTTGCGTCTGATGTATTAACACCGTTTAATTTGACCAGAATTTGCTGACATATTGTCACTTGATAAGACAGATTTATTTTGGAGTATTGTGTCAATCGTATATTGATATGTAATTCAAATTCTGACGTGAACCAATCATAAATGATTATTATTATCGATAATGTGTACTGTTGGTCATCGTTGAAACAGTTCATTACAGGTGAAACGTCTTTCATGATAGGAATGTGTTTAGTTCATGTAATACATAGTTCCCACATCTACAATATTTACTGTACTTGTTTTTAGCTTTCGGCCATTTTGATAGGCAAAACTGATAAGCCCTTATAGGAGTAATTTCTATTATTTGATAATAGAGAAAATACCAAGAGAATTTGCATGTGGCAACCACTTTTCTTCAACTTACTGAGCCCACATGAGCATAATGAATAAGTTCTTTTTTATATATCTGGGCCGGTATTACAGAAACATCTTAGGTGAATCTTAAATATTTTCACTTAAGTTCAAAACTTCAAATGGATTTAATTCCAAAACCTCATTAGAACTGTTACACTTTTTTTATGGTTATGACTGCAAGATATTAACACTATTCATTTATCACTCTTGATTTGACCATATAATAGCCTGTATGTTAAATAAACCAGTTCAGGAGAATGAAGATTTTACTTAAGATGTTTCTGTAATATTGCCCCTGGTTTTAGTTTATCATCGTTTTCATTGTATTCCCCATAAACTTTAAGGAAATTTGCCTATTAAAACGGCTGACAATTCAGAACAAGGGAGATAAATATTGTAGATGTGAGAACTATGTATAGATTTTTTATGAGCGTAGTTATATGAAGTTACAGTTGTAATTATAGTGTGACTATGAATTACTGTCGTTTAAACGTGTTCAATGCAGGAATGGTGAAGTTTCCTTTACAGCATTTTTTTTACTTGAAAATTTCACTTTTTGATATAAAAATGGGCTTCCTCGAATGTGTTTTTGTTTGCTACAGTACCTGCATGTCACAGACGGCCTGGTTAAAAAGTTACAAATTTGCATCATAATATACTTAAAAAAATTCTCAGTTAATAATCGAGGGTTCATAAAAAAGTTTTTTTGTCTTGGTTAAATATTTCGTGTTTTAATTTTTTGGTAAAATTTAAATTTGAAGAAGAGGTTTTGTTAAATTAATTGCTTTGTGATATTTTTGCTCTTTCTTGTCGGGATTATGTCCACATAAAACATCTATGTAAAAGTGCCTTAAATAATCTTGGCTGCTTAATAATTGTTTTTGACTTAATTGTGAGTGTTGATGCTTTTAGCTGTCTTGAACTAAGTAATCAGGTTGAAATATGTATTATACAAGAGATGGATGGCCTGGCATAATCCCACTTATTTCTATGAACTGTAACCTCTTATGACCTGCTGAATGGATTTTCACCAAACTTGGTTTGACTGGCATAAACTTTCTTCAAATGGTTATGATCCTACACATGAGTTGGCACAAGAGCTAAAAAAGATAAAATTTTAATGACTTATCCTCTTGAATTGTTAGACAGAGGTTCATCAATTCATCATTGAAAAGCAAATAGCTAATGGCTAGAGCTAAATGTAGATTCAATCTTTATACAACTTGTGTCTCAGAGATGCTTGGCTAGAGCTAAATGTAGATTCAACCTTTATACAACTTGTGTCTCACAGATGCTTGGCTAGAGCTAAATGTAGATTCAACCTTTATACAACTTGTGTCTCAGAGATGCTTGGCTAGAGCTAAATGTAGATTCAACCTTTATACAACTTGTGTCTCACAGATGCTTGGCTAGAGCTAAATGTAGATTCAACCTTTATACAACTTGTGTCTCACAGATGCTTGGCTAGAGCTAAATGTAGATTCAACCTTTATACAACTTGTGTCTCAGAGATGCTTGGCTAGAGCTAAATGTAGATTCAACCTTTATACAACTTGTGTCTCACAGATGCTTGGCTAGAGCTAAATGTAGATTCAATCTTTATACAACTTGAGTCTCAGAGATGCTTGGCTAGAGCTAAATGTAGATTCAATCTTTATACAACTTGTGTCTCAGAGATGCTTGGCTAGAGCTAAATGTAGATTCAACCTTTATACAACTTGTGTCTCAGAGATGCTTGGCTAGAGCTAAATGTAGATTCAACCTTTATACAACTTGTGTCTCAGAGATGCTTGGCTAGAGCTAAATGTAGATTCAATCTTTATACAACTTGAGTCTCACAGATGCTTGGCTAGAGCTAAATGTAGATTCAACCTTTATACAACTTGTGTCTCAGAGATGCTTGGCTAGAGCTAAATGTAGATTCAACCTTTATACAACTTGTGTCTCAGAGATGCTTGGCTAGAGCTAAATGTAGATTCAACCTTTATACAACTTGTGTCTCAGAGATGCTTGGCTAGAGCTAAATGTAGATTCAACCTTTATACAACTTGAGTCTCAGAGATGCTTGGCTAGAGCTAAATGTAGATTCAACCTTTATACAACTTGAGTCTCACAGATGCTTGGCTAGAGCTAAATGTAGATTCAACCTTTATACAACTTGAGTCTCAGAGATGCTTGGCTAGAGCTAAATGTAGATTCAATCTTTATACAACTTGAGTCTCAGAGATGCTTGGCTAGAGCTAAATGTAGATTCAACCTTTATACAACTTGAGTCTCACAGATGCTTGGCTAGAGCTAAATGTAGATTCAATCTTTATACAACTTGAGTCTCAGAGATGCTTGGCTAGAGCTAAATGTAGATTCAACCTTTATACAACTTGAGTCTCACAGATGCTTGGCTAGAGCTAAATGTAGATTCAACCTTTATACAACTTGAGTCTCAGAGATGCTTGGCTAGAGCTAAATGTAGATTCAATCTTTATACAACTTGAGTCTCAGAGATGCTTGGCTAGAGCTAAATGTAGATTCAACCTTTATACAACTTGAGTCTCAGAGATGCTTGGCTAGAGCTAAATGTAGATTCAACCTTTATACAACTTGTGTCTCAGAGATGCTTGGCTTAGTTTCATTTGATTATCTCTTCTGTTTTGAGGTTAAAATGATTCCGAAGTGTTAACTGCCCACTTAATTTCACTGTCAATTAGTCTTTGTCGTATTAGTGCTACTTCTATTAATGTTTTAATGATTCTGATTGGCAGATACCAGTCTAGTGGTGTGTTTTAATGATTCTGATTGGCAGAACCAGTCTAGTGGTGTGTTTTAATGATTCTGATTGGCAGATACCAGTCTAGTGGTGTGTTTTAATGATTCTGATTGGCAGATACCAGTCTAGTGGTGTGTTTTAATGATTCTGATTGGCAGATACCAGTCTAGTGGTGTGTTTTAATGATTCTGATTGGCAGATACCAGTCTAGTGGTGTGTTTTAATTATTCTGATTGGCAGATACCAGTCTAGTGGTGTGTTTTAATGATTCTGATTGGCAGATACCAGTCTAGTGGTGTGTTTTAATGATTCTGATTGGCAGATACCAGTCTAGTGGTGTGTTTTAATGATTCTGATTGGCAGATACCAGTCTAGTGGTGTGTTTTAATGATTCTGATTGGCAGATACCAGTCTAGTGGTGTGTTTTAATGATTCTGATTGGCAGATACCAGTCTAGTGGTGTGTTTTAATGATATGTGTAGGAGTTAAGGCCCTTATATCTGTGTATTTTAACTCTTAGGTTCATCTTCTATCGTGCTATAAATGGCTTTAAATTTTTTAGGGAATTGTAACATTTATCAGCACTTTTCTTTAATCAACAATAAGAAAGATGAGACATTGAAGTATATTAAGTCAGTTGTGAAATTATGGTAATATAGTTGATCAGGATCAGGTTAATTTGTCCCGACAGCTATCAACAACTTAGATTTTGTCTTGTTCATGTAGACCAATTAACAAGAAATATCTGAACAAAGATGGTCAGCACAATTTGAAGGTTACAATTGCTTGTGCTACATAAAAAGTTGCCGAAATGTTTCGATTGCTGGTCACTACAGATCCACAATGGATTTCAATGATTCACCTTAATTTGGTAGATTTCGGTATGGTATTGTGCCCTTTATCAAAAGGTTGACCAATCTGCATCAATGTTACAAACGTTGTTAGGTTGAAGAGAAATTGCCTTGGTATCTTAAGGTAAGCTTTGATTGGTTTTCACAACACTGATAGGCAAATAGCAAAACCATGTTAGTACGGCTGCATCGAAAAAAGATAGTGGAAATGGTATTTTACAACATGGTATAAATGTGTTGATGCATACTTTAGTCAAACACTGATACAGAAATACAACTGTTAGGCCAGACTTTATCGAAACGTTAAGTGCCACTTACGTCATTCAGTTGGGTAATCAACAGGTTCTTTTTATATGCACTTTAAAAATGTGAAAACAGTGAATTTGTTAACATATTAAAGTTTTATCTGGATATTTAAACATGGGTATTTATCAGCTAGCATGCCTTATCTCTGCTCCTTTGATGTTATAAATATAAACATGCTAAATGTTTTAAATGCAGCCATGTGATTTGTGTGGAAGTTTTGTAAAGCAAATCTAATTGAAAGCGAAACTAATCTATATGCATATAAGTAATAAGAAACATTGTTTCGCTACTTCGCTTGAATTGTGTTCCATGGTTATATTGTGTTCATTTCGTAGCAACATAATATGTATATTTATGTATTTACAGCCGATTAATTCCAAGAATTTACAAGTAATTAGTGATGATATAATTATGTAATTACCATGGTGTAGCTAGTTAGGTTATTTTGTAATTTTGACATATCCCTGTCTTAACCAATCATCTTTGAGGATATGTCTGTCACTCTGCTGTAACCAGTACTCCGCCACTCTGCTGTAACCAGTACTCTGTCACTCTGCTGTAACCAGTACTCTGTCACTCTGCTGTAACCAGTACTCTGTCACTCTGCTGTAACCAGTCCCCAATTGGAATAGGGGCACTAAGATTTAGCCTTGTCTGTCATACGAAACTTTGTTGTTTATCTCCTGAACCCTTGGACCTACAGTTTATAGGAATGTTTATCAGCCGTGAAGTTGTGCACCTCAGATTAAATTGAGTCCCTTTTTAATTATCCACCAAGAAAAATAGACTTGATTGAATAAAGTGGGGGCACCTGTGTCCCCTGTGGATACATTCCTAGTTCTCTAATGAAATACAAGTATGTTTTGCTTCGATTGTGTCTCCATGGTGTGTTCAACTTTCTGTGCTAAGATTTCTAGTTAAGTAATAAAACAATAAGTATGCTAATTATTGTTTTATTAAGTGCAATATAAACTAAAAACAAATGAGGAATTTAGACTTTGATAAAGTGTTTTCATTCAAAACTGAAACTCATTTTATTTAAGAAGTCAGTTACATTGGAATTGCAACATGGAAAGTAATATTTTGCTCATTTTTATACGTATTATGGGAACACCCGTGGCGGGAAGGCGGGTGAACGGCATCCACATGTTGTCTGCTCTCTAAGTCAAAGAGTTTTCATCCGATCTTTACCAAACTTTGTGAAAATGTTTGTGGGCATAATATCTCTGCCAAGATCGATAACCAGCCACATCGCCCCAGGCACTTCTGAATTATGGCCCTTGAATTATCCAAAATTGGCCAAATTAACCTTGTCCGCTCTCTAAGTCAAAGAGTTTTCATCTGATCTTTACTAAACTTGGTGAAAATGTTTGTGGGCATAATATCTCGGCCAAGTTCGATAACCAGCCACATCGCCCCAGGCAATTCGGGAGTTATCACCCTTTGATTTTAGAAATTACCTAAAAATTGTCTTGTTTTAACTCTGAGCTCTGACTTATATTTTGTGACAGTTTGCCACTCTTGTTTATCATTAGTTTACCTAAACAAACATGAAATATATATTTCCTATAGTTAAAACATCAATAAACATGCATTAACAAAGAATGAACTCATAATGTATTGATTGGTATCTGTTGAAGAAAGATATTTGTACATCATAAAATTTAATACAATCAGTTTTTTTAACAATCAGGCTATTTTAACAATCAGGCTATTTTAACAAGTTTTGTCTATTAGTTATATGGTTAAAAAAGATATTTTCAATCGGTTATACATTGCAATGGTTCGTATTAGAGATGTTTAAGCCAATATGACAACAATACTGGATGAAGCCAATTCAAACATTTTATGTTCAGATCAGCCAGATACATCTTTATAAATATACGTGTACCAATTGACTTATTTGGTGAAATTCTTGGGAATAATGGTTAATATTCAAGCTGGCCTGTAATTAATTCACAGACCAGTGGGTAATTATAGTAAATATTACTTACAGTTATCAGTCTGGATGACAGATACATTAGTGATGAAAATGTCATGTGATTTATGATGTAGCCAAAATTCCCTGTTAACCTTTTTGACATTCACAATATCTGACAATTTATCGTTATTTTGCTATGTGGGTTTAGGTGGATTTGTTAAATTTCTGATCGGATTATTCCTGATGAAAGGATTCCAGAAACTGTAGAATTTCTTAATTACTTATTTCTTACAAGAATATAATATTACGTAAAGTTTGTTTCGTAATTGAAACCCCTAATGTGACATTTGATCCTTTTATTTGAAATTTTAGTTTGTTATTATCACCAATTATTTCTTAGTTACGATTTATTCATTATATCATTTTTGCGAAATATTATTTTGTTGTTAGGAAAATATTATTTTGTTTTTATAAAAATATTATTCCGTTTTTGGTGTAGTACTATTTTGTAATTACGCGATACAATTTCATTAAAATAGAATACTCTCGCTTAATTAAGAAACAATTTTTGTAATTGCGAAATTGTAATTTGTAAAAATTAACACATAACAAAAAGTGTCCTATAGAACTGTAGGGGCTTCTGTAGTTGCAAAAGTGTTCTTCTATATATGACTATAATATTGTAGATTTGGGTGATCCTGTTTGTAGTATAAACTGGTATTGTTGAGTATTTGGTACTATTTGTATAATATAAATGAATACAGTACATCAATGTGAGGATCAAGTTACATAAATTGATTTCAAGTTCAGATGAAATATTTTGTAATGTCACCATAACTTATGATTTCTTGATTCATTTGATGAAAGTGTTTTTGTGTTTAAGGAGAGTGAAGAGAATCCCAGGGGATTTCATCTATTTGCCATACGTCCCTTGTACGTTGTTTTATGGATGCAAATTGCTTATCTATATAACATCACATGTAGATTACGTATTATTGTATTCTTCTGCATGATGAGACAAAAATATGTTGTCGTCCTTTTAAGTCCACTCGTTTGTGGATGCATCAATCCACTACTGCCATGTTGTTTGATATTAGATTGATAAGAAACGGAGGATTGGCATTAGGAACGGAGAATTTACAGAATTTATCTAAATATTTACAGAATAAATCATATTTCACTTTATTCTGCATATTTTATTCTGCAAAAATTTTTTTTTTCATTTTTTACCTAACCAAACATGAAAAATATATTTCCTATGGTTAAAACATCAATAAACATGCATTAACTAAGAATGAACTCATAATGTATTAATCCATATTTGTTGAAGAAAGATGTTTGTACATCATAGTTTTTTTAATCCAGTTTTTTTAACAATCGGGCTATTTTACAAGTTTTGTCTGTTAGTAATATGATAAATAAAAGTTTTTTCAATCAGTTATACATTGCAATGGTTCGTATTAGAGATGTTTTATATTTTCAATCAGTTATACATTGCAATGGTTCTTATTAGAGATGTTTTAGCCATTATGTAACAACATTTTATGTTCAGATAAGCCAGATATATCTTTAAGTATGATGTTATAATTCCGTGAGAATGAAAATTGCACATCATTATATTTATGTCAGTTATTGATCTAAATTATGGGCCTTTTTTTTAATTGCATTGCATGTGTATAGGAAATGTTTTCTGTTTCTCGCAAATTGTTGTTGACAGGTGGATAAAGTTTTCTCTATTTTGTTTAAGGAGTCAACGAAATGTGCTTAAATATAATTTAATGTTAATTGTGATTTTCTCTTTTGTGAAGTGAAAAGAATTTCTTTATGATTCAGTAACTATATAATAGCATTAATATTTTTATTTGCCTATCAAAATAGAGGAAGGAATTTACTTCACTCTTGTGCGTCTGTCTGTTGCAATTTGTTTATGCAACAATTTCAATATGTTTTCTGCACAAACATTTGGGCTTAAATGATTACTAGGAATATATGCTTAGTACTTTAAACCATTACATTCTGTTTATTTAAGTTTTATTTATAAAATTTTCTATTACATTGAATATCAAATGTTCAATTCTATGTATAAAAAATATTTTGTTCTTTTTCATAAAAAAATCCTTTTTAATTAATTGTATAATGTCATAAAATTTGGAGTACCTCTGGCAGAGGGTGAGGAAAGTTCCATCCCAAATAGTTTAGATATTATAAGCTGGCTTTGCATCCTATGATAAAAAAAAATGTTACAATATGTTTATAATTCCTCTAAAAATTATCACTCGATACAACTCATCTGACTTTGCTAGCATATAGCTTGATTTTCTAGTACATGATCAATAATAGTTAGAAATGCTGATAAGACAGCGTGGCAGTCTAAACCTTGAAATATTGATCAGTAACACAGTCTGGGGACAATCTATAATAACGTTTTTCTCGTTTTTCTCTCTCGTTTCTCTGACAAATATTACACTTATCTTGGATAAAAAGCTATGATACCTGTTACAATTTGATGATCGGTTAGACAATAATTCGGTGTTATGTTTATTTATGTTATTGAACAGGAATACATTATTTTATCTAAGTGATCATCGTATTCGATTCTAGACAATGCAGGTATGTCTCATGTGGTCGTACAGTCATGTGTATTGTATTATGTTGATAGTGAAACAAGGAAGAAAAATTGTGAGAGAGAGGTTACAATGTATTTGTCAGTTATGTAAAGAGAGAGGTTACAATGTATTTGTCAGTTATGTAAAGAGAGAGGTTACACTGTATTTGTCAGTTATGTAAAGAGAGAGGTTACACTGTATTTGTCAGTTATGTAAAGAAAGAGGTTACACTGTATTTGTCAGTTATGTAAAGAGAGAGGTTACAATGTATTTGTCAGTTATGTAAAGACAGAGGTTACACTGTATGTGTCAGTTATGTAAAGAGAGAGGTTACAATGTATTTGTCAGTTATGTAAAGAGAGAGGTTACACTGTATGTGTCAGTTATGTACAGAGAGAGGTTACACTGTATTTGTCAGTTATGTAAAGAGAGAGGTTACAATGTATTTGTCAGTTATGTAAAGAGAGAGGTTACACTGTATGTGTCAGTTATGTAAAGAGAGAGGTTACAATGTATTTGTCAGTTATGTAAAGAAAGAGGTTACACTGTATTTGTCAGTTATGTAAAGACAGAGGTTACAATGTATTTGTCAGTTATGTAAAGAAAGAGGTTACACTGTATTTGTCAGTTATGTACAGAAAGAGGTTACACTGTATTTGTCAGTTATGTAAAGAGAGAGGTTACACTGTATTTGTCAGTTATGTAAAGAGAGAGGTTACAATGTATTTGTCAGTTATGTAAAGAAAGAGGTTACACTGTATTTGTCAGTTATATACAGAAAGAGGTTACACTGTATTTGTCAGTTATGTAAAGAGAGAGGTTACAATGTATTTGTCAGTTATGTAAAGAAAGAGGTTACACTGTATTTGTCAGTTATATACAGAAAGAGGTTACACTGTATTTGTCAGTTATGTAAAGAGAGAGGTTACACTGTATTTGTCAGTTATGTAAAGACAGAGGTTACACTGTATTTGTCAGTTATGTAAAGAGAGAGGTTACACTGTATTTGTCAGTTATATACAGAAAGAGGTTACACTGTATTTGTCAGTTATGTAAAGAGAGAGGTTACACTGTATTTGTCAGTTATGTAAAGAGAGAGGTTACACTGTATTTGTCAGTTATGTAAAGAGAGAGGTTACACTGTATTTGTCAGTTATATACAGAAAGAGGTTACACTGTATTTGTCAGTTATGTAAAGAGAGAGGTTACACTGTATTTGTCAGTTATGTAAAGAGAGAGGTTACACTGTATTTGTCAGTTATGTAAAGAGAGAGGTTACACTGTATTTGTCAGTTATGTAAAGAGAGAGGTTACACTGTATTTGTCAGTTATGTAAAGAAAGAGGTTACACTGTATTTGTCAGTTTTTCTATCATAACAAGACTACTGTTCATGATTATACGGCTTTGATTTTAGATCCATGTATATACTATCTTGTATCAAATTATGCTTAGTAGCTGTTTGTGACTGAGCTTACTTGTAAATTCTTGTAAGAGATATTGTTTATCATAATTATAAGTAGATGTACAATTTGTTTGATGTTATATTCTATCTGGCTTGCATGAATGGTTTTATGCAAAAGTTGTGTAACTTTATTTTGAAAAAGAGGTATTGTTGAGTTGTAGAAATCAGTCTATTCCTCAATAATTATACTCTCTGTCTTGTACATTTAATTAACATTTGATTTTAAATGTCAGGGTACTCTAGAGAATTCTAGCTTTATGAAGACCTTACTGGAGAACTGAGTCATGGTAACAAATATACTACACTATTCATTGTTGATTGAATTTATTGAAATCAAATTTTTCTAGATTCATGTTCATAGTATATAGTGTGTCATACCTGGTGGCTGATGATAACAATTGATTTGGTATTGATAATAAAATGTAGATAGATGTAGAGTCACATTCATAAATGAGAACCCTTGACAGATTCAGATATATTAAGGGTCCTTTTATGGAGAATAAGGCACACACGGGGAGGGGACACGATGCGCATGCTGAAATAATAAGAAAGTAAAAAAAAATGTCTCACATCAAAAGACCATCCTATCCTTACGCAGATAAACTTAATTTTTTTTTTCAAAATCTATTATGTTTTATGTTGTTTCATGGTGTGATATAGTGCAGGGCCTTCGAGCCTTCGTTATTTGGATAAATATTGACCCCATTCCTCCACCAAAATAGTATATTTTTTCCCTCCATTCAAATTCAATCTTCATCATCGAAGCCCTGGAAAAATCTAATTTTTAACTAAAAATATAAGGTGTTCTGACTGTGTTTAGTTTACCAATGCGTCCAATGGTTACATGAGGAATACTGTATGTATACACCAGTATCAGAAAGACTGTGACCCCTGTCGGACCCCTGTGACCCCTTCCCCCAAGTAGAATGAGGCCCCACAATATACAGATTGGTTTGAACTGATTCTCAGATGTGTGGTCTGCATATTTTTGTAATGCTATCTTGCCACAGCTAGCTTTTTTGAAAGTTTAATTTTTCTGTTTACGTTCTGCCACACAGTGTGACTGCCACATGTTGGAAAAAAATTGTTCAAATCCGTCAAATCCCCTACATTGATTATAGCAGTGTATGTATGACTTCAACAGGTGTGCATTTTTGTTTTGAAAAAAGTAAAAGTGCATGATGTTAATTTCTTGCATTGAACAACATCTGGTTGTCTGAGTGTTTGCGGAAATATCTCGATTTAAATGTTGATTGTGTGAATCTGAGGTTTGGAATCATCCTGGCATTTTCAAAACAATTACTTAGTAATTTAAACCTGTGTGCGCAGATTGTCAAAAGCAAGATTTTAATCATCTAACATAGTACACAAGCACTTCTGATTAGGCCATATTTAAAAAAGCGTTTGTATGGTATAATCAAAAATTATTTTGCGGGAAAGATGTTTTCTAGCTGTGTATTAATAGTTACCTTGTAACACCGTAAAAATACTAATAAAAAGTTACTTACCCACCTACCTTCCAACCTACCCACCTACCTACCTTACCTACCTACCTACCTTACCTACCTACCTTTACCTACCTTACCTACCTTACCTACCTTACCTACCTACCTACCTTACCTACTTACCTACCTTACCTACCTACCTTTACCTACCTTACCTACCTTACCTACCTTACCTACCTACCTACCTTACCTACCTTTAACCTACCTTACCTACCTTACCTACCTTACCTACCTACCTACCTTACCTACCTTTACCTACCTTACCTACCTTCCAACCTACCCACCTACCTACCTTACCTACTTACCTACCTTACCTACCTACCTTTACCTACCTTACCTACCTTACCTACCTTACCTACCTACCTACCTTACCTACCTTTAACCTACCTTACCTACCTTACCTACCTACCCACCTACCTTACCTACCTTCCAACCTACCTACCTTACCTCCTACCCTACCTACCCTACCTTACCTACCTTCCAACCTACCCACCTACCCACCTACCTACCTTACCTACCTACCTACCTTACCTACCTTACCTACCTACCCAGCTACCCACCTACCTTACCTACCTACCCGACCTACCTACCTTACCTACCCAGCTACCCACCTACCTTACCTACCTACCTACCCAGCTACCCACCTACCTTACCTACCTACCCTACCTACCTACCTACCCTACCTACCCTACCTACCCTAAGAAAATGCCAGCATTTAGAGACGTAATATTGAGTTATTTGTTCCTTGTTGAAATGTTGATAAAATGAATCCAGTAATTTATGTAAGGTAATGATTTATATGCACTGTTTATATTTTTAGTAACATTTACCGATGATCACCTGAGGTTCATAAAACCATATGTACTTTACATAAGAAAAAATATTAAACATACTTTTATGAATAAATGCATGGGCAGCGTATTTATTTAAATATTTAATTATGTAACACAGTTACTTAATTAGCAATTATCAAGAAATTCTTTAAAGAAATCTTTGTGACTAACAAAGTACAATGGGTTGACATTTCTTCTGTGATATTAAAAAGAACAAGTTTGATAAATTAATGTTCTCGAACTATCATATTCAGTAAATTTGTACTTTATTTTTAGAACCAAAAATGGTGCTGTTGTATAATTATGAGATTGTCCGAATTTTATAGTTTCCTTCTTAAAGCAAGAAATATCTTTAAAAAAGATAAACAGCGTAGATAGAATGATGTATTCCGGTATGTTAAATATAATAATGTTTTTTTGCAAATTGTCGAAAAATAAATCCTAACAAAAAGGATATATACATACATGCTTAAACATATTAACTACTTGCGAGATTTAACGATTGCTGGTCACTCCAGATCCAAAATGGATTTCGGTCAATTCACCGAAATTCAGTGGATTTCGATAATGTAACGTACCCTTTATCGAAAGGTTAACCAATCTGCGTCAAGGTTACAAACGTTTTTCAGCTGAAGAGAAATTGCCTTAATGTAAGATTTGATTGGTTTACACAACACTGATAATTATGCAAATAGCAAAAAAAATTGTTAGTAAAGCCGCGCCAAAAAATGGGGCATGTAAAACGCCAGAATCCAAATAGGGGAGGGGGGGGGTAACAAATGCTGTTTTCCTATTCCCACATTAACAAACTGACTGAGCCGAACTGACTGAGCTTGTTTGATAACTTAAAACAGTTCATAATAGGACGCTTAGGATGCAAACTATGCATGTTACATCCATATAGGCCCTTATAATGGTTGGATCTGTCTCTAAATGCTCTCGCTTCATGTTTTTGTGTTCATTGCAAGATGTGTGACTGATCAATTTGCTTCATCTCGTATGTTCTACCATTATGCTACTTAATGAGTGAAATATATTTTTGTTGTAATTTTAATCATCATTGCTTGCCACCCATAAGGGTTCATTTATGTGGGAACGTTGAACATTTGCTTGCCTTGGTACCAAAACATCAAATAATGTTCATTAAAGTACCTTAATTTTCCACAGCTTTGAATTTTTTTTATGATTTTGTAGAATTTTTTTCTGAAATTATCAGGAGCTCAATTTGCCTGCGTTTTTGTTAAACTTTCATTTGGTAACAAAAATCCTTGATCAGCTAATTTAAATATGAAATAATAATGTAACAAAAATATTATAATTCAATGATAGAAATTGCTCATGATTATGTAAATTACAATAATAATTATAAGAATCGTGAATGAATGAATATAATCCAAGACAATATTCCACATGCAAATACTCTGGATAATCAAAGTACATGTTTGCTCTCAGGTCAAAATGAGAGACTTAGATTTCAGAAATTTTGTAGTGATAATGATCTTATTATTTTGTCGTATCTCTGATCATAATTATCAATACTTTGATAGATGAATGCATGTATTTGTTACAAAGGATTTCCAGAATTTGCTATTATGATATTCAGTACTTGAAATATTATCTGATGTAAATGTTAACTATATTTTAAAATCATATCTGTTACGACGACGTATAGTCTTCATAATTGATTTTCCTCGCCCGTTGGGATTGTAACTGAACCGATCCGCATAATAGATGACAGTCTGCATATTATTTAGCATAATAGCTAAAAAGGCAATAAACAATTTAGGTGAAAAAAAACTTAATGTTTAGAAGGAATTTCATTTAATATGCATTGATGTATTTAAGGCAACATCTGCCGACATTTGTGTATTTACAGAAATGGTTGTCATAAAAAACGGCATGGTTGTGATAATCACAATAAGTAGTCAGTTGGATATTGATGTTTGCTGTTAATTTAAACGGCAAATAAGGAAGTGATGTGCATATATCATTAGTGACAATGATTGGCATATGACTAAGGTCAGCCTGAGTTTAATTCATTACACTTTACCACAATACATCAGGCATCATGCCTCTGATTATTGATGTATGTTTTACATTCTTGTGTCATTCAGGCTCGTGTCATATCAGGTTAATGACGTGCTCATGTTCTATATGTCATTGTGTTCCTACATTACGCGACCATAAACAGGGCTTTCACCATGGTAGTAAACAATCAAATCTCAATTTGAAGAATGGCAATTTAGGGACAATGTTACCCCTGTCCCTTCTGTCCATGTGAAAAATTGGAGTCTGATCAATAACTATTGACCTAATGTCTCCCCGATTGCTTGTAGACATAAAGGTTACACTTAGTTGACTGGTCTCATGATATAAAACAAAGGCTAGAGACCTAAAGTCTTATAATGCAAAGCATTGACAAATGTTAAGACGGAGCTCTGAACCAACCAATGAGAGGCTTGCATTTTGAGATTGGTCTCAAAACATTTGAAAACTTTATAAATAAAATCTTGAACATTATTAAGGTGAATGTTTGAATGAGAGTATGATAGTAAGTGGAGTGTTTGTAACTCTAGAATTTGTAATAATTTGTGACTGCATGAATTATAAGCAGGTATAAAAGTGTGCAGTATTGTTGGCAATTAAAATGTAGCTGTGTGTCACTGGTAGTGTCTGTCTGCATATATGCAGTATGTTGTCTGTTTATGTGCATGCCATGACCAAGTTTCAGGTAGGATAATAAATTCTTTGCATTCTGGTTAATTGCCATATGTAACATTAGGTTTGAAGTTTGTAGAAAAAAACAAACACCATGGATAAATACAACGTTGTACCACTCTGTGTATTTACTTTACGAGCTGGAGGTGTTATATGCTTCGTTTTAAAGCCTTTCTCTTAAATTTTAGCTGATAACGGTGCATAATGTAGCTTGTTTTCAAAATTAATTAGTCGTGCAGACATCACATTACAGGATTTTGCAATTAGGAGATGAGCCGTTCATTCATGTACGTTCCATATCAACTGCAGCAACAGTAGCAGTCATTTCATGAGTTAATGCTATTAACATTTTAACACTGTCTAATGTATTCTGCATTCTTTAGTAGCGATGATAGTGATAAATTTCTTTTTCTGGTAATTAAAGACTAAATCTAGCTTAGTTTTCACATTTTTTCATTACTTTTCATGATGCTTTTCGTTATGTCTGGCGATATACTTAAAGTGTCTGATTGAGGGGAAAACAATGTGTTTATCACCTTGTTGGGTATCATACATGTGACTATAGTAGGGAATGGCTTTCTGATAAGTTGTAGGGTTGAGTGTAGATATGTCACGATATATCAGTATCCACAATGGATGATGTAAAGGTTGACCTCAAAGTATGTGGGCTCCAGATTGCTGGTCACTCCAGATCCACAATGGATGATGTAAAGGTTGACCTCAAAGTATGTGGGCTCTAACATATACAGAGTTACCACCCATAAAATCCCCAAAATGTTAGAAATGTAATCCTCAATGTTTGGGAAATATAATTCTAAATGACATCACCGATATTCGCAATGTATGAATATTTTTTTCTTGCATTATATTTGTGTCCAAAATGTTTATTATTCAAGAGAACTGATATGTGTTTCATCTTGGTAAAGTGCTTGATAAACTATGATTTGTTGATCTTTTGATCTTCATGTCAACTTGGCTTCCTTGTTCGTGCTACAGAGGAACTTTCACAGAAACTGGATTTTTTTGAGCCCCTGAACGGCCCCCTCCGATTTATTTGTACATCTCTGAAGATTCAATTGGTTCTATGACTTTTGTATATAGGGTCCCCTCTGTAGTCCGAAGCATGCACCATTTATATGGGTATCATTAAGTTACTCTTCCAATAGCGTTGTCCTGTTCTTATAAACAAAAAAAGTACAAAAATGATTTTTTTTTTTTAATTTTCATTTCTTCAGAAGTTTTTGTCACACTCAGTTACTCAATCAGCAAGGAAACTTAGAATCACACTCAGTTACTCAATCAGCAAGGAAACTTAGAATCACACTCAGTTACTCAATCAGCAAGGAAACTTAGAATCACGCTCAGTTACTCAATCAGCAAGGAAACATAGAATCACACTCAGTTACTCAATCAGCAAGGAAACTTAGAATCACGCTCAGTTACTCAATCAGCAAGGAAACTTAGAATCACACTCAGTTACTCAATCAGCAAGGAAACTTAGAATCACACTCAGTTACTCAATCAGCAAGGAAACTTAGAATCACACTCAGTTTCTCAATCAGCAAGGAAACTTAGAATCACACTCAGTTACTCAATCAGCAAGGAAACTTAGAATCACACTCAGTTACTCAATCATCAAGGAAACTTAGAATCACACTCAGTTACTCAATCAGCAAGGAAACTTAGAATCACACTCAGTTACTCAATCAGTAAGGAAACTATTCTACTGTTGTCATTTTGTTTTTGATTATGATTTCTTTTCTAACTTTCGTGCCTTTTTGATAAGATTTAATATTGTAGTATTTAGCATTGATAAATTATTTTTGAAACTGTTAAGATTTTTATCCTTGCAACAGCAGCATTTTAAAATCCTTTCGCCTGCTACAATTTTATGCAACAGTCATTTATATCATTGTTGGTTGTCACCCTTAGATGTATATGCAGCAACGTGAGCATCATTATACTATGAGGTCAAAAATAGATCTTGATATCTTTTTTTCTTTTTCTATTTTCAGTACCTGTGTGAACAGACTCTCAAGATGACGAGTCTTAGGTAAGTCAAGATTATCTCCCCTGATTTAAGGTGATATTGGGACATTCATTGGGAGAAACTCTCCAAATGGGAAATCAGGGCATTCCCCTTTTCCAGCTCCTCAATCAGGAAGTGTGTTACTATATGTAGATTTTTTATTCTTGTTCAGGAAGCAAAACATCACTTTTTTGACAAAATAATTCTCGTTCTACAAGAACAAGTTTTCCTCCTGTCAGTTTTTAAAACCATAAAAAAATGCTGAATGCCGGAATTATAAATATCTAAACACCCTTCCTTGCCCTATCCAATCTCACAAAACAACTGAGATATGAGCAAAATTGCAGCTAAATGTTGTCTCAGATTTTTCTCATCTAAGATTGGACTTAAAATTGAGTTTCAAAATATTCTCACGAGATCCAAAAGGGGTTTGGACTCAAACTCAATCACTCTGATTTGAGCAAAATGTCAATATAGAGCTGAGATTTCTATTTGAGATGCTTTGGGAGATCAGGGCCCAATCTCTCAAAACATCTCAAATAGAAATCTGACAGCTCTATCTGCGATTTTGCTCAAATCAGAGCCTGAGTTTGAGACAATCTCATTTTGGATCTTTTGAAAACATTCTGAGAAAAAAACTTGTCTCATCTTTTTCGTTTTGTTATATTGATATTGAGTCTGGTCTCAGATGAGAAAAATCTCACTAATTTGAGACAATATTTGAGCTGAGATTGAGCTCAGATTGAGATGCTTCGGGAGATCGGGACCTGGGTCTGATTGGAAGCAGAAAAGGGGCATCCCCTTATTTCCTGTTCAGGAAGTTGCTCCCACTGACGTTATGGCCCTTCAGTTTTCTGCGCAATGTTGTTTGTTGATTCCCTATGAACAAGAATTAAATATTGATAAAGGACAGAATTAGAAAAACTTTTTTTTCTAAGACTGACCAATTTATGATGATTATGCCAGAAAATAGTGTCATTTCTGATTCAATTTAGCTGCAAGATGCCTACCTTAAAATTGATAATTCCAAGAGATTTGGACCAGGTAATTCTCGTAAATTGTGTTGTGTAAGGGTAAAAAAGTGTAACATGGTTCATTGATATACTGAATATAGCTGAAAATTAAGTGTTTAAATGCAATCTGACATGCAATTGTAACATTCTGGCGAACATTTCATTAGCAATAAACTGCATGCATACATGCAAATTTAATTAAAGTTTGATCAATTGCTGTAAAATGTTGTATTTTATCGCAGATTTAAAATTCAATGGGCATTTTTTTCCTGATGAACACAGTCATGTTAAAATGTAAAATATTCGATTGACAGATCTAAGATTTTGTCTGTTGATAGACCGCCTGTGTGGGTATTCAGAGAGGTGATGTCAAAACTAGTCGATCTGTGTATAAACAAACAAGCAGATACGGTAGTTTGGCATTCAACACTGACGACCAAACAAGCAGATACGGTAGTTTGGCATTCAACACTGACGACCAAACAAGCAGATACGGTAGTTTGGCATTCAACACTGACGACCAAACAAGCAGATGCGGTAGTTTGGCATTCAACACAGACGACCAAACAAGCAGATACGGTAGTTTGGCATTCAACACTGATGGCATCAACAAGCAGATACGGTAGTTTGGCATTCAACACTGACGGCCAAACAAGCAGATACGGTAGTTTGGCATTCAACACTGAGGACCAAACAAGCAGATACGGTAGTTTGGCATTCAACACTGATGGCATCAACAAGCAGATACGGTAGTTTGGCATTCAACACTGACGGCATCAACAAGCAGATACGGTAATTTGGCATTCAACACTGACGACCAAACAAGCAGATACGGTAGTTTGGCATTCAACACTGACGACCAAACAAGCAGATACGGTAGTTTGGCATTCAACACTGACGGCATCATATGACCCGCCAGCTGTATCAATTGTAACTGTAAGACAATCTCCGAGGTCCAAATTGTTACCAAAGGGGTTTGATCAATTTTGATCAAGTACTAATTTAAGGAGTGAAATTTTCTATTCGACAAAACTTGTAAACATCTCTCTCTAATGTGACAGTATACGTCTGTTATTGCTTTTCTAAATTGTTATTATTACGTGTAATCAGTATTATGATTTGGAATATTCAGTTAAATCAAATTTGGAATAAATTATTGTTGTACTGTTATGTTACCTAATACTAGACCCTTATGTGATGTGAATTTCAAATTTAGTTACGATACGGATATTACCATATAATATTATTAAATAACAATATTTTTCCTTGCTAATATGTACTTTAAGTTTATCAGATAATATGGTTTGTCAATTTTACACTTTGCTAAAAAAATATGTTTTTATTGTTATAGGATGAAAATATTTTTAAATAAATTTAGGAATATTGTTTGAGAAAATCTGTCAGGCCATTCGTGAAAAATCATTTGTGGGCGGTGCCCCTATCCTTAATTCTTTGGATAGATAGTTTGGTCAAATAGATTAGGACATTTTTGAATTTTAAACATGAAGTTTTGCATAGATGAAGCAAACAAACAGCGTGACTTTAAGGCCAAGCTTGATTGTAACTACGTATACAAACACTACTTCAGGTGTGGCCTCACTGTGTAACTACGTATACAAACACTACTTCAGGCGTGGCCTCACTGTGTAACTACGTATACAAACACTACTTCAGGCGTGGCCTCACTGTGTAACTACGTATACAAACACTACTTCAGGTGTGGCCTCACTGTGTAACTACGTATACAAACACTACTTCAGGTGTGGCCTCACTGTGTAACTACGTATACAAACACTACTTCAGATGTGGCCTCACTGTGTAACTACGTATACAAACACTACTTCAGGTGTGGCCTCACTGTGTAACTACGTATACAAACACTACTTCAGGTGTGGCCTCACTGTGTAACTACGTATACAAACACTACTTCAGGTGTGGCCTCACTGTGTAACTACGTATACAAACACTACTTCAGGTGTGGCCTCACTGTGTAACTACGTATACAAACACTACTTCAGGTGGGGCCTCACTGTGTAACTACGTATACAAACACTACTTCAGGTGTGGCCTCACTGTGTAACTACGTATACAAACACTACTTCAGGTGTGGCCTCACTGTCTAACTACGTATACAAACACTACTTCAGGCGTGGCCTCACTGTGTAACTACGTATACAAACACTACTTCAGGTGTGGCCTCACTGTGTAACTATGTATACAAACACTACTTCAGGCGTGGCCTCACTGTGTAACTACGTATACAAACACTACTTCAGGTGGGGCCTCACTGTGTAACTACGTATACAAACACTACTTCAGGTGGGGCCTCCCATTGACTTAACGTTTCAGTGATTTCGATTCTTGAAAAAGTACTGTTTTTTTTTCATTTGTTTTCAACTAATTAACATTGAATAGTCGTGGCTTTGTTAGTTTTCTGGGAAAATATTTAACAATATTGACTGCAGTCGTCTTAGCTGCTTGTGAGACTCTGTCAAAGTCATTAAGGAAAGTGGGGAAAACTTAAGGGAGCATGTCTTATCACTATTCACTGTATGGTATTGTACTTAGGATTTCCTCAAAATGCCTTTGTTCATTTGCCCAGATTTTCAGCTTTTGTGTAGTGTGGAAACCACGGAAACAATTGCCAAAAAAATGTTACGAGGAATTTTACGCGTAGATAACAATTATTTGTGTATTTTAGTTTTGTTTTCCGTGTACTTAATGTATTGTGTTTATATACCATGATAGTAACACATTATCTTGCATACCGTTTTTTTGTGACGAGACATTGCATTGCACGATAATACACTTTTCATCACGTCAACTACATCTCCCATTTATTGCCAGGTACATGCATGGTTTACGTCGATTGTTGCCGCTAGTTGCGTGAAAACAATAGTGTGGATCTCTGATGTGACTTTGAAATGAATAGATCCCATAATTATACAATTAACTGTTGACTGTTATTTATTATCATTTGATAATCTAAATTAAGGGTTAGAACTTAAAAAGCAATTAAAATGTTACTATGGCATACATCGCTGTCAAGATACTGCAGTTAGTTGTACAAGTTGACACTCGTAACTTTAATATTATTTCTGACGCCATCAACCGGGTCAAAGTATTTATAATTCACTTTTAATGAATTTGTCGGAGATGTTTCACATGTTGTAATCTTTGATCTTGTTAAGTAATTTTAACAACAATTTGCCTGAGCTGTGCAATCAATCATGCAGTTACCATGTAAATGTTAAGTTACAATCATAATGTTAATGATACCTGTTTTTATTAAAGATATATTATGCTCATTCTTTTGTTCATTTGTTTAACTAAACAATAATGAAATATATACTTTATCTAGTTAAAACTTCAATAAATATGCATTATCACAGAATACAGTTATAATGTATTTCTCTGTATTTGACGTAAAAAGACATTTGTATTATCATAAAATTAAAAGAACGTCAGTTTTTTAATAAGCAGGTGTTTTTTTACTAGTACCAATTTCTGTTAGCAATATGATTAAACAAGATTGTTTTAAACGGTTATACATGGCAATGGTTCTTATTAATGATGTTTTAGACTATGTAAACAATACTGGATGAAGCCCATTAAAAAATTTTAGGTTTAGATGAGCCACCAGATACACTTAAAAGATAATTTACCATTCAACATTTCGATAAATACTCTGCAGCTTTTTCAAATCAACTCTTCAGTTAAAGTACTTAAATATGTACTGATGCTTTATAGTTTTTTTCTCCGCAAATATTTTCAGGTGTAATTTTTATCTTTTGAGTATTTTAAGTAAAATATTTATTTATGAAAAGATCATTGATGATGCATTAATCGCTATTTAAATCTGTCAGAATGGGGTTGTGGTTTACTAAGGTTTTTGGATAAGATATGATATTTAGCATAATTCATGTCATTTTATAAATAGATCAGAATCGTCTTGGGCATATTTCCTCCCCATGAGGGAGATTGGGGTAAAAAAAGTGTAAACTTATTTATCTAAAGAAAAGTTAAAATTTCACTCGGAAAAATAATTATAAAAATTTTGTTTATTTTTGTAGTAATATATATTTATATTTCTGCAGCTGTCAAAACTCACATAGAGGCTCTTTGACCATCGGAACCATTTGTAGAGGACTTTGTTTACTTGATTTACATGATTCATTAATTCCATTCTGGCTTTAAAACATTTTCAGATGTTTAGGGTTCTCATGCCAATTAATTTATAACACATACATGTGAACTCCCCGATTTCCAAGGGAGACTCTTGGATTTGACAGGCCACTCCTGCTCTCCCAGCGCGATCTCCCGGCCGGTAGCCGCGATCTCCCGGTTTTCAAGCATTGTCATTAACAGCTTTATTATGATACGGTTATAGACATCAAATGACATAATTTCAGATGTGAAAAATCTCCTGCTTTGAGTCTCAATCTCCCGCTTTCAGGGTGCAATCTCCCGATTTGCATTCTGAAAAGGTTCACATGTATGATAACTTATAATAGGTATATTTGAGTAAAGATTTCAAAGAAACCCCTCCCCGCCTGTTAAGTCTGTTTTCTGGTTTGTGCATCCCTAGTATGTGGTACGTTTTGAAAATTTCCAGATTCCAGCTGATTTTCTTTTTTGGTTTGACCTGAATTAATTTAACTGATAAGCCACTGTGATATATCGACTAGTGCTTATCTTTTTTATACAGTAGTTTTGTTTATTGACATATTTCAACATGGCGGATTATTCGTCTTCTTGGCGCTATTGCTAGTTAACGAATTGCTGAAATATTAAACAAATACAGGACTTGTTGGCACTGAACTTAAAAAAATGAAATCGTTCAAGTACGTAAAAAATTGTAAATCTTCCCGATTAAACTATTCTAGTAGCAGTGAACTGCGGTCAACATTAATCTTAGTTTGTGTTTCCTTTATAGAGTTATATAATGCCGTTATGTTATGATTGCTGGTCACTCCAGATCCAAAATAGATTTCGGTAAAGTCACCGATATTCAGTGGATTTCAGTAAGGTAACTTACCCCTTGTCGAAAAGTTAATCAATCCGCGTCAAGGTTACAAACATTGTTTGGTTAAAGAGAAATTGCCTTGGTGGTTAACGTAAGACTTGATTGGTTTACACATTTACAGATATGCAAATAGCAAGACCATGTTATAACGGCTGCGCCGAAAAAAGGTTTGAATCAATATCGTTTCTGTTGATGACACTCCTTGCTCTATCCTTTATTATAGTTGCCATTCCTCAAGAACCTGTGAAAAAAATTTCCTCTCCAGAAATTTGCCATTCCTCAATAACCTATGAAAATTAGTAGGTTGTATATGTTGAGCTGGATGTTGACCTGGTTGTTTCATGTTCAGCATCTTGTTGGGGCTTCGTGTTTAACTTACAACTTGTGCTAATATCTTTTTAGAGAATGGTTGAAGCCAATTGTCAAGATAATGCATGTTGCTGACATTTTATCAAAGAAAAGTTCAATGGCATGTGTATATAATTATACAGGGTGCTAAAAAAGTTATTTCACTAAAGTTTGAATTGATATAAAATGCAAATAAATGCTGTGTGTGTACTCTGTTGTTGTTTTGCATAATGACGGGTACTGCTTTTTTCACGAATGTCTGTTTATTTAGAACTTTCTCAGGGAAGTGCACTAGTGGTCATTCAGGTCCCATTTCAACATAATTTCTCATGTATGTTCCTATGGTGGTCCTTTTCCAGATGCCTTCAAATAAAGTGGTTCAATTCACAACTCTGGTTGCCATGGTAACCCAATAGAAAAAAAATCCGCCTCTTCCCATTTCACAGATACTAAGGTGGTCTTAATTTCGATGTGGTCTATTAGTGAGGTTTTACTGTACAAGTGAGGTTTTCTTCATCTCATTTGCATACAGATAAAATGGTTGTGCATCGGAGTTTGAGATTTTAACTATGGAACATAGGAGGTTTACATTACTTTCTGAAATATTTGATTTACTTGAATAGCGTTATTGGAGGAGAGTGACCACGCCCATTTGTAGAGCTTTGCTCTGCTTGTTTCTGTTTCTTGATACATTAGTAAACAGATTAATGATTTGTTATTAATAGCTTTCACAATAAGACATTTTTGTTATTTCCGTTGTACGTGCTATTTAATGAATGTGAAACTATATAGTCAAATTTAAACATTGTATATTAAATGGCTGTAAATATATTGTAATTGGTTGTATCCTACATTATTATGTAAGAAGGATTAAATGTTTTCTCCGATAAATAGAGGATCTTATAAGAGTGGTCATTTATTTATTGAATTTAAGAAACGAGTCTTCTAAAAACGATAAAAATGAGGGTAATAAAATCATAAAATGATGCAATTGTAAGATTCTATTTATGACATAACAGCAGAAACTGCTGATTTTCGCCAAAACGTTACATTAACTCCCTTATATGCAAGAAAAGTATGACATGTGTTAATTCAGTCTTTGGTAAACAAAATCTGATGCGTCAAAAAGTAGTTGCGACAATTTTCTTTTTAATTTTCAGCCACAAGATACGAATTCAAATGATTAAATTCCATATTACCTTCAAATTAACACGACGTTAATTTTTCATGAAATAAAATATCATACTTGGCACAAAATAAATATTTAACAATGTCAACATCATTTGAGCGTGTCTACGTCACGCTTGTATTGTTGTGACGCCACACACATGATGGGTTATTTCACTAGTGAATTATCGAAAATAATACATGGGTAAATTATTACCACTCTACACTGTATGTTATGTTATAACAAACCATATTATATCAAGCTATTTACTGGATTCTCCTATCTTGTCATTTAAAATCTGTATTTTTACGCAAACACAACATGTTTCTATAATTGAAAAAGATTTTTTACAATAACTTTTTGCTGTAATTAATAAAAACCAATTTTTTTGCTTACAATGCTCAATGTCCTTGGGATATGTCATGATAAAAAAAAATGATTTGGTTACGAAATTTAACTATATAATATGTGTAATTTGATATCCTTAAAAAGTAAGTGTTCAGAATAAAAGGTCTGGTATTATTATTTACGATTAGCTGGTATCATATTTCGTGTTTCAGTTCTTTAATATCAATGAAGTTGTCAGCAGTCATTAACTTTAAAATCGTAATTAGCGTTATTTTTCTGCCAATTTTTGACTGACATGTTAGTGCCGCTGTGGTAAGGGGAGAGAATCCTGCATCTAATCCTGCCGTGCAGTTTATTTTGTGCGGTGAAACTTCACTGATTTAGTGAAAATTGAGATTTGAAAATCTTAATTTGTTTGTATCAAGGTTTTACTATGTATAGTTCTTAAATTTATGTCTTTAAATAATAAAAATAGTCACAGAAAAAGATTATAGAATTGAAGTAGAATCCTGAGCAGTTGCATACCACAAGCTAACATATTATTATAATTACCTATCAGTTATTTGTATTATACCAGTAAGTGTCATAGAGGATAAGAAAATAACAGAATATGACTTCTTAATTATTATCAGATTTCAACTAACATTAATGATCAGCGGACAGAAAGTACAGTTGATATATGATATTTAAATCCTGTTTGTAGCGGCTAGTTTACCAAATAATTGACCTCATTTTAAGTACATAATACATCCTACTCGTGTTTACAATTTTTCCGTTATAGACTTAACCTTCAGTCAGGGGTTTCTGCCTTCATTTAATTGGCATCACTGATAAAGAAACTCAAGAAAACCCCTTAAAACATTAAAATGTACTCTATTTTCACTGTCAAATTTGACTATTTTAAGTATGTCATGCTTTACACTAAGTACTTAAAAAATCTGTGTTAAAATTTACAGTAAAATAATTTAATTTGTTAAGTTTACCTTGATGCCTTTTTTTTCTTGAAAAACTCAAAAGAAATTTTGTAATGATGTAAAAAAGTGTTCATATTTTTTTTATCTCATTTTAGAAATTTTATTGAGATTATAAAATGTGCTTTAAGTATCTTAATAAGTTTTAAATGTGTAATATTTGTTAAAACGTAAGGTATTAAATACTACATCTGGTTTAAGTATATACAACATTGGCCATGTGGGATTTATATAGTATTGGAGACTACAAAATGTATTTGTTAGTTATAAAATAGTATTATTTACACTTTTTATTTACAATAAACCTGCCATAATATTAGCTCTATGCTTGTAATGCACTACAAAAGGCTTACAAAAAGGTTGCGTAACTGTAACATAAAACCTGTCCTATTCAGTCCCTGGCATTGTTCAATTTCTGTTTGGATAAACTTAAACAAAGTTGAGCGTAACTTGATTTCGACTTACAAACAAACTGAGCAAGTATAAAGGGGAGTTAGTTAAATAAAACCCAAGGCAGCGCTACACTACTAAGGTCTTCATTTACACTATTACTATTACCTACACTGTACGTGAAACTGTACATGACTGGATTGTACCTTCTCACCTCAATAACGGCTAAGGTTACAATCTAAAGTTGATATAGATAAACAGTCGTTCCGGCTCTGCTCAGATAAACTTTAGTTTTAGTCTATGAACAAAAAAACAAAGCTAAAAAAAGAGCTACATGTGTTATAGTGGGTTGGATTTCAGTGTGGAAGTTTTGACGGTTTCTTGTTGTTACTTGACATTTTGACGGCAGGCATGTTAACTGCATGTATTCGGTGTAGAGTTGGTTCTTTGGTTATAAACTGACTTAGTTAACAGCGTTCGCTTGTATTGTTTGGAAAATAATTTCGAGTGAGGTAACAAATTTAGATTTTCATACTGTGTTACTATGTATTTTATGAAGTGTTAAATAACGACTGAGGAATATATATCGAGTGTCACACAACCCTGCTTCACGAATCAGTCGATCTCTTCGCTTGAAGTTATACAGCGTGACTATAAATTGAGATGTGTTCATTTTTAAAAATATAGACGGAGAAGGTTTAGTCAATAATAGTTTGTAGCTTATAGTGTTTTCGTGGTGGTATTACTACAATTATTGGATGACTGACTCAATGTGTGATTTTATGCATGTGGAAGTGTAGTACCGATAAATGGTGAATAAATGCTAGTTATATTGTGCTTTCTCAATGGTGTATACTATTTCTTGATACTCAGCATGGACTTCAGAAAAAATAGTTATTTTCCGATGATGAACACTTCTCATGTGTGTGTGTTTACTTACTGTGATATAAGAAAGCATTGAAGTTGTGTATTTGTCACCTTACCTACTGGACAAATCATACGCATTTGTTTGTCGTAACTTTTCCTTCTTTGGAGATTGTCAATTGTATAAAGTCTGTAACAATATTTGTGTATCTCATTAGGCTGGTACAACTCATTGGCTGAAGTCTCGATGTTTCACTGATGGAGCATTGTGAAAAGCAAAAATTGTTCTAAATACTTTGTCACATTTTTCCTAGAAACGACAGGCCGCCAGTAGTGGTTCTTTAATTAACTTTGCATGGGGACAGCTAAAAGACAATACTGTGTCGACGATAAATAGCATGGCCTCTCCGTGTTATATCAACAATATGTTTTACGGAAACATGGATAATGCCGAGGATCGTTCACAACCTTTGAGCAGTTACTGGGAGAGATACCGAGCTATGAGGTAAATTCTTGCTTTTCAACTGATAGACATGTATAATTAAGTATTTTCACTTCATTATTTTATTTCATTGATTTTCATTTTCATCTATGATTTCTTGAGGAGTATTAAGCCATTAATAGGATGTAGAACAACAGTGAACGTAACATAGGAGACCTAAGCTGACTGTGCCAGGAGACCTAGCTGACTGTGCCAGGAGACCTAAGCTGACTGTGCCAGGAGACCTAGCTGACTGTGCCAGGAGACCTAAGCTGACTGTGCCAGGAGACCTAGCTGACTGTGCCAGGAGACCTAGCTGACTGTGCCAGGAGACCTAGCTGACTGTGCCAGGAGACCTAGCTGACTGTGCCAGGAGACCTAAGCTGACTGTGCCAGGAGACCTAGCTGACTGTGCCAGGAGACCTAAGCTGACTGTGCCAAGTTGGTGTTCGTGATTAAGCATGTTTTCCAAAGCAAGGAAATATAGTCTCCACTTCCTAAGAAATGAAGACTGTTTTTCTAATAAAGTCATGTTTTTGAGAAACACCGAAAATCGGTAAATTTTCTACCAGGATACGAACCCGGGCCTACAGATTGCCGGTCCTTTATGCTAACCACTACACAACAGCGACCTAACGTCATTTTCATGTAAATTTAACATACATATAAAGTTGATTAAGGTTAACTACACTTGTTTGGATGATGGCCGATTGGTGCGACTTCTGAGATGTGCAATTTGTACATTCTTAACTATCCATCAAAGAAGTGGGATGAATGATTTTACTTCATGGTCATACATGTTTTATTTGAAATTCTGCATAAATCTTCCATCTGCTAGGTCAGTACCCTACAAGCAACACTTAACCTTTCAGTAGCTATCATGGGGTGGTTATATGATTTACAAACAGCTGTCATCTTGTACTTGACAAGCACACCTATATCATAAAATCGAGGGTTCAGTGCAAGACTATACTAATTCATATATAAATACATAGGAGTTAGGATAGTCTTGCGCTGAACCCTCGAATTATACATGAAGTACTGGGAGCACTGAGAAACTTGTGAAGCAATATTAGGGTCGTTGGCAGAAAAGGTATTTTTATATTGTTGTCTTGACAACACTGTCAGATACATTCGGAAGGGATGAACACAAGCTGTGGCCTGTCTATATATATATATATACATGTATATTGTATGTAATTATACATGTATAGTAATAATATATATAATACAGGGCCTTTTTCTGTCCAGTTTGGGAAAAAGACCCTAGATAAATTGGGAAAATATGGGTCGTAAAATTTGCCAATTTGGGAAAACTTTAATCGCATCAACTCTAATTTTGGGAATTATCGTAAATCCGGGCTCCAGGGTCACTATTAGATCAATGTAAATCTGATGATTTTGGATGTGGGGGCCCGAATTGCGACTGGTACAAAATGTTTTGTTTTGTTTACAAATGCGTTTCAATAGTCTAGATCATCAGACGCCTGCATGAGATAATGCTGGGTCATTGAAGCTTCGATCAGAGCAGCTGAGTGAATGAGAGCATTTGACATGACTTGACATGATAGCCAACCCTCAGACAGCTCTTAAAATCAAATTCACTGTCAGATCCGCCTTTAAAAAATAGCCAACCCTCAGACTGTGATATAGCCTGTGTACTGTCCATTTATCATAATGATTCCAACAGCCTAGCTGGCACTCATTGAGACTGCCTTGAAAATTCAGGTATTTGTAAGATGAACTTTAACCATTGGCTTTCTATGTGGTTATACATTGTCCCACAATCACAATTAGATATCAACTGTATATGTAACTGATTGTACTTTCAAAATTGCATTTATGAAATGTTTCCATGGTGATTTCACTGGGTGGCTGTAATATATTCCTAGAAAAATATGTAGGAAAATTGTTTACAGTTCTTTAAGGGTAACTCATATAACTCATAGTGAGAGAGTAGACATAGGTATTGTTGAGAGTACATAACTAATACAAGAGGATGGTCTGTTTTCATGCCTGGTTTGTTTCTGTTAATGTAAGCAGAAATTCTTTCCTCCAGATTTACTTAGCTTATTAAATGGTTTGGGTAAGAAAGATGTTTGGTTACTCATAAAGTATGTTTGGCTATGAGCGAGCCTTACTCACCTAACATAAAGTATGTTTGGCTATGAGCGAGCCTTACTCACCTAACATAAAGTATGTTTGGCTATGAGCGAGCCTTACTCACCTAATTTTCATAGAAATGGAGAAACTTTTCTCCCTTGTTTAGTGTACATATGTAAATCAAATTTAAGAGGTGTATTCTTTTGTTACCAACTGTTCTCTAGCGTAAACATTTGTATTTAAAACAATAATTCTGACTTTTGATTAAGATATTTGTTCCCTAACGTATGTACCCCTTTAGCCTTCTCAAGTGCCTTTAATTATGTTTTATGGATTGTTGTTTTCCCGGAGGTCTGTATGGGGAGGCAATGTCTTATGTATGTGGCCTTCCCTGTAGCAACTTATTCTCTCTAGTGATGTTTGATTTAGCAAAGCAGTAAGGGACATGAAAATGATATTTAAATGCTGTTTATAAGTGTTTAAAATTTAACTGCATGAAGAATTTCATTATTGCTTATTTATTACAAATACTATTATATAATGGCACACATAATCTTCAATGTAATATTTTTTTCAAAAACTAGATACTGACTAATTCTTTGCAGACAAGACCTCTTTGTAAAAGAATTAATTCTTTTACAGTATCTTCATTCTATAAGAAGCCATAGGGTGGTTTAATGGCCATTAATTTGCATTTGAAAGCCAACAGAAACAAGATCTATGTCCTTGTTTAATCTGTCATTTTTCATCCCAGAACAGCATATAATCGTTTGCAAGGAAGGGCATTCTGGGAAGGAATATTAAATATAGTGTTTTAGGCAAGGTTAAATCCTTGTATCAAAACTACATACTGTCAGTTCCTCAAGGTGTTACAGTTTCTTTGTTCTTAAAGTTTACGGGGCCCCTCTATGATTTTTAATGGGGCAATTCTATAGAATCTAGTCATTGAGGTTATTTTGTATATTATTGTCCGAAACAGAGGCATAGAAAGACGTATACATGTATATGCCTACAGAAGTTAGTCTGGGTGTTATATTTCCAATTTAACACCATCAGTAATATTGAGACACAGGTGCTTTAGCATAAAAGGAAGAGAATCATTTTTTAATGTTGAATGTCGTTTCATCTTAATATGTGTACTGTATTTTTGTTAAAGGCTGTTTATGATATTTTTTACAAAGAAAAAAGATGATTTTGCCCTTCAAAATTGTATGTGCATTTCTTACACAAAATTATTGCGTGTTCAATATTTGCACAATTCAGTTTGTGTTATTATGTCACTTTTTTAAAATTATTTCTACATATTCCCTTCAAACATTTCACCATAATTATTTTGCTAAACATTTTCCCGGCAACTTTACTTTCTCTTGTATCAGTCAGTGATTGGAATTAAAACTATACCCTCTCCTTGTATCAGTCAGTGATTGGAATTAAAACTATCTCCTCTCCTTGTATCAGTCAGTGATTGGAATTAAAACTATACCCTCTCCTTGTATCAGTCAGTAATTGGAATTAAAACTAGACCTCTCCTTGTATCAGTCAGTGATTGGAATTAAAACTAGACCTCTCCTTGTATCAGTCAGTGATTGGAATTAAAACTATCTCCTCTCCTTGTATCAGTCAGTGATTGGAATTAAAACTAGACCTCTCCTTGTATCAGTCAGTAATTGGAATTAAAACTAGACCTCTCCTTGTATCAGTCAGTGATTGGAATTAAAACTAGACCTCTCCTTGTATCAGTCAGTGATTGGAATTAAAACTAGACCTCTCCTTGTATCAGTCAGTGATTGGAATTAAAACTAGACCTCTCCTTGTATCAGTCAGTGATTGGAATTAAAATTATCCCCTCTGCAGTATCAGTCAGAGACTGGAATTAAAACTATCCCCTCTCCCAGTATCAGTTAGCACCTTATAACTTAGGCCATAATTTACACAACATCCTAGTACAATGTAGTGAACAAGTTTTATCGAGTCCATTCCAAATTTGGCGAAGATACCAGAAAATTTGAAAAAAAACAATGTCTGTCTCAAATAATAACACCTACACGTTGTAATTCATTATTTTCATGTCTCGCAAAAGTTAACAGTTGATGAATATAATATTATGACGAATCAAATCATTTTATGGCTGCAATGCTTTGACAAGACATAAAGACTATTTGATTTATTCTACAAATCTTTCTTCAATATTTTGGAGCCTCAGCTAAAATACTGATGAGCTGTCACAAACTAAAGGATAACATTATTGGTGGAATAATGACCAGCTGAGTCTATATCTTGTGTTGGTTAAAGATTGTGATTTGTGATATGTTACAGGAAATATTCTCTCAAACAACATATCTACTGATGCTGTGCTTGATATGCCCCCCCCCCCCCCCCCCCCCTGCGAAGAAGAGAGGGCATGTTGGTTTGCTCATGTCGGTCTGTTACCTTTTCTTTTCCTATCAATAACTCAAGAACCCCTTGACCTATCATCCTCAAACTTGGTCCACACATTCATCTTGGGTAGCAGAGGTACCCTATTGATTTTGAGGTCACCGGGTCAAAGGTCAAGGCTACAGGGGGGCATAATGTTTTACAAACATCTCTTGTTCAATTTTAACTTGCATCCACATTGTTAAATCCCGGTGTGCTGTTAGGCAGTCTTTCCCCTATTATGTCTAATATTGATACCTTTACACCATTGATGTGCCAGTATGATATAACTTTGTTTCAAACCTTTTACAATGTTCCATGTAACAGACCTTCTCTGTTCGTTTTGGGGAAAAGAAATAGGGAAAATTTAATCGCTTCAACTCCAATTTTGGGAATTTTCATAGTTAAAAGAACAGGCTTTTCATATGTAAATTCTATACAAACAAGCATTCTAATCTACATTTCTTATATCAACTGTCAAAAAGACGCACAAAATGTCCTCAAACACTTATGATGCAAGGGACAATAATGGCGAGAGTTATTCAAAGAGCTTCAAGATATACCAGGTCGCTCCAGTAGACGATTTTTCGTAGGTGCTTCTGATTGGGATTTGTTTTTAGATTTGGGAAGAAACAACATAATTATTTGGCTTCCAGGGAATGAGTCAGATAGTCTGACACCTGTGGGTGCTGTTTGGGCCCCCCCCACACAATGGCCTCTAGTATTGGAACATTCACTTGAGTTTGGATCATGACAGCAGGAATTAGTGGTTCCAAATTGTTCAAGGCATTTTGAAAGTGTTGTAGATTGCTGTGAATTATATTCATTATGTTTGGGAAGTTATTTAATGCTTTGAGCTTACAAAGTTCACGTCAGATTGTTCTCCAAAGATTATGATTATAATAAAAGAATTTTTTATCGTATATTTGTTGACATTCTTCTTGTAAGTGTTTCATGCAATGTGTACACGCTTTACTACTGTAAGAAACCTACATATCCCCTGTTGATGTTCCCAGCTGGTAAACATTAGATTTGCTTGTTTCATTTACAATTTTAATGGCTTCAATGTTGGGATTTATTTCATTCCTCCTCTTGCAGCAGGAAGTGTATGGTGTTTGATATGTTTTCTTTGGTGAAATAAAATCTTGATTTTCAGTCTGTTTTTATTTCAATATGACATATCAGATCTTGATAAAATATATATATGGCCTCCGGGGTACATTGTGTGGGAATCTGCAGACTCTGCTCTCTACTCTAGTAAACACGGTCATTAAATTATTATAATATGGAATATTACTCATGTAACAAGAATCTGGCACATAAATAGCTCATATAATCTACCATACAGATCTAAGAATATTTTATTATTCTATTCATCATTGAAGAGGAAAATTAGCCTCATTTTGTCTCTCCTTTGTACACAATATGTAAACCAGTGTTCATATACAATTGGCTTGTGCTGTTTACACTTTTACAAGATGCTGAAAGGAATTACGCAATAGAATTAATCTTTAGGCAGGGGGGGGGGTATATTTTTATTCATTCAGACATTGTACAGACATTTATAATTAATGTATATAAGCAAAAATGATATTTTTTTATGATGTCTGGATCAATTACACTTTGAATCTTTAGCATCGCCTACTTGAGAATATAATTACACCTGGAGAATTTATTTTCACACACTGTTAAGCAAGAATTACACATGTGTTAGATGCTATAGTAGAAAGCAAAGAAGTGATCAATGATTTCATAAGCTGTGCTTGCTTAAATCTTGGTTTGTTGTTGGCTATACAATCTGGAAAATATATTTGTTTTCTCAGGATATTGATCGGCATAAGTGTATAATGTATTTCACAGATTGAGAAAAATGCGATGAATATTACTTGTTTTCCTTATGGCAATCCTTATTTTATTAATCAACTGGTGTTAACCTTATTCAGAGTGGTGCTATGTATTCCCTGCAGATTTAGTAATGTATGGTTGCAAAAATTGTGTCTAATTGTTCCAGTAGTTGTTGTTGCTCCTGTTTGCGGTGGGGTTTTTGAAGCATTTTTCTTACTAGTTTTCACACCTGCTTGTCACGTTCTTGCTCATGGTGAGTTGAATCCTGACAACAAGTCTTAGTGTTAATTAGTATGAATGATGAAGCATAAAATAATTAACAAACTAGTAGCTGTTAATACAAAAGACGAGGAACAATTTATCTTTAAAGGCGTGAATTGTAGTTGTCATACTTTTGATCGTAAAATTGTTATTAGAAAACCAAACTACACACTGTCACATTTCACCGTTGTCATGTATGACCCTCTTCCACTGTCATCATCAACAATTGCAGGTTTTTTCGAGGACGTAGACACAAAGGGTAAGGTGTTAAGTAACTAATTTCTTATGAAGAGTTATATAAGTTTTCACCATAAAACCTTTCTACTATACATTTCATATTCAAATTTATCACATAACTTGCACTCCAGGAGTGGCATAAAGCAGTGACATAACTATCATATGTAACTAGTTACATAAATAGCCGAATCACAGCACTATTTAAAGTCTATTTAAAGATTGAAAACAATCTATTTATGGTGTTATGTGATAAATAGAATCTTACATTCGTTCTTATTTGATATTGTTTTTATGAAACTCGTCGACTGAAACAAATATGACGCTCGGCAGAGCCTCGCGTCATATTCAGTCGACTTGTTTCATAAAAGCAATATCAAATAAGCACTCATGTAAGATCCACTATTTATCACCATAAATGTTCAGGAAGTAGCTGGTTGTTTTGTTAATTGAGTGAGTGACCTAATTAAAAGCTGCCACTTGGCGGCCATGGGGGCATATGGTGCAAATTTTGTTGAAAGATTTTTTTATGTCATTTTAACAAGCACCAATTTTTATTTAAGGAAACTGCGTCCCACTTTATGAAATGTTTGACTGTTTTCTTCAAGTTGTTTAGATCTAATCCTCAGATAAAAAATATATTGGTTATTTTATCTGTCACATAAATATAGCCATACTTGAGTACACCGAGTGAATGACTACTTGTCAGGGTCTATTTGGACGACAACATTCTAATTTAATAATTTTACAAAACCAGATGCGGACATATTTCTTTTGTAAACTCATATTTTATTTCTTCTCTTAAAATGCCTTATGACAGATCTTGTGCAGTAAAAACGTCTATCAGAAGAAAATAATGTCGGTTGTCACACCAATTATTTTTACATTTATATCTCGGCTACATTAGTTTATGTTCTCTGATGTGTGTTTAATTTTCATTTCAATGATTTTTATTTTAGAGGTTCAATGAATTTAGCATATTATCAGTGTATCTTATTTCCTCGTGTTGACAAGTATGTAATTTAGGCGAGTTATGGATGTTATTTTCGTTGTTTAGAGACAAACCAAAGTTTTACCAACTTTCTGATTATGTAGAATCTTGGTGAGCGTGCCGCTGATTTAGTTCTGTGTAATTGCAGCGACAAAATAATAAAATTCCATAATTTATTATCAATATTGTAAGGTAGGGATTACTGCAAACATTTGTAATGAGTTTCGTTGTGATGTATATTCAGTCTTTCGACATATAAAGTGACGATTCAGACAAGGCGAACACAGATTTCTTGACTGAATATAAGACATCTTGAAATGAATAAAGAAGTCGGGCAGGATTTAAATGCCACGTACAAAGTACACAGCCTCAATTATTCAGACAATATTTCATTTATTTAAATTTAAACAAAAGGCTGGTAAATATAATTTTATGCAAATGTGAAGTCTAAGTTTGAGTTTCAGTCTTAAAATGAGTGAGATTCATTTTCAGAGTACAGTAAAACTTCGAAACCTCGAAAAGATTTGGCTCAAACACTGTAGATACCTCGAACAAGTTCTTAATTCTGGGGGAAATCCCTTTCTTGTTATATATTATCTAACAGTAGATCACTCGAACAGAGATAGGTTGAACGCTTGAACATAATATGCAGTCCCTAGCTATCATTTCATTCATTGTTTACCATAGATAGATCTAACAATACAATAATTCACACATTTCATTGACCGCTTAATATTCTATTGTTTGTTGACCGGTAAGATTAGCGACACATGTTATTCACACGTGCAGCAATGGTTCGTATTAGAGATGTTATAGCTAATGTAACAACAATACTGGATGAAGCCGAATCAAACATTTTATGTTCAGATGAGCCAGATACATCTTTAAGTGGCGCAAAACTATTGTGAAAGTTCCTTTACCAAACCTGAGTTATATATGACAGTTTTTGTGCCGAATCCTTTTTTCATGTCAAAATGTTTTAACAGAATAATTTATTACTTGTTTACATTGTTGGTTTAAGTAGGTTTTTGTTATAAATCTCATTAAAATTGGCAGCTCTATTTGTCGCAAAAATAACCAAGATGGAAGTTGTACAGCCATGAAGGTTGAGGTATGATATCAATGTTATATATGAAGGTTGAGGTATGATATCACTGTTATATATGGTTCATGTTTCTGTATTGTCGAGAAAAATGGGCTGTCATATTCACCATATCTCCTGAGATATGTTTTTGTGTATACCATTGATTTGTTGGGGGGGTTATATTATGTTTTTTGTATGAAACTGTTGTATGCCTGTCCTATAAATAATTCTGCTTCCACAGACCAAGCTATGGCGCTGGATTCATTTTCACAACACTTCCAAGTTTTATAAAAATCCTTATATGGATGTATGAATAAGTCTTGTAAGGACATAATTAATAAACAAGAAATATCTTTAAAAAAAGATGGTCGGCGCAATTTGAAGGTTAAGATTTCTTGTGCAACATAAAAAATTGCCGAAAGGTTACGTTTGCTGGTCACTCCAGATTCAAAATGGTTTTTGGTAAATTCACGATATTCAGTGGATTTCCGTAAGGTAACGTACCCTCTATCGAAAGGTTAACCAATTCGCGTCAAGGTTACAAACGTTGTTCGGTAAGATTTGATTGGTGTTGATTGGTTAAATAGCAAAACAATGTTAGTACGGCTGCGCAGAAAAATTGTTTGTTGGGCATAACCAACCCATGAAAATGGCCCCAAATCAAAAAGCTTTTTGAGGGGTTTAATCTTTTTAGCAGTGTATTAATAGTTAACCCTAGTATGACGATAAAAAATGATTTAAAAAATAATTACCAATTACCCATCTAAATTTTGCTGGGTAGGGTTATGCTAAACGGATGGCCTAATACCTTATTGTACCCTACAATAGAATGGAAGGGGCATTATATTTCCATTTGTTGATCTCAGTTTTTGTCACTCATATTTCAAAATGTATATGACCCGAGTCATAAAACTTGACGGGTACAAAAATGTATAATATTATAGTCAGCTTATAATGCTGTGTGCTGTAAATTTCTCTGCTGATTTAATGAGCAAAGGCACATGGATGTCAGGGGCATACTTGGACGGTTTTAAAGTGTATGCCAAGTGTGAAGCTGCATCATAGGTGCGAAACGAGCAGCAAGGTAGGTGTGGGGGAGAGCTCTCCTCCTGCTGTAGGGGGTTTGAAGATTTGAAAATTAGGAGGCAAATGATGCGTTTTCATCCTGTGTTAATATGGCATTTTCTTTGTCACTAGCACACTACTTAAATTACAGTGTCAAACAACTGATATATTCGGGCGAATTTGCCCATAACCCCATCCCCCTGAGCCATCAGTTTTTATTGCATTTTTGGAACTTTTATTTTTTCACTTTTTCTGAAGAATGGTACTCATAGTGGCGTACGTGCGTATGCCTGGATACGCACCTGGATGTCATGGACTGGTACCAGACAACTGTTACCTCTACAGTCCGTGAATTGCCTATTAGCACTTTAACATTTAAAGGCAGATTTTTATAAAAATATGTCAAGTGATAATTTTGAAAATAATGCTATCAGACCTCCTCCATAACACTGCATTATAATGTTTCTTAAAGGTTTTAATGCAATAGCAAAACACAATTCTGATAGATACATTTCCTGTCGGATGTTAGCTCTAACTCAGAGGATAGGTCACAATTGAAAATTATAACTGTATTGGACTTGTAAATGTTTTGGTTTAGGGAAACACAGAAGAGACAATGCAGTACTGCTGAGTAGACTGTATGAAGGGGGTTTTCCACCAATTTTCTCATATTTATGACTATTTCAGGAAAATCTGCCTTGGGGGTATGATCAACAACCAGTTAAAATTCCTTAGTGGTGGGTCAAAAACTGTTCTGTAAGAGGCCGCTTATTCTCAACTGTCGTTCCTTAAACCCCCAAGACAGATTTTCCTGGAATAGTATCAAGCTTAAGACTGAGGTCATAACATTTACATCTTTTATCCTTAAATAATTTACATGCAAAATAAATCAGAACTTATCGGTTACAAATATACAAAGTTTCAACAAAACAGATGCACAAACAACAATTCTATATGAAATTCAAATGACACATGTCAAGCAACCCGGCGCCCGGGAGCAAGACAACACGACATAATTATAATGTTTTAATCTTAAATAAAAGTTCTGTTCTGTATAAGCACAGCGCAACAAATAATTGGTGATGTTCACTTGAAATGTCAGTGATTCAATTGGTTATTGACATCGGCTCAACTATAGGGTTACTGTCACTATGTTATACTTCTGCTAACTATCTGAGTAATCAGGATGATGAAATGACCGTGTTTGGCTTGGATTATATTGATTTCAGCTAATCAAGATATGTAGATGTGTTCATCATGTAGAAGAATAATTACAGACATGATCTTCTAGATTTTTGTATGTATTTCTCAGTAAGTGATACATACTGTGAAAAAAGTGTAACTATTTATAGAAACTAATCCATGTGTATAAAGTATAGTCCATTATACAGTACACAAAGGTTTTTGTTGCTATTTATACATAAATGTGAACTCTCCAGATTTCCGAGGGAGACTCCCGGTTTTGACAGTCAACTCACGCTCTCCCAGCTAGGAGCCGCGATCTCCTGGTTTTCAAAGTAAACATCGTAAATTTTTATTATGGGGTATTTTTCAGCTCATTCCCGACTGGTTTGCTAAAATTACTTTTCAAACTGATAACCGGAAGTGGTAAAATTGGGATACCAGTCTGAAAATTGTATATACCACGTTTTTGGTATTATATAGACGCTCTCAACCATGGAATCAAGCACTTGTAGACACTGATCAAAATACGACATGACTCTCCCATTTTGCCTTCTGAATAGGTTCAGATGTATGTTTATAGAAATTGATGACTGAATAAAGGTCTTGATTCTATTTATAGAAACTGATGACTGTATAAGTATAGTTCACAAAGGTCTTGATTCTATTTATAGAAACTGATGACTGTATAAAGTATAATTCACAAAGGTCTTGATTCTATTTATAGAAACTGATGACTGTATAAAGTATAATTCACAAAGGTCTTGATGCTATTTATAGAAACTGATGACTGTATAAAGTATAGTTCACAAAGGTCTTGATTCTATTTATAGAAACTGATGACTGAATAAAGTATAGTTCACAAAGGTCTTGATTCTATTTATAGAAACTGATGACTGTATAAAGTATAGTTCATTACTAACAGACAAAACTAGTAAAATAAGTTTTTTAAATTTTATGATAATACAAACGTCTTTTTTCGACAAATACAGAGAAATACATTATAAATGTATTCTGTGATAATGCATATTTATTGAAGTTTTAACTAGATGAAGTATATTTTTCATGTTTATTTAGGAGAATAAATGAACAACAAAAAATGACCATAATATATCTCTAAGAAGAGTTTATCTGTCTTGACAAATGTATATTTTAAATTGATGAATACTTCGTCAAGTCCAACTCTTGGTTCAAATTTGTAAATGGAGATCATTTTGAGAATGGTTGATTGATATAGTTTTTGAGGAAGTACTTTTGGCACAGTTATCAAATTAAGTACATCAGCTAAATCTGCCACCATTATTCTTTATTGACTAAACAACTAGTTTTTTTGGTACTATTTTGAGCCCTGTCCAAAACCTTTTATAAATGTTTTTTATTGATTTGGTAAAATTCCAACTGCTTAAATATTAATGAACTGTATTATATACCCTGTTTGAAGCATACTCAGGTGAGTCCTCAAAACGTTAATGGTTGTAAACAATGGTTGTAAACAAACTGTGAGCTGTTATCAGCCAACGAAAACATGGTTTCAAAAATATTGGCCAATAGACATGGTGTACTAATTCATAGCATTCTCACTTAATTTTAAATTGATAGTATATTGGCCCATTGAAATTTTCACAACATGGACCATGATTACAACTAGATGCTGAAAATTTATTGTGAAGTAAAATAAATGTAAGAAAATGCAAAAGCAATGTGGTATGACAATTATTGCAGACTTACGCTTTTGGTTATTATGTTATTCTGTTGACCAGTGCCTGCATTTACTGATATTTCTATTTTAGTCTGGTCAATGAAACTACCATACTTACTTACCCAACAAAGATATTTGCAAGTTATCATCGAATTTTACAGGGATTCATAGACAGTCACTATTGTGATAATTCGTTTTTGATGTCCCCATTATCACCATAATGTTTCAAGTTGAGAAGTTCAGAACTGATCTTTTAAACTGTCTAGATGTTTGTCAACTCCATTTAAGTCCTCATTTTTAGGGTGTTTTCTGAAAGGTAGGAAAGACCATGTAGCTTTGTGTTGGCTTCTTATAAATGTGTCAATTTGGAATAAACCGAAGAAGTCTTAAGAAAGTGTTTTTCATATCAGTCTAGTTCCAAGCCTTACGACCATTCTCACTGCTAAAATAATCCATGCAGAAAATGTTCTTTTCTTATATTAGTGGTCTTTCACCTGTTTGTTTGAACATTTTGAGTTGGATGAGTTTCAAGTTACATTGTACACTTCATTCTCTGATGTAGCATTTATCCTTGAGCACCACAGCATTGTACACTTCATTCTCTGATGTAGCATTTATCCTTGAGCACCACAGCATTGTACACTTCATTCTCTGATGTAGCATTTATCCTTGAGCACCACAGCATTGTACACTTCATTCTCTGATGTAGCATTTATCCTTGAGCACCACAGCAGTGTACACTTCATTCTCTGATGTAGCATTTATCCTTGAGCACCACAGCCAACCATTGTACACTTCATTCTCTGATGTAGCATTTATCCTTGAGCACCACAGCATTGTACACTTCATTCTCTGATGTAGCATTTATCCTTGAGCACCACAGCATTGTACACTTCATTCTCTGATGTAGCATTTATCCTTGAGCACCACAGCCAACCATTGTACACTTCATTCTCTGATGTAGCATTTATCCTTGAGCACCACAGCATTGTACACTTCATTCTCTGATGTAGCATTTATCCTTGAGCACCACAGCAGTGTACACTTCATTCTCTGATGTAGCATTTATCCTTGAGCACCACAGCCAACCATTGTACACTTCATTCTCTGATGTAGCATTTATCCTTGAGCACCACAGCATTGTACACTTCATTCTCTGATGTAGCATTTATCCTTGAGCACCACAGCATTGTACACTTCATTCTCTGATGTAGCATTTATCCTTGAGCACCACAGCCAACTATTGTACACTTCATTCTCTGATGTAGCATTTATCCTTGAGCACCACAGCATTGTACACTTCATTCTCTGATGTAGCATTTATCCTTGAGCACCACAGCCAACCATTGTACACTTCATTCTCTGATGTAGCATTTATCCTTCAGCACCACAGCATTGTACACTTCATTCTCTGATGTAGCATTTATCCTTGAGCACCACAGCATTGTACACTTCATTCTCTGATGTAGCATTTATCCTTGAGCACCACAGCATTGTACACTTCATTCTCTGATGTAGCATTTATCCTTGAGCACCACAGCCAACCATTGTACACTTCATTCTCTGATGTAGCATTTATCCTTGAGCACCACAGCATTGTACACTTCATTCTCTGATGTAGCATTTATCCTTGAGCACCACAGCATTGTACACTTCATTCTCTGATGTAGCATTTATCCTTGAGCACCACAGCCAACCATTGTACACTTCATTCTCTGATGTAGCATTTATCCTTGAGCACCACAGCATTGTACACTTCATTCTCTGATGTAGCATTTATCCTTGAGCACCACAGCCAACCATTGTACACTTCATTCTCTGATGTAGCATTTATCCTTGAGCACCACAGCATTGTACACTTCATTCTCTGATGTAGCATTTATCCTTGAGCACCACAGCGAACCAACAAATATTATTTTAGATGCCCCTTGAGAGCTACTGTACTACCATGGTATTAATTTATCCAAACCTTCATAAACGCTGACCACAACTCTTTCTTCTCCAATTTTAAGAACTGGCAAGAAATAGCATTGGCTTTACAGAAAGTTTACTGTTATTGTTACTACGACTGACTCTTGCATAGTTTGCCCAATCATGCAACTTTTTGGTTTCAAAATTTCTGAATCTTGGATGATAATTGTTAAGGAATGTCTGCCCATAATTATTAAAATGTATGGCATTATGTAAAATAGAAACAGCCCTACCTTGCCCGGTATGTTGGCATGAAACATATATACTTCTTTAGCCTAAGGCATTTATAAAATAATTGCTAGATTATTGTCTGGTTTTGTTTTCTGTTCTGTTAAGCTATTTGTCTAGTTTTATGTCGGAATGTATCAACAATTTTATATAATTATAATTTAAACCTGAATAGTGGATAATTATGTAATTTTCAGAGAGTGGAATGTTGCTGAGATCTGAGTCCCAAATTCTGGCCAATGAATTAATCCACCCTCTCTAAAGTGGAAACTGCCAGGTGTAACTGGGGTTTTCCCTAGGATTTTTCAGCTAGGGGTCCTTGGACCCTCGTGTTTGACACATTAGGGGGTCCTTTGTAAAGTTGTAGGGTCCCATATATGCAGTTTATACTTGACAAAAGTTTATTTTAGGGGTCCCAGGGATGCACAGTAATTTGAAAATGGGAGTTCCTAGTAAGAAAAGGGAGTCAATGACTCAAGATTTCTGCATCAGGGGAATCCATAATCTTAGTGATGTATATGTACCAAAATACCTACACATTAAAATACTTTAAATATTCATGCTTATTATGTATCTGTTTAATCCAATCACTTATTTTTGTCATTGGTTGAAATTCAATGCCTTAATGAGATTTTCTTGTAGACAATATTCGAATAGTTCACGTTTAACTTATTCTTGGCAGCAGTATGTTCATTCAATTTGTCAACCTTTTGTTGTCTGTCTATTGTTTCAAAGTTTGGAAACACTCAAGGTTTTGTAAACATGCTATTTAATCTACTATATTAAATACCAGTATTATACAGTACCCTGTTGGGGGTTAAACGCGTTCAGCTATCATATCCCATTCAGCTATCATATATCACATTGTTTTGTTCTTGTCAGAGATATATCATGTATTATTCTATTCTAGGACTTGTGTTCAAGCCATTATGCAATTAAGTTAAAGATATATTATGCTCATTTATTTGTTCATTCGTTTAACTAAACAATCATGAAAAATATACTTTATCTAGTTAAAACTTCAATAAATATGCATTGTCACAGAATAGATTTATAATGTATTTCTCTGTATTTGTCGAAAAACGACGTTTGTATCATCATAAAATGCAAAAGAAATCAAGGTTTTTTAACAAGCATGTGTTATTTACTAGTTTTGTCTGTTAGTCATATGATTAAACAAGATTGTTTTAAAAGATTATACATGGCAGTGGTTCTTATTAAAGATGTTTTAGACTATGTTACAACAATACTGGATGAAGCACATTAAAAAACATTAGGTTCAGATGAGCCAGTCATTCATCATTATATTTCAGAATATTGTCCTCGGTGATTGAGCTACCTATAAAAGTTGGGTTAGTTCATATAAATTAAAAATATGTTGAGAATTACCTTATTGTGTACATGCAGACTCACTGTCGATATTTTCCAAAAATTTGTCTTAACCGACAGAATTTCATATAGACAAAGAAGGATAAAATCAGGACTTTTGAAAAACTTTGAGGTAATGGAAAATTTGTCTTAATCGAGTGCGTCTTAACGAGAGTGTTCTGTACATTTGGTACATGAGTATGTGCTTTTAAAACAATACTAGATTTGAGACTGTGAGAACACTCAGTGTATTTCAGTGTGTTTGTAATTCTAAAAGACAACATTTAGATTGTCATGTTGTAACATTTCAAGTGACAGGCCTTACTTTAAAAAATTATTGTTTGGCATAACCCGTCCTAATCATGAAAATGGCCTCCTTTTAAACAATATTTTGAGTTGGAAATTATTTTTTTTAGCAGCATATTAATTGCTTTCTCTAGTATGACCATAAAAATGATAAATAAACAAGAAATTTCTTGAAAAAAAATGTTTGTGCTACATAAAAAAAGCAGAGCTGTTATTATTGCCTTGGTGGTTAACTTAAGATTTGATTGGTTTGCACAACACTGATGGGCAAATAGCAAAACAATGTTAGTTCCATCTTACCTATCTCACCTACTCATCTAAATTTTGCTTGTTAGGGTTATTCCAATTAAACAATCAATTTTTTAGGATGGCCTTATTAAATAATAGTTCATTGCTGTTGGTCCTGCAAATGTAAATATATTCAAATTACATTTGCTCTGTGGGAAACATTATTTGACTAATTGATTAATTGATTGATTTATCTGTAAATTGATTTATATGTTGATTCACTCAGACATACAGAGATAAACCCTAGCAAAACGTTGATATTTTGTAAGTCCAGCAACAGCAAGGGAAGTAACTGTTCAAACCAATTTGTATAGGAAAAATTGAGTTGTCTCCCTTTGTTAAGCTGTGTAAAAGGAGACTTTTAGCTTTTCATGGTAAATGAGGATTGTATTTATAACAAAAATAAAATTTATCATGGCTTTAATTATTCAGTGAAATTAGCATGTAATATTGGTTGAAATAAACTTCAATTTATTGCTTATTCTGTGATATTAAGAAAGTTTGTGAAATTCAGCAAGAAAGGTAATCCATATTGGACTTGTAATTCAGTCTGAATATTGAGTTACTTCCCTTCATGTTAAACATCTTAAAACTGCGATGTCTTAAATGAAACATCAAATTTGTAGACTGTGCGACCTTTTCTAACATTAATCTTATTTAAACTTAATCATTTTTCACCATTATTTCATTGAAAAAAAATATTGTATCAATCATTGGCTGATTACTTTCGTTTTTTTGTGTTGATATTTCCTGTTGATTTAGTTTCATTTACTTAGTTTAAGATGTTTGTTAATTTGATGTAAAAATGTAAAACTTGTATTGGTCTCTTCCATGCACAGTTCCTGCTTTAATAGTGTAAATGTTTGTTTATTCCTCATATTTATTGTATAATTTAACTAACCACTCAATGCCGGTTATTCTTTGAATAAGTCCACAGCTGTTTAGGTTATTCGTATTTTTCTAAGAATCTAATATATTATGCTTTAACCCTGAGGTGAATTGTTGCCGCCTAATCGACAGAATTCCCATGTTAAAATGGCATCATTTCAGCTAATGAATAGATTCATCAAAGAAAAATCACGAGCTTCGCTTTCTTTTTATCTACCTAAAATTTACTTCTATAACGCTAGAAAATTATTTGCATGAAGCGGTAGGTCGGAAATCTGAAACTACAAAATCTTGACAGAGTGCCTGGGGGGCCAAGATATAGCAGTAATTGAGCAATTTTAGTATATACCTAAAATACATATATATCGCCAGTGAAACATGCGATTCTGTAGGGTATCCATTTAGTTCGAAACAATTTGTGCGATCATTCTCGCTGTCAAATGTTGCCAGGAAAGATATTTTTGCCGCAATATTGTGGAGAAATTAGTAGATGAGCCAATCATATCGGTCGTTTCTACTTCTACCTCTCTGAGGGCGTGTGGGTAATAAAATTACGCAAACAGCTAACTGTTTGGTTACTAATAAGATTTATATAATTGCGTAACCATAGATATGTGTTTGATATGTAGTTGTTATTACTTCGGGGTTATAATAAAATGAACGATGTCAAAAATTAATGAAAAAATCTTAGGGAACGGAAAAACCAGGTGTATATGAAGTAAAATGTATAAAGGCTTGTTTCAGTTTTCCTCTGTAACTCGGTGGTAAGAATATACTGTAAAACCTCATGGAAAAACCACCTCAAAAACAATATCACTTCATTGATATACAATATTTCATTGACCTTTTATAGAATTGGTCTTCCTATTTGATTCTATTTTACCATTTTTTCTTCTGAACCAATTTGGTCTATTCTATTATTGGGGTTTCTTGTTCATTCAGATAAGTGTCATTCTCTGAGATGGTTGGCACAAATGACATATTTGGGTGAAATTGAGTGATTAACATTCCTGAATGCAGGGATATAGATAGAAGAAGTTTTATTTTTCAATTTCAGTTTGCCAAATGCCCATGTGAATATACAATACATACACATATATACAAACGTTGACAACAGGTGACAACGAAGGGGTCTAATTCAAAACGATATTACGACACAATAAATAAATAAATATTATGAATGCAGGGATATAATTATGTATGTCACTACAAAACAAAATTGTGAGCAAAACGACATTTTTAGGAAATTACAGCACTTTTAATACAGTCATCAAGACAGGATCTACAAAAAATTCTCAAATTTAGTACAGCAAAAATGTTTTCAGATACAATAATATTTTGCAAATGAATGTATATTATTATTTGCCTTAAGAAAAGGGACCATCTCAATGTTTACTGATAATTGTTTTGCTTCTGCTCGCCGCTGAATCATAAATCTTTTACTGAAATGTTTCAACTAGCTGTCGCAATTAATGTGGAAATATGACTTCATAATGTGAAAACAGGACATCATCTTTATAGTGTTTTTCTCAGAAACGAGGCTCAGTGCATTTGGGCCAAAAATCTCAGAGACTGCCACAGATATCTTAAAACGTGTTACTTGCAATGTAAGATTTGGATGTTAAGTGCACAAATACAAATTTATCTTATATTAAACTGCAACTTAATACTGCTAGTTGTAAATCAGAATCTAGTTTATCTGCTGTGCACATGTCAAAACTTACTTATCAGTTATATGCTGAGGTTAAACATTACTTTTAAAAATATAAAGAGAATTCAATGTTTGGAAAACTGTTGGAGACTCCTGGTTATCTCACATACTGGGTTATGATACATCTATTCACATGAAAACCATCAACTCTCAGTGTTTCCTCTTTGGAGCGGCATTCTCTTGAGCAACCATCTCGTTTAAGAACATTATCCATGTTGCCATGGTAACAATTTACAATCAACTTGACCCCTAGAGCTTGGTTGTCATAGAAAAGGTTGAAAGCCTTTTAGGTAAACAAATGAACTAAAAAATGAGCATAATATATCTTTAACAAAGAAGAGTTTATCTTAAATTCGATGGGTTACAGAGCGACGAACTCTAGAGGTCATCTTGATTTCTAGCCCCTGATTGAATGGGGTTTACATTGATCAGTGTATAATACAGCTAGCCCCTGATTGAATGGGGTTTACATTGATCAGTGTATAATACAGCTAGCCCCTGATTGAATGGGGTTTACATTGATCAGTGTATAATACAGAAGTTCAAACTTAACTTGATATGTACATGTACATAATTAATTGTGTCATGTCACATTTCAATAATTTACTCTATTTTCTGATTCTGTCACCCAACTATTACCATGCAAGTTTTGCTGTCATTTCAATGGCATTTTTGTGGTGTTATTTGAGCTGGTGTATGTAATATAAGATATTTGTGTAATGACAAGTAATCTATATATTCAGTATCATCTCCGGCAGTTTTAAATTCCCTTCCACCCTAACGCATTTCAATTACAATTGGCTTTTGTTGAAGTCATATACACTTTGTGCGCCATATTGGATTTGGAACAAGTTACTTTGGTTTGAAATTATCATGCTATAAGGAAAACGAGATCATTTTTAATGAAAAACTTGCTGCGATTTTAATGATGAAAAAATTACTGCTTTGTCAGTCGCTTGCCTCGTTTAGAAACCTTAAACCCTCAATTTGGTGAAGAATTAGTTCAACTACAAGACATTCATTGTAGTAGTAAGCCATGTTTTGTGACCATATTTGTCGAATTACTGAAAATAGAGACTCTCTGATTTTAAAGATTGATAACTTTATTTAAAATGGCCGACAAATTTGAAATAAATTGCATGCTGGGAAGTATTAATGGGCGTATGCAAATTAGCAAAGATGATTAAGCATTCATGGGATTGTTATTGTTGAGAGGTACAAGTCATTGTGATGCACTGTAGCAATAGTGTAATAAAACTCCATCTGCGAATAATAATATGATATTAGGATGGTCCCTGCTAACTGCAAGTGGTATTCTGGGGTCACCGAATAGGTTATATTAGGTGACTATCCCCTTTTAGGGGTTTCGTATGTTTTTTCATCCATTCGGTTTCTCTGTTGTCTAACATGGATCGAGGTCTCCTCATGTATCGGTTAATTCGAAATTCACCTGTTTGTATTTTGTATCATTTGCCGTTTTGAACTCAGCTGCTTAAAATGTAGCATTTATAATGTCTCTTAATATCAGTCTGTTATCTGATTGCACTTTGTGGCAGAGTTAATGTCAACAATAGAGCTAGATCAATGTTTGGACTTACATCTACACACCTGAGTGTTTTATACTACAGTAAAACCTCACTTAAAGACCACCTCAATCTTAAGACCACCTCAATCTTAAGACCACCTCAATCTTAAGACCACCTCAAAATTAAGAGCACATTATTGGTATTTTCCAACAATTACTCAATTATATATGACGGTCAGTTAATTTAACTTAATCCCCAGGTAAATCGGAAATGGAGGAAATTACTGTAACCAAATGTCATTCAAAGTGATATATACCCTAGAAAATAGCCATATTTGCTTTTTTGCAATATGTTTGAAACTACATATTATAGCAGGTTGAAATGAATACTGTTTTATTGTTATACCATCCTTCAATTAATACTGTTAAAATTTTGTTAAAATGTTGAAAAATAATGAAGTTATTTGAACTGTTGGTACTGTCAAATTGTACATGTTTTCCGGTAAATCAGGCTAATTGCACAAGCTTTAATTGTGCAAAAGAAACAGGTGTATACAAAGATAATAATCAAATCTACCTCATGCTATCAAGATTTTTCTTAAAAAACATAAAATTAAGTTCATGTTACTAGATGGGCCCTTTCACAGTCTTAAATAAATTGGTATATTTTTATACTTAATGTATTTTGTTACAAAGCTGTAACATGTAACTAGGGACTTTCTGATGTTTATCTCCGTATTATTTATAATTATGAACCTTGATCATGTAAGATTATATGAAATATAAGCTATGCTTGATATTACCCTGATTATGATCATTCCCATGTAAAACCTAGCATTTCTTCTGTATTATGTCATTATTTCACACTGATAGCAATATCTAGTTACTTCATATCAATTGATCATTTAGTTGATTATGAGATTTTTGATATTAAGATTAACCTTCTGATACAGTAGACTTTATAAAGTTGTTTTATAATAACATTCTACTCTATCACTCTCACACCAATATAATCATGTTGATTCGTAATTACACACTAACAGTCTTCACAATAAGTTTTTTGAAGGACTTGCCCATTCGGGCAGACAGCTGACAATTTCCACAATTAACAGCACCATTCGGGCAGACAGCTGACAATTTCCACAATTAACAGCACCATTCGGGCAGACAGCTGACAATTTCCACAATTAACAGCACCATTCGGGCAGACAGCTGACAATTTCCACAATTAACAGCACCATCAAAATAACTAAGATACATGATGTTTTGATTTGTTAAGTGGGAAACGAAGACTGGTAATGATAGTTGATGAAAAAATGAAAACCAGTTGAAGTATTGCATACTACTCATCAACAGCTTGGATAAAAGCTAGTCAGACTGGACCATGAACAGGACTTGCCCTTTGTGCAGACAAAATGGATAATTATGTTACAATTTCAGAGCATACTTCAAGTACAGTAAAACCTCACTTAAAGACCACCTCAATAATAAGACCACAATTTTCAAGCCCATTTTAACTGTTTTGCTCTTTATTCCACCTCAATAAGAAGATCAGTTTTCATGGGTCTCAAAGGTGGTCGCATTATTGAGGTTTTACTGTACTGATTTGATATTGAGAATTAAGTGCATAACTGTTGTAACCTGTGACCACATTGAGTTACATCAGTTTGGTGCCAAATCCTTGATACGTTAATTAAACCACATGTCAGATCGTATTAAGTTATGAGAGAGATAAATGTGGTGAAAGTATATTCACTCTTCTAGAAAAAACTCAATTATAGTCATTTGATTATTTGTTCCTGTTAATGCTATTCTTTTGCTGGAGAAATTTCATCCAGATTAACTCAATGTTTTTTCCACATTTTCCCCGATATTTCAACAGATGATTTAGGTTACATAAGCTGTTTGCTACTTTATGCCAGATTGCTAAACGATTTTACCATCATCAGACTCTAACATATCATCTACAAACCTTTAAGCCAGTCGTATTCTAGCCATTTCCCCTTCATTTTATACACTTAAAGTAATATGATGCTCATTTTTTGTCCATTTGTAACCTAAACAAACATGAAAAATATATTTCCTATAGTTAAAACATCAATAAACATGCATTAACAGAGAATAAACTCATAATGTATTGGTCCATATTTGTAGAAGAAAGATGTTTGTATAGAATAAAAACAAACTTCCATTTTTTTAACAATCCGGCTATTTTACAAGTTTTGTCTGTTAGTAATATGATAAAAACAAGATATTTTCAATCGGTTAAACATTGCAATGGTTCTTATAAGAGATATTTTAGCCAATGTAACAATACTGGACAAAGCCAATTCAAATATTTTATGTTCAGATGAGCCAGATATATCTTTAATGAGCCTTTCATTTATACCTCCTAAAAATCACAGACTTTGTCCTTAGCATTAATTCATTAAAAACTGACTAAAAACAGACTTTTTGATCAATCTATTTTAAATTCAACTGATAGAGTACAATTATTCATAGTTAAAATGTGTCAGTGAAAGTTGTTCAAAGGTGAAGGCATTTAGTTGATTATAGGAATAGGGGAATCTCTCTAAACTGTTTTATTATTATAGGAATAGAAAGCTACTCGATCTAAAAGAATGCTTTAATTTGGATACAATCGTTCAACTGATGAAAACCCGTTCGTCTCGGAGCTAATCATTTACGGACATCACTGGTGTAATGTCCTTATTAGAGGGGGTAATTTGTGGTTAATGATCAGGTCTGTATGTCGGCTTTAGTTCATCCACATTTCATTGATCTAAATACATTGCCTTGTAATATTACTATAGTTATAGATACCACATCCTTACTTGGCTGTGATTGTCTTCACAATTGAGCCATTTATTTGAGACAATCTTTGTTATGTTTTTTTTTGAAGTAGAAATTGATACCAATCCACTGTCCACAAACATTTTACTTGTATATTATCCAACTGTGTAAATAAGTAACCCCCATTAGAATGGCACCTCGTTAAAAAGAAACCATTATCGATGGTTAGAGTGACTGTAAAAAACTGCAAGTAAGAACCCCATGTATGGGTGGACTGGTTGCCATGTATGGGTGGAGGTTGCCATGTATGGGTGGAGGTTGCCATGGGAAACTGTCAATTTTGGTGATAATTTTTGTCTTAATTTTTCGTAAAATTGATTTCAATCTTTCATTAGAAAAGTACTTAATCAGAGAATGTTAACATTATGCACCAGTCTGAAAATGTGAAAATATTTGCTTCCAAATGTTTGCAAATAAAGATGTTTATTGTACAAAAATGCTGAGTTGTTTCTTGTGTCAAAGATTGGTGTTTGGTATGATGATTGTCTGGATGGTGTTACAATCTGTGAGAAATGTTAACAGCATTTATGGCACCAGGATAAGAATTAGACTCACATTTATCATATACATATAGTATTCAGGCCATGTCCATGTGACAGAAATGGAAATTCGGTGTAAGGTCAGAGAGTGTGCGTTGAATGAAAACAAATTCTCCCGTCATGACAATGTTTTTCCAAGATGATATTCTGGTAAACTAGATCAATATATTTGAACTGTTCAATCTCGTCTCGATGTGACCGAGTGCGAATGAGGCTGTTTTCTCGGATATTGCCACGCTGTTTGTAATATAATGGATTTGTTATCCCGTCAACTGAGCATCCCTAGGATCAAAAACAGCCATTTATCGTTCGGTTTGGCAAAATGAGTTATAGGAAAACTTGATTGGAAATCTAAAAGAGACCGAAATTGGCTTGGTTTGCATCTTACGCGATAGGCATCTTTATGTTTGTAATTGCATGTCTGTGAAACTCCCAATTTCTTTCGCTTAATGAAATATATCATGTCCTCACATTTCCGTAACCTCCATCAGTCCATAAATCTATGAACTTTTTGTACATAAATGGTGTCAATTTGTATAGATGTACGCTTTTTAAAGAAAATATTTGGATTTTATAAAATTATTTTCTGTGTGCTGGACTCGTGAAAAATTACTTTGTTGACAAGTTTTAAATATTGTCAATTAAATTCAGTGTGAAGTTTGAAATAATTAACACATTTTATTAAATAATTCAAGTGTGAACATAATGTATAAGAAATCATATAATAGCAGTATCCCACGGTAACCCTCACTGGCATTTGTTTATGTTGAGAAGCTCACTATTTATTTCCTACTATTGATTAAGGTTGCAAAAATGTCTAGATGGCAATATTTCATGTAATGCATTATTTATTACCATCTGTCCTTTGAAAAGCATAAAATGTTTATTCGGAACTGTTTACAATAAAAAAAGGAAAAAATGTGTCATAAATTATAATTGATGAATTATTATAAAGATTTATTGTTAGCAACAGATAACCTATTTCCTAATTAATTTGATTGATTAATGATTTAATTAGCCCGGCCTTGGTAGGTCAGGTTATATCGGTCTGCCATACTGGTGGTAACGTAGGTCGCGAGTTCAGCTGAATGGATAGTTTTAATTGACAAATTGAACGACTTACGTCCTGTGTCGTTGTCCTTGATCTCTGTTTTGATTCAATTCGGGAAGTTGACAGTTGGTTTCCTGAGAACTTCTAGTTGTGAGTGCATGTTGATATTAGGGCAAACTATGAAGAAACAAATTCTGTTTTATTTGATCAAATTAATTGTGAGTTAATTGATTGATAATGGTGTTTATTAAATACTGGTTAATCAAAATTCAGATTCCTTGAAGAATTTTAAAAAAAATGTAGTGTTTTAAAAATATTTTATATAAAATCTTAATTCTTAATTTTTCCATTAATGTGTTGATGTTTAGATATTGACTACGAGTCAACCATTTCATATTACCTGACTTTGCATTCAGAGGCATTCAACGATGATAATTCATGAAAGAACCTAATGAATACTCAATAATGGACTTGCTAACAGTATTTCCATTCCATCCAATGGAAGACTTCGTGTTAGTATTCATACAATATTCATTTCATCATGTACATTGTCGACCCCCCACAGCCAAATAGGAATTACATTTTTATTATTATTCAATGTATGCAAAAGCATATTGGGAAAAGATTTTGTATTCAGGTTACGCATAACAGTCTCGGTTTGATGGCTTCGGGACGGAAAAACTTGATTGTTATGAACATTCAGTAAAAGCTATCTCTTTGTGTTAATGCCAAACTATTAATATTGATCACTGTGAGCCTAGCAGCAGAGCTTAAACTATTTCCCCCCCCCCCCACCCAGAAGAAAACATCATGATTACACAAAATACCATTTAGTTATTTATTCCCTTGATTACTGATACATTTCTTATATCAATTCCACACTTTTTCAGCTGCTGTGTTGTTAAACCTGAATATGGTGGAATTTCTGAGAATTCTGCGCAGACAGACCTCTCTGTTATGTAATATTCTATATCAGTTAAAGGAATTTATGAGTTGTGTCCCCTGTTAAAAGAATTCAAGAACTGGCAACTAGTTCTTGGAACATGCATTCAACAACACTGTTCTAGAACTGAAGTAAATGTTATTGAACTGTTCTAGAACTGAAGTAAATGCTAGTTATTGAACTGTTCTAGAACTGAAGTAGCTGTTTATTGAACTGTTCTAGAACTGAATTAAGTGTTATTGAATTGGTCTAGAACTGAAGTAAGTGTTTATTGAATTGTTCTAGAACTAAAATAGCTGTTTATTGAGCTGTTCTATAACTGAAGCAACTGTTTATTGAGCTGTTCTAGAACTGAAGCAACTGTTTATTGAGCTGTTCTAGAACTGAAATAACTGTTTATTGAATTGTTCTAGAAATGAAGTAGCTGTTAATTGAATTGTTATAGAACTGAATATGTAACTGGTTTTTTTAATTGTTCTAGAACTGAAGGAACTGATTTTTTAACTTCTCTGGAACTGAAGTAGCTGTTTATTGAATTGTTCTAGAACTGAAGTAAATATTTTTTTTAATTGTTCTAGAACTGAAGTAACTGTTTATTGTACTGAGGCAGAAGAACTCGGTCAACACTATTTATTCTAAGAGGTTTTGTTGATAACATTTCACGATTAATTCAGTTGAATTTGAACCAATACAAAGTTGAATTTGAAACAATACAAAGTTGAAATTGAAACAATACAAAGTTGAATTTGAACCAATACAAAGTTGAATTTGAAACAATACAAAGTTGAATTTGAACCAATACAAAGTTGAATTTGAACCAATACAAAGTTGAATTTGAACCAATACAAAGTTGAATTTGAACCAATACAAAGTTGAATTTGAACCAATACAAAGTTGAATTTGAACCAATACAAAGTTGAATTTGAACCAATAAAAAGTTGAATTTGAACCAATACAATATCTTGTATGAGAGCATGATGTTATCGCAGTGCCCTTGGTAGCCTAACAGTGAATGTGTGACAGGGTGTCATCAATTTCACTGCTTATACTGATGTTATCATTCCCTGATTTGTTCGTCTGAAGCCTAGTCGATCAGTCGCCCACTCCTCGAGATTCGCGTCTCTAAGTATATGAGAAAATCGCATGATAGAAGCTCAGAGAAACATGGTATCGATGCCTATAAAAAATGTACATCAATCAATTTTAGTTCTGTTCTCTTGCAACGTTGATCTACTTAATCAATTTGGACGTTATTATTGGATTACATGCAAAAGTGTGGTAAGGATTAATTATTACTACAACGGCACAGCACCCCATACAGCATGTGCTTGGTATATAGCTACCGTGTTATAAAATACACAATTCATAATGCTCAGCTGGAAATGATCCCTCTGTCAGACACAAATAATGCTAACATATGCGCTATTGTGCTGCATTATATATGTGTAAGCTTAAAATATATGATAATGGTATTCATATTTTTGTTTTATATCTGCGTGTTGAAATATTTATGTTATGCTTATCTCTGTAGAGACATTTTCTGTTTATATGCTTTTTGAGTTTTTTTCCATGATATGTAGGTAATAAAAATGAATTTTTCTGTAACTATTACAAGAATTTCTTAATTGAAGAAACTTCCAAGCTCCATTTCATGCTTGATTACAGTCAGTTTTTTGGTTAATTTTACTGCCGAATATAGGCTGCTTAAAATTAAGTTAAGATTTGTTGTGCAACATAAAAAAATGGCGAGATGTAGCGATTGCCGGTCACTCCAGATCAAAAATGGATTTCGGTAAATTCAACGAAATTCAGTGGATTTCGGTTAGGTAACATACCCGGGGCCTTATCGAAAGGACTTAACTAATCCGCGTCAATGTTACAAACGTTTTTCGGTTGGAGAGTAATTGTCTTGGTGGTTATAACGTAAGATTTGTTTGGTTTACACAACACTGATATGCGCTGAAACAATCACTGGATTATAAGTGACCCCTATACATTATTTGATATCAATAAATAGAATCCTATGCCTTAATAGATCCCTATGGGACTGTTTGACTGCTGGAGGGCAATATTATATCATAACTTCACCATTCCTGTTGTTAGTTCATCATTTATTCAGTACAAGTGCAAGTATTATGATAAAACTTGATAATACTCCGAGTAAATTTGTCATGTTTATGCAAATTGATCCTAAATCATCTGATGCATGCATACTATAATTATGTTATTTCTATAATGTAATGTATGACTGCACCATGTGACATGTACAATGTACATGATGACCCCTCTATATTGTTTTGACAATCTGTTGTTACGACAATATGTAAATAATATATGTATATATATTACATTTCGTCACATTATATTCATCAGCTACTTATATTCATTTCCTGTTTTCAGTGCAGTCGGAATAAATGTCAAGTAAAACAAGAAATATCTTGAGATGGTCAGCGTTATTTCAAGGTTAAGATGGTCAGCGTTATTTGAAGGTTAAGATTTGTTGTGCAACATAAAAATGCTGAGAAGTGACAATTGCTGGTCACTTCAGATCCAAAATGGAAAATGGTAAATTCACTGAAATTCAGTGGATTTCGGTATGGTAACGTACCCTTTATCGAAAGGTTAACCAATCTGCGTCAAGGTTACAAACGTTGTTCGGTGGAAGAGAAATTGTCTTGGTGGTCAACGTAAGATTTGATTGGTTTACATAACAGTTCAATATGAAAACATGTAAAAATGGCACCATCCCCTCCTCCAAATCCTTGTGTTTATGTCCATTTATTATTATCATTTGTTCACATATTATTGCAAAACATATTGTTTTGCAATCTGTGTTTGAAAAATAAAAGTTCTGTTCTGTTCAGTTCTTGTTACACTGATTTCATTGATCAGTTATAGATTAACATAAAACAATATTGCACAATTTGGTAATACACTGCATTTGTTAATTATATGTACATTGTAGCTTAGAGCTTTAGGGGGAGATTTTGTGGTATTTATATTCATTTTGTTTTCAACATTTTATGGTGTTTTATGATGTGCAGTATGCATTGCCAATGGGGGAAAGCCTGACTGACTTTTATTTGAAGCTCTTAAAGTTTGTTTTAATGCCTTCATGTTTACTTTGAAATTTATCAGATCGGTAAAAAACAAGATTTTTCCTGTTTATTACAACGTATTGGAATCCATGCAATTCAGTCTTAGAAATGTTTTATGATTTATAAAATTTTGGTTGTTTGATAGTTAAATGTAATGTGCCTATCAGTCGTTTGCTCGAGGGGTGGGGGAGGGGGGGATGTGCGGTGCTGAAATTAGAAAATTAGTGTTCTTTGTGATCTAATTCCCCACCCCCTAAGAGCCAAGCACATGTCTAAATCCCCACACAGGGAGATGCTAATTTCAGCCAAAGTCTGTTTTCCTAAAGTCACTGTATCCCTGTATAAGTTAAATGGTGCATTTGCGTGCAAGTATTTTTTGTTACCATAGCAATAATTTTCTGCAGCCACACCTTTACACCCAGGGGCTGTAGATTATTTATCTTCTTATAAAACCAAACTCTTCTTGTAATTACTGGATTGAACCTCCCTCCATCATAAAATTCTAGTCTCCAATAACTGTCGAAAGTTAAGCCTCAATCTGGTTGTTGGTTATTTTAACTTTGGGTCTAGTTAAATGGAAGTAAACTATCTGCTTATAGATCAGAAGCTGTGTCACTACTCAGGGGTGTCAATACAAGCCAGGAGCCGGTTAAAGTACCGAGCTACTTTTCTTGTATGAAAAGGTGAGAACCGTCCCCCCAGAACCCTGCAAACTTTTGTTGAGTTCCCTGCTACTTCAAGAATTAGTGACACCCCTGATTTCTCTGACTTTCCACCCCCCTGCACTTCTGATCCTATTGCTGGTAAACTAAAATACAGCACATTCTGATCATATTGCTGGTACACTAAAATACAGCACATTCTGATCATATTGCTGGTACACTAAAATACAGCACATTCTGATCATATTGCTGGTAAACTAAAATACAGCACATTCTGATCCTATTGCTGGTAAACTAAAATACAGCACATTCTGATCATATTGCTGGTAAACTAAAATACAGCACATTCTGATCATATTGCTGGTAAACTAAAATACAGCACATTCTGATCATATTGCTGGTAAACTAAAATACAGCACATTCTGATCATATTGCTGGTAAACTAAAATACAATGATGTATATATTACATAATCACCATGTGTCATGGATGTGTTGTGTACCGAGTATTCAATGTTTGGTGCCATACTCGGTACAAATATTACTGTTTTATAATCTGATGTACAGTTTTTATTGTGCAGATAAATTTAATCCTATCCCCATGATTCAGTGATAATCAGGCAGCATGACTTACGTAATAACTATCAACGTTATCTGATCACAGGCGTTAATTTCAGGGATCGGTTATGATCTATTGTTTGTTTTCTGTAATGAATCATCCTCATGGATTTAAGCTCCTATTTCAAATCGAGCTGTTAATTTGCTTGTATCTATTGTTCATAAAACTTAAACGTCCACTGTTAATATCTGAGATTAAGTGTTCTAGTGTTCTGACAAGTTTAAGTTATAAAGTATATGCAGCACGATGTATGTTTACCTGCACTTTTGCTGTTTCAACAACATTACGTCCTGTTTATTTTCATTTAACATTTTTAATATTTTTAAAAACAAGTCATGCATTCAATAAAAAACATGTAAATAACCTACACACACCATTAAGTTATCCCATTAAGTGTATGAGTGGGAGGAGTTATGTTGTAACGTTATTGCTGTAAGGCGCGTTCTGATTGGCTGATCGAGACATACTGCACCGAGTCACCCTGTACTGCTGTATACAAGATTTTATTTGTTATAAGTGTATTGCCTTGACAGGCAATGGAAAATATCTATCAGTTGTTAAATGAATAGCGAGTGTATCTGTTTGTCATATTGTGAGATCCGTATGGGAGGGAATTGATCTTATTCTGTCGTTGGGTCATCTAGTTGATGTATTCTATGTACTAGAAACAGTCTCAGTCGAAGTGTGAAAACAGTAGTTTTGTTTCTGGTGATTTTTGTGTGGACATATAGTATTTTGTAAACATTAGTGGATATTTTGTTGTGAAAAATATTTGTTTATGTTTTAAGTAACAGAATTCCATGTCTCAGTGTGATATAGATTCTAAACATAAATTGGACATAGGTTCTTAATTAATCAATGTTAATTATAATTAGTATCTACTCGTTTGGATTTTACTCCAGTCGTCTCTAAGTCAGTGTCAAAGTAACAAAAGTACGATAAAGCATACATTGAATGTGTTCATCTTATCCTGTGTTAGATTAGATAAAGATGATGTTTTCTGATTATGGTGGTCGCCCAGGGCCACCCCCTCAGTGGAATCAGCCACACCCTCAACCAATGTTTGGACACCCAGGGGGTTTTCCCCAGGGGCAACCGACCCATCAGATGGGGGGACCTGTGTTCCCTCCCCGTCATAGAATTGATCCGACTAGTGAAGTTTTCACGTGCTTGTTTGGGGATCTGTTTGTTAAATGGTAGGTGTTTTAACTATTTATCCCAAGAAATGTTGAGCTATATATGTATTATAATGTGTGTGACGTTTCCATAGAATCGTAGAACACCGTACTGTGGGTTCAAGAAATCAAAGTATACGAAACAGTGATTCCTGTATATCATTTCTTTCACTCTTTAACATACTTTTACAAAACATACAAAACTTACGCTCATTCTTTAAGGATTCCGACGTTTTCCTCATTTATTGTTTTGCTAAGTTTATTTCTCTTTGTCGTTAATTTCAAATTCATGAGTTTGATTTATTGTTGGTTTTTGAAGAATTTGTAAAAACATATAATATAATTGACTTAAGTTTGACTTTTATTGGCTATTCATTCTATGTAAGGAGTAATGTAAACAAATATCATTTCTGTATCGCCCTCCATTCTTCTTGCTCAATATCTACTAGTCTAGTAAATTAGTTAATTACATGGTCCTGTGCGGTCAGTGCGGTCAGTACATTTCAGGGTTATATGACTGTCATGTATAACAATGATTGATGCTCTGTTAAATATATCACATACATGTCTAGGCATACAGAATTCCGACCCCTGAGGTCATCTGGCTTGTCAAAAATCTGCTGACCTCCCAGTGCAAGTTTTATTTACATTTGTTACTACAATTGCTATGTAAATAGACAATAAATTGTCAATAAATAACTCATTCTATCAAAGGTTCTCTAGTGCTCGATACAGAAACATTTTATGACTTAATAAAAATGGGTCTAGATCTGATAGCTGAATTAAAACCTGGCCATATTTAGAATCTTTAAAGCTTGTATGTTGTATGCGTTCGTTCTATTTGCCTTTATATGAATAATGGCTATCCAGAAGTAAGGTACAATTTGTTTCTGAATTGGTCTTATCAATTCTCATTGAAGATATTATGGTATTTTCCTGTTATAGCCTTGTCTGACAAGGTTTAATACTTCAAAATGCTGTGGTTGAAACTAATGTGTCTATATATCTTAAAGAAAATTGTGCGACATTTTTAATTGCTTTTGCTGTGTTATATTGCGTTTGTATGGTGAGAATTTTCTTGCTCTCCGCTCAATCTAATCAATTTAATACGTCATCTTAGCATGTAGGATTATTTCTTTCCTCTATCGACTTTCATCTTTTGCTTGTTTATGATTTGTGTTTTTAACAAATATACGTATAAGAAATATTTCTCTTGAGGGTAAATTCAGGTAGAAATTTGGCATTGAAATTGTACCCTGTATCAATTATTTTCATAATGAAATAAAGATTTTGCTCCAGGGTGTTTTTCTGGCAACTGTTATTGAATTTGTGTGCATCATTAAAGGACGCATGTATTTGTCTGAGACTTGAATCAATCAGGCATCAGTAACATGTGGTACGGCACGAAAACTTGCTAAGAATACGGCTTACCGATCTTACATAACAAATTGCACCAAATCGTCTGTTTTGGAGCACATTTCCTGCATGTAATCATAATACATCCATCATACAGATTTCATCCATTACAGTAACACTCCAAGGTTCCTGCTGCTCTTTGTTTAAGGTCTTGCGGATTTTTATTAGTTACTAAATTTAGCCAACATTCTGATTCATTGTTGACCCGAGCCCCCGGTTTCGTTGTTGTTAGTAGGATTCTATAAAGAAACTCTTTGTGTCTGTATGAAAATAGCACTTTGTTTGTGTGTATTATTCTTTTACACATTCTTGTGTTGATGTTTAAGTCCATTGTCTTTTGAAAATTGTCTGAATCATTGTTACACCATATATTATACCAGTCTGCTTTCATGACGAAACAAAAGATTTTTGCCATTCCTGATAGCTATCACCTCATGAAAAGATCTGTTTTTTGTGGAGAGTCGGGTTTATACAGTTTAAGTCGGTTTATTACCGCAGAACGTGAAGGATGAATTCAAGACAATATAGAGGACTTGAAACAGACGTCTGCTCCCGTTACAGACGCAATGTATGGAAGAATGTAGTTGCTTAATGTTACAAACACTTGTAAAATTGCATGAAATGTTCTAACACTGGCTGTTAACAATATATTGTAATTGAACCAAAATTATCAGTTTTGTTGATCTCGGGTGTACAATAGTCTGCCCTACAGGCTGTAAAAGCCATTCATTCATTCGTCTCTATTGTTGTTGTTTATAAGTTATCTTATTTTTACGACTTTTTGTTGCATTGTGCTAAAAGTTTACTGCGCAATTCTTGTATGCAATGTCATGTATTGGAGGTATAATCATCCCTAATTTTTTTACATACGTCAGCGAATAATGTCATCGAATATTGCGTATTGAGGAAATTCCTTTACTTACGATGATGAACAATTGCCTATTGATAACAACCATACATGAAGTGGCCTCTTCTGCTTGTTAAGTAAGAACGCTCAGCATGTGACGTGGAGCTGAATATCGGTCCAACAGTGATGATCTAAATACTCGCATTGGGATGATGTTATAACATATTTTTCATCGTAACTACTTAAGAGGGTGGGGAAGTGTTCGTAGGTGCTGCTATGATATGTTGTTCCTTTCAAATTGTGTGGTATAAAGAAATATATGTATAAAAGATACATTCACTCACTTGTTTGAGTCACTTGAAATATCTGTCAAAAATCAGTAAACTCCCTGGTTTTGAAAGTATTTTTCTCCCATAAATTATGAAATGTGATACTCTATTTTTGAAGTTTGCGCTGTATAGATTCTGGCAATTTAAGCAATATCACACTTATAGTCTATGAAACTATACCATTTATTCACCAATGCTTATAACTGCTCTACATGTAAAGGCATTACGATAGTTATATTTGAGTATTTGTAAGAAACAAACAAACAGATTGAGGGTTTAGTGCAAAACTGTTGTACAACATGATTGGTAAATATAAGTGTTATGTTGAGAACAAATCTTCTATTTTTTATTGTTTTTTGACATTTCACATTATCATTGTTACATTGGTAATGTAACTCTACACGGCGATTACTTCAAACATGTTAACAGTGAATTACCACTTTTCAACATAACATTGAATTTTTTGTGCAATTATCCATACTGAATGCTCACTTAACTATTGGCTTATAATTTTGGAAAGAATGTTTGAAATTTCAGAAAATTACAAAATATGCATATTTAACGTCCGATCATTGTCAATGGAAGAAAAGACAAACAGGGAAACAATATGCACCGTAGTATATAAAAATACCCTTAACATTGAATTTTTCTTGCAGTGTATTTTTAGTGACAGCATGTTTCTGTTCTTAACCCAAAATATCTCGGTATTTATTTGTTCTTTCTTAAAAAGTTTATCAATTCCTTTTGATATTTACAATTTTTCGGAGCAGCTAGTAGCCGTACTAACAAGGTTTTACTATTTGCAAATCAGTGTTGTGTAAACCAATCAAATCTTACGTTGTAACCACCAAGGCAACATCTCTAACCGAACAACATTTGTAACCTGGACAAGGATTGGTTAACCTTTCGGTAAAGGGTCGTTACCTTACCTAAATTCACTGAATTTCGGTGAATTTACCAAAATCCATTTTGGATCTGATCCAGTGACCAGCAATCGTAACAACTTAGCAATTTTTTATGTTGCATAACAAAACTTACCCTTCAAATTGCATGACCATCTTTTTTCAACATATTTCTTTGACTTCATAATCATACTGGGTAGAATGTTAAGGTAATGATTTTTACTTGTAACTCGCCTATAAATAGGAGTTATATATTTTATCATATTGATTTTACTTACTGTTTTGTTGTTGTGTCCTAAAATGCGGGTTAACAAAGTGGTGAATGGTGACATATTGATTGAATGTAGGTGGATACATTTGTTCTACATGGGACGTTACAATAAGACTGATCACATGTTTTTTAATACAGTAAAACCTCACTTAAAGACCACCTCAAAAATAAGAACACAATTTTTCAAGGGTCCCAGTGGGGGTCTGAGTATCCAGGTTTTACTGTAGAATTAATACTGTTGTCTTGGTTTTGAACCCAATTTGAAATAAATATATAAAATTCAACTCAATTACATTTTGTGTTATTAATTGATTGAAAGGAGACAAATTTGGGCTTCTTTCAGATTATGAGCCCAACTTTATCAAAAGATGTTACAACTTCTTATAAAATTAATAATTATACATTGAAAACGCGAGTGCCGTTTATTAAGATGATTAGACTATGTTCTTCAATGTCACTCAATATCTTCATTCTGACAATCATTTTGCAATGTACAGATCACTACATTAAGTTATGATTAAGCTGACAATGTTGACATTATTTCAGTTCAAGTTCTGGTGATCTAAGTTTATATTGACATCGATGTTTTATGTACATAAGTTCAGAAAAGTTCTTTAAGTTCATTGGTTTGTTTGGTTTAAATAAACATTGAACAATATTACAACGTGGAGTATGCATGGAAAACTATTACAGAATTTGTTAAGAAAAAAAAGAATTTTCGCATGAAGTAAATCGTGCCATATCCTTCGCTTATTTAAAATACTAGTTAATTTCCTAAAGGCCGTGGGTGGTAAAATAAACTTGTTGGTATAAAGGCACTTATTCTGATACTATTCTTCTTTTGTCTGTGTTTTCCAGTATATTACTAACCTTTCTCTATTATTGTACTGTTTAACTCAATTTGAAAAACCCAGTAATCTCTTAAATTGTCAATCTATGACACTATCTAGCTTCGATCTTTGTATAGCGGTTAGAAGATGCTACTGATACTGTGTATATGGAGTAGATTGAAAATAAACAGCATTTGTGTGAAAAAAAGGTGCTTTTGTTCCCCAAAATATAATGTTCCGAAGTTGATTTGAATGGAAAATACTTCACAGTGTTGATTATAACGATTTTGGTTACACGATCTGCACGAAATGTAACAGAATCAAATTGAACCTGCTACCTGTGTTGCACAGTGTTACTGAAAAAGAAAGAAAACTAATTAATGTTAATTAACTCTTTCATACCCTTTGGTCGATATTTTATGTCTGCGGTATGAAATGTATTCACCATCTTTCATGGTTATACTGTTCAATTATTGCGTTCATCTGTAAATCCGTTTTCTGTTTCATTAGTTATTTATATAATTTCATTAAATAATACGAGGTAACATACATTATTGGTTTTGAATTAAAGTTAACTTTGTCCGTTGTCTATGATGTATTCTATTGGTGCGATTGATATTGAACATTATTTATTTCTTTAAGCCTGTTATTGTTTGTCATGAATTCTTGTTAATATATTAGAGTTTTTTTTTATTTCTTTGTAATGTTTGTTATTATAATGTTAGTTAATTGGAAGAGACACCTTAGCAAAGCCTAGAGTACACACAGAACTGTTTACCTTGTTGTACGCTCTGGATGTAGGCTTACATGTTACATAAATTAAACTTAATAAAAATACACGACATGAAGTTTATTATTTTTTGGAAGTATTACAGAAATAGTAGCAATTAATTTCAAAAGTTGGCAAAATAATGTGTAATCTGTCGTTTATGCCTGAAAAAACAAAACTTATCTCATGAAAAGATGCGTTACTGCATTAGTATTTATTCAATTATCCCAGTAGATTAGGAAAGCTGACGATGCGTCAAGTTTTGATCAGTTAAAGCCTATAGCTGAAGCCATAGTAGCATCGAATGTCTGAGAAAGTACTCGACGAACCTGCAGAAAACATGTTCACGGGTTTACCAGATGCGTTTCTCCATATGACCTCGTTGAAGTTTGTGCCTGCTTATTGGGCTATTTACAGACGATATATTAGATAGTCTGCAAACTAAATTATGGAAAATTATTCTATGTTATTTCTCTGGTTTGATGATGTTTATAGATATAGCTCTTCAACCTTAAAGAAGGAATTTAGCCTATGGAACAAATTGTAGTACTGTATTGAGAGTTCAAAATGAAATGATACAAAATCAGAACTGTTAAAATAAAAAAGATACTGATAGTTAAATGTAACAATTATTATTCAGTGATTTTTTTTGAAAATAATTTTACTGCCTGTGTCTTTTCAATTGGGAAAATACCAGTATGCGCGATACTTTTAGTCCCAAATTTGGGAAAATAATTAAGAGCATGGGTATTTTACTTTTAAATGTTTTAATTTCCTGCTTTTGCTGAATGTATTATAACTTTCCCCTCTTTCATCTCAAAGTGCTCTTTTCAGGATGGTAAAATAATTTGTTGTTTTTTTACTTTTTGGGAAAAATGGAGGCTTTTTGCTAGGGGAAACAGCCGAAATTCGGCAGTTAAATTGAACAAAAAAATCACAGATATTATAGATGTACTTTAAAGTTTAAGTGTGCACTATATATACTCTTGTTCACAAAATTCATGAACGTCCATATGAGGTTTCCAGTAATGATAAACGGCTACAGTACATTGAGTACTTAAGCTAATGAAAAAAAGCCTGATTCATATGAGTATATGTAACGACCACTGGTGCAGAATATATCGCTCGGGTCAATTTTACCATCCATTTGGCATTGGTTCATATCACTTTGTTACCATATTTCAGTGAATCACATAAGACAAGCAAGTCAAAGTTGACAATATTTTAAGCTAGGTTCTTTGTGAAAGGTCTGTAGCATGATATATTTAGCATGATCATGTGAACGTTATGCCTTCTGAAAATTAAAGCACTTAATTAAGTCAATAAGTTGGCAATTGAAACCTTAGATAGTTAATCACTGGCTTCCATGCATTCAGCGTTTTCCAAAATTAGCCTCATTTAATTCTACTTTACATAAAAAACATTCCTAGTGTATCTGGTTTGATGCAAAGTTTCAACTTCTCCTTTCTTCTCTAGTTTCATTTACATGTATCATATTTCTCTGAACTTATAAAAAAACTGGTGTTTTTGTTGCTTTTAATATTGCTATACTTTCTTTCTGTTTATTTTCTTAAAAAATCTAGATATTTGATATTCTTGACTTTCTCATTGTTTTATTGTTTTTCATTGTTGAGTATATGTCTCATAATGCATTAATGGTTTTAATTAATTTGATGTAATTAAATATAAAACCATACCGTTAACATAATACTTTGTTTTAAGGTTTCAAATGCAAGTAACAAGGCTTTCTTTGATGTGTATATATTAATGCTTCTTTCACATATTGTTGAGCGTATTGCTTACTGCAGCATACAACTATTCCTTATGCTTAATACATGTAGTACATTTAAACTATGTGAAGCTGTCACTATACATTGTATTTTACTTAGTGCTGTGTATTCTACATCATACTGAACTGTCTGTGGGTCACTTTATACTGTGTATTCTACATCATACTGAACTGTCTGTGGGTCACTTTATACTGTGTATTCTACATCATACTGAACTGTCTGTGGGTCACTTTATACTGTGTATTCTACATCATACTGAACTGTCTGTGGGTCACTTTATACTGTGTATTCTACATCATACTGAACTGTCTGTGGGTCACTTTATACTGTGTATTCTACATCATACTGAACTGTCTGTGGGTCACTTTATACTGTGAATTCTACATCATACTGAACTGTCTGTGGGTCACTTTATACTGTGTATTCTACATCATACTGAACTGTCTGTGGGTCACTTTATACTGTGTATTCCACATCATACTGAACTGTCTGTGGGTCACTTTATACTGTGTATTCTACATCATACTGAACTGTCTGTGGGTCACTTTATACTGTGTATTCTACATCATACTGAACTGTCTGTGGGTCACTTTATACGGTGTATTCTACATCATACTGAACTGTCTGTGGGTCACTTAGTTCTGTGTATTTTATGGCATACCTCACAATCAGTGGGTAGAAATCAATGGTATCACGGAACAAAATTGCAGTCTAACTTGAAATTAATCAACAGATAAGAGTAGTTGAAACTGCATACATCCATAAAATGTTTTAATTAAATTGCCAGTGCGGAAATTCACAACATTACCTTAAAAGGGTATGCGGTGCGTAACCATATGGATGCCAGCAAAATTTTCATTCCGCTGAAGCGTGAAAAAAATGGAAGTCTTCTATTGATCCAGTGAACATGTACAGCAGATATTGATGATGGAGAGAGGATGATCACTTTATTGAATGTTATCAAATTGATGTTATTGACAGACTGAAATCAATATTTATCGGCATTAAAGGATAAGCACAGATTTATTATTGAAATTATTATATATTTGCTGATCTGCCGTTAATTAATAGTAAATTGCTTTGACATTTTTGAGGATACAATGAGTGAAATGTCTGAGATTTCATTAGACTTGATATCAGCATTGGACCATTGTACAGCATTTAATTGTTGCTCTCACACTAAACTGTACTGCTAAATTAAAGCTTCTTTTCTTTGTTTTCACTCCTGTGCCCGTATTCACAAACGTGCTAAGACTGAATCTCAGACTTAGACTTTAAAATGGTAAATGTTCATTTTGTTCCTACATTATTATTATACAATATATTTTGATAAAACACGGTAAAAGTGTAGAGTGAGTAACAAGAAATATTCAGGCAAACATTTATCCGTATAATGAAAACGATATGCTTGTAAATTTAACTTTGGCAATTAAAAAGTCCAAGTCTGAGACTCAGTCTTCAAACGTTCGTGAATACGGGCCCTGGTCAATTTAATAATTAAGATTCATTTTATTTTCATATTTTTTTTCTGTTTTTTTATTTCATATTATTTCATATATATTCATATATTTCAGTATTAAAATGGTATTGGTTCCTTTAATTTAAGAAGGATGGTATACATCCCTTTAAGAGGATATTATAATTCGAAGTTTAAACTATATGACCTTAGAGTTAAGTATTGCTCATGCTGGCTGTTTGGTATGGATAAACATAACATTATGACTTGTATAGATTTTGATATTATAATCCTTCGAACCTTGGTTGGGTTTTGAATGAAAGATGAAAATGTAAAAGATTAGCATATGTTTTTATCCGAATATCATGTTTCTATTTATTTATGGTTGTAGAAATATGTGTTTTGCAAATTTTGTCCTGAATTCACTCATTCAATTTTAATCCATTTTCCGTCATTTAACTGTTTAAACCATTGGACGACCAGATCACAACTTACTGGCGGCTCTCACTCACAACTGTTGCTGCTATTTGACATGATATTGTTTTGATCAAGTAGTCATACAATAATGATGGGCAGCATGCAACATGTTATGATAAACCCAATTCGATAAGGCTAGCTTTCATTATCGATTTATCCGTTATACATTTTTTGTATTGGGAATAGGGTGGGAAGGTTGTTTAAATCATGTGATATCATTTTAACTCACTGTAAATAGGTTGTATACAACACCCCTATAATTGATATTGAGGTAAACACTGTTAGTAATATAATTTAACAAGATTGTTTTAAACGGTTATGCTTGGCAATGGTTCTTATTACAATGTAATGATGTTTAAGACTATGTAACGACAGTACTGGATGAAGCCCATTAAAAAATTTAGGATCAGATGAGCCAGATACATCTTTAAGTTGAAGCTGTTTAGATTATTGGGCAAAATGAATCAGGTAGTTAAAGGAATGTCGGCCACCCTGCTGACCTGTGTCTACTTATGTCAGTCAGACACATTCTGTCCACCCTGGGGATATTTAGATAATGTAATATTACGTATATGTAATGGGGATAATGTATCAGTTGTGTACCACATGGTATGAAGGTATGGTATATAGATATACATCTATATCAGTGTAATGTCCAGTAGACCATATGATATTGATACTGTGGTATGGATCAGTTTGTCTGATACAAGCTCTCCGCATGATTGATACTGTGGTATGGATCAGTTTGTCTGATACAAGCTCTCCGCATGATTGATACTGTGGTATGGATCAGTTTGTCTGATACTGTGGTATGGATCAGTTTGTCTGATACAAGCTCTCCGCATGATTGATACTGTGGTATGGATCAGTTTGTCTGATACAAGCTCTCCGCATGATTGATACTGTGGTATGGATCAGTTTGTCTGATACTGTGGTATGGATCAGTTTGTCTGATACAAGCTCTCCGCATGATTGATACTGTGGTATGGATCAGTTTGTCTGATACAAGCTCTCCGCATGATTGATACTGTGGTATGGATCAGTTTGTCTGATACTGTGGTATGGATCAGTTTGTCTGATACAAGCTCTCCGCATGATTGATACTGTGGTATGGATCAGTTTGTCTGATACTGTGGTATGGATCAGTTTGTCTGATACTGTGGTATGGATCAGTTTGTCTGATACTGTGGTATGGATCAGTTTGTCTGATACTGTGGTATGGATCAGTTTGTCTGATACTGTGGTATGGATCAGTTTGTCTGATACTGTGGTATGGATCAGTTTGTCTGATACTGTGGTATGGATCAGTTTGTCTGATACTGTGGTATGGATCAGTTTGTCTGATACTGTGGTATGGATCAGTTTGTCTGAGCTCTCCGCATGATTGCTCTCTAATTACCTGCATCTGTCTCAATGAGATTGAAATTATGCTCTATAGTTTATGCTCTATAGTTTCAATTTACCAGTCCAACAATTTTATGTTAAAATTGATTTTGTATCGTTTTTATAATGCACAGCATTAAAACTGCTTAAAATACGAGACCTGTGTTACAGTGATGTATCAAACCCACGAAACCATCATTCTTCTTTTGAATTGGGGCTACCAACAGTTGAGTTGAAGTTAGTCCAGGACAAGTACAGTATGTTTTTAAAGCTAACAGACATCATCAATTGTTCAGTTGTAAGTCAAACCTTAGAATCCCACAAACACATACATTAATGATTATTAATTTTAGATGGTGGAGCTATCGTTGTGTATTTTAATTTGTTACTAAATTGAACGATATTCTCGGACAACTATCGCTGCCTATGTCGGACAAGTCAAATTTTACATTTCCATTTGTCCAGGACATTTAGTGTCTTTGAATATTGTTTCTAGAGCCCTGATGTAATTATGTTATTTGGAATTACTATAATAAATATGATATAAGTATCAGAATCATTATTACAATAATGTACGGCAGTATGACTTATATATCGTCATTTCTGATTGATGATCAAATTGGAATAGTTGAGTATGTACTTTTGTAAGTAGCATATTTCATGTGAGGCTGTTCTTGAAACAAACAAAATGTGTGATATTATGACAATTAGATCATAATGTACGATTGTTTCTTTCATATGAAGGTTCATTACCTTGTGATATTGCGCAGACATTTCATGTAGCCCCTTTGGCGGAATTCATCATATATTATTGTGGATAACAAATCATAAACAACGCTTAATCGTCCGTCATAATAACTTTAGCATTTAGTTGTGAGGATTTGTGAAGCTTATAAATGTGATATGTTTTCTAGAATTGCTTTCTAAGAGCCTAACCATATTTCTCCATCTGCTTGTCTTTATATATATATATTTTTTTATTCTTGTACGACAAGTTTCGAAAATATTGCTTTATACGAAAAATATTAAATATGTTATAAAACATAATATCATTTTCATAACTCTGTCAATTATATTTTATAAGCTTTTAATACAGTGAGACCTCGTTCATTCGATGACATCGGGTCCAAAACAAAATTCCAATAATATATAGTTTCGAATAGCCCATTTCAATTTGCCGTGCCTAAGAAGATACATCAGGACCAGATCTTTATTTGGGATGATGCCAAGTTTTCGGATAGAAGGTTGTCCAATGATTGAGGTCCGAATATAGTTTCATATAAATTAAGTAATATTTTCGTAAATCTGTTGTATCTCTTGCATAGTAATACAATCCAAGGACCAATTACAACCTGGGACCAAGAATAGTTTCCTATTCTCTTATACAGCGATGATTGGACTAAATTCACAATTCAAAAACAGTTGTAATATATCAATGTGAAATCAAGACCGTAATTTAAGTCCAATGGTCAGAGAGCATCAACATGAGATCAGATTCACAACAAATTGTTTTTTTGTCACGAAAACATGAAAAAATAACAAGTGGACTCATATTTGTGGTATGACTAAACATTCAGGAAAAATGTGTAAATAGTTTAATGTTGTCCTTTGTCATTAAACAAGAATTTTATGACTGTTAAGTGGACATTGTTTTGGCAGAAGGCAATTAAGACTTTATGATGTAAATGTTCTGACTTGAGCCATGCGATGTTTCTTATCAGTTTATTTCTGTTTTTCGATTATTCAGTATGTACTTTGTCATGTTAAGAGAAATACAAAGACACTTTCGTTTGTGTGTCAAGCGATTATTGAAGCATAGAGTTCACTCGGTACAAACTTTAGATGGTATGTTGACTGAATGTAAAATACAATATCATGTTGAAGATATTGCAAATCTCTGACTGAGTATGGATATATAGCCTGACGGCGAGAATGGCTGAATGTGACGGCGAGAATGGCTGAATGGTAGGACAGAATAATGAATTAACGAAACGTTGGTATACCTACCAGTCTTATTTGATTTATGTTACATATAGGCACATAAATTTATATTTAGAACACCAGGGTGAATGATGCGTTTGTTAAGATTAATTAATTTGGCATATTTATTCCACATCTTATTTATGTCGTGCTGCTGCGTGAATATTAAGTCATGCTTTACGACTGGAAAAGAATTTTGAAGTTTAATAATTGACAAATGTGGTCATTAATATCATACAATAGAGTAATGAAATTCAAATCATAAATTCTTGTACATTCATGGGGAGGGAAGATTGGTTATATTGCGGCTAGGGGTCCAATGTTCATAACTTTCACCTTCTGAAACATGTTTCCGGTCTACATGATTTGCACAATTACACCTTACATTGTCTGCTGTGGTAAGAAATATCAAGTATACACAATACATGTACAATATAGTTGGTATAGTTTGTCTATTAATCTGTTGCCAGTTACTCCTAAACATTTGGAAATGATATAAAAGTTCTTACGAATGCTGAGTGGTTATTTATTGAATTTGTATAGCAGATTTTACATACCTACTTATAAGCCTTTGGCTTTAGGGAGATTCATGAGAGAACGTTCCTTTGCCAGCACTCCCAATCCAGCAGCTTGATATAATGTTTTATACTTCTTCGCAATTTTATTGTAAATACATTTTGTAATATTTTACTGCTTTTCTGTGCCTAAAGACATCCAATTGTTGACTCATGATTTTTTATGTGCCTTAAATTTTATGTGAAAAACTTGGGAAATAAGCGAAAACTTGTAATATTATTAAATTGTCTGGAGATGTTGATATGCATCGTGCTCATTAAATATTATCTAATTTGATAGATTTTACAAATTTCATTCCTTAATTAACACTTTAGTTTTCATTGATGTGAAAATGTTTTTAATGAAATAATTCATATTCAGCCACATTGAGGTCGGTATATTCATTCAGTATTATTTTGAAACAATTCACCTTACAAGGTCGTAGAATGAAATACATGACCTTCCCTCAACTTTCATTCTTTAAGGGACACAAATCATATATAAGCGTTAAAACCTTGAAATATTAATTTTTCTGATTGATACATTTCCAATGTCAGCTTCTGCAATATAAGTTGTCATTAGTTTCAATCTGTTGTCAACGTCCGGAAGTTGCTTTGTCTTGGAGTTGCTATATCACAATTAAGCATGACAAGAAATGCTTCTTTACACTTACAAATATCAAAATGATCAGGCAGGAATCTATTTGTTTCCCATTTCATAGGCATTAATATTCATTGGTTTATATACAATGAAAAATGATTTTGAATTACCATATTGCGACTTTCTCATTTGTATCTATCAAACAATGGATGTAGGAAAGTACTAGGGAAAGCCCCATTATTGTTCATTGATATTGATATAGCTGCAAGTATATGTTACCTTTTCTGGTATATGATATTGTATTCGCATTGAAAAATTGCCTGTAAAATATTTCCCTCTTTAAATATTCTCCCTGACGTTGGTTATCTATTTTTTTATTAACATTGAAAGAGCAGAATGATGTCTTCAATTACAGTCACTAATGAATTGAAATTTGGGTATTTTTATGCCAGATATTTGTATAAGTTGACACTTTTATGATATCGGAATAAGAAGTAATTTTGCACTGTTCATTTCAAGACAATATCATTCTCAAAGTTTTGATATCTAAGCTCTGTTACTTGAAATAATGATAAATCATCTAAGTATTTTGTTACATATAAGTATTTTATTGTATTGCAAATAATGCTATCGTTCAAGACTGGGACATTTATTTAATTCCAAAGTCTTTGAATACTTTCAATGTATACTTGTGGGTTGTTCCATATTCTTTGGATTGCTTTACCGCTTTCTTTACCTTGGGCCCCATTTGTTTGCTCATCTGATGATGAGTTGGTACGTATATTTTACGATGAGTCAATCTAACACTTGTATATGTCTGAGTCGGAGATCCTATGATGTTAAAATCATCCGAGTATATTTCTCCATGTAAAGTACATTAAACAATTCATTGGTTACAAAATGTGATGTAAGTACTTATACATGTACAATTGCTTGTGATACATATTCATATGATTTTCTTTAGTAATACACTGTTGTAAAGCAATGTTAATTTTAGATTATAACATCTGATCTTACAACTTTCAACTTACAAGTGCAAATAGTTATGGTTGTCATTTAAGTGTTTAGAACTGTGATAACCATATAGCCTTTGGTATGAGTTATAAAATTCTGACAAAATATTTCCAACGTATTGTTCAATATGTTAGCAGATATTGAAATTATCCCCCCCCCTTTCCCCAGTATCAATTTATGCCAACATCAACATTTACTTCTAATGCACTTTTAAGATCATATTCTTGTTTCATGTATTGAATTATGTATTTCCTCGGAGTACTGTCTAATTGAGCATTTGTGCAAGGTAATACATACATGTATGTGTAAATCATATGATGTTGTTAAAAATTGTCACATCTCCAAATATTGGAATATGATTATTTTACTATTTTAGTTAAGCTTTTTTTTCAATTCCCCGTGTTCCGCCAATATTAATATTCTATATCAGTGTCAGGATGTTAAGGATTGCCTTATTTCTATTCATAATTTGGGTCATTCTCAACGGGCCGTCTTTCTATCGAGTACGAATCAATACGGGTTCATTCGGTGCGTTCGTTGTGGGGTCATTGAAACGTTGATGATTAGGATCAGTTGATCTATTTACAATATTTTAAAATGTAATTCCTGGTCCTCCAGCCGTGAAATTATACGTTATTAGTTATCACGAGGGTTCATGTTTGAATATATTTCTAGTATGCTTTCAGCCCACTCGTGTTTCTTCATTTTCTTCATGGAATCATGCGTTACAAAGTAGGGGTGATGAATTCTATGACTACCAGTAAATATGAATAGAGACTTTCTAGGCCATGATGAAAGCGTGTTGTGTGTCATGTTTACTGGAGATCCATTAGTACCAATATCATGACTTAGGATTTTTACTGTTACATGTATTTATTTGTTGATGAGTTGATTTGATTTTATGTTTGCATATTATACACTAAGCCATCCCAAAATATCCCCATATGTATGTACATATAATTGAATTGTAGCCGTAGCTTTTACAGGTCGTTGTCAGAAATGGACAATAAGTATCCTGTATTAAAATGTCATTAAATTGTAATTAAATTTTCTGTATGTTTATTATAACAGAATATAATTTTGTTACATTTGATAAAATAGTATTTTTACTTGGGTCTCTTTGTGTGATTTCCAAATTTTTGTGCTCCAGGGCCTAAATTAAAACTTCATCAGGAGACCAGTCTCAGAATGCAGCTTTGCCATTGGTCAATTTTTAAACAGTGCACGGAACCAACCAATCAGAGGTGTAGTTTCGAGACTGGTCAACAAACTATTGATTTTTAATAACATTTTACAGGGAAACCTTAAAGGAAATAAATACAATTTCTAGACAATGGTTATACATGTTTGTATTTGTGTATTTTCAGTTTTGAGGATTCAAACAGCAATGGTTACGGTGATGGTATGCCCACATCTTACAGACCTATGGACCTACGACCAGATTATAATGGGATAGAACCTCTTCATAAAAGTAGAAAAAACAAAGAAGATAAATATTGTGGAGTCTGTGGGGATCGAGCCCTCGGGTACAACTTTGATGCCATATCGTGTGAATCTTGTAAAGCTTTCTTCAGACGCAATGCTCCGAAAGGACTGGTAAGCATTTTTATGCCATTTCTAGTGTGAAAGAGTTTTAATGCATCATCAGGAACTCTGATGTACAATGCTTTAAATGCAGTTGGCAAATTATTAAAAAGTTGTCCTTTTTTTCTGGAAATATTTCCTATTTTGTGGACATTTCTGTGTATATACATACAGCGCCAACAGTTGACTATACAATTCATCATGGAATCATGCAGCAACTTATGTTGTGTTTTAAAATGAGATCAAGGTCATGTTTAAAGGTCATACCTACATACATTTTTTTATCAGGCTTGTTATTTTAATCTAAATATCAAAAGGTAATTTTCACACAAAAAATCGCAAAAAAACTGGCCAAAATCCTAAAGTTTCACCGTCGACTCAACAAAGAGACGCCTAGCAAAATGTCAGGTTGTGATAGCTGTTGATATGTTTATTTTGTACATGGTTTGATATGTTCCCAAAAATTCAAACCTGCCGAGTAATATTTTTTAACATTTAATATATCTTGGTTACTCAACAATGATTCTATTCAGTTTCTAACGTTGTAAGGAGTGAAAATGAAACCGTTTCCTGATACAGGCTATTGAATACATTCAGTGAATACACACGCAACAAAAGAAATCTTATGGGTAATATTCCTTTGCCAAACATTGAATATGTTTATGAAGTGATAGATATTTTACGAACCATGAATTATGCACATGAATTTTCTATTAAATATTTCAGTAATGTTTGTGTTTTATAAGCTGTATTTAAAGTAGTGATCATACGGAGAATATATCGGGCTTCACACTCAGATCTGCCATCAATTTGAAAGATAGGAAATTAGAGGAAATTGTGATAGAATACACTATAATTTTTTATATGTCTCAGGGTGTCAATATTAGAGGTGTAAATTCACCTGGTAACTTAAGCATGATCAACCAGCTACTTTCCTTGTATGAATGATCATAATGAAGGGGAGAACCCTTAGACAGACCCCCCCCGCCTACGTTTGACAATTTCCCTGCTAATTCAAAAATTAGTGACACCCGTGATGTCTTCTCACCGGGAAGTCCCTCGGGAATGACTTTCCTGTGCCCTTTTTGTCAGAATATCAACCTTTTCGGCCGCATACATTCTGATTGGTCAAGTCTTAACTAAGACGTTCTGTGGCATCCACAAATCTGATAGGTCAAGTCTTAACTAAGACGTTCTGTGGCATCCACAAATCTGATAGGTCAAGTCTTAACTAAGACGTTCTGTGGCATCCACAAATCTGATAGGTCAAGTCTTAACTAATTCAGATCATAATGATTTTTGATTAATTAGAATTTTATAGAAGTTACACTGTATTATATATTCCCGGTCATACACAATATCTGTGGTATCTTAATATGTTTTGAGATCATCCCATTGATATCGAATCACTTCCTATCCTTCCGTTATTATAGCGTACTCCTTGTTCCGATCAAACTACAAACATCATATATATTACTAATCAGCAGGGTTATTCGGTGCATTTTTTTCTGATGCCGCAAAGAATATGTAATAGAGTTTATTGTTTTTCTGGTAGTTGAATAATTACTCAGATATTAGTAATACTTGAACGAATGCTTGTTTGTGGGATTTTTGTTATTGTTCGTACATTTCCCCCCCCCCCCCCCCCCCCTTGATGAATATCTTTGGAGTTTATTTACCTATGCACCTCTTAGACAAAGCAACGACTTAGAGGATATATATTTGTGAAAACAGTTCTGTGAGGGCAGTTGGGGCGAGGTCAGTAAAGTGGTACTGTTCAGGGGGAAGGGGTGGAAGCATTGACCTGGGAACGGTCCATACATGACTTACAAACAAAATATTTATTTTTATCAACCGATATCTAAGATTGCTTAATGCATCAACTAACTGCCTCTGAACCCAAACAGAGTTACCGTAGTTTTCCGCCTGTGTGACCCTCGATACATAAGATTCTTTTGCGACATGATTTTTATTTCCTTTTTACTTACAACGCTTTACTTCGACATAACTAATTTGTCTTGTCTGGTCTATAGGTTACGAGCTTTATGATAGAAAAAATATACTTGTGTAACAAAAGTATGTTTGAGGTTTAGATATTATTTAATTAATTTAATTCTGACAGTACGAGGTGAACAGGTGCATTCTGTTGTTTTCATGAACCTTTATTGAAGTTTTTTTTTATCTGTGGGTTAATTGTGTAATCCTTCGCTCATTTTGAAGTTTTTTGAAAGGTTAATTTAATAAACCTAGTTGAGTATACCCTTCACACTTAGCTAGAAATCTGTCAAGTTAAAATTTTAATTGTTTGATTTAAATTAAAATACAATTCCCAAATACCGTGAGTCTTGGTATTGTAAGTCCAGATCTTGATCAGGTAGAAGCATCTGCCTCAACTGGTCTGTGGGTTACATAATAGAAGATTTTCTTTTTTGACAATAAGATGTTTCTTGCGATGCAGAAGTAAGGCAGTCTTGTATTGTTACGTTACTACATTGTCAATTCATCCTCCTTTTCGATAGTCGGGGGGGGGAGCCCGAGGGTACTTGTTAATAAATGAAATCATTCTGAGCTCGTATTTTGAAGGATCGGTAATTGGTTTGGAACGAAGATCATTGATTCTAAAACAGTTTTGCGTGACAAATGTTGTTCTTAATGAGGTTTACTAATTTTGCTATTACATGGAATAGCGTTAAAATTTCAAATGTACCTAAGCGAATTAACGCCTGCCATGAGAAATTTGACAACTTTGTATTTAAGATTTATATACCATTGAAAATCTCCTTGCATTCATAGTATAGCTTTGCTTGGTGAATTCATAAATTACAACAAATGTTAAACAGATGACAATTGTGAAATTTTAAACTGTCCATGTTTTACTTCCACAAGATTTATAACGACAAGTTGGTTTATTGGATAAATAATGTAATTAACTTTAACAATTTTTTGTTCGTTTTCTGAGTTTAAATTCTTTGAATAATGAGTGGAATGCTTATTTGTGTCATAATGTGATATAAATGAAATATGCTAAAATTGGTGTTTGACTGAATTAACAAAATAAAATAGGAAAGTATACAATTAGAAAGCGGATGTTTATTTAACTGTTAGTGTTTCCTAAATGAAATGCTGATATTGGTTGAAATTCAGCCTCTGATAATTATTTGTTCAGATACATGTAAGCGATTTGCTATTATCATAAACTATTTCCAAAAAAAAAATTAAGAGAGATTGTAAAAATACCTTCACTTTGAGATAATTCGGTATTTGCCGAGGGCAGTGAGTGGAACTTCCGTAAAAATGTTTCTGTTTTCATAAAGATGTCATAAAAACGAGATTAAAATATAATTTGAGGTCATTTAACTAATGGATGCCATGCCTCACATCCGGCTTTCAAACGCTCAATCATGTTTGTTTTACTTTCTACTGAATTATTTGTTTATGCCAAACTTGAATTGAATTTTCAAGTGAGCCGTATTACCTCTACGGCTTCCAGTTCATTTTATTCACAGTTCAACATCTGCTGGTTTTTTGAAAATAAATCAATTGTATGAAGCGGATACGCCTTATGAATTTTGTTAACATGTTTTATATCCATGCCTGAAAAAAAATATTTTGAAAAAGAAGTCAAAACTATACGTAAATGAAAAAGTGTTTATGCGTGTTAAGCTATTTTATTTCTGAAACATTTTGAATGCTTTACACTGCACTAAATTTTGAAATGAAATCAAAATTTAAACCATATTTTTCCAAACGCTTAACCTAATTTTGATAAAAAAAATAAAAAAATACAATATCTGAAGCTTTATTATTCTATTAAGATTAGCTTTATTTGAGCAGATGAGGGTAACTATGTGTGGTTTTGAATTCCTTGAATGAAACTCAAACATTATGTACATGACATAAGATACCTGGTATGAAATTGCGCTTTTATTGAGTTCGGTATTTTATGGGGTTTTATTGAAATCCTGTCTGTGAAAAATATTATGACTCATTGTTCCCAGAATTGGGTGAACCTGGATGAGTTTCTGTATGCTAATATCTTATACCAAAATGTTCCTTGTTTAATTTTCCTTTTCGTAATTTATCATCTTTAGAATCAAGTTTACTTTTTCATTATCTTTCATCATAATTGGTTCAATATTTACAATTTTTCATCGCAGCCGTACTATTAACAATGGTTTTGCTTTTTGCATATCAATGTTGTTTAAACCAATCAAGTCTTACTTTAAACCACCAAGGCAATTTCTCTACAACAGAACAACATTTGTAACCTAGCTTGACGTGGATTGGTTAACCTTTCGATAAAGGGTACGTTACCTTACAGAAATCCTCTGAATTTCGGTGAATTTACCGAAAACCATTTTGTATCTGGAGTGACATCTCGCCATTTTTTTATGTTGCACAACATATCTTAACCTTCAAATTGCGCTGACTTTTTTCAATTTATTTTTGTTTGACTGTCATAAAATATGTAATATACGGACATGTTGATGTGGATAACTAAGAAAAATATGATCACAAATTCTTGGCTAGCTAAAATCTGTTTTGTTTCCCCGGGTGATAATGTCTTCGATAGGATAGGTTTCTTTTCAAATTACAACCCTGGATGATTTTGTACCCCTTTTTAAGTGTTGTACATTACAATGGAAGGATCAAGGGACACGTCTGTATACAGATGTCAAAGCTTTATAAGTTTTTTGTAAAGAATTTATGGAATTGAGGGTTTTTTTTGTACTTTAAAAAAAATCTGTTTTTTTTAGAACATCTGTGATTATCATAGTGATCTTAAGTCAGTTCAGTGTTCACGATATGTGAGTTTTATTCAAAAAAAAAATATAATGCATACAAACAAAAATACCTTTAGGTACCTTCATTAATACCCCTGGAAAATATTTGATTAAAATAGCTAGAAAATATACAGAGTTTCTGTTGTGAAGCTAGATTAGGATTTATTTGGAGAAAATTAGACAAATATTGACATAAAATCCGAAGGTATTCTATAAAACTTCTGGCTTGATCCAAGTAATTATTTCAATGATGAAACATCATGTTTACTATACATTTCTATAGCTGATTGAAATATTTTTATTGGACAACTCAGAGATATTTTTATGCAATACTTGATGACGATTTTTCTTTTTTCAAATTTTAAATATTGTTTATTTAGGGGGCCATAATATTTTTGGAGGATAAATGGATACTTCACATGAATGGAATATAACCTGTAAATGGTTTCAAAGGAGTAAATTGATAAAAGTTTGTGCTCACAACTTTTGGAAGTGATCCGTTGTACAATCGAGCTGATTCGTAATATTTAAGTCGGCCGACTTGATAGCGGGTTATTTGGTGTGAGCAAACTGTGATGTAAAGTACTTCAGAATGATAATTGTCTCTGAAAACCCAGAATTTTATCAATTTAATAAAAAGCTTCACCATTTTTACTGACTTAATGAATAGATTTTCATGAAGTATTCCTGTGATAATGTTAATATTTCAAAAAACAATTTTAAGTTCAATATATATTCAATAATCTGTTAACTTGAGACGTCCTTGTCTGTGCTTACTTTGTTCCAATATCTTGTGTTATAAAAAATCAGTCAATAATTATAGCATTAAAAATTGTGTTAAGTAGAATCTGAAACAGCCAATTTGAGGCTATTATCCTCTGTAATATGATATAATTATGACAGTATTATAGCAGCAATATTGATGATTTCAAATACAAAAACCTGTATTTCCTTATAGTTACCAGTCTTTCTGTAGTCAATTTGCAATTGAAAAAATAATTGGCTTACTTTAACCTGAGATTACCTGTTATTTCAATCAATTTGATTTGCTCATTACTTGACCAAACCACATTTCATCCAATCAAACAGAGTTTTGGTTATCTTTTAGCCAAACCAAATGGTTATCCAGTTTTAAACTCGCTGCTGCTGGGTATCTGAAAAAGTCCCAAGAGATTTAATTCAAGTGAATTCAATAAAAAATGTAAGCTTAATTCTCACCGATGTGGATTTGAATCGGAGAGGCAATCATCTCACTTCCTGGTAATTAACACACCTTACTGTGCTGGGTTGGTTTTTTCCAGGAAACTGATTTGAATGTTGATTCAAATAAGTCTATAGGGCTTCCATTGCCTCAAGGGGATTATACAGTGATGCATTTATACAAATGTTCAAGGCATAATTTCAATTTCAATACACATATTTTACATCATTCTATATTCATACCATTTTATACTATACATGTAGAAGTTTTTTTCCAAATGAAAATGATGTTGTATTGGCGAATAAGTAATCAATTAGCTAACGAGATAATATTAATTGATCCATACACTATATGATTAATGTGTGAAAAAATCAACTGTCATTTACGGCTGTGTTTTTCCTTGTAAACATTCAATCTAACGTATTTGTAACTTTAGATGCAACTAAATGTTTAAGTGCATACGTCGCAAAACATCACAAAACATCGCATGTTGAACTTCATTTTGCATATACGGTAGTAATATCAACCCAGTAAAAAATATTTGATGGCCGCAAAAAGTTGATGTAAAAACCGACCGGATCAAATGTCTCTGTATTTGGTATACAAGTTTGATTTTTAAAGTCAGAGGTCACATGTAGGCTCCTGTCTGTAAATTAAATTGGTTAGGAAGATAACTGGAGCCTCGTGCAATGTTGAACATCAGTCATGAAACACGGGATGACACAAAATGTCTAATAACTGTCTCAATTCTTGTAATGTTACCTGTAATGTTCATGTTTAGTTTTATTATTACTTTTTTTTCCATCTTGAAGTTATACTACAAAAAATGTGAGCATTAATGGCGAAGAATTTTATGCATTAAACCGAAACGTAGACAAACCTTAAAACTTGGGCAAGATGTTATTAGTACATCAGTGTGGTTTTCCTTTTTATGAAAGTTGTGATGGTGGTCTTGTCTGGATGTTTACAATTGATTAAAATCGATATGATATCTTTAAAATTAATATTTTCTCAACATCTGACCAATTAGTTTGTCATAAATTGTTCATGCATGGAACACCAAAATGATTTAAATTCAGACTCGAAAGTTTTATGTTTTGGCCCCAGAATCGCAACCGTACATCATAACTTTGTGGTTTAAGCTGTGATTGGATTATTGCAATTGTGAAGTTACATACCTTTTTTGTATTTTCTATTAATAAACAATTATTATACATTCACAATTCATTGCAAATTCTCAATCTATTGTCACAATACTTTATGAGATATTTGTAGATAGTATTGAATCTGTTCGCCTTTGTACAAACGGTTAACTGGTAAACCGCAGCCTTCAAGATGTCGGAAAAATCATAAGAAACATGTGGCTAATACGTATACAATTTTATTCATGCTTCTTGACATTATATACCGACATTGAAGTAAAACGCACCGAGTGAACCTGAGGTATTAGATATCTATCTCTCGACTTTGTTTACTGAGGCTTGTCCTCATTTATTTACGTGATACACACAAAAAACACCGCTTTAAAAGGCATCTCTGTGTGGAAAATATTTAAAATTTCTGCATTAGTTAACTTCTTATGCCCTTTGTTATTTAATTTTTATACCTGCCCAGATTGTTACTGGTAAAATTGTACAAACCTCGCCCTCTCTTCATGATAAAAGTTTACCTACATGTATTCTTACCTATTACAATTAAACTGTATACTTAACCATTGGAAACGTGCATTGCACAGGTTTTTTTACGAAATTTTTTAAACTCTTTTTGTTTTGAATAACAAAAATTGTACTGTTAATATTGTGTATGTCAGAGTGGTGTAGAACAATCAATTCACTGACCTATATTTATGTATTCCTGTGAATATTTGGAGGAATCCCAAAAGTTACAAAATTCCAAGTGGCATTAAATATATACATCAATATTGTGCTATGAAATTTTATAAGTCTCGACTCGTGGTCAGATTTGTTGAATTATGGGTAAAGTTTTTTTGGTTTATTAGGTAATATATACTGTGTCACGGGAGTATTTTAACATTGACAATTGTGGGAAATATGACAGTTACAATGCTCCATACAAGAGTCACCGGACTCCACCTTCCCCATGCTTGATACCTCGTTAATTACTTATAAAATATTAATTAACTAATAACATTGTTAATAGATATGGTACATAAAAAATATGAGATAACATTATGGATTTTTGATACAGCTATAAATTTCAGTTTTTATTTCATTTACCGGTCTTAAAAACAGCGTGAGAAATAAGAACTTGTTTACTAACGGATGTAAATGTAGACATTACAGTCACTTTTTGTGATCGAGGGGAGGATGGATAAATATTTTTATGTTTATTTCGGGGATATTTTTTTAGAGCTTAGGAATTAGGAGTTAATTTAATGCTTTAGGGGTTAATTTGAGATGACATTTTCTAGGGGCTGGAAAAGCAGATGTGGTTGTTAGTTTCAAACTTTGACAGCTTAAAGTTTGGGTTAGGTTTATGATAAGCATCCACTGTAATGTGAAAGATGGACGTTATGTATAGTGAGTTTGTATGTGAAGTGTTTGTGTCTGGCCTCATGTAGTCTGAAGAGGTTTCCTCTCTGTATGAATTAGATCTGTATGTTCATATCCAGGTTTGGTGCAAGAGTGTTGTAACATAAGATTTAGTAAATCCAGGTCTGGTGCAAAAGTGTTGTAACGTAAGATTTAGTAAAGAAGCTGTTGCAATATTGATGCGGCCATCCTTTGAATATTAGGCATAGTATTAGGCTTTCATTATGATTCACATAGTGTACTTGTTTCTGGCCAGTGTTGATTTACCTTGGTGTTAAAGCACTATAAGTACTGTTCTTAAACTAAAACATGGCAGAAAAATGAAAAATGGTATACTGGCTTGAATTCAATTAACAGCATGTGGCTTTTTACCTGCTTTGACACTTGGTCGGCTTTGTGGATCTCTTCGATTAATTGTTGGCAAAACTCGGGTATTTCATTAAATCTGATCGATGAAGCTGTATAGAAATAATTCCTAGCTTTTAATGAAAACTCTATCTGACTCTTAATGTAATCAGAGCCTGTTTATAATGTGCGAAGAAAGATAATTATCGCGCACAATCAAGTATTTTGATTGGTCTAGGCTAGGCAATCTTATTGACCGCTCGTTGGTAGCCTTCCCGTCTATTGAAGATTTTAATAATTGTCGTGTAGTTGAATGGAAGTTGTCAATAAAAGAGACTTTTGTTGAAATCATGAAAAAAATATCTGTGAAGCTTAAACAAACAGAGATCCTGAAAGTATAACTAATACTCCTCATTCGTTTTTTTCACCTTGACTCTATTAGAGAAAAATGCATTTCAAAAAAATTGTAAAAACGTTTTGTAAACGTTTATATGCACCAGGTGGTGATAATTATGCATATTTAGCTCACCATTTTTTCTTCATGCTGGAATGGCCGCTACAAATTTTTTTAAAACTTTTATCAGGATATTTTGTGTTTACCTCCATAGCTATATGAATATGTAATAACAATGAAAGGATTGGTGTGTTTGTAGTGTAAAATGCTGAGATAGTGAATTATTGACATAACTTATTCAAACTACAGTAAAACCTCAGTAATAGGACCACCCCTGGGACCCTTGTAATAGGACCACCCTTGGGACCCTTGTAATAGGACCACCCCTGGGACCCTTGTAATAGGACCATCCCTGGGACCCTTGTAATAGGACCACCCCTGGGACCCTTGTAATAGGACCATCCCTGGGACCCTTGTAATAGGACCACCCCTGGGACCCTTGTAATAGGACCACCCCTGGGACCCTTGTAATAGGACCACCCCTGGGACCCTTGTAATAGGACCACCCCTGGGACCCTTGTAATAGGACCACCCCTGGGACCCTTGTAATAGGACCACCCCTGGGACCCTTGAAAACTGGTCTTCTTATTAAGGTGGTCTTACTATTGAGGTTGAATAAAGAGATGAAACAGGGAAAATGGTGTTCTTAATTTTGAGGTGGTTTTATAATTGAGGTGGTCTGTAAGTGCTGTTCTATTGTATGTCAAATATTGCATTTAGTTCAGTTTCTGGGAAAGTCCAAAATATTATGTAAGGCCATTCAGATTGGGAAAAAAACATATATTTGGCTTTGGGAATGGGTTAGATAGGCACATCGTTGTCAGATCTCAACTAAAATTGCAGTTGTCGAATCATGGCTCGAGGAGACGAGGAGCGCAAAACCTAGGCCATGCGAACACTTAACAAAATTCTAATTTTGCTTGGGCTTGCCTGGAAACGAGTGTTCGTGTTCGCATTCGCTTCTGGAGGTCTTGTTGGTTGAATGATGTAAATAAGTAAACTGGTTTGCATTGCTGATTTTGAACTAGTTAATTTAATCACTTCAAATTGGATGTATTTTCAGGAGTACTTCAAGTGCCCTTATGAAGAGAAATGTAAGATGGACGTATCAAACAGGAGGTTCTGTAAAAGATGTCGGTTGAGGAAATGTTTTGAGATTGGAATGCGTAAGGAGTATATTCTTACGGACGAGGAAAAAATGCGTAAGCGACAACGAATAGATGACAACAGGTATGGGTAAGAAGTCAATCCATACTTTATTCTTTTCTTTATACTTACTATGCTCATTTTTTGTTCATTTGTTTACCTAACCAAACATGAAAAATATATTTCCTATAGTTAAAAAATCAATAAATATGCATTAACAAAGAATGAAATCATAATGTATTAATTTGTATTTGTTGAACAAAGATGTTTGTACATCATAAAATGATTTTCAATGGTTTTTTTGTTTAAAAAATTCAATATCAGTGCGAAAGATTGATCGCTGGTATTTTTGAGAAATCATACTTATTTTTATTTTAATAATATATTTGATTCAAAGCATTGTTAATTTTGGTTCAAAACATCAAAAAGTTTTAACTGAGAGCTTGGTGAAAAAACTCCCATGTCTTTGATTTTAAATACTGATTTATCTTGTTTGAGTTTTAAGTGAAAAGTTAACTTACAAGCAGAATAGCCAAGCCATTAGTTGCCATCGAATGTAAAAATCTGATGTACATTATTAAATATTCAAATGTTGATATATTGCAGACGTATGCGTGACTTGGAGAAGAAGATGTCGCAATCTGGTGTCGTGACAACATCATCATCAACTCCGCAGAAATTGCGAACTCTTGAGCCAGAAGAGGAGGCAATCATAAAAGAAATAGTTCACGCCTATCAACAGTCACTGGAGATACCTATAGAGTCAAAGGTTTCGAGAAATAATGCCGATTTTGCCGCACTTGTTAACATTGCAGAAGTCAGTGTACGTAGAGTAGTAGATATGGCCAAAAAGTTAAAAGCGTTCAAAGCCTTATCTCAAACTGACCAAATCGGGCTACTAAAGGGAGGAAGTATAGAATTGCTCATTCTTAGATCTGTTATATCATTTGATAAAGAAAACAATTATTTCTTAGATCCTTACGACAAGGATTCTCTCGCCATGACCTCGGATCAGTTGCGTGAGGGAATAGAGAAGCCCGGGGTGGATGTCGGTGGCTTGCCAGGTTTCGGAGCGAATAGTGGTGGACTTTTTGATGAGCACATGAAGTTTGTTAAATCGCTAGCTATTGATCTTAAAGCGGATGAGACGGTGTTGATATTACTACTTATGATCTCGCTATTCTCGCCAGATCGTCCCTGCGTACAGGATAAAATATATATATCAGCAGAGCAGGATAAATACGCCTTGCTGCTACAGCGGTATTTGGAATCCAAGTACCCTTATGGTGTAGTTCGGACTATGTACCCTAAATTGCTTATGAAGCTTACCGATATTCGTAACTTGAATGAGGAACATTCACAAGTTTTGTTGAAGTTGAATCCCGAAGGAATTCAGCCCCTGATGAAGGAGGTGATGGATCTTCATCTGAAAAAGTCAGAAACAGACAGCGATTCTTCATCGGTTGCATCGCCATAGTAACGTTGATAGATATTCACCATTTTTTTCATGTACACATGTTGATTGTGGTGATAATGGTATTGTCTTAAGGCCAGATATTTCTGGTTATTTTTTTCTGTTTCAATACATCTGTACTTTGATCGGTCTTCATCACAAGGCCAATAATCTTACACATGTTGATATCTTTATAAAAATTGTGACGGTTACATATTGGTCAGTGCTATAATGATATGCTTGCTTGAAACAAAACTATTTTTGTTGTTTTAATATAATGTCAAATGATAGAGTAAACTTGTAGAAACTAAATTGTTAATTGTTTATTAGATAGAATAGTAATAAATAATGTCGTGTGATAAATAAAAAGATGTTTACATCCCGAGGATACTTTGTACAGCTGATTCTTGACACGTTGTGGATGAATAACATCATCGTTTCATCTATCAATATACATTGTGTACGCACACAGATCTCGCAAAAACATACCAATGTTTCTGTTAAATGTTTTTGGGAATGATTTTAGAATGATTCTGTTAAGGCTGAAAGAATATTGTGTCCAGCTGAGACTGTTGCATTATGGGAAATTATGTTGGAACCGGTGAATATATGCAAAGAAAATTTACTTTAAATGTATCTTTTCTTTCTATGCTGTTTGAGGAAAAAATGATATTTTTTTATGTTTTATCATAGACTGTGTGTTTCTATCATGTATCCCTACATAACTTCACTTGATAATTTCACATCCAGCTATATTCATCATACAATGTTTTGGTGTTGATTTGAGATGTGAATTAAATTTTTGAATTTGTAACCTTTGTTCTGATTGGTCAGTTGTGAACATACCAACGTATCAGGATGCTTGATTGGCTATTTGGTGTCCAATAGCTGAAGATATTATAAGCTAAATAATCTTGAAAAGCTAAACAAAAAGTTTCGCATTTTACTTGGCTTTTCCTTTACAAAACCTTTTCTATGTTATGCATACTATTTGATTTTTCCCTTAGACTGGCTACATTTTACATGAAAAGTTTTACCCCGTTTTTGAATGACCAAACAAAATGACATTTTACCGTTTTCTTAAGGATAACGTTTTAGGCTAATTTTCGTGTCTGCGTTTTGATTACTGACAATTTGTACATACTTATTTTATAACAATATAAACTCGGAGTTTACCATTTATATTTTTCTTGTTACCCATTCTTTGCCTTGTTATTTCATGTTATAACCATATTTTATTGATTTTCTGTATTTTAAAGTCTGTCCTGATTTTCTTAAAAATTAGATAATATAATTATCTGTCATTTAATTCTAGTTTTAGATTTATATAATAATCCTTTATTTATCTATATTACTATCTTGGAACAGAAGCGTTAAGGTTACTATGACAATGTTTTAAGCCATATGACGTGATTGTTGTGATTCTGGTTTCAAATATACTGCTTATATCAAGTATAAAATAGGTGGGCTTAGATCGATAGATTGTGTTGTTATACATATCATATATCCATACACATGTTTGTCAAAAAGAACTGAACTATTAGATCAAGGGGTAAAAACTAGTCTTTCTCCTTATAAAGACATCAATACGCCTGTTTCACTTACCCCACCCCCACCATCATAGAGTATTAAATTGGCCTAAAAGTTTTCTGTCAAACAATATATTTCACTGAAGAGACCAGAACCATAATTCTCATATCTTGTGGCTATTTATGTTGTAGATGAAATATATGTAACATTGTTTGTGTCAAACAGTAGTTATTGTTACCTATATTTAGTAAATACGTGTGATTGGTTTAATTGATAGAACGATATGTTTTAAAAAAAGAGAGGAGAGTAAATATTTACATATGCGTGTCTCATTGTCAAAATACTACAGTGAGTTCATTGTCTCATTGTCAAAATACTACAGTGAGTTAGTTCATTGTCTCATTGTCAAAATACTACAGTGAGTTCATTTTGTGATGTCATTATTAACTGTGTTTTTGTCATAGTCGATTTGGCATAGTCGATGTTTAGTTGAAGTTATATAGTACGGTCCACCCTCAAGTCATAGTCACAAAAGATTGTTTTATTTTATAACTGGTTGTCGGCCTTGTGTAGCGTATGTGATGTTGTTTTAGTGCCTTTTTAGTTTGATTCTTTTGCCAAACTGACCCATTTTTGTTTGTTGGAAGCAATAAAAGAGGAATAGATATCCCTTCAGCTCATGCTTCGTTAACTTGTCATAAAGGACGACAGATTTTTCTTCGCAATTGTAATACCTTTATGGGCCCTCATTGTCCCTTTAAAAGGTCATGTTTGTGTAATTAAGGTCTGAAGGGATCAGTATTACTCTGCTAGGTCCTGCTGACAATACACATACAAGTTTTAGGCTGAAATAAGTTAAAAGCTCAGGTAAACATTCTTGATATTAACATCGCCCTCTTTTCTGTACTTTTTGTTCCTTTGCTTGATATTTAACTCTTTGGCATAATATCTTAAGCTTTGGTAAATATAGAACTTCAACAGCTCAATTTAGTCAGTTCATCATTACAGTTATTCATGTGTACCGATGTCTGTGAATCATTAATAAATTGTTTCATCGTTAAATTAGTGTGTATTTTTGATGCATCGAAAAACTAAAATAATACTGAAAAAAAAATGTATAAGTTTTACTGTCACAAAATACCATATCTTGCTTGTTTGTATCAAAGTTTCACCATTCAAAATCTTATCTGATGTCTAATTTCATGCTTTACTCAACATACATATATGCCCGTTGCCTCACCAGATTGTTTTGTACGGACAATTTGCATACATGTGAACCTTTTCTGAAGGCAAATCGGGAGATTGCACCTCAAAAAGCGGGAGATTGAGCCTTAAAACGGGAGTTTTTTTTGTGTGGCTGAAATTTTGTCAATATTATGACTTCATCCGTGTCATAAGCTGTTAATAGCAATATGATGCGAATTAACTCGTAATCTGGGGTTCATCCCTTCCATCGAGTCGCCAATTAACAATTTTATTGCTTATTGTCATGTCAGAATACAATAGAAACGTGTGAAACTTGAATAAACAACATGAAAAGCGAGGGTCGCATCATATTTTGATCATTGTCACCAAGCGCTTGATTCCATGGTTTAGAGACTATTTAGACGGTTTAAAGAGTATTTCTGACTGGTATCCCGATTTTACACTTTAGGTTATCAGTTTGACAAGTAATTTCAGGGAACCAGTCGGGAATGACGTCAATGAACTAAAAAATACCCCATAATAAAAATTCACGATGTTTACTTTGAAAATCGGGAGATCGCGGCTCCCGGCCGGGAGAGCGGGAGTTGGCTGTCAAAACCGGGAGTCTCCCGCGTAAATCGGGAGACTTCACATGTATGAATTTGATAATTTACATTTTCAATGTAAATTTTCCTGTCATTACAATAGTACCAGATCGCTATGGAAACAAACATGGTGTTTGTCTGTGCATAACATTTTCATAAATTGCTGATTTATTCATTAAACATGAAGGAACATTAACCAGACATATATTAACATTGTTATCATCGCCACATTGGCTAGACATGCTTGCTTTTAGCACAAGATACATGCATTTTAACCAGGCACAAGTATTGAGAATTAAGTATAATACTTTTGTCATAGATAAAAATATATACAGTAAAACCTCACTTAAAGACCTTTCTCAATCATAAGACCATTTCGATATTAAGAACAATTTTCAAGTCATTTTCACTTTTTGGCTCTTTATTCAACCTCAATATTAAGACCACCTCTATAAGAAGACAAGTTTTCAACAGTCACAATGGTGGTCTTATTATTTAGGAACAGGTCAGTACTGACTGGTCACCCAGGAGCACTGGTTAGGTCAACTGACCGCCATATATCACTCAAATACTTGAAAACGATGTAAAGCCCTCAACGATCTATCAATTGGTACCACATAAAATTTCAGCAGAGAATCAGTCATGTTGCTGCTGGGCTAAGCTGTTAGTAGTCAATCTTTATATACATTTGTCTTAATTCTGTCAATGCATTGATCATTGTATGGTGTGCAGTTGGAACTAATTGCAAAGTTTATTGATTCCAGTATAGTGAAAATGGATGTTAAACCGTGTTGTAGATCTCGAATATTGACATTGTCGCTGAAATAGTCCACATCAGTAGAAGATTTAGCATCGACTTTGTTTAATGTTCCATCGTGAAGCTTCAGGCACATTGAACAGTTTGGTCTTACTGTGCTACACCATATTTGCTCTTCTAGCACCGACTGTTCTATAAATAGCTTCAGACGCTTACATAAGTCAGTCTCCATATACGCATGTTGTACATACCGGCAGATGTTAAAATATTGTTTTTTTTGTCAAGAGTTGTGTTTGAAAAACATGACACTCGGCAATGTCGGCAGTTTTTTTCATTTCTCTAAATCAGGCGATCATGTAAATTGAATCCATATTACCGATGGTAGCTGTTCATGTTTTTTTGTATATTTGTTTTCTCAATTTTAGGGCAGCAGAAATCATATTGTAATAGAAACATGCATTAAACATGTTTTTAATATAGAAAAAATGCTATGAAATACTTGAAATGTTTTTGAAAACATCGGGGTAAAATCTTGCTATTTAAATAGAGGTCTGTCTCATTTTTAGTGAATTTGTTAATGTTCTCGAGGATTTATGAACACCTGACTTGATAACGGAGATTTTTAGTAAATGAGTTTGATGCTTTTTAACCCCCATCCAATTAATTAATGGATTGATCTGTCTAAAAGCATAGAAATGTCCATTTTACTAATAAGGGGAGTCAGTATGTACTTAGCAGACAACATATAAAATGTCTATTGGGTATACGTAATAATACGAAGAATTTCATTGATAACCGATACACGAATTAAAACATTTTAATTACTAAGCAGCATATTTCGGGAATCTTGTGATGATCGTTGTCGTATTGTTATTCATCATTGTGAACTCTTGTAAATGTTACGATTTATAACAAAATTATATTGATTGATACGATGTAAACTTATTGTCCAGATTGATTATTTCATTAATTTTGTATCGGAGCTAAACCATGTTACTATTCATAGTGCATCTTGATTAAATGTTCAATCATTCAAGCTAAACTTGACAAGATGCAAACATTTTCAGTCGGCTTTTATTACCCCGCATCCTTGTTTTATTGTAAACATCTTGTACGTGTAAATGAAAAGAAATATTTAGGGGTCCACACAGAACAAAGAGTAACTGTATTTGTGAAGATAAGTGAGAAACAACCCCCAAGTTATAAGAATGCATTTCAGTTACGAAAACTGATTTGTGTTATTTTGTGATCTCTCAATCAGATGATTAAAATCATATTATACTCACTTTTGTGACTAGTGAATGATTAGTTTTAATTGTTGTTGTATTTGATAGCAAGGATGCACCATAAATCACGTATGACTGAGATGCTTAGTGTCTTTAAAATATTTACCATAGTATATTTTTATCCATGTAATATTTGTTACGTGTGCGATTGTTTTGGCAACTGGTGTAAGATTTATGTAGTCCAGATTTCTGTCATGATTCTTGAAATGACAATAAACTATGCTTGCTTACTGACAACATGCAGAGTATTATGTGTTTATATTTTGTTTGTTTGTGAGAAAAGTGTTAAAGAAGAGTTTTATTGGGTAATTGTGAATGGAGAAATGGGTGTTTGGAAAAAAAGTTATTTTTGTTTGAAGTCATGAAAAATGACTATTAATCAATTGTTGAAGAATAAATGTTATTACGCAGCAGTTAAGAACATTAACTTTATACCTTGATAGACAATGTTACGTGATGGACTCTTGTTACGTGATGGACCATGTTACGTGATGGACTCTTGTTACGTGATGGACCATGTTACTGCAACAGTAACTATCGAAGAATGATGAGCAGTAATATTGTAAAATTATCTTTGAAATATATATATGTTATACAAGCAAGTTTTCCTATGATCATTTTTTGTAGAGCTTGAATCTTTTTCTCCAGTGGAAAATTGTTAATTGACTATAGATGAATAAATGGCACAATGGTATGAATGACATTTAAATGGCATTATTACTTATCGCATTACATTATGTACCAGTTTTAGAAGTTTTCATACTTTATAACAACTCTCCTATATCTTCTTTCTATTATTGAAGTATTCTTCATTTTCCATTGGTCAAAGTGTAAATAAAATAAAATTCCTAAATTAACATTATGGTTTGGTGCACAAACTATTGTACCTGATCTACTGAGACTGTGGGACACTGGTTTGTGTCTTACCCTTGAAAATGTGCATCTATTGCTGTATTTCTTTTATCACCATGATCTTCCAAACTTTATTTACACACAAATATCGTAGATTTATTCTCATCAAAATATTTCTCTCACTGGTATTTTTGTGTTTACTTCAAGTCCGAGATATTTAGCGAAATAATTTAGATGAGAAAAACACTCGCTGAATGATTTTTTTCTCTCGATATTTTGCAAACTGCTTCTTCATTTCACAAACAAAAATCTGTGAAAGTAATTAGCAAAATCTATGTGTTCGCGAGATATAGAATTGTGCATTTTCTGAGATATTTAATTTTCATTTACCATTCAGCTGTTACCTAGGTAATCATGTTTTAGACCACCATAGTAGTTATACAGTTTTCTCTATTCTTGTCAATAATGTAACTTTTTGAAATAGTTGTGTGCATATTCTCGCAAGTTCTGCGTAATAAACGTTATGAATATTTCAGACAAATTTGTGACACTAGTCCGTTTGTATGCAAATTATTATTCATAAACTGACGGAGGACTTGGTGTACGACTATTTTCAGTTTCGTGTTATATATTGTGTACATCGTTGATAAATCTTTTTGACTTAATCAGGGTCGGTGAACACGTGACTTTTTTATTTCATTGATCTTTTTTTTGTGGCACGCATTCCGGCAAATCTACAGAGATCTATGTGTCGATATGGGCATCGATACAACCAGATTGTGGATGACCAGGTTTTAGGATATTAAAAACTATTTCTAACAAACAAAAACTGCCAAAATATGTACTGTTTTGTGATCGGCCCCAGCTTTTTGTGCCGCGTAGTAAACATGTTCACCCACCCTGTAAATAGTTTCCAAGTTTGAATTGTGCACTTTTCTCCCACCTTTACTCTTCCTACATTTTCTGCCTGTGTTTAAGGAGAGGCTACCACCTTTTTTACGCGAAAAGAATGTCGATAGTTATTTGCCCTTATATATGACGTTACAACGTAATGTGATTGTAGTGTATATAGTTATTATCGTGTGTACTTTTGGTATTTGATTGTCATGATAAATTGTATATTGACATGTACGTGTACAACATAAGATTAGCTCTGATACATTTTTTTTGCATCATACATGAAAAAAAATATAATATAACGTTTCTTCCTCTTTTGTTTATCTTTCAGTCATTGTATATAACCATCTATGTGCTTTATGTTAACAATTTATCTGCTTATATAGTAATTCTGTTGATTAAAAGATCGTAACATTGATTTTTTTGGTGAAGTTATGAAGTAATAAATATGAGTAATGTTACCTATTATATCATAGTTTGTTATTTCTATTAGTACGGGAATGGTCATGCATGATCTAAGGTTGTAGGACTTCAATCAGTAACTATGTTCAAACTCAAATTCCATTCTCCACTAATTTAATTAAATGAAATAATCTGGTATACATACAAGTACTACACAAGTCATGGAATGTGTTCTCAATGAAATAATCTGGTATACATGCAAGTACTACACAAGTCATGGAATGAGTTCTCAATGAAATAATCTGGTATACATGCAAGTACTACACAAGTCATGGAATGAGTTCTCAATGAAATAATCTGGTATACATGCAAATACTACACAACCAAGTCATGGAATGTGTTCTCAATGAAATAATCTGGTATACATGCAAATACTACACAACCAAGTCATGGAATGTGTTCTCAATGAAATAATCTGGTATACATGCAAGTACTACACAACCAAGTCATGGAATGTGTTCTCAATGAAATAATCTGGTATACATGCAAATACTACACAACCAAGTCATGGAATGTGTTCTCAATGAAATAATCTGGTATACATGCAAGTACTACACAAGTCATGGAATGAGTTCTCAATGAAATAATCTGGTATACATGCAAGTACTACACAAGTCATGGAATGAGTTCTCAATGAAATAATCTGGTATACATGCAAGTACTACACAACCAAGTCATGGAATGTGTTCTCAATGAAATAATCTGGTATACATGCAAGTACTACACAAGTCATGGAATGAGTTCTCAATGAAATAATCTGGTATACATGCAAGTACTACACAAGTCATGGAATGAGTTCTCAATGAAATAATCTGGTATACATGCAAGTACTACACAAGTCAGTGAATTAGCTCTCAAGAAATAATCTGGTATACATACAAGTACTACACAAGTCATGGAATGTGTTCTTAATGAAATAATCTGGTATACATGCAAGTACTACACAACCAAGTCATGGAATGAGTTCTCAATGAAATAATCTGGTATACATGCAAGTACTACACAAGTCAGTGAATTAGCTCTCAAGAAATAATCTGGTATACATGCAAGTACTACACAAGTCATGGAATGAGTTCTCAATGAAATAATCTGATATACATGCAAGTACTACACAAGTCATGGAATGTGTTCTTAATGAAATAATCTGGTATACATGCAAGTACTACACAAGTCATGGAATGTGTTCTTAATGAAATAATCTGGTATACATGCAAGTACTACACAAGTCATGGAATGTGTTCTTAATGAAATAATCTGGTATACATGCAAGTACTACACAAGTCATGGAATGTGTTCTTAATGAAATAATCTGGTATACATGCAAGTACTACCCATGTCATGGAATGTGTTCTTAATGAAATAATCTGGTATACATACAAATACTACACAACCAAGTCATGGAATGTGTTCTCAATGAAATAATCTGGTATACATGCAAGTACTACACAAGTCATGGAATGAGTTCTCAACAAAATAATCTCTTATATTAGCTCTATATAACAAAATATAAATGAAAAAATTAAACACTACTGTTTCTTAACAGGAGGGAAATACTATTACCCGAGGCAAAGCCGACAACACTGGGAAGCCATCCGATATCTATTTATTTTATCGTACAAAGTCTAAATGGTTTGTTTACAGTTGTCGTCATTTTGTCGGTTGGAATAGTTGCAAGCGCCGGAAGTTACTAATTTACAACTCATTTTAAAAAGCGTCTACCATCATGAACTTGGGAAACCAGAATTGTCTATTTTTAGCCATGTGATAGTATACTATCATCCAATGAAAAACAAACTGTCTGAGTAATAGAACGGTATGACTCATAATGAGTATATGGAAATTTAACAAGGCAAAGTCACATGAGGTAAATTAATACAATTAATCATAAAATGTTATTCTCTCTATGTAACAAAAAATACCCAGCAACTTGCAGCAGGAATTGTGACAGGGATGTCCTGTAGTCAGATATCATGTTTGGCACAGCCGTACTAACGTGGTTTTCCTATTTGCATATCAGTGTTGTGTAAACCAATCAAATCTAACGTTAACCACCTAGGCAATTTCTCTTCAACCGAACAGTTTTATAACCTTGACGAGTATTGGTTAACCTTTCAATAAAGGGCACGTTACCATACCGAAAGCCACTGAATTTCGGTGAAATTTACCGAAATCCATTTTGGATCTGGAGTGACCAGCAATCGTAACATCTCAGCATTTTTTTAGTTGCACAACAAATCTTAAGCTTCAAATTGGGCCGATCATCTTTTTTCATGATGTTTCTTGTTTTTACTTCTTTTGAAAACATGTTTACTTCAACAGTATATCAGTAATGTGCAGTGATCAATTGAAAAACATAACTAGAGTCGACTGTACAATAATATTAACCAAAATACACAACTATCAATCAGTGTTGGAACTGACTCAAACATAATGGAAACATAAATTATTTAACAAATTTCTCTTCAAATGTTACATAATTTTGAGCCGAACACATCACTGTGAAAAGTTAGCCTGGAGTCAGTATCAAGTCCAAGTCAGCCAAACCAGTGCTTATGTAAGTTAGGCGTAAAAAATATGTTTGTTTCAGGTTTCCCGACCTACCCTATTATTTTGCCCCGACCCTACAACATTGCTTCACTAGTTAACTAGGTAAAAAAAATCTTTTTGGTAAAATTTCTTCTTTTTGGTAAAATTACTTTGTGTGAATTTTTCTTAAGGTTCATATTTCTGCCTAATTATTAGACGCTTTACAAGTATTCGAGCTTAAGAGCATTAAATTCACCTTGATTAAACAATATCCATGATAAAAGGGAAAGGGATTTGTCTTTTAACATAAAATTATATTCATTTAAATCTATGTTTAAGTTGCTTCGTTTGAAATTATAAAAAGAAATTCTGAACTACCTACCCTATTTTTAGGGGCATGAAACCAGAAACATACATATTTTTTAGGCCTTTGTATTCATCTTTTACAAACAAATATGTTCAATCAATAAAAGTCATCAACCAAAGCATAATTCTTTGGGTGGTGGTTTTGTTGGTATCAAACCTAGAGAAAACATCGGAGCTTTAAAGTGTTCTAACTCTTGTGGAGTAAGTTTATCGAGGGGTGTGTAGAGAGACGATATTGGCTCAGGTTGAGTATTTGTGGCCTGTACCGGAGCTGTTTGAGTCGGCACTGGTTCCGGTGCAACTGCAGAAACTGATGAACCAAATAATGTTTTAGGTTGTGCACTAGATTGTCCAAATGGTGTCGAAGGTCCAGCAGAACTTAAACTCCCACCATTAGAGAAAGGAGAACTGACCGGTTGTCCAAATAATGATTGCTTTGGTACATTAGGTGCTTCTTGACCAAAAAGTCCAGTGGAGGTAGAAGGCTGACCAAACAAACCACTTTGTCCACCCGGCTGTGCTTGACCAAATGTACTCTGTCCAAATAAATTGTTGGATTGTTCAGTTTGACCAAAAGTTGATTTTCCAAATAAAGACTGTGTTCCAGTCTGACCTGATGTTTGAGCACCAGTCTGGCCAAAAACAGACTGTGTCCCAGTTTGTTGCCCAAATCCTGACTGAGCACCAAAAAGTCCAGAACCTGACTGATTGCTATTGGGAACACCAAAAAGTCCCCCATCTGCACCAAGGAGATTTGATGATGCACTTGAATCTATAAATTAAAAAATAAATATTTTACTGAAAACAAATGTACATGTAACAGAGACAAATCAAATAGAAATGTACATGTATTCTATCAATCATTTCCAAAACAATACTGCGATGTTTTCTAAAGTGATATAATCATTCATAAAGACAGGTATGTCTTTGTAGTAACCAACTATTTACTCCTGACTTGCTACAAGCAAACCACCAATTGTTAAAACGAGTTCATGAGAATAAAAAACATGAGATGTTTGTAAAACATTATGCCCCCTGTGACCTTGACCCCTTGACCCCAAAATCTATAGAGTTCCTCTGTTACCCAAAGTTAATGTGTGGACCAAGTTTGAGGATAGTTGGTCAAGGGGTTCTTGAGTTATTGATCGGAAACGAAAAGTTACGGATCGTCGGACATACCGACCGACCGACATGTGCAAACCAATATGCCCTCTCTTCTTCGAAGGGGGCATAATAAATCACTAAAAGAATAAAACATAATCAATGCTTTGGTTTCATCAACGACAACATTTAACAAACCAGGCAAGTAAAAGAAACTACAACTCACGTAATATAAAAATATAATTTCAGAAAACAAATGTATACATCAATATCATTTACAAATCGTAAAAGAATCCAAAAATAGCTTTTTACCATGCTTGAACAAGATGGCAGAGTTCCAGCCGATACCCCTCGTATCATGTTAACAGCAATCCTACCATAAAGCTACATCAAGACAAGAAAAATAGATTACCTCACAAGTAATCTAACACCCTGCATGACTAATTATATTTTGTGTGAACATTATAACACCTGATGTGAAGTTAACTGACTGCTTTCATTCAAATTTAAATTAATTAGGTTTCACAAATGGTTAGTGACTAATTTCAAGACATTGGTGTCCTTAACGTGACTCGAGGCAAGAACTTCAACATTCGTCAAACGCTAATTAAATCGGAAACTTGGAAAGTTCAACTTACCGCTGAATAGAGATACTTGTGTACTGCTGTAATAGAAAGAAGGAACAAACAAATGAAAGTAACTAGATACATGCTAAACATATATCTGCCATCTTAAAGTTTCTTCACACTTGAAAATTTTGAATTTCGTTACTTGTTCTTACAGAATTTTAAATAAAACATGTATGACCATGAAGTAAAATTATTCATCTCACTTTTGCAATGGGAAATTGTCAAAGTGTAAAGGAACTGGTAGAGGGCAGTGTATATTATTAGTTTAAACTTATTTATTTTACATCTATTGTGAAACAAGTTCTTACAACTTTATATTAATCACTCTCGATGAGCGCTTCCATGCTACCAACCAGAACTAGAACCAAGTTTACGGAGCCAAGAACAGCATGGTGTAAACAATAAAATCATTATTGATCCATTTCAGCATTCTCAACATTAACCCATTTGTTGTAAATGTTACATGACTAGTCTATCATTTTGATATGAATATTTGGTAATTTATTTGGTGATATGAATATTTGGTAATTTATCTCGTGATGTGAATATTTGGTAATTTATTTGGCGATATGAATATTTGGTTATTTATTTGGTAATGTGGAAAATTGGTAATTTATTTGGTGATGTGAATATTTGGTCATTTATTTGGTGATATGAATATTTGGTCATTTATTTGGTGATACGAATATTTGGTGTTTTTTTTGATGATATGAATATTTGGTAATTTATTTGATAATATGAATATTTGATAATTTATTTGGTGATATGAATATTTGTGAATATTTGGTAATTTATTTGGTAATGTGGAAAATTGGTAATTTATTTGGTGATGTGAATATTTGGTTATTTATTTGGTAATGTGGAAAAAATTGGTAATTTATTTGGTGATGTGAATATTTGGTAATTTATTTGATGATATGAATATTTGGTAATTTATTTGATGATGTGAATATTTGGTAATTTATTTGGCGATATGAATATTTGGTTATTTATTTGGCAATGTGGAAAATTGGTATTGTATCTAGTAATGTAGAAAATTTGTAATTTATTTGGTAATGTGGAATATGAAGGTCATTTCTATGAAGCCAACTTACAGCAGCCAACCATACAGACTTCACTGATTTGCTAACCCTTACAGTCACAAACTCTGAATTTAATCTATATTCTAATACTCATATTCCTGACAGTTGAAAGTTTTCTTGACCATTTGTGAATTAATTATTTGACTAACACAATGAGAACTCACCCATTAGGTTTCTTCCGTCTACAATCCTCGATGAATGAAATCTGGAAACATAAGATACAGTATATCAAACAACGACAGATGCTCGTTTAAGAATTACAATATCGCTGGGATTTCTACTTTCTCTGTTAAACGCAATATTTAACAACGTTGAGCTTGCCAAAGACGACAATCGAGCTACGTCAAAAGCTCTTCATTTTTCTAAACAAATTAGCTAACAAGAGATGTTTGTAAAACATTATGCCACCCTGTTACCTTGACCTTGTGACCCAAAAATCAATAGGGTTCCTCTGTTAACCAAGATGAATGTGTGGACCAAGTTTGAGGATGATAAGTCAAGGGGTTCTTGAGTTATTGATTGGAAACAAAAAGGTTACAGACCGACCTGTGCAAACCAATATGCCCTCTCTTCATCGTAGGAGGGCATAACAATTATGTACTTTAACACAACAAAATATGTGAGAAATGTCTTCGTATAATTTTCCAACAGGAAGTACAACCAGGCTCTCCAGCAGTATATACCAAAACAAACTAGGAGAAAACTTGGAAATCACGGAAAAGTAGGAAAAAATAGGAAGTCAATGATAAAAAATAGGAATTATTGTTACATTTGCAGCTTTTATTATTTGATTACCATACTCCAAGATCGTTTACTTGACAGGTTATTTGTTTCCGAAGCCAATTGCAGGTATCACTGAAGCATAGGCCAACCTTTCCAGTCATCAGTTGAGAGGGTTGGACTATGCATCAATGATACCAGACCACCAGATCACATACATACATAAGACAGTGCCTTCCAACACAGACCTCTGGGAAAACAACAATCCATAAAACATAAGGCACTTGATGAGGTTAAAGGGTACATACGTTAGGTAACAGAGGCGTCAGGAATGGCCTGGCCGACCGTAAGGAATAGCTAGCAGAATCAAAGAGGACGAACAGTGAAGGGGGGGGGGGAATTAATGCATGGAAAAAGATCACAGGACAAGTCAAGACAGCTGGCAACAATAGGCGGAAACTGGACAGAAAATAACTTGAACACTATATAAAGTGAAATAATTACACAGGGGAAAGGGAAATATAACATACATTCAAAACACAATAAGAAATAATAACCATACAGCGTATTACAGCCTTGGAACTGTCAGTAAAAATACTGGGAAACTAGGAACGCTGGAGAGCCACAATACGTTATACACAAGGATCAGTTGGTGCAAAGTTTCAACAATTCTTAACACATAATTAGCCAAAAATATTTAGTTTAACGGTCATAAAATTAGGCACAAATTTACTGAACAAACTTTCATTTCAGTTCAACTAAATTTCAACATAATTCTACGGAACATGTAAATTGTATAACATATCAGGTAAGAACTTCGAAACACGTTGAATACGAAGCATACGGAGAAAAGATTATGAAATATTTACCAGCTTTTGTTTTAAAGACATATTTGGATTCTTTATTTCTTGCCTTTGGACATTTACTTGATTAAAAGCTGTTTCTACTTTTTGGATCTGAAATAAAAGAAACAAATTACCATGGTTACGAGAATGTATTATCATGCAGCTAGTGAGTGCATTTAGCTACTGGGCATTGTGTTTGTTATGCTGCAACTTTTCAAGTCATAAAATATAAAAATAACTTTTCCACTTAATTTTTAAACCAAGTACTTGACTGAGGATATGTTGAAACACAGTCTCGGGGAAACAGTGCTTGAATTTTACAAGCATCACCACATTATTTTATAATAATGTTTAGTATTAGAAAAAGGGAGATAATCATGTATTGACTGCTGAATCTAGGTAAGTTAGTATAAAACAATACATTTAAACTTAATTGAGTGGAAACATTTTATGCTGTTTTGAATCCGTCTCAAAACCACATCCTGGTAAAACATGAGCACGGACAGACGATGCAGATGTTTGTCTGTGGATGATATTATCGCCGAGACTTACACTTCCATTGAAACTCGGCTAAATACAATATTTATCAGTTTTGTGGCAGCAGATGCCATCAATGATAATCAAGTTACATGAATAGTTTACTTGTTCAAAACAGATGAACTAAAAATTTGTCTTGCATTGTTTGAGGAAGAGAAATTAAAACCATGACACGGTTTCAAACTACTATCTCTATGTCGAGTAAAAAAAACTATTCATAACATATATGATACCCTGGGCAAATTAGCTAGCGAAACTTCGTAATGCATGAATACTCATTAGCATTTCTCCACAAATAAAATGGACAAAAAGAAGGAATCTCCTTTGTGAAGAGCTATCAGCAAATTCGACAAAATGGCAGCAACCATTGAAAAAAAGTGCAATTTGAAAGCCGCGATTTGATCCGTAACTGCTCGGCAATTTCCGTATCACATGATGTGTGTGTCGTGCAGCCAATCAAGCAGCTGGATTTCACCTCATAAATTATTCATGAGTACGACAATTTTACAGTCAGTTTGCCCAGGGTATAACCTTACAATATTACTACAGCTGGTGTAAAGTGCTGTGTGGCGGATGTAAAAATTCGCCCCGTACTTCGTCCAAAGTGTAGTTAACCTTAATCAACTTTATATAAGTTAAATTTACACAAAAATGACGTAGTGTCGCTGTGGTGTAGTGGTTAGCATAACAGACCGTCAATCTGGAGACCCGGGTTCGAATCAAGGTAGCACCATTGACAGATATTTCGTGTTCCTAAAAACATGACTTTATATCATATATGTTATGAATAGCCTGGGTACCAAGGATACTACAATACATACATAGGACTGTATACTTCCTTGTTTCAGAGCATCATATGCATCATGTCTCATCTCTTCTGGAGAAATATCAGTAAAACCTAAAACAAAAATCATTTTAATGTCAAGCAAAGTAATATAAAGTACAGTCAATGCTTTGGTTATACACTTTAAGGTACAGGAGATCTGTACTCCATGTTTCTAGTGTATAGACCACAATTGTCTATTCTGTAACGGAACTAAATTACGTAAACACGACCAGGAAATGCCAAGAACTAATTTCCTTAAATTTATCTCCTACCGCAGACAGCAATAACACATCTTTTGAATTTTAGTTTTTGGGTAAAATGTTTTTTTTATTATAGAATTTCTGCTACTGTGATCTGATGAACAAGCATTCCTGGATTTACAAACAAACTAACTTCCACACATAAACAAGATATGGAGGACAGATGGGATTACATGTATTATTCACAGTCAGGCCATGCTTAAACAAATTGTTACCAAGCAAAATTTAGGTACGTAGTTAATTTTTCGGTGCAGCCGTACTAACATGGTTTTGCTATTTGCATATCAGTGTTGTGTAAACCAATCACATCTTACATTAACCACTAAACCAACTTCTTTTCAACTGAACGTTTGTAACCTTGACGCAGATTGGTTAACCTTTCAATAAAGGGTACGCTACCTTACCGGAATCCACTGAATTTCAGTGAATTTATCGAAATTCATTTTGGATTTTGAGTGACCAGCAATAGTAAAATATTGGCATTTGTTTATGTTGCGCAAAAAAGAATTGGCAAAATGGGTATTGTTCAATTTAACAGTGTAATATAAATGAGCGCAGCTATGGGATTTACCTCTTCTTATGTGACGTCATTTCAAGAAAACGCAACATGTGATGTCACTTTTTGCAAGCAGGAATCAACATTTACACCATAATGGTCACTTGGTTTTCATATTGCCATACGATGCAAATATTGCTTACTGTCAGTACATGGTGACGTCGCATATGACATTTTCTGGAAATGACGTCACTCAAAGAAGATGTAGGAAATCGTAAAGCGGCGCTCAAATGTTCTACTGTGAATGAGGAAAATTACACTGGCTGATATTTTCCCAACTTTCATGCAAAATTAGCAATCATTTTCATATCATGAACTTTACCAACGTAGAGTATATGATTTTCTTACCAGGTAAGCTTGGTAAATCTTTTTCAAATCCCAAACAAGAAAATGGCCACATTTTGCCACCTTCCCACGTAGTGGTGACCTCACCTGCAAGTCCCTTTCTACAATACAATAACATTATACATGTAGTATTTTATAAACAATACAATACAATTATAAACAGAAACAGGTTCACTACTGAATGAGAAAATTACCTCAAAAATATGTCTAAAAAAATTGTATTTTTTTTTCAAATAAAATAAACAAGAGGGCCATTGTGGCCCTATATCACTCACCTGAGTAAATTGCCATGTTGGCTTCAAGAGGCTCTGAGAGGATTTTCAATGATTTGACCTTGTGACCTACCTTTAGACCCAACATGACACAGTACAAGTTTTATGTAGTTCCGGTATAAGATGCAGCCTTCCGAGAATCCAAAAGGATTTTCAATCATTTGATCCTGTGACCTAGTTTATGACCTCATATGACCCAGTTTCAATCTTGACCTAGATTTTATAAGGCACACATATTGACCATGGCTTATGTACTTAAAGTAAAAAATGTTACCACTGGAGTTGTACAAGGTTTTACTATAATTGGACATTGTGACCTAATTTTTGACTGGACATGACCCAGTTTCAAACTTGGCCTAGATTTCATTGAGACAAACATTCTTACTATGTCTCATGTAAATCAAGTTAAAAATGTGACCTCTAGAGTGTTAACAAGGTTTTACTATAATTTTACCTAGTGACCTAGTGTTTTACCCCCAGGTGACCCACTTTCGAACTTGGCCTAGATTTCACTGAGACAAACATTCTGACCAATGCAGATCAGGTAAATGATGTGACCTCTAGAGTGTTAACAATCCGGACGACTGACATAGGGCGATCCTAGTAGCTCACCTTGAGCACTTTGTGCTCAGGTTAGCTAAAAATACATGCAATGAAACTACCATACATACTATCACACCAAATAAATCTAATTTCAAGAATGACAATATACTGTAAACAATAAATTGAACAACATAAGTAAGTTACTTAAAGTAATATCATTGAACATTCACACAATTTTGACAGAAAACTCTTCAATCAATCACAAGTGAGCATACAATTTGATTGGCTGAGGGCTACAATAGCTTACATGTCAGAATAATGCAAGATAGATGTTTTAATCTTAAAATCTATGTCCATTTCTTTCCAATTTGTTAAGTACAAAGTATTTGCAAACAGTTTGCACAGACGTTACAGGTATGTAATCATGGTACCTGCCAACATCAAATACAGGAGAACTATGAAGCATTATAATGATTTTATCATTTTACATACACAATATCTGATGCAGATATTTGCTGTATCGGAACTTGCTGGTTTCTGGACTGTTGTTGTTGTTGTTGTTGATTGTCTGGTGCAATCCATCGGTAGGGGTTCTGGTTTTGTCCGAATGAATCTTGGAATGCTACAGTCTGACCTCCACCACCTCCTTTCTTTCCAAACAACTGTCGCTGTGCAGTTACACTGAAACCTGCAATATAGTGAATTACAGAGATTGTCAAGTATGTCTGAATTTCGACTGTCAGGATCACAGAATTACAAAAAAAAAATTGTGTTTGTCCAATCAAAAACACTCTCAAACATGAGAAATAGAGCTCTTGACTTATAGATACATTTTGGAAGTAGAAATTGCTGTTGTGGAAATTTACATTTAATGTGTTTTGGTATCAATTCTGAGAGCTTGGAAAAAATCCCCCTTTTTAGCAAGAAAAACCTGCAAAATTCCCCTTTATCACGGCCCCATTCCCCAAAAGTAGAATGACAGCCCTGCTAACTATATGAAATCATGTTTTGAGCCTTTAGGAACACTAAAAATCTGTCAATGGCGCCATTGGGATTGTTTCACTTAAGCTTTGACATTTTAAAAACTACCAACCTATAACTCACTAGGTATCATGCCAAGTCCTGAGCAAATTACTTCAAATTTTACTTGTTTTTTATAAGACCTGCAGTCCTGATAATTAAGTTAAACACATTCATCGTTCAATTAGAAAGTTACAAACCTTAATTGTTACACACAGTGTTTTTTGACAATTGTTTTATAAGACTAATCAGCAGACTAATAGAACAAAATTAACACATCTTGACACATCATTCTTGTTAAGTAAATGAAACTGAAGTAAAAAATTGTCCTCATCCTGTTTTATAATTAAGAACTATTATTACAATTTTAGACTTTACTGCCAATTCTAAGGGGTTCTCAATCCTGAAGATTTGCTGGGGGTTGGAAGTCATGTCAAATGATCTCAATCACTCAGCTGCTCTGATTGAAGCTTCAATGACCCAGCATTATCAGATGCAGGCGTCTGATGATGTAGACTATTGAAACGCATTTGTATACATAACTTTTCACACCAGTCGCAATTCAGCCTCTACCCTGCCCCACCCCAAAACAAATCATCATATTTACATTGATCTTAAAGTGACCCCGGAGCCTCGAAATCCAGATTTCCAGATTAATCCGGAGCTTTAGATCCCCTGAACATTCATTGCTGGATTCAAATACATTTCATCTTTGAACAAATCAACTAGACCCACTGAATGAAAGAAAGTGACAGAAAGTGCTGTGTCTGTATGTATAATGTAGCTCTGTGACCAGTGCTGTGTCTGTATGTATAATGTAGCTCTGTGACCAGTGCTGTGTCTGTCTGTAAATTGTAGCTCTGTCACCCATGCTGTGTCTGTCTGTATAATGTAGCTCTGTCACCAGTGCTGTGTCTGTATGTATAATGTAGCTATGTGACCAGTGCTGTGTCTGTATGTATAATGTAGCTATGTGACCAGTGCTGTGTCTGTATGTATAATGTAGCTCTGTCACCAGTGCTGTGTCTGTATGTATAATGTAGCTCTGTGACCAGTGCTGTGTCTGTATGCATAATGTAGCTATGTGACCAGTGCTGTGTCTGTATGTATAATGTAGCTCTGTCACCAGTACTGTGTCTGTATGTATAATGTAGCTATGTGACCAGTGCTGTGTCTGTATGTATAATGTATTTATGTGACCAGTGCTGTGTCTGTATGTATAATGTAGCTCTGTCACCAGTGCTGTGTCTGTATGTATAATGTAGTTATGTGACCAGTGCTGTGTCTGTATGTATAATGTAGCTCAGTGACCAGCGCTGTGTCTGTATGTATAATGTAGCTCTGTGACCAGTGCTGTGTCTTTATGTATAATGTAGCTCTGTGACCAGTGCTGTGTCTGTATGTATAATGTAGCTCTGTCACTAGCGCTGTGATGGTATGTATAATGTAGCTCTGTGACCAGTGCTGTGTCTGTATGTATAATGTAGCTCTGTGACCAGTGCTGTGTCTGTATGTATAATGTAGCTCTGTCACCAGCGCTGTGATGGTATGTATAATGTAGCTCTGTCACCAGTGCTGTGTCTGTATGTATAATGTAGCTCTGTCACCAGTGCTGTGTCTGTATGTATAATGTAGCTCTGTCACCAGTGCTGTGTCTGTATGTATAATGTAGCTCTGTCACCAGTGCTGTGTCTGTATGTATAATGTAGCTCTGTCACCAGTGCTGTGTCTGTATGTATAATGTAGCTCTGTGACCAGTGCTGTGTCTGTATGTATAATGTAGCTCTGTGACCAGTGCTGTGTCTGTATGTATAATGTAGCTCTGTGTCTGTATGTATAATGTAGATCTGTCACCAGTGCTGTGTCTGTATGTATAATGTAGCTCTGTCACCAGTGCTGTGTCTGTATGTATAATGTAGCTATGTCACCAGTGATGTGTCTGTATGTATAATGTAGCTCCGTCCATTGATGCAGTGGCTATGGTAACAGGTTTTTTCTGTTGTTTTTTATAGCTGTTATTCTGCTATATTCACAATGCCAAAAAGAATACATTAAACCATTTTGAATGCAAAAATTCCCAATAAACACTTATTTTTTTAATAATATTCATGCATTAGTTTTACCAATCTTTAATAAACACAAGTTTAACTACCCTAGTCCCTACATAAAAGCCATAAATTTATGAAGAGATGAAACAGAATTTTTACTACTAATTTTGAACCCTGCCCAAAAGGAACAAAACAGACCCTTTATCTATATCTAAAGAGGTGGCACAGTTCGTCACAAGGGAAAGATCTACCTTGTGAATGTGCATGAACAGAGCCCAGAGTGTTGGCAACATCGCCTTTTATACCCTTTTTGGAAACAAAAGCCTGAGATTTTCATGCTTCATGAAAATCTCACTGATAAAGATACACAATGACTAGCATAATATGACTATATGAAAATGTTACCAGAAGATGTGTAATGAACCACAAAATATAAACATCTATACTGTAAAACCAATAGTTATTACATAGTGATTAATTGGTGACCAGGGACTAGAATTAATACGAGGCACCAATAACCTGCGCTCAACTGACAGCTATTCTGGCAGCCATCTAACCAAACAACACAACTGACAGCTATTCTGGCAGCCATCTAACCAAACAACACAACAGACAGCTATTCTGGCAGCCATCTAACCAAACAACACAACTGACAGCTATTCTGGCAGCCATCTAACCAAACAACACAACAGACAGCTATTCTGGCAGCCATCTAACCAAACAACACAACTGACAGCTATTCTGGCAGCCATCTAACCAAACAACACAACTGACAGCTATTCAGGCAGCCATCTAACCAAACAACACAACTGACAGCTATTCTGGCAGCCATCTAACCAAACAACACAACAGGCAGCTATTCTGGCAGCCATCTAACCAAACAACACAACAGACAGCTATTCTGGCAGCCATCTAACCAAACAACACAACAGACAGCTATTCTGACAGCCATCTAACCAAACAACACAACAGACAGCTATTCTGGCAGCCATCTAACCAAACAACACAACTGACAGTAAATAATCTAGACCTGCGTCGACCATCTCTCGCGCAAAACAATGCTAAACACGCATCCATCTTCCTTGGACAAACTGGTCCTGGACTCATCGTTTTGAAAAATGCAAGTCTTCGAGACTCGTCTAAATAAAACCTGAATATACACAGAACAGTAATGCTTTTTGGTATCAAAGTTACACAAACTTAATCCAACAATGCGAGTCTAGGATAACGGGCCACTAAGTAACCTAGTCCAAACAATTAGACAAACATGCTAGATCCTTCATGTTTACCTTCATTTTTCAATATTTGATAGAAAACGTAGAATGTAAACTATCATCAAAAATGAAGGTAGAGGATAAAACGTGAAGAATACAAATTATGCTTGAAGTTATATGTGTAGGACTACTAACTTAGTATCCGTAATCATTGCATATCCGAATGTTATGCAACTACCATACAGTGTATCACACGTTACTATAAGCATACCTTGGCTACCACCGCTTGGATGTTCATTCCAACATTTATTGCCAAACCGACAAGAGCCTTGCATGAAGAATTTACAAAGAGGCATGATGACATTATCATTTAAACGAAGTAACACCGAAAGTCTCCGGTCTTCCTAATTAGCGTCAAGAAGCGTCCATAAGCGACAAGAAGCGACACGAAACGACAAGAAAGAAAATCAAAGCACCGAAAGTGCTGACAGCAAAGCGCTCACTGCAGATCACAGACGTCACTTTGACATATTATTTACACAATAATCTATCAAGAACACTTTGTTATGTCAGTATATTAAATAATATAGGAGTTAAGTACACAAGAGTGATTACAAATAATTGGTTTAGACAGTCAGAAGGATGTATGGAGAAGAAGTAAACAGTACCTTAAAATTGATTATATAAAACATTGAAAACTCAAGTTTTTTGCTACATGTGTTATAAAATGAGACTTCAGTTCAAAGAGACAGAATTCTAAAACATTTTGATGGATACACAGCAAATTTATGTCTTCCACATCTACAAATTATGTATCATATGGTACTTGTATTATCAAACTGCATCGTAATCCCTTGAAAACTGAAGAAGTAGTAGCCACACACATTACATATGTTTTATATTGGACAGAACAACCAATCGACCGACCTACAGACAGGATATGACAATAAAACAAAAACTGTGTTTCCGTAAATAGTCGATATTCAACGGAACGATGACGGAACATTGCATTTCCCATGATTTCAATATACGTATAATTGTTCGTTGGATATATTATATGTTGCACCAAAATGTTTTAGAATGCTGTCCCTTTGGTATATAGGTCCGTGGTATAATTCCGGAATAGCAGTCAAAACGGCCCGTTGTCAAAACGGCCCGGTCAAAACGGACCGGATTTTCGGTCAAAACGGACCCGATTGTCGGTCAAAACGGCCCGCTTTATGAAAAAGATATTTACATGTTATAATAAATTCAAATAATGATAAATGTTTTGTTATCCTGTTATGAGTACATTGTCTTTTATACTGTGTCCAACTAATCCTTAAATATAACTAGATCCCAATGTAAAGATAAATCCACATGCTCCTGTAGGTCCTAAGTTTTCTTTAACTCCAAATTTGCCACAAGTATGTGAGAGTCACTGTCTGAATGAAAATATGAAATAAAAATAATTTCAAATGGGAGAGTTTTAAATGTCAATGACTTTTCTTTTTTTTAATAGAAAAGTAATTGGTGTTTTAATGAGTATCGTATATGTTATAGAATAGTAAATATTCATACCATTTTTTTAATCCTAATTCATATTCATACTCAAAAAGTATTTCTATCAAAGTAACCTTATTCTTAAATAATGCATGCCATAACAATATTACACAAGTTAGAGAGTTTTAAATGGCATTTTGGAACATATTAAATAAAATGATTCTTGTATAAATATCATTTTCTACTCGGAAATAAAAGATAAACAAACACAAATGTACTTCATAACAGGATAACAAAACATTTATCATTATTTGAATTTATTATAACATGTAAATATCTTTTTCATAAAGCGGGCCGTTTTGACCGACAATCGGGTCCGTTTTGACCGACAATCGGGGCCGTTTTGACCGAAACTCCGGTCCGTATTGACCGGGCCGTTTTGACAACGGGCCGTTTTGACTGCATACCTAATTCCGAAGAAGTTCAAATGTAACTCAAAAGTAAAATACATTTTTTTTATTAATCATGTTCCACTATAAGTTTTCAATGGACTCTATTACAATTAACCTTACCCAAGGTAAAGACAATTAAATCTAATCATCTACCACTTTTATCCCATGGACAGTTTGCAGCATGTTATCAGGGAAACTAAAGCTTATTAATCACTCGATTTCAAAGGTTTGCATGCGTCGTAACTTGGGAAAAGAATACAAGATGCAACATATAATATTTTATATTTCATGCATTTTGAAGTATCTGCTTCTTAACTTAAACATAAGTATAAATACAATGCATTAAAATACAATTACCTCAGTTACACATTGCCTTTATGTCCATAGAAAAAACTTAATTATGTGTTTTCTTTGTTTGAAACGTAGTGAGAATATGACTCTGGTTCAATATTACGCCTCGTAAATTAGAACAAATTGTCCCGGAGATTAGACCCTCGTTTCAATGTGGCGTATATTAAATTAAACCTATTAAACATCAGTATGATAAAGAAAAATACATATGTGAATGCATGCAAGTAAGTTCAATTGTCAAAAGCATATATATGAGTGACTTAATGTCAACTTTTAACTACATTTGAAAGTTGAACATTCAGTTTGAATATACATGTATCCATGTATCCCATTCGAGATGTCACCATATTTTACGTAATTATGAGTATATCCGACTAAAAACTTCATTTCCCGTAAATTATAATGAGCTCATCGATATTTTCTAAGTTCCATGAAATGTATTAGCTCTTCTAGGATGGGAAGTATTGGCCAATTTATCTATGTTGCTACTGAAAGACCCACCTCAGGAAGAACAATTCCTACTTCGATCAAAATTTGATAAACCTTCGGCGGTCTCATGAATCTGAATTAACTCATTTTCTACGTTAATTTACATGCACAAATTCATATATGGTATCAATAATAAACATTTGTCCAATATCACAGATGTCTTGTCCAGTCCCTTTGAAGACAGGCACTTTTAATTTGCTTACACATTTTTCATTTCTGTTTATTTATTCCATTTGTTACGATTCTTCGTTTCTTTCATTCATTAAGGAAACGCTCTCGCCATTTCTTGATTCTACTTTCATCAAAGTTACTCCGTCCCTTCTACACCTGGACTTCTAGTCTTACCGTCTTCTCATAACAGAACCGACACACGCATGTTGAATGTACATATATTATGTACAAGTATTTCATTCGTTGGGACTTATGTTTGGCCATCCCCTGAGATAACAATACACGTATACATATATTGTTGATTTCGTGCATAATATATATACATCTAACTTAAGGTAAAAGTGTTCTAATTTTCAACTACATTGTATTCGATAAAAAATGTTGAATTACGTGTTAAATATTATCTATTAATATGAAAGACTTTCAATCTGGTGCGCTACGTTTAACCAATGCAGAAAAAAGGGGGAAAATATTCCTTAATTACTGGACAAATGAATTCTAATCTACGGGACACTCAGATGAACGAAAGTGCTGTCATATAAATACTTACTGATAAATTTGTTTTGCTATTTTTTACTTCAATGTTCATATGTCAACACGAATAAAACAATGTCATACTTTTCCAGTGTAAGACAACATACAATATTTGCAATAACTATTGAGACACATGGAAAATTAATAAATACCAATTCAAATGAACTTTCATTGGCTTTTCTTGCCATTTAGATAGATTGAAACATAAAACAAATTGTCTGTATGTATATATTTACCTCTTAAGAATATGTTTCTAACAACTTTGGACATAAAAACAAGCGCTAAATTCGTACTATCTGATTGTTTTTATTTTACGGGACATTTTTTCTAATCTACGAGCCACACATTTGACGGGGAAACACCAAGATATATACTTATTTCTATAACGTATGTTAATTGAATATTGAACAAGCAAATTCAAGCAAAGAATTCAATGTCACTCATTTTTTTGCTTCTAGAACGCACGTATAAATACTCGCCTAGTTTGAGCAATTTTGCAGGAACGGGGTCCAGTGGTAAAACGCTGGACTTGTAATCCAGTGATCGCTGGTTCGATTCCCCGCTCCATCACTGACCGTACTAACAGTCTTTCAGACGAGACTTTAAAAACCGAGGTCCCGTGTATGATGCTTTACATCGAGCACGCAAAAGAACCAGCGGTGCTTCTGGAACTGGGGCATCTTCTGTATCATGCACTATCCTCCAAAAATCTAATATGACTAACATTCTTCTGGAGGCGTCGCCCATATGGGAAACCGGTCGCGACGATAAATAAACGCAAATACAAACAAACAATTTTGCAGACCACACCTTTTAGAAATTATGACAAGTGTAGAAATTTGACTCTCTGTCGTGTCAAAAACAACAAAAGGGGTCTCAATAAGCAAAACGGTGCGAATTAATCGATAGAATGATGAGTCTAGACTGAGTTTTGTCCCGTAAATTAGGCCTCGTAGAGAAATACATAAAGAATACATAAAAAGCATCGACGTGATACTACTGCGAACTGGAACGTTCCAAATTTGCTGTAAATATATACTACTATGGTCTATGTACAATCTCTGACCAATATCATTTCTCTATGTTGCACCATTACATTTTAATTTTTATTAAAGTAAAGGACTCATATATCAGAAAGCTAAATATCACTTTTCAATTCTTAGCGCTTAAACGTTTGACATTTTTCTAAAAGCATAAATGTTATGTCAAAGTATTTTTTATATGGATAGTTGATATATTATGAGCACACAAGAGGTAAAATTGCTCGCATTTTCTAATATTTGTATAGTTCTAAATGCGTTTAATATTTAAACTCTTAGATTAGTTTAGTTTTGGCGACAGTACATAAATCAGTGATACAAGCCAAAGCCATGAAGTAAAGAAGGAATTCATTTTCTTTACGGACAAAATGGCCGAATACGTTAAAATGTTGACAAAATGTTCAAAAAATACCGGATGATCTCGATTCCTGTGTATAAATGTGCTGTATATTTGTGTGCTCATAATTCTTCTTCTTCTTCTATGGTAATGTTTAAATTTAAGATCATGTAGGGCCTACAACACAATTGCCATTTAGAATTGAGTTAATAGTGTGGTGATTTGGGTTCCTTTCCGCTCATTTTGCCACTTCCGCTACATCCGGGAATCATTGCAGTGTCATCACTGGGAACACGAAGCGAACACATCACCCGAACACTTGCTGAGGTAATTCAAGTATCTACAGCCCAAGATGTGATATTCTACCGTTGGTGAGTCATTTCATTGTATTGCATTGCTTTACATACCGACAACAGCCCCTACATTGGTGGCAGCGGTGATTATTTCGGAACTTTCAAACAATTAGACAACCATGCTAGATCGTAAGATCCTTCATGTGGTAAAGGGTCAACTCGGTCCACTTACAATATCGACCCGGTCCTGCTCTGCCCGGTCCAACTCGGCCCACTTTTGAAGCGCAATAAAAAGGTAACGTTGTTCCCACATTCGGCATACTATAGAAGGTGATAGTAGTCGTCTTTTTAAGCGCAATGAAAAGGCTTGTTTGTTATTTATACCAATATTATGAAATAAATTTTAAGGTTTTTGTATCGTCTACTTTGTTTAAAATCTATAAAGAATAAAATAATGATACCATAAGAAATACCTATCACAATTTTTTTTGAGTAAAAACTGCGTGACAAGCATGTTTACATTATAACAGATACCAAAATACTTTTCACAGGGAAATTTTCTTTCCGTTGAGCGGGAAAATTCCACTGCACCGCAAATCTTCAATGCACAGGGAATATTCAATAATGTTTTCAACTTACATTTAATTGGTTTTAACTTAAATATTAATGATCAAAATTCAACACATAAAACATATATCTCCTCAATTAGTGGGCCAAGTGGGACCGGGCCGAGATTGTAAGTGGGCTGAGTTGACCCTGAATCCTTCATGTTTACCTTCATTTTTCAATATTTGTTATTTTTATCTTTTATATTTTACCTTCATTGTCAAGCATGGAGTCTAAAAGCATCTCATCAAAAACGCGTAGCAAAGTCAGTCTTGGCTCAAATTTAAACACTTGGATTATATTGTTTTACCGTATGTTTTTCGGATAGATATGTCAAATGCTGCCAAAATCTGATTCAGTTGCATGCATAACACCAATGAAAACCGCAAAAAATGGTAATTATCACGATGTAAACCACACGCTGTATGTCGCCGTCCGCCATTACAAAGAGCTGTTTACTCGACTACCCATTTGATTTAAACTCAATTTGCATTATCAAGGCAAGTGTTTCATTCATAGTTTTTGTTGCAACTGTTCCATAATTGATTATTTATTAATATGTCATAAGTTTTATTGATGAAATATTTGATTTTATGCTTAAAATCGTCCCAACCAAATTTCGATCGGCACCTACATAAAAAGTGCTATGGGAAAATGACGATATCCCATATGACTCCGCATTTGACAGAAAACGTGAGATGTAAAATATCATCAAAATGAAGGTAAAACGTGAAGAATACAAATGCTAGGAGTTATATTTGTAGGACTATATCTATCTATGATCTATCTATCGGTTTTTGTCCAACCTCTTTCAAGGACTTAGACAATTGTGCGCGCCAAGCCGCTGAGAAAAGTTAATAAGAAGTAAAAGTATGGTCAACAAAATAAAAGTAAGAATGGTAATAAAATGTTAAATGATCTTAACAGTTTAAAAACAGATTGGAATGGAGTCATGGTAGTCATTGCTATTAAATTGCAACATTAAACTGTACCAGGGTGGGGAGACATGGCATGTTAGGGGGTAGACTGTTCCACTGATGAACACTCCGGAGAAAGAATGTGTATTTATAGTAGTCTTTGGTTGCAGGAATTAATCTGTACAACAGAGTATGGAAGTGATAGGATGCTCTAGCTAGAGGGGTGAGATAACCTTGGATGGGGATTGCAACTAAATCATTTGTTTTTTGTACATAAGGGACAGTCTATAGTCAATGCATCTCAAGTCTAACCTGCGCCATCTAGACCATCTAGCATTTCCGTAACACTAGATGTGTGTCCAAAGTCAGACATAGCCCAGCAGGCTGCCCTTCTTTGGACTGACTCTAGCTGATATATAAAGGACTGGGAAAAGGGAGACCAGATTTCTGAACCATATTCCAGCTGGGGTCGCACTAGGTTCTGGTAAGCCATGGATTTACGTGATACAATGTTTTCAAAGCTCTCCAATGCTTTGAAATAGCGAATGCACCAGTTCCGATGATGGATATCACCACTACAATTGTTGGAGTTTAAGCAAACCGCAGTTAACGTGTATTATCCTTTCTGCGCTTGCTTTTAGCCGCAATTTTTTCAGTTACGGTTTGGCGCAATTTTATCCGTACCAATATTGTACAGGCTCGATAGACCAGTAACTCTCGGTTGTTCGCTGGTTATATGTATTGATGTTTGTCGCTTTCCTCGAATTATTCATTGTCATTTTGGTCAGTCGTTTTGTTTTTAATCCTTCATCGATTTATTAGGCGAAATGGCAATGACAAACCTGTATCAACTGCGGTAGAATTGTTTTCCGGTATTACTGCGCCAAAGGTAGTCCGTCCGTGACAATGTGTACGAAAGATTACTCGATGAACATTGTATCATATTCATAGACCTAAATACCACAGATGCGCTACTTGTCCAGATATCGTAAAATCTATCGTGGGGAAAATAAATTCTCGCCAAAGCAGGCGAACGTAGTTTGGGTCAATACTTACTCTGTCTGGGATACCATTGAGTTTGGGTCAATACTTGCTCTGTCTGGGATACCATAAGTTTGGGTCAATACTTGCTCTGTCTGGTATACCATGAGTTTGAGACAATACTTGCTCTGTCTGGGATACCATGAGTTTGAGACATTACTTGCTCTGTCGGGGATACCATGAGTTTGAGACAATACTTGCTCTGTCGGGGATACCATGAGTTTGAGACAATACTTATGCTGTCTGGGATACCATGAGTTTGAGACAATACTTACGCTGTCTGGGATACCATGAGTTTGAGACAATACTTGCTCTGTCTGGGATACCATGAGTTTGAGACAATACTTATGCTGTCTGGGATACCATGAGTTTGAGACAATACTTACTCTGTCTGGAATACTACGAATATGGGTGAAGACTTGTCAGGAGAAAATTACGTGTCACGATTTATTTTGATTTGTGTTAAAATGTTACCAAAATTGAGATTTTTCTTATAGAATGGTCTTGCGCTCTACCAATAGAGCTATCTGGCCATCTGTCGAAGTAACCCCACACCACGACATTTTCAATTTATTTTCCAGGTGTTGGTAATTCAATTCAGACATGATTTGTGTTCAGAAGCTACTGTGCCACTGTACTCAGATGTATAGTTCAAATCTCACTTCAGAATGAATTTCAACCTTCAAGGTAACTGAATATTAAGACTTGCTCTGTCTGGGATACCATTGAGTTTGGGTCAAGACATGCTCTGTCTCAGATACCATTCAGTTTGGGTCAATACATGCTCTGTCTGCTATACAATAGAGTTTGGGTCAAGACATGCTCTGTCTGCTATACAATAGTTTGGGTCAAGACATGCTCTGTCTGAGATACCATGAGTTTGGGTCAGTACTTGCTCTGTCGGGTATACCATGAGTTTAGGTCAAGACATGCTCTGTCTGACTCTGGGATACCATGAGTTTGTGTCAATACTTACGCTGTCTGGGATACCATGAGTTTGAGACAATACTTACGCTGTCTGGGAAACCATGAGTTTGAGACAATACTTACGCTGTCTGGGATACCAGGAGTTTGAGACAATACTTACGCTGTCTGGGAAACCATGAGTTTGAGACAATACTTACGCTGTCTGGGATACCATGAGTTTGAGACAATACTTACGCTGTCTGGGATACCATGAGTTTGAGACAATACTTACACTGTCTGGGATACCATGAGTTTGAGACAATACTTACGCTGTCTGGGATACCATGAGTTTGAGACAATACTTACGCTGTCTGGGATACCATAAGTTTGAGACAATACTTACTCTGTCTGGAATACTACGAATATGGATGAAGACTTGTCAGGAGAAAATTATGTGTCACGATTTATTTTGATTTGTGTTAAAATGTTACCAAAATTGAGATTTTTCTTATAGAATGGTCTTGTGCTCTACCAACAGAGCTATCTGGCCATCTGTCGAAGTAACCCCACACCACGACATTTTCAATTAATTTTCCAGGTGTTGGTAATTTGATTCAGACATGAGATGTGTTCAGAAGCTACTGTGCCACTGTACTCAGATGTATAGTTCAAATCTCACTTCAGAATGAATTTCAACCTTCAAGGTAACTGAATATTAAGACTTGCTCTGTCTGGGATACCATTGAGTTTGGGTCAAGACATGCTCTGTCTCAGATACCATTCATTTTGGGTCAATACATGCTCTGTCTGCTATACAATAGAGTTTGGGTCAAGACATGCTCTGTCTGCTATACAATAGTTTGGGTCAAGACATGCTCTGTCTGAGATACCATGAGTTTGGGTCAGTACTTGCTCTGTCGGGTATACCATGAGTTTAGGTCAAGACATGCTCTGTCTGACTCTGGGATACCATGAGTTTGTGTCAATACTTACGCTGTCTGGGATACCATGAGTTTGAGACAATACTTACGCTGTCTGGGAAACCATGAGTTTGAGACAATACTTACGCTGTCTGGGATACCATGAGTTTGAGACAATACTTACGCTGTCTGGGAAACTATGAGTTTGAGACAATACTTATGCTGTCTGGGATACCATGAGTTTGAGACAATACTTACGCTGTCTGGGAAACCATGAGTTTGAGACAATACTTACGCTGTCTGGGATACCATGAGTTTGAGACAATACTTACACTGTCTGGGATACCATGAGTTTGAGACAATACTTACGCTGTCTGGGATACCATGAGTTTGAGACAATACTTACGCTGTCGGGGATACCATAAGTTTGAGACAATACTTACTCTGTCTGGAATACTACGAATATGGATGAAGACTTGTCAGGAGAAAATTATGTGTCACGATTTATTTTGATTTGTGTTAAAATGTTACCAAAATTTAGATTTTTCTTATAGAATGGTCTTGTGCTCTACCAACAGAGCTATCTGGCCATCTGTCGAAGTAACCCCACACCACGACATTTTCAATTTATTTTCCAGGTGTTGGTAATTTGATTCAGACATGAGATGTGTTCAGAAGCTACTGTGCCACTGTACTCAGATGTATAGTTCAAATCTCTCTTCAGAATGAATTTCAACCTTCAAGGTAACTGAATATTAAGACTTGCTCTGTCTGGGATACCATTGAGTTTGGGTCAAGACATGCTCTGTCTCAGATACCATTCAGTTTGGGTCAATACATGCTCTGTCTGCTATACAATAGAGTTTGGGTCAAGACATGCTCTGTCTGCTATACAATAGTTTGGGTCAAGACATGCTCTGTCTGAGATACCATGAGTTTGGGTCAGTACTTGCTCTGTCGGGTATACCATGAGTTTAGGTCAAGACATGCTCTGTCTGACTCTGGGATACCATGAGTTTGTGTCAATACTTACGCTGTCTGGGATACCATGAGTTTGAGACAATACTTACGCTGTCTGGGAAACCATGAGTTTGAGACAATACTTACGCTGTCTGGGATACCATGAGTTTGAGACAATACTTACGCTGTCTGGGAAACCATGAGTTTGAGACAATACTTACGCTGTCTGGGATACCATGAGTTTGAGACAATACTTACGCTGTCTGGGAAACCATGAGTTTGAGACAATACTTACGCTGTCTGGGATACCATGAGTTTGAGACAATACTTACACTGTCTGGGATACCATGAGTTTGAGACAATACTTACGCTGTCTGGGATACCATGAGTTTGAGACAATACTTACGCTGTCGGGGATACCATAAGTTTAAGACAATACTTACTCTGTCTGGAATACTACGAATATGGATGAAGACTTGTCAGGAGAAAATTATGTGTCACGATTTATTTTGATTTGTGTTAAAATGTTACCAAAATTGAGATTTTTCTTATAGAATGGTCTTGTGCTCTACCAACAGAGCTATCTGGCCATCTGTCGAAGTAACCCCACACCACGACATTTTCAATTTATTTTCCAGGTGTTGGTAATTTGATTCAGACATGAGATGTGTTCAGAAGCTACAGTGCCACTATACTCAGATGTATAGTTCAAATCTCACTTCAGAATGAATTTCAACCTTCAAGGTAAATGAATATTAAGACTTGCTCTGTCTGGGATACCATTGAGTTTGGTTCAAGACATGCTCTGTCTCAGATACCATTCAGTTTGGGTCAATACATGCTCTGTCTGGGATACCATTGAGTTTGGGTCAATACATGCTCTGTCTCAGATACCATTGAGTTTGGGTCAAGACATGCTCTGTCTCAGATACCATTGAGTTTGGGTCAAGACATGCTCTGTCTGAGATACCATTGAGTTTGGGTCAGGACATGCTCGGTCTGTGGTACAAAGAGTTTGGGTCATTACTTGCTCTGTCTGGGATACAATGAGTTTGGTTCAATATTTGCTCCGTCTGGGATACCATGAGTTTGGGTCATTACTTACTCTGTCTGGGATACAATGAGTTTGGTTCAATACTTGCTCCGTCTGGGATACCATGAGTTTGGGTCATTACTTACTCTGTCTGGGATACCATGAGTTTGGGTCATTACTTGCTCTGTCTGGGATACCATGAGTTTGGGTTATTACTTACTCTGTCTGGGATACCATGAGTTTGGGTTATTACTTGCTCTGTCTGGGATACCGTGAGTTTGGGTCATTACTTACTCTGTCTGGGATACCGTGAGTTTGGGTCATTACTTGCTCTGTCTGGGATACAATGAGTTTGGGTCATTACTTACTCTGTCTGGGATGCCATGAGTTTGGGTCAATACTTGCTCTGTCTGGGATACAATGAGTTTGGGTCATTACTTGCTCTGTCTGGGATACCATGAGTTTGAGACAATACTTGCTCTGTCGGGGATACCATGAGTTTGAGACAATACTTGCTCTGTCTGGGATACAATGAGTTTGAGACAATACTTGCTCTGTCTGGGATACCATGAGTTTGAGACAATACTTGCTCTGTCTGGGATACCATGAGTTTGGGTCATTACTTGCTCTGTCTGGGATACCATGAGTTTGAGACAATACTTGCTCTGTCTGGGATACCATGAGTTTAAGACAATACTTACTCTGTCTGGGATACCATGAGTTTGAGACAATACTTGCTCTGTCTGGGATACCATTGAGTTTGGGTCAATACTTACTCTGTCTGGGATACCATGAGTTTGAGACAATACTTGCTCTGTCTGGGATACCATGAGTTTGAGACAATACTTACTCTGTCTGGGATACCATGAGTTTGAGACAATACTTGCTCTGTCTGGGATACCATGAGTTTGAGACAATACTTGCTCTGTCTGAGATACCATGAGTTTGATTCAATACTTGCTCTGTCTGAGATACCATGAGTTTGAGACAATACTTGCTCTGTCTGAGATACCATGAGTTTGAGACAATACTTGCTCTGTCTGGGATACCATGAGTTTGAGACAATACTTGCTCTGTCTGGGATACCATGAGTTTGAGACAATACTTGCTCTGTCTGAGATACCATGAGTTTGAGACAATACTTACTCTGTCTGGGATACTATGAGTTTGGGTCATTACTTGCTCTGTCTGGGATACAATGAGTTTGGGTCATTACTTGCTCTGTCTGGGATACAATGAGTTTGGGTCATTACTTGCTCTGTCTGGGATACCATGAGTTTGAGACAATACTTGCTCTGTCGGGGATACCTTGAGTTTGAGACAATACTTGCTCTGTCTGGGATACAATGAGTTTGAGACAATACTTGCTCTGTCTGGGATAACATGAGTTTGAGACAATACTTGTTCTGTCTGGGATACAATGAGTTTGGGTCATTACTTGCTCTGTCTGGGATACCATGAGTTTGAGACAATACTTGCTCTGTCTGGGATACCATGAGTTGGGTCAGTACTTGTTCTGTCTGGGATACTATGAGTTTGGGTCATTACTTGCTCTGTCTGGGATACAATGAGTTTTGGTCATTACTTACTCTGTGGGGGATACCATGAGTTGGGTCAGTACTTGCTCTGTCTGGGATACCATGAGTTTTGGTCATTACTTGCTCTGTCTGGGATACCATGAGTTGGGTCAGTACTTGCTCTGTCTGGGATACCATGAGTTGGGTCAGTACTTGCTCTGTCTGGGATACAATGAGTTTGGGTCATTACTTGCTCTGTCTGGGATACAATGAGTTTGGGTCATTACTTACTCTGTGGGGGATACAATGAGTTTGGGTCATTACTTACTCTGTGGGGGATACAATGAGTTTGGGTCATTACTTACTCTGTAGTGGATACAATGAGTTTGGGTCAATACTTACTCTGTCGGGGAAACAATGAGTTTGGGTCATTTCTTACTCTGTAGGGAATACCATGAGTTTGGGTCATTACTTACTCTGTCGGGGATACAATGAGTTTGGGTCATTACTTACTCTGTCGGGGATACAATGAGTTTGGGTCATTACTTACTCTGTAGGGAATACCATGAGTTTGGGTCATTACTTACTCTGTCGGGGATACAATGAGTTTGGGTCATTACTTACTCTGTCGGGGATACAATGAGTTTGGGTCATTACTTACTCTGTCGGGGATACAGTGAGTTTGGGTCAGTACTTGCTCTGTCTGGGATACCATGAGTTTGTGTCAATACTTACGCTGTCTGGGATACAATGAGTTTGGTTCAGTACTTGCTCTGTCTGGGATACCATGAGTTTGAGACAATACTTATGCTGTCTGGGATACCATGAGTTTGAGACATTACTTGCTCTGTCTGGGATACCATGAGTTTGAGACAATACTTACGCTGTCTGGGATACCATGAGTTTGAGACAATACTTGCTCTGTCTGAAATACCACGAGTATGGGTCAAGACTTGTCAGGAGAAAATTACCTGTCGGGATTTATTTTGATTTGTGTTAAAATAATACCAAAATTGAGATTTTTCTTATAGAATGGTCTTGCACAAATGTTATGTATTGTTTTAATGAACTGTTGTGTTATATGCAAGTATGAGACTTTAATAAAAGATATATATATATATATGAAAATTAAAATGACTTAAAAAACCTAGATTGCCAATCAATATTGATTTTCACACTATTACCCGTGCCAATTAAAGACTGTCATTGATGATAAGCGGGCGATATTTACGGGCTATAATTACAATTAACTGCATGTGTTCCAGGCCATTGTCCAGACATTTGTAGCAGACTTTGAGCCCAATATCTGGCAGGGGCTAAGAGACGTCTTCGATTATCCCGACATTTGAGGATGTGCCTTCCACTTTGGTCAGGCCTTACGGAGAAGAGCCCAAGCCTATGGACTGCAGGTAATTTAATTATTTAACCTGATTTAACTTGTACTTAATAATAATATTTTGATGATGTAGTACAATAAGTAATGTTCATATTGTGTGCAACTTCAGGCTGCATATGTAGTATCAGAGACGCCATATACCGACTCATGCGGAAGATCTTCGTGCTGCTTCTCTACAAGCAAACTACATACCATCGGACTTGGGGTACCTTTGCACTCATTTCGCCACTTCCGCTACATAACCTATGTGGGATTAGTGACGCTTGATGACTCCCCAAGATCCGGGCAACTACAACGTCATCACATGGAACATGAGGCAATGCTCCATCCAGGCAACTACAAGGTCGTCACATGGAACACGAGGCAATGCTCCATCCAGGCAACTACAACATCGTCACATGGAACACGAGGCAATGCTCCATCCAGGCAACTACAACGTCGTCACATGGAACACGAGGCAATGCTCCATCCAGGCAACTACAACGTCGTCACATGGAACACGAGGCAATGCTCCATCCAGGCAACTACAACGTCGTCACATGGAACACGAGGCAATGCTCCATCCAGGCAACTACAATGTCGTCACATGGAACATGAGGCAATGCTCCATCCAGGCAACTACAACGTCGTCACATGGAACACGAGGCAATGCTCCATCCAGGCAACTACAACGTCGTCACATGGAACACGAGGCAATGCTCCATCCAGGCAACTACAACGTCGTCACATGGAACACGAGGCAATGCTCCATCCAGGCAACTACAACGTCGTCACCTGGAACACGAGGCAATGCTCCATCCAGGCAACTACAACGTCGTCACCTGGAACACGAGGCAATGCTCCATCCAGGCAACTACAACGTCGTCACATGGAACACGAGGCAATGCTCCATCCAGGCAACTACAACGTCGTCACATGGAACACGAGGCAATGCTCCATCCAGGCAACTACAACGTCGTCACATGGAACACGAGGCAATGCTCCATCCAGGCAACTACAACGTCGTCACATGGAACACGAGGCAATGCTCCACCCAGGCAACTACAACGTCGTCACATGGAACACGAGGCAATGCTCCACCCAGGCAACTACAACGTCGTCACATGGAACACGAGGCAATGCTCCATCCAGGCAACTACAACGTCGTCACATGGAACACGAGGCAATGCTCCATCCAGGCAACTACAACGTCGTCACATGTAACACGAGGCAATGCTCCATCCAGGCAACTACAACGTCGTCACATGGAACACGAGGCAATGCTCCATCCAGGCAACTACAACGTCGTCACATGGAACACGAGGCAATGCTCCATCCAGGCAACTACAACGTCGTCACATGGAACACGAGGCAATGCTCCATCCAGGCAACTACAACGTTGTCACATGGAACACGAGGCAATGCTCCATCCAGGCAACTACAACGTCGTCACATGGAACACGAGGCAATGCTCCATCCAGGCAACTACAACGTCGTCACATGGAACACGAGGCAATGCTCCATCCAGGCAACTACAACGTCGTCACATGGAACACGAGGCAATGCTCCATCCAGGCAACTACAACGTCGTCACATGGAACACGAGGCAATGCTCCACCCAGGCAACTACAACGTCGTCACATGGAACACGAGGCAATGCTCCACCCAGGCAACTACAACGTCGTCACATGGAACACGAGGCAATGCTCCATCCAGGCAACTACAACGTCGTCACATGGAACACGAGGCAATGCTCCATCCAGGCAACTACAACGTCGTCACCTGGAACACGAGGCAATGCTCCATCCAGGCAACTACAACGTCGTCACCTGGAACACGAGGCAATGCTCCATCCAGGCAACTACAATGTCGTCACATGGAACACGAGGCAATGCTCCATCCAGGCAACTACAACGTCGTCACATGGAACACGAGGCAATGCTCCATCCAGGCAACTACAACGTCGTCACATGGAACACGAGGCAATGCTCCATCCAGGCAACTACAACGTCGTCACATGGAACACGAGGCAATGCTCCACCCAGGCAACTACAACGTCGTCACATGGAACACGAGGCAATGCTCCACCCAGGCAACTACAACGTCGTCACATGGAACACGAGGCAATGCTCCATCCAGGCAACTACAACGTCGTCACATGGAACACGAGGCAATGCTCCATCCAGGCAACTACAACGTCGTCACATGTAACACGAGGCAATGCTCCATCCAGGCAACTACAACGTCGTCACATGGAACACGAGGCAATGCTCCATCCAGGCAACTACAACGTCGTCACATGGAACACGAGGCAATGCTCCATCCAGGCAACTACAACGTCGTCACATGGAACACGAGGCAATGCTCCATCCAGGCAACTACAACGTCGTCACATGGAACACGAGGCAATGCTCCATCCAGGCAACTACAACGTCGTCACATGGAACACGAGGCAATGCTCCATCCAGGCAACTACAACGTCGTCACATGGAACACGAGGCAATGCTCCATCCAGGCAACTACAACGTCGTCACATGGAACACGAGGCAATGCTCCATCCAGGCAACTACAACGTCGTCACATGGAACACGAGGCAATGCTCCACCCAGGCAACTACAACGTCGTCACATGGAACACGAGGCAATGCTCCACCCAGGCAACTACAACGTCGTCACATGGAACACGAGGCAATGCTCCATCCAGGCAACTACAACGTCGTCACATGGAACACGAGGCAATGCTCCATCCAGGCAACTACAACGTCGTCACATGGAACACGAGGCAATGCTCCATCCAGGCAACTACAACGTCGTCACATGGAACACGAGGCAATGCTCCATCCAGGCAACTACAATGTCGTCACATGGAACACGAGGCAATGCTCCATCCAGGCAACTACAACGTCGTCACATGGAACACGAGGCAATGCTCCACCAATCATCTTGCTGAGTTAAAACAAGAAGTTATAGACCAAGCAACAGTTTCTACTGTTGGTGAGTCCCTTAATTGTATTGCATTGCATTAAGGACCGAGCGCAGCCTCTACATTGGTGGCAGCTGTGATTATTTCGGACCTTATTCGATTCGAAAGAAAGAACCGCTCTTCAAGTCGCGTGCTTCTAATTTTTCAAAAGTCCTAAATATGTATATCTGGTAAGACATGATAATGATGTCACCTCAAAGTTTTACATTGCACACGTGAAAGACCCAGGAACACTTTCTGGATGCAGGATTTTTATGTATATTGCACCATTGCCAAAAGATATAACTGATGCAAAAGTTTTGCATGCATATCAGGTATAGTAAAACAATTAAATGTTGTTATACATACATGTTGTTGCCTCATAATAATTAAATTGTAGTCTATATGTTGCTTTCATTTTATTGTCAGATTTCACATGGGTGACTGTTTTATCAACAATGGAATACAATATACAACCTAACTATACTTGTATCGGGCTGCAATCCAGCCCAACCACATTGAAGTCTCCCTCACATGACCTCTCCAGGATTCTAGGTACAGTCGTATTGATATGATAGTGTGGACTGGTTCTATACATCAGGTAACTTGAATGTTTATGATGATACAGTTTCAGACAAAAGTCATATCAAATAATGTTCTCTAGTTCCAAAACTGGGGGCTAAACTGTGAAAATGATTCATTAATACTACATTATATCTATCAATGAATTGCATATTTGTCTATATACAATGTAGTACTATTATGTGTTACTATCATCACTTGACTGTTTGTTTGTTTGTTTGTTTTTAAAAAGTATTGCTGATTATTCATTTTTAATCCATTTTCTTTTAGATTTAAACTTGAAAATGAAATCTAGGAATAATTATGTACCGGTACTCAGTACATTTAAAAACGCACATTTTTGTGCCTGTAATATGACTTTAAATGTCATTTTAGTGTGTTTTAAAACTCGTTTTGATATGAAAATAACCGTTGATTGAAAGAAAAGTTAAAGTTAATCATTGCGTAAAATGAAACAATATCATGTTAAGTTCTTATCTTGCATCCCTAGGTAAGTTCATAAGAGAAATCTTTTTTAAATGTACTGAGTATAATTATGTAGTGTTTATTCACACTTACATCTCAAAGAAAATGCACAACATATAAGTCGCTTATTTAACATTGTGGTTCATTTAACCCAGTACTCAATTACCACTGTCAGTCGTATAAGAGTAATTTTAGTTGTGATTTGAGTGTTCAGTTCATTTGATTTTGCATGAACTTATGTTGCTCACCCACAACCGATAGTCTTTGCTACAGAAACGGAATAACTATGTACACATGTTTAGTTATTATAAACAATGTAACTTTGCTGATTATGTGATATAAACTAACTTCTGTTCCTTGGAATTGCTACAATGTGTATTTTTGATTAATTACAGGTCGATACTCCACGAGACACAAATGATGAGCGCTGCTCAAAATCGTGACATTATGATACATGCTATACTCTGCAAAGTAGTTTAATTCAATAGACCAAGTTCTCGGTGTGATTATTCTCTCCTGTGATACTGTGAGTACAACAGGTTCTTCTGTTGCAGTGTATTCTATGATTGGACATGTTCTGGGTGAGAGGATTTCTCTAGAGCATCAGACACACAGACACTTGATTTCAACTTGTTGTGTTCTAGTGATAAGTGCAAAGACAAGACATGTTTGTAATAGTTATAATAGAATATGTAATAATCCATCATGCGATATGATAGCCTACTAGCATAACTGTGCAAAATGTTTAATGGCAGTAGACAGTAGGTATGACAGGGTACTTCTTTTCCACGTTGTATCAGTTTAGATTCGGATATGCTATTGACACTACGTATGCTATTACCATCATGTATATTGTGTATCATAGTAGTTCAACTCGTCTAAAGGACATGAGAGCTATTGGGGTCATATTGCATATGTCTGTCGGTCGGTCCGTCGTCAACTTCTCTCAAACTATTCTGTGGAATTCAACCGAATGTCCCACAAACCATCGACAATTAGTCATGAATCAATAATCTGCAATTGCTGACAGGGTAGCAACGCCTTGGCAACGTATATATTAAGCTGGAACAATAATGTGAGTGTCAATTTTTACAGGTGATTTAAAACAAAAATGGTTCAGTGTTTCTTCATTAATCATGATATAATCCTTAAATATTGAATACCTTGAAGAAAATTTAGGTACTAGAAATTCCTTAGTTTGAGTAATAATTAGCTGTAAAATGTATTCATGTGTACTTGGTACATTAAAAATACACGCTGCATATATATGATCAGGCATCATGTAAGTAATTACATCGTGATACACGAAAAGAGAGCGTACTTCATCAACTATTGTTGATCCCCACATATTTTTAAGCGAAACACTGATAAACCATTAAATATTTATGAATACTTTGATTATGAATTAAAAATTATCACAGAATGAAAATATTTATTACGATTGCTCGAGTATCACATTATATACCAGCTTAATATATATCTTGTCCTGTCGCTACCTGTCGAGTTCAATTTGATCAGGAGCATCCTCTGTGGTTGTTGGGATTCAAAATGGTATTAATAATAAAATTGTCAGAGATTGATCCAAACCATAGAGGATGCTTGTAGAATTTCATCACACAGTTCTTGAAATGAAGTTGTCAGAATATAATTTTGTATTGCTCTCAATGAATGTGTACAGTTTTGAGCTATTAGAATCAAACTCGGTATACTTCAATCAAGTAGTTCTGGACAAGTTGCAGCACGTAAGAAGTGAACGATGGAGCAAAAATATTCTCAACCGTGATAGACTGTGGCAGGTTGTTCTTATGCAAAACTGATGGGCGTGATTTTGTTTTGCAACATAGTTTCGGTTTTTTATTCACACCTGTATTGTGTTGCTTTTTATTTTGCGTTAAGAAGTGATTTTGAAATGTACATCAATTGAGCTAGAATCCATCAGGTAGTTCTAGGCAGGTTGTTAAATGCAAAAATGTTTGGCGTGATTTGAGATGCTAGCCCGCAAAATGTAGTGCTCCAGTACAAAGTATATAGTACTTAAGCGATTTTTGGGCGTATTTCTGTGCCTGCCCGATTTTTCTTTTTTTTTTTAATTCACATTCACTCCTGCGCTTTGTTCATCAATGTGTCTTGATTTGTTATTATATACTTTGTGATACAAAACTTATTATTGTGTTAAGAATCCTTGATTAATATACCATGATTTGTTGTCTTTGTATTCTTTTTGCTGTCAACTTTTTGTACACCAATGTGAAAATGTAGTTTTTTTCTTTTGATACAAAACTGACAAGTATGATTGTTTTTGCTTTTATTATTGCGTTAAGAATCCTTAATATACCATGATTTGTTGTCTTTGTATTCTTTTCACTGTCAACTTGACTTTGTACACCAATGCAATAAATATTTTTGGCTGTGAAAATGTCGTTTTTTCCTTTGATACAAAACTGACAAGCATGATTGTTTTTACTTTTATCAAATTACATGTATACAATTACAGAAACACCAATACATTGCTGTGTTCTGGTTGTTTGCCGTCACAGTACTGCTGTCTGAAAACAGAATATTGGAATCTATACAATAAAGTATTACTACTCTCGTTTCTAATTTCACATTATGGTCAGCTGTAGACTTACAAGCCCATGAATAATTCATTTAAACTACACATTTTATGCAAATCCGTCAAAGCTATGAAACAAAAGCTGTTCGAATTGTCAAGCACATTATCTACACTCAATGGCCAAAATTGAGTTCCCAAAATTATGTTTGAGAGTAAATAATTCTATAAATACATGCTCGATTGTATTGATACTTCGTAGGATTAGTGACTCGAGTATGTATGGCTACGCACGCCACCCTTGGTGACGAGATGTAAAGACGGCATGTGCGGCAAAGAATCGACAGTGGGGGTAAAAGAAATGATAGACAAGAGGGGCAATCACACGGGGGGCGGGGGAGCTAAACAACGGGGATAAACAGGCGAACAAGTTCTAACAATTCTTTTTAACGAACATAAATCCAATGAGAGGTTAGAGATCAGGTTCCGAACTGGACAGAAGAGAAAAACGACGTCACAGGGCGCAATTGTGAGCGTTAATTTAACGCTACTGCTATGAATTAGTGCTGTACGTGTTTTAACGGAGTAAGTATCCGTATTTCTATGAATGGAAATAAGAACAGTGATAAATTTATTCAAACTTAAAATGTGTGGCCTGCATGAGCTAGATATTTTGCAAATCGCAATTGGATCTTCAGGAAGACAATGTCCTGTCATGGCTCAAAACTAGCAAATCATTGGAAGCCTTATAACAACATTGAAATTTCATGCTCGTCATCCTTAAAACCCGACCTTAATAAATTAAAAACTATATGGTGGGAGCCCAAACTATTCACATAAAAAATACTAACCGTCTTGCCATGATGGTATAACAATCTTATCCACAAGGAACTTCACATACACATCCAAGTTGGACGTTGACTTTACATGTACATGTGTTCTCGTCAGACAGGTCAATTTGTCAAACAAATTACTAGTTGGACATCTTAACTGTGACAAGTGTTGTCTGCACTGGATATCACCAACTGTGACAAGTGTTGTCTGCACTGGATATCACCAACTGTGACAAGTGTTGTCTGCACTGGATATCTTAACTGTGACACGTGTTGTCTGCACTGGATATCACCAACTGTGACATGTGTTGTCTGCACTGGATATCTTAACTGTGACAAGTGTTGTCTGCACTGGATATCTTAACTGTGACAAGTGTTGTCTGCACTGGATATCACCAACTGTGACACGTGTTGTCTGCACTGGATATCACCAACTGTGACACGTGTTGTCTGCACTGGATATCACCAACTGTGACAAGTGTTGTCTGCACTGGATATCACCAACTGTGACAAGTGTTGTCTGCACTGGACATCTTAACTGTGACAAGTGTTGTCTGCACTGGATATCTTAACTGTGACAAGTGTTGTCTGCACTGGATATCACCAACTGTGACACGTGTTGTCTGCACTGGATATCACCAACTGTGACAAGTGTTGTCTGCACTGTATATCACCAACTGTGACAAGTGTTGTCTGCACTGGATATCACCAACTGTGACAAGTGTTGTCTGCACTGGATTTCACCAACTGTGACAAGTGTTGTCTGCACTGGATATCACCAACTGTGACAAGTGTTGTCTGCACTGGATATCACCAACTGTGACAAGTGTTGTCTGCACTGGATATCACCAACTGTGACACGTGTTGTCTGCACTGGATATCTTAACTGTGACAAGTGTTGTCTGCACTGGATATCACCAACTGTGACACGTGTTGTCTGCACTGGATATCACCAACTGTGACAAGTGTTGTCTGCACTGGATATCTTAACTGTGACAAGTGTTGTCTGCACTGGATATCACCAACTGTGACAAGTGTTGTCTGCACTGGATATCACCAACTGTGACAAGTGTTGTCTGCACTGGATATCTTAACTGTGACAAGTGTTGTCTGCACTGGATATCACCAACTGTGACAAGTGTTGTCTGCACTGGATATCACCAACTGTGACAAGTGTTGTCTGCACTGGATATCACCAACTGTGACAAGTGTTGTCTGCACTGGATATCACCAACTGTGACAAGTGTTGTCTGCACTGGATATCACCAACTGTGACAAGTGTTGTCTGCACTGGATATCTTAACTGTGACAAGTGTTGTCTGCACTGGATATCTTAACTGTGACACGTGTTGTCTGCACTGGATATGACCAACTGTGACAAGTGTTGTCTGCACTGGATATCACCAACTGTGACAAGTGTTGTCTGCACTGGACATCTTAACTGTGACAAGTGTTGTCTGCACTGGATATCTTAACTGTGACAAGTGTTGTCTGCACTGGATATCTTAACTGTGACAAGTGTTGTCTGCACTGGATATCACCAACTGTGACAAGTGTTGTCTGCACTGGATATCACCAACTGTGACAAGTGTTGTCTGCACTGGATATCTTAACTGTGACACGTGTTGTCTGCACTGGATATCTTAACTGTGACAAGTGTTGTCTGCACTGGATATCTTAACTGTGACACGTGTTGTCTGCACTGGATATCTTAACTGTGACACGTGTTGTCTGCACTGGATATCTTAACTGTGACACGTGTTGTCTGCACTGGATATCTTAACTGTGACAAGTGTTGTCTGCACTGGATATCTTAACTGTGACAAGTGTTGTCTGCACTGGATATCTTAACTGTGACACGTGTTGTCTGCACTGGATATCTTAACTGTGACACGTGTTGTCTGCACTGGATATCTTAACTGTGACAAGTGTTGTCTGCACTGGATATCTTAACTGTGACAAGTGTTGTCTGCACTGGATATCACCAACTGTAATAAAAGAAAAACAAACATGTCACAGTAAAAAGTACGAACGAAGTTTACAGGATGAGTTTGAAAAGTAAATAAATATGACCATGTAAACGATCAATTTTGCCGAACAACAATAGCATAACAATTGGTTGTATATGTGTTGTTTGAAAACCATTGAAAACATGGGACTTCCCTTATACAAAAGGCATCCTATATTGTATCACATACCAACAAGTAGGTTTGCTTACAACTCGACACCCTATTGTGCACTCTGGATGACTGCTTCTAGTGTATCCAACCAGTGCTTGCACGTAAAGCAGGGTTTGTCAAAACCAAAGAAGAATGTAATTACTTAACGATATCGTAGAGTTTAATAGTGATTATTTTAATATACTACGTTAAAATTTACTGTCGAATGTTGTTTAATTGCATTTAGTTATTTTGTGCAAAACTGTACCTATTGTAATTGAAATTCTGTGTCAAATGATAAAATCACACCATTAATTATACAACTCGATGAAAACCACCGCATTGCAGATCTGAAAGTAGAATGGTTACATCGGAAGTTATTGTACAAAGGTCTATCGTCACTTCAATATTGTAAATGTTAACTTAAATAGGTTCAGACTTCATCAAACATTTCATCCGTAGAAACAATAGTAACTCCCTCTACTGAAGATTTACACCCAAATATACAAATAATCCAGTATCAGTCATTGTATAAGCATGTATCTATTGCGAATATTTATTACATGACAACAGTCAGTCATCATTAAAGGTATGGGCAAGTAGTCTGCGTCTGAGGTAAGTAGAATGACCCTGCAGAATTGTGATTGGACATTATGAAGACTGCCTTCAGAAACAACTTTTCAGATTTTTGAGATTTGAGACTGGAATCCAATTTCGGACCAATAACCTCAGACAGTGAATATCTTAGTAAAGCCAACATTCTTTCAGTATATAAGTCAAAGGTTAAACTTCCAAGTTCTGATGCTTATTATATTCGAGCGATACCAACCCTTTCACTAAATATGCATTTTTTATCTTTTTACTAAGAATGCTAAAACTTTGCAAGAATATGTTAAGCCATATCCCCAGAAGTGAATTTGAATTTAAGATCGGTGACAACACACTGGAAACTTTGTCCACATGCAAGTACTCTGGAGTTATATTTTACGAACACAACGATTTTTCATCAAATAGCGAAATTCAATGTTCACAATCTAAAAGACTTTAATCTAAAGTTTTATGAAAAACGGTATACGTCTTGTGTGATACCAATTATTGACTACTGTTCCTCGGTCTGGCGGTATACGTCGTGTGTGATACCAATTATTGACTACTGTTCCTCGGTCTGGCGGTATACGTCGTGTGTGATACCAATTATTGACTACTGTTCCTCGGTCTGGCGGTATACGTCGTGTGTGATACCAATTATTGACTACTGTTCCTCGGTCTGGCGGTATACGTCGTGTGTGATACCAATTATTGACTACTGTTCCTCGGTCTGGCGGTATACGTCGTGTGTGATACCAATTATTGACTACTGTTCCTCGGTCTGGCGGTATACGTCGTGTGTGATACCAATTATTGACTACTGTTCCTCGGTCTGGCGGTATACGTCGTGTGTGATACCAATTATTGACTACTGTTCCTCGGTCTGGCGGTGTACGTCTTGTGTGATACCAATTATTGACTACTGTTCCTCGGTCTGGCGGTATACGTCTTGTGTGATACCAATTATTGACTACTGTTCCTCGGTCTGGCGGTATACGTCTTGTGTGATACCAATTATTGACTACTGTTCCTCGGTCTGGGGATTCAAAAAGTATCAACAAATTGCCAATATCCAAAATAGAGCCATGCTATATTTTCTCGGGGATCATCGTTTGACAGCTGTTCTTGCGATGATCGGCGATACCGGGTAACTACCTAGTGTACATGTATATAGACGTTGGGGAAACATGTTATGCATGTTGAACAGACTACTTGTAATGAATGAGGATCGTAGTACATTTGTATAAAGAAAGTCTTACCATGGATTACAACAAGTTCAATAACAATTAGTCCTATGATATCAAACATGTTATGACAACGCTGGGATTATCTGCACATTATGACAACAGAACAACCATTAACTTATCACAAGCACTGTGTATATTGGTCGATCATTATTCTAATATCTGGTCATTGAACGTTCGAAGTGCGCCCAAATTGAGAACATATCGTATTTCAAGACTTAATTATAGTGCGAGATTTACATGACATTAAAATTATGTGAACGGTCTGTTTTATGTCAGTACAGGGCAGGAATCTTACCTCTAAGAATTGAAACAAGAAGATATACCGCATAACATCCTTATCAAAGATTATGTAGACTTTGTTAATAAAACTCCGATGAAGATAAACAACACTGTTTTGTTTCATTGTGATATTTATCATGATCTTCGTCGGCGTACTTTCTCCCGATTTATTTGATAGCAATGTTGAAATAAATACCGTTCACCTACTTATACATATTCTATTCTTACATCAAAGGAAATGACACTTGCCTTTGAAATGCAGAATTCCAGTAAGTAGATCGGAATACTGAATCCAAAGCAACAGCTCTACCAGTAATATGACTTCTAACATAAATGTACACACAGTACGCAGCTTGCTTTGTCACAATATTGAGGTCCCCATGGCATACTCGAGTCTGAAAACAAGAGTGTCAAACTGTCATAAAATACGCCTGTCCTAGTCAGAGCTCATACATGGCATACTCGAGTCTGAAAACAAGAGTGTCAAACTGTCATAAAATACGCCTGTCCTAAGTCAGAGCTCATACATGGCATACTCGAGTCTGAAAACAAGAGTGTCAAACTGTCATAAAATACGCCTGTCCTAGTCAGAGCTCATACATGGCATACTCGAGTCTGAAAACAAGAGTGTCAAACTGTCATAAAATACGCCTGTCCTAAGTCAGAGCTCATACATGGCATACTCGAGTCTGAAAACAAGAGTGTCAAACTGTCATAAAATACGCCTGTCCTAGTCAGAGCTCATACATGGCATACTCGAGTCTGAAAACAAGAGTGTCAAACTGTCATAAAATACGCCTGTCCTAGTCAGAGCTCATACATGGCATACTCGAGTCTGAAAACAAGAGTGTCAAACTGTCATAAAATACGCCTGTCCTAAGTCAGAGCTCATACATGGCATACTCGAGTCTGAAAACAAGAATGTCAAACTGTCATAAAATACGCCTGTCCTAAGTCAGAGCTCATACATGGCATACTCGAGTCTGAAAACAAGAGTGTCAAACTGTCATAAAATACGCCTGTCCTAAGTCAGAGCTCATACATGGCATACTCGAGTCTGAAAACAAGAATGTCAAACTGTCATAAAATACGCCTGTCCTAAGTCAGAGCTCATACATGGCATACTCGAGTCTGAAAACAAGAGTGTCAAACTGTCATAAAATACGCCTGTCCTAAGTCAGAGCTCATACATGGCATACTCGAGTCTGAAAACAAGAGTGTCAAACTGTCATAAAATACGCCTGTCCTAGTCAGAGCTCATACATGGCATACTCGAGTCTGAAAACAAGAGTGTCAAACTGTCATAAAATACGCCTGTCCTAGTCAGAGCTCATACATGGCATACTCGAGTCTGAAAACAAGAGTGTCAAACTGTCATAAAATACGCCTGTCCTAGTCAGAGCTCATACATGGCATACTCGAGTCTGAAAACAAGAATGTCAAATTGTCATAAAATACGCCTGTCCTAAGTCAGAGCTCATACATGGCATACTCGAGTCTGAAAACAAGAATGTCAAATTGTCATAAAATACGCCTGTCCTAGTCAGAGCTCATACATGGCATACTCGAGTCTGAAAACAAGAATGTCAAATTGTCATAAAATACGCCTGTCCTAAGTCAGAGCTCATACATGGCATACTCGAGTCTGAAAACAAGAATGTCAAACTGTCATAAAATACGCCTGTCCTAGTCAGAGCTCATACATGGCATACTCGAGTCTGAAAACAAGAATGTCAAATTGTCATAAAATACGCCTGTCCTAAGTCAGAGCTCATACATGGCATACTCGAGTCTGAAAACAAGAATGTCAAATTGTCATAAAATACGCCTGTCCTAGTCAGAGCTCATACATGGCATACTCGAGTCTGAAAACAAGAATGTCAAATTGTCATAAAATACGCCTGTCCTAAGTCAGAGCTCATACATGGCATACTCGAGTCTGAAAACAAGAATGTCAAATTGTCATAAAATACGCCTGTCCTAGTCAGAGCTCATACATGGCATACTCGAGTCTGAAAACAAGAATGTCAAATTGTCATAAAATACGCCTGTCCTAGTCAGAGCTCATACATGGCATACTCGAGTCTGAAAACAAGAGTGTCAAATTGTCATAAAATACGCCTGTCCTAGTCAGAGCTCATACATGGCATACTCGAGTCTGAAAACAAGAGTGTCAAACTGTCGTAAAATACGCCTGTCCTAAGTCAGAGCTCATAAATGGCAATAGAAGCTTTCAGAATTATTCATAAACAATGCCCAGTTTATCTAATCAAAATGAAAAAAACAAAATAAGTCATTTCATTATTATAATACTGCTTATGTACCACGTGTTAGAACTTCCAGGTATGGTCGACTTTTGAACTCTTTGCCCCAACACTTCCGCGATGAGGGAAATTCCAATCAGTTCCAGAGTCTGGTAGCGTCATGGGATTGAATGAGTGTTCCTGCAGATTTTGTTCTGATTGTTAGAAATGCTACGTTAACTGTTAATTGCTTGTTTTAAATTTACAATAAATACGTATAGTGTGATATACGTTTAACAACTGACCTATCTTTTATGCTTTTGGATAGATATGTGAATTATATCAATTTTAGTTTTTGCATCGGTAATAATTATACGTTAACTCAAAATTATTTAACTTTTATTAATTGAATTTGTGTATTTTAAGGTATATACTATAAAGCTGTCTTAACTGCAAGCTTTTCTTTTTAAACTAAGAATTCTTATAATTTAATACTTAATGTTGTTATAAATGTCGGCAAATATCCATATAGCTTATGTTATATAATAATTTAATTATCCGACAATAAATACATTTTGACTTGACTGGACTTAGAGCTTATAGTGCTAAAATGAACAGAGATGTCACAAGATACACACGTGTCGGTTACGGCTTACTGTTGCGAATGTTTTGTATTGTATCCCACCGTATCACATTGACTGCCAATGGGGAACCAAATTGCAAAACGTTACGAAACGATAGCCTCAAATAACTTTACTGAAGAACGCAGGGCTGATGTCATGGTATAAATTGTGTGTAATTTCAGTAATTAAAGGGACTTAACTCGCGAGTGAATGAGACAATATGGCTGGTTGTCGAACTTGGTGAATAAACGTTTGGTGAAGATTGAATACAAACTATGTTTGAAAGCGGACAATGATCATTTCTTCAAATTTTGACAAATCAAGGGGCATGACTCCAAATGACTGGGGTGATGTGGCTGGTTATCAAACTTGCCCGAGATATTGTGCGAATAAACATTCACACCAAGTTTGGTGAAGACTGGGTTAGTACTAGTCCAAATATTAGACGTGTACATGCCCATTTAACCATAAACATTCAGTATGTTGTTATTTTACATTTTACTTTCACTTTGCATGTAACATAACCAGAAACTGTCAAAATGTGAAATAAGGTATGTAGGGTGTTATTTATAGGACGTACTAGGTTAGTACTGTCTAAGTTAGGCTAATTTGGGCAAACATTGTTAAATGAAAGGACCATAATCAAGGAGAAACTAGTGTGACCTGGCTGGTTATCGAACTTTGCCGAGATAACTTGGCAATAAACATTCTTTCCTTGCATTTCCGACTCGGACACATTTAAATGATACAAAATTAAGTTTGTATGTATTTTGTGAATCAAAATGTTAAATACACTATTTTTCTTTAATTACAAGAATTTCCCTCAACATAACGGTTTTTACTATAATTACTACTAGTATCAATAAGGATATTTATCAAAGTTTATCATACCAATAATAATTGCAGTTATTTATTAAATATAATATAGTTTTTGTTCATTTTGACCTGACATAGAAATGCATTTCATATAGTTGAAACATCACCATTGATAGAAAAAACAAACCACTTACTTTTTATCAGTCGCGCTTGTTTGCAGTTGTTAATTTTCTCAATTTTCCGCTTTGAATCCTTAAGTCTTAAACCGTTCAATTTTATTCTCTCATTTTCACAAAGAATATATCATACTTCTAAAAACATATATCGTATATGTTAATTTGTTCGTCTTCACGAGGCAGTCACAAATTTCAATTGAATACACGGGTTATTTGGCGGGCTTTAGTCGTATACACACAATATCTCGTTCTATCTGCTATATGAGTTGATGTTATTTTAACTGGTTTTGGTGTGTATCATCATGCCAAAAGTTGAACATATCTTACTCACCGTCACGCGTGGTCAACCATGACGATATTAGGTATATTTGAAAGTTGATAGAGTACTATGTATAATACTAGAATGCCAAATTTTAAGTCGGCATATAAAACAGTTTTCTTCAATTTGTATTTTATTACATCACGGACATAATGGTTTATATGTCCGTGACTACATGGACTTTTAGAAAATTTGTTCAGTGTATACACATATACAGAGTTTTAACAAAGTTTGTTCACAATGTTTGAATTTCGATATCATGAAAGCAATGCTGTGTACACTGGCTTTATTTCGCATAATGTAAACTGCTGCTTTTTCACAAATATCTGTTTTATATAGAATTCTCATGCAGAAGTAAGCTATTGGTATATGGCGACATAGACTGCACACTGGAACCAAATTGCTAAACGTTACGAAACGATAGCCTCAAATACATTTACTGAACGCAGGGATGGTTTTGCTATTTCCATATTAATGTTGTGTAAACCAACACATCTTACATTAAAGCAATTTCTCTTTAACAGAACAACGTTTGTAACTTTGACGCCGATTGGTTAACCTTTCGATAAAGGCTACATTACCTTACCAAAATCCACTGAATGTCGGTGAATTTACCGAAATCCATTTTGGATTAATAGTGACCAGCAACCGTAACATCTCGGCATTGTTTTATGTTGCACAACAAATCTTAACCTTCAAATTGCGCCGACCATCTTTGTTCACGATATTTCTTGTTAATGATTGTTTTGTTACAATGAACTGTGTTGCAATCTCCTACGGATTGATCTCCCTTACATACATGTTACTGTAGCGTATCGTTCGAGAAACCGGTGCGTGGAATGTGAGTGTGTTGTTGATCCCCACACAAGTTGAATATAGAGAACTCTAAAAGCGATAATGTCGAGAACTCGTGAAAATCTCCTGTCGACAGTACTGACTTGACCGTCAGCTCGAACTAAGGGAAATATCCTGATATAGGGTCATACGTGATATCATGTCAGAAACTGTCATCATGTCAGAAACCGTCACAGTTTACAGTTAATGCCTAGAGTTATACTGTGTATACTGTGACAGCCTGTTATCTGTATCCACAAGAATGCCATTCCGTACAAAATAATTACCTCACGATTTTTGACATCCATTAATTACGTAAACTATGTTGTGCCCCTTAAAGTGTTCTCATGTAGGACAAACCCTTATAGCACACAACGATAATCATTCGAAACCATGTCGTGATTTTGTCGTATGTAGGTGAATCATGTCTAAAGGCTCTTATCAAAAGCTTACGTTACGTATAAATGAAACCCACTTTCTATATTTGAATACGTTTGTGTCACGACATACTTGTATGTCTGCTTATATAAACCTTCAGAGATCATCTTGCTGGATTCCTGTGCAGGTCTAAAAATGATAAAGTTTTTTGTAGTAGCAGGTAAATATTTTGATTATTTTTGCATTAAGTACAGAAGTTGCACAATTTATGTTAATATTTCTAAATCAGTAAGAAACCGTGATATCAATTGTGACGTTAACGATGTTTTTTTTCAACACATAAGAACAGAAAGTCAAAGCCGATGTCGGGGATGCCAACAACTTCCATAATCATTAAAAGAGGGAATATGTTTAGATCAGCAAATGTCCAAGGTTATGTTTTATAGAATGCATTTGGAATGCTATTTGATGAATAAGTACAATAAGTAGGGTTTAGTTTGGGTAGGTAAAATGTTCTGTGAGTCAAGCACTCTTGTGTAATCATTGTATATACAGTGTATGTAGCAAACTTTAAGCATATTAAATGTAATACAACACGTTCTACATGCTGTCGTTATTACTGATTGTTTGAGCATTTTTTACTGAAATTAACTTGTTTTAATTACTGTTAATTTGAATGAGGTTAACATCTGTTAAAATTCACCCTCCAAAAGTACTTTGATTTCAATATGTATATCTATATTTGACAGTTTTGTTGAGCACTGTAAAGGCCGAGTGTGGTAACTGTGATGGTTACATGGTGAAAGATCCTGTTTGTGCTACAGACGGCTATACTTACGGTACGTGTTACATATACCCAGTACCGTTCATATTGAAGACTACTTAACTATTTAGATTTCAATCTTAATTAGATGGATGTTACAATGTTCAAGGCAAACTTAATACAAGAAAATAGTCGCTGTGTGCGCCGCTCAATAACACAACATACAGAATCGTTACCGCCGAATTTGTGTCGAAAATTGCGTTGTTACACATGTCAGTGTAGCGAGCATACATAGTTCCCACATATACAATAGTTACCTCCCTTGTTCCCACATGTACAATATTTACCTCCCTTGTTCCCACATATACAATATTTACCTCTCTTGTTCCCACATGTACAATATTTACCTCTCTTGTTCCCACATATACAATATTTACCTCTCTTGTTCCCACATGTACAATATTTACCTCTCTTGTTCCCACATGTACAATATTTACCTCCCTTGTTCCCACATGTACAATATTTACCTCTCTTGTTCCCACATATACAATATTTACCTCTCTTGTTCCCACATGTACAATATTTACCTCTCTTGTTCCCACATATACAATATTTACCTCTCTTGTTCCCACATATACAATATTTACCTATCTTGTTCCCACATGTACAATATTTACCTCTCTTGTTCCCACATATACAATATTTACCTCTCTTGTTCCCATATGTACAATATTTACCTCTCTTGTTCCCACATGTACAATATTTACCTCTCTTGTTCCCACATGTACAATATTTACCTCTCTTGTTCCCACATGTACAATATTTACCTCTCTTGTTCCCACATGTACAATATTTACCTCTCTTGTTCTTAACTGTCGGCCATTTTGATAGAAAAAACTGATAAGCCCCTTATAGGAGTAATTTCCAAATATGTGATATTTGAGCGCAGAAACTTATTTCAAATTTAATAATCTTTTATCCAAGAGAATTTCCAAATAAACAGTGAGAGATAATCTTATATGAACATATATGTATGTTGGTTTGCCATAGTCGTCTGTTATATATGTGCATGTTTATACATTTCAACAGAAACTTTGGCAAATCCCTGCGTATTCAAGGTGACCGCATGTGAATATGCTAGCAAAGGTATAACTCTGCAGATAGCCAACTCAGGCGTCTGTAGCTCCACAGGGGCAGTCAATGTTAAGCCTGTAGTGTCATCACAGACTGGAAGCCTCACTAACCCTTGCGGCACGACATGCACATCTTCTGAAACTTATCTCATCTGTGGTACGGACGGAAACACTTACCGTATGTATAATATATTCTTAATTAATTGACTTTAAAAGCGTTTATTCTAGTAATGCGTTAGTAAGCTCATTCGGTAAATCCACAGTCCGTTCTTTTAGGTAAAGTAGTAGTGAGGTAATTCCAGTAAATCACCTGTTCGTTCATTTAGGTAGAGTAGTAGTGAGTTATTCCGGTAAATCACCAGTTCGTTCATTTAGGTAGAGTAGTAGTGAGTTATTCCGGTAAATCACCAGTTCGTTCATTTAGGTAAAGTAGTAGTGAGTTATTCCGGTAAATCACCAGTTCGTTCATTTAGGTAGAGTAGAGTGAGTTATTCCGGTAAATCACCAGTTCGTTCATTTAGGTAGAGTAGAGTGAGTTATTCCGGTAAATCCCCAGTTCGTTCATTAAGGTAGAGTAGTAGTGAGTTATTCTGGTAAATCACCAGTTCGTTCAATTAGGTAGAGTAGGGTGAGTTATTCTGGTAAATCACCAGTTCGTTCATTTAGGTAGAGTAGTAGTGAGTTATTCTGGTAAATCACCAGTTCGTTCATTTAGGTAGACCTGCAAATTAGGATGAGGCGGAACAATGTTTGAGTCACGGACATGTAAACCATGGTTTATTTGTCCGTGTTTGAGTTAAGAAATAAAAAGCCATTCATCTTTCGTGTTTGATTCGAAAAGTGGATCGGGTTATTACCTTTAGGGAACAAAATCATTGTTTGAACACTCAGAAATCAAATAAATAAGCTGAAATAATTGGCGAAGCTAAAGTAGCTTTGGATATCAACACTGAACAGTTCACCAGAGTCCAATATAAGAAGCAGGTCCTTATCCGTGTGGTGCGATCTCCATGCATTCCATATAATAAATTATGGTGATAATTACTGTTAAAGTGAATACCAAACAATCACCGTCTTAAACGGGAGACCATCGATCAACCAAAATTAAGAACTCTTTTTATTCATATTGAGAATATGAATTTCAAATCTATCTCATTTGGCACAAAATCCACCGTATAAAAGTTTAACGTGTTTTTTTTTGTTTTAGAGAATAAATGCGAGTTTGTGAATGCACAATGCAAGTACAAGCTTAACGGCGAATCCCTAGATGTTACCGCACTCGGTGCTTGTAGAAAAGTCGACACCAGTGGTCTCGCTGTTGAAACTTCGGGCACAAACACCTTGACATCTTCTACCGCTCAGTGTCACATGAGTTGTGATACCACACAGAAATATCCAATCTGCGGGACCGATGGAGTCACCTACCGTAAGTTAATATGTTTGTCACAAAGGCTGACCAATGCATAGTTCCCACATCTACAATATTTACCTCCCTTGTTCTTAACTGTCGGCCATTTTTAAAAGCATAACTGATATGCCCTTATAAGAGTAATTTCCAAATACGTGTATGTGATTATTGAGAAAATACCAAGAGAATTTGCATGTGACAACCCCTTTTTCTTCAACTTACTGAGCCAAATGCCCACATGAGCATAATGAATAAGTTATATTTATATATCGGATTAGATTATCATCGTATATTCATTAAATTCCGCATCAAAATCAAAATGGCCGACAATTCCAAACAAGGGAGGTAAATATTGTAGATGTTGGAACTATCTATATTACTGTTTCCATGATTCTGCTTGGATCAGTTGTAATAATGTATTGGGTATTGGGTAATACAATGTAATATAACAAACTAATAATGTAAACAAGCGAATATTAGAGCTGTCATAAAACGACATCGATGTATCCTTGATATGTTTCAGTCGATCGATTATCGATACGTATTTTAAAAAATCGATACTTCTGAATGATAAATATATGCCCGAAAATGAACAAAAATCACCCAAAAGAAAAATGAAACCTGGTGCACTGTCAAAGGAGACTTGACCGTACCTATCTAATTTGTTCAGGAAAAATATACAACTGAATATTTAACATGTTTTCCTTCTTAATTTTGTAAAAAGAGAGAAACGCACAACCATAATAGCAAGGAAACAAGGCGGTTAAGTAAAACATAAGCATGTACAAGACATAACTAGAAGTGACAATATATGAAATCATGAACTGCAAACATGTAAATGGCATTTTAGTAAACGATACTTGATATTTCAATGTATTGTCGATATTTCTCATCCGATATATCGATATCGTCGATATGCATTGTGACGAATCAATGACAGCTATAGCGACTATACATTACACACATACACAATGGTGGGCTAGACATACACAATGGTGGGCTAGACATACACAATGGTGGGCTAGACATACACAATGGTGGGCTAGACATACACAATGGTGGGCTAGACATACACAATGGTGGGCTAGACATACACAATGGTGGGCTAGACATACACAATGGTGGGCTAGACATACACAATGGTGGGCTAGTTATAATGTTAATAATAGGGATGTCAACGAATGGCAAATTTGTTATTCGAATATTCGGTCCACCTTCCGAACGAATATTCGAACATTCAACCTTCTTATTTAATAATAATACATTTGAAATTCAAAGTTTAACTTTATGCTTGTTAATTGTGTGCTTTAAACTGATCACACAAGTTGTAAAAATCCCAAATATTACTTATAATTTCAGGCCCTAAGTGTTATCACCAGAGTGTTATATCTCTCTTGCCCCCATATACAACGTGACGTGTCAATTAACACCTGTAGATATTATGTTCACGCGTAAAATGTCATTCAATGCCATAATGCCCATCATTGAAATTTAAAATACATTCAGCTTTTAAATTGAAAAAAAGATATTGTATCGAATATTCGAATGCCGAATCAGTATTCGAATATTCGGACGTACAAACGAATATTCGAATATCTGAATATTCGTTGACGTCCCTAAATATTACAGATGGTTGCGGATGAGAACAAAAATACAATGTAATAATTATATTTCAGAAAATAAATGTTTCTTCTACCAAGCGAAGTGTGTAAAGGAAGCCGCAGGAGAGAAATTTGATGTTGCTAATGTTGGTGAATGCACAAAAGCCAGTTTGACGTCTAGCCTTCTTGGATAAATTGTCAATTGACCCAAATATAAAAATCGTAACTTTCCTTGTGGCTGTTTTGTTTTGTAACAAATGCAAGATATAAGTAATACCATTAGAGGTAACGAAATTGATGATGTATTACACAGCGTTAAAATACTTTTACAATTATTAGAGATATATCTTGCTCATCTGAACATAAAATAATTTAATGGGCTTCATCCAGTTTTGTTGTTGCATAGTCTAACAAATCATTAATAAGAACCATTGTTATGTTTAACTGTTTAAAACAATCTTGTTTACTCAAACAGACAAAACTAGTAAAAAACACACGCTTGTTACAAAACTGGAAGGTTTTTTTATTTTATGATAATACAAACGTCTTTTTTCGACAAATACAGAAAAACATTATAAATGTATTCTGTGATAATGCATAGATATTGAAATTTTAACTAGTTAAAGTATATTTTTCATGTTTGTTTAAGTAACCAAAATGAACAAACAATGAGCATAATATATCTTTAACCGTAAACATGACCAGAAAAACGCATTGAATATACAAATGTACATGTATATCTAAACATCATATCGACCCATTGAAAGAAAGCATATCGAGAAAAATCAATCATACTATGTTAACATATTTGGTGACAACACTGTATCTGTGAAATATTCCACTCATGTCGCTGAACTGTCTACTATTATTTTCTTTTTCATTCACAGTAAAGTTAATTACTCGACAATAACGTGAGCTCATACAATGTAGTTCCAAAAAGGGTAAACATACATTTATCTGCCCTATCCAGTATAGTTCCGTATTTAAGTATGCATATATGTTTACTCTAAAACATACATATTCACAGAGTAATTTGTCGTATCAAATATCATTAAATTAAATATCGATGCGAGATGTATTTATTTCTTATCTTGTCGACCGATAAGTTTAACCTAGTATCTTCTCTTTTTGTTTACACTTACGGTCTGTCAACGGGTTTTATCATAGGCGCAAAAACAACCGGAAATGATTTTGTCCGTCGGTACAGGACAGGTTTTAACCTAGATGTTCAATACACAAGAAACATGACATTCCTAGCAAGTTATCTATGATTCACAACACGGCAAGCGTTTCGTTCGTCAATATGGGACACATTTATAGTTACCGTCGTTGTTGAAAAAATATGTTTTTTTCTTTTGTTCATGATTTGATTCCGGGGCAGTCGTACTAGCATGGCTTTGCTATTTGCATAGCAGTGTTGTGTAAATCAATCAAATCTTACGTTAACCACTAAACCAACTTCTCTTCAAACGAACCATGTTCGTATGTTTACCTTTCGATAAGGGATACGTTACATTACCGAAAATCCACTCCTAATACAACATCTGCTCTATATATTGCTGATTTCTTGTTCTAATATTAAATATGAGGTTGCTTTAAATGTACATGCAACACAATCATAGGAAAATATTGCATATAAAGAAAACTAAAGACGATTACGTCTCCAGTGCCGTTCTATAAGGCCTATATACGTGTTTACCAAACCTATGGTCTGTGCGGGGAGGTATTGTCTTATGTATGTTGCCTTCCCTGTATTTTGTCTTCCGAAGCAAAGTTATGATCACTATTACTGCAATGGTGTTATGTTTGCAAAGAAAACATTTTAACCACGATAAAGGCGATTACTGTAAACATGACAATGTTGTATGAAAATCCGATGAACATAATGTTGTGTGCCTTACTGCGTCTGAAAGTAGATCTAACTTTCAAGATTTATCTTGTGGGTAATGTTGTTAGTCAACCCCTCGGGATATTGCCCGGAATTAAGAAAAGTTCTAGAGTTTATGTACTAGTCAAGAACACTTGTACTATTTTAATCAGATACATTGATATGTAACACGTGTATTAACATAAATGTGTGATTTTACGACTGATACAATAAGAACTGATGAACTATATTAAAACAAACTATACTGTCTATTTTTATCCGTAACCATATATGGTCGGGGAATTTAAATTACTACGTTCTATCCTATTATTCGTTATAACCGAGCATGTTCCACTGTACCGATGCATCTAATGATGACTACATATCATACAATTCGTACTTCAGAACACTGCAATTACATAAGACAAACATTATTTAAAATAACCAATTAAGAAAAACATGGTCGCAACCAGTATAATTGCTAATACGTTGGTGACGCTGGTGGCCGTTTTAGAAGATTCCTTGAGAAAAGCGCGTCTGTCCTCTATTTTTATTTCCACACCCGCATTGTCGTCTGCTTCTACCCCACATACGTGATGAAACAAATGACGTATTCGACTAAGCTTTTCAGGTTCACATGGGGTTGAGTTGCTTTCTGAATCTAAAATATAAAAAAAACCATAATACATACTGTTTAAGTGTATATTTTCACGAGTCATTAATCTCTTGAATCGGCGATTTCCGACATTTCGCGGTCGGAAATGTTTGCAAATTAGCGAAATGAGTATTCTTACATTTAATATACACGCGAACGGGGAAATTTGCCTTGGCTGATTTTTCGCAATTTTCTTGAATTCATGAATTCCACAACTTGACCACCTATACTGAATTCATTACATTGTTACACCATTACTAAAATCATCCATTTACATATCGCGCAGCAATTTACGTCAGAGGAAGGGTCAGCGGGTCCATGTCCTTGTAAGACCTAAGATCTAAGTTAGCCATTGAGGTCCCTAGAATTTTGCAATGAAGTGCGTATCTTGTAATGTTATACGCTAGTATTGGACGTAAACAGATATGCCATTGGATTTAGGATCCCATCTTGGTCTAGTATGCGACATGGACAACACAATTTGGCCAAATTCTCCAGACCCCCCTCCGGATCCGTGATATGAGAGGTTGCATTGTCTTTCTTTTCAGTTTCATTTTGTAAAACATCATTTCAGTACGAATTTCTGTCGCATGAACGCACCAAATGGAACCGTATGTTGATGTTTAAAAGTGAACGTAAAGTCATACACATTATGCCAAATAAAGAATACGCTGCATTGAATACACAGATTCGATCAGATTTGCTCAAACCACGTGAATTTTGTCTCAAAATTGTCAAAAATCTTGACGAAAAGTTTGTGATGGCAGAGATCTCCGATAACTATAAGGGGAGATCACTGTGTAGGAGATTGGGGAAGTAACTGATGCGATGATTGTTTGATACGCACAGTGTAAACATATTGACAACTCGTCGTGTCTGATAACTTACCTGTCAACATTTTGTCTGTATCTACGGCGACCTCTAGTTCCGTATTCTCATGATTATCGAATTCTTTTTGTAATCCTATATTATCATCTTTAGGGCGGAGCCGAGTGGACCAAGTGGTACCACGTATCTATAAATAGAACGTTAGATTAGTCAGAGCCACAAAAACATTATTTCCGGATATGATACTAACAGTGTATCTCGAGTCCATTCTTTTAAAGCTCGCATTACCATAATAAACGTAATAAAATGCGGCCAATATGAAGTAATTTTTCTGTCCTGGTTATATGTGTCGGTAGGTTAAACTAATGTATTTTATTAGAGGTATTACACGAAAAACACGCTGGTGACATGAGTTTGATTGTCGTTTTGAAGGCCGCAGATTTTGACATTGTGCCAGTTTTCCTGTGTTACCAAACAAAGCTAACCATTAAAATCAAAGCGCTGATAGCACAGCAGTTGTTCGGTATTGAACACTGGTTTTGTTTTCAACACTGATATATTCACAGAATGTACAAATCATTATTGTCCATTGTTGAACAATTAAATAAATTTAATTACGCAGTAAAGATTTCTGTCAATATTGAGTATGTTATGCAGTTTAAGCTCCGATGTTGGACTATTTTTAACCGTTTCACTCACATTTTATTCTTGCGCCGATTCCGGAAAAAGTAGTTTTCGTACTTAAGCGATGCGACTGTCGAAAATTGCCATTAACTAGTTGTTCTACCGAACAACTTAAAACCAAACTCGAATCCATTAGTTGGATTATATACATGCTCCCACTTACCTCGTCCTCCGACCGAGGTTTTGTACACAAACTGATCACGACCGTCAGGATTAACTGCAATGCCATTATCATCTCCGAGTAGTAGAAGCTATGGACTTTGGAGAGAAAATCCGGTCTTGTTTCGGGCTCGCCACAGGACGGTACCGGATAAACTATCTCTAGCACTAACCGAACCAAACCACATATATTGGCTACCACTATTCCATAGAAAGCACCCTGTAATTATGAATAGGAGTATGGACTGTTGCTGACAATATTAGCCTTGTTGCAGTGGTCGTGTATACAGTGCAAACGCTCAAGTGCCATACTCCTTAGATCACTAACCTCTCTTCAACAACATTATCAATTTGCTCATATTGAAACCACTAATATAACCTCTCTAGAGCAGCAGAATGTGAACAAATGTCGACGTGTACATATCCCCAAGGTCTTTGCTTTGAAAAGGTTACACTGTGCTTGCATTGTCAGTCACATGTGTTACGTCACCATGTACTGACGGTAAGCAATATTTGCCCTATACGGCAACATGAAATCAACGTGGGTAGATATTGTTTCCTGCTTGCACTTAGTGACATCACATGTTTTCTTGAAATGACGTCACTTACAGAAAAGGGGAAATCCCATGGCAACGCTCATATTGACATTTGTCAAGGTCATTCAGCTTGTTATTCTAAATTATACCTGCTCAGTGGTCCTGTTCCAAAAAACGACCAAGCCGAACAGTATAGGTAGCGGGGCTGTAATGAAACCTTCAACAACCACGATATAACTAAAGAGTTGTCCCCCTTGTGCTGCCTTGACAACCGGTATCCACAAAACCGTCAAAATACAGAGGACAATGACATAAGCCCTGTAAACAAAATCTATGTTTAGCTCAGTCAGACAGTGAACGTGTTTAAACTGATGTCTGGCTTCATTAACAATGTTAAGACTTGTAAATACTTCCAATCTATGAACATAAGCTGAATAAAAGCATAACGTTTTAAACGTCTGTGTTTGTTCACCTACTTTCACTTTCAAAACCATGAAAGCGAAGCTTCGATTGGTTATTGGGAAATGTCACTGAACGTGACCTCTTCCTGTCCGTCTTCAATTCCTCAAGTGAAGCGTTTATTGAGGAGAATAACAATACAATATAAATTGTAATAACAAATCAAAACTGTTTTAAAGATTAATGTTTGCGTCTTCTCAAAAAATTACATGGGGTCCGTTTTATCAACGTATTTTGTCGTTAGTCTGTCGTAAGACGCCGAATTTATGACAAGGGTGTTTTATGAACAATAACATCACTTTTCAATGACTTGTTAGATAATTATAAGCTAGATTTGCAGATGATTAACGGTTAATTTCATCAGAAATGTTGAATTACAGAAACGCTCGATTGTTTTACAGAATTGCAAAGCTATATATAGGGGCTGGTTTGTTTCCTTATCAATCTAATTCAAGTCAGTAATCGCAACGTTGCTTCATGTCATGGAAAGAATTTTACCTGCCAACCAGCAATAACTCTCGTTGTTTTGCAGCGGGGCGAACCTGTCTCCAAATATCCATTGTAAAAACAGTGCTGGAGCTGTTGAATATAGATGTCAATGACGTCACAATAGCGGACAGCATGACCGCCATAATAAGTCCACGTGCTCCTGTAAAACATATTTTTATTTTTGTATTGTAATTACTCACATTTCAGATCAACCAAAATATTAAATTGTATTATATGCCATCTTAGCGGCACAAACACATACATATGATTATAAATTTTAGATTGTGGAGCTATCATTGTGTATGTTTATTTATTACTAAATTAACTGATATTCTCGGACAAATAGCTTCCTTTATCGGACAAGTCAAATGTTACATTCCCATTAATCCGGGACAATTGTCTTGGAACACACAATTCTAGAGCCCTGTACACACATTTATAAATACGAGATGAAACACGTACCTTTAGGAAGCAATTCCAAGACTAATTTAGGATAAGCAATATTGGAGCATCCTGCTGGGTTGTCACATACCTCCTTACAGATTTCAGGATCGACACAAGCAACTTCATCTAAACACAAGAACAAAATTATTGAAATAAAAATCGGCACTGATTTCTAAGTAATAATAAAAGGAAGGCATACCGGAATCACAACTATGCTTGTACAAAATGTATATGCAAAATTTGTTTCGGCAAAACTTGTGTGATACCACAATCCACTGAAAAATGGCATCGCGTAAAATTAAACGAGAAGGAATAAGTTGCTGCCGGGAACGCCACATACATATGACAGTGCCTCCCTACACAGACCTCCGGGAAAACAATCCATAAAACATAAGGCACTTGATGAGGTTAACGGGTACATACGTTAGGGAACAGAGGCGCAAGGAATGGCCTGGCAGTTAATTTTTTGTTTTACTAAATACAGTAAAACCTTCAAGTTCATTTTCGCTGTTGTACACTTTATTCAACCTCAATAAAAATACCACCTCAATAAGATGACCAGTTTTCAAGAGTCCTAACGGTGGTTTTATTATTGAGGTTTTACTATAAATTGGTTCCCTGCAACATACGATGTTAGGACTTAAAACGAATTACCTGGAAATAAGATTCTGCTAATCATTCCGGGTACCATCATGATAAACAGGGGCAAGATTTTCAAGAATCCACCCAACAACGTTCCTCCTTTTGCATGGGTTATGTTCTTTGCTGCCAGACATCTTTGTACCATGATCTTGGATAAAAATATACACTTATTTCCACTAGCTTGCTCATTATGTTGCATAATATACAGTTATTAATATAAATGATCGGAGATCAAGATGCTATATTTATAGGGTGACTTATAGGCCCATTGGGCCGAGTGTTTGTATACTTTTGGTATTTATGTTTATACTTCGATGTTAATACACATGTCACTATAATAAAATGTTTACTTACTTACTTACGTACCTACCTACCTACGTACCTACCCTCCCACCAACATGAAATATAATCTATAAATGCCTAGCCGCCGTTTATTCCTCTCCGGTGAAAGGTCAAAACATTTTCAGATCTGTATCGTATAACTAAATTTGAAATATTTAACTAACAGTCGACATAAAATACTTCGGGTAGCCAACAAAAAATTGTATTTTTTTCTTTATTATTTTACCTGATCGCAAATCCAGTACCAAGCCGACGCGACACCGCATTGTAATATCATTGAAGGCCAAGGATAATCAGCGTCTACGTCACGAAGCACGTGTAAAGCGTCACCACGTGGTATGCCACAAGTACTGTTGGGTATCTGTACTGAAGGAATGGCAGTTTGGTACGCACTCTCAACGTTACTGAATCCTCCCACTTTATCTAAACCTGTGAAAATATAGGAACGTCCAATATGTGTGCATTTAGGTATCAAATAACAGTACATATACACCCTATTCGATAAGGCTTTCATTATCGATGTATCCATTATATTGAGTATAGGGTTGAAAGGTGGTGTAAATCACATATTCAATTATGAACGGTTGGATAGGTTGTATACATCATCCCTTTAATCGATATTTAGGTAAACACGATAATGAAAGAAATAGTGAATTTGAGTTATAATTATATTTTGTTTTCCTTGAGTCGTGGAAAGATACCTTACGTGATCGTAATTGCCGACAATTCGCCGTGATTGCATTACCCGTCGTGCTTTAAGCATATTTACAGCACCAAGTGCGCATAAGCGTTGCATGTACACCGTCAAAAGGTCAAAATCAAAATGAAAATATTTAATTTTACCGGTAACCTTGATTACGCAGCGATACTAAATACAAATTGAGGCACATTAAGTATAACTATAGTGTTTTTTTATTATAGTGTCACCCCTATTGAAAGGGCCAGCCATTTCTGACTTATGAGACACCTGCTTTCTGTAGCACATTTATTTCCCGATTTCTATCCTTTAATGCCAGGCATCAGGCAGGTATAGGCGCACGGTAACCATTATTTAATTAGATGGCGGCTCACCAACCGGCCGTATCAGAATCGACGCCTAACGGGATTCGAACCTTTGATCTCCCGCTCCCAAGGCGGATACCTTAACCACTAGGCCATGGGAGACGTATATATATATAACAAGCGCACCCCAAACGGGTGCAGACACTCGTCTATGGATTACAAATTATCATCGGGATTTGTACAGAAACTGCCAGACGAGCTTAAAATGCACACTTGTGATTGGAAGTTGTGTCAATGTATCGACAACTAAATTGTCTATTGACGACATATTTATGCTTCATATTGTCACTGGTATACGTATGTTCCGTGAATCCTATTCATGTTTGGACTTAATAGAATAAAATGAGACACCATATGGGCAATTTTAAACAGCCAAAAAATGGCATAAAACAGTTAATTTGAGTAAACTTACTTAATCCCATAACAACGAAGGCACCAATCACCATTATCACTGACTGAGCTGTGTCTGTATAAATCACGGCGGTAAGGCCACCTAAGAACATTAAAAAAAGCTGTCATATGTAAATTATATGTAAATATAATACGTGTCTGGAGACTCACAGGGGGCATTTGTGATTGAGCGGTCATAGCCGCTGACTTCAAATCCGTTGCCTCCTACCGCTCCAGGTTCAAATCCCAACAGGGTAGATAATTTGTTAATCAGAAATCCATCAAGCTGGCTTACGGGAAGTCGGTGGTCATGTGACTAAAACCCTGGTATAATGAGACTTCCGGTACAGAGGAACCACTTCAGAGAGGCATTCACTCTATAGCAACACCAACTCCAGAGAGGCATTCACTCTATAGCAACACCAACTCCACAACAGCCAATGGTCCGCCTCACAAAATGTAATGCTGTAGAGTAATTGCATTGAATACACTAGTCTAATGTACGTTCCATAGCGTTCCTATATATCAACTTCTTCTTTATACTAGTACACAATACATAAATATCATTTGGAACTAAATAACAATTTATTGTTATATCACCAAATAACAACATGAATACTTCATATGTAGAAATTATCACCTTTTATGGGGAATTCAAAAAACTTTAAAGTCAATTTGCCCAAAATGACCTATGTGAGGCTTAGTTCACTTTGGCATCAGACCACCCATACATTGAAGAAGTGCATCAGACCACCCATACATTGAAGAAGCGCATCAGACTACCCATACATTGAAGAAGTGCATCCGACCACCCATACATTGAAGAAGTGCATCCGACCACCCATACATTGAAGAAGCGCATCCGACCACCCATACATTGAAGGAGCGCATCCGACCACCCATACATTGAAGAAGCGCATCCGACCACCCATACATTGAAGACGCGCATCCGACCACCCATACACTGAAGAAGCGCAGTAGACCACCCATACATTGAAGAAGCGCATCCGACCACCCATACATTGAAGAAGCGCATCCGACCACCCATACATTGAAGGAGCGCATCCGACCACCCATACATTGAAGAAGCGCATCCGACCACCCATACATTGAAGAAGCGCAGTAGACCACCCATACATTGAAGAAGCGCATTAGACCACACATACATTGAAGAAGCGCATTAGACCACACATACATTGAAGAAGCGCATTAGACCACACATACATTGAAGAAGCGCATCAGACCACCCATACATTGAAGAAGCGCAGTAGACCACCCATACATTGAAGAAGCGCAGTAGACCACCCATACATTGAAGAAGCGCATCAGACCACCCATACATTGAAGAAGCGCATCAGACCACCCATACATTGAAGAAGCGCATTAGACCACCCATACATTGAAGAAGCGCAGTAGACCACCCATACATTGAAGAAGCGCATTAGACCACCCATACATTGAAGAAGCGCATCAGACCACCCATACATTGAAGAAGCACAGTAGACCACCCATACATTGAAGAAGCACAGTAGACCACCCATACATTGAAGAAGCACAGTAGACCACCCATACATTGAAGAAGCACAGTAGACCACCCATACATTGAAGAAGCGCATCAGACCACCCATACATTGAAGAAGCACATCAGACCACCCATACATTGAAGAAGCACAGCAGACCACCCATACATTGAAGAAGCACATCAGACCACCCATACATTGAAGAAGCACATCAGACCACCCATACATTGAAGAAGCACAGCAGACCACCCATACATTGAAGAAGCGCATCAGACCACCCATACATTGAAGAAGCACAGCAGACCACACATACATTGAAGAAGCACAGCAGACCACACATACATTGAAGAAGCGCATCAGACCACCCATACATTGAAGAAGCACAGCAGACCACCCATACATTGAAGAAGCACAGCAGACCACCCATACATTGAAGAAGCACAGCAGACCACCCATACATTGAAGAAGCACAGCAGACCACCCATACATTGAAGAAGCACAGCATACCACACATACATTGAAGAAGCACAGCAGACCACACATACATTGAAGAAGCACAGCAGACCACACATACATTGAAGAAGCACAGCAGACCACACATACATTGAAGAAGCGCATCAGACCACCCATACATTGAAGAAGCGCAGCAGACCACACATACATTAAAGCAGCACAGTAGACCACACATACATTGACGAAGCGCAGTAGACCACACATACATTGAAGAAGCACAGCAGACCACACATACATTGAAGAAGCGCATCAGACCACCCATACATTGAAGAAGCGCAGCAGACCACACATACATTAAAGCAGCACAGTAGACCACACATACATTGACGAAGCGCAGTAGACCACACATACATTGAAGAAGCGCAGTAGACCACACATGCATTAAAGCAGCACAGTAGACCACACATACATTGACGAAGCGCAGTAGACCACACATACATTGAAGAAGCGCAGTAGACCACACATACATTGAAGAAGCGCAATAGACCACCCATACATTGAAGAAGCGCAGTAGACCACACATACATTGAAGAAGCGCAGTAGACCACACATACATTGAAGAAGCGCAGTAGACCACACATACATTGAAGAAGCGCAGTAGACCACACATACATTGACGAGGTGCAGTAGACCACACATACATTGAAGAAGCGCAGTAGACCACACATACATTGAAGAAGCGCAGTAGACCACACATACATTGAAGAAGCGCAGTAGACCACACATACATTGAAGAAGCGCATCAGACCACACATACATTGAAGAAGCGCAGTAGACCACCCATACATTGAAGAAGCGCAGTAGGCCACACATACATTGAAGAAGCGCAGTAGGCCACACATACATTGAAGAAGCGCAGTAGGCCACACATACATTGAAGAAGCGCAGTAGACCACCCATACATTGAAGAAGCGCAGTAGGCCACACATACATTGAAGAAGCGCAGTAGGCCACACATACATTGAAGAAGCGCAGTAGGCCACACATACATTGAAGAAGCACAGCAGACTACCCATACATTGAAGAAGCGCAGTAGACCACCCATACATTGAAGAAGCGCAGTAGACCACCCATACATTGAAGAAGCGCAGTAGGCCACACATACATTGAAGAAGCACAGCAGACTACCCATACATTGAAGAAGCGCATTAGACCACACATACATTGAAGAAGCGCAGTAGACCACACATACATTGAAGCAGCGCATCAGACCACCCATACATTGAAGAAGCGCAGTAGACCACACATACATTGAAGAAGCGCAGTAGACCACCCATACATTGAAGAAGCGCAGTAGACCACCCATACATTGAAGAAGCGCAGTAGACCACCCATACATTGAAGAAGCGCAGTAGACCACCCATACATTGAAGAAGCGCAGTAGACCACCCATACATTGAAGAAGCGCAGTAGACCACACATACATTGAAGAAGCACAGCAGACTACCCATACATTGAAGAAGCGCAGTAGACCACACATACATTGAAGAAGCGCAGTAGACCACACATACATTGAAGCAGCGCAGCAGGAGGTGTAGTGGAGCCATGCAACAATTGACCCGATGCGTTGGCAACACTTACCTTAAGATCCAACGCATGAGGGAGGGAGGTATGGATAATTCTCATTATTTCACCAAGACAATACTTACCTAGAATAGTAAATATTGCAGTGATAAAAAGAAGACCTATTATGGAAGGGTACATGTTCCAATTAAGGGCAAGTTGAATGTAGATTGCGCCAGAGAATATGGTCGCCTGAAATGAATAGTGCGAATAGTGTTGTCTTTGAATCTTTATCTAATATTGGGTGTCTAAAGATTATATATTGCGCATAACACCATTTTAAGCAACGGCTTGTCTGTTCATGGTTACCAAACAAGTGTTCCTGGGTTTCCTACCAATACAACTTCTTCTTTCCGCAAACACTTGGCAATTTGTTCACCTGAACCGATGGAAGTGAAATTATGATTTCCGGGAATTTATAACACAATGGGTACGATGAAAACGGAGCGAAATAATGTAGTTATAAATAACTAAAGACTAAAATGATATTCTAAGACTAGCATTTTTATTTTGTTATTTAGCACACAAAGGTTCAACTCATCAGCACTATTTGAGTTATAAATCAAGTCTGTGATACACCATGCGCCGATGATTCGGTAATTAAACACAGTCAGTTATATTGTATTTGTAACGTTTTATTGACAGCATTAAGAACAATCGTCAATGTCTAAGTAAGAATCTGTTGTAAAATAAATAAATCATCGAATCTAGCAAAATTACGTAAACAAACTGGCACTCGGAAAACACCTTAGTCAGCATAATCATCGTTCATTGCCGAAGTGTTCTGACCGAGAGGCCGACTTACCGACAGGCGTGTGACAATATGCAGGAATAATGCCAGTACGCTAAGGTAAATACGTAATCTTTCTCTACCAAACCGTTTCTGCATGTACTCAGGCAGTGTGTATACCTAGCATATAAAACAAAATGATTAAGACGGTTTAAACGTAATATCCAAGATCTAGGTAAAACGAGGAATGTTAAAATACGCGGCATTCTGTAGTATCTTTGAAATGGTTTGGAATATTTCATTCAAATTATTTGTACTGGTAGCATGTTTTGTACTCAGTCTGGTAGTCCTAGTAATGTAATTTTGCCAAATTGTTTCAGACGTACTGAAATGCATCATATTAAATTATGCATTGAACATAACATATTAAGTCCATGTGTTTTTGATCACTCCTGGTATGTTACGATAATAATCATTTATGAAACATTAAGAACTGTCAATTAATATGGTGGTAAGTGAACACTGAATTGTCTTGATAATTGTCTCGTTCAGCCCACGAAATGTGTGTCATTAATATATACAGTAAAACCTCACTTAAAGACCACCTCAATAATAAGACCATCTCAAAATTAATTCAAGTCCATTTTCAATGCATTGCTCTTTATCCAACCTCAATATTAGGACCACCTCAGTAATAAGACCAGGTTTCAAGGGTCCCAATACAAGGGTGGTTTTATTATTCAGATTTTACTGCATTTTTGTTTTCGTATAAAAACAACAATGATTGTTGGCATTACCGAGTATATGGAACAAAAAATGCGTTAAATCTACTGATAACTCTACGACTACACGCATTTCATGAATGTGTCGTTTTTGTCTTATAACTCGGTTAATATAGCAAATCCAACGAATGTGGGCCAAGGTAATCGGAAGATAACTTAATGTGTAAACTGAGACAAACTGATCACTATCAATCTTCATCATTTTAAGTCAGCATAGAAAACCTTTTTCTTAAATTTGTATTTTATTACATGGACGTTTAGAAAATGTGTTCAGTGTATATATATGTCGCCGTTTCAAGTTCAGTATGCAGAACAAATGCCTGGAAACACCATATTATATTATTCCAATCTTCCAAAGCCAACAAACCACCAAACATGGAATATACAAAACAACACAAATAATACAAAACAACACAAATAATACAAAACAACACAAATAATACAAAACAACACAAATAATACAAAACAACACAAATAATACAAAACAACACAAATAATACAAAACAACACAAATAATACAAAACAACACAAATAATACAAAACAACACAAATAATACAAAACAACACAAATAATACAAAACAACACAAATAATACAAAACAACACAAATAATACAAAACAACACAAATAATATAAAACATCACAAATAATACAAAACAACACAAATAATACAAAACAACACAAATAATACAAAACAACACAAATAATACAAAACAACACAAATAATACAAAACAACACGCAAAACAACACAAACACCACAGAACAATATAAAACAACAACAAAACATCATAAAACACCACAAACTACATCAAGCACAAACCTATACATCACATCACAACACAACACAACACCCAAAATTCCACATACAACACAATGCAACACAACAGAAAACCATATAAGAAAACACTAAACAACAAAAAACGTCCGCAAACATATTATTGTAGGAACCTTGAATTAATAATTAAAACGTACGATGAAAGTGAAATTGGAAGTAAATGGATATATGAATATGCCTTACCCCTGCTGATATAAATACGGGTAGGAAGAACCAAGACAACAACTGAATCAACATTGCAGGCTGTAATAGTAAAACAAGGTTAATAAAATGGAGAATGGTGTGATTGTCTTAATATCATAACATGTAACAATATTTTCAGAACTTTCAACAAAAACAAAAATAAGAATATGTTAAGTTAACGAAAGCGATCAAGTAATCGGCGACTTCATAAATAAAGTGTATATATTACAGTATCACCCCTATATAAAGTGTATATATTACAGTATCACCCCTATATAAAGTGTATATATTACAGTAACACCCCTATATAAAGTGTATATATTACAGTATCACCCCTATATAAAGTGTATATATTACAGTATCACCCTATATAAAGTGTATATATTACAGTATCACCCCTATATAAAGTGTATATATTACAGTATCACCCCTATATAAAGTGTATATATTACAGTATCACCCCTATATAAAGTGTATATATTACAGTAACACCCCTATATAAAGTGTATATATTACAGTATCACCCCTATATAAAGTGTATATATTACAGTATCACCCCTATATAAAGTGTATATATTACAGTATCACCCCTATATAAAGTGTATATATTACAGTATCACCCCTATATAAAGTGTATATATTACAGTATCACCCCTATATAATGTGTATATATTACAGTATCACCCCTATATAAAGGGCCGTCTATTTCTGACTCATGATAAACCTTTTTCTGAGCACATATACTTCCCGATTAATATCCTTTTAATATCAGGCACCAGGTAGATGTGCAAGGGGTACTCATTATTTACTTAACTCGTGACTCATCAAACGGTAATGTCAAAACGGACCCCTATTCGAACCTAAGGCGGATGTCTTAAACAGTTGGACAACGGTTAGGTATACTATCGGTAAGAGAAAGATTATGCACGTAAGTATATTCACCTGACACACGCAATATATTACTAATTCGTTTAGCGAAATCGGTCGTACAAGACATAAGGAAAGCATCCGTATTGTAAGGACAAATGATCCAAGATTTTCGTGTATCAAAAATGCGACAAGGCGGCAGGGGCAGAATAAAATACCTTAAAGATCGTATCTTGCTCATCTGAACCTAAATTCTTTTAACGGGCTTCACCAAGTATTGTTGTTACATAGTCTAAACTTCGTTAATAAGAACCATTGTCATGTATAACCGTGTAAAACAATCTTGTTTAAACACCCGCTTGTTAAAAAACAGTTAAAAACTGGATGTTTTTTTAATTTTATGATAATACAAACGTCGTCTTTCGACAAATACAGAGAAATACTTTACAAATGTGTTCTGTGATAATGCATACTTATTGTTTTAACTAGATAAAGTATATTTTCATGATTATTGAGATAAACAAATGAACAAAAAATGAGCATAATATATCTTTAGATAACAAATGTTCTGTGCTATTGAATAAATCTACTTACAATCCATTCAAACAGGACAAACACTATACCGGCTGCTGCTCCAGATCCGGCCAGACCAATGAAATGTTCACTGCCAATGTTGCTGCCGAAGATTGACGCTCCGACCTGAAATAAGAACGGTGTTACCTTGGTTAGAATTGTAATTTCTGGACATTTTTATATGACTTGTATCGTTCGTCATTTTCATAATTACAAGAACATACTTTATATACACTATTATTAGATGTTGGTAAAGCCATATATATTGGTCAAAGCAGCTAACTCCTCATTTATCCATTGTGACATTTTGGATGAGTCAATGTAAACAAGAAATATCTTGAACAAAGATGGTCGGCGCAATTTCAAGGTTAAGATTTGTTGTGCAACATAACAAAATGCCGAGAAGTTACGATTGCTGGTCACTCCAAATCCACCGAAACAAAAGTATTGCAGTGAAAAATGTACATTTTAAACCTTGATTTGTGGAAGAATTATCCATGAATAAATTATTTTGACTAACACACTTAGTCATCATTTGTATACAACCCCTTAATTAACGCACAGACGATCAATATTGTTCGGGATATAAACACAATAATATTTCGTGCCCATGTAAACATAGAACCGACAATGTTTTATTTCAATTGATTGTTAAAAATAACGAATAAAGAGACCAGTAGTTATACCTAAGCTACCATACGAACCCTTCAAATAGTCGTGAACATTACTATTTAGATGCATCATGTTTAAATATACCAGTTCATAAGATTGGTGTAGATAGGTATATGCTGAAAGGATGTTCAACATAGTTGTCGGTTCGATATGCCAAAACAGCAATATCACATTAGCAAGCACTGCCAAATAATAATTATACAGAATAAAAAACAAAACAAATCAAGAAGTGCTTCCTCGAATGAAGACATGGATCCCCGTTACAGAAATTATGTCAAAAAAGGGGATACAAACGCAGTTTAACCCAATTTATATAAAGAATATCCTTTAAACTTTATATATAGGCTCTCTTAGCAGTACGCACCGAACGTTCGTGTTTTAGTTATAATGGTTGACCATCATTGGCTCTCTGTGCAGTACGCACCGTACGTGCGTGTTTTAGTTATAATGGTTGACCATCATAGGCTCTCTGTGCAGTACGCACCCGTACGTGCGTGTTTTAGTTATAATGGTTGACCATCATAGGCTCTCTGTGCAGTACACACCCGTACGTGCGTGTTTTAGTTATAATGGTTGACCATCATAGGCTCTCTGTGCAGTACGCACCCGTACGTGCGTGTTTTAGTTATAATGGTTGACCATCATAGGCTCTCTGTGCAGTACGCACCCGTACGTGCGTGTTTTAGTTATAATGGTTGACCATCATAGGCTCTCTGTGCAGTACACACCCGTACGTGCGTGTTTTAGTTATAATGGTTGACCATCATAGGCTCTCTGTGCAGTACGCACCCGTACGTGCGTGTTTTAGTTATAATGGTTGACCATCATAGGCTCTCTGTGCAGTACGCACCCGTACGTGCGTGTTTTAGTTATAATGGTTGACCATCATAGGCTCTCTGTGCAGTACGCACCCGTACGTGCGTGTTTTAGTTATAATGGTTGACCATCATAGGCTCTCTGTGCAGTACGCACCCGTACGTGCGTGTTTTAGTTATAATGGTTGACCACCATAGGCTCTCTGTGCAGTACGCACCGTACGTGCGTGTTTAAGTTATAATGGTTGACCATCATAGGCTCTCTGTGCAGTACGCACCCGTACGTGCGTGTTTTAGTTATAATGGTTGACCATCATAGGCTCTCTGTGCAGTACGCACCCGTACGTGCGTGTTTTAGTTATAATGGTTGACCATCATAGGCTCTCTGTGCAGTACGCACCGTACGTGCGTGTTTTAGTTATAATGGTTGACCATCATAGGCTCTCTGTGCAGTACGCACCGTACGTGCGTGTTTTAGTTATAATGGTTGACTTTAAAAGCAAAATGACTGCACCTCATTGTGTTGAGGAATTTAAATACGAGAAGTTTTTACAGCATTTAGGGCAGTTAAATTACTGTTTGTATAGCATCAGTGGAATAAACAACATTTAGATCTTTTAATACTACATAGATAACTAATTCTATATACAAATATCGACATATCAGTATATCGTCGATATACTTGGATCGATATATCGATAGAGGTTTGGTCATTAATAACCGATACAAACTACAACAAACATGAGCCAGAACTGATCACTTACAGCAAACCAAGGCATCGTCCTTCCGGCAAGAAAATAGCCCTCAACATTTCCAGATTTTCGTCGGTATATCGACTGAAAAAAAATGAAACAAAATTAAATTCACATAAAATGACAGGTCTGATAACATATAAATAAATAAACTGAGATTATATATAGAACTTAAATCTGTCTTCCATGTGGAACAATATTGTAAAATGATTTTACCATTTCTTCACAGAGCCGCTTTTAGTAAACTATGATGTGGAGTTGCACCACCTAAGAATCGAAACAGGGAGATACGAAAATCTTGCAGAAAATATGCGTAAATGTCCATTTTGTACAGGTAACGAAACGGAAATTCTGTTATTTTACACTGTGATATATATGGAGATTTAAGAACCCGGCCTTTTTTTTTAAAAGCTAGATTTTTCTGTGATTTTTTTATGATTGTAATTTAAATTAAATGATTTTTTTATTTTCCAGTCAATGTATGATAAGTTCATGTACCAAAACCTGCTATGATATACTTAAACACAGACAATTTCTTTTAAATAAGTGAATATTATTCTCACATTTTAATTGTGAATAGTTTTTTTTATATCTTATCATAACTGTATGTACATGTAAACGTGTAGTATTGTTTTAGTATGTTGTATGAATGTTCATGTATGTTTTAAATGTTTTATAGTCTCTTATAATTCAAATGTGAATGGTATTGTGTAACACTATAAAGGTTTCTTTGTAGATATGTAAATGTATTGTTGTTCACAATAATGAGACGGAAATAAAGAGAAATATGATATTACCACGAAAATAATATTATACATAATACAATAGGAGTTTGTCAGGTCAGTAAAACAATATACAACGTAAAACTACAGCTGTTATATTATAATTAACAACGATGTAATATGAAATATCCAAAGGCGTATACCCATCATTGTTGTGAAAGATAACACAACTGACAGAGAGGAGATCACCCTTGTCTATAGAGTTATATAAACTTCAACGGTATCGCGTTATATACTGATATGACGCTATGAATAAACTTTGCATTTTTATATTTGCTTTATTTGTATGACTACTCGGAATAACACGATGCATTTTCCAATTAAGTACGCCAGTAAGGAATGACTGATAGTTTTGGTTTACTGCCACAGCTCGTAATTGGCAAGTCGTTGAAACCCAGGTGTTTCAAAAATGTCCAAGTTCACTAAATACAAGACAAACAAGACAAACCAAGCCTGGATGATATCAGTGTTATTCACAGAATAGGTGAGACATCTTGACGAACAAATGTCGAGAACAAATCGTAAGAGAGTGCTGATATTGGACCACTGTCCAGCAATCCCAGAAATAATAAGCCTGAAGGCTATCAAGCTCGTTTTCCTACCCCCGAATACAACGCGTGTTACACAAACAATGGATCAGGGTGTAAGTATGAATCTAAAGATTCACTATAGAAAATTTCTTATCGCCAGATAGATTCGCACCATTGATCGAGGTGCAGGCTCTGTGGTGAATGTTTTAGACGGATAACGCATGTTAAACAACGCTTGGAGAAATGTGTACGCTGCAACTATATCAAACTGTTTCCGACACACAGGTTTCTCGGTATCTGCAACCATAGACACAAATGATGTGTCTGATACGGAAGATCCCGATGACGACATTCCGTTGTCGAAAGTAATGACTGTACTCGGTGACCAATCATCTATTGATGATTTTGTAACTGTGGATTTACATATTCCTGTCTGTGCACCCGTAGAAAATTCCGACATCATCCAGGAGTTGATACATCCATGATCAGCTGACGACGCGGAGTCTAGTAGTGATGATGAGAACGATTGTGAAGCTGCAGTAGTGTCTTCGCCTCGCGCTAGTGATTCAATTGAAGATTTACGGACATACATAGGATATTTCAATAATAACGACCGTGCTATTGATTGTTTGGATGTTATCGATGCATTTGTAACACAAAATCATTTGACGAGTGTGCGTTTAACAAAACAAACCAAGATTCTTGACTTCTTTAAGAAGTAGTGACACTTGATGTTACGATGAGTGGTACTATATGTGAGTTACGTGTAGATTGGTATTGAATGTGCTAATTTATGTACTTTAAATCATGTGCTCTATTTGACTGTTTGTACGATTGTGTTATTGCATATATTGAATCATGTCATTATCGTATATACATGTTTTTTTGTATTTTTGTCTTCTGTATATAAATGTGATAATTCATGTTTATGAATACATCTTTATATAATTATCATTCATGTTTGTTGAATAAATTATAAAAAAACTCTTATCTTTATTTCATAAATTCATGAGTTTATTTTATATATTAATGTATACACATACATTTCTCAGATGATTACACCATATCACGTTTGAATTAAAACAGGCAACATATCAGACACACATGTATATATTTTTAAAGACATCTTTCTTAATGAGTAGTACATAAATTTCAATGTAAGCAATTTTCACAAACTGTTCTTTCTTACGAAACAAACAGCAGCCGTCACGAACTAGACTTTCTCACGAAACACTGCCAGTTCGGACTCCCGACGTTTATGTCAAATTTTTGTTCAGACGAACAATTTTCCCTACGGTTCCGAAAAAATCGACATAACGAGAGTCGACAATAGTTTGATTATGAACACATTTATCAACTTTCGACAGCGTTTTCACCAACTGGAAAGCGTCAGAGATGGCATTCGTTCAGGCAGGCCAAATGTAAGTAACGACTGCACGTCAAGACCGGCACATGACGTTAACGCATCTATACAACGGGTTTGAAACTGCTACAAATACAGCGGTTCAATACGGTATATCTAGACAAAACCGTTCTTAACCGTTTGCGCAAGAACGCATACCCAGGCGGCCTTATGTAAGCCAGAATATTTATAATCGAAATCTTAATCTTCGGTGGCTCTGAGCTCAACGTCATTTACGTTGGACTTATTGGTATCCAGTTGGCAAAGGTGTTGTTAAGCCAAGTGTTCAGTTTCACTCTCTGTTGCTGATGGTAGGGTGTTCGTTTGCTGCCGTTGATGTGAACGTTTTGCTGATAATTGCTTGTTGGAGCAGGATCGATTTAGTGGGGGTAGCGTTATAGTTTGGGGCGGGGTAATGGGGGTCAAAAAGCGTTTTTCCTAACATTCTTAATACCCAGCGTTGCATTGACGACGTTCAGTGGCGGCTGCGTTTCTGTATCGGCATAGCGGTTTGGCGAAGAACGGTAATACAAGGCCCTATACTGCTTAAACGAAGGGCAAGAAAAACAGCCGTTACCAACACTACTCCCAGTGCTTTGATTTACAAAGTACCTGAGTTGTAATAATTAGACCTGACTTCAAGTCATCATTTTGAGAGCAAAACTCTGCAACACATAAAAGCTTTTCGCATTATAGTGTGCGCTTCTTGAGTAACTTTAACATTTAACCGCAGAAAACAGACGCAGGTATATTTGTTTTAATTAATATATAATTCGTTTGCAATTCACATGTTATTTCATTTGCTTTTGTGCAGGAAATAAAGTTTGTGCCTTCACAATGGCGTACATATCCAATAACATACATTGTACACGATCATATTAATCTGAACGTGCTGCCCTCTATCGCCATAATTTCACAGCTCACTAAAGCGCTATATTCAGTTTCGGCTTTCGTCGCATTAATAAAAGAAAATGATCGAGTGACTCGCTCACGGACATTGCTATATTCAGCGATATGGCTGGATAACATGTCATTTAATTTGTATTTTATAGAGCCCAAAAGCTATCATCAGCGGTAATCAGGGGCAGATCCAGGATGTCCGTTTAGAGGGGTGCTAATTTTGGTCGATTAAATAGTTCATTTGTAGCCCAATTATTATTTAATAATGATTACCCGACCCTATCTAAAAAGCTGGCGACCCAAACGATTTTGTTGAGATTTTGGTAAATTTTCACGTACAAATTGGCGTTAAAAAACGCAATCCTAGCCTACCTAGCATCTAGCATTCTTGGCCATGTAACCCTAATCCTAGCCTACCTAGCATCTAGCATTCTTGGCCATATAACCCTAATCCTAGCCTACCTAGCATCTAGCATGCTTGGCCATATAACCCTAATCCTAGCCTACCTAGCATCTAGCATGCTTGGCCATGTAACCCTTATCCTAGCCTACCTAGCATCTAGCATGCTTGGCCATATAACCCTAATCCTAGCCTACCTAGCATCTAGCATTCTTGGCCATATAACCCTAATCCTAGCCTACCTAGCATCTAGCATTCTTGGCCATATAACCCTAATCCTAGCCTACCTAGCATCTAGCATTCTTGGCCATATAACCCTAATCCTAGCCTACCTAGCATCTAGCATTCTTGGCCATATAACCCTAATCCTAGCCTACCTAGCATCTAGCATTCTTGGCCATATAACCCTAATCCTAGCCTACCTAGCATCTAGCATTCTTGGCCATATAACCCTAATCCTAGCCTACCTAGCATCTAGCATTCTTGGCCATATAACCCTAATCCTAGCCTACCTAGCATCTAGCATTCTTGGCCATGTAACCCTAATCCTAGCCTACCTAGCATCTAGCATGCTTGGCCATATAACCCTAATCCTAGCCTACCTAGCATCTAGCATTCTTGGCCATGTAACCCTAATCCTAGTCTACCTAGCATCTAGCATTCTTGGCCATATAACCCTAATCCTAGCCTACCTAGCATCTAGCATTCTTGGCCATATAACCCTAATCCTAGCCTACCTAGCATCTAGCATTCTTGGCCATATAACCCTAATCCTAGCCTACCTAGCATCTAGCATTCTTGGCCATATAACCCTAATCCTAGCCTACCTAGCATCTAGCATTCTTGGCCATGTAACCCTAATCCTAGCCTACCTAGCATCTAGCATGCTTGGCCATATAACCCCAATCCTAGCCTACCTAGCATCTAGCATTCTTGGCCATATAACCCTAATCCTAGCCTACCTAGCATCTAGCATTCTTGGCCATATAACCCTAATCCTAGCCTACCTAGCATCTAGCATGCTTGGCCATATAACCCTAATCCTAGCCTACCTAGCATCTAGCATTCTTGGCCATATAACCCTAATCCTAGTCTACCTAGCATCTAGCATTCTTGGCCATATAACCCTAATCCTAGTCTACCTAGCATCTAGAATTCTTGGCCATATAACCCTAATCCTAGTCTACCTAGCATCTAGCATTATTGGCCATATAACCCCAATCCTAGTCTACCTAGCATCTAGCATTCTTGGCCATATATAGTCCTTTCTCATGGTACCGCGGCTTTCATGGTACCGCGGTAAACAGTTTTCTCGCGATATTTTAACGTTAGGACCGCCTACCGCATGTTGACATATTCTCTTGAGTAAACCTGAAGATGCTCTTCGTATCAAACAATTATTTTGCAAAAATGCCGTAATTTCTGACGAATTAATAGCGTTTTTATACAAAACCAGTTGAAACAAATTATTCTACCTATGTTATCCACCCCATGGGTCATAAAAACCTCTCAATGTCCTGTAAAAATGTTTAAAATTTCGTATTTGCTGTTGAAATGATCGTCGGACATTTCGTATGACGTCACCAAACCGGTAGCCATGTTGTTTCTAAATTTAGAAGCTATTCCTAGGAAATGAAAGTAGGGCAAGCGGTTAAGGTAAAAAAAATCAATTAAAGCAAATGGCAAAATTTAGTGATACACAATAAGCCACCAGTCTTAACCTTTGTCTTTGCTATATGGTTCTATCATTTGAATATATTGAATGGATAGTATTCAAAATAAAGTAACAGCAGAAAAAATAGACGATCACCTTTGAGATATGTACACTAGGGAGTGTAACAGAACAGCTACCACAAAAAGAAACACGTGTGCTGGTTCACAGACAATGACAAAGTAAAAACGATTTTGCACATTTAAATATTGTTTTGCATTCTTGTTGTGTTGAATTAACTTTTGAAATTTGTCTGAAATTAGAGACTGCTGACTTATATGACAAACTGGGAAATAGTAACGTTATTGCGTATCAGGCTTTCCATATTTGACATTTTTTATGCTTACACCGGTACCATGAGACACGACCTTGACTTGTCAAAATCCAACATGGCTGCACACTAGTCGGGAATTAATAAACAATGACAAGATATTTCAAATATTTAAATTTATTGGTATGAAGAGGTAGAATTAATAAACCAGCAAAGCAATAAAATATTGATGTGAATCGTTTTCTTTCTCTTTGATCGTTTTGCGAACGTTAAGTACCGCGGTATCATGAGAAACCAGGCTAACCCTAATCCTAGCCTACCTAGCATCTAGCATTCTTGGCCATATAACCCTAATCAAACCTCTTTTATAGGTTTTTAGGTCCCATGAATCTATTTCGTTCAACATACATGTAATGTGTAATCGGTCTATCATTCTGTTGCGGAATTTCAGAAGAAATTTTCATTCTACAATTAAATCAAATATATCGGTTTAAAACATCTTATAAAGTACCTGAGATTATGCTGAATCAAGGCACACATTTCCGCATGAAGCCAACGCTCAACATGAGCTTTATGCGGAATATTGCCCTGTACAACGCTCAACATGAGCTTTATGCGGAATATTGCCCTGTACAACACTCAACTCAGCTTTATGCGGAATATTGCCCTGTACAACGCTCATAAGACAACAGTGGTAGCAAACAAAATACAAATGTATAACAATATACTATAATAGTTTATGTGAGAATTTGATAAACAAACCCTTACCAGTAAGGCCAATTGAACGGTTAATTCACTTATGTATGCAAATGTAAACAAATCAGATGATGTTTAAAAAATGCGTATATATAGTACCGAGACAATGCGGCATGCGTAAAATAGAATTATTTACCCATATTCCAACAGCTAGGATGAACACAAAATAAAGAACAACTGTTAATATATCCGCCCAGTGTGATAGAATTCCATCCGCCATTTTCAAATCGTCTGCAATTCACAATTCTGAAACTAACAACACTAAAATATCGTCTGTTATACGTCTACCTCATGTAATTCGCACACATATGCAAACACAGGGCACAATTTATCTAAAAAAAACCGGAGTGATACGAAGTGTACCAGTACACAAGCGGAAATACCCGAATGTTCAAACGGAAATACCCGAATGTTCCAGCGGATATACCCGAATGTTCGTGATAACATCAGAGTAACAATGTTGCCAACTTCGTGACCGACTTCGTAACTACTCGTGATTTATTGCCAGCGTTGCAAGCAACAATTGTTCGTACGTTAAACTTGCATGGACGACAACGACAATGCTGAGTCAAACACAAATTATGTGCAGCACATAAAGTCACAAGTTAAGCAGAATGTGTCTAGCATAAACGCCATTCGAATAAATGCGACAGCAAAATGCCACAGCACATAATTAATAAATTATTCATTGCAACGCATACATTCCCTCAACATGTGATAAATGAAACGTTTCATGTATGTTTAACTAACAATGTATTTATAGAAGTCATTTTTACGTAAAACAATGTTCGACAAAGCATGTCATATAAAAACTGCCCAGGCTGGTGGAAAACTTTCTTACTTTTTGTATTCAGACATGCATGAGGGATTCAAAATTTAATTTGAATGCAACAGTTTACTGAATAATCAGTTAAGCGTAAACACACAATGTAACAGATGATTTCAATGATGACAACCTGATCAAATTCGGGAAACCTCGGCCAACTACGTCCAGTGCCTCGGATGTTCGTAAGGCACTACTTTCGGAAATACCATTCGAATATCATGTAAACAATATGGCGGCGTGAACGCTGGAGTGCTGATGAAACGGGATTAGACTCACATATTTAAGCTATATGAAGACAGAAATATGTGAGTTTTTAACTAGAAATGACAACGATAATCCATTTCTTATGTAAGTTATTGAAGTTAAATCCATTTGACAGCACAAAATGTTGAATTTTGCCACATAGTGCTCCGCCTGACATACACTAGAGGATGTCCGTAGAGTAACGAAGTGGTACGGAAATGAGCTTACGAGAATGAACCTGATCACTCTATACATGTATGCTTTTTATACAGTCCTGACATTGTCCATGGTCCCGAGCTTGTCTAGTGCATAGGGTTTGCAATGTAGTGTTGGCAAACCACAGTTCGAGAAAGATTTCTTGGCGAAGGTTTCTCGGAGAGTTCGACAAAAAAGGAAAGTACTATGTAATGTAGAGACTGACCAGGTGTCGAACTACGAAAGCCGTATGGACGTGAAGTTCCAAATGCTGTTGTGACCGATAAAACACAGTTTTACAATTCGTTTAAATGACTTTTTCTTAAATTCGAGGTTTTGATATTATATTACAATTATAGTCTAAATATATCGGAAGAGCATAATTTGACAACGTTTCTGTCTTTAAAATAATTTATCTATAAATATCTTTGAAGATTGATAAAATATACTTACGAATTTACTCATTTATTCGGCACAGCCGTACTAACATGACTTTGATATTTGCATATCAGTGTTGTGTAAACCAACCAAATCTTAAGTTAACCACCAAGGCAATTTCTCTTCAACCGAACAACGTGTGTAACCTTGACGCGGATTGGTTAACCTTTCGTTACCTTACCGAACTCCACTGCATTTCGATGCATTTACCGAAATCCATTTTGAATCTGGAGTGACCAGCAATCGTATTTTCTCGGTATTTTTTATGTTGCACAACACATTTTTACCTTCAAATTGCGCCGATCATCTTTTTTCATGATGTTTCTTATCCCAAAATAATATTTCCATAAAAATACAAGTCTGTAATATTTAAAACCGTGGTCGAATAAGACTGCAATCGATGATCTACTACCAACTATTCGACTTACTTTTACTTTATATCCTTTAATTTGATTTCTATATTATGAAAGAATCATTGTCTACTTGTGTCTTATGTGGAAGCACTGGAGATTGATATGAATTATCTCCCTTTCTGTATCCCTTATATAGAATAATATAATTTTTCTAGTTACTTTTCTGTGTTTTAGTCCCTTGCAGACCAGACAATAAGGAAGACGTTATATATAACTCTACTATCAAGTGTTTAACACGAGGCATGAACATGTCTGAGGTAGTTATTTACATTACTGTGAATCCATTTTTAAGCAGGTAAAATAAAGTTGTTATTGATTATGTTAAACGTAAACGTTTGTATTTAGGTCACATTGTTCGTAACGATATGCTGCAGATAACCTTGGATAGCTTGGTTTGCTGATCAACCTTGACAAATGTTTTAAATCACAACGACTCTATCAGCGCATGTGAATTACTGACCTGAACAATACCTTACTGTAGACTTGAACTTATCTAATATGTCAAAACATTGGATACCAAGACAGGTAAGTAAATGTTTGATATTGTATGATAATCTGTTGTTGCAGTTTATGAAATATTTGATATAGCTAGACAGTGTTTTGCATATTGAACACTGAAAAGAGTTTATTTACGAAGCAGCAATAATCAATATTACAATAATGAACAGCGTGACAAATGGTGAGAAAACTTGTAATTTTGGAATGTGAGTTTTAGAGGCATTATGTGTGTGGCATTCCCTGTAGCAACTTATTCCTTCTCATTTAGCAATTTCAAAATGTCAAGATATAAATCATGTTTTTGTTTGTTTGCTTTCTAAGTAGTCAGAACAGGATATTGATATGTTTACATGCGTTATCGGGAGAGACAGTGTATACAGTAAAGAGCAAAATCAATTTATAACATAGAATTCTTATTTTGACGAAACAACATACAGTAAAACTTCGAAACCTCGAACTGCCGTCGGACCTAGCAATTAGTTCGAGCCATCTACGGCTATTTCTTAACTGACAGTCGCCGGTGCAAGTGTACTAAGTATGTTGAACACGCAGCATTTGTTTTCATACTGAATGCACGTCGATCAATAGTCGCCGCATGTGCAGCTTTCTGTGATAAATATCAAGAATGATCTCCCTTGATTATCGGCTTTGTTTAAGCCATTTCCTCTAACTTGGATTGTCTCCCTTCCTCGCGAAAATGACACCTGTCAAACTAGTCAATAATCGATATTGGCTCCATGCTATAACCGAATATACTCGGATTTAACGTTTCTTGATCATTATCATTAGTGACTAACTTAACCACCCCATTGTGTTTCGATAGCATGTTCCAATTGCCTTTGGCAATAGTTTGACTTTAAATATTCTTGGGGTGTATAGAATAACAAGGACTTAAACGTGATATTCAAATAAATCTTCAATCACGGCAACAACTACAATATCAGTTGAAACAGAAAATGTGTTGTAAAAATAAATAATGCATTTTTGTAAGTAAGTTTGTTATCTCGAAATAATGTGAAAATCAATACTGGTAAATTGTCGCAGATTGTTTGAAGATGAATTTATAAGATCAGAAAACTAGTTTATAAGAACAACAAGAGTATTGCAGTAAACTGTTGTAGTGGACATTTAAATAATTATACATGGCTTACAACCTTAAATAGAGCTACAGGTACTAACATGATAACGACTGACATCTGTGAATACAGTAAAACTTCGAAACCTCGAACTGCCGTCGGACCCAGCAATTAGTTCGAGTCATCTATTGTTCGAGGCATACGTGTATATTTACGAACTCACTGTCACCGGTACATGCTGAACACCTGACTTTGGTGTGTTTTTGTGTTTTCATACTGTATGCACGTCGATCAATAGTCATATCATTAATCATAGTAGTAATAATTAAAAAGAAATTAGGGGAAAACATAAATGGAGTTGTATGCATACAGTACAATGTGAATAACATGTGTCGCCAAATGTATGCATACAGTACAATGAGAATAACATGTGTCGCCAATCGTTCCCGTCAACAAACAAAAGCATATGAAATGGTCAATGAAATGTGTGAATTATTGTATTGTGGTGAAATGAAATGGTAGCTATGGACCGAGAATCATGTTCGATTGTTCCACCTGTCTCTGTTCGAGTCATCTACTGTTAGATAATATGAAATAAGAAGGGGTTTCGCCGGGACTTAAGAACCTGTTCGAGGTATCTACTGTGTTCGAGCCAAAGCTGTTCGAGGTTTGAAGTTTTACTGTACTTACATCTTAGATTATTATCAACGAGAGCGAGTATTGAGTCGTACAACTCATATGCATATAAATACACATACATACATACATATACATACCCGCATTACAACTCATATTCATATAAATACACATACATACATACATATACATACCCGCATTACAACTCATATGCATATAAATACACATACATACATACATACATACATATTATACATACCCGCATTACAACTCATATGCATATAAATACACATACATACATACATACATATACATACCCGCATTACAACTCATATGCATATAAATACACATACATACATACATACATACATATACATACCCGCATTACAACTCATATGCATATAAATACACATACATACATACATACATACATATACATACCCGCATTACAACTCATATGCATATAAATACACATACATACATACATATACATACCCGCATGTATATATATACTCGTATCTTGGAAAGGTTTATATATGACCCAGGGGTTCCATTAAACCCTTGAGTTGACCCTTTGACTCCTTGATTTTCCAAAAGGCCATATTTTGACCCTTAGGATTCTGGCTGTAGGGTCAATTTGTCTCTAAATTATAGGTATTTTGGCTATAAAATGGTAAAATCCCATCAATAATGATCAAAATGACCCTTGAGATTCAGCACCTAGTGGAACCCCTGTGACCAAATTTCCTTGTTTACATACGGTCTTTGTTAAATGTTTGTAAATTTTTATTCAGTTTGTATTAACAAAACAAACGTGTCATTGATTAACAATTATGTTATTTGTCGGGTTCCATGGTGAATTACAAAATACATCTGGTTCTATTGTCTTCCATTGAACTCGCATAAACGCTTAAAACTGACAATATGGAGCAGGGAGGGCCACCACACATCAGTACATTGTACTTGACATACCTAGACAGGGAGGGCCACCACACATCAGTACATTGTACTTGACATACCTAGACAGGGAGGGCCACCACACATCAGTACATTGTACTTGACATACCTAGACAGGGAGGGTCACCACACATCAGTACATTGTACTTGACATACCTAGACAGGAAGGGCCACCACACATCAGTACATTGTACTTGACATACCTAGACAGGGAGGGCCACCACACATCAGTACTTGACATACCTAGACAGGGAGGGCCACCACACATCAGTACATTGTACTTGACATACCTAGACAGGGAGGGCCACCACACATCAGTACATTGTACTTGAGATACCTAGACAGGAAGGGCCATCACACATCAGTACATTGTACTAGAGATACCTAGACAGGGAGGGCCACCACACATCAGTACATTGTACTTGAGATACCTAGACAGGGAGGGCCACTAAACATCAGTACATTGTACTTGACATACCTAGACAGGGAGGGCCACCACACATCAGTACATTGTACTTGACATACCTAGACAGGAGGGGCCACCACACATCAGTACATTGTACTTGACATACCTAGACAGGGAGGGCCACCACACATCAGTACATTGTACTTGAGATACCTAGACAGGGAGGGCCACCACACATCAGAACTTGACATACCTAGACAGGGAGGGCCACCACACATCAGTACTTGACATACCTAGACAGGGAGGGCCACCACACATCAGTACTAGCCATACCTAGACAGGGAGGGCCACCACACATCAGTACATTGTACTTGACATACCTAGACAGGGAGGGCCACCACACATCAGCACATTGTACTTGACATACCTAGACAGGGAGGGCCACCACACATCAGTACATTGTACTTGACATACCTAGACAGGGAGGGCCACCACACATCAGTACATTGTACTTGACATACCTAGACAGGAAGGGCCACCACACATCTGTACAGTACTTGACATACCTAGACAGGGAGGGCCACCACACATCAGTACATTGTACTTGACATACCTAGACAGGGAGGGCCAACACACATCAGTACTTGACATACCTAGACAGGGAGGGCCACCACACATCAGTACATTGTACTTGACATACCTAGACAGGGAGGGCCACCACACATCAGTACATTGTACTTGACATACCTAGACAGGGAGGGCCACCACACATCAGTACATTGTACTTGACATACCTAGACAGGAAGGGCCACCACACATCAGTACAGTACTTGACATACCTAGACAGGGAGGGCCACCACACATCAGTACATTGTACTTGAGATACCTAGACAGGGAGGGCCACCACACATCAGTACATTGTACTTGACATACCTAGACAGGGAGGGCCACCACACATCAGTACTTGACATACCTAGACAGGGAGGGCCACCACACATCAGTACATTGTATTTGACGTACCTAGACAGAAAGGGCCACCACACATCAGTACATTGTAATTGACATACCTAGACAGGAAGGGCCACCACACATCAGTACATTGTACTTGAGATACCTAGACAGGAAGGGCCACCACACATCAGTACATTGTACTTGAGATACCTAGACAGGAAGGGCCACCACACATCAGTACATTGTACTTGAGATACCTAGACAGGAAGGGCCACCACACATCAGTACATTGTACTTGAGATACCTAGACAGGAAGGGCCACCACACATCAGTACATTGTACTTGAGATACCTAGACAGGGAGGGCCACCACACATCAGTACATTGTACTTGACATACCTAGACAGGAAGGGCCACCACACATCAGTACATTGTACTTGAGATACCTAGACAGGGAGGGCCACCACACATCAGTACATTGTACTTGAGATACCTAGACAGGAAGGGCCACCACACATCAGTACATTGTACTTGACATACCTAGACAGGGAGGGCCACCACACATCAGTACATTTACTTGACATACCTAGACAGGGAGGGCCACCACACATCAGTACTTGACATACCTAGACAGGGAGGGCCACCACACATCAGTACATTGTACTTGACGTACCTAGACAGGGAGGGCCACCACACATCAGTACATTGTACTTGACATACCTAGACAGGGAGGGCCACCACACATCAGTACATTGTACTTGACAGGCAAGTACACAGAAACAACAAAAAACGAACCAGTGGGTAACAGAGGGAGGGGGACAACAAAATCGAACAATTAATATATGGGAACTAAACAACACGGCATTATCAACAAACCTAAAAAACACAAGAATGGAACGACACATCAACCAGGGTGCATAAACCAATTTAACGACTTAGCAAAACTTGCACTTAAAAGTCACTCAAATTCGATATGAATTGATGACATTAGTAGGCTGAATAATTAGTATGATTCATTATAACTATCGAGATGAGATATATTGTCATAATAAAAATGTCATTGTAAACAAGATGTACACGCCTAGTGTTTACATTGGAAATATTTTGTATAACTCAAATTCGCTATTTCTTTCATTATCGTGTGTAACTAAATATCAATTATAGGGGTGTTGTATACAACCTATTCATCCGTTCATAATTGAAAATATGATTTACACAACCTTTCCACCCTACACCCAATATAATGGATAAATCGATAATGAAAGTCTTATCTAATTGGGTTTATAAATAGTCACATGCTGACCTTTATCAAATGGTTTCTAATGATTGTTTTACGATACAATGTAAATATGAGCGCATGAGTTTTAAAATAGCTTTGACGATGTCTGCTTCTTTAAACAGTTTGAAGTTTAAAAATAACACAACAATGTAATATCTTAATTCCAAAAGGAATAAACTGAAATTCATTCTAAATCGAGGCTTTATAGATATAAGGGAAGTAACAGTTTAAAGTAATATTATGCTAATTTTTTGTTAATTTGTTTACCTAAACAAACATGAAAAATATATTCCCTATAGTGTTGTGATCCTCGCTGCACCATATTGTTCAGTTTTTAAGTGTTTTAACAAAATTTCATTTGCTTTTTAGAATATGTGACAAGTTGTCAGGTAGCAACAATGACTTCCGCCTTTTGTGATCCATGTATATATCGTCAAAGCAATACGACGGCCGTCAAGTACTGTCACTTATGCCGTGAGTCGTTTTGTAAGTTGTGTGCTGAAGTCCACAAGTCATGTAAAGCAACTCGGACACATTTCCTCATTGACGCCAGTGATAGTTTCGTTTCTTCGAAATTTAACAAGGAATTGGAAAATGTTCAAACATGCTTGTATCACGATAAGTCATTCGACTTTTATTGTGGTGATCATAAAGCATTTCTCTGCAGCATGTGCGTGTTCTTTACAGAGGACCACAGCAAATGCGCAAAATTAGTTGAAGTCACGGCCGCTGGGGAAAAGCTCATGGAAAATGGGTTCTCCGACAAAGTCAGTGAAGAGATGCAGCATGTGAAATCACAGACGGATAAGGCAGTTGAAAGTTTGAGAAATGCCTTGTCGAAGTCGGAAAAAAGCAAAGATAACATGACAGAACAATTAAAAATGTTTGTGGATAGCTTACAAAATTTAGCTGATGTCGTCAAAATTCAAGTTTCACAGATTGAGGAAGCAACAACGGATCATTTCAAAGACCATGAAGAGAAATGCTTACGTACCATCCACAATTTAGAAAAGTTGAAAGATTCGGCTGACAACTGTGATAAATTATCTAAACTCTTTACTGATACTGGATCGTCTGCGGATGTTTTTAAAAGTGCGTTTGTTATCGAAGAGCAGTGTAAACAGTTTATTGACGATGTTGATGCAATCAAAGACGATGCCTCTGTTATAAAAGTGGTTGTTGAAAAGTCTGACATTGTAGAGAAGTTAGAAAATTGTAACAAACCACTTTTCAGATGCAAGACAAATAGAGTGGATTTACATATAAAGCCATTGTCAGTACGAGAGAATTTGAAACAAGCAATAGAGCGATCACTTTCCAGTTGTAGTGTGAACAACTGCAAAAAGGTTACCACTGAATGCACATGGTCACTAAGCGATAGTAATAGCCATTTGACTGAAATGCCCTTTGGAAAAAATGAGGTCGATACATGTTTTGAAGAACCCAAGCCGAGATATCCTCGTGATACCAATTATATTACAGGGACAGTCCAAGTTGATCCGGTTGAAAATCCAAAACACGCCATGGATAAGAAAGGTATACCGGTAAATGCGGCTGAAAACAGTAAGACTGTAAGAAATACTTTAATGTCATCGGATGTATATGAAGGTGAAGAACTGTATAATAGAGAACACATGCAGCACGTAAATGAATCACCAGAGACCACAAAACAAGATAAATTACCTGTCACGAATCTCACACAACAGCAGGGTAAACGTACAATAGAAATCAAATACATTGAGAGTTTGGATGTTTCTTCATCGTCAGACCTTGCTCCACCGAAATTTGTTGGCATACTATGTTTATTCGACGGTCGTCTTGTGTTATCTGATTCTCAGAACGCGAGGCTATTAGTTGTGAATGATTCGGGTAGGGTTTTGAATGAGCTGTTTACGCCATTTTTGCCAAAATGTCTGGCGAATGTTAGCAAGGCGCGCTTTGCCGTTAGCATGTTGAAGGATAACCGAATTGCCTTCATTAAAATCAAAGGTCTTAACACGAAAGACATAAGTTACATCAGAACTAGATATCACACCAAAGGCATAAGAAGAATCGACCAAAACAGACTGTTAGTGACAATGACTGACAGGGATGATACGTGGCACATGGACATCATCCATATGAATGGGACACTTATACAGACGATAAATGTTCATCATTTTTACGACGGTTACTACGCAGCAATTCAACATTTTAGTGACAAGGATGAGTTTCATATTATCTACGGTAGTGACTTGTTCAATGTCGTCAAGTGTTGTGACTCAACAGGAACATTCGTGTTTAAATATAACGTATCAGCTATCACGAGCGTAATCACAGATGCTTATGGATATATTTACATCATTCGAATGAACGGAGAAATTGTTGTTCTTACTCCAAACGGTCAGTTATTCAAGACGGAAAAGATTGCCTATTTATTGAAACCAAACTGTACATCTTTTGATCCCACAAATAACAAACTTTACATTACAACGTATCAATCCTCTAAGATCCATGTGCTCAACGTTGGAAGATCATTTGACGCTTAATTAAAAGTCAATTGATTCATGACATAAAGTAGACATGAGACGGGAATGTTTCTGTCTATTGGCGTGCATGTGAATGTAAACGGTTGACTGACTATGGGTAAGTCAATGAGAAGAAAATAAGGACCTCTTCGTTTCATTTTCTTTGCCCCATCTTGTGTTTTTACCACATACTGTCCCATAACACCCATCAACTATGATTGTGTCAAGAGAGAGAATAATTTGCTACAGGGAACGCCACATACATAAGACAGTGCCTCCCCACACAGTCGCCCTTTTCTTTGTTGTTATTTACCTGAATGTATATATTTCATGCACGCTTGTTGTTTTGAGATGAGTGTGCTCTTCGTATGTGACATTTCATGCTCGTCTTCTTAATTAGTTTTCATAGATATGTTTCCGTGTATTCGTTTCCTAGAAATTAAACACTATTGACGCCATATCTTATATTGGAGCAAACATATGCTTGTCTGTTTTATTGTCTCTGATTGTGTACGAAGCAACCCTGATAACGAAGCATACTAGCTTGTTTATTCAGTCGAATTGTGGATTTTAAGTATATATCCATTTATTCATTCATGTTGATACTCTTAAACAAACATTTGTAATCTGATATTGATATTCAAGATAAAGTTGACAAGCATGGCTAATATATAATAGTTGGGAACGAGGTAACAAAGTTAGAATACAGAAATATTAAACGTAAAGTAAAGTGTTTATTTATTATGGTATCACCCCTATTTAAAGAGCCCGCCATTTCTCACTTATGAGACATCTACTTTCTGAGCACATTTACTTCACGATTCCTATCATTTAATGCCAGGCACTAGGCAGGTAGGCCCACAGTAACCATTATTTAACTAGCTGTCGGTTCACCCACCGGTCATATCAGAACGGAACCCTACCGGGATTCGAACCTTCGACTTCCGCTCTGAAGGTGGATGACTGAACCACTTCGCCATGGAGACGGTATATTTGAGCACTGAAAATGAAGACACAATCAAAACACACGAACTATCCGCTAATGATGAAATATTCGTAAAATTTGTTAGAATGTAATTGCATTGAGTGGAACAACTCTTTCAACTTCTGTCTATAGTCTGTCACAAGTTGTCTCCCTTAGTGAGAATAAGTAGTGGTCGCAGTATCATGGTAGTTCGGTAGAGTTATTACGGTGAGTTACTATTGAGCGGTTCCAAGTTACATGTGATTCATTTGTTCTATTGTTGTTGTTATAGGTTCGAGCTAATTGTAATCCTTTTCGTTCTGTATCTCATTACGATTAGAACACTAATATTCTCCTGGACCGTACACTGATCACATTTTTATCGGGTTTCATCTGCACATCATTACGATGTAAATATGCCTCTCGTCACGGTGTAAAGAGTTATTCAAGTTACCCCGCCCCGTAATCTGAATCTGATTACATATTAACTGCGCCCAGTTTAGCTTTCCCCCATCGTTGCTTGAGCTAATGTGGTGAATCTAAATTAATTGAAATCATGGTTTACTTTATGAAACATACATAATTGAACGTTATTCTCAAACTGCAATGAAATAGGTACAATTTTAATTACACTGTTGTTATGGTTGTTGGTGTTGCTGCTACCATTGCCGTTCCTGCTGCTGATGTTGTTTTCTTGTTGTTGTTTTGATGCTTAAAACATTTTTATTTGCTGTTGCTCATGGATTATATGTATATAAACATACATAAACATAATCTAAAATCGTAGGCTTAGCTTGAAATCGCCTTGAAGTTATCCTCGGGGTAATATGAAATAGATATTATCCTACCTCCCGGTAATCTGAGAGATTTTCTTACAACTTGGTATATTATATGAGAGTCACTGTCTGAATGAAAATATGAGATACAAATAATAGGTAACCATGCTTGATTTCAAGATAACGATTCATTTAGTGTGTTTCAAATGTAATATGATATGGAAAATGAAAGTTGAAAATTTACCCATAATAAACTTGGTAACCCATTATCGTTTTACATTTTCATAAAATGTGTTAGTTTTAAATCTTTAATGAAGATCATTTTATAATTTCAAATGTAGAATTTTAGATATCAATTACTTTTCTTTGTTTTAATAAACTGTATGGAAAAAAGAAAGTAGAATGAAAACTGAAAACATATTATAAAATCCTTAAATTAAACATAATAATATCATTATTTGTATTGGTTTTATTGACTCTATAAAGTTCAGTAGGAATCTTTGCATTGTTAAAGAAAATAGCAAACCTCTCTAGGATATGTCTTTAAAAGTTTTTACTTATACTCTTTTTGTGTTATCATATAATGTTGATTGATGTGTCTTTATTAATTCATACATTTTGTTTTTACTAATGTATGTCTTAATTTTATAATGCCATGTAAAGTGTACATTTTATGTTGAAATACGTCTGTCTATGTATCTATCTACCTATAAATGTTGTTTAGTTACGCGCACACTATTGGATACTCTTGGCAAATACGAGTCGCCTGTAGCGTTGTTCATTTAAACATGTCCAACTTTCATTACGGTTGACTAGGGAGACGAATCGAACAATTAAATATCTGGTTGTCCGCTCTGACCATAGAAAAGCCTAGAGATAAAATATTAGTGTGGTTTATTTTAGGGTTACAATAGATCGACTTTTTAATCTGTAAAGGTGTGAAATTAAACAAAATTAAATAAAATGTTACAAAGTAAAACTTGATTACAATAAGTATAATTTGGGATGATAATTATTGTTTAACCTTATACTTAGAAGTGAAAATAATTATATTAAAAATGTAATACAGATGTTGCAATTGTTTAGACAAATAAGCTTTAATAACAGTAAAACCTGATTACAATCAATATAATTCTTGCGATGATATTATTGAAATTTATACTTTAAAGTGAAAACTATTAGATTTATACTATTAGTATTGTAGTGAAGATAACATGCATAACTTATTGATATTCATTTTATAAGTTTTAGATTGTTTATGTAAAGAAATTAAAGTCTGACACCTGCCGATTAGACATTCTGATACCTGGTGTCATAAATGTGAACGACAACATTATCTCTAAGGTGGTGACCAATTAACGATTTCTAGCAGGTGGGGTACAATTGACAGTTTGTAATGTACTTTCACTAAATATTAGTCGGCGGTATCCTCATTTTTCTTTTCGTCTGAGCAGTACTTTATTTCGCTATTTTATATTGAGAAGTTAATATACAAGTACCAATTAGCTTTTTTTCTGCAAAAATGTACTTTCTGCTTAAAACACAGTAAACTCTCTAGGATTCAAACTAATTTATAAATCAAACTGTATGATGATAATTAATGAATTATATTAATTAATGATGTTCAATTTTATGGACCAGTATCTATAAATTTGCTCGGAATTGAAACAAAATGATTATCGCAATTGAAATAAAGTTGCAGCTAAAGAAAATGCGAAATGGTCTTCTAGAGAAATTTAGCGCTACCAGTCTAACTATACACCATAAACCATGGTCCAGCGAACAATATAGCACGCCAGTTAGATTGAGCTAATATCTTAAGTTATCACATGTGGCGCAAATACCAATAGTGTTAAAGATACTATATTTCTACCGGTAGTGGAAATTTGTCATCAGTTACGATTATGTACAAAACTATCAGTGATAATAAATTATCGATCCCCAATAAGGAAACCGTACTGTCCACCTAATAATAACAGTTTGTCCTTCGCAATCAAAACTGTCTTGTTTAGTAGCGGTTGTGTATTATATGCTAAAGGTTGTAAAATATCTGTATAAAAGGCATACTGGAAATACATAATTCTTAAAATACTTTCTAACGAAAAAATGTTAACATCGAGTGCTGGTCGAGGTTTAGTCATTATCTTAATGATGATGGAGGTAACTAGATGCATCGTTATCTCCTCTCTAAAAGGCCGCGATCCATTGGAAACAGTATGCGTATACAATTCGTTTGACTGTAGAAATAGAAGTCATCAACTTCCGCCAAGCGGTTATTCTAGTTGCTGTCAAGAATGTGTTTGCTCCAAGAATTGTATCTCGGGCAACTGCTGCCCGAATTCAGGAATGAATTGGAACATTGTGGCACCATGCAGAGACCAGACAAGCCTCTTCGGAAAACACCGGTATTTATGGCTGACTGTACAAACTTTAGCATACTACACAATTGAAACTTGCCCTGACCATTCTGATGAACTCTTGAAGTCTGCTTGCGATGATCCAAAAGATGTTGAAGATCATAATCTAGTGTCTGACGTGAAAACTTATAACATTTTCAAAAATAAGAAATGCGCATTTTGCAACGGAGTGACTGCAATACAACCGTGGAATCAAGGGTATGTTTTAGACGATGAAGCAAATATAACTGACATATCAAGACTAATACGCGAGAATAATATTCAACAGCTGAAGCAATTCGCACAGATTTATTCAGCCCCACCAGTAGATTTTCCATCGCATTTGTATATGTGTGACCACCAGACAATAAAGAAATGTAATGTCTCTGGCGTGTGGGATGTCTATAACGAAACTATTGTTCTCCTCTGCGAAAATTCCTCGGTCACATCCAAATACACGGAATTTACCACTGGATTTAAAAATGTTTACTGCGCAATGTGCAATTTCAAGGAAACTACGAATCTACCATCCGTGTGCCCATCTAAAGAAATACCGACTTTAGACAAAAAACGTAATTATAAATTGTCCGTGTTATTTCAATCTGAATGGCTAAGCAAGGATAACAGACTCTCAAGCTCCCGCAATATGCGCTGCGGAAGAGAGGAAGTGCTTGACCCATTGACGGTAGGTTAATCTCGCTAATTTTCAAAAGGCAAGTTTTTCAGTAGAATGCGTTCCATCGTGATCTCTAAAACGCATATACGCCCGGTTCTGCTTCTTCCATTATAGCGTTAGCCAATCAAATCTTAAGTTAAATGATTAAACAAATGAACTAAGTAGAATTATAATATTTTGTTGTCTTTAATTATTGATTCTACTAAGACGTGTTCGTGCTATAAACCAAAACCTTTACCAGTTAAACTAACATCTTCGCTTACTTTAACTTTAAAGATATTTTTCGTTTTGACATTGTTGATAGACACAATTATAATATCATTTTTCTCAATACGTTTTGTTCAAAACTTTTTTTCCAGGCAGTATGTACTGATCTGAAATGCCCCGTCAGTACATTTGCATATTTTGGACAATGCCAGAATAACCCATTCAGCACTGATGGATTTTCCATTTCTCTTATACTTGAGTTGACTATGGATAATGATGTAGAAAAGCAGTGGAGAAACGATTATGTTATGACTCAACGATTAGTTGATTCAATTGGAATTAAAAAGATCGGTTGCGGCTCATGCCACTGGAAACTATTCTCACTCGATGACAATACCGGAGCTAGATATTTTTTAGGCTATCAGGTTCACACGAAGGAAGGGTGCAGCGAAAAAGACATCATAACGCAATATGAAAAAATACTTAATGGCAATGGTGATCAGATCCGTTTCCGAGTATCAAGTGATAATATTGTAATTGGACTTAAGTTAATAGAAAGAGATAATTTTGATCAGTTTATGAATTTAACCAAACTGTGTTCACAATGGAGTGCAGTTTGTAAAGAGCGTTTTAATCTAGACAATAAATTCTTCTGTCCTTCTATTACTTTTAACATCACCAGTCTACAACCTTTTTCAATATCACAAATGTACCAAGAAAGGCTTATTGGAATGTCAGAAATCAGGCAATGGCCTAAAGGCAACGGTGAAATTTACTCTGTATGCTTAGAAGACTACATATATGTTGTTGATGAAGCACGCAGTTCAAATGACAAAAACAGTGAGACCATGGTCCGAATAAACTTTACTTGCTGTGGCGTTCTGGTATGTTTGTCGTTGATAGCAGTCGCAAGGATTTTTCAGCATCCCGATATTCCCGTAATCATGAAAGTTGTAGTCACTATTGTGTGTATTGTCATTATTTTAGGGCGCGTGCTTGATGCATTGTTGGATGACATTTGGTCGTTGGACAGTATGACAAGTCTGATCTTACGCCAAAGTGTTGGTTCATTTTGTTCTTTAACAGTGTCCCTTATTCAGTTAGGAATTTTGAAAGCTACGACAGAGATAGGCTGTAATCCAGAACATTTATTGTCATCACGTTCACGCGGTCGACTTATTTTGATGGTCTCCTTCAGTTTAGCAATTGTTCTTGCTTCTTGCGAAGGTGCGTACTTATCAAGTACCGAATACTATTCATTGAAACAGGTTGAATCAAACTCTCTTAGTTATAGTATTGCACATTGCGTTACATGTTTTCTTCCACTGACGATCACACTAAGCATTGCTATCTGTTTGTTCCACAAACAAGTTTCGGTAAATGCCGATGCTAGCAAAGCCATGACTTATACCATTATATCGACAAAGGGTCTATTTATGGTATCTACATTTTCTTTCATTTTTGAAATCATTAGGACAGCCAAAGAGTTTTCAACGAGTCCTTATGTCCCATTAATATTATACATTTCAAGTATAGCGTACGGTAGTCTGATATTTGCTTGTTTTACTATTGGAGTGAAACACATTATCATCAATTATGTTCTGTGCATATGGGTGTACTGTACAATACATCGTACAGAAGCAAAGGAATGAACACATTTCCAAAGACATTGCACGAATGTAGACAAATATAAATGTGTCCTCTAAAGCTCTGATTTTGAACTAAGCGATTTTCATTTAAGAGTTTGTTTGTTCAAACCCAAAATAAGTCCTGCGTTCTCAGTTGTGGTTTGACTTTAAAAGATCATGCACGGTAACCTGTCCTTCAATTTAGGTCAATATGCTGTGTTGATTTTGTGGTGTTGTTATATTTCACGTTGTGTTAAGCATTTGTTTCTATTATAATTAAACTATCAGAACAGTCAAGAACACGACATTTGCTTTGACTTGAATACCATACTTTATATATTCATAATATAACATAAGGGAATAAAATATATATTGTATACTAATGTATTTTACTTTAACAATCATTAATACCAAGAATATCTTATCAATACAATAAATCTGAACATACTGCGTCTTTAATTATTATAAGTCAGATCTCAATATCTCTGATAAAACATTTGGTTAAAATAGAGAAAATCTTGAGATTGCTCAAATTCTAGTTTTCTATATAAAGCTGCTGAACGTTTAATTACGGACAAACTTAAAATAATATCTGATAAAATGGTTAGACATTTTATTTCTAAGACTCCTCAATATAGATACCCTAACAAGATATATTTATATAAATGTAACAAACATATTTATGACTCTCTAAACAGTTATGCAAATTAATTATTTAAAAGGGAACAGGCTGATGCTAATGCACGCACTTTCTGGAAGAACCATATTGTAAAAAAATATGGATCAAAATATTAAGCTTTATTAATCAAATCCAGCTCTCCTTTCTAAAAATCCTAGAGTGAAACATAAAATTCAAGAATTATTTAACAAATTTATACTTGTATCAGTTGATAAAGCATCATACCACACAGGCATTTTGTGACAGGTTTATGACACTGAAGTTTTAAAAAGTAACTCAACATTATCGCAGTATACAGTTGTATTAAATAGTTTGCAGATGGAATGATTGACAACCTTAGCTTAGCATTGGCTCAATTTTATATAGATGACGCATACACATGTTGAAAGTTACCAACTACCTTTGTAACATAAACTACACAAAAACATATCAAGCGATATGAATTGCTAATGCTAGCTCAATACTAAATTACATAACTTTCTAAACTTCTAACTAGTTGTTTAACAGATTCAAAATCTGAAGCTGTAAAATATTGCAATAAGACGTTTGAAATTCCGGTATAACTTTTATTTAGGCATAACGAATTTTAAATATCAGTGTCTTTTCTTTTTTTAATAAAGTATATGGGAAAAGAAAGTATATGGGAAAAGAAAGTAGAAGGAAAACTGTAAAAATATTATGAAATCCTTAATCTAAACATAATCATATCATTTTTTGTATTGGTCTTATTGACTCTATAAAGTTCAGTAAAAATCTTTCATCGTTAAAGGTAATAGCAAACCTCTCCAGGATATGTCTTTAAAAGTTTTAACTTATACTGTTTTTGTGTTATCTTTAACATATAATGTTGATTGATGTGGCTTTATTAATTCATACATTTTGTTTTTACTAATGTATGTCTTAATTTTAAGTTGCCATGTAAAGTGTACATTTTATGTTGAAATACGTCTGTGTATGTATCTATCTACCTATAAATGTTGTTTAGTTACGCGCATACTATTGGATACTCTTGGCAAATACGAGTCGCCTGTAGCGTTGTTCATTTAAACGCAAATACCAATAGTGTTAAAGATGCTATATTTCTAACGGAAGTGGAAATTTGTCATCGTTTATGTCAATTGAAACGGTGAAAGAGTATAATGGAATCAGTTACGATTAGGTACAAATATCAGTGATAGTTAATTATCAATACGCAATAAGGAAACCGTACTGTCCACCTAATAATCACAGTTTACCCTTCGCAATCAAAACTGTCTTGTTTAGTAGCGGTTGTGTATTATATGCTAAAGGTTGTAAAATATCTGTATAAAAGGCATACTGGAAATACATAATTCTTAAAATACTTTCTAACGAAAAAATGTTAACATCGAGTGCTGGTCGAGGTTTAGTCATTATCTTAATGATGATGGAGGTAACTAGAGGCATCGTTATCTCCTCTCTAAAAGGCCGCGATCCATTGGAAACAGTATGCGTATACAATTCGTTTGACTGTAGAAATAGAAGTCATCAACTTCCGCCAAGCGGTTATTCTAGTTGCTGTCAAGAATGTGTTTGCTCCAAGAATTGTATCTCGGGCAACTGCTGCCCGAATTCAGGAATGAATTGGAACATTGTGGCACCGTGCAGAGACCAGACAAGCCTCTTCGGAAAACACCGGTATTTATGGCTGACTGTACAAACTTTAGCATACTACACAATTGAAACTTGCCCTGACCATTCTGATGAACTCTTGAAGTCTGCTTGCGATGATCCAAAAGATGTTGAAGATCATAATCTAGTGTCTGACGTGAAAACTTATAACATTTTCAAAAATAAGAAATGCGCATTTTGCAACGGAGTGACTGCAATACAACCGTGGAATCAAGGGTATGTTTTAGACGATGAAGCAAATATAACTGACATATCAAGACTAATACGCGAGAATAATATTCAACAGCTGAAGCAATTCGCACAGATTTATTCAGCCCCACCAGTAGATTTTCCATCGCATTTGTATATGTGTGATCACCAGACAATAACGAAATGTAATGTCTCTGGTCTGTGGGATGTCTATAACGAAACTATTGTTCTCCTCTGCGAAAATTCCTCGGTCACATCCAAATACACGGAATTTACCACTGGATTTAAAAATGTTTACTGCGCAATGTGCAATTTAAAGGAAACTATGAATCTACCATCCGTGTGCCCATCTAAAGAAATACCGACTTTAGACAAAAAACGTAATTATAAATTGTCCGTGTTATTTCAATCTGAATGGCTAAGCAAGGATAACAGACTCTCAAGCTCCCGCAATATGCGCTGCGGAAGAGAGGAAGTGCTTGACCCATTGACGGTAGGTTAATCTCGCTAATTTTCAAAAGGCAAGTTTTGCAGTAGAATGCGTTCCATCGTGATCTCTAAAACGCATATACGCCCTGTTCTGCTTCTTCCATTATAGCGTTAGCCAATCAAATCTTAAGTTAAATGATTAAACAAATGAACTAAGTAGAATTATAATATTTTGTTGTCTTTAATTATTGATTCTATTAAGACGTGTTCGTGCTATAAACCAAAACCTTTACCAATAAAACTAACATCTTCGCTTACTTTAATTTTAAAGATATTTCTCGTTTTGACATTGTTGATAGACACAATTATAATATCATTTTTCTCAATACGTTTTGTTCAAAACTTTTTTTCCAGGCAGTATGTACTGATCTGAAATGCCCCGTCAGTACATTTGCATATTTTGGACAATGCCAGAATCACCCATTCAGCACTGATGGATTTTCCATTTCTCTTATACTTGAGCTGACTATGGATACTGATGTAGAAAAGCAGTGGAGAAACGATTATGTTATGACTCAACGATTAGTTGATTCAATTGGAATTAAAAAGATCGGTTGCGGATTATGCCGCTGGCAACTATTCGCACTCGATGACAATACCGGAGCTAGATATGTTTTAGACTATGAGGTTCACACGAAGGAAGGGTGCAGCGAAAAAGACATCATAACGCAATATAAAAAAATACTTAACGACAATGATGATAAGATCCGTTTCCGAGTATCAAGTGATAATATTGTAATTGGACTAAAGTTAATTGAAAGAGAGTATTTTGATCAGTTTATTAATTTAACCAGACTTGTTTCACAAAAAAGTTCAGTTTGTAAAGTGCGTTTTAATCTAGACATTAAATTCTTCTGTCCTTCTATTACTTTTAACATCACCAGTCTACAACCTTTTTCAATATCACAAATGTACCAAGAAAGGCTTATTGGAATGTCAGAAATCAGGCAATGGCCTAAAGGCAACGGTGACATTTACTCTGTATGCTTAGAAGACTACATATATGTTGTTGATGAAGCACGCAGTTCAAATGACAAAAACAGTGAGACCATGGTCCGAATAAACTTTACTTGCTGTGGCGTTCTGGTATGTTTGTCGTTGATAGCAGTCGCAAGGATTTTTCAGCATCCCGATATTCCCGTAATCATGAAAGTTGTAGTCACTATTGTGTGTAATGCCATTATTTTAGGGCGCGTGCTTGATGCATTGTTGGATGACATTTGGTCGTTGGAAAGAATGACAAGTCTGATCTTACGCCAAAGTGTTGGTTCATTTTGTTCTTTAACAGTGTCCCTTATTCAGTTAGGAATTTTGAAAGCTACGACAGAGATAGGCTGTAATCCAGAACATTTATTGTCATCACGTTCACGCGGTCGACTTATTTTGATGGTCTCCTTCAGTTTAGCAATTGTTCTTGCTTCTTGCGAAGGTGCGTACTTATCAAGTACCGAATACTACTCATTGAAACAGGTTGAATCAAACTCTCTTAGTTATAGTATTGCACATTGCGTTACATGTTTTCTTCCACTGACGATCACACTAAGCATTGCTATCTGTTTGTTCTACAAACAAGTTTCGGTGAATGCCGATGCTAGCAAAGCCATGACCTATACCATTATATTGACAAAGGGTCTGTTTATGGTATCTACATTTTCTTTCATTTTTGAAATCATTAGGACAGCCAAAGAGTTTTCAACGAGTCCTTATATCCCATTGATATTATACATTTCAAGTATAGCGTACGGTATTCTGATATTTGCTTGTTTTACTATTGGAGTGAAACACATTATCATCAATTATGTTCTGTGCATATGGGTGTACTGTACAATACATCGTACAGAGCAAAGGAATGAACACATTTCGAAAGACATTGGACGAATGTAGACAAATATAAATGTGTCCTCTAAAGCTCTGATTTTGAACTAAGCGATTTTCATTTAAGAGTTTGTTTGTTCAAACCCAAAATAAGTCCTGCGTTCTCAGTTGTGGTTTGACTTTAAAAGATCATGCACGGTAACCTGTCCTTCAATTTAGGTCAATATGCTGTGTTGATTTTGTGGTGTTGTTATATATCACGTTGTGTTAAGCATTTGTTTCTATTATAATTAAACTATCAGAACAGTCAAGAACACGACATTTGCTTTGACTTGAATACCATACTATATGTATTCATAATATAACATAAGGGAATAAAATATATAACAATCATTAATACCAAGAATGTCTAATTAATACAATAAATCTGAACATAATACGTCTTTAATTATTATAAGTCAGATCTCAATATCTCTGATAAAACATTTTGTTAAAATAGAGAAAAATCTTAAGACTGCTCAAATTCTATTTTTTTATATAAAGCTGCTGAACGTTTAATTACGAACAAACTTAAAATAATATCTGATAAAATGGTTAGAAATTTAGTTTTAAGACTCCTCAATATAGATACCCTAACAAGATATATTTATATAAATGTAACAAACATATTTATGACTCTCTAAACAGTTATGCAAATTAATTATTTAAAAGGGAACAGGCTGATGCTAATGCACACACTTCCTGGAAGAACCATATTGTAAAAAAATATGGATCAAAATATTAAGCTTTATTAATCAAATCCAGCTCTCCTTTCTAAAAATCCTAGAGTGAAACATAAAATTCAAGAATTATTTAACAAATTTATACTTGTACCAGTTGATAAAGCATCATACAACACAGGCATTTTGTGACAGGTTTAGTACACTGAATATTTAAAAAGTAACTCAACATTATTGCAGTATACAATTGTATTAAATAGTTTGCAGATAGAATGATTGACAACCTTAGCCTAGCATCGGCTCAATTTCATATAGATGTCGCATACAAATGTAAAGAGTTACCAACTATCTTGGTAACATAAACTACACAAAAACATATGCAGCGATATGTATTGCTAATGCTAGCTCAATACTAAATTACATAACTTTCTAAACTTCTAACTAATTTGTTAAACAGATTCTAAATCTGAAGCTGTAAACTATTGCAATAAGACGTTTGAAAATTCCGGTATAACTTTTATTTAGGCATAACGAATTTTAAATATCAGTGTCTTTTCTTTTTTTAATAAAGTATATGGGAAAAGAAAGTATATGGGAAAAGAAAGTAGAAGGAAAACTGTAAAAATATTATGAAATCCTTAAACTAAACATAATCATATCATTTTTTGTATTGGTCTTATTGACTCTATAAAGTTCAGTAAAAATCTTTCATCGTTAAAGATAATAGCAAACCTCTCCAGGATATGTCTTTAAAAGTTTTAACTTATACTGTTTTTGTGTTATCCTTAACATATAATGTTGATTGATGTGGCTTTATTAATTCATACATTTTGTTTTTACTAATGTATGTCTTAATTTTAAGTTGCCCGGTAACGTGTACATTTTATGTTGAAATACGTCTGTCTATGTATCTATCTACCTATAAATGTTGTTTAGTTACGCGCATACTATTGGATACTCTTGGCAAATACGAGTCGCCTGTAGCGTTGTTCATTTAAACGCAAACACCAATAGTGTTAAAGATGCTATATTTCTAACGGAAGTGGAAATTTGTCATCGTTTATGTCAATTGAAACGGTGAAAGAGTATAATGGAATCAGTTACGATTAGGTACAAATATCAGTGATAGTTAATTATCAATACGCAATAAGGAAACCGTACTGTCCACCTAATAATCACAGTTTACCCTTAGCAATCAAAACTGTCTTGTTTAGTAGCGGTTGTGTATTATATGCTAAAGGTTGTAAAATATCTGTATAAAAGGCATACTGGAAATACAAAATTCTTAAAATACTTTCTAACGAAAAAATGTTAACATCGAGTGCTGGTCGAGGTTTAGTCATTATCTTAATGATGATGGAGGTAACTAGAGGCATCGTTATCTCCTCTCTAAAAGGCCGCGATCCATTGGAAACAGTATGCGTATACAATTCGTTTGACTGTAGAAATAGAAGTCATCAACTTCCGCCAAGCGGTTATTCTAGTTGCTGTCAAGAATGTGTTTGCTCCAAGAATTGTATCTCGGGCAACTGCTGCCCGAATTCAGGAATGAATTGGAACATTGTGGCACCATGCAGAGACCAGACAAGCCTCTTTGGAAAACACCGGTATTTATGGCTGACTGTACGAAATTTAGCATACTACACAATTGAAACTTGCCCTGACCATTCTGATGAACTCCTGAAGTCTGCTTGCGATGATCCAAAAGATATTGAAGATCATAATCTAGTGTCTGACGCGAAAACTAATAACATTTTCAAAAATAAGAAATGCGCATTTTGCAACGGAGTGACTGCAATACAACCGTGGAATCAAGGGTATGTTTTAGACGATGAAGCAAATATAACTGACGTATCAAGACTAATACGCGAGAATAATATTCAACAGCTGAAGCGATTCGCACAGATTTATTCAGTCTCACCAGTAGATTTTCCAACGCATTTGTATATTTGTGACGACCAGGCAATAACGAAATGTAATGTCTCTGGTCTGTGGGATGTCTATAACGAAACAATTGTTCTCCTCTGCGAAAATTCCTCACTCACATCCACATACACGGAATTTTCCATTGGATATAAAAATGTTTACTGCGCAATGTGCAATTTCAAGGAAACTACGAATCTATCATTCGTGTGCCCATCTAAAGAAATACCGACTTTAGACAAAAAACGTAATTATAAATTGTCCGTGTTATTTCAATCTGAATGGCTTAGCAAGGATAACAGACTCTCAAGCTCCCGCAATATGCGCTGCGGAAGAGAGGAAGTGCTTGACCCATTGACGGTAGGTTAATCTCGCTAATTTTCAAAAAGCAAGTTTTTCAGTAGAATGCGTTCCATCGTGATCTCTAAAACGTATATACGCCCGGTTCTGCTTCTTCCATTATAGCGTTAGCCAATCAAATCTTAAGTTAAATGATTAAACAAATGAACTAAGTAGAATTATAATATTTCGTTGTCTTTAATTTTTGATTCTATTAAGACGTGTTCGTGCTATAAACCAAAACCTTTACCAATTAAACTAACATCTTCGCTTACTTTAATTTTAAAAATATTTCTCGTTTTGACATTGTTGATAGACACAATTATAATATCATTTTTCTCAATACGTTTTGTTCAAAACTTTTTTCCAGGCAGTATGTACTGATCTGAAATGCCCCGTCAGCACATTTGCATATTTTGGACAGTGCCAGAATAACCCATTCAGCACTGATGGATTTTCTATTTCTCTTATACTTGAGTTGACTATGGATAATGATGTAGAAAAGCAGTGGAGAAACGATGATGTTATGACTCAACGATTAGTTGATTCAATTGGAATTAAAAAGATCGGTTGCGGATTATGCCGCTGGCAACTATTCTCACTCGATGACAATACCGGAGCTAGATATTTTTTAGACTATCAGGTTCACACGAAGGAAGGGTGCAGCGAAAAAGACATCATAACGCAATATAAAAAAGTACTTAATGACAATGATGATAAGATCCGTTTCCGAGTATCAAGTGATAATATTGTAATTGGACTAAAGTTAATTGAAAGAGAGTATTTTGATCAGTTTATTAATTTGACCAGACTTGATTCACAAATGTATACAGTTTGTAAAGTACGTTTTAATTTAGACAATAAATTCTTCTGTCCTTCTACTACTGTTAACATCACCAGTCTACAAACGTTTTCAATATCACAAATGTATCAAGAAAGGCTTATTGGAATGTCAGAAATCAGGCAATGGCCAAACGGCAACGGTGAAATTTACTCTGTATGCTTAGAAGACTACATATATGTTGTTGATGAAGCACGCAGTTCAAATGACAAAAACAGTGAGACCATGGTCCGAATAAACTTTACTTGCTGTGGCGTTCTGGTATGTTTGTCGTTGATAGCAGTCGCAAGGATTTTTCAGCATCCCGATATTCCCGTAATCATGAAAGTTGTAGTCACTATTGTGTGTATTGTCATTATTTTAGGGCGCGTGCTTGATGCATTGTTGGATGACATTTGGTCGTTGGACAGTATGACAAGTCTGATCTTACGCCAAAGTGTTGGTTCATTTTGTTCTTTAACAGTGTCCCTTATTCAGTTAGGAATTTTGAAAGCTACGACAGAGATAGGCTGTAATCCAGAACATTTATTGTCATCACGTTCACGCGGTCGACTTATTTTGATGGTCTCCTTCAGTTTAGCAATTGTTCTTGCTTCTTGCGAAGGTGCGTACTTATCAAGTACCGAATACTATTCATTGAAACAGGTTGAATCAAACTCTCTTAGTTATAGTATTGCACATTGCGTTACATGTTTTCTTCCACTGACGATCACACTAAGCATTGCTATCTGTTTGTTCTACAAACAAGTTTCGGTGAATGCCGATGCTAGCAAAGCCATGACCTATACCATTATATTGACAAAGGGTCTGTTTATGGTATCTACATTTTCTTTCATTTTTGAAATCATTAGGACAGCCAAAGAGTTTTCAACGAGTCCTTATATCCCATTGATATTATACATTTCAAGTATAGCGTACGGTATTCTGATATTTGCTTGTTTTACTATTGGAGTGAAACACATTATCATCAATTATGTTCTGTGCATATGGGTGTACTGTACAATACATCGTACAGAAGCAAATGAATGAACACATTTCCAAAGACATTGCACGAATGTAGACAAATATAAATGTGTCCTCTAAAGCTCTGACTTTGAACTAAGCGATTTTCATTTAAGAGTTTGTTTGTTCAAACCCAAAATAAGTCCTGCGTTCTCAGTTGTGGATTGACTTTAAAAGATCATGCACGGTAACCTGTCCTTCAATTTAGGTCAATATGCTGTGTTGATTTTGTGGTGTTGTTATATTTCACGTTGTGTTAAGCATTTGTTTCTATTATAATTAAACTATCAGAACAGTCAAGAACACGACATTTGCTTTGACTTGAATACCATACTTTCTGTATGCATAATATAACATAAGGGAATAAAATATATATTGTATACTAATGTATTTTACTTTAACAATCATTAATACCAAGAATATCTTATCAATAATATAAATCTGAACATAATGCGTCTTTAATTATTAGTCAGATCTCAATATCTCTGATAAAACACATTTGGTTAAAATAGAGAAAATCTTGAGACTGCTCAAATTCTAGTTTTCTATATAAAGCTGATGAACGTTTAATTACAGACAAACTAAAAATAATATCTGATAAAATGGTTAGAAATTTAATTTCTAAGACTCCTCAATATAGATACCCGAACAAGATATATTTATATAAATGTAACAAACATATAGATGACTCTCTAAACAGTTATGCAAATTAATTATTTAAAAGGGAACAGGCTGGTGCTAATACATTATCGCAGTATACAGTTGTACTAAATAGTTTGCAGATGGAATGATTGACAACCTTAGCCTAGCATTGGCTCAATTTTATATAGATGTCGCATACAAATGTTAAAAGTTACCAACTACCTTTGTAACATAAACTACACAAAAACATATCAAGCGATATGAATTGCTAATGCTAACTCAATACTAAATTACATAACTTTCTAAACTTCTAACTAGTTGTTTAACATATTCAAAATCTGAAGCTGTAAAATATTGCAATAAGACGTTTGAAAATTCCGGTATAAACTTTTATTTGAGCATAAACAAGTTGATGGAAATTTTAAATAAATTACATTTTAAAGCATTGCGTATCTCTACTTTTGATTTCTCCACTGTTTATACTTCACTGCCTAATTAAAACCAAACTCACGAATATTGACATGGAAACGTACATTGTAGTGTATTTAAATCTTATACTGTACAGCAACTGGTTTGGATCGCTTGAGAATGTCACTAATTCTCAAACAAATGAAAGAAGTATATATAATGGATTCGATGCACTCCTCCCAACCTTAATCAGTAAAATCATAACTAATATCCGTGGTTTTCGTTCGTTTGTTGCCTTGTGAGACAGTCGTGTTTTAGGTTTCTTTTTTAATCATAATTTCCCTGTTTTCATCAGCTTTGCAACATATTCTAGCAAGTTAACACAAGAACATTGAATTTACGATTTAAAACTGGAGAAAAACACATTTTCGTTAGATTCAATTAATAAAAATTGGCGGATCAATGCATCGATCTATCCCAAAACGTATCGACACGTGTATCGAGAGAGCTTGCATCGTGATGCATCGATGGATCGATTAATAGTCTCATCCTTAGTTTTGAAATTGTATGATTAGATAGATTATTTTAGTAACATTGCTACCTTCTCAGGTTAATAACAGTTTTTTTCACGGCAACTTTCATCTGTGATAGTAATTATTTGTAATTTAATACATTGTATATTGTTAAGTTTAACAATGTGAAAGGAAATACCAAGTGTTATAGACGCATGCTAAATGTGTAACAGAAATGGATATTTGTTATCGTTTGTGTTAGTCGTAACGCTGAAAGTGTTATAGTGGATTCAGTTACGACTGGGTACCAAATATCATGCGATAATTAATTAACAATACGCAGATAGATACTTGTACTGCCCACCTATATAATTTGCCCTTCGCAATCTAACTATCTTGTTAAGTAGCGGTTGTGTATTATAAATTTAAAATATCGGTATAAAAGGAATACTGGAAATACATAATTCTAAAAATACTTTTTAGCGAAAAATGGTAACGTCGAGTTCTGGTCGAGGTTTAGTCGTTATCTTAATGATGTCGGAGATAACGCTAGGAATCCGTACATACTCTCTAAAAGGCCGCGATCCACTGGAAACAGTATGCGTATACAATTCGTTTGACTGTAGAAACAGAAGTCATCAACTTCCGCCAAGCGGTTATTCTAGTTGCTGTCAAGATTGCGTTTGCTCCGAGAATTGTATCTCGGGCAACTGCTGCCCGAATTCAGGAATGAATTGGAACATTGTGGCACCATGCAGAGAGCAGACAAGCCTCTTCGGAAAACACCGGTATTTATGGCTGACTGTACGAAATTTAGCATACTACACAATTGACACTTGCCCTGACCATTCTGATGAACTCTCGAAGTCCGCTTGCGATGATCCAAAAGATGTTGAAGATCATAATCTAGTGTCTGACGTGAAAACTAATAACATTTTCAAAAATAAGAAATGCGCATTTTGCAACGGAGTAACTGCAATACAACCGTGGAATCAAGGGTATGTTTTAGACGATGAAGCAAATATAACTGACGTATCAAGACTAATACGCGAGAATAATATTCAACAGCTGAAGCAATTCGCACAGATTTATTCAGCCCCGCCAGATGATTTTCCATCGCATTTGTATATGTGTGACCACCACACAATAAAGAAATGTAATGACTCTGGTCTGTGGGATGTCTATAACGAAACTATTGTTCTCCTCTGCGAAAATTCCTCACTCACATCCACATACACGCAATTTTCTTATGGATATAAAAATGTTTACTGCGCATTATGCAATTTAAGGAAAACGTCGAATCTACCATCCATGTGCCCGTCTAAAGAAGTATTGACTTTAGAAAAAGGACATAATTATAAACTGTCCGTGTTATTTCAATCTGAATGGCTAAGTACGGATAACAGACTGTCAAACTCCCAGAATATGCGCTGTGGAAGAGAGGAAGTGCTTGACCCATTGACGGTAAGGTTTAGCTTGAACATTTTCAGAAGGCAAGTTTTTTAGTGAAATGGGTTCCATCGTGATCTCTAAAACGTTCACACTTCTTCAAACACATAAATGAGCGACAACACTAGCAACTTTTTACATAGATAATTAGTTGTTTAAGGGTAGCCGTATATACGCCCGGTTCTGCTTCTTGTATGATAGCAATGCGTGAGCCAATCAAATTTTATGTTAAATCTTTATACAAATGAACTAAGTAGAATTTTAATATTTCGTTGTCTTTATTTATTTATTTATTTTATTAACACGTGTTCGTGCTATAACTCAAATAATAACATCTTCACTTATTTCAATTTGAAAGATATTTCTCGTTTGGACATTTTTGGTAGACCAAATTGTAATACCATTTTCTAAATACGTTCTGTTTTATTTAAAACTTTAATTTTTCCAGGCAGTTTGCACTGATCTAACATGCCTCGTCGGCACATTTGCATATTTCGGACAATGTCAGAATAACCAATTAAGCACCGATGGATTTTCTATTTCTCTTATACTTGAGCTGACTATGGATAATGATGTAGAAAAACGGTGGAGAAACGATGATGTTATGACTCAACGACTAGTTGATTCAATTGGAATTAAAAAGATCGGTTGCGGCTTATGCCGCTGGCAACTATTCGCACTCGATGCCAATACCGGAGCTAGATATTTTTTAGACTATCTGGTACACACGAAGAAAGAATGTAGCGAAGAGAAAATCATAACCCAGTATAAAAAAATACTTAATGACAATGATGATCAGATCCGTTTCCGGGTATCTGGTGATACTATTGGTATTGGACTTAAGATAATAGAAAGAGAGTATTTTGATCAGTTTATGAATTTAACCAAACTGTGTTCACAATGGAGTTCAGTTTGTAAAGTGCGTTTTAATCTAGACAATAAATTCTTCTGTCCTTCTATTACTTTTAACATTACCAGTCTGCAACCTTTTTCAATACCACAAATGTATCAGGAAATGCTTATTGGAATGTCAGAAATCAGGCAATGGCCAAAAGGCAACAGGGAAATTTACTCTGTATGCTTAGAAGACTACATATATGTTGTTGATGAAGTACGCACTTCAAATGACAAAAACAGTGAGACAATGGTCCAAATGAACGTTACATGCTGTTGCGTTCTGTTGTGTTTGTCGTTGATAGCAGTCGCAAGGATTTTTCAGCATCCCGATATTCCCATAATCATGAAAGTTGTAGTCACTATTGTGTGTATTGCCATTATTTTAGGGCGCGTGCTTGATGCAGTGTTGGATGAAATTTGGTATTTTGATAGATTGACAAGTCTGATTTTGCGCCAAAGTGTTGGTTCTTTTTGTTCTTTATCGGTGTCTCTTATTCAGTTAGGAATTCTGAAAGCTACGACAAAGATAGGCTGTAATCCAGAACATTTATTGGGATTAGGTTCACGCGGTCGACTTATTTTGATTGTCTCCTTAAGTTTAGCAATTATTCTTGCTTCTTGCGAAGGTGCGTACTTATCAAGTACCGAGTACAACACGTTGAACCAGTTTGAATCAAACTCTCATAATTATATTATCGCACATTCCGTAACATGTTTTCTTCCACTGACGATTACACTAGGCATTGCTATCTCTTTGGTCTACAAACAAGTTTCGGTAAATGCCGATGCTAACAAAGCCATGACTTATACCATTACATTGACAAAGGGTCTGTTTATGGTATCTACCTTTTCTTTCATTCTTGAAATTATTAGGACAGCTAAAGAGTTTTCAACGAGTCCTGGATTCCCATTGGTATTATACATTTCAAGTATAGCGTACGGTATTCTGATATTTGCTTGTTTTACTATTGGAGTGAAACACATTATCATCAATTTTATTCTGTACATCTGGGTGTCCTGTATACACCGCCCAGGAGCAAAGGAGTGAACACTTCCAAATACATTGCACGAATATAAACAAATACAAATGTGTACTCGAATGCTCTGATTTTTAACTTAGCGATTTTCATTCTAGAGTCGTTTTGTTCAAACCCAAAACAGGTTCTGTGTTCTGAGTTGTGATATGACTTTCAAAGGTCATGTACCGTTACTTGTCCTTCAATTTAGGTCAAAATGCTGTGTTGATTTGTGGTGTTGTTATATTTCAAGTTGTGTTGAGCATTTGTTTCGATTATGATTAAAATATCAGAACAGAACAGGACATTTGTTCTGACTTAAACAACATACTTTATGTATTTATAGTATAACATAAGGGAATAAAAATAGAAAGTTTATACTAACTATTTTATACTTTAAAAATGCAGTCTTTTATAATGATCAATATCTCATCTGGTTAGAATAGAGAGAAATGTAGAGAGTTTTCTATATAAAGGCGCTGGACATAAAATTACCGGAAACGTAAAGTAATATCTGATAAAGGGTTAGAAATTTAATTTCTAAGTGTCCTTAAATACAGATACCCTTACTATATGTATATAGAAATGTAACGAACATATAATTGACTCTCTGAACATTTATGCAATGGGAACACGCTGGTGCTTATGCACTTACTTTCTGGAAGAACCAAATTGTAAAACAATATTGATCAAATAATTTAGTTTTAGTAATCAAATCCAGCCCTCTTGTCTAAAAATCCTAAAGTGTCCTTCCTTTGTATGAAAAATAAAATTCAAGAATTATTTAACAAATTTGTACTTCTATCAGTTGATAAAGCTTCCAATACCACAGGCATTGTGTGACGGGTTTATTACACTGAAGTTTTAAAAAGTTACTCAACATTATTGCAGCATACAGTCGTATTACAGCACTTGCAGGTGAAATTATTAACAACCTTAGCATAGCATTGTCTCAATTTAATATAGATGTCGCATACAAGTGTAAAAAAGTTACCAACTATATTGGTTACCGCAACTACACAAACAGTTATAAGTCGAGATTTGTTGCTAATGCTAGATTTTTTACTGGTGCACAATATTCTAAACTTCTAGTTTTTTAACAGATTGTAAATAGGAAGCTGTCAAATATTGAAATAAGACGTTTGAAAATTCCGGTATCAACCTTTATTTGAACATAAACAATGTTATGGAAATGTTAAATAATTTACATTTTAAAGCATTGCGTATCTCTACTTTTGATTTCTCCACTGTTTATACTTCACTGCCTAATTAAAACCAATCTCAAAAACATTTGTAAACAACAAGTATACTTGACATGTAATGATGAATGGGCATTCTTTACTTCTAATAAATACAGTAACTGAGTAATTGACGTTTTCAATAAGACCTTTTGTTATTTAGATGATACTTTGAATATTGATAATAAATATTTTAATCTATGATGGATACAATATATCCTATAGAGTAACAGCTTTTGAAAGCAATACTAGGATCACACATGCCTCGTGTCTTGACTTCGATATTTCCATAGAAAACGGCATTAATACAACAAAACTATACGATAAACGAGATGATTACGACTTCGAGATTAATAAACTTTCCATCACTAGAGGAAGGTACACCGAGATCAACGTCATATGACGAATATATATCTCAACTTGTCAGAATTTTAGATGTAATAGTTACCTAGAGGATTTTAATAATCGTAACAAAAAAAATATGTTTATACGAAAGTATTATAATCCTGACATAGCGTAGGGTTATTAGTCTAATTATTAGTCTAATCTGAGAATGTTACCAATGTGTTCGACTCGACGCGATCTATCAGTTCATGATATCAAAGCATAAACATGACGTGAATTGGGAAGATTTATAGTAACGTTTTGCTTTATTCCCTGATTTAAAAATTGTTTTAACAATGACTCTAATTCCAGGTTGTAGTAGAAAAATATTTCTGACCAATCATACATCTTAACTCGCACCACGTGATCAGTTTTATGCCTGTGTAAAGAAGTATTCCCGTGTTACGTTAAGGGGAATTGCTCAACCAATTAAATAATGAGTTACGAACATGTGACTGGAACTACAAAATAGTAGATAGTCTCAGTAGACAGACTATTTTGAAGAACGATAATTCGCAAGACGTGCACAGATAACATTTTGAAATACGCTAGTAGTCAATGAGTGTTTCGAAAAGAAACATTTTCGTCATCAATATCCGATTGACTTTACTTTACATTAAGTTATTAATGTGATATTTTATGGTTATTTCAATTTCTGATATTAATAATTTAGTTACTGGGATCAAGGTCAGTATAAGGCTGTTTGTTCCTTCATGCTGGATTAATAACAGTGTGTCTGTTGTTATGTACGTAATGGTTAATTGCTTTGAATTATTATTTACTGTCTACTTAGGCAATTTATGTATATATGTTGGAAATCAATGAGTGAGGTTAGCTAGCTGTTAAATCGTTTTAAACCCCCAGTATATTTAATGACAATTCCAAGGCTGTATGGTTATTATTTCTTTTTGTGTTTTGAAAGTATGTTATATTTTCCTTTTCCCTGTGCAATGCTTTTACTTTTGTTCAGATTATTTTCTGCCCAGTTTCGGCTTATTGTTGCCAGCGGTCTTGACTTGATCTTTTCCTGGAGGTCTGTGTGGGGAGGCACTGTCTTATGTATGCGGCGTTCCCTGTAGCAACCTATTCTCTCTCTTAGAAATCGTAGAATGTACTGAAATGTGTAGGATTACAGCATTTGTTTCGATTTTAGTGGAAGGTACAAGGAAAGATGGGACAGCTTAATAGTTCTCCTTTTTGGGCGCAATGTGAATGCATCAGATTTTTTCAGACTTTCAGTGGCATATTGTTTTATGGACAAACTTCACCTCAATATTTTATATTTTGTATTTTCTATTATGATAACAAATCAATCATGTTAAGTGTAAATGTTCTCATACATACGAATATGATAAAGTCTAGTGACATTGATGGTGTACATAGACTATTATAGTGATAAATGTGGGTGTACCGCTAATTTCACTAAGTTTTGTCTTTTAAAAGAGAGAGAATACGTAATTACAGGGAAAGCCACATACATAAGACAATGCCTCTCCACGCAGATCTCCGGAAAAACAACAATCCACAAAACATAAGGTACTAAAGGAGGTCAAACGGTACACATATTAAGGAACTGAGGCGCAAGGAATGGCCCAGCAGACCACAAGGAATAACTAGGAGAATTAAAGTGGATAGTAAGACATTGTCTTCTTACTTCTTCAATAAATCAACAACTATCACTTGGAATGTATGCGGATTGTTAGACTGACCACTATTACATTTTGTATCAATATACAATACCAAGGATTCTTCCTATCTTTCGTAGTGTTACATTCACGTATGTTTGTATCTGGCTCATCTGAACCTAAAAATTGTTAATTGGCTTCATCCAGTTTTTTTGTTATATAGCCTTAAAATCATTATTAAAAACCGTTGCCATGTATAACCGTTCAAAACAATCTTGTTTAATCATATTACTAAAAGACAGAACTAGTAAAAAAACACGCTTTTCCTATTTTTTTAATTTTATGATAAAACACACGTCTTTTTTGACAAATACAGAGAAATACATTGTATGTTTTAACTAGATAAAGTATATTTTTCATGTTTGTTTAGGTAAAAAAATGAACAAAAAATGAGCATAATATATCTTTAATATGTTTTATATTTTCTATGTTAATGGTGTGCTATAAATCACTTATGTGTCAGTTGCGTGTGTCTCAAGTTTTTTCTGTTATGTATTGTAGGAACTATTTTGTTAATTATTTTTCTATTATATATTGTATGAATTTCTAAAGGTTTGCTCGTAATTTGTCTGTTAATGATGTGTTGAAACAATTATTGTTAGTTTTTCTATGTTTATGTTGTATGTGTGGTGACTTTACTATAGATATTGTTTTTAATGTTGTTAAGCTAATGTCATGTAAATAAACGATGATTATGTATTTGTGTTTCTCGCCTCACGTCATAGCTACAGTCAGTCGTTAAGATGCTTTCACGATCTGAATAATCAAATTTGAACGCCTGAAACTGATCAAGAAATTACATTATTAATCCAAAAATACCTTCAAACTTCCGCATTATGTTCGCCATCTTGGAATAATTAATGTTTGCAAAGTGAAGTAACGACACATTTCATTGGCCGATTATTATATGACCAGCCAATCAGACTCCTGCTTTAATATTGGTTCTCCTTGCAGCATATAATTACAAACAATGACACAGAAACCAGTATTGCCCGCTAACCACAAGACCTTAACTTTATAAATACCAGGCAAAGCGCGGGGAATAAACATAACCTCCAAGCAATAAGCAGCGAAAGTATCACCAGATACAGGTATTAATGGTTTAGATCATTCTCTCACTTGTTGTGACTAGCGGGGCGCTCAACGCGAGCAATTGAGTAAATAAATGAGAAACGGAACCGAGTTAATTTAGCAATACACTTCACAAACAATCTTTCATTGTGAGCAACGGAGTGAATTGAACATCAGTAAATATTACAAACAATCGCTCATTGGGTACGACTGAGTATCTCACACTAAGTCTCAAATATTTACAGTACGTCGTATAAATGATGTTCCGGTCGGCCGGTTGTTAGGACTCCTCTTAGAAGCACATATAGGAGGTCACTGCAGCAGCACTCTCGGTTATTACAACTCCTTTGACAAATCAGTTTCAACATAATTGCCTCATTTTGGTGAGTGCAAATAGTATCTCACTTTGATGATTGGGCCATCGATTAATTTTTGCGGGAATCAGTGTCATTGGTCGACTTTAATTGGAATGAGGTGAGTCACTTGGGTCTCGTGAAAGCTATTCCACGGGAAATTGACATCACTTGAAAAAAATTAGTTGCATCATTATCAATCTTTTCAGACTTCTGGGTATAGCCGCGCGGGAGCACATTGCTCATTTTGTGAGTTTACGTACCAACTCTTCTGGTGTGAGCCGCACATGAGTACATTGCTCATGTTGTGCGAGTCTGATTTGATTTGAGTCCTGTTTTCTCATTGCATGTCAATCACCATTTCGCACAGTTTTGTATATAATCACCAAATGATTTTTTTAACAAAAAAGGTTTGCTGGATAAAACAGGTAACGACTATTTAAATTTGACAAATAGAAACAATCGCTTTCAACATCTCGCTTTTATGCATTGTCAGATCAAAACAAATATCAGTTACGAACAGTTCGATCGATTTGCCATTCTGTCAATGTTCATAAACCAACGTTTGATCCTTTCGAATGGACCCTGATATGCACAAATATGATGACACAGATGATATTTTGCAATGATGACGTTGCCAGCTAAGGAGTAAAATTTACAGATGACGTTTACGGCTGAGGAAAACGTTTTAAGAACAACTGATGTTTGCTGTTTGTTGAAAGGTATGAAGCCCCCGTCAGCATATGAAGCATGTCTTCTACGCGTGAATTCAAGTTGCGGAAGTTAATTCATAAACGGTTGGTTCCATCTTTGTTTCGAACTACAACAGATTGGACGTTCATGGTCTCTTTGACTCTCTAACAGCACTGCTGTACTGCAATTCTTGAAGGAGACTTCTTATTAATATTTTAATTAATGTTCCGGTTGCCTCTACAGACTATTATTTATTTACGATTTTGTGATTTGTTCGCATGATGTAAATAATTTAGTTACTTAGAGCAAGGTCAGTCACATGGTCACCATTAAGTGTAGATGAGTGTGATGTGTTTCCTCAGTCGGTACAAGCCAATGGGAGTTTTAGTGCCTTTGGACTACTTCAAAATGTGTATCCCAACATGATTCGTATACACGAGTTTGTGTGTCCATGTGTTTGTGTCTACTTGTAATCCCAGGAAAATAGGACGGTCCTTGTTGCCGCTGACACAGCAGTATTGCTTGGGCGGGTGATAAGTCACTTTCAGTGATAGTTCTAGTTACTGTTTAGGGTATAAAGAATACATGTTTATGTTTCTACTAAGGGCTCACTTTAAATGGAGATGTTCTTATATTGTAAAAAACAAATGTGACGAGTCCTTAAAAGTTAATAATAAGAAGACATCATACATGTAATCGTTTCCCATGTTTAAACTGTTGAAACATCCTCAGTATTTCGAATTGTTTTATGCACTTGGATCAAAACCAATATCAATCAAATTTTACGGATTACCGATCAATATTTTCAACCATTTAACAAAATTGATTGAAACAATAATAATAAACTGAATGTTTTGTCATTTATCACGTAAGAATTAAATACGTTCAAACGATTTGTAGAATTAACAAAAAATATCATTAAAAAACGACAAACGGCATATATAGAATGATTTCTTCCGGTATGTAAAATAATGTTTTTTGCAACATGTTGAAAACCAGATTTCGCTCGAATAAACAACCTAGGTACATGTATCAGGTTTTCCAGTGTCAATAAAAGCATTCCTCGACTTCGATATTTCACGAGTGGTACACACCTAATCTAACACTCGCTGAGTACAACAGTTATACATCTCTAGTTACTAGGTGATTAAGAACAGAAGTAACATGTAACTATCGTTATTATATAAATAAAATAAAGTCATGTTTGAGAAACACGAAACATCGGTCAATGGCGCTACCGGGAATCGAACCCAAAAACAAAGTTATGCCACTCCCTGTTACGCAATGAAGTGTTGCAGATATAACATAACAGTATAGTAACATAAGACAATTAGCAGCTTGAAATAGTAAGTATTTGGTATATGTTACTCATATTATCAAATTAATTATGTAGGGTATGTAATGGTAAAGAAGACAGGGCGGCGTAGCGGTAAAGTACACGGTTTGCTGACAAACATCACAATAATTGATCTTGTCGCAGATACTGGACACAAATCCAGGAAACTGTCATTTAGAATGATCGTTTGCAACGAATTGTTCCTAAATAGTGTAAAATAAATAAGTCCAGTGTAGTTTCAATGATGTTTTGTGGATATGTTGGGTCTTTATTAAGATAAAATTGCGGGTTCCATATAATCTGGTCAAAGGAGCTTTCCTTGGCATTTTGATAATCTCCAAAATATAACAGTGATTGGAACGATGAATGTGATTTTGACAGGTTCGATAGTTCATTTGTATCAAGAATCGTACAGCTTACTGCACTCAGAAACAACAGGTGATTATTATGTGGCTTTTAAGGAACTAGGTTAGGTCGCTGTGATGTAGTGGTTAACATAATGGATCGGCATTCCTCTGTGGTATTGGCTCAACCACTGTTGTCAGTGTGCATACCCGATGAAATGTCAAATAATTGCATGATTTATTTTGTAACAAAATACATCATATGGACAATATACAATGTATTTGCAAATGTGTGGCTCTCCAACGGATGGACTTTCATTTCGTTCTGATCGATTGCTACTCTATAAGAAAGGTTTTGTTACAAGCAAATTCGTCATGACAATATTTGGTGTTACATAGTTGTTAGTGTCAATTAAGACGACGTGTATTGAGATAAATTAGCAGTCCAGAATGGAACGGTTCGCCTAAGATATTTTCATATCGTTATACGCTTTCAAAGCAATTTATACGTCGAAAACGATTTTTATTGTTGATCATTATGTGCTAGTCACAGACCACACTTATGTAGCAAGGAAGTTGATCATTATGTGCTAGTCACAGACCACACTTATGTAGCAAGGAAGTTGATCATTATGTGCTAGTCACAGACCACACTTATGTAGCAAGGAAGTTGCACAATGGCAAGTACGAAGCCGTGCAGATTATTTTTAAGTTAAAAAATGCAACATTTTAATGAAGTCTCTCTTGAATAAAAAATCATATTAATAAGATCAGTGTGTATTTAAGACCGCTTTTATTTACCTAGGAACGGTTGTAAAGCAATTGTGAGGTAATCAGCCAATGAAAACCTTAGAAAATGGACATAATAACATGTAGCTACGTATTCTCTCTCTTCTAGCTCACGACTTACGGATCAGGAGTCAGGCGCTCTACCCATCAATCACCATGCCTCCTTAACTAAGCCAATAAAATCATCCATACACTATACATGTACATATATGTCTAGCGTATAAGTTTATACTCTATGAGCACTGCTATGGGATTTACAACCTCATCTGTATATGATGTGATGTTTCTATTTGCAAGCAGGAAACAATATTTACTCCATATGGTCACTTCGTTATGTCCATTACATTGTGTTTAGTGCGATAGGTGTAGTGTAGGCCCTTTTCTGTCCATTGCGTCGTAACAATTGCCAATATGGAAAAACTCTGATCGCTTCAACTCTATTTTGGGAATTTTCATAGTTCAAAGAACAGACTTTTCATATCTAAATTCTATATAAACAAGCATTCTAATCTACATTTCTTATTTCAACATTTCAAATATCCACAAGCATTTATGACACAAGGGACAATAATGGCGAGAATTATTTTAAGAGCTTCATGATATATCGGGTCGTTCCAGTAGACGATTTTTCGTAGGTGCTTCTGATTGGGAATGGTTTTTTTATTGGAAAACATATATTTGACTTTGGGAAAAGGTCAGATAGTCTGACCAATGGGAACTTTAGAGAAAGGCTTGTAGTGTGTTGGTATTAGAATATAATGTCAAGCAAGTTGTGGAATGTGTTGTGATTTGTTGGTTTAGTTAACATTGTATTGACTAACGTAGAATGAGTATTGATAATTTAGCTGTAAAGTAGTTGTTCCGTAATGTTCTTTGATTACTACCCCGAACCGTCGAACAACATTTACGACAAATGCATAATTTCAATCGAAAACTAGTCTTTATTATCTTATATATTAACATACACTAAAATAAAAACTTACATTAAAACGGCGATAAACAATATCTTTATAATTTTAGGGATGTCAGCGAATATTCGGATACTGATTTTAAGCGTTAAAAAAATATCCACAGGTGTAAATTGACATGTCATATTGTATGTTATGGGGCGAGAGAGATACAACACTCTGGTGATGACATTTAGCCCATGAAATTATTAGTAAACGCGGGGATTGATAAGTTTAAAACACGAAAATGATAAGCATAAACTTAAAAGTTAAATTTCGAATTTCAAATGTATTTTTTTAAATAAGAAGGTCGAATGTTCGATTCTTCGTTCGGAAGGTTGATCGAATATTCGAATACCAAATTGCCATTCGTTGACATCCCTACTCTATATACACATACTCTACAATGACAATATCTTACCGAATATGTTTTAGAGACAGCTGGGAACGATAGCGTTCCAACAACGTAGACTTAACACCATACATCAAATCTATACACTTAAAAATACTTATAAGTGTGCAGGTATACATATTACCGTATCTCGGTCAATTTTGGTCTGATCTTGCTGAAAACTTCAATAAATATAGCGTAGATACCTGGCGTAATATTTTGATTATTTCATCTCATAAATCCACGAATCGAACGAATCTAATCTTCAAGAACTTACGGCATAAGTTCTGGGGCCGTATTCAAACATTTAAAAGAGAGAGAATACATACATGAGACAGTGCCTCCCCAGACAGACTGATTCTCAGACTTTAAAATGGTACATGCTAATTTGCTCCTGCATTTTAATAATAGAATATATTTTGATAGAACTGAGCAAAAGTGTAGAGTGAATAATAAGAAACATTCAGACAACATTACATATGTTTAGATATGATGCAAACGAAATACTGGTAAATTTAACTTAACTCCGAGTTTCAGTCTTAAGATGTTTGTGAATACGGCCCCTGGAAAGCCATGTATATATAGGGTGCTTATTAGCACCACTATCAATGGTCAGAAGAAATATTATGCAAGGCATGACATACTTGAAGCAAAAATTTCACAATTTGAGAAAGTTGTGAATCATCGGCAATAGTTTAACACAAGTTCTAATAACGTAACATATAAATACAATGTATACATAATCTTGTACTAATCCATGATACAAACATTCATTTCAAGACTGGTACACAAAATATTATTGAGCGCCACTGTACAATTTCTCTTCTTTAAGTGACGTTATTTCCAGAAAACGTCACATGTGACGTCACCACGTATTGACACTAAGCTTTTACTCCATATGGCAATATGAAAACGAAGTGACCATATGGAGTAAATATTGTTTCCTGCTTGCAAATAGTGATATCACATGTTGCGTTTTCTTGAAGAAGAGGTTGTAAATCCCATAGCAGCGCTCTTATATACATTCTCAACAATACGTCAAAAGTGTAAGTTCTATATTAAAAATATCAGATACTATGCCTTATGTCAATAGACTTTATTCCCCGCGAAAGAATTGCAAATACCAACTACGGACAGACTTAACTATTTACAGATTAATTAAATGCATATTCTACTATGAAACGTGCACGAATTATGCATTGAACGAATCAACCCATTATGTATAGAATATAGAATTATGTCATAAATGAGCACATACAAAACATGTATTAGATTAAACAAAACATATCTTATAAGAAGATAAACGGCGTAGATAGAATAATGTATTCCGGTATGTTAAATAAATAATGTTTGTTGAAAAATAAATCCTTACAAAATAATAATTCGGATCTGCGTAAATATTTACTAATTCCGGCAAAATTCGCTAACTGCTAACGAACGCACATCTTACTAATGCCCCGTTTGGTGCCTCTTGGGTGACCGAAAACCACGTTTGGTGCCTCTTGTGAGAAAATACGATTGGTCAGAATTTAAAAAGCGCGCTTCGAGGACAACATTTGGTTTGTCAAAAATGTAGGCCAAAATCGATGTTATATAGCAACGCCGAAAAAATGAATTACTTCTGAGAAAAATTAACAAAACAAAACAATATAAGACACGCAAATACTACATCTACTACCTTCTTAGACATAAATACCGAATAATCTAGAAACAATATGCGCAATCAAAAACCAATCACATCAATCATCAGCAATAGTATAAGTGAAACATGCAAGCTAAGGTATGAACTTTCTACAAGATACACCCTCAGTACCCAGGCTATTCATAACATATGTGATACCCTGGACAAACCCACTGTAAAAATCTCAATCTCATGAATAATTAATGCGGTGAAATCCAGCCGCTTGATTGGCCGCATGACACACACCTCATGCAAAACGGAAATTGCCGAGGAGTAACGGATAAAAATCGCGGTTCTGAGCGATTGCTCTTCACAATGGAGATTCCTTCTTTTTTGTTATCGTCATTTCATTGGTCGAGAAATGCTAATGAATATTCAAGCATTACGAAGTTTTGCTAGGCAATTTGCCCAGGGTATCATATATATTATGAATAGCCTGGGTACCGAGGATCCAATAATATTGAACGACAAAACCTGCATCTTAATTTTCAAGATGTCGTTATTCACTTTTAACCAATTGTACACAGAAACCATACAATAAGTACAAAACAACATAATATCTATGAACAAAGCATAATTATACTAACACAGATATGTATATAATTTATATAAAGCAACAATATAACAATAAAATTAAAGGTGTGATTTAAACATATTCTTCAAAACGGATGAGCAAGGTTTTACTGGACATTAGTCACGACCTGAATGAAAGAAACAATAGCCTCCTCTAAAACTATATTAGGAGAAGATAAAAACGTTTAAACATACGAAAACTGAATGAAGATGCATGTACGGCTAATCGTTTATCCTAACTGAAATCATGTTGGCACGGAAACCGAATGTTGTATTTGCAGTTATTTATCGTCGCTTCCGCTTTCCCATATGGGCGACGCACCCGGAAGAATGTTAGTCATTTTAGATTTTTGGAGGATAGTGCATGATACAGAAGCTACCCCAGGTCCAGTCGCACCCCTAGTTCGTTGACGTGCCCGATACAAAGATTGTACACGGGACATGGGTTTGTTGTCGTATTTTTCTTTCTTCGTACTAAAAGCAGTAATTGTTTTTTTAAAATTCGGGCAATGTAGTACCATTTTTACATGTTTGTTCTTGATGTAGAACCCAGTCTCAGTTTGTAAATTGATTTCTGGATGGCGCTAGAACATTTACAACTTGCGCTGGTTAGTACAAAGAAAAACATACTACTGCACTCATCTTTTACTAACCAAAACTTCTCTCGCGCTGCATATCGGGAATCTCGATCGCTTCGCTTTCACTGTTCTAGATTCATGAAGAATATTTGACATGGAAGTCTATTTGAGACAAAGTTTCTTCTCAAACTTTGATGTAGGAAAAATCAGCTCATAAAAATGGTGCCTGTCATTATTGAAGATTATATTTCTCTGTAAGTAAGATAATGACGAGCTGCCAACCATCAAGTTTTTGGGAGTAACCTGAAGCATTAAAAGCTTGTAAAATAAAATATAAAACCTTTTATCCTCTTAATAATATTAGTTGTAAAGTTGATCGTCCGTCCTTGGGTACATTCGACGCTTTTATGCATTTATATTCGTAAAGTTAAAGACATAAAAGAGAAGGAATACGTTGCTACAGGGAACGCCAATGTTCCAATAAACAAACGTTATTGTCATCGAACGCCGTATATCGATCGACATGTTAATATGAACATTTATTTATAATATAAAGCACCGCATAACTTCTTAAATGTTTAATTTACTGTGACTACTCATCCAGTGCTGCGTATGTGGGGTTGTCCTTGAAAGATGCAGAATGACAATACACTTTGGTCACTTGTTCCAGAGCGAACATACAAATTGTCGCCTGCTAGTTCACTTCTGTTGATCATCGATGACATTGGATAGTACTTTTTACATTCAGATATAAAAACTCATTGGAATGCAATGCCTTAACCGATGGCTTAAAATCATATCAATTCCTGAGCAAACATATGGATAATTTATATAGTTAGCACTAAACACATATAAAATGTTGCCAGTCCAAAAATATATAAACTATATCCATACTATACACGAATATTATCAGCCCATATATAAGTATATTTTCATATTTACATCACTCACTCTCTCTCTCTAGAACCCCGTAACTCAATTTTTGGCGGATTTAAGTATTTAGAAATCGTTGAAATCGTCTACCAAGCTCTTTCTATCTATACTACCTATATTGTTCCGGAATGCACATAACTTAAATAAATTGCAATTCCATAACCCCGTATGTATCAATTATCTCAAGAGGGTAAAACTTTAAATTTGTTTTTCTCAAAAGACGAAAAACAAGTTCTGGTGTTCTAGAAATAATGCGACGCAATGTTCAACTTCAACGTTCAAAATGATCTTCTAATGCTGTTAGACGAATTATCTGTCTGAAACATCCAAGTCACTCCATCAAATGTGCACAACGCGTACCTCGACGTGACGGTGAGCGTTCGCCTTTTGAGACAGACCCATTTGGTGATGTGGGAAAATTACAGTGAATATTTACAGACAACGAACAAGAACGTTTTGAAGAGAGACTGGATCTTTGCTTTACTTGGAGATACATCGTATCAGAATGACTCTCCGAATCTGATTTCGTGTCCCTCGGGTAAATGCTGACCTCCCCTGGACAGAGGCATCGAAAGACCGTCCGAATTTCCGCCCGAAATGCTTCATTCAGCCAGCAGTATATAAACGGATTATAACAAGTGCTGCTTAAGGCGAACCAATGACATGCAAAGAAAGCTGTAGTACTATAATGAAATGTTTTCATGTCCGGGTGAAGATCGGTCAATATATGGTACAAGTTCAGTGGCATCCAGCATACAGCAAACACGACCACCACAATCATTAACATTTTAATACTTTTCTTTTTGTGCTTTGATCTTCTAGCGTGCTGGAATGCCGTCACTGCTCCAAGATCTGTCCTTTCCCAGATTCGACGGACAATTCGACCGTAAGTTATTCCTATGATTGCCAAGGGTAATACATATTGTATGACAATCGTCACGACAGTGAGACATTGCTCAAACGATTCGCTAGGGAAGTTTGCTGAGCATCGTAATGTTATCTCTAAAACCATATTTACCTTCTGTGTCTGATTGTAGATTCCAAAGGGTAAAGCCATTACTACTGATACAATCCAAATAATTGCAACGACAATTAAACCCCCAGATTTCATTATCCTTGGGCGTAATGGATACAGTAACACTCTCTGTCGATCTAATGCAATCACCGTAAGCGTAAATGTGGATGCGTACACGGATGTAATAAGGGACATGTTCATAATGTGACACATTGCGTCCCCGAATATCCATTCATTCATCAGAGCTTTTGTAATGTTAAAAGGTACGTTTAAAGTAATGAGCAAAAGGTCTGAAACGGCTAAATTGGCAATGAAAATATTTGTCACAGTGCGCATGCGCTTATGGCGAAATATCACGTGGCACACTAAAAGGTTCCCAAAAAGGGCCACCGCGCACAAGATCCCGTAACCGATGAGAAGTACTATACTTTGTACGAGATTGTCTTCGTGGCTGCTAATTTTCGACAAAGATGTTACATTGTTTAGAAATTGAGGTTCGAAGCTTCTGTTTGAGTTGTTGCTAGATTCCTGCAGACAGCTTAGCACTGATTCTATATCCACACCCGTGCTACTCCCGCTTAAACATGCCACTTCCTCCATCTTAACTGGTATTTTTGGAACGATCGTAAACGAATTACAAAACGCTAGTGAAATATCTCATCAGTAAATTTTGATATTTAAATTTCAAACACTTGTTTATTTTCACAATTAACGAGTCAGATGCGCGCATACAAATCAAAGTCACAAACTTTATTGTCATTGAATGTCCACTTATCAATATTATCACGTGACTGAAATCTTATCTAAATTCCTCCCTTGTTTTACTGTAGTCAATTAGCTTTCTGCTCAACTGATATTTTGACCAAATAGCTATCGACAAATAACTCGCCCAGACCCGTTATTTTATCTCTAGAGCGTCTCGAAGCGATTGGTTGTTTGTCAAAAAAGACGAAATATACATCTAAAGTCACATTATCCAGTAATTATTGACAAGGAAGTGACAATCTTATGAATCCTTACATATAATCAGAGCCTTATTCAGATTCTGTCGATGTCTCTTCTTCAAAATTGTCAGATTTCTTTTGGGAGACTATTTGGATCTTGTATGTCCGGTGAAATCTCTGAAAAGATACAAAATTTCCATGAAAACACGTTATACTCAATCGTCTAGGATTAGCTGGTCTACAAGGAATGTGATAGAAGCCAAATATCACCTTCAAGTTTAGCGTCATTTTATTGCAGCCGGTAACATTTCCACAGGAAGAAAAAATGGCGGACACATGACCGTAGCCAAATGTAACGGAAAGACTTGACCTTCCCAGACCGGAATTCGAACTCGGACCCAGGACGACAACTGGGCGCTGTACCAAACTCAGCTCACCGAGCATGGTGTTTGGATGAAATATTTTCAAATAAACATCAGCCTGAAAGTAGTAACTCGTCGGTTATTCGCTATGAACATGTATTACCATGTTCTATGTGTAAGATAGGTTTGTGTTATGTTTACTTTCATTGTGTTCCTTTTTTCGGCGCAGCAGTACTAACATGGTTTCGCTAATTGTATATCAGTGTTGTGATAAGTAATCAAATCTTACGTTAACCACCAAGGCAATTTCTCGTCGACCGAACAAAATTTATAACCTTGACGCGGATTGGTTAACCTTTTGATTAAGGGTACGTTACCTTACCGAAATCCACTGAATTTCGGCGACTTTACCAAAATCCATTTTGGATCTGGAATTGTTAGCAATCGTGACATCTCGGCACTTTTTTATGTTGCACAATAAATAAATCTTAACCTTCTAATTGCGCCATCTTTTTCAAGATATTTCTTGTTGCCTTTGTCATTGTTTGCATATACATGTATTTCTGTTTTCTCATGTTTATGTGCATTTGCTGTACTCTTTGGGTATGGCATATTGATCACATACAGTCGTACCCCGTTCATTCGAATTCGTCGGGTCCGAAATAATCTCGCATAATATATGGTTTCGAATAGCCCATTTCAATTCAAAATGCATCAGAAGATACATCGGGATCTCATATTTATTTCAGATGATACCGAGTATTCGGGGAGATGTCGAATAAACGAGTTTCCATTGTATTTATCCATTTTCAAAGTGTATCGTGATGTATTTCATATAATCACGTATATTTCATTGAAATCAGTTTTGAGTATGTAAAACAGATCACATACTTTGACACATGGTTATATGAATATTTTCCACTGATATAAGAGACAAACATACACTTTGAAAGCTCAAGGATCATTTTTATTCACATGAAATTTCCTTGTATGAACCCAAATATTCATCTAATTGTTTATTATTTTCTATTTCGTCCGAAAATAAATAGTTTCTTTCTTTTACTCCATGTTCTACCCAACACACAACTCAACATATGTTTACATGTATATGTATTTACATCTTATGTCTGATCATCTCCTCTTAATTATCTACAAATTAATACATTTTTGTATATTATTAGTATTATTGCCGTAATGCTTGTAATTTGCTGAACTAAGATAAATTTCTTATCGCTTTGTGTAGTAAACCTCGAATGATCAAAACCCCGCGCTTATTCACGTAAACTTCGTGTCTAACTTGAATCCCAGTATCGTTAAACTCAGTAAAGAATAATAAAGTACCGAAAAGAAAAAGATATGATATTTCCCTACTCACGCACTTTAATGTCATAAACAGAGGAGGATTGCAATGTCCTGGTTTCTGGAGCCACAGAACATCATGATTCTATTAAAACTCACACATATCTTGTTTAGGAAATTGAGCGATCACAGAGTGGGAAGATTGTGGGAGGAATGTGTTGCTGCAATTTGGAGATGTGATAAACACAGTGGTTAGAAGATAACAGACACTCAGTAACAGATTGGAACTATGTACAAGGTGACAATTGGATGAAAAAGAATAAAATAACAATCAGAATTGCTGTTCGAAGCTGTAATTATCACATTAAATCCTGCATCTGTACTTTTATTTCTTGTCATATATGCTGTTTTATGTGTATATAAAACATTAAAATAAAGTAAACAGTAAAGTGTTTGTATATTATAGTGTCATCCCTATTGTATATTATAGTGTCATCCCTATTTAAAGGCCATTTCTGACTTGTAAGAAATCTTTCTTTTCTGAGCACATTTACTTCCCGATTCCTGTTCTATTAACGGCAGGTAGGTGAACATTATTTATCTAGCTGGCGGCGCACCAACCGGACGTATTAACGGCAGGTAGGCGAACATTATTTATCTAGCTGGCGGCGCACCAACCGGACGTATTAACGGCAGGTAGGTGAACATTATTTATCTAGCTGGCGGCGCACCAACCGGACGTATTAACGGCAGGTAGGCGAACATTATTTATCTAGCTGGCGGCGCACCAACCGGACGTATTAACGGCAGGTAGGCGAACATTATTTATCTAGCTGGCGGCGCACCAACCGGACGTATTAACGGCAGGTAGGCGAACATTATTTATCTAGCTGGCGGCGCACCAACCGGACGTATTAACGGCAGGTAGGCGAACATTATTTATCTAGCTGGCGGCGCACCAACCGGACGTATTAACGGCAGGTAGGTGAACATTATTTATCTAGCTGGCGGCGCACCAACCGGACGTATTAACGGCAGGTAGGTGAACATTATTTATCTAGCTGGCGGCGCACCAACCGGACGTATTAACGGCAGGTAGGCGAACATTATTTATCTAGCTGGCGGCGCACCAACCGGACGTATTAACGGCAGGTAGGCGAACATTATTTATCTAGCTGGCGGCGCACCAACCGGACGTATTAACGGCAGGTAGGCGAACATTATTTATCTAGCTGGCGGCGCACCAACCGGACGTATTAACGGCAGGTAGGTGAACATTATTTATCTAGCTGGCGGCGCACCAACCGGACGTATTAACGGCAGGTAGGCGAACATTATTTATCTAGCTGGCGGCGCACCAACCGGACGTATTAACGGCAGGTAGGCGAACATTATTTATCTAGCTGGCGGCGCACCAACCGGACGTATTAACGGCAGGTAGGCGAACATTATTTATCTAGCTGGCGGCGCACCAACCGGACGTATTAACGGCAGGTAGGTGAACATTATTTATCTAGCTGGCGGCGCACCAACCGGACGTATTAACGGCAGGTAGGTGAACATTATTTATCTAGCTGGCGGCGCACCAACCGGACGTATTAACGGCAGGTAGGTGAACATTATTTATCTAGCTGGCGGCGCACCAACCGGACGTATTAACGGCAGGTAGGCGAACATTATTTATCTAGCTGGCGGCGCACCAACCGGACGTATTAACGGCAGGTAGGTGAACATTATTTATCTAGCTGGCGGCGCACCAACCGGACGTATTAACGGCAGGTAGGCGAACATTATTTATCTAGCTGGCGGCGCACCAACCGGACGTATTAACGGCAGGTAGGCGAACATTATTTATCTAGCTGGCGGCGCACCAACCGGACGTATTAACGGCAGGTAGGCGAACATTATTTATCTAGCTGGCGGCGCACCAACCGGACGTATTAACGGCAGGTAGGCGAACATTATTTATCTAGCTGGCGGCGCACCAACCGGACGTATTAACGGCAGGTAGGTGAACATTATTTATCTAGTTGGCGGCGCACCAACCGGACGTATTAACGGCAGGTAGGTGAACATTATTTATCTAGCTGGCGGCGCACCAACCGGACGTATTAATGGCAGGTAGGCGAACATTATTTATCTAGCTGGCGGCGCACCAACCGGACGTATTAACGGCAGGTAGGTGAACATTATTTATCTAGCTGGCGGCGCACCAACCGGACGTATTAACGGCAGGTAGGTGAACATTATTTATCTAGCTGGCGGCGCACCAACCGGACGTATTAACGGCAGGTAGGTGAACATTATTTATCTAGCTGGCGGCGCACCAACCGGACGTATTAACGGCAGGTAGGCGAACATTATTTATCTAGCTGGCGGCGCACCAACCGGACGTATTAATGGCAGGTAGGCGAACATTATTTATCTAGCTGGCGGCGCACCAACCGGACGTATTAACGGCAGGTAGGCGAACATTATTTATCTAGCTGGCGGTGCACCAACCGGACGTATTAATGGCAGGTAGGCGAACATTATTTATCTATTAACGGCAGGTAGGCGAACATTATTTATCTATTAACGGCAGGTAGGTGAACATTATTTATCTATTAACGGCAGGTAGGCGAACATTATTTATCTATTAACGGCAGGTAGGCGAACATTATTTATCTATTAACGGCAGGTAGGCGAACATTATTTATCTATTAACGGCAGGTAGGCGAACATTATTTATCTATTAACGGCAGGTAGGCGAACATTATTTATCTAGCTGGCGGCGCACCAACCGGACGTATTAATGGCAGGTAGGCGAACATTATTTATCTAGCTGGCGGCGCACCAACCGGACGTATTAACGGCAGGTAGGTGAACATTATTTATCTAGCTGGCGGCGCACCAACCGGACGTATTAACGGCAGGTAGGTGAACATTATTTATCTAGCTGGCGGCGCACCAACCGGACGTATTAACGGCAGGTAGGTGAACATTATTTATCTAGCTGGCGGCGCACCAACCGGACGTATTAACGGCAGGTAGGCGAACATTATTTATCTAGCTGGCGGCGCACCAACCGGACGTATTAATGGCAGGTAGGCGAACATTATTTATCTAGCTGGCGGCGCACCAACCGGACGTATTAACGGCAGGTAGGCGAACATTATTTATCTAGCTGGCGGTGCACCAACCGGACGTATTAATGGCAGGTAGGCGAACATTATTTATCTATTAACGGCAGGTAGGCGAACATTATTTATCTATTAACGGCAGGTAGGTGAACATTATTTATCTATTAACGGCAGGTAGGCGAACATTATTTATCTATTAACGGCAGGTAGGCGAACATTATTTATCTATTAACGGCAGGTAGGCGAACATTATTTATCTATTAACGGCAGGTAGGCGAACATTATTTATCTATTAACGGCAGGTAGGCGAACATTATTTATCTATTAACGGCAGGTAGGCGAACATTATTTATCTAGCTGGCGGTGCACCAACCGGACGTATTAATGGCAGGTAGGCGAACATTATTTATCTATTAACGGCAGGTAGGCGAACATTATTTATCTATTAACGGCAGGTAGGTGAACATTATTTATCTATTAACGGCAGGTAGGCGAACATTATTTATCTATTAACGGCAGGTAGGCGAACATTATTTATCTATTAACGGCAGGTAGGCGAACATTATTTATCTATTAACGGCAGGTAGGCGAACATTATTTATCTATTAACGGCAGGTAGGCGAACATTATTTATCTATTAACGGCAGGTAGGCGAACATTATTTATCTATTAACGGCAGGTAGGCGAACATTATTTATCTATTAACGGCAGGTAGGCGAACATTATTTATCTATTAACGGCAGGTAGGTGAACATTATTTATCTATTAACGGCAGGTAGGCGAACATTATTTATCTATTAACGGCAGGTAGGTGAACATTATTTATCTATTAACGGCAGGTAGGCGAACATTATTTATCTATTAACGGCAGGTAGGCGAACATTATTTATCTATTAACGGCAGGTAGGTGAACATTATTTATCTATTAACGGCAGGTAGGCGAACATTATTTATCTATTAACGGCAGGTAGGTGAACATTATTTATCTATTAACGGCAGGTAGGCGAACATTATTCATCTATTAACGGCAGGTAGGTGAACATTATTTATCTAGCTGGCGGCGCACCAACCGGACGTATTAACGGCAGGTAGGTGAACATTATTTATCTAGCTGGCGGCGCACCAACCGGACGTATTAACGGCAGGTAGGCGAACATTATTTATCTAGCTGGCGGCGCACCAACCGGACGTATTAATGGCAGGTAGGTGAACATTATTTATCTAGCTGGCGGCGCACCAACCGGACGTATCGGAACGGACACCTATATGTATTCGAACCATCGACTCCCCGCTCCCAAGATGGATATCTTAACCACCCGACCAATGGATTATATGTGAGTTCTAGAACATCTTAAATACCATAAACTTTTATTCGAGTAATATGTTCAATGGCATGTTATATAAAGCCTACCAGATAGACAGTATGCGTACTCTTACACCTAGACTGTTGATGGAAAGAATAGCCAATGGGGGTAGAATCCATAATTAAATTTTGAGACACTGATACCATAAAAATGTATATTCAATGCAAAATAATACTAACTGAAACGATACAAAGATCAATTATGCCGACATAAGCGCAAACCTCTGTAGGTCTAGACACTTCATTCTGATGAAATCGTATGGTTTGGCGAGGTGCAGACGACATTTGATTAAATCTAATGCGAATTCGAAATAGAGACACGATTGAGGAAACAAATAAAAAAAAAGACAAAGTCACCTTTCATAGTCTCCTATAATTTATTTATACAAATTACACAAAGAATACGAACTGATGATACTAATAAAGATGCTAGTGATGTTAGTGACAACACTAATAATAAAGATAATAATTGTAATAATAATAATGATGATCATAAAGATGATATTAATATTGAAAACAATGATGATAACAATAATGTAAACAAAATAATAGAAATAAAAATAGAATTATCTTGATAATTGTGAAAAAAACACAAACACATAAACTCATTCATATCGAATTCATATAATCCGTCGCACATTTTTTTAAATTTCTGTATTATTGTAACTTTTGTAAACAGTTGATGCTTCTGTAAAAATTGTCGTATAAGCAAATTTGTTGGAATCAACCTACGTGTGTGTAGTATGATAGTAGTATGATATGTACATACAGTATATATGCATCATGTATTCTTCAATATATAATTATTGTTCCCATAATAATCATTGGCATAATCATTATAATATATACATTGTTATGTAGAATTATGACGTTTTGGTCAACACATGTTTAATTTAATGTAAATTAATTGTATCTTCTCCGCAAATGTATGTTTGTATAATCCTGTACATACATGTAGTTGTAAATATATTGTCCTCATGGGCCGCGAGGCTTATTGGATTGTGAAATTAACCATTCATGTCATACAACATGAGTTAATCAGAAAGAGCATGTTTACATGTATAGAGATGCGATTCTTTGTGGAAATAGTCGAGAAACTAAGCAACATATCACAATCGCGCCATCATGTCGCGGAAGGAAATACAGAATTAGCATTAGAAGACATGATGTAATATATTTTCATGGAATACTTGAGGTCAGTTACACAGAAAACCGTAACAAGATCACCAACGTCTGCACAATTGAATATCCCCAGAGTAACTTGTTATGATAGCTAGCATGTTGTTAATAGCAACATATTGGCAATTTCCGTACAGTTCGGAAATAGAGTATTAAGTATGTACATGTTTGAATATACAATGTACCTGAAATATCGCTACGTGATGCGTTTTTTTCTATAAAAGAGATCTGATCAGGGAAAAGCAATTCAACATGAATAAATGTATTCCATGGTTTATATCGTATTTATAACATCTATGTTTAGTGTCTTGGCCATCTCATTTATATGTTTATTTTGCTAGTGGTCTAAGGCACTGTATGTGCAGATTTTACCAAAATACATATACTCATCTAGCAATAATGTAACACGACTTAACGACCATTTAAGGGATTGGTATATAATTCATCGCGTTCACAATTATAAAAATCCTTACAATTCCCGCCATCAGTAGATATCTGAGTTATGTTCATTAAAAGTGGCTCATGTATTTTATTCAAGGAGAACAGTACAATGTATGTTTATATTTATTTCAGTATGTTTCGTGAATCCTGCTCAATAAATTTTGTCAGTGGTCGAAAGTAAACAGAATTTGCAATAAGCGTATGGCCGGCTTGAACTATCTGGCAAAATTCATATGAAGCAAGTATATTTTTGGTCTGGTTAGCGCGGTCGATATATTGCGAACTCTTGGGTATGCAGACGACCAGCAGCTGATTAATCATTGGTGTGCTCCGTATTTGGTGGAACTTAATTTTCGCACCAAATTGTCTAATAGCAGTAATTATTTCTATCAGATTATCAATATAAAGTTACACCAACCAACCAGTAATATTATCTTGAAGTTGGATATGTGGCTTTCAAAAGTCAACGTATCACCTCATGTACAGTATGTGCAATATATGTATGACGCAGGACCACATATATGTATGACGCAGGAGCAATATACATATATGTATGACGCAGGACCACATATATGTATGACGCAGGACCAATATACATATATGTATGACGCAGGACCAATATACATAATTGTATGACGCAGGACCAATATATGTATGACGCAGGACCACATATATGTATGACGCAGGACCACATATATGTATGACGCAGGACCACGCATATGTATGACGCAGGACCATATATATGTATGACGCAGGACCACATATATGTATGACGCTGGACCACATATATGTATGACGCAGGACCACATATATGTATGACGCAGGACCATTTCATTTCGCAAATTGTCTTTCCTCTTTTGTACAAACAAACTGTGAAACCACGCACTGCAATAATGGAATTATTCAAATACTAAGTTTTCGAACAGCTATAGACACGCACTTGTGCGATAAATTTGAAATGTACGGCAATTTAACATAATGACAGTCGCCTTGTGGAGACGGGTTTTTACATTAATGGCTTTCAATTGTTGTTTGTGCAGACTAAAGCGTGAGCTTGATTTATTTTAAACTTAGGACAGACTTAACCGGTACTTCAATACTGTCGAATAACATTCAGAAGCAACGTATAAATAAATGAATAAGGGGCAGTTATTTTGGGCAACTATGGCGACCAATTGAATTTGCATTATAAAATATATTGCCTCCATTTTGTATATGTCATTGTTTGATTTTGAGAAGTATACAAACGTATACATCATGCAAATAAATGTTATAAATTCACCACAACAGGCATGAACTGCAGTAGTCAGGATACAACATATATTCAGATGTTACAATCACCATTAGTTAAGCCTAATTGACATACACAACATGTGAATATTGTATAATAAAGTCCACGGAGCAGACGACAAATGATGTCTGCCAAACAAATGTATCACTAGCAGGAAATGTAAGCAATAAAGAAACTGAAGACGGTCTTTGTTCACGTAAATAAATGTCGTCTGCTGCAGTAGCCTGCATGACAATAAGACATTATTACATTTATATCTGATGTGGAAACTCTCTCATCTCGGTATTTTACCGGATTCCAGTTGGACAAGTGAAGTAGAAGTGTCACGATACATTTGGAGCGTACCCCCGAGGTATTGCAATACTTTCGTAAGTTTTGCAATATGTATCACAGCACATTTCTTCATAAACCTAAGCTATCGGAGCAATATGTATCACAGCACATTTCTTCATAAACCTAAGCTATCGGAGCAATATGTATCACAGCACATTTCCTCATTAACCTAAGCTATCGGAGCAATATGTATCACAGCACATTTCTTCATAAACCTAAGCTATCGGAGCAATATGTATCACAGCACATTTCTTCATAAACCTAAGCTATCGGAGCAATATGTATCACAGCACATTTCTTCATAAACCTAAGCTATCGGAGCAATATGTATCACAGGACATTTCTTCATTAACCTAAGCTATCGGAGCAATATGTATCACAGCACATTTCTTCATTAACCTAAGCTATCGGAGCAATATGTATCACAGCACATTTCTTCATTTACCTAAGCTATCGGAGCAATATGTATCACAGCACATTTCTTCATTAACCTAAGCTATCGGAGCAATATGTATCACAGCACATTTCTTCATTAACCTAAGCTATCGGAGCAATATGTATCACAGCACATTTCTTCATTAACCTAAGCTATCGGAGCAATATGTATCACAGCACATTTCTTCATTAACCTAAGCTATCGGAGATATGTATCACAGCACATTTCTTCATTAACCTAAGCTATCGGAGCAATATGTATCACAGCACATTTCTTCATTTACCTAAGCTATCGGAGATATGTATCACAGCACATTTCTTCATTAACCTAAGCTATCGGAGCAATATGTATCACAGCACATTTCTTCATTTACCTAAGCTATCGGAGCAATATGTATCACAGCACATTTCTTCATTTACCTAAGCTATCGGAGCAATATGTATCACAGCACATTTCTTCATAAACCTAAGCTATCGGAGCAATATGTATCACAGCACATTTCTTCATAAACCTAAGCTATCGGAGCAATATGTATCACAGCACATTTCCTCATTAACCTAAGCTATCGGAGATATGTATCACAGCACATTTCTTCATTAACCTAAGCTATCGGAGCAATATGTATCACAGCACATTTCCTCATTAACCTAAGCTATCGGAGCAATATGTATCACAGCACATTTCTTCATAAACCTAAGCTATCGGAGCAATATGTATCACAGCACATTTCTTCATTAACCTAAGCTATCGGAGCAATATGTATCACAGCACATTTCTTCATTAACCTAAGCTATCGGAGCAATATGTATCACAGCACATTTCTTCATAAACCTAAGCTATCGGAGCAATATGTATCACAGCACATTTCTTCATAAACCTAAGCTATCGGAGATATGTATCACAGCACATTTCTTCATAAACCTAAGCTATCGGAGATATGTATCACAGCACATTTCTTCATAAACCTAAGCTATCGGAGCAATATGTATCACAGCACATTTCTTCATTAACCTAAGCTATCGGAGATATGTATCACAGCACATTTCTTCATTAACCTAAGCTATCGGAGCAATATGTATCACAGCACATTTCTTCATTAACCTAAGCTATCGGAGATATGTATCACAGCACATTTCTTCATTAACCTAAGCTATCGGAGATATGTATCACAGCACATTTCTTCATTAACCTAAGCTATCGGAGCAATATGTATCACAGCACATTTCTTCATTAACCTAAGCTATCGGAGCAATATGTATCACAGCACATTTCCTCACTAACCTAAGCTATCGGAGCAATATGTATCACAGCTCATTTCTTCATTAACCTAAGCTATCGGAGCAATATGTATCACAGCACATTTCTTCATTAACCTAAGCTATCGGAGCAATATGTATCACAGCACATTTCTTCATTAACCTAAGCTATCGGAGCAATATGTATCACAGCTCATTTCTTCATTAAGCTATCGGAGCGATATGTATCACAGCACATTTCCTCATTAAGATATCGGAGCAATACGTATCTAAGCACATTTCTTCATTAAGCTATCGGAGCAATATGTAACACAGCACATTTCTTCATTAAGATATCGGAGCAATATGTAACACAGCACATTTCTTCATTAAGATATCGGAGCAATATGTATCTAAGCACATTTCTTCATTAAGCTATCGGAGCAATATGTAACACAGCACATTTCTTCATTAAGATATCGGAGCAATATGTATCTAAGCACATTTCTTCATTAAGCTATCGGAGCAATATGTATCACAGCACATTTCCTCATTAACCTAAGCTATCGGAGCAATATGTATCACAGGACATTTCTTCATTAACCTAAGCTATCGGAGCAATATGTATCACAGCACATTTCCTCATTAAGCTAAGCTATCGGAGCAATATGTATCACAGCACATTTCCTCATTAACCTAAGCTATCGGAGCAATATGTATCACAGCACATTTCCTCATTAAGCTAAGCTATCGGAGCAATATGTATCACAGCACATTTCCTCATTAACCTAAGCTATCGGAGCAATATGTATCACAGCACATTTCCTCATTAAGCTAAGCTATCGGAGCAATATGTATCACAGCACATTTCCTCATTAAGCTAAGCTATCGGAGCAATATGTATCACAGCACATTTCTTCATTAACCTAAGCTATCGGAGCAATATGTATCACAGCACATTTCCTCATTAAGCTAAGCTATCGGAGTTGACGTGTTCTTACTTGAACATTTGTATTATAGCTACTCACAACAATTCAAATGTGTTGAAAAATAAATACACATTAGCTAACACTAAAAAGTTACCACTCTCAATTTAGTTTTTGACTAATACTTCGTTTTCGAGACTAGATTATTTAAAATATTTAGAGTTTGAAGCAAGTGACTTTCTACCAGAAAGTAAATCAAATATCGCAAAAAACCGGAGCGTTCATTTATTATCGTGTGACAATATAGTGTGTTTGCATATTGCAATATATTGATGTATCGGTATATCGCCACATCCCTATGGTGCAGCTCTGCGTTCAGTAAAGGTATTTTCGGTTCACGTTTCGCACTTTGGTTCCCCTTGTGCAGTCAATGTGATACGGTGGGAAAGGGATACAATACAAAACGGACGCAACTGTTAGCCGTAACTGAACGCAGGTCAGAGCTTAATAACAAGCCTTCTGCGTTCGAAATTCCGAAATTTAGAAATAAACTCGAAACACGTGTATATTATTCCTGTTGTCTTTTCTTTATTGTATAATATGTATGGTTTCAGTGGCGATAGCAGACTTATAAAGAGTCGAAATTGTAGAAGAGAGAGAATAAGTTGCTACAGGGAACGCCACATACATAAGACAGTGCCTCCCCACACAGGCCTCCGGGAAAACAACAATCCATCAAAACATAAGGCACTTGAGGCAACGGGCATACACATCAGGGAGCAGAGGCGCGAGGAATTGCCTGGCAGACCATAAAGAATAACTAGGAGAATCAAAGAGGACAAACAGTGAATGAGGGGGAATAAATGGAAAGAGTCAAACTAGTAGAAACCAAGCGTGAGAGAACCAGCCATGGTGGTAGCAACAGTCGCCATTTTCAGTAGTGTTAAATGAAGTTTTATTTAGTTTGGTCATAAAATCATCATTGTTATAACTGACACCACTTTATTCGAATCAATCACTTTCACTACAGTAATGTCAGAATCTATGTTATTTACCTCATCCATGGTTAACATGTTAAAGTAACGCTCTAGTCTAGTCAAGTTGTCATGTTACATATATGTATTACACTATACACACCCGTTGCCGTGGTAATTTTTATGAACTTGTTTTTACAGACACAAACAAACACGTTGTTAGCCTGACTTAAGGATTGAATGTTTTTTGTTTGTTTTCAAAAGAATGAACAAGAATCTTACGAAGTGCATGCATAAGTCTTTTTTAGAAATGCAAGATTAATTGGTGAATACAATTTAATTAGATGCTGTGCATTTTTTATGAGCCACAAATACTATAATCCACAGGAAAGAACCGCGTGAAATAACATACTTTATCATCGATAACCGAGTGTAACATTGCCAGATATCGTGTTATGTTTTATGTACGCTTTTAAATATAAAATCATGTTTTGAAGAACACGAAAAATCGGTCGATGGCGCTACCGGGATTCGAGCCCGGGTCTCCGGATTGCCGGTCCGTTATGGGTTTATGTTAATATATAAATAGACTGTACAGGAAAACACCAAAAATCAAGAATTATGCTAATGGAAAAACTTTACCCATTCAACTTTGTCATGTATAAAACCTTTCACAAGCATTTAAGCAAAAGTATCTTATAACAACTGCAATGCGATGGAACCGAATAGAACGCAATCTGCCCGGCTTAAAAACGTAAACATGTAACTGCATTTTCTTGCAGTATTCTACAACATGTTTTCAAAGCGATAAATCACACGACAGTTTTACAAAAACTAACATTTTCTTCAACCTCTCTGTTTTAAATTATTTGTCTCCAGCACAGAATACAAATGGTTTATTATTGACTGATATATCAAAGTCAACAAACTAGGACCTGCAAAGTAACGATGATGTATAGCTTCCCTAAATATTCGTCTGCATCGGAAATAACAATAAAAACGCAAATAAAAACGTCTATGGTAATATAATGACTACCTACCATTTGAAGTTATTTGAGTTTGCTTTTGTTTGTGATTAAATGTCCGATAAAAATCAACAACTTAACCCTTAAAAAGCTGATAGATAGCAGATAACGGAGTCAACAATGAGCTAACCGTTTGTAAAACAATTCGCACAATGTAGGCTTCGTAGTGAATTGCTTCTATGTATTCATTCCGCCTGCGACAACAATATCTTCTTGCGTGTTACGAAAACACGTGACAGAAATGTTAAGATTTTAAGTAATTTTAAACGGTTGTTATGTTTGTTTCATCCACTTAAACGCTTATATTTTATTTGCAATAATATTTTATGAGATTTATAATGAATAAATACATGCAATGCCATATTCAATGTCATAAAGCTGTATATTTGAGGTTAGCTAGCTTTAAAATGAATTTAAACCCACAGTAGTTTTACTAACGGCCAAGGCTGTAAGTCACTTTGCAATTATTATACCACTTCATATGTTAGATAAATAATATGTTTTCCCTTTGCCCTCATAGAATACCTTGGTCTGATTTAATATTTGTGTTCATTTTCCCTTTTTGTCCATGACTAAGTTGCTTTCACAGCTTGACCTGTAATGAATCCCCTCTCCCTTTTTGACTCCTTCCATTCCCCTTAATTGTTTTTTGGACACTTAGCCAATCAATTCCTAATTATCCCATGCTCATGGATGCTTGCCCTAGCACCTCCTCAACTCACAATGCTTCTTACTGATGTTTTCTTGGCATTTGTGCAGGGAGACATTGCCTTGCGAATGTAGCGTTCCCATTAACAACATAACCCTTCTTCTACCGGAGACTAAAGGTAAATTTACGAGACTTCAGTAACAATTTATACAGCAGTCCTAGACAGTCAACGAAGAAAGTAATATGATGTAACATATATGTGGAAACACCGTCAAGTTCTTGACCGTACCAAACACGCTCGACAAAAGAATGTAATTTTACCATTTTGTCTGAAGTAATGTAGAGCCGATGTACTTCAAAATATATTTACCCAATAATAATTATCTTGTATTTGGTAACATAAAACGTACACGCATTCCTGGCATAATGTTTTCGGTATTATTTCAATTCTTCGCTTGTTTGTTCCTAACATAAATTGAAAACTTGATTTTCTCTAAACTCTGTTTCCTCATATAAAGCACGGTTAGACATACGATGTCTATAACAATTCGACCCATCCTCGGTGGAACTTGCACATGTTTCCAAGTCTTAGACTCTTTCATTATTCTGTCTTTCCTCGGTTCTATGATGTATTGCGTGATGTAATTCAGCAATCATGGATTATACCTCTTAGTACACAAATATTGCCCATCAAGACCAATACGCCTTTCGCCAATATATATCTAAATACGGATATTGTTTTGATAAGCGCACATATTTCGACTAAGTGTGACATGCCATCGACAAATTACGAAAAGTACGCTACAGATTGTTTCAAAACTGTGGCATGACAAAAGCAATTATCGGGCGTACATTCGGAAATTGTCTGATATTTTCGTGTCCAGCGAACAGACAATTTTCTCTCAAGAGGTCATTTTGGTACTTAATTATTATGACAATGATGACTGTTTTGTTTCTAGTCTGAATGTTATTAATTAACATCTTAAATGTGCATTTCATTGTTTTGATTTTTCTTCAATTTTAGAGATTTTGTAGTATTTAGGAAATATTCTTTCGCGATTTTTGTCTCAACACTGTTATCACCATAACAGTATTGAAGGGAAAAAAAACTCGGTATATGGACGTATCGATAGCTGAATGATCGGACAGTCGGATAAAGCAAATAGGTAAGTAAGGAAATGAAAGAACGAATACCAAATTGAATAAAGAACGTAGTAAAAAGAAGACATTGAGCTAAACATCAGCCACAAGAAAAGCAATCCCAAGTTTAATTGGCGATATCTAATAGTATATATAGGTGCGTCTATCTAGGTGCGTCTATCTAGGTGCGTCTATCAAGGCTAGCCAGATTCAATTTATCATCACATAATCTATACGACAATCGGAGCATTCTAATCGAGCGATTTTGAGTATTTAGTTGTCAAGGAACATACAGCAATTAATGATGCAATACATTGCATCTCAAATGTTAGCTCATAATGCGTGACATGTTTAGGAGTACGTATTACTTCCTGAATTGAAAGACAAATTGACGCATAAAACACGCATTCTCAATCAGAGGCAATTATCACTGCTGTCTCTTGCCATCGAGAAGCGCTCCGTGTTGTCAGAAATACCACGCTACCAAAGTCTTCGTTATGTTTGTTTTATAACTGATTCTTCCGCAAGCAGATACCCTGTCTGATAACAGAGATGACAACTAATGGGTTGTAATAACATACCCATCAATACAGAGAATGTACATTTTGCCCGACAGCTTTGTATGCATACTTGTTTTATTAAATATATTAACTGCAAAACGTTTATGATTACCGAACGCTATCATGCAAACTGGTGGCAGTAATATGCCACCATAGATTACTGATAATGTTCGTGTTCATTTCCACCTTTCTGTCCTCGACAAACTTGCTTTCTTAGTTTGTCCTGTATTGCATTCCCTTTTTGTTCAATCCTACCCCCTTAATTCTTTATGGATAATCAGCCAGCCAATTCCTTATAGTCCCAAGCTTATAGATGTTTGCCCTTGCATATTTTCTCGCCTTCTCAACTCCTGTAGTTTTGAGTAAGGATGTTCCACTGCGGACAGGCATTTTGTCTTGGGAATGTGACGTTCACTGTACCATCGTATTACTTCTTTCAGAGAGAAAAAAACGCGGAAGATTCACATCATCAAAATCTCTTTGGAGGGATTAAGGGCGTATAGAAGTCAGATTCTCTTTGAGAAAAACTGATATTTGTGTCTGAGTAACTGTTAAAATTCCTAGACGATGAAATTGACGCTTTTATTGGATGACTAATGAGAGAAACATTTGTTTGAAAAGATTTACATATTTACTCGATTTTATGTTCATTTCAGAGACAAATCTTAAATACGCATTCATCAAAGACTAAAAGACTGACTAGACAAGGATATCATGTTCTCATCAATGATGATTTCTCTAGGTAGGATACTTTTAACGGTACCTTCCATTACTGATTCATCTTGGGACAATATCCTGTGTATGATACTTCTAACGGTACCTTCCATTACTGATTCATGTTGGGACAATATCCTGTGCACAGAGCTAAACATTTCTTACAGCAATTGAAAACCAAAAGAAAGCCGCTAACGACCGAAGATAAAAATGAATTTCGCAGTCTAGTAAGAAATGCTAGATCATTATTACAGACGATGCCTAACATTTAGTTTGGACAATCTTAGATGCTAGAATACAGTCAGACCTCGTTTATCCAACAAGCTTCTATCCCAATACTTGGTATCATCTGAAATCAATATCAGGTCCCGATGTATCTTTGGGTATTCAAAACCATTTATTATTCGAAATATTTTTTTTTTGGACCCGATGAATTCGAACGATCGAAGTCCGACTGTGTTTATAAAAGAAAAACACAACGCGTAACGGGTATTAAAAGTTATATTAAATACCTTCAAAGGATGTTTGCCAAATATTGCTGGGTAACAAAAACGCGCAAGACAAAGTACCTTTGTGTCATGTTGTTTCATTTATGACATTTGTCATTAACAAACGTTCAACTTTTAACCACGTATACAAATGTGTCTATTTAAGACAAGGACGTTTCATTTCGCAAATGGTTTTTCTTCAGCTATTGAAAACATACTCCACAATAATGGAAATATTCAAATGTTGATTGAGCATATGTCAATAGACATGCACTGCTACAATAACTCTGTAATGTTAACCAATGTTGATAATCACATGCGTCTGGGGAAGACTTTTTGTATTGATGGAGACAGTTTAGGTTCATATAACAGATCTGGTTATTTTAGAACTCAGAATTAATTTAATCATTTTTTAAAACTGGACATTTCAAATATACACTGGAACCCCTTTAAACTGGAACCCCTTTAACCCGGACAAATGGTCCGGTCCCAACCTTTTTACTATATAAATCAACCATTTAATCCGGAAACCCCTTAATTCAGGAAACCGGACAAGAATTGTGGCCCGAAATAAACATTTCCGTTATAAATCACCCCTCTAAATCGGACATGAATAAAGTCACAATATTAATTTCACATCCTGCGCAAACCCTTTCGAAGGAAGAGTTTGATACAGAGTACTGTGAGTATCAGAAGAAATGATTTTCGAATGCAATAGGAATTATGTACTGTTTAGTCTCGTGGTCAGCTATGTTATCATGAAACCAAGCTCCGAAGTGTTTCAAAGTTATGACCTCCAGGAATAGGAGTATAGAACTATATATTCTCGAAGTTTTAATTTTCAAACTTTGAAGACGAGCAATAATGCGCGTGAATCATACAACTAATGCCATGAAATATCACAGCAGGGGCTGCACTGAACTAATCAGGTGACACAATATAATTACTCAAACGTCTTTAACACCATCAGTTTAGCCTGATTTACATACTTAACATATAAGCACGTATAATAAAGTCCAATGTGCAGACGACAAATAATTTATACAATGCAAATTCCTCAATAGCGGGAAATCTAGGCAATAAAGTATCTGGACACGTTAATTTGGTCTCGTAAACACACGTCGTCTGCTGTCATGATGTGCACGACCATGAACTATCTATATGACTTTCGCGAAAACAAATCTTATCTTGTTTCTTACCAGTAACCGACTCCAAAGGGACATTTGCAGAACGAACGAACATCCTGTACGTATAGCGTCTGAATGGCCGAAATGCTAATCTTATGTATTTTCGAGTAAACCAGTAGCGTCAATTGCCTATTTGAGATAAATCCATTCAGTTGCGTTGGTAACCGTGTCAGAAGATTAAGAGTCAAACTTGTTACAATCTAAAAGCAGCTGGTAAGCTAATAAGCATATAAACAATATTGATATAGAATTTCTTGCCTGACTCTCAAACAACATTTGAATATAGTTTGCGAGTACGCATCATATCAGTTTTAAATTTATGTTTTAAATGCACCCATGTTCCCTTACGTATGTAGCTTGAGCCTCCTCAAGTGTCTTATGTTTTATGGATTGTTGTTTTCCTGGAGGTCTGTGTGGGGAGGCACTGTCCTATGTATGTGGCGTTCCCTGTAGCAACTTATTCTCTCTCTTTTTTAGACTCTTGGAACAGATTACAAAGATTTTCCTAAATGATATTTGATGAGTTTCCAATAATACTTACACGAGCATACCTTAGTACCATCAAAGTGGTTTTAAACATCAGTATTGTGTGCAAAACGTAATCTTCTGCTTTGACAAAGCACTTTAAGATAATAATTGTGGCAAATGTGTTTTGTTATGAATGATCTTGGAAATTTCGTGTTAATGCATTTTCATTTCGGCGAACAATAAGTCTTTATAGATAACACTGAAGGGTTTTTCCATTGTATTGCAATTGTTCACTGTAGTTATAAACCATGCTCCAATTAGAAATGTGGCTTCCGGTAAATTATCAAACTAATTATACAACTTCTTACTTCAAATATCGATCGGGTAATAGTTTAATTATGGCTCTTGTGACAGCTTGTGTCTTTTCATATTAACATATGGGGTAAATATTGCTTTCTGTTCAAGAAGAGGTTGGAATCCGTACAGCGACGCTCATATACTGCATGTACAAAGCCTTATTTTGTCATTCCTTTATTCTAAGAATACAAACACATTTTCTACTGAACTTCTGTCCGACATGCATACCATGTGTAGAGCTCAAAAACACAACACAAAAGTGTAGATTGTACAAATATCGGCTAAGCATGATCTATGTATATTTACATTCATAAACCAGAAATATCTTGTAAAAAGATGGTGGGCGCAATTCGAAGGTTAAGATTTGTCGCGCAACATAATAAATGCCGAAATATTATGATTGCTGGTCACTCTAAACACAAATTGAATTTGGATAAATTCACCGAAATTCAGTTGATTTCATTAAGGTAACGTACCCTTTATCAAAAGGTTAACCAATCCGCGTCAGGGTTACATACGTTGTTCGGATGAAGTGAACTTGCCTTGGTGGTTAACGTAAGATTTGATTGGTTTGCAAAACACTGATATGCAAAGAGCAAAACCATATTAGTACGGCTGCTCCGAAAAATAAAATACAACAATTGTTCACGTTTGAAGCGACGAACTCTCGCCATGTGTACACTGTTACTTGTCTCAAATGATTTATTATTTACGTATGTAACAATGTCAAGATATAAGGACAACAATGGTAACAATGAAATATCGCTACACGTGAATAGTCGTCTATAGATGACGGAAATGAAAATAGATAGGAATACGACGTCTTTTCCATAAGTTAAATACATACAATACGAAGCTGTTGCAAATATTGATGGTAAAAACGTATGTAAATAAGCAAGTTGAGACTAAACGCCATATACCGAGCGATCGTTCACATATTGTTTGTTTCGAAGTGAATTGCTTTTAAAAAAAATCAGTAAAATTACGCAACAAATAATTGCGTGAATTTGTCATCGATTATGAAACACATGATATTTAATTAAGGGTATTTGTTGGGAATTATTATTCTATTCGGAGAAATAGAGACTGTTTTAAAGTGAAATTTCATATTAAATAGTTATTATCACGGCAGACGACAGCATGAATATGTAAATTTGATTGGTAATATCAAAATATATATGCGTAATTTCTTTTATTTTTATTTTATGTTTCGAATTCTGAAGACTTATTGTATTTGATTCATTTCTGTATTTATTACTGTTGACATATTGTTTGCCGTGACATATGTACCGAATAACAATGACAACTTGGTATGACGGTCGGACGGACATTTATGGTTAAGGTGGTTTTTCCTTCTTTAAAAAGTAGCCCCTAAGTGGAGGATTTTATGTGGTTTTCATATAGAAAACAGCACAAAAAGCCCCTAACCCTAATTTCAGTAACCCGTAAACCCTAAAATATTTGCCCGCACAGACGGACGGAATAAGACTTAATGCATAAGGGGACGAACTGATAAATGAGGAACGATCATCCAAACGGAATGACAATTTCTGCTTATGAATATGAATGAGATAAATAGCTAGATGTCAGGCATGAGACAGCATCGTTGATTGGTTATATCTAACAGTACAAGCTCGAGAAAAGCCAGGTTCAACATATCTTTGCATTATCCATATAAGCGTATTCTGCATTCAAATCGACGGAGTTTGATGAATTAGTTGTCAAGGAAACATAGAGCAATAAAATTGACGTCCAATGCATTAAATGCAAATTTTCGGTAATAAATGCGTAACATGTATAGACAAAATCAATATTACCATCAAGATTTTAATTCAGCAAGATGCAAACTATTGTATCCGAACAGAAAAATAGACATCATATTCAATTAACTACAAACAGAACATCGAATATCTTTGATACGAAATTGTTTCTTCACAAAATATAATTATGCAAAAAGTCCGCATTATTCTGGATCAACCCTCGTATGTTCGCAATGCCAAACGAAAGCATTACTCACAGACACATCTAACAATTATACCACAAATATCACTGAATTGTCTTGACAGCTGCTCCGATTTGGAAGAAATGTTACAGTACATAGACTTTGGTGAAATGTTTGGGATTGGCAGAATTTGAAAACAATCTATCATCTTGAGAGTCTTACAAGAGCCTACTTCTTCATGTATCTAATTCATTATTAATTAGGGATGTCAACAAATGGTACTTTTGGTATTCGAATATTCGGTCAAACTTCCAAACGAATATTCGAACATTTGACCTTCTTGTTTAATAATAATACATTTGAAATTCGAAGTTTAACTTTATGCTTATCAATTTTGTGTTTAAACTGATCACTCAAGCTGTAGAAATTCCCTAGATTACTTATAATTTCAGGGAGTAAGTGTCATCACCAGAGTGTTATATCTCTCTTGCCCCCAAATATACAACATGACATGTCAATTAACACGTGTAGATATTATTTTCATCGTATTCTTTAACAAATCTTGTAATCAGTTCCAAGAGTATAAAATCAAATTATCCTGACAAGTCAGACTAAAGCTATATACCGATATTTGCTATTCCAACAGCAATAGATATTACTTTAAAATTTGATTGCTACATTTCTAGGGATTTATGTAACAATTATGATGTAAGTAACTCATCAGTATTTTCCGAATTAATTTCTATAAATGGTAGTATGTAACTTCGTTAGGCTGATTATCTTTTAGGGCAAATCATAAAATTGTTATATAACATTACAATTGATATGACGCTTATTCACATAAAACTAGATTCAAATGTTGTATGCGAGTCAGGCAAGTAGATCTCTATCAATATTGCTATGCGGTCGTAAGCATTTTATTTCCTTCATTTACTGTTGCAAACCATTTTCATTTAAGTCTTTAGGTAATTTACGGAGATCAGCTGACGTAACCTCGGTTTAGGGAGGTACAGTGGTCGAGGGGTAAAAGCGCCGCACTCCTGATCCGAAGGTCGTGAATTCGAGCCCCGCGATGAACGGGGTACGGTAACAAACTTCACAATCCCTAGATTTGGCGCGAGTTCTGATTGGTAGCCAGGAAGCTGACATCCAGAGTGATTAGTAAAAGTTGTTTGAACTTCACAATCGATATAAAATTAATAAGTTTAAGCTTTTAACCTTGGTTGAATGTTCTTCCAGAATCATTTGTCATGTATTAGCTTATCATGATTGTAAAATATAAAGTTCGTTTTGTAATTCAGAGATACCTTTGGCTAAAACTGTGTGTATATATCTGCTATTTATACTTTATTTCATTTGAAACATGTTCTAAGTCGTATGTATTTTATACTGCGCAGAAATACAATGTACACATTGATTAAAATTAGTAAAATTCGACATGATATTAAAGTAATACAATGCTCAGTTTTTTCATTTGTTAACCTAAATAAACATGAAAAATATATTTCCTATAATTAAAATATCAATAAACATTACATTAAAAAAGAATGAACTCATAATGTATTGGTCCGTATTTGTTGAAGAAAGATGTTTGTACCTCATAAAATTTAAAAAATATTTTTTAACAATCCGGCTATTTTATAAGCTTTGTCTGTTAGTAATATGGTAAAAAATATATCTTCAATCGGTTATACATTGCAACGGTTCTTATTAGAGATGTTTTAGCCAATGTAACAACAAAACTGGATGAAGTCAATTCAAATAGTTTATGTTCAGATGAGCCAGATACGTCTTTAATATGTTGAAATTCGTACGCAATTCCACGGAAATATCCCTGCAGATTTCATGAAATAATATAAGTCAGACTAGAACGACGTGTGTGCCTCATAAAATACGTATCCATGCAAATGAACAACGTTAATGTAATTTAAACTCTTTCTTGTAATTCAGACGTCTTCAAAGTGATAAATGGACAGTGACAGACATATTCGTACGAAAACATATTGACTTCAAAGGAAAGAAACTCGACCTCTTCGATAAGTGGCCGCTACCGCATTCTATGGGAGATGTATCGGAGGTATAACATATCAATATCAGATTCACAGTGAGAAAAGCTGACTGTTTTTGTCCGAGCATATCTAAAAGTTTCCACACGATGTAACCGACGTTCCTAACATTAATACAAGACAAAAATGTCTTTTGAAAAGATGTTTATATGTCTGAGATTAGTTGCCCAATTCATACAAGGATCATACTCAAATAATGTTCTTCGTGATGATCTGAGGGTAGATAATATGTTTGTTAAACCTCTCATCACTGATGCATAAGGCGATGTCTCTGTCAGGCGATTGAACAGCAATGGAAGCTACTTCGTTTTTGCAGACGTCCATAAATATCAAAACTGGTGAAAAAAGAAGTATGCTTTGCCCAGTTTTGTTTCCTTGTTAATGCATTTAAATAGCAACTATGCTGCAAGAGTACAATACGTACACATGTCAGTAAAAAAAAAAAGATATCTTGACAAAAGATGGTCGTCGCAATTTGAAGGTTTAGATTTGTTAAAATGGCGAGATGTTACGATTGCTGGTAAATCCTGATCCAAATGGATTTCGGAAATTTCTACAAAATTCATTGGGTTTCAGTAAGGTAACGTACCCTTTATTGGAAGGTTAACCAATCAGTTGTTCGGTTGAAGAGAAATTGCCTTAGTGGTTAATGTAAGATTTGATTGGTTTACACAACACTGATATACATATAACAAAACCATGTTAGTACGGCTGCGCCTATAACCATACGATGTAGATAATTGAACTTGATTTGCCATTTGCATACATTCAAAGGCCACTTCTCGTCTTCTTGTCTAAACAAATTGTGAAACCATGCACTACAAGTATAATGGAATTATTCAAATGTTGATTTTGCATATATCTGTCGACACGCCATATTGCTATAACTTTGAATTGTATGTGGGCAATGTTAGACACTCACGGGCGTCTAGGTGTAACTGGTGTTTCCATTAATGCCATTCAATAGTTATATTTGGATTTAATGTGATATTTGATTATTTCGAAATTCCGAAGTAATTTAGTTTTTGTTTAAAAAGGGGTAAATTTCAAATTAAAAAAAACCAACTAATATTACAGATAAGTAATGAAAAATAATCTAATATTCAAGAAATGATAGCTCCTTACAATCTGCGGATTAGCTAAAAAGTGCTTAAAAATATCAAATAGCAAAGATTTATTTCAGAAATTCGAAGTGGGAGTCATACACTGTCACTGCCTATTCACAAGCGCCACTCGGCTTTTCTCCGATAATTTGTTTGGCTTTTGTCCCTTTATTCTTTGTAATTGGTTACATGTATATTGTATTTATCTGTCATCTTATGCTTCGGAGTGGCAGTGCACTTGTTTGTGGCATTTCCTGCTTGACTTGGTTATATGTTTATACACAATCAACATCAATGAACAAATTTGCATAATCACATCAAAAGTGTCTGCTAACCGTGGTGATAGTAGACTATTTAAATAAGTGCTGAAACTGTATACAAACTCTACGAGAAACAACTTAAGGAAAGCGGAGGACGATAGTCGCCATCATCAATACGTCTCACAGTAAGGTTTATGTTTTCGAAAACATACATAACCGAGTTCTAATCCGCAGAACTGTCGGACGTATTTACGGATCCTCTGTAATTTGAAGCATCTATGACTAAATTTAATGTAACATTCGATTCCGTTTGTCATGTAAAATATTATATGATATAGAATACCTTTCAAAAGTCCAGACATTAATATGATTTTCATTTCATTTGGAACGACAAGTGAAATTTGTCTGCCAAAATTGTAAGTTTTACGATAATGTACAGGAGATATTTAATGGTGATGGTAACGTTGGTGGTAAGGAAGCGAAGTCAATGCATATATTATAAATGGATATATTACATGGGTGGTCTGATGCCAAAGTGAACTAAGCCTCACATAGGTCATTTTGAGAAATTTGACTTTAATGTATTTTGAATTCTCTATATAAGACGATAATTTCTAGACAACATATGCAGTATTCATGCTGTTATTTGGTGATATAGCAATAGAGTGTTATATACATGTAGTTCCAAATGATATTTATTATGGCAAAATGGGATTTTGTGGGATAGTTCATTTTGGCATGCATACTTGAAACTGTTCAGTCAGGCTAAGTAACTAAATAGAACCTATAGTAGATGTTGGTTAGTACACCTATTCAAGATCTCCTTCTATAGATGTCTTAGAAAGCTGGAAACTATACTAAAATAAAAATCCCTCTTTGAACAGTAAAAAGGAGAAGATAAGTCAATCTTCTTGAAGATGTGGTTTAGTTCACTTTGGCATTAAACCACCCATATGATGATCCATGCAACATAAGTACATAGTGAATGAAGATATTTGTAAACCTCCCTAAAATTGTTTATTTGGGTACATTACAAGGCACAAACGTGTGTAGACCTATACTTGCAGATAACTAAAGAGACGCCATAGGGTTTTGTTTTGGACAAATAAGTGACGATTTTGAAATCAAAATTGCAGCCAAAATGTAATTGAAATCAGTATCTGAAAAGTTGACGCTTTTAATTAACTGTTTAAATTTAAAACATTTCTGAAGCTAATAGAATGTCATGTTTAAATTATTTAGAGAAAAACAAATCACCTAAATAATGTGAAACTGTTCTCACCGTTTCGTCATTTGAAAAGCCGCTTATGTGCTAATCTTGATTATCTTGTTTAAATGTGACTGGAAACACATAAATCGTTGTTATTCTCAGAGTTATCTTAAATCTAGACATGCAGCTGATAAAGAAGACGATTATGAAATGCCGCACACAAAGCAAGCTGCCACCGCAGAACATGTTGTGCGAACATTATTAAATGTCACCAGTTGTCATTTAAATGAATGTGAATGTTAACTGCCCAAATTCATCATTGATGCAATTTGTTTTGAAATCTAGAATGCAGCATAAATTGACTGAAAATGAAATCATCAAATATTTAGAGTCCTACAGGAGTTGGAAAAATGCTCAGTTTTTCTGTCTTCATTTGAGTTTCTTAAGACACTAGTCATTTTTATTTGAATAATATTATGCCAAAGTCTTGCTAGAAAGTTACCTTGAAATGATGTTACATAGGTACGCAGCTTGTTCCCGATCTCCGGAAACATTCCTCATACCATAAGGGCCCGTATTTACAAACAATTTAGGACTGAAACTCAGACTTAAGACTTCCGTTTTCATTAAATCGAAACGAACAAAATTGTATCTGAATAGTTGTTATTACCCACTCTACACTTAAGATGATGTTGGCATTGCAATAACAACGTAAGAGAAAATATAACACTTCACATTTTGAAGTCTGAGTTCTAGTCTTAAAATGTTTGTGAATAAAGCTTCAGACAAGGTACGTGGCAAACTTAATAAATTGATGTGCAATAGCGTTTATGAAATGAAAATGGCCAAGTAAAATTTCACTACATGTTGGCGGGAAACTACACCATTATCGGTTACACACGTTCACACAATTTCGGCTAGGCACACCGTAGCATGCACGGAGGCAACCCCAGTAAGTGTGTCGTGTTTAACACAAGAGAAAACATTTGGATAATAGTAAAGCCTCAAACAAAAGCTGAAAAGACCATGCCCTTAACAAAGATGCAACAAGTTTGCTAATGTTATCAACCACGGCTTATTTTCTATGTTTCTTAAGGAATTCAATATACGTAACTATATAATTGTATAAAGCTTGCTTCTCCCACAACATGGAAGTTCATTGTAATGATGGATTTGTACCAAATGTTGTAACATAGAGTAATTCAATATACAACATTAGCATACGTTCAGCGTAACCAACCACGTGGTCGCCAATTTCCGTTATTTCTTTTGATCCAAAGACCATCAAACAATTTCATATCCGACACATAGTTATGTTCCGTTGCAAACAAAGAATACGTCCAAGCCAATCAAGAATTCCCAAGATTATCAAATTATTCTGAAGTCCGTACGGCATTTTTATCATTCCATTATTCACAAAATGTACGGTCGCGTGGTTAAAGAGAAGGAATAAGTTGCTACATACATAAGACAGTGCCTCCAAACACAGACCTCCGGGAAAACAACAATCCATAAAACATAAGACACTTGAGGTTAAACCACATAAAGCACTCAAAAAAATGCATTTAAAATAAAGGCATGACATACATGTATTTGTGTGGCACAACATTTCAGCGTACATGTCTCTAGTAAAGATATAACTAACTTTCAACATCAATGTCTGACGACTGACACCACAACATAAGTCGCATTGGGACATATTAACACATAACGCTTATGTTGTGGTGACAATGATTTCTAGGTGTGAACTATTCCGCCATTTTATTCTGTCTGATTACAAATAACTTCCAAAATTAAGCGGTATAGCGGGAAGTATTAGCGCAAATCGTAGTCTGCCGACCGTATCTAGATTATGTGAAGACCAAAGGTAATTATAGGGCGGTCAAAGTGTTTGATGTACTTACCAGTGGTCACTTTGGTACTCATCACTTTTTTATAATTTCGGAAAAGAGAGAGAATAAGTTGTGTGTGGAGGCACTGTCTTATGTACATGGCATTCCCTGTAGCAACTTGTTATCTGTCTTATATGTTGGAAATTGATAACCTAGTGTTTTGTGTGCTGATATTTCCCTGTGATTTGTTTGAAGATGTCCTGTCTTGGGATTGTGGCGTCCCTGTATTAACTTTATCCACCCTTCATTGTAGTAGTTATAAACACACAACTGAAAACCTTACTTAAAAAACCGATGCACTCAATAAAACGAAAACGTTTGATATGAATGGATAGTTGGATGGAAGGAGAGATCCAGGAACGATATGTGGAATACACAAAGGCACGAATTGCATGAATCTGGTTTACCATCAGACCTGAGAGAAGCAATTAATCTTTCGCTGGTGATAATCTAACATAATATTAAGCGTTGTTTACAAGACCTGCAATATTCAACATGGCTTTGCATTATCCCCCTGACAACCCAAGAATTCTCTTCGAACAATTTTGATTAATTATTTATCAAGGAAACATAGAAATACAATTTTATCTATAAAAAAGTGAAACATGCCTATACATTATTTCCTCGTAAAGTAAATCTAATTACTTCTTGACAGAATCAAGATCACGATTAAAAGTTGAAGTCAGTCAAATGCGGACTGAAATTTCCCTACAGGCTCTAGGTTTCAGCACAACATACAGTCAACAAAACCTTGCTGAGAACGTGAGTTGGCATTGAATATCATCTCCATGAGCTTGATTCCTTAAGAATATGGTTGCAATGCTTAATGAAGACAATTTGATGCATATCACGCGGACATTCTTTATCACATCAATAAGACATGTATCTCACTATAAAGCGTCGCCCGATGATGTTAGAGATACCACTACGCATGCAAGAATAGATTTGATGAATTCTATGGTTATAGCGGCGTTTTTGACAGTATGTTCAGCTTCTTTGTTTTTCTTACGAGTTCTAACTATATTTGCTGTATATCAGAGATGAAGACGAATTGTTTATGAGTATCTTTCCACCATTAGAGAGAATATTCGTTGTGGCTTACTGCCATACTGCTGTATTTGCTAAGTATGTTTATTTAATTGTTATTTAATTATAGGTCTACCCGATCCAAAACAGAAAATAGTGAAAGATATTCAAAATTTGTTATTCAAATTTATATGGAATAATGCCCAATATAAAATCGAACTATTATGAGTTAGGACACTACAAACGGAGGAATCAAAACATTAAATTTATATCATTTTATACAAGCTTTGAAACTAATCAAGTTAAGACTTTGTTTTAAAAATAGAGGTAATTATTGGCATATAATTAGCACAATATGTCCATTCTACGAATAGTTTTGAAATTTTGGAGCAGATTTTGTCAAACGTAAAATCGTGAATATCCAAAATGATTTCTGGCAAAAACGTTTGGAAACTCACACTGTTAACTCTTGGCATGAATTTCTATAAATGCCAGTTTGGCATAATGTCAATTTCAAAATTGAAAGTATCTGACGACTATGTGTCTTCTACAATTTGAAGTAAATTTTGGAATTCATCTATACACTTGTAATAAACTTTATGATCGATGTAGTCTTGTTATTTAGACATTACTAGTTATTTCAAATACGATATTATGTATATTGGCAGTAAATTTACTTAAATGTTATATAATTCAGATAGAACTACGCAACATTTGTAAAGGGGTGATAAAGTTGATACAGGCAAGACAACACTTCCCACACAGATCCTAGAGAAATTCAGCACATCTAACACTAAGAGTTGAGAATGTGTAAAGGCAACATCTGGAAACGTCAGCTGGTGTGATAACATGAAATATTCTCGACCATTTAGTGCCAGTGACCATACAAATTCACTGTCTTCCCGTCATTGAGACATCTTTCACGGATAACAGACACCATTTTGTTAAGGAACTGGGAACCGTAGACGTGTTGAACATAATAACTCCCAATCATTCTCTTAGACGTACGTCTGTGGTGAAAACGAACCACCGTTCTTAATTAATACTTAGTATCAAGTCAAATATTTCAATTTGAACTCGCCTCCAAATCTATGCGATAAACCGTACATAAATAAGAAGGCATAGAAGTGCGCCTGAAATTGTGTTACTACGAGCCAAATTGCTTGGCATCAACAGGGATAATGCTAAAGCACTGTTGATTAAAAATGGCGCAGAAAAGACGAACCGTTGGAAGGAAATGCGTCTTGATAAACGGAGGCTCGGGACCGACAAATGGCTGGTTCTTTCATGGTGTGAGTGTATCTGTTAATTACGCATTGGATGAAGTATTTACTTCTTGACTTGTCCTGTAATCTTTTCCATCCATTAATCCTTCACTTTTTGTCCTCTTTGATTCTCCTAGTTATTTCTTATGGTTTTCCAGGTCTGTGTGGGGAGGCACTGTCTTATGTATGTGGCGTTCTCTGTAGCAACTTATTCCTTCTCTTTCATGGGAACAAAGCCTCGGGACCGATAAATGGCTAGTTCTATGATTGTGTAAGTGTATCTATAAATACGCAATGGATGAAGTATTGACTTCATGGGAACAAATACTCCAACTATCCATTCCTTTGATACTTAATCGATGGTTAAATGGGTTGTAAATAAATCCTGTTAAAAAATTGTTAACGCTTGTATGACAGTACGTGTCAACAATCTAAGATGATATAATTTACACTTCAACAAATGACAAATGAGAAAAAACATTTTGAACAGATCTTTATATTCATTCGCCTATTTTCCCACTCGAGACATAAATCTTGATATCGCATTCATCAATGAATTAGCAACTGTCCAGACGAGAATCCCGTTCCTATCATGTTCTCAAAGATTGGTTCTTCTGAATACAATATTATTATATAACCCCATATCGGGAAATGATTGGTTGCTGGCGGCCGAAACTATGGTATCACTTGGAAACAAAATAAGGCTAGTAATCCGAGAACTGCACAGAAGCAAAATATTTCTGCCAGTAAAACAGTACCAAAAGCTCCATTTCGAGGGTTCAGTGCAAGACTATCATAACTCCTATGAATATATATAGGAGTCAGTATAGTCTTGTACTGAACCCTCGATTTGTAACTTGCTTTTTAAATACAGTGATATTCGCATTTATCGGCGCCAAGCGATCCCCTGACATTAGTGATTTTTGCAGTGGTATTTAGTTAACATTCGTTCTTTCATGGTTGAACGACGCTACTGTCACGTGGTCAGTCGTATGACCGAACATTATTCAGTATTGACAAAATATAAATGAATAGTTTATTGGCAAAGTTCACATTTGAATCGTCTTCCAAATACGAGTTCAGAATTCACGACTAGAGTCACACAAGCCATGTCTGTGTGACATTTTAATCTTTCTAGTCGGACGGTTTTGATTAATTAGTTGTCAAGGCAGCAAAAGCCGCTAAAAGGACGAATATTATATTTCTAATGCATTAAATGCAAATTTTCGCTATTAAATGTGCAAAAGAATTTCGCGTTCGAGTTTCCTCATAATGGAAAGTTATTATTTATGACAGAACCCACTTCATCAATCTAATCTTAAATTTTGCAAAAAGCAAGCTGAGGTTACAATAAAGTTTGAATATTCAACAGTATGTTCAATTTCCAAGATCAGATGTTTTAGTCATACAGTGCACAGTCAAAGACGTTTAAATGTACACGAAAATGCAATTCTTTCAGCGATGAGAGTGTGTGGTGTATTGTGTTCAGTCCAATCAAATTCATACACATTTCCGTCTAAAGATCAATACCATGAATTAAGGTGAATTCATGAACTTAACTCGGAGGTAAACAACACAATGGTCCAACTATCAAGATGAATTAAACCTGTTTTTTATGTCGAATTGGAATGAACATGAGCATTGAAATCGGACATGAACATATTAAAAAGAAATTCCAATTGATTGAGTAGTTTTAAACGCATTTATTCGACAGGCAATACCGACGTGGTATGTCTCAATAGGTCTAAATATATATCGGTATAGTTTTGTATTATTATTTCAACGTTTGTATTAACAGTTTGTATTTAACACTAATAACATTTCACTTAATTCACTAAAGTGGCCTCAACCGTTTGCAAAAAGAGAAGGAATAAGTTGCTAACGCCACATACATAAGACAGTGCCTCCCCACACAGACCTCTGGGAAAACTCCGACAAGCAGTAATAAACCATTTTGTATAAAAGTACCTAACCCTAACCCTAACCTAACCCCCAAACATGTCAAGAATGAATACATCAGTAGACGTGATATTAATCAAGGGACTAAAAATATGAGAAGTATTACCGAAGTGATATGATGTAATATGATGTATATGTCGTGACCTTTTTCAACATAGCATTTCGTAGTTGCAGTGTTGAATACCAAATACATGGTCTATTATTACAAAAATGAAATAAACACATCGAGCAATAACACAGAGTGCTCAGACACCCCAACAATACATACATGCACAAATGCAAGAAAGTCACAGACACCCCAACAATGCATACAGACACAAAGGCAAGAAAGTCACAGACACCCCAACAATACATACATGCACAAAGGCAAGGAAGTCACAGACACCCCAACAATACATGCAGACACAAAGGCAAGAAAGTCACAGACACCCCAACAGCACATTCAGGCACCAACAGCAAGTAGAGGCACAAAGGCAAGAAAGACACAGACCAGAACATAAATTATGTAAGAAAATACAAGCACTTCTTCGGAATGGTCAGTGGCAAAACACCACTCGGGGGTTAAACCTAATAAATTCACCCTTTACACAAATCTGATCCTGGTCAAGTCAGTTGTCTTAAATTGACGGAAGAAGTTTTTTGCTGAAATACACTTTGTTTGACAGTGGTATGTGATTGTCTTAATCAAGAGTACTTAGCACATTCTGATTACAAGACGAAATGCATAATGTGTGTACGTCTTAAAGTTTCAGGATCGGAGGAATCTCAATTGCACTATTTCTGATAAAATTGCTTTTTGTCGTCAAATTCCACTAAAACTACACAATTTAAAAGCCTCACAAAATCTTAGCGAGGTGTTAATGAAATTCGAAGACATATTCTGATTCTATTTGTGATAACATTTTGGTTTTATGACCGATTAAATGTCTATTTGGAAACGATGTAATTGATATTTCGCGCTGATGATGGTTGAAAAAAAACTCAGTTTCAACCAGAATGATATTTATGAGATCATTTTAACCATCAGACTCACGTAAAGGATCAGCTCGCAGTGCTTTGAATCCAATACCAATACATTCACAGACATCAAAATACGGTAGTTGGCAATCGGTGAAATGAGTGTAAATCTCCTCTTTAAATGACATTATTGTAACTAGATTGAGTTAGTTCTTTTTTAAGGTAGCTCGAGATGACATGTTGATTTGTCAATTTAAAACATCTTCTTATTGATCGCTGATAGATTACAAAATATTTTTTTCCTGCTCAATATCATCTTGTTATAGAGCGCGAGTCTGCAAATCCAGCCACCAGTTAAAAACCGCGGCAACATTTGTTGATTTGTTTTTGGTGATATAAGACCTACCAGACAATTTCCTTTATCATCCAAATTATATCGAGGAATTGTAATACGCTTGCGGAAAGAACGACAATTGAAAGATATCTTGTATCCTCTTCTCATTTTAACCCTGTCTTCTCATGATAATTTGTATTGGTATCAATAGGATATAGATATAACACTATGTCCGTTACTTTAATCCCTCTACGGATTATATAATATGACTTTCTTGTAAAAGAATTTGTAATACTTCATTTGCTGTCTCGTCTTTGGTTAAATTGTACACTAGGCAATGCATAGACGCTATGATCTTGCGATTATGTCGACATCTTTGCCAAGATTAGTAGGTGTATTATGGACTCCAAAAAGCCAATTAAGTACACATAAGTAAATTCCCTCTCCGGACATACGTTCTGGAATATGGTGAATGTATGATACACAATCGATATCCTCAGAAAGAACCAACTGAAAAAGATGTTGCTTCTCTTTGACAACGGTCATAACTTACAGTATCTATTACAGAAAGCGCAAGACCATGTCTCATACATCAACTACACCATCGGCATTTGCTGAGATAATGTTGACTGCTCTGTGAACATGAATTATTTTCTTCAGCATTAACACAAATGGAAAACTAGTCGCAGAACTATCTGCACGTTTGTCACTTCTAAGGAACATATTTCTCATCAGATTTTATAAACCAAATATATTACTGTCGAAGAAAGTTTTTTTTACTGAAACAAAAAATAAATACACTTTAGACTTCATGTTCATAATATGTTCTCCCCACTTGTGTCTATTGTTGCATGCTACTTGACCTTTCCTCTGATGTATTCCATTCATTAAATCCCCCCCCCCCCGTTTGTCCACTTTGATTCTCCTAGTTATTATTTATGGTCGGCCTGGCCATTCCTTGCGTCCCCGATCCTTTACGTTTGTACCCTGTGCCTCCTCAAATGCATTATTGACTGTTATGTGTGTTTATTTATATAAAGAAGTGAACGTCCGGATTTACAAAAAAATATCTGATTTTATTTTGGTGTTATGAAATACGAAAAATGAAAGCAATATGTTTTTTGGGATTCAAAATCTCAATTTGATTATTCGCACAAGATTCAATAAAACTATTGTCTTGATTTATGTACAAATGCGTTTTCTATGAAACCTTATTCCCAATTTAAGCACACAAACAATCTTCTCTTCTTGTTTTATACATCGCATTGAAGTATTTCATGGAGCATGTGGAAAATAATTCAGCAATAGTTAAACAATTCCAATTTCTCTGATAATCTCTAAGGGTATAAATGCTTTTACATGATGGTTTTGTGCATAAAAGTCTCACGAAAGTTAAAACGCAACATCGTTCGTATGTTCTGTATGCTTGTATCCTTAAAATAAATTACATGTATGTTCAATAATTCGAAAAAAAAATAGTTTCTATACTCAGTAAATTCATTTCTAATTCCATTTTATTACTTTTGAAACTCATTTTGTACGAAAATATGTGTCGATTGTCATGAAATTTAGCTAACACGTTGCAAACACATGCAATAGCGTGTCAAATATTGTTCTTGTATCCTAAAGAGTTAGTCAGTGAAAATTTAGAATTCCTACACTGTGTGTTGTTAAATGTACGGAGTATATTGTAATGTTATATTATACCCTTCAAGTAATCTATCGCTAAATTTTTGTTCATCTATTAACCTAAAAAACACAAAAAATAATATATCATATTGTTAAAAGATCAATAAACATGCATTAACAAAGAATGAATTCATAATTTATTGATCCGTATTTGTTGAAGAAAGATGTTTGTCTGTTTAACACTATGGTGAAAAATATGTTTTCAATCGGTAATACTTTGCAAAGTTTCTTATTAGAGATATTTTAGCCAATGTAATAACAATACTGTATGACGCCAATTCGAACATTTTATGTTCAGATGCGCCAGAAACATCGTTAAAAGTTTTGCTGTTAAGAATTTGATCTTGATGACTGATTGATAATATATCAAGTGACACAATTCAAAGATGATCCGTTTGTCTAATTTAACGACCTCCCGTGACACCGTAAGCATAGATATGAAAGAAAGAGAATAAGTTGCTACAGTGAACGCTACATACATAAGACAGTGCCTCCCCACACAGACCTCTGGGGAAAACAATAATCCATAAAACATAAGGAACAAAAAATAATATCACCACAAACTTTGAAAACCTGGATCATATTTGATAAATCGACGATGCGATATGAAATGCGATGTAACACGCCGAAGCAATATTAATATTTATGGAAATAAACGAGTACTTTCAACTGAATCTATGACAGAAACATGAAAGTCGAAAAGTATAAGTCATAAACAGTATGACGAGCGGAAGAGATATACCATGATTGATCGAAGAAAGCTTAAAATGCGCATAAACACGCAAATCATTAACCACAACAGAAAGGATAAGGATTATTTTATTGTGTTCTTTCATATGGACAACATTTTCCAAGAACTAATCGCAGATAAATAACGTGAAGCAGATGCAGACGATAATTGAGATGACGAAAATCTCTCAAACTGTCTATACAAGCCCACGCTAAAAGTATAAGATGGTTCGTTAAAGTGTTTCAAGATAAGTTTATATACAATCAGACCTTGTTTAGTCGACAACCTTCTATCCGAATACTTGGTATGATCCGAAATATATGTCAAATCCCGATGTATCTTCTTATACACGTCAAATTGAAATGGGCTATTCGAAAGCACATGTTATTCGAAATAAAAAAGATGGACCGAATGAACGAGGTCCGACTGTAATATAATTGTATACATATTTGATGAAATATCTGGACAATTCGATTACAAAAAAACAGGCAACTTTCGTTGTGATCAGGAATTCGTGCTTGACCAGTTTTTATTTCGTCATCATCGGAGACGTCAATCAGAAAGAAATGTAGATAGTTTAGTTATAATGCATCGAGCGCGAGTATATACATCATCTAATATCGGGGGGGGGGGGGGGGAATGTCATAGAAAACAACAAATGTCGAATTATTCTTGATTTATTTCAGCAAACAAAGAAACAATCATTTCTGAGAGTTGTTTGGTCTGATGACGTAATCGCATTTTCGTCACTTCAGTAGAGTGATTGCACAAAGCATTTTAACCTAACAATTTTAGTGAAAACAAAGCATTTAATAACATTAAATCTAGGCTAATGTCCTCTCTGAAATACAAAAACTTAAACTGTCACTGAGAACAAATAAAACTGCTCTCGGCGATCCTTTGTTTGTTTTTTCAATAACTAAAACATCGCTTTATCTGGCGCCTTTTCCATTGGATAGTGCTACCAAGCCTGTACAGAGTACTTTCAAGAAAAAGATTACGATATATTCTTCAGCGGATAGTGCCTATATTCAGGTTCATATGTACCGTCTTCCTTGGCCGAGTAGTGAAGGCATCCGACTTGGGAGGGGGAGGTCGAAGGTTCGTATCCAGGTAGCGGTCAGTTCTGATATGGTCGGTTGGTGAGCCGCCAGCTAGTTAAATAATTGTTACCGTGCGCCTATCTGCCTGATGCCTGGCATTAAAAGATATGACTCGGGAAGTAAATGTGATCAGAAAGTAGGTGTCTCATAAGTCAGAAATGACTGGTCCGTTAAATAGGGGTGAGACTATAATAAACAAACAATTATAATGTACCATTATGTACATGTATTCAAAAGAATACTACTACAATGTACAGAAGTCGTTTTATGAATGCATAAATAGCTATAGTAAGCACACTGTATGAAATCTGGAACGGTACATTGGCATTTGATTAAAATCAAATTAATTAAATCTCACTATCCTAAAGAAAATTGCATCATTTTATTGGAAACACCATCTTGATGTCATAGAATCCATTAAGCTCAGCTACAATAAAACACTTGATATTGATGTAAGTCGGTGAGCGGTAAACCAGGATGTGATTGACACTACAGCAATGTTACAAAGCCGACGTCTCATGTGTGCATGTGTGGTGTATATCAGATGAAATCATTGCAAAGCGAGAGATAGAAACTCAAATAAGTGCTGCATTACAAATGTGTTAGTTTTGTTGGTGTGAAATAAGTGCTTAAGTGCCCTCTTCACTGTTTGTTTTGTCCTCTTTGATTCTCCTAGTTATTCCTTATGGTCTGCAAGGCCATGTCTTGTGCCTCTGCTCCCTAATGTTTGTACCCTTTAACCTCATCAAGTGCCTTATGTTTGATGGATTGTTATTTTCCCGGAGGTCTGTGTGGGGGAGACACTGTCTTATGTATGTGGCGTTCACTGTAGCAACTGATTCCTTCTTTTTTTACTCTATTGCGGAAATTTACACCAGTAGAGTTCACAAAAGCTTTGAAATCTGCACGTAAAACTATTCGAGCAAAAATGACATTAAGAAGTCGGCACGATCCGTATTGTCATCGGAAAGAGTATGAAGTATAGGTATACATGAAATGTATTACATAAGCCACGAAGACTGGTTGTAAAATACAATCAAATCACCACGGTGTAGTATGAATTAAGTGCGTCCCTGTTGTATTGTGATGTTGGATTTTAATATCTTCATTTAAGATGCTTAGAAATTCAATTAGCGTATTGGAATAACTTCTCACAAATACGACTACCTTTAGAGGTCTTATTTCCAGATCAACATCAATGTACTGTAATGATGTCATTTTCGGTTTTATTTTTTCGGCTCAGCCGTAAAACTTACATGACTTTGCAATTTGCATATCAGTGTTGTGCAAATCAATCAAATCTTACATTTACCACTAAAATAACTTCTCTCCAACCGAACAACGCTTGTAACGTTAACACTGATTAGTTAACCTTTCGATAAAGGGTTCGTTACCTTACTAGAATCCACTGAATATTTCGGTGAATTTACCTAAATCCATTTTGGATCTGGAGTAACCAGCAGTCGTAACATTTCGGCATTTTATCTTAACATTTAAATGTTAACCTTAAAATTACGCCGACCATCTTTTTTGAAGACACTTCTTGTTTCAAAATATAATTATACTCTTTAAATGTATAAAAGATGGTGTTGAGTTGAATTTTCTTGAACTTTAAAACTACTTGAAAGAGTAGTTAATGGAACAATTATATTTCAATAATCATACAAAATGTTTGTTCGTAAATGTTTGTTCCTTATGGTCTGCCAGGCTATTCATTGTGCCTCTGTTTCCTAACGTATGAACCCTTTATACTTTCTCTTTACATGATAGGTCAATCAGGAATTATAATGTAAAGCAAGCATCACTGAAATGCGTGAATGGGACCAAATGTTCATACCATTAAATTCTTGTATTTCAGAATTCCAGTAAACGGTCTAGCTTAACACAAAACCCGACCCAGTCATTGCGTTCCGAATGTTGTATTGTTGTGCAACTATTAAGTTTCTTCATTTACCGATTTTTTATGTTCCTCAAAACTTGACTTTATTAAATCCTTTCCTTTGTTTTCAAAAACCCGAATGCTCGAGTTATCGTGGAATCCAACTGGTGTCACGGGTCAAGTAAATCATTATATTAATGCCAAGATGGCTGGTTTGTCACGAATATATTGAACACTGTTATTTCTCTAAGGGTTTATATTTCCCGCTTGGCGCACAGTTGCCGTGGAAACGTATTAAGCTGGGTTGATATGTTTCAAGCTCTATGGTTCTAACTAGAATGTTGCTTTTACACAAAGATTTAAAAGTAAATGATACGCCAAGGTGGATCGCTTATGTAAGAACTAAGTTTGTCATTTTTGCATTTCTTTCACACAGGTCGTGTAAGTCAATTATTCAAATCACCAAGAATAATAATAAAGCGAGTATGAACAACAACAACTTAGTAAAATATCTTCATAAATTTATAATATATACATAATTATTTATTCTGTTGATGACGGTATATTTTATGTACGCGATATTGAGTATTTTAATTATTTCTGTTGATAAGTTTTAGGAGACCAAGCAAGCTGTTTGCTCCGTATGATCACTTCGTTTTCATATTGCCATATGGGTCAAATCCTGGAAGTCGCATCACTTCAAGAAGAGATTGGAAATCGTACAGCGGCGCTCAAATATAGTGTGTTATATACGTCACTTAGACAGCATGAAACCATCGGTGTGATATGAAATCAAATAAGAACTGTGAATATTGAATTATTGTCCCTGCTCCATACTAATCTCGTATTTTAATATTTTTCATTGAGGATGTTCTGAAACCCACTTGTAGATGTATCTTTGTGTCACAAAAACGTGGAATCTAGGTCATATTGCAAGGTTTTTCTCTGACTAAATGCCTGTCGATGTCAATTTATTTTAATATTCTCTTAAAGCGTTTAAGGCAAATCCTGATATGAATAAATTGTAAAGGAATAAAAACAAAATGTGACAGTGATTGCGAACAAGTGCTCGAATCACATATATTCTCATTGCTTTTCTGCTTTAAATGGTTTGATGGCCACTAATGTCACCGTTGAAATTTCAAGTTATATGTATATATTCACTCAAGTCTTTCCTCGTGAACGAGTGTCAATTCATTTTACTTAGACACATCAACTAGGACACTGAACCTGCGAATTTCATTCTGGAATATTATATAAGCGCCACTGTACAGTTTATCAACCAGACGTCGCCATCTACTGACATGAAACAATATTTGTCCAATATGTCAATACGAAAACGAAATCAAGCATTGACAAAATATTTTAGACGAATGTCACCTAAGGTTCTCTAATTTATTTAGGTAAACATTTATGTGTGTCAAGCGTTTAGTCTTTCCAAAACGTCTGTCGACAATGGAAGAACGCAGTAATCCAAAATGATGATAGATCGATTCTAACAACTCATTTAGCGGACTGAATGTATTGATAGATATGTAGTGATACTTTGTCTTTCCTCCAACAACAATTAATCTTTTCTACGCCCGATACATCTTGACTATTTGTTTATAAAGACCTCTCTGTTTTAGTTTTTATTAGTGTCATTTATGCAATAGACTAATTGTTTATTAGATGCCTTGCGACCTGACAGCTCACGTAATTGTCTAGAGACTACACTCGCCTATGGAAGGAGAATCCGGGACATTTACTATTCTAAATCTTTATCATACCAGTTATATATTATTCTAGGACTTTCGAAAATATTATATTCATGTCCATCGGCGCGAATACTATTTGTAACGTTGCGTTTGAATTGAATAATCATAAAATACAAATATTAAAACGCATTGTGGTCTATAAAAGATACTATGTATGTGGTTAATGTCTGTGTAACCATGTAGGATTTTAGAGTTATTGACTAAAATGCTATACAAACTTTACTGTTTCTGTTTTGATAAACGATTCGGCATGACAATAACTTTAAAAGTGATCTCGGAATTTAAGACGTATCAATCGAATGCGGAGTTATGAGTCATTAAAATGCTGTAACAATGTTACTGTTTCGATTTTGATAAATGATTCGGCATGACAATAACTTTAAAAGTGATCTCGGAATTTTAGAGTTATTGACTAAACGTACTAATCGAATGTAAAGTTAGGAGTCATTAAAATGCTATCAAATACTTTACTGTTCAGTACGTATAAAGAAATAATTCTGATAAACGATACGGTATGACAATAAATCCTGGAAACATTCCATATCTTTATATTATTTATTTGATGGTGTTAAACATTCTAGATATATCCCATTCAGAGCACATCAGAATAATTAAGCTTTGTGTTTGGAGCTTTGGGTCCCGTAAAACATTATTAATACCGCAATAGCAAGTTTGCCACGAATGTAATCAGAGGAATTAACGATATCGTTCCTCTAGGAGATTATTTCTCCACCAGGGGGCGCCAGGGGGCGCGATTTCGATGGAAATATATTTAGCAATGCGTAGATGCGACACCCTGCATGGATATAGGTGAAAAGTATTTTCAAATTTAGTATCTCAATTGTTAAGTATGTGTCATTCTCGTGAGATTTTTGGCCCAAATGACATACGAACTATCTGAGCGAATTTGAGTTATTAACATTTCTGAATACAGGGATATTTGTAGGTCACTACAAAACAAAATTGTTTGAAAACGACATTTTTTTTCAGGGAATTACAGCACTTTAAATATGGTCATCAAGACTGCAAGCAATTCTTTGTTTCACAATGTTAATACAGTAAATATGTTTTCCGATACAATACTTTTTTAAAATTATATATTTGTTATTCTTTTCCATTAAGAAAATGGGCCGTCTCAATGTTTACTGATAATTGTTTTGCATTTGCTCGCTGCTGATTCATAAATCTTTTACCGAAATGTTTAAATTAATGTTGGAATTGATGTGAAAACATGACACCATAATGTGAAAACATGGCGTCATCTTTATTGCATTTTTCTCAGAAACGAAGCTCAGTGCATTTGGGTCAAAACTCTCAGAGACTGTCATGTTATGTGAAAAATCCATCAAGTATTCTGGAAACGAAGCATGTGATTAGGACACCGACTTTGTATGATGCCGCTTAAGCCCTTGTAACATCGTGTTTTACTAGTAATTGAACTTAAATCTTGGGGGAAATTGACTGTACTTTGTGTACTTCGGCAACCTTTGAGGTGCTATGACGTATTGTCGGTAGACATGGCACTTAACCACAAAATTTGACTTTTTCACAACACATACAAAACACTTTCCTTTAGTTAATCTCTCAGAAGATATAATACTGTTATCGAATGGTTTATCGAATCATTCATAAGTTAATATGTAACACTCCGAAATATTAATGTTGTTATCGCAGAAAAAAACAGTATGAAATATATGTTCCTAGTATCACCAAGTATAGTTTTGCTGCATTTACAAGATAAAGGTTCATTTGCATAAACAAAAATTTCATTGCAAAAAAAACGAAACAAAACACACACAAAAAATAACAACAGTGTATATATACGCGGTGATAAGTGTATAAAAGTATGAAAACATCACAAAAATAACCGACATACATTTATCATGTTGATCTTTCTATTTTTCGGAATATAAAAAACGTTGCCCCTGTTGACAGGTGATTCTCTTACACAGGTTCAGGTGGACTATTAATCGATTTCTAGGAAGCCTTTACAGTGACATTTCAAGCGTGTGCTATATAGATGAACACATTAGCACAGATGAGAGACAAAACTTTTCGAGGTATGTCATGGTATTCAATTGACCGTTTCTAATATGAGACAGAGAATAAGTTGCTACAGGACAAGCCACATACATAAGGCCTCCGGGTAAACAACAATCCATAAAGCATAAGGCACTTGAGGAGGTTAAAGGGTACATACATTAGGGAACGGAGGCGCAAGGAGTGGCATGGCAGATCATAAGGAATAACTAGGAGAATCAAAGAGGACAAACTGTGAAAGACATGTGCTATATAGATGAAAACATTAGCACAGATGTGGTATAAAATTGACCGTTTCTAATATGGCCTCAAGTGTGTTCTGAACATGCTGGTTAACGGAATTCCTAAATTCTTAAACGAATACAAAAAGTAGAAGTGTGCAGCTAATGTTTCAAAATTCCATGCAAATGTTAATGATCAATTACATACATGTCACGTACTGGACATGTTACAGTGAGGACGAGCACACACTATGTATATCTTAATTAAAACTCTATTAGCGACATTCAGCGCCTTTACATAGTCGGTGTTAATACGCATATCTCAGTGTCGGAGTGAGGCGCCATATCGTTATCAGTTGAGAAGGTGAAATGGGATCACTATGGGTTATAGCCATGGCGCTTTAGGATCGAGGCGAGAAGTTCACTAAACATTTTGAGACATTATTTTAGACTGACAACGAAATTGGCTCCAAGCATCAACAATAATCACACTTTAATCGGATGTCTAGAGAGTAATTTCTTTAATTGACTGAAGTGGTAGACAGCCTCATTTGCTGGTGTCATCTTGTATTGAATGTATTGTCAGTGAAGAGGTTTGATGAAATTAGACGGCGATTCTAAAAAAGCACCGCATTATAGTATTATTCGATTTTGGACGCTAGATAAATTACTTGTACACTGATTGTAATAAAATGAGACATCACATACTAGCAGCATGGATAGTAGTCTAATAAAAGTGTAACAATTACTTCACAAACATAGTTTCAAAAAGCTTCTGAACAGTAACTGATATGGGCTAAAACATGGATGGTATACAAATGTAAATGCATCCAACGGAACATTTTAGTCCATGTTGAATGCAATAGACGGTTTTTTAAGTATGTTAGGTCATAGTTTGTCTAATTTAACCAAACACCAGGGTGTTGTTTCAGCTTCATGACAAGCTCATATATCGCAAACATGAAGTCATACATTTCAAGTTAAAGTAATATTATGCTGATTTTTTGTTCATTTGTTTACCTAAACATGAACAATATATTTAAATAAACATGCATGAACAAAGAATGAACTCGTTTTGTAGCGTCAAGGTTACAAATGTTGTTTGGTTGAAGAGAAATTGTCTTGGTGGTTAACGTAAGATTTGATAGGTTTACACAACACTGATATGCAAATAGCAAAACCATGTTAGTACGGCTGCGCCGAAAAAACCCATCTGATGTTGTTAATAGCACACAAATCCAGTCATATATGTATATACTTTCTTAAGTTTTACATATAGACATTGCGTGCAAATGTTCACTGATCAGTTCGGTTCATGCTGGTTCAGTTAATTTGCAAAAATGAGTTATTTCGATTCTACAAGTCTTTAATCATGTAATTAATTTGTCAAAACAACTGACATAAGTTTGTTTCCTGCAGATGAATATATTGATTGTAAGAAAGAAGCTAATACAATCAGAACAAATTTAACCGAAACTTTCAACTTACGACCTCTACCGCGCTATTTCATGACAGCTACATTTTTCTTCAAGTCTTTAAGGACCTTTTGTATTTATCATTGTTTAACACATTACAGATTTGTGTATTTTTAATTTTTGTTCTCATTCCTTTAAGTATCATAACAAATTTGGCTTTTGCAATGTATCAGTTTTATGACAGTTTTATGTTTACTATCTTGCCAACGGCTTTGGCAATTACTGACAGTCGATTTCAATCTAAGAGTGCAAAACGTAATGCAGTTTTCAGATATAGAAACTAATAACAGCACTGTTAACTCCAAAACGAAATCAAGTAACTAAACGTACTTAATAGAATCTAAATTTCTCATAAAATATTCTTTCATGAAAACGAAGCAGTTAGCTTAGAGTGTCAGATAATTTTACAGCAGATGTGTTTGCAGGATTTCTATTTTTGAACACACATCGTACTGAAATATTGGCTCTTAGAGATACGCATCTTAAAACTAGTTACTTGTGCGTCGAAAATGATTCAGAAATTCAATATCATTTAACTAGACCCATTTGCAACCACAAAGAAAGGTGATGTCTTTTATCATTGAAAATTGTCTTGCTTACCATATCTCGAACCATGAATTTAGAAACGTACGCCAATAAACATGTTTCACCTTGCACAGACTCCAATCACATTTTCTTTTAAAAGACAGAGAATGGGTAATGCGAAAACATTATTAGATTTTGGTTTTTCTTTTACCTTAAATGGTTTAAGTTTTTTATGAAGAAGAAATAATTCTCAGGTTTACATACGGTGACCAATTAGAAAAGTGTTAAGTGTATAATGTCTGTAGCACAATACATCATTTGAAGTGCTGGATATTTTTCTGTCATAACCTGATCGTCGTCATGCGTGTAAATAAGAAGGCGATTTACCGGATGTATTTTGTTTACCGTTGTCTACTAGTAAATGTCTCTATGGAACATTATGGAATAGTTAGTAGATATTAAGTAAAATCTTATTGATTAAGAAGGGGCGGAGCGAGCGTAGCGAGCGAGCCCTCTTCTTAACCAATAAGATTTTACTTAATATCTACTAACTGACTTAGAATGTAACCTACATTTTGATTGGCCGATACGCATGCACATTTCAAAGCGCAATCTGGAACATGTGTGTAGTGATATGGTAACGCTCACACAGATTTGCAGTAGGCGGAGCTCAAAAAGCCCGCGAAAAGTCGAAATTCTTAATGAATAAGCGTAGTACTTAACGGGAGCCGTTCTGTCATTTCATTGGCTGAACATGTAGGTTGCATTCTAAGTCCTCCTGCTTTATTACTGTAGTGTTATATTGGACTGCCATGTAGTCGGTGCCAATTAATCCAACCTCGACTATGATAACATTTAGTGCTTAATTGAACATGCTCTCTCTCCTGTCACAACCATTACTGGTAGGGGAGGGCTCTAGATAACGTGTTAACACTTTTGGCCCAACCCTATTGTATCTATGTACAATTTATTATTTGTATGTTTGTGCAAATATGACTATTATATGTGTAAAAACAACAAAATAGTATTAAACTTAATTACTGATTTCTTATACAATGTTGATGACTCAGGCCATGTTATACCACACGAGGTGAATGACATACCAAGTTAAGTCAATTCGAAACATTTTTCATGTTATGTTATATTGTCAGATATATCAGGCGATGTTTGTGAGCTTATTTGCACTTGAAGGTCAAACTCAACAATCTGAACACATTATATGGATGTCATATTGATGTCATATTGATGTCTTTAGGCGAAAGTGGTCTGCATAAGGAATCGAAAGTTGACACGCTGTTGATTATTTTAAGTTTACAATCCCTTCTAGAGAGAGAGAGAGAATTAAATTACGAAAAGTTGACAGATTTATTGTATTTAATCAGAAAACAATATGAAATCGGAACATGATAATAAAACTCTTGCGCATCCAATTTTCATCAACAGTTAAGTAAACTCATAAATCTTTCACTTTCGCTATTTCAGCTGCTTAGTTTGACATTTGTTGCGGGAGAGCAGCCAACAGAACGCCAAAAACCGAGATTTATACTAATGGCTTAATCGTGTGAAATGCTATCTAAGGTTGGATGATGAATATATCAGCAAAATGCTAAAAAATACAAATAATTCAGCCTAATCTACAGCATACAGGTGAAATTATTTTTGTATCGTGGCCACGACTTACTTACTCGTTCCCACGACATAGTATCTCGTTCCCACAACTTAGTATGTCGTGGCTACGACTTAACTTTTACGTTCCCACGACATAGTTATCTCGTGGTCTCAACATACTAACTCGTTCCCACGAGATAAAAATAATTTCACACATGTCACCTCTATTCCACCGTAATAATCACACTTTGGTGACGAAATAAAACTAAAAGTGGAGACACAAAAATTCCAGAAGCAAACTCATTTTCACATTACGCGGCCCTTTTTATGATCGAAAACACGATCAAGTGGTTGATTTTGAGAAAAAACAGGACAAATGCTATCACAAACAAAATAATTAGAATGTCGTATTCGTCTTTGTTAATGTTCCACCATCTTTATGTTGATGCCGTTGACATGTGACGAAATGCTACGGTTTACTCGGTACTTTCTTCTACCATCTTTATGTTGATGCCGTTGACATGTGACGAAATGCTACGGTTTACTCGGTACTTTCTTCTACCATCTTTATGTTGATGCCGTTGACATGTGACGAAATGCTACGGTTTACTCGGTACTTTCTTCTACCATCTTTATGTTGATGCCGTTGACATGTGACGAAATGCTACGGTTTACTAGGTACTTTCTTCTACCATCTTTATGTTGATGCCGTTGACATGTGACGAAATGCTACGGTTTACTAGGTACTTTCTTCTACCATCTTTATGTTGATGCCGTTGACATGTGACGAAATGCTACGGTTTACTAGGTACTTTCTTCTACCATCTTTATGTTGATGCCGTTGACATGTGACGAAATGCTACGGTTTACTAGGTACTTTCTTCTACCATCTTTATGTTGATGCCGTTGACATGTGACGAAATGCTACGGTTTACTCGGTACTTTCTTCTACCATCTTTATGTTGATGCCGTTGACATGTGACGAAATGCTACGGTTTACTCGGTACTTTCTTCTACCATCTTTATGTTGATGCCGTTGACATGTGACGAAATGCTACGGTTTACTCGGTACTTTCTTCAACCAGATTTATCAGAGTCCCTGCTGTGTTTTTTGCAAGAAAATATTTTTTCATTTCTTGACTAATGACTAAAGAAGTGTCAATAATGCTCTTTATGTGTTTACATTATAGTTTGGAAAAATGAACATACAGTTAACCTCGCTTAAAGACCACCTCAATATTAAGACCACTTCAAAATTAAGAACACAATTATTTTAAGTACATTTTCGATGTTTTTCTCTTTATTCAACCCTCAATATTATCAAGACTACGTTTTCAATGGTCTCAATAGTGGTCTTATTATTGAGGTTTTACTGTACATTGCATATCTACTTAAAGCAATGAAAGCTATCAGTCTCATTGATATCCCTGTATATTTCACGTTATGACGACAAGGGAGTTCAGGCACAATAAACATACGATCTAGCAAAACTCTCTCTTGAAGAAAAAATCAGAATAAATCCATCATATAATAATGTTACATTTAAGCATGCTAGTGCTGTTTCCAAAAGAATGTATGAATAAAGCCTACGATATTTGGAAGTATGTCAAGAGCGCTACCGACTCGTAATTCAATAAAAACAGCAACACAATATAAACAAATAAGGGTTGTTAGCAAAACTATCGCTTATCAATAATCTTGGAAATATTTAATTCGATTAATTGATAAGTCCTTATTCGAAGACAATCACTGATATTATGTTGCTGATTGTTATAGTATTTCGCTGTAGATCTGTATATATCGCGTTTTGCGTAAATTCAAATATGTACCCGTTTCACATTTATAATCCGCAGATCAATATTTCACGGTAACTGCCTAATTAGTATAAGAAAAGTTGAAATAGAAATCTACAAATGTAGTTAATACAATATTTTTTAAGTATATGAATGAAACAATGATAACGTTAAAACACAACGCTCGAGCGAACCATATGCTTTAAGGTTAATATATTAAAGATGCATCTGACCATCTGACCAAACCTATTTGACCTGAGCCCTGCTTGCATTCAGTGTTGTTGCTATATCGGCTTCACCATCATTAATAAGAACAATTACAATGCAATACCGACTAAACAATTTTGGTTTATAATGTTACGCACGGATAAAACAAAAGCTCGCTTGTTAAAACAAACTTTTTTACAAATACAAAGCAATAAATGTGTTTGCTTTGAAAATGCATTTATCTATATGAAATATAGTTTCATGCTTCTTAAGCAAAAATGAACAAAAAATGAGAATACTATTATTTCAATGAAATAATTAATTTAGTTGAAATTCATTACGCATACAAACTTTTTATTTTTATTTTGCCCATGCAAAATTAATGTTTATTTACTACATGTACTTGTATTAAACAATAAAAACAAACAGACCTATCAACATATCAGAAAGTATACTCACAACAAACTTATGCTGTCCTCGGCTGGAAATGACTAAAACAACTTGCAATGTTGCCAAATCACGTATATTTTACACCATTCAGTTAGTTTTTATATGATATTTGTACATCTCAAATTTTGATCAGATAAAGTTATTGTACATTCCGCACGACAATTTTCAGTCCAACTTTACCGTCAACGCTTTCTCAATGCGTATATCGTCTGTATTATATTGGAAAATTCGATCTCTTGCTTCAAAATTTGGACGGTCCTATGTATCATATGCGATGCTTGAATAAGTCAATTTCCTATATCCAGCATTTATTTCATTCATGGTCAAACTCTAACATGGTTAGGTGCGTTTTAATAAAATACAATTATCCGATAATTGGTCGACCGGGCGATATCGCAGAGACCTCGATTGCTGAATTTATTGTTAGTCGTTTCTACGGTTCCCAATTAGTCTCTTTTATATAAACTCATTAATTAAAATGATAAACATAATGGACGTACAGCGTCTGATTGCCGAATACCATCTACCCTTTAGAACTAATCATATTCATTAGGTACGCGTTATCGCCGAATACTGTTTTCCCTTTAGAACTAACAGTCAAAGACGGGTAAGCAGATCAATTTGGCGTGTAAATAATAGGTGTTTGGCATAATATTATTTCTGTTAGTGATAAATAATCAGATATTAAAAGGTTACGAGATATTATTTTTTCGTTTCAATGCAAGTTTGACCCAAGAATCAAGTCACATTATACGATCAAGTCTTAAAGACATTTACATAACATATACAAATATTGTATTGCTAATGTATGGCATATAATGTACGTCAGTGTATTATCACTCTCTGCTTTATAACTATCGCACCATTGATATTTACAATTTTAGACTATCAGGCAAATCTACCTCCCCCCATTGCCAGTTAGTGAGTCTTGCAACGGCTGGTATGTCCAAAAATTAAGACTGTAAATGATAAGCAAACTCAAACAAAGACTATGCCAATGTGTACTGAGTGGAGAGCTCTCACAGCCAAGCCATGTGAATGTAAAGTAGAAAAATAAGTGGCTCCAATGCTTATCGCTATGTTGTGCCTACAACCGGCGGTGTTGTGGAATATGTTGTGCCTACAACCGGCGGTGTTGTGGAATATGTTGTGCCTACAACCGGCGGTGTTGTGGAATATGTTGTGCCTACAACCGGCGGTGTTGTGGAATATGTTGTGCCTACAACCGGCGGTGTTGTGGAATATGTTGTGCCTACAACCGGCGGTGTTGTGGAATATGTTGTGCCTACAACCGGCGGTGTTGTGGAATATGTTGTGCCTACAACCGGCGGTGTTGTGGAATATGTTGTGCCTACAACCGGCGGTGTTGTGGAATATGTTGTGCCTACAACCGGCGGTGTTGTGGAATATGTTGTGCCTACAACCGGCGGTGTTGTGGAATATGTTGTGCCTACAACCGGCGGTGTTGTGGAATATGTTGTGCCTACAACCGGCGGTGTTGTGGAATATGTTGTGCCTACAACCGGCGGTGTTGTGGAATATGTTGTGCCTACAACCGGCGGTGTTGTGGAATATGTTGTGTTTTTTTGCGTCATCTCATTTCTTAACACAAGTTCTTTCTTTTAAAATATCGCTGTATTATGTTTAATGTGTATTATAACAATCCTCGGTGATGGAACGAAACAAAACAAACTTCTAACAAGAAATATCTTGAAAAAACATAGTCGGCGCAATCTGAATCAAGGAAATTAGTTGCAATCTGAAGGTAAATATTTGTTCTGCAGCATAAAAAATTGCCGAGATGTTACGATTTCTGGTCACTAATATAGTAACTCCGACACCTGGTAGGGGGATGCCTTCGTAGGAGATTGGATAAAAAATAACTTCGTAGTGAGATTAGTCATAGAGAGTATAGTCTGTTTCAATAAAGTGCATCAGTAGTTATTGTTTCAGTCATTAAATCACACATTCATGTTAATTAACTTGTTACATATCGATGTGTGTGATTGAAACGATACAAATGTACGTGACTGGTACATAAAACCAAATCAATTTCCCGAGGGGTTCACTAACAAAACTACTCACCATGAAGAATACTATATATCTACTTTCAGATGCAGATGTTAGGCCACCAATATCATGTTCTTCTGGTTTTCACACAACTTTTAATGTAACGATAGTGGAACCAAAGCGCTGTGTGTGAGCGTAGTTATATGTCTATTATATAGGAGATACTAACTAATCTTCATTATTTGAAATATTGTATTTGAACGACATTCTTACACAGTTTGCTACATTAATATCAGAGTGTCAAAACATAGCATTTTGATTCTGGTGTTGGCAATATATTAGGAAACTTGATTGATCTTCCCTTAAACCAGGTTTTAAATATGAAAAACCCTGATTTGGTTTAATATTCGACAATTTAAACAAATTGTCCCCAAGGATGGGTCTGGTTTTCCTGTAAAGCACACAAAAACATCAAATGAGTATCCCTCAGTGAGCGATGTTTGGTATTTTTATATTTCTGCTTTGTCTGTGAAATTTTCGTGGACAAAGTAATGGGGAATTTTCTACCTAAATAACATTTTTCGTGTCTCTCCTGTCAAACATGTCAATTCTGCAAAATTACAAAGTAGAACAAATTCTTGAATGATTTATTGTCAGTTCTATTTTTTATTGTGAAATACAAGGGAATATGGTATTCGATGATAAGGCGTATCTAATGAATACGGTTAATTCTGAAGGGAATATGGTATTCGATGATAAGGCGTGTCTAATGAATACGGTTAATTCTGAAGGGAATATGGTATTCGATGATAAGGCGTGTCTAATGAATACGGTTAATTCTGAAGGGAATATGGTATTCGATGATAAGGCGTACCTAATGAATACGGTTAGTTCTGAAGGGAATATGGTATTCGATGATAAGGCGTACCTAATGAATACGGTTAATTCTGAAGGGAATATGGTATTCGATGATAAGGCGTGTCTAATGAATACGGTTAATTCTGAAGGGAATATGGTATTCGATGATAAGGCGTGCCTAATGAATTGGGTTATTTCTGAAGGGAATATGGTATTCGATGATAAGGCGTACCTAATGAATACGGTTAATTCTGAAGGGAATACGGTATTCGATGATAAAGCGTACCTAATGAATACGGTTAGTTCTGAAGGGAATACGGTATTCGATGATAAAGCGTACCTAATGAATACGGTTAGTTCTAAAGAGAATACGATATTCGGTGATAAGGCGTACCTAATGAATACGGTTAGTTCTAAAGGGAATACGGTATTCGGTGATAAGGCGTACCTAATGAATATAGTTAGTTCTAAAGGGAAGCATATGCTTTATCTAGTTAAAACTTCAATAAATATGCTTTATCACATTTCTCTGTATTTGTCCAAAAAAGACGTTTGTATTATCATAAAATTAAAAAAGCGTCCAGTTTTTAACAATCGGGTGTTTTTTACTAGTTGTGTCTTATAGTAATATGATTAAACATGATTGTTTTAAACAGTAATACATGGCAATAGTTCTAAATAATGATGTTTAAGACTATGTAACAACAATACTGGCTGAAGTCCATTAGGTTCAGATGAGCCAGATACATCTTTAATTAATTCTGTCCACTTAAATGTACTGATGGCAAAAGTACCAATGGAACTGTCTCTTATTGGTGTAATATAAGCAGGAACATAGTAGGTAGAATAGGCACTTTTATATAAGACATAGAGAGAATGTCAAACGTGATTCAATTTCATTTATGATAACAAATAGACGTTGGAAGAGTTTTATACTGTCTAGTGAGTCTTGAATTTAATTTTAATGTGAATGTCACTTTTAGTGTAAGGCTATACCTTTTCGATAAAACTCACGTGGTGAATCCATTAAATGACAATTTAATAGCACTATATATATCAATATTGTACGTATTATGGGAGTTCATCTTTCTCTTTTTAAATTCGAAAATATAGACATAATAGCATTTTCGGTGTAAAGTTTCATAAAACGATCAAACTTTCCTGTGGTGATAAATATTATTACATTTATTGTTGAAAGAATATCAAATAAGTGGTTCCAATTATTTTACGTCGTCTTCCCGGTTTTGTCTCGAATTTCAACAAAAAGACAATTTTTCAATAGACAATAACCCATTATACTGATACTTAGGGATTCCCTGAAGCCTCATGACAGTTAATACTCATTACTTTTTTGTGTATTACCTATTCATTATGACTTAATTGTTAATACCTAGTCATATGCAGTAAGGGAAAATGTAATAATGACTCCCTAGCACCGGCTTAAGCGGTATTTAAATGGAACAACAAAATGTGTTGAACTCAATTATCTCAAAGGACCAAGCAGTATAACAAATAGGGCGACGTTTTACAGACACCATACATCACTTAATTTGAAGAGATATTAAGTTGTCACAGGGAACGCCACATACGAGTACAAAAGACAATGCCTCCCCACGCAGATCCTAGGAAAAACAACAGTCTACAAGAATTGAAGAAGTGCAAGAGTAAACAATTACAGGAACAGGTGTGTGAAGAAAAGAATGGTCTAACCGACCATACATACAATCATCAAGAAGTTAGGGGGACAAAAGAAGGAAAATGCTACATGGATGGAATACATCACGGAACAAGCCACTTATACGCATAAAATCATTCAGCAATATCTTGATTATGATACGATAATGATTATGAGACGTTTATTGTTATGAATTTTAGATGATTTTTTTTAAAACTTTATAGTTCAAACTTAAGAATTTATACCTAGTTGTTAAAAGTTGTATTACCCAGTTGAAGTCAACGGTTCTTCTTGCATGGAGCTGACTTGAAAGCGCAAGATTCGTGTGAACTGTCTGCAGTACATGTACACCATCAGAACTTGCACCATAGATCTCTATTTGAACCGAAGATTTCTTATTATCTTCAAGATATTGCAAAATGTCGTAGACATTCTTGAAACCATTAATCGTTGCAAAACGTATGATGTAATACAGTGTCAAGCCACATGGGCCTATTTGATAGACATTGATACGTTTAAGTGAATTAATCAGTTTAATATATTCTCGAACAGTCTCTCTCTCACTCTGATTCAAACTTCAATCTTATCATTGCAATAACAAGTAATAACCAACAAGTTAATCTAAATACAAATTAACAAGAAATATCTTGAAAAAAGATGGTCGGCGCAATTTGAAATTTAAGATTTTTTTAGCAAATATGCCGAGATGTTACGATTGCTGGTCACTCCATATCCAAAATGGATTTCGGTAAATGTACCGAAATTCAGTGGATTTCGGTAAAGTAACATATCCCTTATCGAAAGGTTGACCAATTCGAGTCAAGGTTACAAACGTTCTTCGTTTGAAGCCTAGCCATGTTAGTAGAAAAATTATTCACAAAAAAACTTCAAATAATACCCCAGGGGATCCATACATACAGTTGTCTGGGACTTTTAGTCGTAAATTGTGTGCCTGTATGTTCCTCGTATTTGTATTTATTGAATTGTTTATTCTTTCTTACTCATGGTTTGAATGCAGTACTACGTGAGAGCAGTATCCTGGAGATATATGTCGTATGTAGTTTACGTACTATCATACCTTATATTCTAAACATCAGATGGGCTTCATTGTTACCTTATCTTTATATGCGTTAAATCATTTCGCATACTTAATGGCAGTCATTTTTCTATTTTAGTTGTCAAGAAGCAGATCATCACAAACTCTATACATATAATTTTTATAAAACACCACTTTCGGACCGCGTTGCAAATAAAAAAGACTCTGTTAGTACTATGGTGCACATAAAAGACTGCAATGAAGCGATTCCTGGCTAGAATACGAGTTTTCTTTTATTATATACGGTTTACATCGAATATTAAAGAAACTATCCATTTAAAGGGTTGGTGTGCACTTCTAAAAACCAGCAATTTTAGTCAACACGATAAAATGTGTAAATAAAAACTACTAAAAACTGATTGCTACAAATGTAAATAAAAGAGAGAGACAGTGCCTCCCCACGCAGACCTCAGGGAAAACAACGATCAATAAAACATAAGGCACTTGGGGAGGTTAAAGGGTTCATATGTTTAGGAACAGAGGCACAAGGAATGGCCTGGCAGACCATAAGGAATAACTAGGAGAATCAAAGTGGACAGTGAAGGAGGGTGGGAGGTGGGGGGGGGGGGGTTAATGGATGGAAAGTCAAGAATGTAAGGCATTTTTTCCGAATAATTCTGATCTAAACTAACCATTTATATCAGTTGCTTGCGGATTAAAACTGGTTGTCTGAAATCTATGCCAAACAGTTATGTAAGTGTAACGCTTACAACTGTAATGGGAGAAAAAATATTTATGATCAACAAATACGCTTGAATAAAATTGAAATTTAACTTATCGTTTGTATCGTTTCCATTATCAGGTATTTGCATTTAATATCAATTTAATCCTTTGCGAAACCATTGTTTTACAAATCAAATTTCTACCGGAAAAGTGCAAATCGCATTCAAATCAATTGGTTTGAATTGTCGTTTATTCTTCTTGAAATGAACTTTAAATACAAACAAAGAGGAGAAACAGGAAACAGGAATTGATTAATGAAAAGGAAGAAAAGTGTTGGATTCAGTCAAATCAATATGTCTGGTTTTACCAAACGCGTTAGAAACCATTTAGTAATGATTTAAAAAAAACTTTGTTGAACCCATAGACCAACCTTTTGAGTCTTAAAAGATATAATCAAAGAGAAATTAAGTTGCTACAGGAAACGCCACATACACAAGCCAATGACTCCCCACACAGACCTCCGGGAAAACAACAGTCAACAAAACATCAGACACTGAGGTTGCAAGGGTAAACAAGTACGAGCATGAATGGGAACAGGGGCTCAAGGGATGGCCTGGCCGACCATAAAAACAACTAAGTATAAATAAGGAGGACAACCGGGGGAATTAATAGATACAGTACGGAACGAGTGAAGAAAGATAGCAACAATTGGTCGCTATGGGGGATACTATGAATATTATTTTAAGTGAAAGAACTGCACATGGGAAAAGGGGAATTAAACCTACATCTAAACATAAATAGAAATTATAACCATACAGCGAGTTCAGCCTTGGAATAGCAAGTAGAAATTTCTGCCACCAAGGTTCTATTGAGAATTTAATTAATGTCGAATGAAAACAATACTGGAATGATATGAATACAGCTGAAATATTAATCAGGCTCACATATCTTCTCTTCATGACAATAGAGGAAACTCCTATCACGGACATTTGAACCATGGATTCGAAACAGGTTGATATCGGTGAAACGATAAGAAGAAATAATTTACCCACAATCCTTAGCGCGCGCTCGGTAAGTATCGCGGATTTGAATAGAAATTTCATCCGATTAAACGACGCTCGTTCAGTCTTACAATTCAGTATTGAACAAAAAATGCATACAAGCAAACAACAAGATAAACACACTATATATAATTACCATCAAGAAATATATATCTGTTGTAAATATGACGATTATGGCGGTTCAAAATGTCAAATTCTCTCGATTCAGAAACAAAATGGCGAAAGTCGCCAATTTCACCGCTAATCGGAACACCTCGCGGATCATTTTCAAAGAATTATACGAGGTGTTTTGATCGTTGGATCTCGGAAGAATTCTCACCGCTGCTGAGAGTTCAAACAAGTCCAAATACTTATAACCAGCCTGTTTCGAATCCATGGATTATATGTTCGTGCTCCTATAAAATATACTGGATACGAGCGAGTGCTCTCTAATATTAGCAACGACATGCACATCATACTACGTGTAATGTTAGGTATTATCACGTGAACGAACTAGATTAAACTAGTATCAACATGCTCTGTCCATAATTATGACACTTTCGATACTTAGCTCCGGGACTTCGTCTGATTTATTCTAAAGTTTTTTCAATGGTCATTCTATGACATATGGTAGGACTGCTGCTAATTGTGAAACTTGATTGAATTCCTTTGGCATTCATATGCGAGACAACCAGCGATGTCATTTCGTGCCAAAGGTAAAATATCAGACAGTGACAGTGTTGCTGATTGTTGCATTCTGTCGTGATATATTCAAATGATATATACTGTAATTACCATGCATAGGTCTAGTACCGGAAAGTGGACATCAATGCGGTTCAATAAACATTCTTTTGTTATTGACAGAAAATCACGAATGTACGATCGAGTGAACAAAATGGACAACAAAATTGACGTCTGTATTACAAGACGAGATAATAATCATTCGACGAAAATAAAGAATATTTATTCATCTTCGATTACAAATAGACAAACATATATACACTTCACAAAATGTGTACTTACTAGTTGTTTCACGTGCGCTTAGGATAACATTATGTACGTATCATACAATGTTTCAAATATCTGTAATTATGCCTTACATTTCCCGTTTCCTGTTACTATAATGTTCTTGGCACAGAAGAAATGAGACAAAAATTGTGTTGGTCATGTCCAACGAAAACATATGAATTGAAAAATATGGTTGAAATTCAATTGATCAAGATACAAGAATGACCGTGTGACCTTCAACAATTCTAGAAGATGTTCTGTTCAAATCGACGAAAAGAGGCTTCTTTTGTGTCAGATCAATTAGTTACACACATACATTGGTTTTGGATGCAGGCCGATTGATGCTGCTGCCGAGATGTGCAAATTGTTGATTCTTAACTATCCATCACAGAAGTGGGATAACTAAATTAACTTCATGGTCATACATGTTTTATTTGAATAACAGTAATGAAATTCAAAATATTCAAGTGTGAAGAAACTTTTGGATGGCAGTGTATTACATGCGATGAAATTAAAACTGTAAAGTATATGTATTTACAATGAAATTCTGCATTTATATGTATTTGGGTCAATGTACATTATTTAGCGCCAAAAGTAAGCTATCGATACGTATACGTAAGCTAACAAAACAAAACAACAATTAAGTAAGAAATTAATAAAACGTACTAATTTGGCTTTGTGTTGTTACATTTTACACATCTAATATCGCTCCAAGGATCCAATGGTCATAATCATTTTTGCGTATGGATAAACTTTGCTTGGTATAATCAAAGAATTACTATAGCGAGTATCAATTTCATTAAGGAAACTGTAATGCGTTTCTATAAAACTAACACCCTTGGGTGTTTCTTTTTTATCGATAGCATTGAAGTATGAAACAAAGATAATGGCAGATTTAATTTGAATTGTAGCAATAAACATTTTTGCAGTTAGTATTTGGATGGCATTCCAGTGTATATTGGCTTACATCAGTGCTAGGAATACTCAATACTCCCAAAGCTTATTGCCAATCTAATCAAAGCTATGTTAATCTGGACATATACCTTCAATCACTAGAAATAAAAAGTGATTCTTAAGAAATGCGAGAAATAATTAATTTGACCTTACGAAGCAGACAGCCAAACACCCACGAACAGTGAAACACCTAGTAGCTGATCTAATAGTAAGATGCAATGACCGAAAAACCTTGCTAAACATAATCAGAGTTTGATTAATACTTTGTAGTTATTATTTTGATAGCGATGATTTCCATGCCAACCAAATATAATAGTTTCTTTCTATTTAACTAGAACTTTAGGTGCCAGATATCAGTATCACAAAACCGTTTACCTAATTTATTTCAAATTGCCGTTTGTCTTAACATCTCTCTGCGTTTAACTGATGTGTAATTTTAGTTTTTGCCGTTGTTTCTATGGGAGAACAGTTTTGTGATTGTAGCCTTTACTCTGCTACTCTTTCTCACTTTTAAATACAGACAGTAATTAAAGTAATACAGTTGTTCCAGAAAGACAATGTGTAAACATTCTTCAGACTGTAATTAGAGGATCTTACATGACTGGTCATTATTTATTGAATTTATTAAACGAGTCTGCTAAAAACGATAAAAACGGGGCTTTGTCGAACTTAGGTAATGCGTTTGCCAATTTTGTATTACTAAGCTTGCCAGATTCATTTCCTGGAAAATTATTGATGTTTAAATTACCAAGGAAATAGTATTCAGAGCGTGATAACTCTATTTGTGAATAATACGACACAATCCAAGACGGAGTAGATTGAATCAAATGGTGTAGATTTAACGTGTTTTACTAATGTAGTGAACTTAAAACGGTGATAAGACATGATGAATAGCTGAATGAGACAACGAAAGAGCTTTCTTCTCTTTTAATAATAGAAACAGTATTTATATCTAATACAACGATATTTAGGAAGTAAATGAGACGTGTTAACCATGAACTGAATTAATGATAAATCAAGAAGCTTTCATTTATCATTACAAACTTCCTCGTTGGTATTTAGCGGAAACGAGATCCAGGGTAAATAAGCCATATCCTCAGAATGTACCCTAACAAGTGAAAAGAATGACATGTTCAGGCTATTTCGTGTCTGTCCACAGTGTTAAGTAGTATCATAAGCGAAATAAATCAGAAATGAAAGATATATACGAGGGCCGATCATTAAGTTCGTGGACACCCTTGATAAAACACTTAAACTAGCTTGTTCCAAAGGTTATGGTCTTTAGCGCAATCCCTCTTATGTTTGATAAACATCATGACTTTTTAATCTAAATGAGTGCAAAATTAAATGTCCAAACATTGACAATGTTACCTTCATTATAGACAATGTGTTCAGTTCAAATAGCAAGTTGTATTTACCATATCCGAGACATAAAGTTCAGAACATCGGAGTTCTTTAAACCGAGAAGCTTTATTACAAAATACATCATTTAGTGACAGGACAGAGGTTGCGTCAATTGAGATGTTTCTTTCAAAAGGCGTGCGGTAATTACCTTGTACATAAAATACACCGGAAGTTTAAGACAATTAAGACTCTATATCTTCTGTCTTCATTCACTATTTCCGTGTATAATTTTATTTGAACAGAAAAAAATCAAAGAACGAAATAAACAGGACATAAAAGAGAGAGAATACGTAACTACAGGGAAAGCCACATACATAAGACAATGCCTCCCCACGCAGATCTCCGGAAAAACAACAATCCACAAAACATAAGGCACTAAAGGAGGTCAAACGGTACACATATTAAGGAACTGAGACGCAAGGAATGGCCCAGCAGACCATAAGCATACGTTCCTTATCAATATTCTTCATGAATGACGAATGGAGGTTTTTATATTTTCCCCGACAAATAAGCTTACATCACGAACTTTGTTCATGTCTGTATGTGCTTTGAGAAGTAATTACACGAAACAAGCGTCTAATTTTACGTCGCGTTTGTCGAAAAACTAGTATAATAATGTTAACTGATTTCAGAAAATCTATTTCCATAAACAAACAGTGCTACGTGTTATTCTGGATGAAATGTTTAACAAACATTGAACTGTATTCGGCGTGCCGGTAATATGTCAGTTTCATTGACGCAAATAATCAGTATCAATGAACGGAACAGCTGTTCAGACATGGCATGAACAAATGCTTCCATGAAAGAGAAGGAATTAGTTGCTACAGGGAACGCCACATACATAAGACAGTGCCTCCTCACACAGACCCTGGGAAAACAACAATTCAAAAAACATAAGGCACTTGAAGAGGTTAAAGGGTACATACTTGAGGGACAGAGGCGTAAGGAATGGCCCACAGACCATAAGGAATAACTAGGAGAATCAAAGAGGACAGACAGTGACATACTGAAAGTTATCTATGTTTAAATCTGAAGTTTTGTATATAGTACAGTAGATGTTTGATCTATTATCTGAAAGTTTAAACAAACCTTTTTTCTTAAGGCATTTACCTGAGTCCTTGAAATAGTTATTTTGAAAACTGGAGTCTCACTCAGTACCTCTTATATTTCATGTATTTCCTGTTTTCCAGATACATTATTTCGAAATGAGCCTATGGTGTCCCATTAATTAGAATTATATTTTGTAGAAAAAGGATAAAATGCAGATAAGCAGTCTATTTTCGACAAAATATTTCAAATTTGTTTGCACATTTTTAAAGGGTGGTATACATTTTCTGTTTTCGTCTTTAAAAGTCTAAATAAAAAGCTGTAAACAACTTCACTCAGCCTACGCTGTGATGTGATGCTGCTTGTGGCTACCGAATGTGAAAAACAATTTTTTTATTACACTGACAAATCAAAGGAAATCAAATCCGTTAAAGGATTTACGCAGTGACTTTTGTTTAGAACTAGTAGAACTGGTATAACAGACAAATAATGTATGTTTTTCTGCATTTATTAGTTCAGTAGAACCAAATATGATTAACGTGTAAATTACATACTGGAAATCCATTACTAAATCTGAAATTTGAATTAATCAAATATATCGAAGTTTTCATAAGATTAACTGCATGTGGTTGTTCTACTGAACTAATAAATGCAGAAAAACAAAAGCTTACATGTTCGACAATAATACAATTAACTAGCAGAAACTTCATCACTAACCCAGGGCCTCAGATAATTTTATGCAGTTCAATCTAAATATCATGTGATAATCAATTTGGACAAATTATCCTGGGACCAAATTTAAAGTTGTTTTTCAAACAGCAAGATTATAAATCAATCTGACAAATCCCTTGTTGACATTGACCGCTTGATTGTATTGCATTTTGTCGTTTTCCTTTGAATTAAAAAATGAGATGTTACGTTTCACACCTAGTGCACACAAGACAGGCACTCATAGTTGTTACATTGTGTCCGATTTCTTCAGTAGTAGATTTAAATACCATGCATTTAAGTATATCACGCAAGTCCTGTTTGTCCATTTTATTTCTTCATTTTTACTCGTTTGGGTAACAATGTGGTAATTCAATAGCATCATCTTCAAGGCATTTTCCGACAATTTGGCACTGAGGAGGTGCAAGGGTAAACATGGATGGGAATATGAGTGCAAGGGTAAAAAAGCATGGGAATAGGGGTGCAATGAATGATTTTGCCGATCATAAAGAACTATATAGGAAATTTTAGAGGAACAAAGAAGAAGAAAAATAATTAATGAATGGAATACATCACGGAAAAAGTCAAGAAACTCGGCAATAATATGCCGACAGGGGGGAGAGAGGCTATATTCATATATAGATATGTGCCGTTTTAAGAAATATCGATGTGGAAAAAGAAGTTATACGACATACGTAAGACACAACTGTCTAGTTACTGCTTAAACCTTAGAACAAATTAATGGACCTGTCACCAAAGCTTTTACCACAGACGATGTGGATGTGGTTTCCCCTTACAGTTCCTGTAAGACAATGCGACGTTCTTTGCTCATAATGCTATTACAAAGTGACATAATTTGACCGTAGACATACAATGCCATTTATGGCACACATTCTTTCGCAGTATACATTGACCGCGAACAGGTGTATAACATTTAAGGACCAATCCATGTCAATTTAGGTAAGGAAATGCTCTGAAGCTAAACTAATATTTGGATTATTTTTCTATCAAAACACAACCGCAGCTTTTTATCCGTCAAGCTTACGAACAAACATGAACATTTCAATACACCTATTTTGAAATGTAATGGTCCATATTCATAGGTTCGCGGTTAATAAAATCGCACTATACAGAGAAGGTAAAGTTTTGTAAATCGACCTTTTCAGATGACTTTTTTGTCAACTGCAAGACAAATTACATAGACTGATACGACCTTTACATTAGCTCTTTAAGATTTCCACCAAATATGATTAACGTGTAAATTACATACTGGAAATCCATTACTAAATCTGAAATTTGAATTAATCAAATATATCGAAGTTTTCATAAGATTAACTGCATGTGGTTGTGGCACTTAAATGGCCTCTCTAATGTTTCTTGAAGTTGATACCTCATTTGTACTTGTCTTTATTACCAATGTCTCAATGGTCAATCAATTTAATTTAGTGGCAATCATTGGCATCTCTTCACGCTGGAATGTTTTCTGTTTCGAAAGTGCAAATAGTTATCAAATAAATTGTTTTTAGCAAGGGGCTCGTCAGAGCCAATTGCTATAGTAGGCGAAATCCGCGGGCACTCATCGGATGAGTCATCCAAAGTCTGTTATTCTGAATCGCCAAAGTCGACATACTCTTGAAGAAAGTAGTACTTGCCTAGCACAAAATAGCGGTAAGCATTTGCGATATCAGCTAGAAAACAGATTTAAGCTAACATCACTTACGGAAAAGAAAGAACCCCAAAGAAACTTGTTGATTACATATTGAAAATTACAGAAACAAGTGTCTGCCTACGCCGCAGCCGTATCACGCGTGAAGTGCACTGAAAACAAGCTAGTGGACGATAGTATTAGATAGTGTACAGTAGGCAGATAACTCAGCGGACGATAGCAGTAGGCAGAGATACGTATACAAGAATACGGTGCAACATCTAATATATCCAACGAACAATTATATACGTATATTGAAATCATAGGAAATTCAACTTTTTGTTTTATTGCCATCATGTCGGTACGTCGGTCGATTGTTTGTTCTGTCCAATATCCAACACATGAGTTTGTGTTGTTAACTACTTCTTCAGTGTTCAAGTTATTACAAATTGAATGCAGTTTGATAATACAAGTACCATGATACATGCTTTGTAGATGTGGAAGACATAAATTTGCTGTGTATCCATCAAAATGTTTTAGAATTTTGTCCCTTTGAACTGAAGTCTCCTTTTAGAACACATGTACATCGTAATACCATTATAGTATATGTAGCAAATACTTTAGTTTTCAATGGATTTCATGGAAACTTGGCATATAATCAACATTAAGGTACTGTTTATTTCTTCTCCTTCCATCCTGCTAATTGTCTATACCTATGTTTTGTATACAATCTTTAAGTGTTTAACTCCTATATTATTTAATATACTGACATAACAAAGTGTTCTTGATAGACTATTGTTATAGGCAAAATATATGTCAAAGTGACGTCTGTAGTCTGCAGTGAGTCCCTTGCTGTCAGCACTTTCAGTGCTTTGATTGACTAATAACTTCATTATTTTGTTGTGTGTTATTTAGACGTCAATGCAGTAGATGAAACTTGGCATTCCTAAGACGTTTAAAATGTTAGAATATACTAATTGAATGTTACCACAACGCCTTCATATTCTGGTTTGCTTTATGTGTTCTATATTTGGGTGCTTTGGAGGTTTTGTAGTCTGCTTCGGGAAAATCTAATTAATTGTACAAATATGTTGCGTGTTCAAGAAAACAAGTTTATTCCTCTATTAAGTATCACCTAACCTTTACAATCTGATTTTCAATATCTGTATGGAGAGACACTGTACTATTAATGTGGCGCTTCCAGTACCAACTTAATCTATCCTTGCGTTTTTGGTGTGGTTGTGGTGTATGTTTGTGCATTTTATACACAATATATGCATACATTTGTTTAACATTTGCACAATGCTGTACCACACGCAACAAGAAATATCTTGAAAAAAGATGGTCGGGCAATTTGTAGGTTAAGATATGTTGTGCAACACAAAAAATGCCGAGATTTTACGATTGCTGATCACTCCAGATCCAAATTAAATTTCGGTAAATTTCACTGATATTCAGTGAATTTCGGTAAGGTAACGTACAATTTATCGAAAGGTTAACCAATCCGCGTCAATGTTACAAATGTTGTTCGGTTGAAAAGAAATAGCAAACCAGGTTAGTACGGCTGCACCTAAAAACACGATATACAAACGACTGTGTCAATATATATAAATAATAAGTACTTTTTCTTTGATTTCACATACGGTACCTCTTTTAAAAGTAGTCAAACAAGAAAAGTGAACGTGTTCGTGCTGTCCAATGATACAAAACAAAGCTTTTTGGAAGCACAATACGCGATGATACATATTGACATATGTTATACCCTGTTTATTTATGAAGATCCCGCAAGCATTCTTTGGCTGAGACACGTAAGGATTCCTATGTATATGCTAATTTATGTGGCTAGTTTGAATTACCTTTAAAACAATTTTACAATACAAACTAAAAAATGTGGTTTTAGTTGACCGCTGTAAAAAGATCCATATGCGTTATTAACTTATGAAGAATTGGTGGTATGTCAATGCTTGCTTAATTCATTTATTTGAAAATGAGACTAATTGGTGTTTTAGTCAAGTACAAAACACTTATTGTAAGTGGTATGTCAGAGGTATTCTTATTCCGCATTTGACCAATTTTACACCCGAACTTTAGTTTGTGAGACAGAGCGAATTCAAATATGTAAATTGTTAAAATTAAGTTTGTAAAAACGTGACATCAAATTGACGTTTATTGGGATATTGTCAACGGTAAAGAAATCTATGCTAATTTGGCTGAATGATGTTTTCGTAAACTGAGCAATGTTCTCACTCAATGAACGACTTTTTGTATTAAATTGTTTGAAAATATTGTGTTTCTATGACTTTGAGTGTGTCCTAAGTTTCAACATTTATTTTATTTTTAACATAGCTTAAATCATGAAGGCATCTTGTGCGAAGTCAAATAGAAGTGTTTTAGCGTCTTTTGGTACGTTCATGAGTTTCTTTCTAACTTCCCCAAGGAAATATTAATCACGTATCACTTAAAAAAGAAACACATTTGTGTATTTTTTTTTTATGTAATTTTATTATACCAAACCGTAAAATCAATATATATACAAAATGTTCGTTTGTTTTGCATGCTTGAAAACAACACATTCCGTGGTGTTGAAATAAACCATCGAAGTAATAAGCAGCGCTGATGAAAATTTAAATTCACTTTTAAGACAGCATCAATATGGAATTACATATTGCTACGACAGTCGTCAAAAATAAAACTCCTCAATTGTCGAACAAAATTAATGGACCTGTCACCAGGGCTATTATCACAGATGAAGTATCGGTTCTGTTAAAAGTTCAGGATAGATAATATGATTTGTGATACAATCAACTTATTTGAACATATTTCTTCATAATGGAAAGGAGTATGTTTAAAATATCAGGCTACAAACTGAGGATTATGTGAAAATAAGAAACATTTCATTACCTTTGTATCAATACAAAATAAATTGTCATTAATTGGTAAACAGACTTTTAGTTTCCATTTTTTTAACAATCAGGCTATTTTACAAGTTTTGTCTGTCAGTAATATGGTAAATAAAATATATTTTCAATGGGTTATATACATGTATAGCAATTGTTCTTATTAGAGATGTTTAAGCCAATGGAACAAAACTATTGGATGAAGCCAATTCAAACACTGTATGTTCAGATGAGCCAGATACATCTTCAAACTAAAAGTATCGTATAAAAAAAAACAATTTAAACGTTCAGTTAAGTCTAACCAAATCAATCGAGAAATAAACAATACTTAATAATGAAATGAAACATTAATTTTATATTATCAATAATATTATTTGATTTCTCCACTGTGGCCCACACACATTCGGTGATATTTCATGCACTCCTCTTGGGAGATATTGGATAACATGGAATGTCATTGTCTTGCTTATATGTATTGATATCTACTTTTCACCGACGACGATTGTTATTTGTAGAAAGTTGTATATCGCCGTTGTAGACAAGATTCTTCACATGCATATGGTTATCGTTAGGGTTTAAATGTGAATGCTACAAAAACAAGGTTATTTTGTTTCTGATGAAGGCATTTCTACAAGGAAAGGAAGCGTTGACTCTGTAATATAACGCATGTACCCTTGAGCCTCCTCAAGTGCCTTATGTTTTATGGAGTGTTTTTTCCCGGAGGTGTGTGTGGGGGAGGCACTGTCTTATGTGCGTGACGTTCCCTGCAGCAACTTATTCTCTCACATTTTTAATGGTGAGCGATTAGAAAGTGTATACCACATTTTTGGAGGGTTGGTGTTTCAAATAGGTAGGGGACTGGAAATGAAATATTGGTACATTGTATTTAATAGTTTATGACAAACAAAAGAATCTCTCAAACGTTACGTACGCAATATGTGACATGTCTCGATGCATTTCCTGACTTATCGTTGAAAGTGTTCCATTTGTTTTTGCGATTGGTACGCAACCTTGAACAATTTGAAATATCTATAGTTTCATTTTAATCCTGACATCATTGGTTACCATTGCAAATTGAGCTCTACTAAGAGCGAAACAAGAAATAAACATCTGACATAATAATAAATCACTCTTTCTCATTTTGAAAAAAGAGCCAGTTAAGCGAAACATTATTGTTTTGCCTAAACTACTTTCATATTGCGGCATCATTATTACATGCTGATACATTTAGAAGACATAGTGGCCCTCAAGGTATGAACTTGAAATTATATTAATTCCACTACACAACAAACGTAAAATTCAATTTTCTTGTAATAGAAATATGGTGTGCCGAAATTCAGCATGGCGTGATACTCTTCTGTCGTTCAGCCTTTACGATGCTTTTGGCAATTATTCCCTTCCATTGTAAATTGTTGACATGACCGATTTCTAGGAGATAATAACTAGGAGAATCAAAGTGGACAGTGAAGGAGGGGGGAATTAATGGAAGGAAAATATCACAGGACAAGTCAAGACAGCTGGTAGCAATATGCCGAAACTGGGCAGGAAATAACCTTAACACTATATAAAGTGACAGAATCACACAGGGGAAAGGGAAATATAATATACATTCAAAACTCAAACAGAAATAATAACCATACAGCGAAATACAGCCTTGGAACTGTCAGTAAAACATACTGGTGGTCTAAATCGGTTAAACAGCTAGCTAACCTCACACTCAAAGAGGACAAACAGTAAGGGGGAGAATTAATGGATGGAAAAGACCACTGGACAAGTCTAGACCGCTGGCAACAATAGGCCGAACTGGACAGAAAATAACCTGAACAATATATAAAGTGGAAGAATTCATATAATAATTGAAAGGACGTTGTTCCTAAGGGTGTTGTAACTACATTGGCCATACAGTGTTATCATACCAAAGGTCTAATTAGCAATGATCAATGACACTATCAATCTAAAGTAGAGCTATGTTATTTTTCCCGACAATAAAAAGAAGGTCGTTGATACCAGCTTTGGGATGAATAATTAAACATAATTTTATAACCAACTCCCTGGTCCGGTATCTGCAGATTGCTGTGCTTAATGGCATGAATACCATTTAATATAATGCTGCTACAGCCTTAGTAATGCACCCCATACTTACACTACGATACAGAATAGAAATGTGTTTATGTCGTATCGACTCGCGCCATATTTCACTGTATTCAGAAGCAATCGTGGAAATGAAACGTAATTGTAGTAAAAGAAAAGAGAGAGAATACGTAACTACAGGGAAAGCCACATACATAAGGCAATGCCTCCCCACGCAGATCTCCGGAAACAACAATCCACAAAACATAAGGTACTAAAGGAGGTCAAAAGGTACACATATTAAGGAACTGAGGCGCAAGGAATGGCCCAGCAGACCACAAGGAATAACTAGGAGAATCAAAGTGGACAGTAAGGGAAGGGGAGGTGGGAATCTTTATTATATTTTTAGAAATACCGCAATGTTATGTCGTATCGACTCGCGCCATATTTTACTGTATTCAGAAGCAATCACGGAAATGAAACGTAATTGTGGTAATACCTTTTTTTCTATTTTTAGAAATACCGCGATGTTATGTCGTATCTTCTCGCGCCATTGTATTCAGAAGCAATCACGGAAATGAAACGTACTTGTGCTAAAACCTTTATTCTATTTTTTCCGTATCAATGTTCTCCCCGCAAAAAAACAATACCAGATTATCCCAAAATGCATGGCAATTATAGCATTAGTCTTGTCCTAAGGCTGTTGCTGTCGAAGCATTTTAAAGATTTTCTGTTTTTTTGTATTGAATTTCAGGACAACCATGTACTAGTTTTACAAATAACTACACATTTGATTTTTGTAACTATATCGTCTACCCACAACTGCTCATCGAATTTCTACAAAACTTTACATGAACCATCCATATAATGTATATTGTCGCAGAAATTTGACAAATGTGACGAAGTTATGACCAATCGATACTTCTTGAAAATAGGCTATACGTCTCATCTCCTGAGTCGCTTATTCGCTGCATAATCCATGGTTGGCACCTTAAAAATGTGTCAGCACGCTAAGGCTTATCTCATTGGTTATAAATAATCATTACCATATTTCGTTTATTGTCCGATAAAAAGTCAAATTTAATTTGTTCGATACATTGTAATGTCTGCTGCCCTCATACTACTTGCGCTTTTACGAATGTTTGTTACTTAAAATGAAAAACACACGTTCATCCGATGTTTTCATTCTTGCACACCCACACTACATTAAGTTTTACACATATACATTTGTGACCAAAAATAGCGATCTAGTGTGTTATTTTCACTTTGCTTCAGACTATACATTCCTAACTTGATTATACAATTATCTTTAAATTTGGAAACTACTTCACCGACGAAGCAGTTATCTAAGTTTCTCAGCTGTAATTTACGGAGTAATTATTGAATTGCCGACATTTCGAACCTCATTTCAGAAACTGATTGCAATGACAAAAATTATAATGCTATTTCCTTGGAATGATATTGTATGCGAGTTAAAAGCGTGGAATGAGTGTTGCCACTAACAGTTCTCAATCAGTTATCTGGCCTATTGTTGCTAGCTGTCTTTACGTGTCCTGTGATTGTTTCCATCCATTAATCCCCCCCCCTTCACTGTTTGTCCTCTTTGATTATCCTAGTTTTTTCTTATGATCTGACTGGCTATTCCTTGCGCCTCTGTTCCCTGATGTATGTAACCTTTAACCTCATCAAGTGCCTAAAGTTTTATGGATTTTTGTGTTCCCGGAGGTATGTATGGGGAGGCACTGTCGTATGTATGTGTCGTTCCTTGTTGCAACTTATTCTTTTTCTTTTAAAGAAACGACGTTTTCTTATTATCATTTATACATTATTATGGAAATATGGTAAGAAAATTATCTGTATGAAGTGTTCTAATACATTAAGAGATCTTGAGTTTATGTTGCATTATCGTAGCTTTGCAACGGTACCATATCTTGTAAATTGTAAGTTACTTGGATAACTTTAATAAGGGATTTTTTACAATTTTAGCTGAACCTGAAGACCAAATGTTTCTGTGTACAATCTCTGTATGAGAGTATATTAATGTGTGGTATATTTGGAAGTCACGTAATTAAAATATATTTCTTACGTTTATGCTGGTATCTTAATTAAGTTAAAGAGGACAACAGGAACCAAAACACATATATCTTATCCTTTTGGACAGTGGTGATGGCAATTCCCCAGTTGCAGCTGTTAAAACCTATATACTTGAAAAGCGGGGTATAATTTTGGAACCCAAAGTCATATTTGTTTAGGAGAAACCAATCAAGCAGCTTTACGTAAATCTATATCAGTTTGAGTGACTATGCCAAGATGCTTATATCGACACATTTTTTAAAGTGTATGCTCGTCTTTCGCCTGATTCTGAACACAAACACACAATTTTTAACAACATTGTTGCATTTGACGAAGCAAATAAGCATAAATGATGACAGAACGACCCACATACGCTGCTGAAACTTAAGCACGTCAGTTAAAATTAAAACACATTAAGATTATTTGAAAACAAATGTCAGACGTGGTCCATTTAAAAACCATTTGTCTTTAGTTTTCCATAGAATATAAAATATATAAGCAAGAATGTATATCAACACAACGAAGAATCATATTCAAATATGTAATAACTTACTTCAAAGGCATAGAGCACACACAATTGTTTAACATACTATAGCGTCTGGCAACGAGAGCCCAAAGAGGAACTACTGTGATATGTAAGCATTTGCTATTTGAGGCTTACTGTTAGGCAGGCATACATCTATTGTATCCGATCGCCTTACACAACACTGTAAAAAACATTTATGATAAATGTAAACACATAAAACTAACGGGACCAAAACATAACCGAAAACAGCAAAATAAGCCGCATTCAATGTTGCACGTTAATACCTTCTTAGTACATAAATATATGTTTTTGTACACAGCTGGTGTCTGTTAACCATTCCAAGAAGAAACCAAAATAGCTCGTGTTTTGTTATGTGTTCCGTATTAGGAGGAAGTAATCAACTGATAGTTTGCTGAAAACAAATGGCAATAAACAATAAATGTCAAGTTACAGACTTTGCCTTCATGCAGTACTATAAGCATGTATTTAGTTACATGTACATTTCCCGATAAAATGACATTTTTCGTATATCTAACACAAGAAATGTTGGTCTATCACTTCAGTAACATTTTGTAAACGACGCTAAAGAAAGAACTCTAGTTAGAAACAGCAGATACTCATCTGACTACTCATTGCCTGTTCAGGGAAGAGCTGATAATATACTTGCAAATACATATGATTGCTTTCAATCCATCATTCTTGTAAAATATATATTTATATATATATCAAGAGTATAATGTACTATAATACTTTCTCTTGTGAGTGAACACCTTCAAATACCAAAAGTACATCAATCAACCGGATTGTTGCCAACATTTTTTTTTATTAAAGATATACCGAATAACCTTCATCTCATCGACTATTTTCGTGTCAATGTTCTCCGCACTAACATCATCAAACTTCATCACGATATGTGGAAATGAGAGAGAATCGGACATGCAAATTGAATCTGTCATCGACAAACATGACACAAAAAATAAATTATAAATATATCGAATGTCCTACGCCATCAGCTGTCAAAACAATTTATATAAGAACAAATCCAAATTTCAACTTCCAATTATTGTTATTGATATTAAGCGAGAATGGAATTTTTTCTCAAATATTGATCCCGTTAAGTCTCGAAATTTCGCTACCACTGAAGAAATATAGGCATATCCTGTTGTATGTGACAACTACTGATATGAACAAACATAGGAGACTCGAATTGGTTGGAATGAAACGTAATGTCATTCACCGTTAGTAATCAAAATAACAAATTCTAATATCGTCTCCAATAGATAGTTCCCACATTTGTTTGATGTTATAGACTAGTCGTGATTTCTAAATACGCCAATAAAAAATCCGAAAGAGATTTGTTTTGGTTTGACGCATTATACTTATACATTCATTTTCATACGAAAGTGATATTAAACTGAACTTTCTCAAACTTGTTACATGTTTTGTTATGTGAATAAACTTCTTCACCATAAAGTTTAATAGTCTTCGTTACTTTAAAGCATAATTAAAGATAATGCCCAAACCATAAGGAACAGCAGGATTTAATGTTCTTCTTCATAAATAAGTTGCATCGTGAACATCTCCGCACAGTCTTGCAAGAGTTAAAACGATGTGCAAAGCATTACCATCAGACTTTAGTGCGTAGTACGTTTAGCAGCAGACAATAATCACATTAAGTTGTCGCCTTATACTTTTATGGTCGATGCCGTCTTCTTTCTCTGTTTGTGTGGATTTTGCTGCTTTTCCTCTGATTGAACACCAAATTCCTTCATACATTTCTGTAACTTAAGTATTCAATTTCAATGCAATATTGCGAAATAACGTTTTCAAATATTGGTTTGAGGTCAGAATCAACCACACAAGCGTTGGAGAAAAATAGTGTTCACTGAACAATGTGCATATACAAAGTATCTCTTTATGAAGCAATGAAGCAACATAACATTAAGCGCTGCTATGGATTTACAACCTCTTCTGTAAGTGACGTTATTTCAAGAAGACGCAACATGTGGTGTCACTATTTGCAAGCAGGAAACAATATTTACTCCATTTGGTCACTTCCTTTCTCATATTGCTATATGGGGCAATATTGCTTACTGTCAGTACATGGTGACGTCACATGTGACGCTTTCTGGAAATGATGTCACTTAAAGAAGAGGTTGTAAATCGTACAGCGGCGCTCATTTTTTCTTTTAAAAGTGGTTATTTCTACAGTGTTATGATAATGAACTTTTTAAACCAATGTAATTTCGCATCTTATAATAATTATGCACATGTATGTTTAAATGTCCTCAGAAACAATGATAATCGAATGTTCCCAAACATTAACCTCATCGTCTTGTTCCCGAAATATATTACAAGAAACAATACACATGTATACGCAGTTTGATATTTGTCAAAAAAGAGAAGGAATAAGTTGCTACAGGAAACGCCAGATACATACAACAATGCCTTCCCACACAGACCTCCGGGAAAACAACAATCCATAAACTATAAGACACTTGAGGAGGTTAAAGGGTACATACGTTAAGGAACAGAGGCGCAAGGAATGGCCTGGCAGACCATAAAGAATAACTAGGAGAATCAAGGAGGACCGTGAAGGTCACAGGACAAGTCAAGACAGTTGGCAACAATAGGCCGAAACGGGGCAGAAAATAACCTGAACACTGTAAAACACAAAAATAAAATGTATCTCATGTGGCTTTTGGAAAAAGTATTGGCTTATATATACATTCAGCATATTTGAGGTTAGTATAACAATGTTGTGGGAGATTTTTGGAAGTCGTAACAGAAGCACACAAATGCACTTAGTACATCACTTTAATTATATAACATTAAAAATGTGATGTTTCTTAAATGTTTGAATCATCAGCATGAATGATCTAAAGCAAATTCTGTTACATTTAAGCAAAGTAAAACGACAGTAATAACGCCATTGAAAGAAAGAAAAACGGAAAAATCGAAGAATAACTAACCCCCAAATGCTGCATGTAACATCCTCATTAAGTTCGTAAATATATATATATGTCATTGTTCACAGCTGATGTCTACTCTGATGTACACTAAGGAATATTCTACCCACACAGAAATGTCTTGTAATATAAAATCAACGGTCGAAATCTGTACATGAAAGTAAAATGTGAATAAACATATCGTTGTCATTAGGCAACGTGCTATACATCTCTTTATACAAGACCAGTGGGTTTTCTAAAACTTCGTTATAAGTCTGTCTGCAAGTGATTTTATACAGATTGTATAATGTTAAGCATAATAATAACATCAATAGATGTGAAATATTCCTTTTAAGATTTTTGTTATTGCTTATTGCAAATATAAGGTTAACTAATCTGCGTCAATGTTACAAACGTTGTTCGGTTGAAGAGAAATTGCCTTGGTGGTTAACGTAAGATTTGATTGGCCTATACAACACTGATATGTAAATAGCAAACCATGTTAGTACGACTGTGCCGAAAAAAGTACAAACCTGGTCATATAAAATTTAATCATTAAAATTCCATTATTTTTGTAATTAATCTCTTTGTCAATTGGTATGACCTATCAATATCATTTAGAGTTCTCTCAATTCGAATGATATTATAAAATAATGAAATCTCGTTTAAAGCAATTGGTTTGGAGTTAACGAGATATTTCGTCTTTTAGTGAAATTAAAAATGCAAAATAATGGCAGTGTGTAAAAAACGGCGTGATTCCGATGTTCTTAAAGTGTTCGGAGGTTGTGACATATGTGGAACGAACAATGAAAACACAAGAAAAACAGTCTATCGCATGAATAAATTCTGAAATATAAAAGATCAAAATGAATATCAGACACAATCATCACAAAAAAGAGCAACTTAAGAAAGAAAAACAAAAACGATTTTATAATGTATTTTTTATGATAATAAATGCTTCAGTTATAAATTTAGCAGTATTTAGGAGGCATTTATTCTTGTTTGACTTTAATAAATGATAAAATTTCTCCAAGCTGGGCCATGAATTATTACAAATATTGTTTTTGGACAGCATAATAAGAAATGATATTCTGTTTCTACGACATTCTGAGTGCATGTTTTACATATTCTATTTTCTCTCTCAATACCGAGTAGACTACTAATATTCATGTCACGGTACGGACTAAGTCACAATAAGGGGACAAGATGCGTAAGCAGCCGGGTAGTTCAGTCAGTAGAACATTCGCCCTGTTAGCGAAAGGCCCCGGGTTCGAGTCCCGGTCAGGCTGCACATTGTTATAACCCTGTGACATTCAATGGAAGACGTAAGTACTGTTCTTATGCGGAAATATTTTATAGCTCTTGGAGACCTCCAGTATCAATAAATACAAGAACGTCTGTCGAATAAACACTTTTTGTAACAGCTGAAGTTTGTGTATTAGACAAAAGACTTAAATTTAAGCTGTCAAGCATGAACAAAATGATGGCATAATCCACTCAATGTCATTCAAAGACATAATCGATAATTGTTTCTTTGAAAAACAGATTTAGGAAACATCTCTTAGACTGTTCATGGTATTATTTGTTTAGACAAACGTTCGTTCTGCACGATTACAGGCTCGTTTATGCGATTTTCGGCGCAGTCGTACAAACATGGTTTTGCTATTTGCATATCAGTGTTGTGTGAACCAATCAAATCTTACGATAACCACCAAGGCAATTTCTCTTCAACCGAACAACCTTGACGCGGATTGGTTAACCGTCCGATAAAGGGTACGTTACCTTACCGAAATCCACTGAATTTTGGTGCATTCACGGAAATCCATTTTGGATATGGAGTGACCAGCAATCGTAACATCTCGGCATTAAAACAAATCTTACACTTCAAATTGCGCCCACCATCCATTTTCAAGATATTTCTTGTTTCTAATAAACTACATATTTTCCCTGACCTATGTTCATCAATATTACAATGGAGTTATATTGATCTGGTAGTATAGTAATTGAAGGACGTGGTTTTCGGTATTTTATTTCTGATTTATAATTCTATAGGGCGGTGCAACCACACTATCCACAAAGCAATATTGTTTTCGAGGTTTTAATAGTATTGATCAGTGACATAATCAAGCTGAAGTGGTGCAGTTTTATTCTTCCTGTCAATAGCAATATCACCGCTATAAACCCCCAGTGCTTTTACTGACAGTTCCAATGCTGTAATTCGCTGTGTGGTTATTATTTCTTTTTGTGTTTTGAAAGTATGTCCTGTGATATTTTCGATTCATTAATGTGCCCCCATCACTGTTTGTCCTCTTTGACTCTCCTAGTTATTCTTTATTCCTTATGGTCTGCCATGCCATACCTTGCGCCTCTGATCCCTTACGTATGTACCCTTTAACCTCCTGAAGTGCCTTATGTTTTATGGACTGTTGTTTTCCCGGAGGTCTGTGTTGGGAGGTCCTCTTTGAATCTCTTAGTTATTCATTATGGTCTGCCAGGCTTTTCCTTGTGCCACTGTTCCCTAACGTATGTACCCTTACCCCTCATCAATTGATTTTTGTTTTATGGATTGCTGTTTTCCCGGAGGTCTGTGTGGGGAGGCACTGTCTTATGTATGCGGCGTTCCCTGTAGCAACTTATTCCTTCTCTTCGATCAAGGTGATAATTCATATCATGCACAAGGGTTTAATTCTCTTCTATTTACAAGAAGTTGCAAGGTGAAAACAGCGCACTAGACTTTAGTTAAAACGAAATGCAGTAGTAACATTTCAAAGCATTACCACCAGACTTAAAAACCATTATTATAGGTTCAGCAGCAGAAAATAGTCACATTAAGTTGTCGTCTTATTTAATATTGTGGTTGATCTCAATTTATGTCGTCTGCTTTCTTTGCTCGTAGTTATTTTAGCGTTATTCCACTATCTTGACACCATATTCCTTATTAAATGCATGTAAGTTAACACGTTTTCAATTCCAATAATATATGGCGTGGTTACTGTTTAGCTCACCTAAGCACAAAGTGCTCATGGTGAGCTTTTAGGAACGTTGTATGTTCGTCATCCGTCATTTTCTTTAAACAACATGTCTTCCTATGCCGCTGATTGGATTTTATTCACTTCACAGGAATGATCTTTGGGTGGGTCTCTTCAAAGTTGCATAAATCATTCCGGTCTGAGTAGGTCACAGACGCGAAAAAACATATTTTAAACAGGACCACTTTGAAAATCTTATTATCCAAAACTATGACTTAGGAGGTATGTTATTTAGTGTGCAGCATTGTCTAGTCGTCTTCTTACAAGATTGAAAATAGTAGTAAGTTCCGTCAAAAAACATGGTCGCCTGGAAGTGGGGCCTTGTAAAAGTGAAAAGTTAAAACAACTTCTTGTCCAACCATAAGGTGTAGAGTGTTGATATTTGGATTAATATTGAACCTATACCAGTTTCTTGGCACATTAGTTTAAATCAGTATGAATGTCAGGGTACTCATGTGAGCGAGTTAGGGCCATCATGGCCCTCTTGTTCGACTATTATGAACCAGACAAGCTTACATATAATCTTGTTCACTAGACTGTGCGTATTCAGAGTATTTATTGACATAGCAACATATATTCTTTAAAGATTGCATATTTCTACTGTGTAATATTAATTTTGCGGTTTGTATGGTGAGGAATGTTATAAACCATTACAATTTCTCATCTTGTTATATATAGGTGCACGAATAATTCAAATATCTGCCCGAACAACAATAATTGAATGTTCTTTTTAGGCCAAACATTTACCACAATGTCTTGTTCCCTTTTCATTTTGAGATAAATACATGTATTACAAAAGAATATGCATGTATGTGTAAATGTCTTATTATATGTAGACATACAATAATAAACTTAATTGTATCAACATAATATGTGGTCCAACTCCCGCCACCAGCAATACTATTAGGTAATAGTCTACTTCTGTGTTTGATTTCTCAATACGTTAGACTTTACAGTTTATGAGCATACAAATTTATGAATATTTACAACAGTTGCAATTTTACAATGGCAACATTAATACTATCAGAATATATTTATATAGTTTCAACAGTTCTAGTACAATGTACGATTCGTACATGTAAATACAAAATGTGATACAAATCTAAATAGCGTTAATTTTACATATGATAATAAATCTAATGAACACATGACAGTATAAACATTGTACTGAAAAAGCAGACGATGTTTACTAAGATGTTTCAATCATCAGCATGACTTTTCGATAGAAGTATATACTACATTTAAGAACATTTAAATGTCAATATTAACGTGATTGAAAATTAGCAAACCCATAAATTGTAGAAAAAACTCATCAACAAATACAGCAACATGTAATAACATCCTTAGTAAATAGATTACTGTCTTTGATGATAGCTAATGTCGGTAAACAGGTTCAGATGCATTTCTAAGAAAATTGCCAGAGGCGATTATTTTGCTGTAAACAAACATATTCACGATGCATGCGTAAATGGCATGTAAAGAATAATGCCGAGTCTCAATTTCCAAAAAGCAAATGTAGATTTTTGTCTTAAATCTGCCAATTGCAGTACAAGTTTTAATGTAACGTGGTTTTTATACATTGCCTTTGTACCATCTAGTGTGTGTGTTGTCGCTGCATGGTTATTATTTCTTTGTTTTAAATGTATGTTAAATTTCCCTTGCAATTATTTCACTTTGTATAGTGTTCATGTGATTTTCTCCCCAGTTTCGGTATATTGTTGCCAGCTGGCTTGACTTGTCCTGTGATCCTTTCCATCCATTAACCCCCCCCCCCACCCCTGTTTGTCCTCTTTGATTATCCTAGTTATCCCTAATGGTCGGCCAGGCCATTCCTTGCGGCCCTAGTCGATTACGTATGTACCCTTGCGCCTCCTCAAATGCCTTATGTTTTATGGATGGTTGTTTTTCCGGAGGTCTGTGTGGGGAGACATTGTCTTATGAATGTGGCGTTCCATGCACAACTTATTCTCTCTCGTTTAACGACCCTTCCGAACGCAAGAATACTAAAACATTGTTTCTAGGGCAAAAGAATAATGACGCTAAACGAATTATCTGCTATATCTTCGAACTCACAACTTGTGGATTAACAGATTGGCAACCAGGCGGGAAGATGTCTGAAATTCTTATCTCTGTTAGCAACCATTAGTCAAATTTGTCATACGAATTGTCAGTCGAACGCAATTATGGAAATTGCCGCACTCATTTCTTGTCATGAGGCTCATAAAGATGCCATCCAAAGTTAAACTAGTTTACATTAAATTGTCAATTTAAATGATTTAATGCCAACCACCACGTATACGTGAATTTTTCAAGCTTAGGATGGAAATAATTTCATGAATGGGCGTAGAATAATGTGTACGCATATTTTTGAGATTCCCTGTTAAGTAATAAGAGACTACTAATTAGTTTCGTCTCGACGGTCAAGGGTGTTCTATGTTTGTTCAGTTTCTAAGGCCTTTGTTGAATTGTTGCGTTCCTTAAATTTGATTGAAAAAATTCGTCTCTCAGATTCCTAGGCTTAACAATAGTTTTGCTAGTATAACAGCATTTGAATAATGTTGAATGTTGGGCAAGTTTAACATATAAACAAAACTAGCCCGGGTATAAGTATGTGAGAAAGAATAGCGCTTAAAGGTTCACAATATGACCACACTTCACAGGTTTATAAGACAAAAGAGGGAGAATTGGGAACATCGTAGGAATGTACAACACCTGAACATGACGGAACACAGGGAGAGATTTTAAGCCACGCAATTGCTTCATAATTAAATACAGCAGTTTAGCTGTGCAGAGTGGTGGCCGTAAAAAGTGACTTTGTTTCAAGAGATAGGTGACCACAAGAGTAAAACAAACAATTTCATATACCAAAATGTTCGTCAGTGGCTGTAGCTTATATGTAGTCCCAAATCAATGATGGCCGCTGTTTATAGAATAAAAGGGTAAGATTGCTATGAAAGTGCAAATCAATCATATGTTCAGACGTAAATTCTCATACCTAAAACTTCAACAATTTTAGTCATTTTTGGTAGAGCTACAGCAGTTTTTCCATTTTTTTTACCATTTGACCTTGAATATGCCCTTGACATTTGACACTTTTTCTATTGTTAGTTTTACACTTGTGGTCACCTGACCTTCAATTCAGCTCACTTGTACAACACCTGAACATGACGGAACACAATTGCTTTATAATGTCAATTAAATACGGCAGTTTTCCACATGGGTTGACGGCTTGTCCACATTGACCCGCTAGTCCGAAAAAGTCATCATTTCTTGTATATCCATTCAAAAGTTTTAAACTTGAAAGTTCGAATGCATGTCTGTAAAATATGTGAAATCAGAGATCGCTTCGATTGTTTTATGAACTGGCATTATCTCTAAAATTCGTTTCATTGTATATGTATTAACGATAAGAACCAGTTTTCTCAAATTCGTTTCATTGTATATTCATTAACGATAAGATCCAGTTTTCTAAAATGCGTTTCATTGTATATTCATTAACGATAATAACCAGTTTCTAAAACTGGTTTAATACACACCGAGCTTTTTCTATTTTCGAACAGGCCCGTCTACTGATTACTGTGAATGAACAGACATATATCAATCTGAACATAACGAGTCATATCTATAACCATGGAAGCGCAGGTGACAAAATGTCGAACACGGACAATTATATGTACATTACGAACTGACAAGAAGGCCTAAGGGACATATCGTAACTTGGATCTCAACAAGTATTTTATTAACGATAACACCAACGGGTCATTTCCATTGACACAGTTAGTATAACTCTGTATTGAATCTATCGAGCATATTTGACGACAAAGTAGATGGATTTGATATCTCGTGATTTCTACATTATTAATTTAACTGCTTGGTAGTCATAGCGTTCAACCTTTATAATTTGATTGTCAGTTATTTATAGAATTGAACATTAGTATATCGGGCGCATATTAATATGAGATTTAAATGACTTCCATAAATATATATAGAGTGTGAGAAACGTACCATACGCACAAGATGAGGTTTCGTTATGCGTTACACTAATAAAAACATAGCTATAATTCCCCCTGTGCAATTATCTCCCTTTATATAGTGTTCAGGTTATTTATTTTCTCCCCAGCCCCCCCCCCCCCCTTCACTATTTGTCCTCTTTGAATCTCTTAGTTATTCCTTATGGTCTGCCAGGCTTTTCCTTGTGCCTCTGTTCCCTAACGTATGTACCCTTACCCTTCATCAATTGACTTATGTTTTATGGATTGTTGTTTTCCCGGAGGTCTGTGTGGGGAGGCACTGTCTTATGAATGTGGAGTTCCCTGTAGCAACTTATTCCTTCTCTTTTAATATTGTCCACCTTGACAGCAGATTTTCAATCTTGGTTACAGATACCGCGTAATAAGAAAATGTCTCTAAACAATAACATCAACAGTCAGAATGGGACAAATTACTCGATGTTGATGTCGGGCAACTAAAGATTAACTACCGTCTCAATGTTCACATCATCATTACTTACATACGAGTCGTATAAAGTGATTGTGTCAACGCATTCGATATTACCTACTAATCTCGATGATATTGCAGACTGAGAGTTCCTGACCAATTGGCTGACAATAGATAGGATTTCATGACACTTCAAAGCACGGAAATAAGCAGTATGTTGCATATCAAGCGAACGTGTGCCACACTTTGAAATAAACTTAGAAATGACAAAAACACGCATGGGAAACTTCAGTTCAACCTAAGGTATAGGTTGGATCTTTCTATGGCTACATCCGAGCTAAGTCAAGAAAAACTCAACGCATGTGAATGTCGCCCTATTTCCAAGCATTGCTACCGAATATCAAAAGTCAGAGGATGATTTGCGTTGTATATGTGATGTATCTCTCATGCCACCGAACAGTTGTCTAATTTATTTTTAAAGTGTAGTCGTTTTTATCTTTACTAGTCAGTGTGTTTTACTAGTCATTTTAGTTACAAAATTGACGCAGCACTTAAAACTATATATAATATATAATTTATATATGAGAATTGCTGTGGCATATACAAGCACTTCTGTTAGTGAAGTAATTTCAAGAAAACATGTCACTATTTGCAAGCAGGAAACCATTTTTACTCCATATGGTTACTTAAAGAGGAACACATAGTGTCATTGCGCATGAAGAGATTGCTCTAAACAAACATTGGTTCTACTCTCGCCTTATATAAGTTATCTTGTATCTTCTATAGAAGTAATATCGGAAATAGGTCGTAAGGGCGGTATAACCTTCATTTCATCATCACTCATTATTCCCCCCCCCCTTCCCAAATGTTCTCTGCACAGATTTCGTACAGGATTCAAATAAACAAAATATCATACAATACTGAAAATAGACACAACTAGACAATGTTTGAAGGCACTGGGACACATACGTTATCAGAAACTGAACTAAACGCAAAAATCCATTATCAAGAACGGGACTTTCCGTGGAACGATGTAACAAACTGTAACATTTTATTTCAGATTCAAGATAATAGCTTATAAATTTGTTTTTTCTAAACAGATGTGTCAAAATTGCATAATGAAAACATGTAGTCATGAAATATATACATATATGTATATGTTAAATCATCGTTAACAGTATTTGACTATAACTTCAACATTGCCTTAAAGATATATTATGCTCATTTTATGTCCATTTGTTTACCTAAACAAACATGAAAAATGTATTTTATCAAAAACTTCACTTATTATTTCCCCCCAATTTTCTCTGCACACATTTTATTCGGGACTCAAATAAAGCAATATCATACCACACTGAAAATAGACAAAACTAGAAGAGCAATTTACACACTTCGAAAAAAAACCGAGACAAAATGATTAACATAATTAGTCTTCATTTCAGAACCACAAAAATCTTTAGTGATTTTTACGATGTCAGCATTTTGCGCTCAATGACAAAATGCTTTTTTCCACAAACTCGATTAGATGCATTTGAATTCCACTAAAACAGATTACTTAAGTTTAACTCGTTCTCTAAATCGGTTATAGAGGATAAAAGGAGAGAACATAGAATTTTCTTCTCCATTATGCGCAGATTGTCCTTGTGTGTTTTGGAAAGTAGTAATTACATTCTTCTAGTTATGGTGGAGTAACCTTTACATATCGTTTAGATATGTGACAATTTCATTTGGTTGCAAAGCGTTCATTTATTGTTGAGAATGGGACGAGCACAGTAACAGATTATCAGGCTCTGTGTTATATATTTCAATTATATATTATTTATTTATACACCCATCTTAGCCATTTTGTCTTTTGTCCAGTATGTGTGCATTGGTCTAATAACACGATGCACGTACTTAGGAATATTCCATTTTCAGAAATGGCTAGCAATCTAAAACACAATTCAAGGTCAAAACAATCATGTCTGCACTAGATTACCAGAAATGGGGAATAAGACAGTGTTATCTTAAAGCAACAACCGACTATAACTGAATATATCAGTTTACATCATAACGTTCGATGTAGAGGGGGAATAACGCCCATGTATTACTTTCGATATTTCACTAAGAAACCCAAGCAGAAACTATCGATGACTTCAATGGTACATCTGGATACCTGGGCGACGTATCACACGTCTCGTTATTTAGACGTCGTATTGAATATAACCAATCAATACGTTGCTGCTAAGAACAATTGTATGCCAAGTTGAACACCAACTTATTAAAGCTAATAAGTTAGACACACATGGTTCTAGAATCAACAATGCTGTTATGGTTACTAAGATATAATATGCTAAACGTAATAATTTACATCGCTTTATGATGCTGTACTTAACTCACCGTCATACCGTATGTACTCTTTAACAAAACTTATAAGTGAGCACAGTGCTACTTTTTTAATATTGAATAACTTTTTTATTGATTAATATTTCTACACGAAATGTTGTATATTTACTATTGGCTACGTGTATGATACTCTGGTCGAATTTATCAATTTAAATAACACGCTGCGTTGAATCAGGATGTGCATACACACTATTAGACCCTTTCCAGTCTTAGATCATCTTTAAGAGGGAGCTGCAGTTTTGAGTTTTATCACATTTATTGATTTTATTTGTTCAATCTGTGGATTTATGACATGAAATAAACAAAATATTATGCCAGGTATCTACGCTATATTTGTTGAAAATTTCAGCAGGACCAGATTAATATTGACAAAGATACGGTCATATGTATAAGTTTTGTTAAGCACGCTTATAAGTTTTGTTAAGTGTACATTAAATTTTCTCAACTAATCCAGTGTGCACGTTTTAGTTGTAAGTTGGAGGATTTTAATAATCGCAATGTGTATCCCACAAGACACTGCACCATTAATTATCCAAAATATTTAGTAAATTCTGCAGAAGATATCTACATCGTATTGATTAATATAAGTGCAGAGTTAAATTTCGTTCGAAAACTGAAATTTCAGTGTCACATTTACTTGTAAAAATTGTAAGATTCACAGCTCAAGTGATTTTGCTCAGTTGTCTGTTCATTCAGATTTTGCAGAGATGTGTTAATGTTTGCATACTTACAATGTTGGTAGCATTGCAGAGATGTGTTAATGTTTCCATACTTACAATGTTGGTAGCATTGCAGAGATGTGTTAATGTTTCCATACTTACAATGTTGGTAGCATTGCAGAGATGTGTTAATGTTTGCATACTTACAATGTTGGTAGCATTGCAGAGATGTGTTAATGTTTGCATACTTCCAATGTTGGTAGCATTGCAGAGATGTGTTAATGTTTGCATACTTACAATGTTGGTAGCATTGCAGAGATGTGTTAATGTTTGCATACTTACAATGTTGGTAGCATTGCAGAGATGTGTTAATGTTTGCATACTTACAATGTTGGTAGCATTGCAGAGATGTGTTAATGTTTGCATACTTCCAATGTTGGTAGCATTGCAGAGATGTGTTAATGTTTGCATACTTACAATGTTGGTAGCATTGCAGAGATGTGTTAATGTTTGCATACTTACAATGTTGGTAGCATTGCAGAGATGTGTTAATGTTTGCATACTTACAATGTTGGTAGCATTGCAGAGATGTGTTAATGTTTGCATACTTACAATGTTGGTAGCATTGCAGAGATGTGTTAATGTTTGCATACTTACAATGTTGGTAGCATTGCAGAGATGTGTTAATGTTTCCATACTTACAATGTTGGTAGCATTGCAGAGATGTGTTAATGTTTGCATACTTACAATGTTGGTAGCATTGCAGAGATGTGTTAATGTTTGCATACTTACAATGTTGGTAGCATTGCAGAGATGTGTTAATGTTTGCATACTTACAATGTTGGTAGCATTGCAGAGATGTGTTAATGTTTGCATACTTACAATGTTGGTAGCATTGCAGAGATGTGTTAATGTTTGCATACTTACAATGTTGGTAGCATTGCAGAGATGTGTTAATGTTTGCATACTTACAATGTTGGTAGCATTGCAGAGATGTGTTAATGTTTGCATACTTACAATGTTGGTAGCATTGCAGAGATGTGTTAATGTTTGCATACTTCCAATGTTGGTAGCATTGCAGAGATGTGTTAATGTTTGCATACTTCCAATGTTGGTAGCATTGCAGAGATGTGTTAATGTTTGCATACTTACAATGTTGGTAGCATTGCAGAGATGTGTTAATGTTTCCATACTTACAATGTTGGTAGCATTGCAGAGATGTGTTAATGTTTGCATACTTACAATGTTGGTAGCATAGTGTTTTACGGTATATTTCATATTATTTTCGTCAATGTAATATATTATGGTTTATTTAGACAGCTCAATTGAGCCAGGGGACCGCTTGTTATTACTTTATCAGTATTATGGACTATGTCTTCTATTGCTTTTTGGCTTTACGCTGATTGTTTAAAGATTTTTTTTACATTTAATGCCAATTCTACATAAGAAATTCCATGTGATTGTTCGATTTTTTTGCATAACATAACACCATTTACGCAATAATTGTGTTCATTACTTTGCTTCAGAAGAAGAAATACATAACAATAAACAAGTTAATTTTTTTAGGTTTGGTAAACAAATATATAGGCCCGAAATGTTTACCAATCTGCGTCAAGGTTACAAACATTGTTCGGTTGAAGAGAAATTACCTTGATGGTAAACGAAGGATTTGATTGGTTTACAAAACGCTGATATGCAAATAGCAAAACCATGTTAGTACGGCTGCGCCGAAAAAGCTACGAAGTAAAGAACACACATAGACGTATTCCCAATTAGTACGTCAATATAAGAAGACCATTTTCAACGTTTCATGCTCACAAGATGTCTGATTAAACAAATAAAATTATCAATGTGTATGGAAATAGTACAATGCCTTTTTTGTCTGAACATAATTCACGAGTTAAGTAGTCTATGTTAATTTTGCAGACAAATAAGTTAATACGTGATTACATGATCTAGTATAATATTAGGACCGGAAATTAAACTAATGCAGGTGCGTATCCTGGCATACGCACGTACGCCAATTTGTACAATTCGTCAGAAAAAGTGAAAAAATAAAAGTTTCAAAAATGCAATAATGTTATGGACAAATTCGCCCGAATATATCAGTTGTTTGACACTGTAATCTAAGTAGTATGCTAGTGACAAAGAAAATGCCATATTAGCACTGAAATATAGCATGAAAACGCACCATTTGCCTCCTATTTTTTGCACCCCTCCCACACCTACCCCCTCCCACTCGCAGCGTTCCTGCCCGTTTCTCACCTACGATGCTCACACTTGGCGTACACTTCAAAATCGTCCTCGTAATCAATTAATTTGGGGCCAGATGTATTGAACAGATATACATTATGCCAGACGACTTCTAAACCTTCATGAATGCAATAAGATAGAAACATTACCCTACATGCTTTTTGTCCAGTAACACTTACAGACTTGTTTTTTATAACATGCCCAATAAATGGAAGATTGTAACTTTTCATTGTTGATAATTGTTTTCAATATTCAAATAGGCCTAATACAGACAATGTTATCCACATCAGTGGCTAGAATACAGACAATGTTATCTCCACCTCAGTGACTAGAATACAGGCAATGTTATCTCCACCTCAGTGACTAGAATACAGACAATGTTATCCACCTCAGTGACTAGAATACAGACAATGTTATCCACCTCAGTGCCTAGAATACAGACAATTTTATCCACCTCAGTGCCTAGAATACAGACAATGTTATTCACCTCAGTGACTAGAATACAGACAATGTTATCCACCTCAGTGACTAGAATACAGACAATGTTATCCACCTCAGTGACTAGAATACAGACAATATTATCTACCTAAGTGCCTAGAATACAGACAATGTTATCCACCTCAGTGACTAGAATACAGGCAATTTTATCCACCTCAGTGGCTAGAATACAGACAATGCTATCCACCTCAGTGCTTAGAATACAGACAATGTTATCCACCTCAGTGCCTAGAATACAGACAATGTTATCCACCTCAGTGCCTAGAATACAGACAATGTTATCCACCTCAGTGGCTAGAATACAGACAATGTTATCCACCTCAGTGACTAGAATACAGACAATGCTATCCACCTCAGTGACTAGAATACAAACAATGTTATCCACCTCAGTGACTAGAATACAGACAATTTTATCCACCTCAGTGACTAGAATACAGACAGTGTTATCCACCTCAGTGACTAGAATACAGACAATGTTATCCACCTCAGTGACTAGAATACAGACAATGTTATCCACCTCAGTGACTAGAATACAGACAATGTTATCCACCTCAGTGACTAGAATACAGACAATGTTATCCACATCAGTGGCTAGAATACAGACAATGCTATCCACCTCAGTGACTAGAATACAGATAATGTTATCCACCCCAGTGACTAGAATACAGACAATGTTATCCACCTCAGTGACTAGAATACAGACAATGTTATCCACCTCAGTGACTAGAATACAGACAATGTTATCCACCTCAGTGACTAGAATACAGACAATGTTATCCACCTCAGTGACTAGAATACAGACAATGTTATCCACATCAGTAACTAGAATACAGACAATGTTATCCACCTCAGTGACTAGAATACAGACAACGTTAATAAACACACACTATTCATCGCTGCCATGCACGTATTGTGTTCAGGGGAAATAACTCCTGAATATAACAATATGAAAGTTAGAAGAGTTTTCTCGTCCGACAAACCATTTTAATGACCATTAAAATTGCTTGGTTTTAAAATCACGACATCTTTCAAAGCTTGTGTTAAAATTTGATGTTTTCATAATAATAATTGGCATGTTGTGGTACGCTTGCAATTTGTTCCAACAATTAGTGTGTTGAATATTCAAGCAATGTAAACGCTTCATAGAATATTATCATATATTTTACACTGATTGTGATTATAAAAATAACGATAATGGACATACGATTGCAATGGTCTTTGTGAGTACACTGATTAATATGACTCAAAGGTGATAATAGTTTTTGAAATTTTATTGAATATTCAAAGTTCAACAGATAATTAGAAAAACAAGTTTCTTTCCCTTTACATAAAACCTGAAAATAAAAGCATTGAACAGAAATGTGAACGAAAGTACGAAAGAGCAATAAACAATAAACAATAAACAATAAACAATAAACAAAACACCTGTTTATACCGTAATATTCCTTAAAGATATATCATACTCATTTTGTGTTCATTTGTCATTTCATTTCACATGAAAAATATACGTTATCTAGTTAAAACTTTAATAAATACGCATTATTGCAGAATACAGTTATAATGTTTTTCTCTGTATTTGTAAAAAAAGACGTTTGTATTATCATAAAATTTAAAAAAACAACAAGTGGGTGTTTTTTACTAATTATGTCTGTTGGTAATATGAGTAAACAAGATTGTTTTAAGCGGTTATACATGACAATGGTTCTTATTAATGATGTTTTAGACTATGTAATACTAGATGAAGCCCATTAAAAATTAATTAGGTTCAGAAGAGCCAGATACAGCTTCAACAAAAGTGGATATACGAAAGATGGTCTTGTATTTATTCATGTTGTGATTCCATATATCTTATTTCCTGTAATTAACTGTAAATTTATGAAAAAAACAACGGATAGTATGTATGCGTCTTAAAAAGTATATTATAACCTACATAAACGTTAACACAGTTACCATTCATAGAGCTCGTAAAAGTCCCAAAGTTCCCCCAAGACTGTCACCGAATCGAAACGACACGGCGGATTTAAGTAATTCTATGAATTGGTCTTCACTCGGCCAGGTCGGTTGCTGTCCAATCGGAGCGGAGACGCCCATCATTGAGGTGGGTCCCATCATCATTGCGTCGGGTTGTACCGCCATTTGGGCAGAATATCCGGAATGGTACGGAATGTGTGGTCTATATGCTGGTACACTTGGATTGTATTGGAACAAGTTCCTGTGATGACCGGCTGAAACAGTCAACAAAACAAGTACCGTTAGTATTGAAGATATGGAGCGCGTCTTTCTTATACTGAAAGTGATTTTGGCATGTACGTGTGGTTATTTCTATAAGCATGTCACGTATATAAATCATAAACACTAGTTTGTTTCTTATATACGCCACGTAACGTCAACATATATCTATGCGACCGCCGTGTGCTAAATGGAGAATAATTGGCCTCGTAGACTGAAAAGTGTAACTTAAAAAACCTGAGATGTTTATAATCTTGATCATTCCTTTGTACAGCAGGACATAGAATTACGTACTTACGATAGAAATGGGCCTCGGTTGTTACAACGACAAGGATGGTGAAAGCTATGCTCAATAAATTCTTCATTTTGTTAACCTGAAAAATAAATATATTGTCGCTAATGTTAACTTGATAGCGATACGACAAGAGTGGAGGAATGGAATTTACTTCGAAATATTTTTGACGTTTTATTTAACAATTCAAAATGTCAATATTAACGCAAATGACATGCATTCAAAAGCACAATTGTTCAAAAAGTTGAGTAAAGAAATAAAAACAAAACAAACTCGGATGAGGTTAAGTAAAATTACATACCTCTAGTATATTCCAGTTTCGTGTTGAGTAATATGTCAACAAATATCATCTTAATATACATATATACCCGAGCTATACGATATTCAGACGCTTGCTGTGATCGTGTGTTAACTTATGTAATATATATTCACTTTAGACACCAATGTTTTTGCAGCTGTCAATTTTTCGACATAAATTGACACATCAATAAATGTTATTACCGTAATAATAGTGACCGTGTTATTGACCTCTTCACATTAAAACCACACAGGTCTACATTAAAAACTTCATTTAGAAAGCCTCGTGTATACATTCCAGCAAATACCACCGATCTCCCGAAGCATCTCAATCTGAGCTAAATATAAGCTCCAATATTATCTTAAACTGTTGAGATTTTTCTCATCTAAGACCAGACAAAAATCGATATTACAAAATAAAAAAGATGAGATGAGTTTTTTTCTCAGATTTTGTTCAAGATATCCAAACTGAGATTTCTCAAACTCAGGCTCATGAGATTTTAGCAAAATCTCATATTGAGCTGAGATTTCTATTTGAGATATTTTGAGAGATCTGGCCCAGAGGTTCTCAAAGCTCCGTTTGTTATATAAGCTATTAAAACGAGCGAAGATCCGCGCCCTGAAACTAAGACTTCGCATAAGCAAAATTATTTTTACCAGCCTTTCGTTTTCATTAAATCTAAGGGAATGAAATTTTGTCTGATTGATTACTAATAGGTCCACTAACTGCTAAATTTTAATGAAAATTTATCATGTAATAATTGCGTAGGAGCTAAAAGAACATATAACATTTTATAGTCTGAAATTCAGTCTTGAAATGTATGTGGGTAAGGCCCCTGTACATTTTGAATGGTTCGGTTATATCACGATGTTATATACAGTAAAACCTCAATACTAATACCCCTCCCTCCCTGGCACGCTACAAAAGTGGTCTTCTTATTGAAGTGGTCTTAATATTGAGGTCGTATTTACAACAGAACAGTGAAAATGGACTGTGTTCGTAATTTTGAGGTGGGCTTATTATTGAGGTGGTCTTTAAGTGAGGTTTCACACTGAACAAATTTTCTAAACTAAATACAAATTAAAGAAAAATGTTTATATGCCGACTTAAAATTTGGCATTCTAGTATTATCCATAGTACACTATCGACTTTCACAAACAAATACTGTATTGTGTCTATATTTACATACATTGCTGTTTTACTACAACCATTCAGTATCTGTCCGCGTGATAAGCCTACTTTGCGATAATTCATTGCAAATGACCAAGTCCTAATTGTTGCTGTTTTGTCAATACAATGCATAAATGTTTTATTAGATTTGTATGTCACGTTGACGTCTTTATTCAATGTTTTCACAGGACTGTCGTTTTGATTTTGACAGATCAGTTGACAACAGTCAATATAGAGACATATATGATAGTTTCATAGGGCGCTTCATGTTAAAGATATGTCTGGCTCATCTGAACATAAAATGTTTGAATTGTTTTCATCCAGTATTGTTGTTACATCTCTGATAAGAACCATTGCAATGTATAACCGATTGAAAATATCTTTTTTACCATATTAATAAAAAAATAACTTGTAAAATAGCATGATTGTTGAAAAACTTGATTTCTTTTTAATTTTATGACATCTTTCTTCAACAAATACGGATCAATACATTATTAGTTCATTCTCTGCTAATGCATGTTTATTGATGTTTTAACTATAGGAAATATATTTTCACGTTTGTTTAGGTAAACAAATGAACAAAATAAGTGAGCATCATATTTTACGCAATTCACAATTGAATAATACGTGGTTTTACAATTACTACATACTCAGCACGAGATATAAATACCGTTCCAACTCTCCAACACGCTTTGAGTGACGAACAAGTCGCTGTTGTTGAATTGTTGTTACTCTGGAAAGATTAAGTTTATTGTTAACATTTTACTACATGTATAAACTGATTCTGTTATTGAAGATAATATTACGTTAATGTGCAAGGAAGGGCTGCTTTAAAATAGACCATACTATACTACAAAACAAACCCGTTTTGTGTTCGTTTATTAATTTAAAATATATCTTCAAATTAATTGTATGACAGAGTTGTTTCAGCCAAGCCATTTAGCACGTTTTATTTGGATTGCTAAAGGAAGAAATTATTTGTAAAATAATTAATTGTCTAAAAGTATTACAACTTGTTTCCTATACCAATGGTACTCCAGATATCGCCGAGGAATTTATCGATGTGTTCTTACATTTATTCCATGTATACATTCAGATGGTCAGTATCCAGAAGGGTCTATTCTAGGGATGTCAAAGTATATTCTGATACTGATTCGGCATTCTATAAAATATACTTGTTCAATATAAAAGCTGAATGCAAGTGTATTTAATGTCAATGATGGGCATTATCGCATTGAATGATATTTTACGCATGAAAATAATATCTGCAGGTGTTAATTGACACGTCATGTTGTATATTTTGGGGCAAGAGAGATATAACACTCTGGTGATGACACTTAGGCCCTGAAATTATTAGTAATCGTTGGGATATTTACAACGTTTTAAAACACAAAATTGATAAGCATGAAGTTAAACTTCGAATTTCAAATGTATTATTATTAAATAAGAAGGTCGAATACCAAAATGGCCATTCGTTGACATCCATAATGTATTCTTTTTTTGAGCGCTTGATGGATTGCGCAGTAATCGAGTGATTGGCTCTTTTGCCATGATACTTTCTCTATGGTTCTTCTTCTCAAATTACGGAACTGAAGTATTTAAATAAAGTACTTGCCTTAAATCGGGGCCAGTTCTCCATGTATGAAAATTGATCTTCGAAGTACGCAAACACGAACTGGCGAACGCATAACTAGATATAATCGCAAAACACGTATTCATTGTCAGTCGTAGACGCACGCGCGAACGCACAAAGACGTGATAGCTTAACTATAAAAGTCATGTGACAGATGACAAATAACTTTATTGTAATTTATTTTGACAACATACTTTCGTGAGATTGAGATATGATTATATATCCACATGCTAAGTAAATACTCTTGTCCCAACAGTATGTTACTCATATTCAGAAGAAGATGAACTGTTATTTGTATGTTCAAACCAAGTTCTTTAAATGCTGTGTAAACATATTTATGTTATGTCCGTATATCGTTATATGATGTACCTTTGAACTTTTATTTTGGCATTTGTTTTAAATATTTTATATAGATACATCTTTATATCATCTTATTACGTTATGTGCATCCTATATTATATTATATTTATATTATTGTGTGTCATAATCTTCAAACATAGCCTAATCTTCAAACATAGCTTAATCTTCAAACATAGCAAAATCTTCAAACATAGCCTAATCTTTAAACATAGCCTAATCTTCAAACATAGCTTAAACTTCAAACATAGCCTAATCTTTATAAACATAGCTTAATCTTCAAACATAGCCTAATCTTCAAACATAGATTAATCTTCAAACATAGCCTAATCTTCAAACACATATTAATCTTCAAACATAGCCTAATCTTCAAACATAGATTAATCTTCAAACATAGCCTAATCTTCAAACATAGCTTAATCTTCAAACATAGCATAATCTTCAAACATAGCCTAATCTTCAAACAGAGCCTAATCTTCAAACATAGCCTAAATTTCAAACATAGCAAAATCTTCAAACATAGCCTAATCTTCAAAAGTAGCCTAATCTTCAAACATAGCAAAATCTTCAAACATAGCCTAATCTTCAAACATAGCAAAATCTACAAACATAGCCTAATCTTCAAACATAGCAAAATCTTCAAACATAGCCTAATCTTCAAACATAGCAAAATCTTCAAACATAGCCTAATCTTCAAACATGGCAAAATCTTCAAACATGGCAAAAGCTTCAAACATAGCACAGATATTATACACAAATGTCTTAATCTAAATCACCAACTTAATGTTATGTTGTTAAATCATGCAAAAGTGAAACAATATCTATATTCAGTACATATGTGGACTTACATAGAGAAACTTGAAAATAAATATACATTGTATTATTTCATGTTTATATCCTATATAATTATACGATATATTCATTGCAAATATTGGGTATTTTGCTATTTTCTTATAAAATAATAAGTTTCGAAATGCAATAAAATAACGCTTTACAAATAGTTCGCAGGTCTCAAACTGTGCTTTGTAAATGTACTGAGTATATTTACAATGAAATGCATGTTATCCATTTTAAAATAACACATGCTGCAGTTACTGTAAGCCGTTATAACAAAATAGCATTTAAATTGCTAAAATTGCACTGAATAAATTGTAACTGCAATTTATGTTTATCTATCAAATTATGTGTACTCACGTGTCTGTTGACTGTATGCCAAAATCAATCTGTTTGACAATTAGCACCAATGAAGTCACTGTCCTTATCTTCAAACATTGCACGGATGTACACAACTGCCTTAATCTTCAAACATTGCACGGATGTACACAACTGTCCTAATTTCAAACATTACACGCAAATACACACATGTCATAATCTTCAAACATTGCACGGAACGGACCTACAAGAATGCCGTAATCTTTAATCGTTTGTTCATGGGCTGATTCCCTCAAAATTTGTTTAATTATAAATATAAAATATAAAAGGACTATACTGGTCAATATTTGCCCAATATGACCACTTCATAATTTATTTGTGTAACCGTTCTCTGGTAAAATATACTGACGAGAAAAAGAAACGCCTCATCGAAAATTGGCGTTAATTTTGTTACAAAGTTTAACTTTGGGGGGAAACGTCAGAAATGTACATGTAGCCATCGTCACCAACGTCTTATTTGGGCCCGCAACCATCGCAGTCAGCGTTGGCAGAACGTGCTGTTTAGTGACGAGTCACGTTTCAACTTTTCGAACGCCGACGGACGTATCCGTGTATACAGACGACGTCATGAACAATTGCGTTCTGCAACACAACCGTTACGGTGGGGGCGGAATTATGGTCTGGGCAGCCATCAACCATAGGTTTTAAGTCCCAACTCGTCGTGTGCCAAGGTAATTTCACAGCCAGGCGTTACATCAACCATATATAACGTCCTGTGGTTGTCCCTATGTTCCACCAACGTCAAGGCCTGGTCTTCCAGCATGACAACGTGCGACCTCACGTAGCACGTGTCACCAGGAACGTTTTACAGACCAGCAACATTGACGTCTTGTCTTGGCCGGCGTGTTCACCGGACTGTAATTCGATTGAACACGCCTGTGACCAGTCAATTTAAATTCAAGATTTGAAGCATAATGTGACCATTAAATGCTGTCTTATTAATAATCAATTCTCTGAAAAGATCAAATTTGCGAATGGAATTGTTCTTTTCTAATTTTGAATTACAGTTAACAAAATTGTGTACAATGAGTTAGAATGAGGCGTTTCTTTTTCTCGTCAGTATATTAAATGTCGATTCAAAATTACTTGAGAATACCATTATTGTGCACACAATGTTTTCATTAGTTGACCACCTCAAAATGTGTTAACAACCGTTCTCAAGTAAGTAAAAAACGGACTATACTCGTATATATTTGTATATTACCAATGAGCGTCAATGTGTATCGGTTAAAGATATGTCTAGATAAGATTTACACCTCCAGCAAATCTGCACGCAGATAAACAATATCGTTTCCGAGTCAGACTATATTACCAACCCGAATATTACTCAAATAATAACTTTAAATATGAGGATCAAATAAGATCTCGAATGACAAAGCTAAGAACATGTATAAGGAAAAAAGATAATTGGCTCTTTTTGCATAGAACTACCTCAAATGCGACTTTCAGCTCGGCATTATCCAATTTTTAAAAATTTAAATAGAAGAACTGTATTTTGAAAGATAAGTTTACAGACAGGAAAGATGGGAAATATGTAGTCCAGTATTTGTATTACTGTGTTTATGAGGTCGGCCGTCGCCGCGCACATTGTATAATGCACTTTATGGTATTTTGGTCGACCCAGTATGTCCCCTGCACATCATAAATAGACTTTTTGAAACCGATGGGGGAAATTTACCTGCCAGTAGAGCAGTATAGGTCAAACAGACACTTTTTGAAGCCAAATACGGTCACTGCACAGTGCCAATGACACCCATCGTACAGTTACCATTTTCCTGGCATCTAACCAGTACTTTCCTGGTTACATGCCAGTACTATGTTAGGTGGGAAACACTGAAAAGCATTTCTGTTTTATTCGGCGAGACGAGGGATCGAATCCACGACCTTCGGATTCGTATTCAGCAGCGTTAACCACTGAGCCACAGGGCCACCTTAGGTAGTCCAGCTTCGGACGTCTCGTCTCTTATACTGTCGCTGTACACGCGTGTAAAAGTCGGAGTACAGAGACACGTATGCGGGGCTAGGAAATAGACAACAGAATACCGCCACCAACTAAATGTGATGTTAGTATGATTATGCAAAAGTGAACTCGCTAATATTCTAACAATATACAGTCGAACCTCGTTCATTCGAATTAATCAAGTCCGGAAATAATCTGGAATAATGCATGGTTTCGAATAATCCATTTCCATTCGACGAATATAATAAGATACATCGGGACTTATATTTATTTAGGATAATACCAAGTTTTCGGATAGAAGGTTGTCGAATAAACGAGGTCCGACTGAATATACAATGAAATACATGTTATCCATTTACAATTAACGCAAACTGCAGTTACTGTAAGCAATTATAACAAAATAACATTACAATTGCTACAGGTGCATTAAAAACATATACATGGACAAGTAGTATGCATAAATTGTAACTTGAGTTTATGTTTATCTATCAATATATGTGTACTCACGTGTCTGTTGACTGTATGCCAATATCAATCTGTCTGACCATTAGCACCAATGAAATCACGTAATTCAAAGTAAATCATTACAGTCACAATGTTTACCAAATTTTACTCGAAAACTGTCCTAATATTCAAACCTTGCACGTATTTACACAAATGTCCTAATTGTCAAACATTACACACATGAACACAAATGTCCTAAACTTCAAAAAAGAATTCCTCTTCCTCTGAAACTTTCTCTCGTTCTCCAACTGGCCATGTATGTAGGAGCAGTAGGTTCGATCCTCAAATTATCTGTGTATATGTATATATATATAGTGTTAGATCCACGTAGAACGACCATGCTAGTCCGAACAGTAGAAATCTTACCCCAAAACTCTCACACTTATTTACATAATATGTGACACGATTCATAGAATAACGTTTACTGGTTCATATGTAACATAGCATTACACAGTTCATAGAATTCCGCAGTTCACAGGCTTACGTGGCTCACAAGTTTAAACCCTGAAAGTACAAAAAAATATATTTAAATATAGGCGCTTGCCAGCATAACATGAGTTTATATAACATATAACTGTGACCTTGAACTTCGCGGAACCTATAGTCGTGACCTTGGAACCTTTAACTGTGACCTTGAATGTCACGGAACCTATAACTGTGACCTTGAGCTTCGCGGAACTTACAACTGTGACCTTGGAACCTTTAACTGTGACATTGAATGTCACGGAACCTATAACTGTGATATTGAACTTCACGGCACCTATAACTGTGACATTGAACTTCACGGCACCTCAAGTGGTGCATCTTTCATTAAAGGAGTATCCTACAATAACGCCATTTTTTTCTAACGCAGAGTTTTCTTTTAAACTTTGTTTATTTGATCAGTGTAAATGTATCTAACCTAAATATGTTAATAAAAAGTGGTCAATAGTACAAATATTATCTTATTTTTATAATTATTTTCAAAATTATATTTGAATTTATAAAGTAAGCCATACCTGTCGAATCGGAGTACCAGCATCAATCATACCGACGGCCCTGGCGCGTTCTTCAGTGGTCATTCTCGCTATATTTTCTGTTTTTCGTGTTGGACATACAACGTGGATTGCATTGAAATGAAATTGACCGCTTACTACACAGTGCACGTGATCCTCGTGCCAAAAGTTGAAAATCGTGCTCGCCGTCACGTGGTCAACCATGACGATATTAGGTAGTTTCTTTGCGAACGTCGATATTGTACTATGTATAATATTAGAATGCCAAATTTTAAGTCGACATATGAAACATTTTTCTTAAATTTGTATTTTATTACATGGACGTTTGGAAAATTTGTTCAGTGTATGTACAAGAATATGACTATTGTTTGTAGGACTTCCATTTAAATTCCTAACATATTAACATGATGGCTTATGACTGCAACATTCTTTATACAGTAAGTAAAAATCCAGGAAAATATGCATTGGAGGGTATGATCTACTTGCTATTTTTGTTTTATATGTAGGGGGTATAATTTATCTTGGTTTTGGCAAAAATATATTTCGATTTGGCTGTAGTAGTTTCATTCTCTTTAGAAAAAATAAAACAATAAGACGAAGCTGAACAATTTGTAAATTTAAATGTCAAAAGTGTTTTGATTGTTTTCAGTCTTGACTGAGATCTAACATTAACATCATGCACCCATTCTCGACAGCTCTCGGATATTTCCGTACCACTTCGTTACTCTACGGACATCCTCTAGTGTATGTCAGGCGGAGCACTATGTGGCAAAATTCAACATTTTGTGCGGTCAAACAATAGTTCTCGTAAAACGGATTTAAACTTCAATAACTTCGATAAATTCACATAAGAAATGGATTATCGTTGTCATTTCTAGTTAAAAACTCACATATTCCAGTCTTCATATAACTTAAATATGTGAGTGTAATCCCATTTCATCAGCACTCAAGCGTTCACGCCGCCATATAGTTTACATGATATTCGAATGGTATAATGAAAGTAGTGCCTTACGAACATCCGAGGCACTGAATGTATAGTTGGTCGAGATTTTCGTAATGATCATGCACCGTGATAAACATTCGTGGTATGCAACATGCGCTTTATTTCACACTCCTATATGCGCAGGTTAAAAATGGTGAACGTATCAACAGTCTAAACAGACAGGACTAACGTTATCACATATATTAAAATTCTTATGTTGGTGGTTATAAATGGAATAAAATTCCATGGGTTGGGTGTGTCTTAACATGAATTAAAACTCGATAGGTAGTACCCTAAAAATGGCTAGTCAAGCCTTTCACCCTAGACGTTTTTCCTTACAACAGCCTTTAGTTGTATCTGGTGTGTGAGGATCAGAAATACTGAACATATTTTACATGCTAAAATGTTGAATTGTTTTACATTTTTATATATAATTTGGAGTTGACAAGTTGAACCTGTACATTGATATTTGATTTGTACAACAATTTTGCATGTGATGTGATACAAAATCTGTATGGGGTGTTGCATGTATAAGATCAAATAATCTACTGACTGAATGTGCAGTTTTTATGTAGTTCCTTCATGTGTTGTCATTTTATATGCTTAATATCAACAAATAATTGAAACAGTCCTCAAGTTGATTCATTCATTTATTTTGTATGAAATATTACAGTGACTGTAGAGTTTATCAATGTTATGTTTATAAATTTTCAATCAGACTCAAGGTTTCTACTGCTAATTCTAATTAATTGTCATCGTAGCAACGACGTTTTTGTAGTTTTTTAGAATATGTTTAGTCTTATTGATTTATATTGTTAAGATAGGGACACTATACATTAATATGTTTTAGATCATGTTCGTCAGGAAGTGTAATTTGTTACATGTGAAAACTATATTAAACACAGGTTTTAAATGAATAAGTGTTGTTATAATTCGCACCCCTATGTTACAAAAACATTTTTTTTACCAAGAAAGGATGGAGATAGAACTCCCAAATTGTGTTAGTATGCATTAAAGATATTCTACTTTGAAAATATGCAGAAAACTAAAAAAGTCAATTTTGCTCATTTGGCCCCCATGTCTCAGCCACAGTCACATATACTGACAGTAAGCAATATATGCCCCATATGGCAATATCAAAACGAAGTGACCATATGCAGTAAATAGTGTCTCCTGCTTGCAAATAGCAAATGCGTTTTCTTGAAATGATGTTACTTACAGAAGAGGTTGGAAATCCCATAGCAGCCCTCATTCTATTTTTGTTGAGCATTTATGCAGTATAAATGGAGAGATCTGTCGATGAAAATTATGTTTTGTTAGACGGAAGGTAATATTGAATCAAGTTGCCAAATAGCCTTGCTCATTCCTGCTCAGAACTGCTCAATTTATGATCAGGGCCCGATGTCTCAAAACATCTCAAACAGAAATCTCCGCTCTATATGAGATCATGCTCAAATCAGAGCCTGATTGAGACAATCTCATTGTGTCCCCATATATTCTATTCATTCTCATAAAACTAGGTTAAGAGAAAATGGATATTTTTCTGTCCCAAACGTTAAGGTTTTGGACTGAAATCCTTCTCCTACTTAGGTTGTAGTCTCTGGAGCAAGCTATCCCCACTCATAATGAAAATAAATACAATTCGTGGGTTTCTATTGTGTAATCCTTAGTACGGTTGTGTTTGACATGGTTTTTATAACTAATGTGTTTTTTTTATTATAAATGAAACATGTTTGTTCTTATTTATCATGTACGATATATGCATCTTATACTGCAATAAATATATCTATATATCTAGTAGAACTTCGCTGATGTTGGGTCGTGTCATGTGCAGCTTTCTGGGATAAATATCAAGAATGCTCTCCCTTGATAATCGGCTTTGTTTAAGCCATTCCTCTAACTTGGATTGCCTCCCTTCCTAACGAAAATGCCACCTTTCAAACTGGTCAATACTCGATATTAGCTCCATTCTATTCATAACCGAATATACTCGAATGTAACGTCACTCGATCATTATCGTTTTCCAGTATGGAAAGTGAGATTATGTTGAATAAATTTCTGAAAATAAATATTAGAATTCGCGATGTTTTTCTGTTCTTTGAAGAAAACGTAATATAGAATATCTCTGTTTGATTGTCAGCATGTTTTGCAGGTATGATTTCACAAAGATGTGCTCCGTTCAAATCGACTTAGATCGTATACTGTACAACCTGATGGTGCATTCATACAGATTTTTTTCGAGATGCAATAAGACGACTTAAGGTTCCTTATCATTCAAACCGTTGAAAACATTGTTTCTTTTTAGTATCTTGACATAAATATTTTTGAAATCATTGTCAGAATTATATTGCGACAATGGTATTTTCCTAAAATTGACCATTTCTGGTAAATCTACAGAAATCGTAGAACAAACTTACAAGAAACTGCAAATAGCTCATTTTCGCCATGATACCACTAATCTCATGGCAAAGTCAGTCAGTTAGCATAGAAGACAAACTCATTCGTAAATACGAAATATTATCACGTTTTTACGAAATAATACTACGTTTTTACGAAATGGTATTACGCTTAAATAAAAGTGTCGGTCGAAAAATATAATCGAATGTCACTGTAGGGGCTCCGTATGTAATACATACATAAAAGCAACACGTTTTCTTATACAAAATTTATTTCATAGTAAAAATGTGTTCGATTTGTACACAACAAAGACAACACCATGGATAAAGTTAACACCCACCAAAGATAAAACTGGTGACAATGTTCTATACATCAAGATTTTCTCAAAACCTGAAAACAGAAATAATTAAAATTTGTTAATTGTGAAATTTACAAGCATTTTTAGACTGTTGGAAGATGAAACTTTGGTATATTAATGCTTAACCACTAACATAGTGGTCAAAGGCCAGAGCACGTGACTCCTGGTCAAATCTAATGGTTGAACAACAAGGAAGACCTTCACTTCCTGGCCATCGTAAAAACGATTTTAAAGTAATTTGTTTATATATCATAGTGTCACCCCTACTTAAAGGGCTAGCCATTTCTGATTTATGAGACACATACTTTCTGAGCACATTAACGTCCCGACTCGTATCCTTTAATGCCAGGCACTAGGCAAGTAGGCGCACGGTAACCTTAATTCAACTAGCTATTGGCTCACCAACAGGCCATTTCAAACAAGGAACACTCAAACACTACCAAGTTGTATTTTTTTCAATGTTTCAATAACTTTCATGTCAGCGCCATATCGCTTTAATGATGACTCGAATATCAGACATATTGAAAGTAAATATATATAAAACAGACTTACCAGCCTAAAATAAACTTAACAACCCAAGTCCCCCAAGAGCTCGACCCCCAACAGAGCCGGAACCTAACAAAGCGGCGGAGGAAAGAAGTGTGAGTCCATTACGGAACCCTCGACCTCCCTGTCTGGGACCGGTGAATCCTGGATAAGCGGGTGGATAGACGGGGTATCTAGGATATGGCATAACTTGTCCATCTGAAATGATTTTTGGAAAGATATAAAACATATCGACTTATTCAAGTAGTTGTTATAGTAAACACATTGGTAGTCACACTTACACGTATATATGTCATTTTGTCAGTAAAGTTCTTCAGTCTAACTAACTATATTTAATTTAATAACTTCAACACATTTGATGCATGCGAGCATCTATTTCATTAAAAAAACACATTAAGGTTACTTGAATTAATTTAATCATTGGTACATGTTGTACCCTGGAGCGACATTTATGTGAACAAACTTCGTATTTCATTGAGAGCAAATGTAAACAATTTGATATCTGAAGCTTTCTATGCGTTTATATTGAATCCTAGGACTCGAAGCGACACACGGAGTAAATTCTAGGGACATTATACAGTCGGACCTCGTTTATTCGACAACCTTCTATCCGAACACTAGGTATCTTAGCCACGTCGAATTGAAATGGGCAATTCGAAACCATGTATTGTTCGCAATAAAATACCAGACCCGATGAATTCGAATGAACGAGGTCCGACTGTAATCTAGTATCCACTGTTTACTTTCCATCGGTATATTGTTGTCAAGGGAACACATCGAAGACAAAGGTCCCTTTCAACGTACAGACTAAGTAGTTATTAATAATACTCGTCAAAAAGATAATGCAAAACATTACGTACGGTAGTTAGGCCGTGGAAAGGCCTGTACACACATTACTGTTAAACACAGTGCTACTATTAAGGCAATAGATGTCTTCATTTTTGTCTGAAAAATATAGACAAATTCATTTTTATCATTCAACAAATTCATGTACGTGTAGCATGTTTGTTACTAAATACGGAAAAACAGCTCTCGGCAATTTGTGTTCGTTTGTTTGTAAGTGTCGTGCTTTATGTCGTTTCTCTACAGAATTTCCGTTATATACGGCGACAAGTTGACCTAACCAGCGCACCTAGGTACCAACTAGTACAAACCTGGTATTCCGCAGGCAACTAACAACTTCTCCACATAAATCAGAGTTCAGAGTGACCTTGAATGTCTTAGCTTCAGTCAAATTGTCACAGAAGAACGTATGCTTCTCCCGGGTTTTGAACCCACGACCTCTAGATAAGCAGTCGAGCGCTCTACCGACTCTCCTGATCGGCTGGGCTCCACGATCATTCACAATGACTTACAAACATTCATTCAACAAATTGTTATACAAAATCTTATATTTTGTGCAGCTAAAACATAATTCGTCTGACGATTGTTCGTAAATATTGTAATCATGAAATTGCTAGTTGTATACGGTGACTACTTTTATCATTTGCTCTGATTTGAAATCTTAAACAATCGAGAGAGAAACGTAAAATGAAGCATACATATATGTTCTGAAGTAAATGAGCATTAAATATCAAGGATGGATTTCCAAACAAATACGGACTATGCTTTCATCTGTATTTGTTCTAAGTCTACTTATCAACAATCCAAAGAAGATAGATATGCATGTATACAATGTTAATGTAACAACCAAATATATAAGCATTACATTTAAAAACGCGTCAGTTTTGACCAGCGACTGGTTTTGGGTCGAGTCATTATTTTGCATTAAAGTAGGTAATTTTGTTTCTCAGTTTTCGTATAAAATACTGATTGGTTGTAAGGTAATTTTGCATAAACATGAAATAGCCGTCATCTGAAACCTTTTTAAATCGCATCCACCCATAACTCTGTGAAATGTGAGTGAATGCATCAAATGCGCACTGTATGTATTAAGTGAATATGCTATCATATTTTCCTGCTAATCAAAAACCGACTGCTGTAAACTATTTGACAATTTGTCGAACAGATGTAGTTTGCTTTGGCATCTAAACTACGCAATAATGGTGAATTCATGATATGATGAAAACATAGTTTTTGGTAATGTTAACAAAACGTCGAACACTTACCTTCAGTTACGTTCAAAGTTGATTACAATGTCAGGAACGCCGTTTATATATCCGAGTGTGGTTCATTAACACAACTGATTTTTAATTAGGGTACCCGAAATTAACATTATGTCATGCTGATGACGTCAGTAGATGTCAGTGGGCTAGGACAGAATGACAGGTGGACGCTATATTGGTGTGAATTGTGCAGACAATATGAACATCGATCAATTGTTTGATCAACCTAACCAAAGACGTGACATGATGACTTCACGTCACAACCAAATGACTTGGACTGACGCATTACCGGTAACAATAGTAGAATAAATGTGTCCATTTAGTAATACATGTACTAACATTCGTAACCATTCAAAATCATTCATACGTTTAATTGAGCTTCATTTACTTTCATGACAAATGCAATTACGGTATGTTTTTGTATTTGCGTTTATTTATCGTCGCCACCAGTTTCCCATATGAGCGACGCCTCCGGAATAATGTTAGTCATTTTAGATTTTTGGAGGATAGTGCATGATACAGAATATGCCCAAGTTCCAGAAACACCCCTGGTTCTTTTACGTGCCCGATGTAAAGCATCGTACACGAGACCTCGGTTTTTTCTCATCCGAAAGACTGTTAGTGGTGGAGCGAGGGATCGAACCTGCGATCCCTGGATTACTAGTCCAGCGAGTTACCACTCGACCACGGATCCGCTACTTTTTACGGTATTTTACTGGTACCGAATGTATTTATACTTTTTATATGTATCATGACTGTTCAAATCTGCTCACCCGCCAGTATAAGTTCATGCAGGTTCGATAATGGTGCAATATACGTATTTCGTTAAACAAATAGTATCCATACGAATGGAATTATAGAAACAAATCGAAGTTGTCCTGTAAACTTCAGGTTCTTTTTATCAGAGCGCTTTGTCAAAATATAATAAATGTTCTCAAAATACGAAATGTCGGGTTGGCACTTCTGATCAGTAAAGTAATATACATGTGCAGCTGATTGCGTCAATGTCGTATCGTCTGCTGTATGTGCAGCTGGTTGCGTCAATGTCGTATCGTCTGCTGTATGTGCAGCTGATTGCGTCAATGTCGTATCGTCTGCTGTATGTGCAGCTGATTGCGTCAATGTCGTATCGTCTGCTGTATGTGCAGCTGGTTGCGTCAATGTCGTATCGTCTGCTGTATGTGCAGCTGATTGCGTCAATGTCGTATCGTCTGCTGTATGTGCAGCTGATTGCGTCAATGTCGTATCGTCTGCTGTATGTGCAGCTGATTGCGTCAATGTCGCATCGTCTGCTGTATGTGCAGCTGATTGCGTCAATGTCGTATCGTCTGCTGTATGTGCAGCTGATTGCGTCAATGTCGTATCGTCTGCTGTATGTGCAGCTGATTGCGTCAATGTCGTATCGTCTGCTGTATGTGCAGCTGATTGCGTCAATGTTGTATCGTCTGCTGTCTACAATATTTCCCAGATATTTTACAGTTGTATCATACAAGGACGCACGTACTCAAATAAGTACATAAAATTATCATAGACACAAAATGTTCTTTTTACAAAATATGTATTCAGCCAGACATTAGATTGCATTTTTGTCATTTAAACAAAAGAACAAGTTCCAAATTATACACCATTCATCGTCAACTTGAATAGTTTTCTCTTTTTCAAAATTCATCTGTTCTTTTAGGAATTGGCTTATGATGATGGTTGTGTTTTAAATGCAAATTGCGCTAATCATGAATTGAATAATAAATTGGTCTAGCACGTGAGACATTGAAAGCACTTTCCATCGCTGTCTGACATTTATGGTCAACACATTTAGATCTTGGGGTCGACTGACATCATGTTATTGCTGACGTGATGACATTAATGACAGTAGGACCTCGTTCGTTTGAATTCATCGGGTCCGAAATTCTATTTCGAATAATACATAGTTTAGAATTGCCCATTTCAATTCGACGTGCATAAGAAGATAAATTGGGTTTTTCGGATGGATCCAAGTACAGTAAAATCGTTCAACCTCAGTATTGAGACCACCTCAATATTAAGACCACTTTTCAGGAGTCCCAATGGTGGTCTTATTATTGAGGTTTTACTGTATTCGGACAGAAGCTTGTCGAATAAACGAGGTCGGGCGGTATATTATGTTGTATGAAGCCTTATCATTTCATCGAGAATGAAGGATTATATGTATTATGAGTCCTCCGTGGTCGAGGTTAGCGTCGCACTCTTCAATCACTTGCTCCTCACCGCGGTCATCCTCCACCCAAATAGCTCTTAGTCACAACATTGCCCCGACTGTTTATGTGACTTGATTCCCAATGTCAAAATGTTATGAGCTATATATAATTGAAGTGTGCAATGTGCTTTCTAGAATGAATTTGGATTTTCATTTATTATATCAGAATTTTATTTCTGTACATGGAGCAGTTATTGTATTGTGAATATGTCTTGTTTATTTCTGTTGTTGTGATTGTATTGTTGCTACTCCGTATATAAATGTACATGTATACTATATTATATATAGTCGTTTCATTTTTTTGTCATGTGACACTCTGTATTCAATGAATGTAAAATGTATTGTTGCTAATGCTGCCCTATTCGGGCATTATGCAGAACCTGTAAATAAACTTGAAACTTGTGTGCGACATAAACATTGTACTCAGACGGTGTAATGTAATAAGTATAACATTTTAATTATACGTGTATGTTATTGTACCAACTCTTATTACTCACTTTGACTGATACTATTTGTATGGCCTTTGTTGTTCTTTGACTTGTACTGGTGTTGGACAATCATGTCTGTATTACCCCCAGGGTCATGATATAACAGTGTGATAAAACAGTATTTAATTAGTTCATTTGACGTGTTACATTACATGACATTGTCTGCATAAATACATAATGTGATGCATATGTATACATGTATTCAAAATACTAATAATAAACAAGCATAGTTCTGCTATATATGCTGATATAAATACCATGCACAATAATATTTCGATCTGATTTCATCAATATATAAATTACATCGTGGCAATCTACCATTTTGATTTAACGTCACGGACTAGTCATGTAAGCTAAATAAAATAAGAATGAAAATAAGTACACTCATTTTATCAGTATGAATTTCATGAGTTATACAGATTCAAAGGTGTACCCAAGTTTTCACCTATAAACCATATGTGTGTACAGGTAAAACATGTAGCGGATCCGTGGTCCAGTGGTAACGTACTGGACTAGTAATCCAGGAGTCGCAGGTTCGATCACCCGCTCCACCACTAACAGAACTAACAGTCTTTCGGATAGAGACAAAAATCGAGGTCCAGTGTACGATGCTTGACATCGAGCACGTAAAAGAACCAAGTGTACATGTTTCTGGGACTGGGGCATCTTCTGTATCATGCACTATCCTCCAAAAATCTAAAAAGACTAACATCCTTCCGGAGGCGTCGCTAATATGGGAAACCGGTGAAGACGATAAATAAGCGCAAATACAAAAAAAATGTTTACTATTGGAATAAAAATCAACCGAGTAAATGCAATAAAATGTTGGTTGGAGGGGAGTAAGCTGTACCCAAAGTATCTCAAATTCTGAAACAACATTTATTTATGCGGTTTTCATAAAAAACGCATATTTCTAGACTGTTCAAGACATACATATAGATAGTTCCCATCTCTACAATATGTACCTCCCTTGTTCTTAACTGACGGCCATTTTGATAGGCAAAACTGATAAGCACTTACATGCATAGGAGTAATTTCCAAATATGTGATAATTGAGAAAATACGAACAAAATTTGCATGTGACAACCACTTTTTTTTCAACTTACTGAGCCAGCTGCCCCCATGAGCATAATGAACATGTTATGTTTTCATATCTGATTATTTTATCATCGTTTACATCATATTCCCTATAACCTTTCAGGAAATTTGCCTATCAACATGGCCGACTATTCAGAACAAGGGAGGTAAATATTGCAAATGTGGGAACTATCTATTGTCTAATAGCCTTTCCTTATTTTTTTCTCAGAATAGACCGCAATTTCACTCTCGTCTACAGACGGTAGCTGTTTGTTACCATGCTTCATCCGATCATAGAAAAACTCCTGATATGTATCAAGAATAGTAATACAGAATTGTTCACAAATGGCTATTTTGACACGAAATACAAATCTTTTGTTAACTTAGACGTAATGGATGGCATTTGTGTTTTGTTTTTATGATATGGGTCCGCCGATTTGAAATTTTGTGCAACCATCTTATTCACTCGTGTCAACAACTTTTGAATTTCGACCACAGTTCCATAATGATCAAATACATGCACAAGAGATTGTATATACCAGGTTCCTTTCCGTGCATTACGCCAGGAATAATAACCTTGGGTTGTCGAGTACGAAATAAGAAAGTCCGCCTCGTCAGGAACTCTATACTCCACTTCCTCTTCCGGTAATTCAAATGAACCCTGAGCGTCTGTGACGTCAACACTAACATCAACACCATCGTCAAATTCAGATCCTCGACACGCCTGAATAAAGAAGAGTTTTGGTTTACCAGCTAGAGATGGACAGTTACTAGCGTGAAACATTTTGAAAATTGTATCAAGTTTCATAATACCGTCTATACCATAAATACCGTCTGATTCACCGTGACTTAATATAACACAGGCGAAACAATCTGCATCGCTGTGGTCTTCCTTTGCCACTTGACTGAATGCAGACGTTATTTCTTGACACGTGACGTCAATATATCCCGTAACATCAAACTGAAGTTTACGAAGTCGTAAACAGATTCGAGAATAGTCGACAAATGTGCCCATTCGTTTAGGATTATTCATAAAGTTTTCATTGTTTATGACAATAGCCTTCCCTCGTCTTCGGTGATCCATCTTGTAACAATTTGGCAAAATGTCTTTCCATTTTATCGTCGGAATTTTTCTGTCATAATTCTGAAAAGAAAAAGAGAATAATTTAATGTAATTACAGTCAATTACGTATCCGTTATTCCCCTTGGTAATATAATGTTATTCAAAGTTTTATAACCTTATATATCTACAGCTAAAACATTATGTACATGAGTTGCCTCCCTTGATATAATTATTGTCAGAAATAGACGTGAGAAATCTGCTTGATCTATTGTACTTGACTGATTAAGTAATGTACCACTTTCTGTTTTACTTGTAAGGCTACTACAAGCTTGGATGTTGTTATGATCTAGAGTTTTGTAATTGAGAATTGTTTATGATATCAACATTATACAGTAAAACCTCAATAAAGAGACCAACTTTGGGAACCTTGAACACTGGTCTTAATATTGAGGTGGTCTAAATAATGAGGTTGGATAAAGAGCGGAACAGTCAAAATGGTCTTGAAAAGTATGTTCTTATTTTGAGGTGGTTTTATTATTGAGGTGGTCTTTAAGTGACGTTTTACTGTACATGTACACTGTGTTGGGTTGGGCTAAACGTCGTCTCTCCGCTATATTTCAGTTACATTCAGTGATCGCTTGACTAAATTGGTGTTCCTGGTTTTACAACTAGTACTAAGCATCTGATCTACGCAAACTATGCAGAAATGATAATACGCTAACTTGTTTCAGAAAATGTATCGAAGATAAATAAAATGAATGTTACCTATTGAACTACTGTACTTTTCTGATCCAATTATTTTGATAACATATCGAATATCTGTCAAATCAAGGTAGTCCACATTGAAAATATGATTTATACTCTTTTAACACGTTATCTTCGGTAAATAAAGATTTTATAATTAAACTACCACAACCGTCAATATTGCTAATGACAATGATAGCTGTACTGCTGGTGCTATTGCTACTATGACAACAGCTACTGTTATTGCTGCTACTGCTATTTTGCTGCTACTGCTGATACAAATATTGCTACTGCTACTATATCTACTGATGCTACTGCTACTATATCTACTGATGCTACTGATGCTACTGCTGCTACTGATGCTACTGCTGATACAAATATTGCTACTGCTACTATTGCTACTGATGTTGCTACTACTACTAATGTAGTTGTTGTCGTTGCTGCTGATGATGCCGCCACTACGGCGACTATAGCTGCTTTTACTAGCGCTGCTGATATTAAATAAAATACGAAATTGCTTCTGCCGTATAAGCAAACCATAAATAATTAAAATTCTACTTAAGTTTAACACATATGCGGAGTCGTATCCTAGAAAGTCAAAGTCGATAGTTTTCGTTTATAATTTAGGAAGCCAAACAGTAGTTTCAGAGTAATAATAAAAGATAATAAAAAAAAATTTGAATTCAACTTACAGATCGCGTTTGCTCGGAGATCCCTTCAAACTCATCTTCCATGTCAATTATATCTACCTCGGGGACAGTATCAGCGTGTGTACGTCCAGTTTCCGAGTTCAGTCCTAATTTTAAGTCAGGTTTCATCCCGCTTGCTTCAGAAACCGAACTGTGTTGTTGATTGTTCGATCCATCAACATTCGACGGTATTTCTCTTTTATCCTTGCTCCCATCAGTATTTTCCTTATCATTACTCACGCCAGACTCGTTGTTAAAGTCGTTCCCCTGATCTCGTTGTTTCTCAACGTCACGTTCATATTCCTTGTCTACAGAATCAGTCGAAGCTTTCGTATTCACATTATCTCTACCGCTATCATAATTTGCTTTGTTGTTTTCACCAGATGTAGCGGTCGTGGGATCCGTGTCACTCGTTTTAGTTGAAGATTGTCCACTGTCCACTGTTGTATCATAGTTTCCACTGTTAATCTCTTTCTCTTTCACTTTCTTTTGTTTGGAAGGAGAACTTCCCATTTTAACGTAAGAATAAAAATCAGCTACATTTTCGCCTCGGTATGCAGTTTGTGTACTTTCGGTTTACGTATACAAAGGGTTTCATAAATATGTAAAAATCAATACATATTACCTGCTTAACGACGAGTTAAACAGACCACACAGGGGCGCGTGATTTAGTTCAAATATCTGTTCAATCGTGATGGTTTAATATGTAAACGTATTTCCGATGAAAGTTACAATAACAACACAAATATACATTGCTACTCAAACTTGCTATTTCTTTCATTATCGTGTTTGCCTTAATATCGATTATAGGGGTGTATACAACCCATTTACCGCGAGTTAAAATGATATAATATTCGAATAGATTAAAATAAATAGCCGTCCAACCATATAGCCAATATAATGGCTAAATCGATATTGAAAGCCTTATCGAATTTGGTTTATACGTATATACGATCACGAATCAAATACAAATTAACATTTGTAATTTTGGCAGAGTGTAAGAGTGTATACTTAAATCCCATATAATTCATAGATCAAATTAAGTTTTGGATTTAGTTTCACAGGTATTTTACAAGGTCCTGTGGTATATTGAACAATCGATTGGTTATCTTCAAATCGGACCACCACTGTTATCGTTGTTTAACCGATTTAGTTTGTGTTTATATAAAGCGCGTGGTTGCGACATAATAATCGAGTTTATGATTTAAAAACCTCGGTGTCATACTCGACTATAACCCCAATAATAAGATAAACTAATCTTTATTTAATCTTATTTTTCATATGTATTTTTGTTATCTTTAAATCAAGGAAGCATCACACTGTGTATGTTGTGCTGTATGATTGTACGCGCCATTGTAACAAGGTCAATATCGCTGTGTTAATATGCACCCAAAATAGGCACACCAATTGTTCTTTAACAAATGACACATTGGTGTGAGCGCATCTTGCGTAAAATACGGTCGTGTGTTTATTTATACTTACAAAAAATGTATCAGTAAAGTCGCAGCAATTACATGTATTTAATTATCAGACTGTGTCAAATTGTGATCTATGAATGCAATGCAGCATTAAGATAAAATCGAATATTATAAATGGTAATCTACTTGGATCTATTCTTCCAACATAATTAAATCAGTTTTGATCTATTTAGCGACGCTAAGTAGAATGTGCTGTCGGCCTATATAACATACGCCAGATCCTTACAGGTCTAAAATGGGGAACTTTAGCAGGCGTGTAACTACCTGTACGCCAAATACGCCGTTGCGTACACATGATCATAAAATCTATAAAAATGTGCAATATCCAACAGTTGAGCATTTGTATTCAGTTCTGGATATAAATTTTCTGAATATATAACGCTTCAAAAGTTATTGTATTGCTTGTGAAAATGTTACCAGATTGTAACACGATCGTTGTAGAAAACAGGTTTTGTCCGTGGTATTCTGTCCTTAGAACCCCCCTTAGCCCTAAATTGTTTGTGTACACATTCTACCTGCTCTGGCTACGCCCCTGTTTAGTATAGAATCGAGCAGTTGCAAGTTACGTGTATTTGAATTTAATAACAGTAATCAAATTACATATGTCTTGTTTTCGAATAGTAGATATTAGTACTCCAAATACTAGACATTTTATATATAATTATATATTAATAAGTAACAAACCTCCTGATAATCTTTGTGAAACCGGGTCAGTAATAAATTGTAATCATTATACCTTGTAATTCATTACTCTTCTGGTTTCACAAAGATATATATGTATTATATATTATTTATATTATACATGGAACATGTTACGTACGTAGGTGTGGAGTTTAGTTTTGTAACTGATTTTGTTGGTATGCCAGTAAAGACGACTGACTACCTTTAAAGATGTTAACGTTGTAACCTACTTGCACCGAATATTTGTGTATTTCTAGTGTTGTACTATATATACTCGACACATGTCTGACATCTCTTCAGATACATAAGCTAGATTGTAATACATCCTTAATTAAGACTAGAATGGAATTAATCAGCTACGTCATTGTTCCGATAATAATATCCGTTTATTATATTATATAATACTTCCGTAAGTTGTAGTACTGCATCTTAAGAGGCGGATCTAACTTAATTGAATGTTAACTTAAGAAGAGGGCCCGGCTTTCAGTTATTAGCCAAGCTCCCTCGAATAAATTTAACACTCGTGTTTTCTTATGATTCCCATGGCCTAGTGGCTTATGTATACGCCTTGTGAGTGGTAGATCGAAGGTTCGCATCCCGGTAGGGGTCTGTTCTGATATGGCCGGTTGGAGAGCCGCCAGCTAGTTAACTAATGGTTACCATGTGCCCACTTCTCTGGTGACTGGCATTAGAGGATAGGAATCGGAAAGTAAATGTGCTCAGACAGTAGATGTCTCATAAGTCAGAAATGGCTGGCCCTTTCACTATTATAAGAATAATAAATACGTTCATTACGTCTATTACTTATGGCTATTTCCGTTTCATGTACATGTACATGTAGTACTATAAATACACATGTAACCGATTTGTTTTATTTGTATCCGGTCTCCATTACTAAGCTTATTGGGAGTCTGATTACACAACAATATATTGTTTAACACGTTTATTGTTCACGTTTTAATAATCTAATCATTTTTCTTCGTAATCACATACGCACCCAGATATGGTGGCATATATATATATATGCTGCCACTACTTAATTAACTTGCAGTTGTGGGCACTATCAGACAATTGTTCGTGTTAATTAAGATATTTACCTGGTATGAAAATTTATCACGATACTTATTTAGTTAACCACATAATTATCTAGTTGATTAAGTAGTGAACATGTGGCAGAAACATGCCACCATAGTAATCACATACGGCTATCATCCAGACCAAATAAACGACTACTGATAAAACACCACCGCCTAAAATTTGTGTAAACCGATACTTTATTTGACATTGAGGAAAACTTCCGGTTTTATAAATGCATGCGTATATATATAGTTTTATACACATTTCTAAAGTATTTGGGAACATATACACCACAGTTTGAAGTTGTAAAAGGTTTCATATTTTGGTATTGTGGTATGTACACGTTTATATACATTGTTATCATCAAATGATCTCGTCTTTTTATGTCTAGTTTGTGTTAAATCAAAACTATTTATAGATCGTATGCGTATTGAGTAATCATGCTATTCTTTCTACACATTCAGCTATTGAATATCATATGTAGCAACATACCAATACATGTAGTATAGTATTACAAGTTTACGTACAAGTTTAAAGTTAGTACAATGCAATAAGAAATTGGTAAATCCCCTGATTGATGAATCATTCGTTAAGCATTGAATATTGCCATTTCATTAACGTCTCGATCTAGTTTCATAATACATGTAGTTAAATACCGAATATAAATTGCTTGTATTTCAAGTTCATTGTCAACAACGAGCAAGCGAAGTTACTTAACCGACATTTTCTGTGTTAATTAGAAAGGAACATTTAGAAATATGCCGACAGTTGAACAAGAGGATGACAAAACGGACGCAAAGGGGTTCTTAGGAGGATTCAAAAACCTGGTGCGAGGTACAGCTAAGAAACTTGGGGTGATGGACATTGAGGACATGGAAGTAGACGATGAACTAAGTAAAGTAGGTTTTTAATTTTAAGTTCTAACTCGTACAAACTAGTTTCGGTTTATCGTTCTTCATGTGTACATTCTTGATGTCGTAATGTTCAATGATGTGTCAAGTGTCACCGATATGTCATGCCCCACACCATCAAGCAGAGCTAGATATCAAGTTCGAATCCCATAAGAGCTGTAAGTTCTTGGAGTAAGAATAAAAACAAACATCCAGAATCATATGTCTTACATCTCAGAATTATGGGTAAGTTGTCTTAAATGCCTGTAGAAGAACAGGTTGAAACGGGTTTGTAAGCCAGGAACGCTGTACAGATCAACTGACCGCCGAACATCAATGAAATATTGTTGAAAAACAACGCACTAGAAATCATAATTGTTTGTGTGTGTTTTACAAATGTATCATTACTTCGGGTGATATTTTGTTATTTGTAGTGGACCCGCATATCTTTGAAAATCGAACATATATTTGCCTCACAAAAGCGTGTTACAGTTCAGACGCTTATAATTATTTCTGTGTTCTGTTGTGTGTTGTTAATGGGTAAATGCTAAATCATTCAATTGAAGCTGGGTTTTCTCAAATAACGATATGAACTTCTTTCTACAGGCATACAAAAAAGTGCCACCTGTGATGACCCGCAAAGAAATGTTATCTGACTTGTACAAAATGGACAATCCCCGACGAGGAAAGGCTGTTGTAATTAACAATAAACATTTCACGCGAGAGATGCAACAGAAAGGATATGGCGTACGTTCTGGGACCGACGTCGACGCTACAAAAATAAGCAGCCGGTTGAAGATGCTTGGATTTGAAGTGGAACGCTATTACGACGCTACGTGTAAGGATATGATCAAAGCATTTGCGTCAGTAGCAGGGGAGGATCACACCGATGCTGATTGCTTCGTAGGAGTAATATTAAGTCACGGGGATCATGATTCGGTGCTAGGGGCAGACGGTCTTGTTGACATGCAAGATATTTTCCAACATTTCAAAGGAAATAATTGCACATCACTCGCTGGAAAACCCAAACTGTTTTTCATTCAAGCATGTAGGGGTAACATGCTCGACAAACCTGTAGACTTAAATGTAACTGATGCAGTACGTAATGATGACATCGAGGCCGAAGAAGAAATTCGTATTCCAAACGAGGCTGATTTTCTGATTTCGTATTCCACAGTTCCTGGATACTACTCATGGCGGAACTCTGCTAACGGATCATGGTACATTCAGGGACTTGTGGCAATCCTGGACAAATACGGCACTACAATGGAGCTACAGAAACTGTTGACCCAATTGAACAAATACGTGGCATACAGTGACAAATTTATGTCAAACACATATGCGACAAATCCCGGAATGCACGGCATGAAACAGATCCCATCTTTTACGTCAATGTTGACGAAAGATTTATATTTCTTACCGAAATAACACCTTTGTAATAACTATGGTTATGTTGTGTGTGTGAATACATTCCTGGTGAGATTGAAATCATAAGTGGATAATTACTATTATATCTGAAGCTAAATCATTTTTCCAATAACCAAAAACCTCATTAAAGATATATTATGCTCATTGTTTTGTTCATTTGTTTACCTGAACAAACATGAAAAATATACTTTATCTAGTAAAAACTTCAATAAATATGCATTATTACGGAATACATTTATAATGTATTCTCTGTTTTTGTCGAAAAAAGACGTTTGTATTATCATAAAATTTAAAAAAACTTCCATTTTTTAACAAGCGGGTGTTTTTTACTAGTTTTTGTTAGTAATATGAAAAAACAAGATTGTTTTAAACGGTTATAAATGGCAATGGTTCTTATTTATGATGTTTTAGACTATGTAAACAATACTGGATGAATCCCATTCAAAAAGTTTAGGTTCAGATGAGCCAGATACATCTTTAAGCGTTTGTTGAAACGCACGAGCACAACTGTTGCCTGTTTGTAAATTGTGTTTGTTATTGCTATACTTGATGTATTTGGGTAATGATGTTTGTAACTGTACGGCTTTAGTTCTTGTAAACTTTTTGTTAACAAATTTTGATTAAATGCTCATATCATTGCCTTCTGCAGAAAATAGAAAAATAAGGGCAGAGTTTAGCGTAGATGACGAGCAATGATTAGAATTAATTCAGTCTTGCATCATGACCGTGTACAGACCATGTAAACGTTACAAGTCACGCAATCATTCTGATGTTTACACGATAAAGAGATTACATTTACATTTTCCAAAAAGAGCTTTTGTTAGTACATTTTAACTCGTTATTATTCATGAAACATAAAATGTTGACTACCGTTCTGAAATATACACCCAGGTATAACTTGTGTAAATCATAAACGCTCAAAACCGTAATACATTTACTGCGTTTCAAAAGCATGACATAAATACATAGTAGACAAATTCAATAACGTGATTATAATAACGTATTCATATACTTAACGCCATTTAAACGGAAGTTAATATCTTCGCAACTTTTGGAATATCTCCCGGAAATTTCGCAACATAAAATAAGTATATATGTATAAATTGATTGTTCTGCCAGACTCTGACATGTTCAATATAAAACAGAGTCTTTTAATGGAATGATTTAATTGTCAATTGTACATTTTTGTTTGATATTCACGTTTGGTTATATAATAAAACTATACATGTTTATTCTATTTATGCATTTTGAGTCAGTTCATGAATGGGTTTGTCTTAATATTTTCCTAAAACCGAATTGAGAATTCGTCATGTTGTAATTGCGAAACCATTAGCATAGCACCACCAATAATTGGAGGAAATAATACAAAATAAAGCTGGATAGTAGTCTTACCGCATCACTCATAAAGACCAAGTTACGTACATAGTAGCATTGTATATAGCGTCAGAGACGTAAAATGCTGGGTAAAAGCTTCCATTGATTGGAAAAAACTGATGGTACACAAAATACGAATACAGTAAACTCCCTGACAACCGCACTCTCTAAAAACCGGGATCGTCAGAAAATCTTATTTTTCTTCTTGTTATTATTAATTCAATGTATGTATGTGGCGTTCCCTGGAGCAACTTATTCCTTTCTTTTGTACTTTTATATTTGTCCGGGTGAAATTTGAAGTGCCATTTACACAATCAATCGTCAGGGGAATCGTTTTATAAGTTGAAGAGAAGGAATAATTAAGTTGCTACAAGGAACGCCACATACATAAGACAGTGCCTCCCCACACAGACCTCCGGGAAAACAACACTCCATAAAACATAAGGCACTTGAGAAGGTTAAAGGGTACATACGTTAGGGAACAGAGGCGCAAGGAATGGCCTGGCAGATCATACGGAATCACTAGGAGAATCAAAGAGGACAACCAGTGAAGGGGGGGGGGATTAATGGATGGAAAAGTTCTATACACGAGAAAGGACCTATGAGAGATACTATTGGTTACAGCAAAGACCTAAATACCATTGTATTGTAAATGGTATTTAGGTCTTTGGTTACAGGTTTCAAGCTTTGCTGCTGACAATACTTAGACATCCATATTCCTCTTACGTTACTAACGGCGTGAAAGTAGGTATACCAGACAAATTCGTTCATGCCAAGCTGATTCATGATCCTATAGGCGATGGCTAACGTTATAAAAAGACTTCGTAAATTCACAAATGGCCACATCTATGGTGTCACAGGAATTTCAAAGCACTCTATTCACATGTATACACTCAACAAAAGTTCTCATTTGTCACTTTGTTTGAAGTGAAGACACCATACCATGTATATAGTTCTGTTATTAATGACTTTAGTTTAGGATTGCTATTGTTGCTCTGACGTTAATTCCAACTGAGTCTCAAAATGGATTCATATTTTCACGTGATATTTTCAGTAAAACAATTTCATGCACTTATTTTCATTATGGCATTTTCATTCACTGTTTCTAAAAATATAAATTAAACCCAATAAGAAAGTTAATGTGTATCAGACTAAGAGCACATAGCTATCAATTATATACGCTGCTTAGATTCGCTCACATTTGAACTTTATGGTGTACTTTTACTTCCTGAGCAATGTAGGCCTTCAGGGGAAGCCCCTTTTCATCCCACAAAGAAGACAGATTGGACAGATTGTATGTCGGTAACTAATTAGCATGTAAGTAATAAATATGACGTCGAGAAAATCTCAAAATTACTAAAACTTTAATGTCACCGCGTGAGATATTCTGAGTAATCATATACATTGGTCCCAGCTTAATCTTACGATTGATCAGACGGGGACGCTGAACACATAAAGTTTAGACCAATTCTCACGTGACTTCCGGTATGTTGAGTTTTTTAATAAAATCGAAAATTCTGAAATACTGCCACTTTTGAGGAATTCCCTTTCATGACAACATACGGACTAATTCAATTTTGTAATGTGTACTCATATATCGCTTGCACTTAATATTGCGACTATCTTTGCAAGGTAAATGAATTAGTAATTCATGTAGTATAATTCGGATAGTGTATATTTCGGATATCGTCTTAACAATAACATTGGCATGAACCAGTCGCTTCCTATTACCACAACTCCACATTCTTTCCTTGGTCAGTTGTATTGTGGATAATCTGACACATTGCCATCATCCTAACATTGATCTATCTATCTATCGATATTGTCAAACCTCTTTCGAGGACTTAGACAAGTTGTGCGCGTCAAGCCGCTGAGGAAAGTTAAAAGAAGTAAAAGTATGGTCATCAAAATAAAGTATGAGTGATAAAAAGAAATGTTAATGATATTAACAGTTTAAAAACAGGTGGGAATGCAGTCATGGTAAGATGGTATGTTCAATGTTACTTATAGCAACATTAAACTGTACCAGGGTGGGGAGACATGGAATATAAGGGGGTAGACTGTTCCAATGATGAACAGTCCGGGGAAAGAATGTGTATTTGTAGTAGTCTTTGGTTGCAGGAATTAGTCTGTACGACAGGGTGTGGTAGTGGCGGGATACTCTAGTTAGAGGGGTGAGATAACCTTGGATGGGGACTGCAACCAAATCATTTCTTATTTTGTACATAAGGGACAGTCTAGAGTCAATGCGTCTGAAGTCTAACCTGCGCCACTTCAGACTATCTAGCATTTCCGTAACACTAGATGTGCGTCCAAAGTCAGACATCGCCCAGCGGGCTGCCCTTCTTTGGACTGACTCTAGCTGATATATAAGGGACTGGGAAAAGGGAGACCAGATTTCTGAACCATATTCCAGCTGGGGTCGTACTTGATGCTTTCAAGATAGCTGTAGTGACCGTCCAGTTTTTTGTCAGAAAGGGATTGTTTTAAACTGTCACTCTTTATCTTCACCAGTCAACATGCTGTCATTACTTAACTGTGTTGTATATAATTGTATTTTCTTTAAATCGAACACAGATTCTAAGTTAAGGACTGGACCAGTACTTTAAGCCAAACCAAATTTAAAATGGTGTTTAAAATTTTAAACTTGGTGTCAATAATTTATAATTCTTGATCACTTTCATTTTTGACCTCGTCTTCTAATTTGGGACCATTGTATTATTTATGGATATCTGGCATTCTAGAGCAATTAATTGTAGCAAAGATTTCTTGACAGGACAATTGTTCAATACTATCTAATAATACCTAGGGTTTCAGTGGTGATTGAGAATTATCGTAAATTGAGCATTTATTGACGATATTGGTAACAAGCATAACAATTTGCAAGATACAAGAAATATCATTTTACTTCGGATCATAATCTAGGTTTAGATTAATAGAAGTTCCCGGGGACTCACATTTTTCAAACAATGAGTCCCAGCAACAAAACGAGTCCCAGCTAAAAAGTACTATTTTGAAAGTTTCAGTTTTATTCTTGATTTTTCAGGTAAACTACATTGTGTATGAAACTAGAGTACCATTATGTGTACGCCCAGCTTGGATTGTGGTATTTTGATACATTGAGGTGTTTTAGTCTCTAAAACGGATTGCTGTTAGAATGGCTACCATAGAAAAATTGATAAAGGCTTTTGAAGCACTGAGGGTGTTTCAGCCAGCCACAACAGCAGTCGAGGAAGTGGTTACTAAGTGAGTTGTTTTGCCTTTTTTGTTTTGTGCTTTACAAGAATATACTTATTCCATAGTGTATCAATATTCATGTGCTAATGGTAAACTGTTACTTTCTATTGTATTAAAACAATGGTGAATCAGGATAATAAATGTTGTGTTTAATTAATTATTGCCTAACATTATTATGTGTATCACTGTGTGATTAATGTAAAATACAGAATTTATATTACTGTCACAATGGTAACTATATCAATTTAATATTTAAACATGTAAGGCTAAAATTTTTAATAATTTTACTGAAGGGGAATTTTCTTTCTAAGTAGTGATGAAATATGTACTTTTTTCTTTGGGGAATGTGGCCCAATATTGGCCCCAAATTTGCCATAAAAAGGGCTGGTTACCAGTGCCATTTTTCGTGTCTGCATGACGAAGCTAGGGATCGAACCATCAATCCTCAAATTGGGCATTCTAGTCATTGAGTTGTGAATGTGTTATATTTTATGGAACCCTATAAATTGTTTTTTTGCAGGAAAAAGGATCAGCCGCTGAATAAAAAAGAGAAGATACAAAACTGTAATCTTATTGCAGATTGTATATGTGCAAGTAATATGAGGTATGCAACATGTGTGACTAGATTGTATATGTGCAAGTAATATGAGGTATGCAGCATGTGTGACTAGATTGTATATGTGCAAGTAATATGAGGTATGCAGTATGTGTGACTGGATTGTATATGTGCAAGTAATATGAGGTATGCAGTATGTGTGACTAGATTGTATATGTGCAAGTAATATGAGGTATGCAGCATGTGTGACTAGATTGTATATATGTGCAAGTAGTATGAGGTATGCAGTATGTGTGACTGGATTGTATATGTGCAAGTAATATGAGGTATGCAGTATGTGTGACTGGATTGTATATGTGCAAGTAATATGAGGTATGCAGTATGTGTGACTGGATTGTATATGTGCAAGTAATATGAGGTATGCAACATGTGTGACTAGATTGTATATGTGCAAGTAATATGAGGTATGCAGCATGTGTGACTAGATTGTATATGTGCAAGTAATATGAGGTATGCAGTATGTGTGACTGGATTGTATATGTGCAAGTAATATGAGGTATGCAGTATGTGTGACTGGATTGTATATGTGCAAGTAATATGAGGTATGCAGCATGTGTGACTAGATTGTATATGTGCAAGTAATATGAGGTATGCAGCATGTGTGACTAGATTGTATATGTGCAAGTAATATGAGGTATGCAGCATGTGTGACTAGATTGTATATGTGCAAGTAATATGAGGTATGCAGCATGTGTGACTAGATTGTATATGTGCAAGTAATATGAGGTATGCAGCATGTGTGACTAGATTGTATATGTGCAAGTAATATGAGGTATGCAGTATGTGTGACTGGATTGTATATGTGCAAGTAATATGAGGTATGCAGCATGTGTGACTAGATTGTATATGTGCAAGTAATATGAGGTATGCAGCATGTGTGACTAGATTGTATATGTGCAAGTAATATGAGGTATGCAGCATGTGTGACTAGATTGTATATGTGCAAGTAATATGAGGTATGCAGCATGTGTGACTAGATTGTATATGTGCAAGTAACATGAGGTATGCAGCATGTGTGACTAGATTGTATATGTGCAAGTAATATGAGGTATGCAGCATGTGTGACTAGATTGTATATGTGCAAGTAATATGAGGTATGCAGTATGTGTGACTGGATTGTATATGTGCAAGTAATATGAGGTATGCAGTATGTGTGACTGGATTGTATATGTGCAAGTAATATGAGGTATGCAACATGTGTGACTAGATTGTATATGTGCAAGTAATATGAGGTATGCAGCATGTGTGACTAGATTGTATATGTGCGAGTAATATGAGGTATGCAGCATGTGTGACTAGATTGTATATGTGCAAGAAGGAAATGCATATTATTATTATTTTTAACAAATATTCATTGAGATCTATATTTCTTGTGAACAAGTCAAGAGATGACCACTACAGTAATTTTGCCTCTTCTAAGCCAATTTTCCCTTTTTTGTGATAAAAGTTAACGTAACCTTTTAGTTTCCGATCAATAACTTGAGGACCTATGATCCTCCAACTTTGTCCACACATTCACCTTGGGTAGCAGAGGAACCCTATTTGATCAAAGGTCAAGGTCACAGGGGGCATAATGTTTTACAAACATCTCTTGTTTAAAGATGTGTTGTGTATTCTCTGATTTGTAAATAGTTTCTGTGTTTTGTCAATTAGCATTCTCATACATGATTGCCTTATGAGTGTTGTTAAACTGGCTGTGGATTACAAGACTGATAAAGTTAGTGGAATAGACCCTTCTTAATATCCCCTCATGAATAATTAATCAGATTATCAGAACGAGGCAAAGCTGGCAAGCACAAGCTTCATAAGATACAGCAATGGCTTCGTATAGCAATAGAGATGTAAGCATTATCCCAGAATTAACGTTTTCATTTGTTGAAAGTTACATAAAATCTCACAAAGAATCGTCTGGTGAAAAATCTATCGACAAGGGATTTAAATATTTTAGTGAAGGATACATACATGATTTAAAAGGTAAGTTACATTCATTTATTTTTAGACTTATTGTTCTTGCGTTTAATTCATTTGACCTTAGTATTATCTTATCTATACAGGGCTAAGTCAGCTCAATTTGTTTATACAATTCAATGGTCAGATTTGTAGTGTAAATAAAACCATTAATGAGAATGTTATTAGCCATAAATAATTAGTATCAGATGTTTGATTCTTGGTTCTTAGTGTATTACCGTATTGTCTAGAATAAGAGAACATTGAACATGACTTTTGAAACAATATTGTTATATTTCAGTTGTTTCAGCAACAGATGGATGTGTGATAAATGGAAAATGCCACAAGTCACAAAGAAAAAATGAAAGTCCACATCAGATGAAAGTAATTGACATTTATTACTAAATTACTGAAATATACACAACAATAAGATTAAACAACACATTATATAAATAGTGCAACACTATGAAAAAAAGTTAACGATATTCATGAAATTGAGTTGTGCATTATTGTATATTTGCAGGTTGGTTTGATCTCACGAGATGAAGAGACAATAGTCACAACTGCTACATGCACCTGTCCAATAGGCCTTTCAAAAGCATGTGGTCATGTAACTGGCCTCTTGTACCAAGTGGCAAAATACAAGAATCTCAACCTAAAAGCAATTCCAGAAGATGTTGCAAGTACTTCTTTACCGCAAACATGGCATTTACCAAGAGGTCAGAAAATTTCTGGTAAAGAAGTTCAAGACTTAAATGTCAGTGGATACTCCAGAACAGATGTGACAGAACCAAAAAGCATCAAGTCAACTCTTTACAATCCACTTAAAGGAGATTTAGTAAACTGGCATGATAAATATGAAGATATAAAGAGAAGTTCACCTGATGCTTTAGTTCTATCTTCCATGGAGGAAAAACCAATTACGTTTGCCAATACAAAATTTGGTTCTGTACCTTTCGGGTCAGTACTTAGCTACCAACAGAAGCTCCATGATGATTTTATAATGAACATTCATGATGGTGTTTGCTTTCCTGACCTTCCAGTTAAAAACGTCATGCAGAATGATTATCAAACCGTATTAACTTGTGAACAAAATGTGAAGTACGAAGGTGTGAAGTTGAGCATGTCAGAAATTCACAAGTTTGAAAAGCTGACTCGTTTACAGAGTAAAAGTCCCCTCTGGTACAGAATTAGAAAACACAGGGTGACTGCTTCTAACATTGGGGAAGTGTATAAAAGGAGGAAAAATGCCGACACACTTGTTGGAAGACTCAAATCAACAAGGCGAGTTACTACGGCTGCTATGAGACATGGAATAGCTTGTGAGCCTGAAGCTGCAAGACACTATGCCGAGATAAATAACAATCAAGTTAATTTATATCCATCTGGTGTTGTAGTCAGTTATTTGTCACCCTGGATAGCAGCTAGCCCAGACAGAAAAGTGTACAATCCTCAACGAAATCCTGCATTTGGTTTATTAGAAATTAAATGTCCACAAGTAACAAGTGTCTTAGAATGTCAGTATCTAATGAAAGATGATACTGGCAGTTTAAAATTAAGGAGAAATCACAACTATTATTACCAAATTCTGACTCAGCTAGCTGTTACAGGGTTACAGTGGTGTGACCTCTTTGTATGGTGTAAAAATGATAATCATCAAGAAACAATTTATTTGAATACAGAATTGTGGAATGAAATAAAACATAAAATAGACCGCTTCTATTTTGACAGTTTTTTGTAATACATTAACAAAAACTCATGGAACAAGATATATGTGCAAGATTGACACTTTCAGTCTTTAGTCCATGATTGAACGATTGGACCACGAAAGTTGCATAACAGACAAGCAACTGTCCATAACTGATTTGCTGAACCTGCTAGTGACATTGGAATTGGTGTGTCAAACAAGTGATTTTCCTTTATCCTTCTGTTCACCCTTTCAATATGTATTCGGAGTTTAGCAATTTGTTCAGTTTCTTTAATTTCTTCTGGGGTAAATCGGTTTTTACTCCGTAAGAATGCAGGGATATTTAGTGTTACTTGTTTCTCTGAAAGAACTTTTCTTAGTGTGAATCCTTTGTCAGCCATGACATCATCCCCAGGTTCCAAAAGATCTAGAATTCCTGAAAGTTTTGTAATTTCGATATCTGACATACAGCCTGTATATAATGATGAAATAAATGTCACCAAACCATGGGGAGATATTCCAAGCAGACATTTGAAAGTACAAGCACCTTTGTAATTAGAGTACATTTGAGAATTTAATACTAAAGATGATGGCTGTTGAGTTCTGATTTCAGTACAGTCCACGATAACTCTTGTATTTGGATACAATGACTTGAAGCAGTCTGGCATATATTCATTTACTTTAGCTCTAGATAACCATATAGGCACTGAACCAAGAACTATGTACATAAAATTTACCCATGTGATTACTTTTCTGCTAACAGTCGAGATTGAACAGTTAAATCTTACACATAAATCTTGTTCCATGAGTCCTACTCTTAAACGACAAAGAAACATGAAAAGTTCATCTATCAGAAGCATATTTCTCTTCCTTCCTGATAGACTGACCACTTCGCTTCCATGGTAATACATGCTACGCATATTTTGAGCGGAAGGTTGGATGCATTTGAAAAATGTTACATAAGAGTTATAATTTGGAAAGCCGGTATAAAACTGAATGAGACATGCATCAGTGCTAAATCTATTTACGTTGAACTTTTCAATTTTTAGTTGCTTTTCTAATAAATTACACTGGGCACTTTTTTGTTCGAGATCTTCTTTCAAACTCAATAATTCTGTTTTGTCTATGCAAATTTGTTTTGGTTGTTCTTCACAAGGTAAACACTGTTCTTCTGTAGATGTTTGGCCATGAGTTTCAGTTAATCCACATTCTTCTCTGAAAAAGAAATGTATCCTTCATAAAAGATAACAGAGATCAAATATTCAATATATATGTGGAAAATGTAAAACATATTGTATGTAATTAATCTCATATTAATTTGCAAATCTCATATATATATGTGTGTGTATATTTTGTCAATGTTAGCTGAATTTATTAAAAGGTATTTCTTAAAACTTACGACTCTGTATGTTTTCTTTTCTTGGGAGATAGAACTTTCCTATTCAAAGTTCGCCTAGTTGTTTTTTCTTGTGACCAGTTAAACACAGATGGCACAGCACCTTTCTTTAGTCTTTTTCGAATAGGAGTCCATCCAACATAATCGTCTTTACCAAAGTGTTTAGAACATACCACTGTTCCTGTTGAAATCTGAAAAAAAATTGTATGCAATCTGAGAAACCGCCATCATTTTTTTTCAGATAAATACGGTAATGAATCAGTATAGAATATTGTTAATTCCACAAATCTATATTATGGGCATTTGCAAATTTATCACATAAGTGATAATTTATGATAATTCACAAGTATAAGAAATAACTAATTTACGTGAAAGTTAAATGGATGTAACAAATAAAAAGTTAAATGAATGTGACGAATTATATCTTACCCTAAATAATGGTCCTTCATCCCTCCTTATCTTTTGAATCCATTGTTTTTTTAATTCTTCATCTTTTGGGATATGATGAAAATGAATTGTTGGATCATATCTCGAATCAGAGTTACAAAACGGTACGCAACAATGAAAATTAGAACCTTTCTTTCTAAGAATTTGACCACTGTCCAGTGGAGTAGACATATCAGTAGAATGTTTATACCTGTCTGCTAAGCCTCGTTCTGGGTTAGTTATCTCTGGTATGCATATAATTTGAGAAGGGCCTAATCTTGTATTTCAGGTCTGTAGCAGACTTTCCCAAATTTCTGGGTATTGCTATAGAGACATTTCTTACCCTCTGTGATGATACAGAGTCAGATATCCGTATTGTTGCTGATGAGTGTCTGAACAAATCTATAAAGGTATAATTATTTTATTGCTTGTTTTATTTCTCATACCAGACACTTACATCTGCGAGCGAATGAACCATTTTGTATTGGTACAATTTTCTATGATATTGACCCATACATTGTTACAAGGAGTTGGCATGAAAGCTTTGTGTTTCTACTAAAGAATGACACATTAATAGATATTAACATATTAACACTAATATTTTATGTTTTGTTATGTTACTTCAGACACTGATAGAGACCAATCTAGGAAGACTTCAAGTAGAGTTATATAAGGAGATCAAGAAGAATGGTTCCGCAAGGTGTCTCCGAGCAGCTTTATGGCGGTTCTCCGAGATGGCACATCTGATACGTCCCCAGAAGTGCAGGTTATTGTTTTTCTTCCTTGTAATGATTAATATGTGAACTTGGAGGTACATGTATGAAGTATACAACTGATGCCTGTTAATCTATCATTTTTCTTCATTTGCCCTGGTACATCATAATGAATGATCATTCATGGAAACAGGAACTTTTGCATATTGTCTATCCCTGAAGAAAACATTGAATAAGAAGCTACCTGTCCTTAAATTTTATTAGGCAGAAAATTACACCAGTCTAGAAGGACTAGCTGTTCTCAAACTTCCGTGTTTAACCACTTCAAATACAAACAAACTAAGTGTGTTTTATGCTTTGAAAAAAAAATGCTTTGAAAATGACTGTGAATGTATGGCTGAAGTTTGTGTTATCGGTGTTTACATTTCATCGGTATTGTTGAGAGTGTGGACGGAGTACCATATGCCATTTAATCCTTAATTGGCTTATATCCAATTTCAATACAATTACTTTATACCAAGGATGTAAAATGATAATTGAATGCTTATTTTGTATATTTGGCTTGTAATACCCGGGTTGCCTGCTGTAAGACAAGCATATTTCATATATACTTTTAACAACATTTGTCGTGATAATTTCAGGCCCTACATTGTCAACCTGTTACCATGTTTGGCTAGGATTTGCAAGAGGGAGGAAGAGGGAATTCAAGAAACTTTACTGAATGCTATGAATAAGATATGTCCATCGTTGATGGTGTTTGCTAATGATACCGAAGTGAAGGTTGGTATTCTGTAACATTTATTATGCTAGTAGTGTTTTGCCTGGACTTTTAAAATTGAGGGTCATTGCAACCCCCTGGTTTTCATATCTTAGGGTCATTTCCAAATATTGGCGGTCATACAGAAATATGCTAAATCGAGTCAACGCTTATGTGCTTAATCTATGACACAATCTGCATGTATTTATGAAAGTGAAAGTAAATTTTCGGAAAATCGCTGTAAGGTAAACAATTTGAGGTGATTTCATTCTTCAAGAAATTGCGTCAACCTGGATGCACACAAATTAGTTTAGGAGTCATTTCTCAGAAAAATGTGACAATGACACAAGATTTGTGTGTCAGGGAAAAACACTGTGCTAGTAAAACATATTCTTTGATATTTCACTGAAGGAAGTTAATGTATTGATACAGTTAATCTTTATTACTTTACTTCCTGAGTGAAATATAAACTCTTAAAATGAATTCCTCTATTTGTGTTTTGTGAGGATTGAATCAGCCTCATTGTTCATTGTTAAACTAATACTTCCTTTAGTTAGAATGTTCATTTATATCCGTTACTAGAACACAATCTTTATTTGATCAAGGTGAAGATTGCCTATCCAAAGTGTTGTTACTCGTTCTTTCATTTCAGACTTTCTTTGAAATTCACTTTTTTCCATTCTACCTTTTATATTAAAGGCCCAATAAAGGTAATGTTTATGTCCCCGCTTTCAATATTGTTCAATATTGTTACAATGGACCAATTTTTGGACGAGTTATGGCCCTTTTTCTACAAAAAAATTGGTTTCAATCAATAAATCTTGAAAGGATGGATGGATTCAATTCATATTGGGCACATATGCATAGGATAAAAACATACAGGTCAAATTGTTTTTCGTAACAATCCGCAAATCTTTTGAGAAGTTATGGCCCTTTTTCAACTTAAAAAATTGCTTTCCGATAAATAACTTATGAAAGGATGGATGGATTCAATTCATATTGCCACAAAAACATAGGATAACCAATACTTGTGCCTGATAAGTGGAGTATGACGGCCTTGCTAGAATCTCACCCACCAAGATTCAAACCAGCTACCTATGGATCAGAAGCCCAGCACTTTTATGTTGTGATCACCGTGCCTCACTGTAATACTATATGTACCAACTCTGTTATTCAATTTCACCAATTGTTATATTATTAATTCTTTCAGGTATTGATTAAAGCTTTCTTGCCAAATCTGAGATCGACTGTGGCATCTTGTAGACGTACTGCGGCAGCCTGCCTGACACTGATGTGCCAGTACTCCAGAAATCCTCCAGCATTCATCAAATTTTTGTTAGTTAGTTTGTTGGGTATGTATAAATATTATTCGTTGACATACCTAATATTTATACTTATAGCGCATAATTTCCCAATTGAAAAGGCACAGGCAGTAAAATCATTTCCAAAAAAATTACTGGTATATAATGTAGGAAGTTCTTGTTTATGATACTAATTTGAATAAATACAAATTTATGTAAGGCCTGTGACCAACATATGTTGGTGCAATATTGTACTTCCCTTTTTATGCAAAACTCCTTTTCATGCCCATATCCAACAGTTTACATCAGGTGTATCTAAGTCAGCCTTAGGTGTCCCTAGATGTTGCATTGCAATGTGTTTTCTTGTAATGTAATATGGTAACTTTTGAGAAAAAAACAACAGTGAGGACCTTGAATTTGGGACCCTCTTTTGATTTAGGGTTAGTTAAGGATAACATAATTTTGCCAAAATCTCGCGGGGATCCTTACCACACACCAGCCCCGGTGCCTCATTCATTTACAGCCTTGTACTTACAGAGTCAGTGTTGCCAGTCGAGGTAGAATTGGAAGGTCCCGTTCTTGTTGGTGTGATCATGTGTATACGATACGTAATCCCTCTTCTCTCTGAGAATACCCTAGAAGCACAGGGGCTGAAAGGAAGCTTTGGGGAGAAGAAGTTACAGAAAGCAGAATCGGTGTCACTGGAACAGATCATAACTGTAAGTACATCCTTATTTTTTTTACTTGCGTTTATAAGTCTCGTCTGAACGACTGTTTGTACTGTCAATGATGAAGCGGGGAATCGAACCTGCAATTCCTGGATTACTAGTCCAGCGTGTTACCACTGGACCACGGATCCGCTACTTACATCACTTAAATCTTGTGTGACTTTTATATAGCCAAGTACCATGTCTTAGAATTCAGAGGTTCTAAAGTTCGGGATTAATCCAGAAATCTGGAGTTAGAGGCTCCAGGGTCACTATTAGATTGATGTAAATCTGACGATTTTTTTGGATATGGGCCGAATCGAGACTGGTACGAAACGTTATGTGTACAAATGCGTTTCAATAGTCTAGATCATCAGACGCCTGCATCTGATGTTATAAAAACCTTTTATCGATTCTTTCTCTGAATAATTACCAGGTATATCAACTGTTGTTGCACCACCTGGGTCATGCAGACCATAATGTGGTGAACTCGTGCCTGGAAGCACTTCAACAATTGTTACGCTCCCCACCCACTATTCTGTTGACAGTATTGCTGAAAGATGGAGGAATTCGAGAAACATATATCTACAAGAAAGATATGAAATCGCCTACAGATGGTAAGTTTTATTTGCTATGCATTCATTGTGATAACATTTTGACCTAACACTTCAATAATTGGCAAGTATGTTTGTTGATCAGATTTCAGTACATGAAAATGAATATGTTTCCTATATGTATATAGTAGAAACTATAAACGTCATCTCCTCTTAAACCCCCGAATGGATTTTGACCAAACTTAATAGGAATGATCCTTAGGTGGTCCTCTTCCAAAGTTACATAACTAATTTTGGTCTATTCATAAGTAGGTCACAGAACTAAAAATAGATTTTAGAAGTGAAAAAGCCATATTAAGGTTTAGAGCTTTGATATTTGGTGTTTATCATTGTCTAGTGGTCCTCTTAAAAGATTGCATAAATTATTAAGTTCCATAAAACAATGGCAGTGAACTGAGGTGAGCGATATAGGGCCATCGTGGCCCTCTTGTTTGTATCCTTGTCAGCCCTTTTATGATTTATGTTTTTCAACATTGCAGTGCTGTCAGAAGTACCCTCTAGTAGTCAGCTCTCAATTGCATCAGAAGACACTGGATTGGATGAGGAGTCAGAGTCATTTGACATTAAGAGCCAATCAAGAGTCTCGGATACCACTTCATCTGCATACTCATCAGAAATTGACCAATTAGAATCAAGGTCAATTGATACAACCTCTGATGATACAGAATCTACAAAAGAAGACAGAACTGAACAAGATGACCCTGTGATAGATGTGGTTGTTGCCAACAGTGATGCAGAATATTCAAATGTTGAAATTGGAGATATTCAAGAGGACAGGTCTGAACAATCTAATCTATCCAATGTCAATGCTGGTAGTCAGGAAACACTTCTTAGTATAAAGAGTCTAAGTCCCTCTCATGTTATTGATGGAAGACTAGAAATAATTGGTCAAGACATGAACGGTAATCCTGAGATACTCGAAGCTGAATGCAATGATCCTACGCCAATGGTTGCTGTGGAAGCAGAAGAAGCTTTGTTGGCTGAGATTGGTTCAGAAAGTGAAAGTGTTCCATTGATTTACTGTGTTCGATTGATATGTCGGAGATTTCTGTTATGTGGTAAAGTTGGAGACCTAATGCCAGATCGTAGAGTTAGAGTCAGTGTGAAATGTCTGGCTTTAGCAAACATAGCTTATGCTGTAAAACTGATGCCTTGTGTATTTCTTCAAAGACTAATACAGAATAATACTCGAGGTAATAAACTAGTGTCAATGTATAACTTGAAGTTAAGTAAAACAAGAAGGCTTAAACACTCGATAGAAATTCTTGATTTAAATATTCTGTTTTGTATACATGTATATAATGACAAAACCTATATTGGTGACGTTGGTTATGGCGTCTAGTATTTCCCAATCAAAGTTTTGATGTCACAAACTTAGCGCTTCGTCTGAAGATGTTTTGGAGGCTTAATTGTGAATAATAGAATTAAATGGACGAGGAAGTATTTATAGGTCTTGCATAATTAGTTTTGTTTCCATTTGAAGAACAGAATATTTTTTAAGAATTATGTACTGTACATTCTAACACGACATCATCATTTTGTAGCTTACTTTTTCATCTTGTTCTTTATATTGGAATTGCTATAAGAAGAAAAGTAGATGTCTGATTTTACATCTATATGCATCAGAGTATATAATTTGCTCATTTGAAATTCTGGTTTGGTAATGCAATGTAGTTCAGTGTTTGCATTTAGACTTAGACATGAAGATCATTGATTTCTGTTTTGTTTTCAGGAATCGAGGATAGTGCAATAATCAAAGAAGTTCTTCTATATGCTAGTCACCCCGACCCTCAGTTGAAGGGAAACTGTAGTCTTATAATTGGTAATCTATTATCCGCTGTGCTCAAAGAAAGTCGTGGACAGTTTGATCGATGGGTCAAACAAAATGGACAAAAAGCAGGTTGGTTTTGATTCAGAAATGTTGAATACTCCTTCGGTTTCTGATTGATTGTGATATTTAATGGAATTCTTCCATAGAAGATTTAAGGGTGGTATTTTATCTGTTTCAATTTAGGCCTAAAATACATCATGTTTCAGGTTTCATGCCCAAAAAAATAAGATAGGTAGGTTGGAAAATTATTTTTTTTGTAGATTTTTTTATTTTCGAACGAAGCAAATTCCCAATTTGTCCAAAATTGGTGAGAGAATTTCAATTTCAGTGAGATTTTTAATGAGAAATGGAAAATGCAATAATAAAACAATACTGAATAGTATTTTATTAATATTAACTAGAATGAAACACTTATGTGTATTGATATCATCTGATGCTACATTATTATTTAAACTGATTATGTAACAATGCATATGCCAGACGATGTCTTCCCATTCTATTACTGTGCATCACTTCAGCTAGTATAGACGCTTATTAAATACAGTGTGTAAAGTGCTTGTAAACAAAGACTCTATTGGGATGCACAAAGGCTTAAAAACAATTGATCAAAAAGACATTAAATTAGCGAAACGGTACAAAAAACGCAAACTGCCAGTCAGCGCAACATTCTCTTGCATTTCGATTAAGATGATTTTTGTGTGAGAAATCGCAAAATTTGCTTGATAGAATTATCCCTGAGTTGTATTTGGTATTTTATTTTTCAGAGAGTTTGTGTTTGTCTTCCTTGGTTGACACTTTGCTGTTTGTGACAGAGGACCCATCCTCTGTAGCAGCCCGTCTGGCTGTGTCTGCTCTGGGTACCAGTCTACCCCAGCTTCTCATCAGTAACTATGGTAACATTGCCATAAAAGCATTGTTGAAACTGTTACAAGTGAAGAACAATTCTTACTGGCTGGTGAAGGTAAGGTTTATACTGTGGCAGTATAGATTGACCACTTGTTTCACTTATGCTACATTGTTACTGCCTCTAATTCCGTCGCAGAATCTGAAGGATTTGGGTTTGAACACCGCAAATGTCTTTGCTTCATGATTGATTGATTGATTGATTGATTGATTGATTGATCAGTCAGTCAATAAAGCAGTCTGTTGGTCAGTGAGTCGGTCTGTCGGTCGGTCGATCTGCAGACCAACTGACTTTATTTCAGACATATGTACACATTGACACATTACGTTCATACTGACTGGTCTTTGTTTTGCAAAATTTGACTGTTTTATGCTTTTGTTTTGAATATGTGTTATGTTTATGATTGGTTTACCCTTTAAATGAGTTGATTATGTATTTATAACAATCCTTACAGGTTGAAGTGCTAGACTTGGTTCAGAATCTAGATTTTAAAGTGATACGGCATCTTGAGAACACGTGCAGTGTAACTATGATGGGACTGAGACATTTTCTAGGGGTAAGACTTCTCACTTTTATCTTTGCTGAATTCCAATGTATAATTCCCAAATTTCTTCTGAGCTTAAAAATATACATGTACCTATTTTGTGTCGATATTTTTATTTCCGTTGAAAATCTGTACAATACAAATTTGTTATCTATTTTTCAGCATTTATCCTTACAAGACCACATACTGACAGAGATCGTGCTTCGATACATTGGTGACGAAGATATGAGAGTTAGAAGGGCCGCTGCTAATACGCTTGTAAAGTAAGATTTTACGCTGTCATTTCTGCAACAATTGATGATAAAGTAGGTTTTTTAGACTGTTGTTAATGTTGATTCTGTATTTAAGCTTTATACAATTCTGCAGTGTTCTAATTAATTTTTATGTCCAAAATGGAGCTATGTGTATCAGTAGGAAGGACCATATAAACCATGGATTCGATTAGCAGTTAAAAATTGGCAACTTCCGCCATCTTGTTTCTGAATTTAGAGAAGTTGACATTTTGAACTGCTGTAATCAGCCGTAATCGTCTTTATATTTCTTGAAGGTATTTATATGTTTTGTGTTTATCTTGTTGCTTGTATGCATTTTTTTGTTCTATACTGAGTTGTTAGACTAAACGAGCGTATGAAATCAGTCGGTCCGTCCGTAACCTTTTCGTTTCCGATCAATAACTCTAGAACCCCATGACCTGTCATCCTCAAAACTTGGTACACACATTCATCTTTGGTAGCAGAGGAACCCTTTTGATGTTGGGGTCAAGGTCACAGGGGGGCATAATGTTTTACAAACATCTCTTGTTATAATGCTCAACTAGATACACTTCATTGTTATTTGTAGGTTAGTCAAGAACTTGTTTTTCCCGGTTGATTACCCGCAACAGGATCCCATCATTGCCGTAGCGATGGACAAGGTGGATGGTTTCTTGAACCCGATCATACATGATTGGTGTCAGCAGCCTCCTCCGTCTGTCCAGGGATTGGTCAGTCCGTATCATGTGACACCTAGACTGACCATACATAGCAACGTTGAAAGTGTCCTCTCCAGACTGGTGATCTCTGTGATGGACAAGCTGAACATGGCACAGTCTAAGTATCTCACTGTTAGTACATCTATTTAATTTAAGTTATTATTACTCAATAGTGTTTGCACTTGCACACAAATCAGGCATGAGAATTTTCTGCAGATTCGTGGAAATCAGCTGATTTGACGCTTGCAAGGGCCGTTTTTGAGACAATTTAAGTCCTCCTCGCTGAATTTTCAGCTGATTTTGAAATTTTGCATTCTCATGACTGACAAATACACTGGGCCATTGTTAAATTTTTTTTCTTGCAGTTACGTGACCTGGGTAGGTAGGTAGGTAGGTAGGTCTTTTTTTAGTTTAGTACTGTGATTGCTCAAAGATCAAAAAAAATAATTTTGTTGATGAACCTGAAAAGTGAATTGTTTTAGGGCATTTTTCATGATTCGCGTAACTGCAAACAAACAATTGTGTCAGGATGGCCCTGTCAAAAAATTCTTTCTTAAAGATTTTTTTGCTTGTTCTCAAAGATTGGGCATTTGTGTGTGTGTGGTTGTCAATTATTTTAGTTAGCTTAGCATTTGGTTCATATGTAACATATTGATTTTGAGACTTATAGAGGTGATCTTTATGTGAGGTTTCACTGTATACAAATAAAATCAAATCTGATTAAAGTAAATTGATAGTGACTTCTGTTTCAAATGGCTCTTTAACCAGAGTCAGTTTGAAGTTATTGTGTATTTAAGAGACAAATGTGTTGCTTAAGAACTTAACTCAACAAATGGTGAAACCCCAACGAACCCATCCTGAAATAATGAAATTTAATTTATTTCTGTTGTTAATGATTTTTGTTGTTTGTATTATTTCTTCAGGCTGGTTGTTGTCAAGCGTTGTGTTTACTGTCAGAGACATATCTTACAAGCTGTTTTCCCCATGCATGGGGCTGTGCTGTGCCAACTCCTCTGATGCCCAAAGAAACCAGTTATAAATATCGTCGACCACCTACACGATCACTAAGTGCATCCAGGTAAGTGATTTATCTGTCATGGTTTTTTTAATTCCGTTGGAAAACTATTGTAAATGGCTTCTTCTGAACTGGTTTAATTTCTTAAATGTGTTTGACATATATTTTATCTCTTATCATATTAAAATCAAAATTAAAAAAGTGCTATCTATAACTCACAATGAACATTTGATGCATAGTCTTCTTATGAGGGGTCAACACTTAAAAAGGACAACTTTTTTTTGTATATTGTATTTATTTACTTTATAAATTGTGCTTCATTTGAAAGATTGATGGCATTTTTCGGCGCAGTCGTTCTAACATGGCTTTGCTATTTGCATATTAATGTTGTCTTAATCCAATAAAATCTTATGCTTAGCACTAAACCAACTTCTTGCCAACCAAACAACGTTTGTAACCTTGGCGCGGATTGGTTAACCTTTCGATAAAGGGGTACATTACCTTACCGCCAATTAGGCGGTGGGTGGTAATACACTACAGTACGCTAGTCGACAGGTTTTATGCCCTCTTAAAGCAATTTTCACACTGTGTAATGTTATCAGTGTTGCAGTGATGGTCATCTCAGGGGGGGATAAAATTGAAAAAATACACTGGACCCCTTCTTCTCTGAACAAAAAATCAAAATTTTTATTCCTTGAAAATGGGGAAAAAGTATTTGAAAAGTCTTGAATTTTTTTTCGGGAAGTTCGGTATGAACCATATACACAAATCAATGTTTTGTATTTAAGTACATTCAGTATTGATGAATTGACGAGTAGTTCTGGTGGTGGACCCTTACCTTTGATTCTGTCATTGTTAACATCGACAGCTGTCACTTTGGACCTTACTACTCACCAGATGGCGCTTCAATTGGCAGGAAATCTGGTAGCAGGTAGATCACTTAGTCTTTCATTGTTTGGTTGTGTTTTCTGTCCAATATTTGGCTTTATAACAATATTAACAAGTTGAATTCTTCAGACATGGGGCTGCATTTCATCGAAAATCCTAAGTATGTAAAGATAGGAGTGAAACTTTTTGGAAGGAATAGGATATGTTTGCTATGTTTTAGACATTTTGAAGTGTAATTATCTTTAATATATCATATTCTTTAAGATTAAACTAAAATTTGGTTGAATCATGGTTTATAATTAATGTAACAAAACATGCTTAAATTGGCTTAGGTGCGAAAAGTGTACTTAGGAGTGCAAAGCACATCTAGAACTTTTGATGAAATGCACCCCCAGGGTCACTCACTTCGCTGACACAACTTTTGTTTAGACTAAGAGAACATTTTTACATAATTATGTCTCCCTCTCTCCGAGAGAGACATATTGTTTTTGCCTTCGGTGTCTGTCCGTCCGTCCACATTTAGCTTGTCGCGCTTCATCTCCAATACTGCTGTTTAAATTTCAGCCAAACTTCATAGGATTGATCAACATCAAGTGTAGTTGTGCACCTTCATTGTTTTGTTCCGCTCCGATAATTTTTCACTGAGTTATGACCCTTTGATGTTTTTATACATATACAGTGCATGGTGAACTGATCAAATACTATCTTTCTTCTTTGCTTGATATTTTATTCTAACATCCTGTATTAGTATTACAATTACTGACAAACTGCCATCTAGGAGACATATGTTTTTATTACGAAACAACCATCTAGTTAGAAAATAGATGTACTGTGTAATATAGACAGTTATTCACATTGTTAATGGACTTGTACTGTGTAATATAGACAGTTATTCACATTGTTAATGGACTTGTACTGTGTAATATAGACAGTTATTCACATTGTTAATGGACTTGTACTGTGTAATATAGACAGTTATTCACATTGTTAATGGACTTGTACTATGTAATATAGACAGTTATTCACATTGTTAATGGACTTGTACTGTGTAATATAGACAGTTATTCACATTGTTAATGGACTTGCACTGTGTAATATAGACAGTTATTCACATTGTGAATGAACTTGTACTGTGTAATATAGACAGTTATTCACATTGTTAATGGACTTGTACTGTGTAATATAGACAGTTATTCACATTGTTAATGGACTTGTACTGTGTAATATAGACAGTTATTCACATTGTTAATGGACTTGTACTGTGTAATATAGACAGTTATTCACATTGTTAATGGACTTGTACTGTGTAATATAGACAGTTATTCACATTGTTAATGAACTTGTACTGTGTAATATAGACAGTTATTCACATTGTTAATGGACTTGTACTGTGTAATATAGACAGTTATTCACATTGTTAATGGACTTGCTTTTGTTGCAGCTCGTAAAGTAGCATTATTTAGATGAAATATAAAAAACATTCAATAATGTTATGTACATGAATAATTTAATCTTCTGTCAGAATGAATGGGCGTTACTGATTCAGGTATTTGCTACATTTTTAGCATCTGGTAAATTACTGTGGAAAATATTTCAACTTTCAGGGAGTGCTTACAGATGCTTGAAAAATCAGGATTTTGATCACAAAGGTGAAGGTCAGGTAGAGGAAGGGGCGTGGTCAGCATTGTCCAATCGTTTATTGGTACCACTCATCGACCATCTTCTGACTCATGTTGCAAGGTAGTGGACCAGAACTTATTATATGTGTTTAGCATCAAAGGAACTCGCCTACAAATTTATATCATATTTTTAAAATAAAGAAAATAATTTCATTTAGTAAGTTACAGTCGACTCATCTTGTGTCGAATGTTTCAGGACTGTAGAAAATAGTTTGTCATAACGAAAATTTGACTTGATAATACTTGAAAAATTATTCTCTGAACTAAAAAATTGTCATAACCGATAGAATTTCATCTATAGACAAAGATGGATAAAAATGGGGATTTTTGAAACTTACAGGTAATGGAAAATTCGTCTTAAGCGAGTTCGGCATAGATAGAGTCGACTGTAGTAAGGATATTTATTGTCTTAAAAATATTGTGAAATGTGAACTATCACATTATCTTAAAAGATTTGGCTTTGCATAACAATGTTTTCAACTTTTTAATGAAATTATATGTTATCTTGACTCTGATCCTGAAAACTAATTCTTTGTGAACATGGGGCCTGATGTTTGGGACTCTACCATCTGACCACTTTGCCTTCCTAAAAGTAGTTCTGATGTCCTTGAAAAAGGGGATAGCACAAAGTGTGCCAAGGTCATTGTTGTTTGTTCTGTTATTTTAGACTACTGAATGCCTTTGCACATGTAATAGACGAGCAACAGCCTGGTCCACCACAGATGAAAACCACGCTACCATCACTGCCAACAGCTCCAAGTTTGAGCCCTATCAAGCGTAAGACAAAGGGGGAGAAAGAGGCCGGTTCAGCTCCAAGCACGCCAAATCAAGATGCTAAAACTGCACCTAAAGTAACACCCAAAGGTAAACAAATTGTTTTAAGAGATCTGTAAGAAAGCATGAAAAATTAAAGTAACATGTTTATTGTTATGTAATATTATAGTGTCACCCCCACTTTGTATTACATAGAGGATCTTATATGAGTGGTCATTATTTATCAAAATTATTAAACGAGTCGTCTTAAAACGATAAAAAACAGGCTTTGGCATGTTGTATATGTGGAAGCAAGAGAGATATAACACTTTGGTGATGACACTTAGGCCCTAAAAGTATTAGTAATCATAGACAAATTGAGTGATCAGTTTTAAACACAAAAGTGATAAGCATAAAGTTAAACTTCCAATTTCAAATGTAGTATTATTAAATAAGAAGGTTGAATGTTCAAATATTCGAATATCAGTTCGGAAGGTTGACCGATCGAATACCACAATGGCCATTCGTTAACATCCCTGGTAAAATTAATTGAGATATTCATGTTTGTGACTGTGATTTCTAGATAAGGACAAAGAGACGGACAAGGAGAGAGCAAAGAAGGACGGCTTGGGGACATTTTATATCTTGCCCCATTATGTCAAGTTCTATGAGATGTTAAAGGGAGCTTACTCTAACTATAAGGTATGCATTTCACTCCCAAAGCTGTAAGATATTGTTACATTAGACGCATCTCCCATTTTGAGAATTGTTTCTCTGTTAGTTGTTAAGTGGTTTTTAATTATTTAAATACATTTGATATCTAGTAGAATAAATGGAAGCTAGTATATAAGTTTTAAGGCATTGACTGGAAGCTGATACCATAATTATGCAGTACACCATTTTAGGCGCAATGGTTGATAGGTAGAGCCCCTAACACCTAATCCGAAAGTCATAAGTTTGAGCCCCGGGATGAGCGGAGTTTTATTACGAGGTTCACAATCCCGTAAATGGTGCGAGTACTGGCAGGTAGCCAGGAAGCTCCCGTAATTGGTGCGAGTACTGGCAGGTAGCCAGGAAGCTCCCGTAACTGGTGCGAGTACTGGCAGGTAGCCAGGAAGCTCCCGTAACTGGTGCGAGTACTGGCAGGTAGCCAGGAAGCTCCCGTAACTGGTGCGAGTACTTGCAGGTAGCCAGGAAGCTCCCGTAATTGGTGCGAGTACTGGCAGGTAGCCAGGAAGCTCCCGTAATTGGTGCGAGTACTGGCAGGTAGCCAGGAAGCTCCCGTAATTGGTGCGAGTACTGGCAGGTAGCCAGGAAGCTCCCGTAATTGGTGCGAGTACTGGCAGGTAGCCAGGAAGCTCCCGTAACTGGTGCGAGTACTGGCAGGTAGCCAGGAAGCTCCCGTAACTGGTGCGAGTACTGGCAGGTAGCCAGGAAGCTGTCATCAAGAATGATAGTATAAGTTGTAACTACTAGTTTCACAATCCCGTAAATGGTGCGAGTACTGGCAGGTAGCCAGGAAGCTCCCGTAACTAGTGCGAGTACTGGCAGGTAGCCAGGAAGCTCCCGTAATTGGTGCGAGTACTGGCAGGTAGCCAGGAAGCTGTCATCAAGAATGATAGTATAAGTTGTAACTACTAGTTTCACAATCCCGTAATTGGTGCGAGTACTGGCAGGTAGCCAGGAAGCTGTCAGCAAGAATGATAGTATAAGTTGTAACTACTAGTTTCACAATCCCGTAATTGGTGCGAGTACTGGCAGGTAGCCAGGAAACTGTCATCAAGAATGATAGTATAAGTTGTAACTACTAGTTTCACAATCCCGTAATTGGTGCGAGTACTGGCAGGTTGCCAGGAAGCTGTCATCAAGAATGATAGTATAAGTTGTAACTACTAGTTTCACAATCCCGTAATTGGTGCGAGTACTGGCAGGTAGCCAGGAAACTGTCATCAAGAATGATAGTATAAGTTGTAACTACTAGTTTCACAATCCCGTAATTGGTGTGAGTACTGGCAGGTTGCCAGGAAGCTGTCAGCAAGAATGATAGTATAAGTTGTAACTACTTGTTTCACAATCCCGTAATTGGTGCGAGTACTGGCAGGTAGCCAGGAAGCTGTCATCAAGAATGATAGTATAAGTTGTAACTACTAGTTTCACAATCCCGTAATTGGTGCGAGTACTGGCAGGTTGCCAGGAAACTGTCATCAAGAATGATAGTATAAGTTGTAACTACTTGTTTCACAATCCCGTAATTGGTGCGAGTACTGGCAGGTAGCCAGGAAACTGTCATCAAGAATGATAGTATAAGTTGTAACTACTAGTTTCACAATCCCGTAATTGGTGCGAGTACTGGCAGGTAGCCAGGAAGCTGTCATCAAGAATGATAGTATAAGTTGTAACTACTAGTTTCACAATCCCGTAATTGGTGCGAGTACTGGCAGGTAGCCAGGAAACTGTCATCAAGAATGATAGTATAAGTTGTAACTACTTGTTTTACAATCCCGTAATTGGTGCGAGTACTGGCAGGTAGCCAGGAAGCTGTCATCAAGAATGATAGTATAAGTTGTAACTACTTGTTTCACAATCCCGTAATTGGTGCGAGTACTGGCAGGTAGCCAGGAAGCTGTCATCAAGAATGATAGTATAAGTTGTAATTACTAGTTTCACAATCCCGTAATTGGTGCGAGTACTGGCAGGTAGCCAGGAAGCTGTCATCAAGAATGATAGTATAAGTTGTAACTACTTGTTTTACAATCCCGTAATTGGTGCGAGTACTGGCAGGTAGCCAGGAAGCTGTCATCAAGAATGATAGTATAAGTTGTAACTACTTGTTTCACAATCCCGTAATTGGTGCGAGTACTGGCAGGTAGCCAGGAAGCTGTCATCAAGAATGATAGTATAAGTTGTAATTACTAGTTTCACAATCCCGTAATTGGTGCGAGTACTGGCAGGTAGCCAGGAAGCTGTCATCAAGAATGATAGTATAAGTTGTAACTACTAGTTTCACAATCCCGTAATTGGTGCGAGTACTGGCAGGTTGCCAGGAAGCTGTCAGCAAGAATGATAGTATAAGTTGTAACTACTAGTTTCACAATCCCGTAATTGGTGCGAGTACTGGCAGGTAGCCAGGAAACTGTCATCAAGAATGATAGTATAAGTTGTAACTACTAGTTTCACAATCCCGTAATTGGTGCGAGTACTGGCAGGTTGCCAGGAAGCTGTCATCAAGAATGATAGTATAAGTTGTAACTACTAGTTTCACAATCCCGTAATTGGTGCGAGTACTGGCAGGTAGCCAGGAAGCTGTCATCAAGAATGATAGTATAAGTTGTAACTACTAGTTTCACAATCCCGTAATTGGTGCGAGTACTGGCAGGTTGCCAGGAAGCTGTCATCAAGAATGATAGTATAAGTTGTAACTACTAGTTTCACAATCCCGTAATTGGTGCGAGTACTGGCAGGTAACCAGGAAGCTGTCATCAAGAATGATAGTATAAGTTGTAACTACTTGTTTCACAATTGATGTAAAATGAATATGTTTAAACTAGACATTAATTTTCTGCATCTATTGTCATTCTTACATCCTCCATATTTGAACATATATGCAGATATCACTGGATCTATCGAGCACTGACAAGTTCTGTAACATGTTGAAGACAAGTCTGCGAGTGTTGTCACAGATACTGGAAGTAACTACATTATCAGATATTGGCAAATATGCTGAAGAGTTCCTGAATTATCTTAGAACGACAATCACGTTAGAACCCACTGATACAGTTCTATGCGTACAACAGGTAAGAAAAATGCATGTCTGCCCTAAGTGAGGGATATATAGTCCTCATCACTATTCTTGGGGTTTCACTAATCTCGCTGTATTTGCTGACTTTCACCCACGTGGTTGACCTACTTTTTTTTCTCATATAAGAAACACTCTTACCTATCAATATGAACCATCTTTTGGTAAGCAAATCGCAATAACATGTTTTTTAAATCATTTGTATCTAAACAGCATGCAACCCCCTATAAAACACATGTGAGTTGTTATGTCACTAGTGAAATGTCGAAAATAATACATGGGTGTTATTACCACTCTACACGATACAGTGTTTTTTTGTTCAATTTTGCTGCCGAATTTCAGCTGTTTCCCCTAGCAAAAAAGTTACCATTTTTACCAAAAAGGTGTCCTTTTTTTCCCCAAAAAAGTAAAAAAAGAATGTTACTGACTTTTTTACCATCCTGAAAAGATCCCTTTGAGATGGAAGAGGGAAAAGTAATAATACATTCAGCAAAAGCAGAAAATTAAAACATTTATAAGTAAAATAACTGTGTTCCTATTTTCCCAAATATGGGACTTGTCACGCATATTTTCCTTATTGAAAAGGCACTGACAGTAAAATTATCTGCCATATGTTAGGTTATAAAGAATATTATTGTTATTACAGTTACTGAAAGCTTTGTTTGGAACCAATTTATGCAGTCAGTGGGAGGAACATCAGTGGCACAACTTCTCACGTAAATCAGGAAAATCATCCCATTTCTCTGGCAGCAAAGATGGATTATATCAATGTACCTTCACACAGCCGTATTCACAGTTCACTCAGTCACTAGCTACAGCTACCATCAAAGCTGTCACTCCGGACTATGAAGACACTACAGGGTTTGTACTTCCCGAGACATTATTCATAAACATTGACTGAAACTCAGACTAAGACTTAAACGTTGTTGTTGATCCTACTTTTTTATAATGATACAGATTTAAATAAAAATTGTCTTATGAGTACAGAAGGTCACAGCAATTATTACAACAAAATTGCAGTTGTTTAGAGTCAACATTTCTTTAACAAAGTTGAAATTTCACAAAATGATGTCTGACATTTGCAATTCTCTCTGCAGACTATTAACCTGGTTAAAGAAATGTGTAGAAAGAAAGGTACCTGCTATACTCAAACCTAGCAGTAAAGCAGACAAGGTAAGTCATTCACAGGAGACAACTGTCTAAACACTGCCTATTTGACTTAATCTAGCGTTTGAAGACGAAATTCACGTAGAGACTTGACTATCTATAGTAAGGTTTAAGAGTTTTAAATTGTTGTATTGCCATCAATATTTCTCGAAAAGGATTCAATTCATATTGATTCAGAATTATAATAATTTAGAAAAAATGCTTATATTTAATGTTGATAAAAATACATTTTGAAGTTGTTTTGGTTGACATGATGTTAATAGAGGTTCTTACATGAGTTTATTCAATGAGTCTTCTTATAATGATAAAAACGAGATTTATTAAGAGTGTTTTTCGATTATAAATCTTCATGCTTTGTACAAAATAAAGTTTTAACAATGTCAACATTTTTTGAGCGCGTCTACGTAAGCTTGTTTTGTCACACGTTTGGGTGTTATCACCACTCTACACCATATGTTACGTTATAAAATGGCTTCTATGTTATGATGATTGAAAGTTGTTTTGGTTGACGTGATGTAAATGTAGCTGTGGTATCTTTCAGACTGCAATAGCAGCATACATTCGTCTGTTTGAACCTCTTGTGATCAAGGCACTCAAACAATACACTGTGACGAGCTCGCTCCCCTTACAGCAGCAAGTGTTAGATCTTCTAGCTCAGCTTGTACAACTACGTGTCAATTATTGTCTGCTAGATTCTGATCAAGTCTTTATAGGATTCGTTATTAAACAGTTTGAGTACATTGAGGAAGGTCAAATAAGGTTTGTGCATTTATGAATCCTGGTTCGCATATGTAATACATGTTGTTTTGAAGCAAATGCTTACATGTATCAAAGTATTATAGCTGGAGTCCTTGATTGAAGGATTATTGGCAATAAATTAAGTGTATTTGTCTGGTTTATGATTATGCTTTATATTTACTTTATAATTTGCTCCTTGTTTTTATGTATATGTCACAGGGTGAGAAAAATGTTCAACCTGACTGGGACTTGAACCCGGGGCCTTTCGCTTACAGGGCTAATGCTCTACCGACTGAGCTACCGGGTCGCTTTCATATCCTCTCCCCTTATTGTGATTAAGTACGTACCGTGACATATACAGGGTAGAACCTGAAATTATAAGAAAATGATTTTTTATTCACAACTATAAGCATTGTTTGAGATGTTTGCCTATCAGTAATGCTTGGCTGTGTTATTCACACATGTATACTAAAACTAATAGCATTATAGTTGATTTGTTCACTTTACAGACAATCAGACACCCTGGTGCCAAATATTTTCAACTTTCTTGTGATGCTATCGTACGAGAAGTTTCACAGTAAACCAGTTATAACAATGCCAAAGATTATACAACTTTGTGATGGAATCATGGCGAGCGGTCTCGATCCGACCACTCATGGTATGTACCATCAATTTATCATAAACGTATCGGACATATAAACCCAATTCTATAAGGCTTTCATTATCAATTGATCCATTATATTGGGGTGGGGAGGTTGTTAAAATCATATTTTCAATTATGAACAGATGAATAGTTTGTATACAATACCCGTATAATTGATATTTAGGTAAACACGATAATGAAAGAAATAGCGCATTGAGTTATACAAGTTTGAAATTGAGTAAAATGAGAATAATGCTGTGTACACTGGCTTTATTTTGCATAATGGAAGATACTATATTTTTATGAATTTCTGTTTTATTAAGAAAACTATTGGTCCATAGCGACATAGATGGAAAGAGCATTTAAAAAGATACTAAATTTCAAACTTTGAGAACAAACTTTTTCTAACACCCTGTACAAGAGAGGGCATATTGGTTTGCTCATGTTGGTCTGCCGTCAGTCGGTCTGTAACATTTTCGTTTCCGATCAATAACTAAAGAGCCCCTATCATCTATCATCCTCAAACTTGGTCTACACATTTATCTTGGATAGCAGAGGAATCCTACTGATTTTGGGGTCATGGGGTCAATCTGCTACTGTACAGTCAGGCTTCGTCGAGTCGTCAACCTTTATCCAAATATTTGGTATCATCCCAAAGAAATATAAGGTCCTGTCAAATTGAAATGGGCTATTCGAAACCATGTATTATTCGAAATAATATTTCATACTCGATGAATTCGAATGAACAAGGTCCGACTGTATTTTCATTCTTTTATGGCGGTCAGTTCACCGAATCAGCATTCATATGGTTCCATTTGTTACCAACCTGTTTGTCCGTTATCAGCTGTTTGCATAAATCACAGCTACTCATCGCAAGACTAGGTCGCAAAAACAAAGTTAAATTTCCCCCACAAACAGAATATCTTCCAAACAGCCGGTGTTGACTTTGTCTTTATGTTTTGGAGATTTCTTTATACATATGATTACATATTGATGTCATGTGTCAAAACTTAGCAGTAACAAAAGAACTAGCAACACTGAGAGAGCAAGTATGAATATAGTTACGGAAAATGTTGAAAACATAATAATGCGTTTAATTAACTCAACATAAAAATTGCAAGTCAGCTCTTTTGACTAGTATTTGTTTTTGACGAGTACATACTTTTTATGATTATCCAGATGTCGTAATGCATATGTTATATATTTGACAGCCGTTCCAGCTCTACAGCCGATTGTACATGACCTGTTCTTGTTACGTGGCGCCAGTAAATCTGACATCAGCAAAGAATTGGAGACACAAAGAGAAGTGATAGTGTCCATGTTACTGAGATTGATCCAGTATCATCAGGTAGGTGTACTAGTTTATATTGGTATATAATAAGTAGGAATGTCAACGAATATTTGGATGTTCGAATAGTCGTTTTACGTCCAAATTTTTTAATACTGATTCGGCATTAAAGGGCAATTCATTTCTTACTTACGAGACACCGACTTTCTGAGCACATTATATGTTGTATGCAAAATATGCCTTAGAACCATTGTGGATGACAGCATGTATTAAGGGTTGTTTCATTTCTATGGTTTCAAGTTTCTGTAACTTGGCAACATCATTCATACGTTCTTTCTGATTTATATATTATTTCAGGCAATTGAAATGTTTGTGATTGTGTTACAACAATGTCATAGAGAAAGCGAGGAAAGATGGAAGCGGCTATCTCGACAAGTTACTGATACATTACTACCAGCTCTTGCAAAACAACAGGTTGGTTTAAAGATGTATCGGGCTCATCTTAACAGAAAATGTTTGAATTGACTTCATCCAGTATAGTTGCATTGGCTAAACCATCTCTAATAAGAACCATTGCAGTGTATAGCTGATTGAAAAAATCTTTTCTTACCATATTACTAACAGACAAAACTTGTAAAATTAAGCCTGATCGTTAAAAAAATGGAAGTTTTGTTTTGTTTTATGATGTACAAAAATCTTTCTTCAACATAAATGGATCAATACATTATGAGTTCATTCTTTGTTAATGCATGTTTATTGATGTTTCAACTATAGGAAATGGACTTTATACTTGTACATTTTTCCTTTCTTGAAAGTGGATTCTAGAAGATAATGATAGTTTAAGACATTCTTGTGTTCTGTGCTTGATTTCTGTGTAATATATTTGACAGTTGGATTTGAAAGATCAAGTGGCATTGGATGTTGTGCATCGATTGTTTGAATCTGTCGCTCCCATTGTGTTCAGACCTGTAGACATCTTACTTAAAACATTGTTGATGAAGCCAGCTAGCATTGTAAGTCAGAAATATTGATTGAACACATTTTTAACAAAGTTGATTCTAAGCTATTTATGAATGCTTGGCTACTGACATGGGTTTTAAACTAATTAAGTGTATTTTATTCAACCTAGATGATTACTGATTAAATTCTTCTGTAATGTTGAAAATACCAAACATTTATTTTGATAAATCACATATATAATATTCTGTGTGACCTTTATAGGGCAAATTATGCAGTGTTCAATTTAAGTCCCAATTTAGGGAGACAGTCATTTGTATGTTAAATTACTTGACGTGAGAATTAGCGAAACAGTCCATTCTCAAACATTGCCAGAAATAAATCAGTCACAAGTACCTAACTAACAGTAATAATCTCCCATGGCTAAATGTTTTAGGCATCTACCTGGGGACCAATCAAATCTTACGTAAGCCACCAAGGCAAATTCTCTTCAACCAAACAACGTTTGTAACCTTGACGCGGATTGGTTATCTTTTCGATAAAGGGTATGTTAACTTCTCGAAATCCACTGAATTTCGGTGAATTTACCAAAATTCATGTGGTTCTTGAGTGACCAGCAATCATAACATATCGGCATTTATTTATGCACATCAAACCTTAACCTTCAAATTGCGCAAACCATCTTTTTTCAAGATATTTCTTGTTATGTTATTAACAGAGCACTTGTCAAAGTCTAGAGCGATGGATGTGTTTAGTTCTGGCTATACTTAGAGTTCTGATGGCTCAGACGAAGGAGGAAATTGTGTTATTGAGGATACATGAGCTGGGGCTGAAACTTCATGTGTTCAAATCAACTGATCGCGAAACCACTGAGAGAGAAAGAGGAGTTGTTGATGGTCTTACGCCGGAAGAAATAATGGCAAGGTAAATGTGTGCATCAAATTATTTCCGCTACCCCATAATGCATGATTCTGTTGAAAGTTTTAACTGTAATGATTTATAGTAGCATTACATGATCATTTTAACCTTTGTAAAGTAAATTTTGTCTTAGATTAATCATTTAATTCAATCTGTGAAATAGCAGGGCTCAAGAAATTTTCTTCAAATACAGTCGTGCCGGACTGGTGTACATGTTAATTTTGACTTGTCCGACATTGGAGGCTAGTTTAACGAGCATAAAATAGATTATGGATTAAAAGTTGAGTAGTACGTTTTTTTTACAAAATAGATCTTAATAAAAGTTCTTACACAATTTCATAATTCAGATTGAACAAAATCTGAAGGCCGGTAACTATAACTTTTGCCAATTTTAAGTCTAAGCCTAAGTTTCAGTCTTAAAGTGTTTGTGAATACGGGCCCTGGACTAAGTCCAATGCAACTGTTGGTTGCCTGAATCGGCAATTAGACTTGTCCGGGACATTGGGCTGGTGGATTTCTAGAGTCCTGCAAATAGGCATGAGTATTGGTTGGAAAACCTGGAAGGAGGGATTAATATACACTGCCCTCCTAAAGTTCCTGCACACTTAGACAATTTCCCATTACAATTAACGTATTTTCATATTTGTGTCACATGCAATAAATCGAAAATACTTTTTAACACAGCAATAATTTTCTGTAGAAGTATTTATAAATTTGTACTGAAACAAATTATCTTATTTCCTGTGTCAGATCAATCAGTTACACACATTTATTGGTTTCAGATGCAGGCCGAGATGTGCACATTGTTAATTCTAAACTATCCATTTCAGAAGTGGGATGAATAATTTTACTTCATGGTCATACATGTTTCATTTGAAATTATTTGGAATTAAAAAGTAAAGAAATTCAAAATATTCAAGTGTAAAGAAACTTTTGGATGGCAGTGTATATTGTAGTAATGTGTTTCTCATAGATGTAAAATAAATAAGTCTACTCAATATTTGCATATAAAAGGTTGGTAATTTTTAGTTCAATTTCATTTACAGATTGTTTCTACAAGTCATTGGTCTTTGCGTATCGATGATAAACCAGGTGGTGCTGACTAGCAGGTCAGCTGATCAGTCATGTGACTTTCTATGTTATCAACTATCTCATCTACTGATGTATATAACACATATGTTCCAGTCGGGTATGTCTATACTTTATGCTTCTGTGTAGTGTCTATACTTCATGTCTTCTGTGTAATGTCTATACTTCATGTCTTCTGTGTAATGTCTATACTTCATGTCTTCTGTGTAATGTCTATACTTCATGTCTTCTGTGTAATGTCTATACTTCATGTCTTCTGTGTAATGTCTATACTTCATGTCTTCTGTGTAATGTCTATACTTCATGTCTTCTGTGTAATGTCTATACTTCATGTCTTCTGTGTAATGTCTGTACTTCATGTCTTCTGTGTAATGTATATACTTTATGCTTCTGTGTAATGTCTATACTTCATGTCTTCTGTGTAATGTCTATACTTCATGTCTTCTGTGTAATGTCTATACTTCATGTCTTCTGTGTAATGTCTATACTTTATGCTTCTGTGTAATGTCTATACTTCATGTCTTCTATGTAATGTCTATACTTCATGTCTTCTGTGTAATGTCTATACTTCATGTCTTCTGTGTAATGTCTATACTTCATGTCTTCTGTGTAATGTCTATACTTCATGTCTTCTGTGTAATGTCTATACTTCATGTCTTCTGTGTAATGTCTATACTGCATTTCTTCTGTGTAATGTCTATACTTCATGTCTTCTGTGTAATGCCTGTACTTCATGTCTTCTGTGTAATGTCTGTACTTCATGTCTTCTGTGTAATGTCTATACTTTATGTCTTCTGTGTAATGTCTATACTTTATGTCTTCTGTGTAATGTCTATACTTCATGTCTTCTGTGTAATGTCTATACTTTATGTCTTCTGTGTAATGTCTATACTGCATTTCTTCTGTGTAATGTCTATACTTCATGTCTTCTGTGTAATGTCTATACTTCATGTCTTCTGTGTAATGTCTATACTTCATGTCTTCTGTGTAATGTCTATACTTCATGTCTTCTGTGTAATGCCTGTACTTCATGTCTTCTGTGTAATGTCTATACTTCATGTCTTCTGTGTAATGTCTATACTTTATGCTTCTGTGTAATGTCTATACTTCATGTCTTCTGTGTAATGTCTATACTTCATGTCTTCTGTGTAATGTCTATACTTCATGTCTTCTGTGTAATGCCTGTACTTCATGTCTTCTGTGTAATGTCTATACTTCATGTCTTCTGTGTAATGTCTATACTTCATGTCTTCTGTGTAATGTCTATACTTCATGTCTTCTGTGTAATGTCTATACTTCATGTCTTCTGTGTAATGTCTGTACTTCATGTCTTCTGTGTAATGCCTGTACTTCATGTCTTCTGTGTAATGTCTGTACTTCATGTCTTCTGTGTAATGTCTGTACTTCATGTCTTCTGTGTAATGTCTGTACTTCATGTCTTCTGTGTAATGTCTGTACTTCATGTCTTCTGTGTAATGCCTGTACTTCATGTCTTCATGTATTTATAATTATTGATATATACTGATTATATGACCCGAAGGGGTATAAAGTGTCTCCCCTGTCAGTGTCTGTGCAAAAAATTGCAGTCCAATCAATAACTCTTCATAATGATGGATGTATTTAATTCATTTTGGACTTATAAGGTTAATGAAATACAAGTCGAGTTCGATTTCGGTTACAATACATGAACTTTTGCATGAGTTGTAGTCTTTTTAAAAGCAAATAGCCGGGGCATCTGTGTCCGTTTGACACATATAGTTTTATGTATGTCTTCTAAGTTACTTTGAGAATAACATTATAGAAAAATTGATACAAAGTGTCTGATTCACTGTTGTTGCAAATATTATGTATCAGTTTTGTGGGAATGTACATGGAGTTTAATGTTATTTAAGGTTCATTTAGAAGAGTTGCCACAGCATCTGTACAGCAGATACGCCAACATCCACTTGGTTGTTACTATGGTATCAAGGATATTAATCAGGAATTCCTGTTGCTAGGCGTCAACCAACCAACCCTGACCTTACAGTGGTGCAATGTCTTAATTCTACTCAATTTTAATGATCAGACATTTTGGAGTGAAGCTGTGAAAACACCAAAGAAATATGTGATGGCTGGTGCAAGGTAACTATGGAGATGGTTCAGTCTGTCTGACTTTATGTCTTGTCTGATAATAACTTGTCCTATCTGGTGGTATATTTTTTTCAGTGCAGCCGTACTAACATGGCTTTGCTATGTGCATATCAGTTTTGTGTAAACCAATCAAAACCTACATTGACGGTTGTCGAATAAACGAGGTCAGACTGTACATATAATTCTCCTTAAATAGGTCACTATCCACGTATAGTTGATCCATAAATTATTTAATACCAAATATTGAAAAAATTCACTTCTATGTAATCAATTGACAAAGATTGTATTGAAGACTAAAGTAGTTCTCTAGCTTGTTAAAGTAACTGAAAGTTTTGTTCTGCGTATATTTGCTTTATTTTGTAAAGTAGGTAATCTTTGATACCTGATGAAGTTGATATTTATACTTTCAGCTCATCTGAGCCAGGATCCAGTGAGGATAAGGAATCCCCATCATCTGGTACCCAGGAATGTTGTAATGATGAAATCCTTAGACGAGGAGGTCTTGTGCTTTTCTGTGATTATGCTGTAAGTAGTTAAATGAAATTTTGGTCGCTTTTTACATGACAGTTTTAGTCAGAATGTTGATTGCCGCATTAGATTGTCAGACAAATTCTACACTGGGTTAATCTGATTAAAAGAAGTATGTTAAATAAACTAATTAAGGAAAATGTAGTTTTAAGGATGAAATTAAGATGTATCTGTAATATTGCCCCAGTATAGCTCTCTTGTTGTTGCTGTTATCTATTCAATTGATGATAATGTTTTAATTGTATATTTTCAGTGTGAGAACTTGAATGATTCTGAACATATGACTTGGGTGTTGATTAACCATGTGAAAGATTTAATAGAATTATCGCAGGAAGCCCCTGTTCAGGACTTCATTAGGTATATAGTGCTTAAATATGTCTGCTATTGGAATGCAGGAATTTCCCTGACGCAGAAATCTTGAGTCCTTGACTCTTTTCTTTCTAGGGACTCCCATTTTCAAATTACTGTGCATCCCTGGGAGGGACCCCTAAAATAAACCTTTGTCAAGCATAAAGTGCACCTCTGGGACCCTACAAATTTACTAAGGACCCAGATTTTTATCAAACACGAGGGTCCAAGAACCCCTAGCTGAAAAATCCTAGGGAAAACCCTGCGAATGAGTAAATTCATTCCTACCAGTGATTTTCTTTGAAAATGATTTTACTGCCTGTGCCTTTTCAATTTGAAAAATTAGGGAGGCACTGTCTTATGTATGTGACGTTCCCTGTAGCAAATTATTCTCTCTTTTACAAATTGCACCTTGAAAATATTGAACTAGAATTATTTCAAAAATAATACAGTAATATGCTTCAAACAGGAACTGTGAGTAGTTTCGATTCATTGAATTAAAAAATTAAGATATTGAAGTACATAGTGTGATTTGATTTTGTTTGTTGTGAAAATATTGTTGTTTCTCTTTGACAGTGCAATACATAGGAATTCTGTAATGTTGTTTCTCTTTGACAGTGCAATACATAGGAATTCTGTAATGTTGTTTCTCTTTGACAGTGCAATACATAGGAATTCTGTAATGTTGTTTCTCTTTGACAGTGCAATACATAGGAATTCTGCTGCTAGTAGTTTGTTTATACAAGCTATACATGCTAGATGGGAGGACGTGACACAACCGTCTCTCGTCAGGAAGACATTGAAATGTCTAGATGCAATACATTTCTCACAAAGTGGTGCTTTACTGACACTTCTTATAGACAAGTTTTTAGGGACTCCTCATTTGGCTGTGGCCAGATCATGTGACAGTATAGCTTGTAGAAGGGTAGAGATGCTACTTGCCGAGTCCCCGCAGATGAGGGCTCAACAACTGCCCCTAGATGACCTTGACAAGTTACTTGTGTTCATGAACAATAACAAATTGATATCAAAGTAAGTAAAATCAGAGTTACTTCCCTTTGATGGTCCTCGTTATTGTTTCTTGTTTTACGGAGTGTGATTTTGCATCTGGCATGTGGAAATTATGGAAAACTTTATTTAAGATATTGAAAATGTCGTCTGAAATTATTTTGATGCTGATATATTTGCATCTGTATTTCTTATGCTACTACTTTTTCCATCAGTCAAGTAATATTTGTTGAACCCCTCAATCTGTTTTTATGATAATATGAAGCTATGAATGTATCAATTGTTAATTTAATGAGTTCATCATACTTATATTTTTCAGGCATACCCGTTTGTTATCACTACTTAGCAAGTTCAGGGAATCGATTGCAGACGACACCAAATCACCAATAAATATTGAAGTACCCCACCCACTTAAATGTATGAACTCGGCCACTGGAGAGACACAGATGGGAAAGGTTTTACATTATTGATGAATTTTTGCCTTATAACTTTGGTCATGGAGCATAGGACAAAATTTCCCCAGGACAAAATCCCCTTTGCTCATTTTGTACAAGGTGGACAAAATCCCCTTTGCTCATTTTGTACAAGGTGGACAAAATCCCATTCATGAATTTTACAAGTAGGACAAAACACCCTCTGATATTTTTCCACAGTGGACATAACATCTCTTTAAGTATTTCATCTTTGCCTTTGTTATTGTTGCAAAATAGCTTCTTGTAGCTTGGATTTTGAAAGACAACAGTATACAATTGTCATTATTGTGAAATGTTTTTCAACTATATCAATAACATTCTTATCTTAAAATTCCGATTTAAGAAGATTTTTAAGAATTTCCTAGGCCGTTTCAGAAACATTTGTTAATTCATTTTATTAAGGATCGGAAAATAATAATCAAGTCTGACGTCACTAAACACAAATGGCGGGCAGAAAGTGAAAGAATAATTGGAATGCAGTTATGCAAAAAATTAAGAAATTCTTAACTAAGAAAGTTTATGAAACGGGACCCTGGTACCTGAATATTTCAAGAGTACTATGGAGTGGATATTGTGTGTGTTGAATGCTATAAGCTAGGTACCAATTTTGTATGTTTTATATATCTAGTACCCCTTTTTTCAGGAGATGTATTTAAGTATTGTACGTGATCAATGCTACAAGCCGGGAACAAGCTGTAGACAATGTGCTAGCCTTCTACAACACTTAGACTATTCAGATATGCTTGCTGTCATGATGACTAAGGTAAAATATTAAATCCAAATTTGTTAAACACACGCAAACAAAGTTTGAAGGGAGTATACTGGAGATGCCCTGTCTGTTGGTCTGTCGAGTGTAGGACAAAATCCCCTTTGGACAAAATTCCCTTCGTGAATTTTACAAGGCGGAAAAAAAACCTTTCATGACTTTTACCTGTAGGACAAAATCCTCTTCATGAATTTTACAAAACACCCTCTGATGTGACGTTTTCTGGAAATTACTTCACTTCAAGAAGAGGTTGGAAATCGTTCAGCGGCGCTCATTTTAAGTAGCCTTAGTTTTAATTGTGTTTATTTTAATGTCATTTTGACATAGGCTGTGTAATGAAATAGATTAAGAGGCGCAGTGGTCGAGAGGTAGAGTGCCTGACTCCTGAACCGAAGGTCATGAGTTCGAGCCCCGCATTGAAAGGAATTTGATCACGAACTTCACAGTCTCTAAATTAGGCGCGAGTACTGGTTGTTAGCCAGGAAGCAGTCATTGAGAGTGATTAGTATAAGTTGTAAGTACTTGTTTCACAATCGATGTAAAATAAATAAGTTTAGACTAAATAGATTAAACTTTTTCAGGAATTCAACCTTGGGATTATGGAGGAATGTATTTCAATTGGTACCCAAAGTACTCTACAGAAACACAATAGAGAGTCAGATGTACCGTCTACAGGGAACCAGTCAGTGGAATGGATGTTTGATCCTCTGTTTCAAGCTTCTCAATTGACACTGATGAGACATATAAATAACATAGTCAATCTTTTACCAGTTCCTCATGAAATATTGAACTTTTGTGATACCAAGGATACGCAGACTTCTAAATATTTTGAAAAACTTGAAGATTTTATCACGGAAAACTCTTCCTTAGAAATAGTCTTTATGTTAGCATCATCTTTGCTGCAATACTTGGTTTCAATGTCAGTGTTACCATGGAAACCAAAAGTGCCGAGTGAATCTCAGAATGACATTTGCAGATTTTGTACATTTTGTATGGAGGTGAGTATATAGAATGAAGTATAACTATACAGACTTATTACCTTTTCTGAATTGTATGTAAAATCAACATGCCAGTTTCTAAAGCCTCGTTTTTATCATTTTTAGAAGGCTCGTTTAATTAATTCAATAAATTATGACAATTGTGTAAGATCCTCTATATATATAGTATATTTTAAATGTTTTCAGTTTGTCCTGAAATTTTGGTGATAAATCTAAATGCTGACTGTTTAAAGTATTTATAATTCTCTTCCCACAGTGTATATCTTGGCTGCTGTGCAGCAACGTGATGCCTTCTGCCGAACAGTTGAATGTTAGTCTACAGTGTACCAGAGCAGTCTTGCAGAATCCACAGCTAAGCTCTCTGATTGGCCAGACCGATCATGTGACCTGCGTTTGTACAATTACCAAAGTAGTGCATCAGATTGTATCTGCATGTAAGTAGTGTTTCAAGTTTGATGCGTTCTTCAAAAATATTTAAATTAGGCCATCCATAAAAACCTTTTTTGTTTTTCTGAATATGAATCATTTAACAAGAAGCATCATTAATCATGAAGTAGCCCATGAAAGTTGTAGTTTTTAAAAAAAAAAACCATTGTATTGAATTGTCTTCGAATGAAGTTGTTTTAGGGAGTTTTACCAAATCTGTGTATTTAAAGAATCTTTCCTGACATTACATTGATTGATTCCACTCTCATATTTCAGTGTGTATTCTACCCGGTCAGCAAATGTGTGTACATGTCCGACATGAAGATACTCCAACTAATTCACGTAGAGATGGTATACAAGTCTTGTTTACTTTTGTTATTTACGTCTCATGGATTAGTATAACGTGTACATGTATATTCAAAGACAACAATGCCCATTTGTTCCTTTAATGTATATATCCCTATATTTTCTAATTTCATTTTTGGTATATACTGCTGGAAAGCCTGTATTTATATATTATAATAGATTTAAATTATTTCTTTTATCATAGATTTACATTATTTGACAAAAGCCTGTGATGAGATATCAGAACTTGTACAGTTTGTATTGTCTGTATCGTCGATGTCGGAAGACAGCTTGGAAAGTACCAAGTTGCCGAGGAACTTATCTACACTGATATCATCCGTAGTCATTGGTAACGTGTTTTTGTTTATTTGTAAAATTTTATTTTTAAAATGTCATTTCATAATGAGGTTATATTATATAAGAAAGTAGTTTTATAGATCATGCTGCGAACATTTTCTATCTAACCTCTATGTAGCTAAGCAGATAGTTAATGAAGGATTAAAAAGATTCATAAACCTGATGTATGAAATAATGACTGTTATCAAAATTTGCTTGACAAAAAGCTATTTTACAATATATTTTATTTTCTGATATTTCTGATTGCAGTCATTGTATAACCTCGGATTGAACTCTGTGAACTAGCAGTGTATGTAGTTCTGTTACAAGTCATATAAATTTTCCATTTATTTCAAAGATATGTTTCAGACATAAAAAACGAAACCTTGATAATCCGATCGGGTACAGATATCATTTCCACTTAATCATTTTTCCTGGTCACAATAATCAAGACATAATTACGTTTTTGGCATGGATTTCTCAAGACAGCCATATATCTTCGCCATTTCCTATTAGTTTTGCTCTGGTTGATTGCCAAAGATCAGAAAAGCTACACGCTCCATTCGCGCTGTTTTGAAACGAATAACATCGAGTTATTTTGAAAAATCCTTTTATAAAGTATAAGCTGTCAGTTATTGAATTAACTACGATCGCCAACCAAAAGAGTTGTTTCTATTCGATTCCATAGTCTTTTCATACTTGTTGTTCTGATTATTCATTGAAATAATAACAATGATTAATTATCGTGTTTCAGGTCTTTCAAGGACACCAGTATTGAATAGTTTTGCTAGAACACCTCCTATTGTGTGGAAAATGGGCTGGATCCCTACACCAAGCGGGGAACCAAAGACTAAGTTACCTCCCTTGCCCATCGATCTCATGTTGGATAAAGAAGTTCTCAAAGAATTTGTGAATAGAATAAGCATGATAGGTTTGTGAATTCTTAGAATCCAATATTCACTTCATCTTTCAGACTTCAAAATGCTCATTGATAATTAAGGCCTAAAAATAAGTTTGTTTCAGGTTTCATGCCTCCAAAAAAAGGGGAGGTAGGTTGGAATTATTTTTTTTTGAGATCATATTTATTTTCAAACGAAGCAAATTAAACATAGATTTCAATGAATATATGTTAAAAGACAAATCCCCTTTCCATTTTAACTTTAAGAATGTTTATACAACGTGAATATAATGCTCTATAGATTCAGATTCCAAAATGTATCTAAAAGTCAAGAGCTCTATTTCGTGTTTCTCGGTCAAACACAAATTAGATTTGAAAGGAAATGGGAAATTTGGTGAAAATTAAGTAGTTGTTATTAAATATTGATTTTCTTTGAATTACTCAACATGAATTTGGCTGATTCATGGCTCATTCTTCATAATATTGAAATATTTCGATTTTTGGATATCATATCAGAAATGTTTGCCACTAATAGATTACCCTTCAATGTGATTTTTCTATGATAGGTTGGATATCTAGACAACAGTTTGAGGAAACGTGGATGTGTTTACTTGGTGTGTTGAATCCGACATCTTCCGATCACGAAATCTCCCACGAGGTTAGATTTTCTGAGTAATTAACGGCTATTTCCTTGTATAATTCTAAACCTCTGATCTACTGGCAAACCTGTGAACCAAAATCTTATTTTTCGGCGCAGTCCTACTAACATGGTTTTGCTAATTGCATATCAGTGTTGTGTAAACCAATCAAATTTTATGTTAACCACTAAACCAACTGTATGCAGCGATTTCTCTGACAAAGAAATCTTGAGTCCCTGACTCCCATTTCTTTCTAGGGACTCCCATTTTCCACTTACTGTGCATCCCTGGGACCCCTAAAATAAACCTTTGTCACGTATAAACTGCATATCTGGGATCCTACAAATTTACATCATGACACCAAATTTGTCAAACATGAGGGTCTAAGGTGTAAGAACCCTGTGTTTGTGCTAAATTCTTACATTGTTGGTAAATTTTCTAAGGTTTTTAAAGACGTATCTGGCTCATCTGAACCATAAAATGTTTGAATTGACTTTATCCAGTATTGTTGTTACATTGGCTAAAACATCTCTTATAAGAACCATTGCAATGTATAACCGATTGAAGATATCTTTTTTGATCATGTTACTAACAGACAAAACTTGTAAAATACCTTCTTCTTCTTTTAAAAATGGAAGTTTTTTGGAATTGTATGATGTGCAAACATCTTTCTTCAGCCAATATGGATACATACATTATGAGTTCAGTCTTTGTTAGTGCATGTTTGTTGATGTTTTAACTATAGGGAACATAATTTTCAAGTTTGTTTAGGTAAACAAATTAACAAAAAATGAGCCTAATATTACTTACAGTTACTTGTATTATGGACATTTTCAGGAAGAGGTAGAGAAGACTCATTGTATGGTACTAGCTGTTAGAGCCATCACAAATATGCTTGTACAGACCATGATAGTTCCTTCCCCAGGCAACCCGACACAAGGACAGTTTGACATACAACCTAGAGACAAACCACTCGGCTTCCTACATACCCGGTTCGTTTTATGTGACATTATCACTACACTACTATAATACTACTACAGTCTGCCTCGTTCATTCGAATTCCATGGCTCCACAATATACATGGTTTTGAATAGACCTTTTCAGTTTGACATGCATAAGAAGATACATGAGGACCTGATATTTATTTTTGATGATACCAAGTATTCGGATAGAAGGTTGTAAAATAAACGAGTATAGACGGTATATGTTTGAAACATAGGCAATTTTAGAGAGATATTTTTAGTGTTAAATAACAGTAGTACACATAAGAATGTAAAAATTGGATGAAAAAAATATTGTTGGGTGAAGAATGCTGATTCAAATTAAAGAATTGTAGCATTATTTCTTCTCCTTAAAATGTTTCATCAAACTATAATCACTTTTCATTCTTGAAGTTATAAAAAAAGTAAAGTTTTTGATGTTGTGCTTCAGATGTGGTAAAAAACTCTCTGTGATACGAGGTGTAGTCGAGAATGAAGTCCAGAAATTGTCTGCAAATAATCGGTATGTTGGATTTAATGTCAATGTATGAGCAATGTCTTTTATTTCTCTATATAATTACAATTTATAATGAATTAATGAAATATTATTAATTCTATATTTATATGACTTCCATTTCCACTTAGTCACATGGGCAGGTATCAATGCTGTTGACATGTTTCACTTATTGGTATCCATTGACCAAATTGTCTTTAGTTAAGATAATCAATTTCTTTAACCAGTTATTTTGTTATGTCAGTGGCCTAGAAACTGGTTCATTTTATGTTACCAAAAAGATGCGTATCTGTTTTATGCAAAGGTTATGACTGTATGTGTTGTTATCTATAATTGTAGTGGCAGTTCCTCACATACTTCAGATTACGTAAAGTATAATTTTGATTCCAACTTGGAGAGAGACATGTGTGTTGATGAATTTACTCTTGGACAGGTGAGTCACGGGAAACTTGAGGCCTGTAGTTTGATGCTGACCTTCATTGATCCCTGTTACTGTACCGCTTGAATGCATTAATCATGGTCATCCCAAGTGCTCTTCAGCAATTTCCATGGTGTTCGTAAGAAACCGACTAATTATAAGGAAAGCTTATCAGGGATTCCCCTTTTGCTATTAATAAACCAGGAAATAACACTGAAAATTGGTAAATATTGCGTATTACTGACTTGAAAAACATTACTTCTGGACCAATCAGAAAGTGTTCATTTATAGATTATAATAACAATATTTCAAGATAGTCGATTAATTTTGGAATCAGTCCCTCCTGTGACGTAGAATTATAGCTCTGCCTACCTTAAGGAATACACGACAGCGATCTTCTGAATCACTGCATGAACTCACGAATGGAAAATATCCTATAAAGTAAATTAAGCGCATTTTGTTGATGCATAGTGTAATTTTTGGTTGAAAATTAGATAAATGAATGATTTTAAACATGTTTACAATATTCATCTTCAAGTATATCATGTTTATGTGCAAATGGTGTGTATGAATACATACCACGAAAACGCATTAGGCAACCATACATATCATTCTCATAATATCACAATTTTTCTGATGTTTTGTTGAAACAGCTCCATTCATCTTGTATTTTCTGATTTGAAGGTCTCCATAGAATCTATCTGGTCCGTTGTTGGTGTTCTCGAAGCTAACACAAACATGTCAGAATCGGACACCACAGATTCTGTGTCAATCGACAGTCCGACAACTCCAGAGATGACAGCTAGCACCTTGGCAACCAGTCCTTCTGATACAACCATCACGAGGGATCCGTCATTATCTGCAGCTGGTCTTGATGTACATTCCTGTCTGCAATTCCTACTAGATCTGTACAGACAATGGTTGGTCCAGGGATCAAACAATAAACCACCACTTCTATTGTTCAATGAAGTCATAAAATCTGTAAGTTTTACATTCATTCTGTCTTATTCCACTGACAGTACTATCTCGATATTATCACGCCTCCTCTTACAGAGTAATAACTGCCACCACTGATTATTACAAATTCTCCTTCTTTCCACGAGCTCTTTTCTACTGGAACAACCTACCACCAACCATTGCGCCAACCATTTTAACTGCCTCATTAGCTCAGTTGGTAGAGTGCCCACTTTGAGTTCGATCCCTGGCAGCGTCATACCAAAGATGTGAAAAATGGTACTAGTAGCTCCCTTGCTAGGCACTCAGTATATAAAGGGTAGTATCAGGAGATAAATAAGCCCTGGTAAGTATCTGTTATCTCGTAGCGGATCAGTGGTCCAGTGGTAAAACGCTGGACTTGTAATCCAGGGATCGCTGGTTCGATTCCCCGCTCCATCACTGACCGTACTAACAGTCTTTCGGACGAGACTTTAAAAACCGAGGTCCCGTGTATGATGCTTTACATCGAGCACGTAAAAGAACCAGGGGTGCTTCTGGAACTGGGGTATCTTCTGTATCATGCACTATCCTCCAAATCTAATATGACTAACATTCTTCCGGAGGCGTCGCCCATGTGGGAAACCGGTGGCGACGATAAATAAAAGCATATACAACAACATCTGTTAGTGGATACCTTGTTGGTCACACAACAAGCTTTGTAGCTCATGTTAAAGAAAGCTTATCTTAATCTTTTGTCTTTATCTATCTTTTTGTCCTACCCTGGAGCAGTTCAATCAGACAGTCTGCCAGATTGAACATGTCTCTACATAGGGAAATATCAGACAGTCTGCCAGATTGAACATGTCTCTACATAGGGAAATATCAGACAGTCTGCCAGATTGAACATGTCTCTACATAGGGAAATATCCGACAGTCTGCCAGATTGAACATGTCTCTACATAGGGAAATATCAGAAGTCTTTTACTTTTAAACTAACCTGTATATTTGTACTTTCTTATTTTTAACTTTTGTTGTTAATAGTTTCAGTTCTCGGTTATTTGGTTCAGTTAGATTAATACAGTAAAACCTCACTTAAAGACCACCTAAATAATAAGACCACCTCAAAATTAAGAACACGATTTTCAAGTCCATTTTCACTGCTTTGCTCTTTATTCAACCTCAATATTAAGACCATCTTAATATTAAGACCAGTTTTCAAGGGTCCAAAGGGTGATCATATTATCGAGGTTTTACTGTATCTGAAACACATAAAATTCTCGATAGTTTTCTTAAGCAGTGTGTATTATGTATGTCTTTGTTTAATGCAGACTTGCCCTGATTGCTTTAATTGCTCATTTTTAATTTTAACCCGAACAGTTTATATTTTATAACTTCAGATTGTTTCATTGTCCGACTTGTTTGCTGAGAAAGAACAGTTTGATTGGATGTTGGACAATATGTTTGACGTGTATAAAGCGCACCCTGGTGAAGACGAGATCACTCTACAGTACTTGAATGTTGGTATCTGTAAAGCTGCCGCTGTGAATGGTGTGGTAAGTATCTATCATTGTGAAGAAGTGATCTACAGCTGCTGTGAATGGTTGTTATACTTGAAAAATTCTTAAGGGCATTTTAAAATATGTGGTGCGAGTGTTTGTATTGAATATACTTTATGTGATTGTATCTATTTGATTGGATTAGAATCTCCTTACTTCAGCTCTGTAAGTTTTTCTGGCCAATCTAAGTTATTCTTTCAAATTCTCTATGTCATGTAGTGATATCAACATAAAATGTAGATACAATTTACTGTTCCTGTTAAAGGGTCAATGACAGATTAAGGTCACACTGCAGTATACTGTATATGTCAATTAATGTCTGCACAATTCAAAATTATTATATGTAACATTAGGTAAGATTCATCATGGACATATAAACCATGGATTCGAAACAGACTCGTATATTTATTTAGACTTATTAGAACTCTCGGTAGCCGCGAGATTTTCTTCCGAGATCAAACAATCGGAATACCTCGTGCAATTCTACGAAAATGATCCGCAATAATGACCGAGGTGTTCCGATTAGGGGTAAAAAATTTGTGACGTCCGCCATCTTGTTTCTGAATCGAGAGGATTTGACATTTTGAACTGCCGTTATCATCATGTTTACAACAGCTATATATTTCTATATGGTATTTGTATATTTTGTGTTTATCTTGTTGTTTGTATGTATTTTTTTGTTCAATACTGAGTTGCTAGACTGAATGAGCGCCGTTTAATTGGATGAAATTTTGATTCAAATCCATGATACTTACCGAGTGTGCGCTAAGAATTGTGGATAAAACAGCACTAAGGATTGTGGGTAAATTATTTATTCTGATGGTTTCACTGATATCAGCCTGTTTCAAATCCATGGTTTATAAGTCTGTGACATTGGGTAAGATTCATACAAAGAGATTGCTTATAGTGTTATAATATCTTATACAGCTAAGGAATCACCAAGCGCCTGTAAGTATTACAATAAAGCTGGATGCATTTTTGTGCATTATCGTATCATACCATTACCATGGAAACTATGTTTTTGTTTTATCAAAAAACATGTTTATCCTTTAATGTATGTGAGACTTCATAATGAGCAGTTTTGCAGGCAGTCATTGAACCTTTACCCAAACATTACTTGTGATGTTTTCTAAAAAATAACAAAATATGGGCACGTATATTTCAATAATTGAGACATTGTTTGTGTGATTTCTTTATATTTTGCTTTGCCTGATTCCCACTGTATGTATTGTGGTAATTACATTTTGATACTGCTGATTTTAAGGACAATGCATAATTTCATTTCTTACTAAATGACTGAATGTGTGAAAGCCATGTTAGCTGTATGTCTATTGAATAACAACGTCAGTTCATCTGGTATGCTTTTGTCAAGTTTTTACATATCCACGTCATATAGGTTGTGTTTATCCTGCATATGGCATGGTATTAAAACTGTATATTTTTATTTTGCATTATTTTGTGTAACGTTTGTTAAAGTTCTTTTTATATACATTTATTGTTAAGCATATGCATTTGAATAGAAGTGGAGATACAATGTATCGCAATATATATCACAATATATTGTTTCATGAACCTGAGACCGCAGTCACACTGAGCCGAATTTTCAGTACGAATGCAGTAAGAAGTTAAATTCGCGGTTATTCGTAGTGATTGGTACTGACTTCGTTGTGGGTCGTATCAAATAGGCTTAATCGTGTGGGGTTCATGATGCCAGTACGACAATTTTGAACCGGCTCAAAACATTAGTAGCGATTCGTAGTACTTTCTTATTCATAGCGCATTCGTACAACATTTGTGTGGCTATGGTACCAGGTCGTGCTCTAATTTGGTATACATTGTACTATTCGTACGGCATTCGTATCTGTCAAGTGAAATGAGCGCTTTGTGTATTTTGCACAAATTTGTATGGGTTCGCACTGAGTTCGTAATAGGTCATGTGAATTCGTACTGCATTCGCACTGAGTTCTCATTGATTCTGCTTGATATTAGTGTTGCATTCGTGATATAGTCGCAACTGTTTGTAGAGGTTCTTGTAGAGGTTGACTGATGATCAAATACGATGTTTTCTGTACATAAGTCAAAACTAACCAGTTCTTATATCAGTGGTTGACTATGTTGTTCCCACCAACTTCTCAATTACATCAGTAAGAGTGTCAGGCATCTATTTCTCACCCTCTCTGGAAAAGTAGTTTCTCACCCGAGGTACATTCTAAAAAATAGAACGGGGCGTGTTATAGAACAGGAGCATTAAATATGTTATACAAGGTATATAGTATATTCAGATCAACATTGCTATCCCCACTATTTCCCTACACTGGCAGTCTTTCCAAATAAAAAAGAGCATATAAAATACACAGGTGTTCAGTCCCGCAGCTTGTAGAACCACTTACCTACCCCCGTTTATGCCACAATATTTTCATGCAATATTTACATACTGTATTTACATGTCACGTTTACCTACCCAATTTAGATTACGATTACGCTATTGATTTATTTAACAAAGGACCAGGTACGATAAGAGGTCGTTTTGGATTTTTTTTTCTTTTTCTTTGTTGTTACATTTAACGTTGGCAACAATCTATACATTGTTTAATGATGTCACAATAAGACGTTATTCTAGCAGTCTGGTTTTATGGAGACGAAGACTTTGCACGAGAAGTTGCACTATAGTTGTATCCAGCAGAATATGTATGTACTCAAAGATGTACTTGGAAATGTTTCTTACCACAAATGAAGTTATTATAGCCTTTGAAACAGTATGTATATAACGTAAAGTACAGTCGGACTTTGTTCATTGGGATTCATTGGCTCCGAAATTTCATTTTGAATAATACATAGTTTTCGAAATAGCCTATTTCAATTAGAAGTGCAAAAGGAGATACATCGGAACCTGATATTTATATCAGATGATGCCAAATATTAGGATAGAAGGTTGTTGAAATAACGAGGTCTGACTGTCTGTTAAAAATGATGTTGTAACTGTTTTTATTGTATTTATTGCAGGACAATGCTACAGCTGATCGTTTGATCAAGATAATTGAGAATGGGTTACGTAGTACACATATCCCCAGTAAGCTGGCAACATTACATGGTGTGTTATATCTGCTGGAAGCTGGAATACCGGAAGTAAACAAACAGCTGGTACCTGTCATCACAGAGTTTCTTCTGAGGACATTGACTGCAGTATCTCAGTGTGTACAATTGTTTATAATAAGTGTATATAACCCCCCCCCCCCACCAGTTCCCGTCATCAAAGAGTTTCTTCTGAGGACATTGACTTCAGTATCTCAGTGTGCACAAATGTTTATTATAAGTGTATATAATCCCCCACCAGTTCCCGTCATCACAGATTTTCTTCTGAGGACATTGACTTCAGTATCTCAGTGTGCACAAATGTTTATTATAAGTGTATATAATCCCCCACCAGTTCCCGTCATCACAGATTTTCTTCTGAGGACATTGACTTCAGTATCTCAGTGTGCACAAATGTTTATTATAAGTGTATATAATCCCCCCACCGGTTCCCGTCATCACAGAGTTTCTTCTGAGGACATTGACTTCAGTGTGTACACTTGTTTATTATAAGTTGGGATGTCAAAGAAAAGCAATTTTGGTATTCGAATATTCGGTCAACTTTCCGAAAGAATTTTCGAATATGTGGCCGTTCGACCTTTATCCATTACGAACGGCAACAATTATTTGTTTAACATCACTATTTCTGCTTGCACTCGTACATATTCGTTGGTAGTCTGCGCTTGATTTCGAGAAATCTTTGCTCTAAAACCTTCAGTGTTGTTTATTCAAATTGTTAACGTAAGTGGAAAGAAATCAAAGTGCCTGCGTATCTGTCATTATATTCCGATTGCATTAAAGTCATGAATAATTTGGATTGCAGATAATGTGGCAGATTTTACTACTTTACTCTGTTACTATTTTTGTATAGATTTGTTGTGGAAATGTTGTTTTAATCAATGAGCTGTGATAGCTTTTCCTGTATTGCTATCAATTTTCTGATTCTGTTCCTAGGCAACCAGTCTGCAGTCAGAGGTATATGTTGACTATGTGGGCAACGTCGTTTTATATTTTGGAAAACTTCGGTGTTGATGTAAAGGACATGGATTTCCCATCACAAATTTTACAGGTAAACTTTATACTGCCCTACCCAACGTATTGTATTGATAAATCAAACTTAAACAAGGAGATAGAAAATGTCGAGCCTGAGTTACGGCCCTTTCAATCTGTAAGCATCCATGCGGCTCAATGTTGTCTGTCCGGCGCACGTCATTTTGTAGCTAGAAAAACGTTTTTTCGCAAGAAACCTGTTCTACATAGGCTAACTTTTCTCGCTTACTTCCTCTACCTCTATAAAACGCACCTGGATTCCACATTTTAATGCAACAGTTTGATCAAAATTATCACCTAGAAGCTTGCATGGAGCAGGTAACAGACCAATAAATTGTAGGCGCTTAAAAATGTTAGGCGGTCAAATGACAGGTAATATCGGTTTGTTACATGTGACGTTGCATGTGATGTACTTTCGTCCAATCAAAGCAAGTGAATTACTTATGAATATTAATGAGGTATAATAATTTCAGTTGGCCATCAGTATGGCATCTAGCAGTGAAGAGAGTGTGTCCACTACGGTGTATCTTGCCATCTTGAAAGGATTAGAGAGGCTGTTATTGACTGATGTACTCACTTCCCAGGATGCTGAACTTATAGTCAAACTTAGCGTAGACAGGTAAATTAATCTTCTTGTCAGAATTTGATTGGCAGTTAAACGATTGCACACACTGCCTAATAACAGATAATCCAAGTAGGAAGCTGTGATATAGAATTATCATCGAAGTTTAAGAGAAATGCAAACCGGATAAATTACACCAGAAAATTTCCATGCAAAAAGTCATTTATACAACTGACAAAAAACTGACAGATATTTGGCAGAGAATACTGTCATTTAACAAACTTTGTTTATGATGAAAAATGAGTGAGAATCCTTCAATGGATTAAATTTGAAACTTCCACTCCTTTCAAATTTCACATAATTCGGGACAAAAATGTTTCTGTTTGTTTTTCTATTGTATTCCACAAAAACCCTTAAAAACCTGCTCAGCTAAACTTTTCAAACAAGGAGTGGTTTATTTAAAGGCAATTTAATTTCAAATAAAAAAGAGGGCAGTGTGATCTTGTTCCCATATTTAATAACAGATCAGACAGTCTTAACTGATTTAAGTATTCGAATTTCCACATCATTTTGAGATTTCGCATTCCAATTTATTGCAAAAAAGTTGGTATTAACTTTTTATACATCAGTGATTTTTTTGGAAAATGATTTTACTGCCTGTGCCTTTTCAATTGTGCAATAAGTCCCAAATTTGGGAAAATAAGATTATTTTTTTTTACTTTTTGGGGGAAAAATGGAGGCATTTTGCTAGGATAAACAGCCAATATTCAGCAGTAAATTTGAACAAAAAGTCACTGTACATGTATATGATATTCATAGGACTTTCTATGTTCAGTTATAAACATACGGTCTAATAGCTTTGTCATAAACTCTCATATTCTACTGATTTCATAGCATTATGCCTGACAGAAGAAGGTATACTTCATTATTATGGTGACGTGGGAAACCTTCTCTTCTTGCCCTTCCTATTTACTAGTTCTCAAATTATTTTGTTTCCTTAATGAGAAAAATGTTCAAAACCCTTTCATTTATTGGTTGAAGGCAGGGCTGTCTTTCTACTTTTGGGGAATGGGGCCGGGCCACGAGAAAGGGGAATAGCGCATTGTTTTTTACTAATTAGGGGAATGTTTTCCAAGCTCAAAGATTCAATACCAATATTTTTGTGATTTTGAAAGCGAATTTGGACCCAAATTTGGGGGAAATATATATTCTGCCTGGGGAATGGGGCCCATTTTCAATCCCCAAAAAGACAGCCCTGATAGGGTTATTTGGGCTTGTACCTCCTATACTGTATTAACGTAACAAACTCAGCAATTTGTGTTTTATTTCAAGGTGTGTATTTGTTCTTGTGAGCTCTGCAAACTCTTTCAGAACCATGATATTGATTATACAGTTGAACTTCGATAACTCAAGCAGGCGACAACTTAAGAACCTCGGATTTGTCGAGGAAATGGCAGAATCCCGGACTTTATTTCTTCTATTTTCATATTAAATAGTAACAAATCTCTAGTTTATGAAAGTCACTATTAAGACATACAAAGAAAAAGTAACACACGTCTTATTTACCACACAACCTCCCATGTAGAAATACAACAAGCAATACTGATATAGAAGAATCAGTCAGAATAAAAAATGAATAAAAAAATGTTTAAGATAAATACTCACACATATGATAGCATACTAGGGATGTAAACAATTAAATGTTAAACCATTTAACCGTTTGAACATGCAGTTATTGGTAAGTAAAATCACTAGTGGATTTCTGGAGCTCTGATGCTGTATACCCAAATAGTGAAACTAAATAGGAATATATTTATTTATGAATGTCAAATGTATTGGAAGGGTTTTTGCGTTTAATTTCATGATTTATGAATAACATTGACAAGTGTCAGATTTGTTTTGTATTAGAATTTTACGCATTGTATACTTACACGAACAACCAATTTATGAACAACCAATTTATGACTGTATTTTCATGGTTTGCTTGTAGTTTTCTTAAGTAAGTATGAATAGTATTTGCTTGTTTAGATCAGTAACTTTCTGGTTTACATGCTAGGCTAAATAAAAAATATGTGTGGTTCTGGTAACATGGCCAAAAAAACAAGGAAAAAGTAGGATTTTTTCACTGTCTTGGAAATTGTAATGAGAATTTTTGATTATTAAATATTAAAGTGAAGCATGTGTTTTAGTGACATAATAACCAGAAACTGGTTTATTTCCTTCTTTAAAGTGATTTAAATTCAGGAATTATCAGTTTTGTTTATCAGAATTCACAAGAAAATAATTAGGGTTGGCCTGGAACACTAAGAAAGGTCATGGTTACCTGAATCACACTTTTTTTGTTCGGCTCCAGCGTTACATATTTATTTCAATATTTTGTCCCGGTTTGTTCATGGACCTGAATGTAAATAAGCTGTAAATGCTGTGAATCTTGTGGACGGCCTCTGTCAATGCCTGGTGTGCTGTGAATCTTGCAGACGGCCTCTGTCAATGCCTGGTGTGCTGTGAATCTTGTGGACGGCCTCTGTCAATGCCTAGTGTGCTGTGAATCTTGCAGACGGCCTCTGTCCATGCCTGGTGTCTTCTTTCTATCTTAAGTATAAATAGAACCATGAATGTGAGCGACTGACTCAGCCCCGTGGTATTAGGCCATTCTCAAAAATAATTGTTTGCAGTTACGCGACCTGGAATTTTACATTTGGTAAGTATGAAGGTTTTCTGGCTAAAGGACTGAACAAAATATTTCAGCAATGAAAAATACATTGAATTGCGTCTTTTTTGAGTCATTGAGTCGGTCCCGTAACTAAAAACAAACAAATTTTTAATGATGTCCTTATGGAAAATTCTGTCTACGTTTGGTCTGCTATTGGATCGAAAGCTTTCTTTACTCCATGATTGTGCTCTGTACGTATTTAATGATCTGCTTGTAATGAACTATGGAGTTAAGTATTACGACAAATCTGATCACTCTGTGCTTTCTGTAGCATATCGTCGCCTTAGTTCCAGAACCCCTTATCTCAATGTTTGGCGGTTTTGAGAATATTTGTATTTAGTATCATTTTCTCAAATAACGAAAAACAAGTTATGGGGCTCCAGAAATAATGCGACAATATTTCTAAACGAGAAGTATATACAACAGTTTATTTAGGGGAACTTGTTGTTACTATTATCAAAACAATTTAACTTTGATAACATTATCATGTTCAGTATCATTCCTATCACAGATCATTTATTACTTATATAGTGTGCAGTGATGAAAAGTGAATTAATTTACATTACACATCCATTCTATGGTATTTATCCATCAGATGATCATTTTAAATAACTCATGTACATGCATATTGAGCATTTTGCTTCTATTGGCTTTACCTCGTAATCATCCTACGCCATGGAAGTATGAATGGGCCTGCAGTCTTTCAGCATTGATTAGATGTCCTCTCTCTTAGTTCATGTCTCCTTGACCTTTCTGCTTTGGCCTTGACCTTCAATTTGACATAATATTATACTATGGAAAGTGGCCTTGAACTTTGACCTTCCATTTGACATAATATTAGACTATGGAAAGTGGCCTTGAACTTTGACCTTCAATTTGACATAATATTTGATTATGGAAAGTGGCCTTGAACTTTGACCTTCAATTTGATATAATTTTAGACTATGAAAAGTGACAATAAACTTTGACCTTCATCAGAAGAATGTTATTATTGTGATATTATGTTTTGTTAGTATTGTTAAGTATAAAGTGTGGTATGATGGTACATGGTGAAGTGGTTTTGTTTGCCGTATACATTTATTAAGTTTTTATGAGTTTGACATTACCAGTAACCTGATATTTAGTTGCTGATTTTCGACATGTATGTGGTTGTTTAGTGGCGTAGTGGTATGTGTTGAATGGATGTCAAGTTACAGAAAATTATCTCCCTTTGGTAATACAAGAATAAAAAATTTATGTGTATAAACCCAGGTATTAATCTTCCCATTTCTGAGGATTATCAACATTTGTAGTACATTTTAATCACTTGATTCAAGCGACCGTTATAGATAATACCACTTACAGAATTCTCTTAACGATTGACTACTAAACGTTCTTGGTTCAATGTACTATCTAACACTTTCTTATACAGTAGTTTTCACCTTGAGACCTTCTGTTGCCTTGAAATCCTTTATGATGTCACCTTAAAAAACCCACGCTGAAATATCAAATTTTTAAAACTTCATTTATTCCATTTATCACTTTAGTTTGACTATTCTGGAAGTTTTTCTACTAAAACTTCTAAATCATAATTGTTAATGTTTAACAATCAGAATTATTTTCCTCAGATGTGTGTATTGGTAAGCTTTTGAAATTCTGGACTTTTGAAATTCAGTTTTGAGTTTACTGACGGAAGTGGTGGCCGTATTTTATCCCTATATTGCTCGACATCTTTACACTTGTATACTGACTTTGAGTTTTGAATGCTAAGGCAATGCCCTTTTACTCTGAATGCAAATATTCAAATGCTGCTGTCAATTCTAGTTCATTTGAGCGCTGCTATGTGATTTACAACCTCTTCTGTAAGTGACGTCATTTCAAGAAAATGCAACATATGATGACACTATTTGTAAGCAGGAAACAATATTTACTCCATTACTCCATATGTATGGTTACTTCGCTTTCATATTGCCATATGGGGTAAATATTGCATACTGTAAGTACATGGTGACGTTACATGTGACGTTTTCTGGAAATGATGTCACTTATAGAAGAGGTTGGAAATCGTTCATTTATATATCTAAGTTCTACGCTTCTTTACCCCATCTGCTGCGTTTCTATCAATTGATGCATCATATTCAAATGTACTTATTTCATAGAACCGAATGAATACAATAAATGTTTAGTTAAAGCTGTAGTTTTCATTCATCTTTTACTTACCATAAAATCTCAAAGAAAATGGATCATAAAGAAGATGCACCAATCATTTGACATTTTCATGCATTGGGAAATACTCGATACATAACCACCGTCACTAATACAGGTATTGTTATAGAAGCACTCGTATGTGATGTAAGACAGACGTAATGTTACTTGTTTAGTATTTGATGAGTAGACTTACAAACCTATCATATATTGATGGTGTGAAATATTGTGTTCTTTGCTCTTGATAAAGGCCCAGTGTGGCCGAGATATTGAGCTTGAATGGATTACCAAACATAATGTTACTGTTTGTGTATATTACAGAGTTTGTCTACCCAGTCCCCAGAGATCGCTAGCAGCTCTTGGTTTACTATTTACGTGCATGTATTCAGGTAAAATTATTGATAATTACACGTCCCAGAAATCTCTATGTGCCTCTTTCACGATAATGATGCTGATTGTATTTTATGAATTAAATGGGATATTTCATACTTCATATAATTCACTATAAAAACTCAACCATGAGGTGTTGTACATCTCTTGTTTGTGTTTGATTTCCTTAGCTTGATGTTAGAATAGTTTTACATAATAGTTGTAATGCTGTTTTCATATTCAGTGTTCTGTAGGGTGTAAAAAATATGTTTGTTCCAGGTTTCCCGACCTACCCTATTTTTTAGCCCCGACCCTAGAACATTTTTCGCGTGTTAACTTATTTTCTTTTGGTTATTTCTCTGTGTGAATTCGTCTTTAGATTCATTTCTGCCCAGTTTTGAGCTAAAGAGCATTACATTTGCATTTAAACAATATTCATGTTAAAAGGGAAAGGGGATTTGTCTTTTAACACATATTCACTTAAATCTATTTTTAATTTGCTTCATTTAAAAAAAAAAAAAAAGGTCTGATTGTATTTACCTATGTGTATTTATATTTCAGGCAAGCAATATGAAGGCTATAGTCCGAGACCTAGGGAGCATGAAGCGTTCAATTTAGAGGAACCTGGGAATTTATTGCAAGACCCAGAGTCTTTGATCCTCGCTATGGAGAGAGTCACTGTACTTTTTGATAGGTAAAACTGATTGTCTTCCTGTAAACTTTTGTGTTTGCTATGGAAATGTAAGTAACATAAACCACAAGGGTCATGTAGTGATATCCCGCGGTTACAGTGGAGGAAGTCTTCAGGTGAACATTTCGCTACAACCACTGACCTTTTCCTTATGCTGGGTACCCACCTTACACATTCGATATTTTGAGTGAAGAAATGTTGAAAAAAGATTTTATACCCGATAAAACATAACAAATTATATTTTATTTTGTTTGCGGCACAGCTGTACTAACATGGTTTTGCTTTTTGCATATCAGTGTTGTGTAAACCAATCAAAGCTTACGTTAACCACCAAGGCAATTTCTCTTCATGCGATTAACGTTTGTGACCTTGATGTGGATTGGTTAACCTTTCGAAAAAGGATACGTTACCTTACCGAAATCCATTCTGGATCTGGAGTGACCAGCAATCGTAACATTTCCACATTTTTTTTATGTTGCACAACAAATCTTAACTTTCAAATTGCGCCGACCATCCTTCTTCAAGATATTTCTTGTTACCAAGTTGTGTGCTTTCATTTTGTGATTGTTAAGAAACTTACCAAATATACTGATTCATTATCTCTATATTGAAAATACATGTATTCTATCTGTTCAACAGGATCAAGAAAGGCTATCCATACGAGGCACGTGTTATTGCACGAGTGTTACCTGCATTTCTAGCTGACTTTTTCCCGGCACAAGATATCATGAACAAAGTGATAGGGGAGTTTCTGTCAAGCCAGCAACCATATCCACAATTGATAGCTAAAGTTGTGTTCCAGGTGAGTTTGTGGGAACCAAAAACATGCAAATTCAATCTTATAGATACTTCCCACATTTACAATATTTACCTCCCTTGTTCTGAATTGTCGGCCATATTGATAGGCAAATTTCCTTAAAGTTTATAGGGAATAATATAATGTAAACAATCATAAAATAAACAGGTGTATAAAAAATTACTTATTCATTATCCTCATGTGGGCAGTTGGCTCAGAAATTTTAAAGCATACAACGATATATTGCACTACCTTTGCAGTACATCACAATTTGTACCATGATATATTGCAATACCTTAGCAACACATCGCAATATGTACCATGATATATTGCACTACCTTAGCAACACATCACAATATGTACCATGATATATTGCAATACCTTAGCAACACATCACAATACGTACCATGATATATTGCACTACCTTTGCAGTACATCACAATATGTACCATGATATATTGCACTACCTTTGCAGTACATCACAATATGTACCATGATATATTGCAATACCTTTGCAGTACATCACAATATGTACCATGATATATTGCACTACCTTTGCAGTACATCACAATATGTACCATGATATATTGCAATACCTTAGCAACACATCACAATATGTACCATGATATGTTGCACTACCTTTGCAGTACATCACAATATGTACCATGATATATTGCACTACCTTTGCAGTACATCACAATATGTACCATGATATATTGCACTACCTTTGCAGTACATCACAATATGTACCATGATATATTGCAATACCTTTGCAGTACATCACAATATGTACCATGATTTATTGCTTGAATATCCTAAGCTATGACTAGATGTTTTTCTTACAAGTTTTCTATTCATGGTACAATACTGTTTGGCTGCATATTGCGATATGGCATAGAACTAGTTGTTCTACCGAACAACTTAAAAGGGAATAATGTATTAATTAATGTACGACTGAAACTGCCCTAGTTTCGAGAATGTCAATTATTACCAAAAAATGGAATACTCCCATCTCAAAATATAGCTGGGAGGTAATTAAGATGTTATGAAACATCACTGATTTGATGTCATATGTCTAATCTGTGTTTCAGGTGTTCAGCAACTTACATGACCAGAGACAACATGGTCTCCTACGTGACTGGGTAATGCTGTCATTGTCAAATTTTACCCAGAGAACACCAGTCTCCATGGCAATGTGGTCGTTGACTTGTTTCTTCATCAGTGCTTCAACGAATGTATGGCTGAGAAATTTGTATCCTTTTTATGTGCCATAGAAGAGGTAATAAATGTTTTGGTGAAAATGTGAGGTGGCTGTAAGATCTTCTGATGTGTTTACTTACCTAATAAACTACTTGAAAAGTGGTTGACTGCTCATCATATACTGTATATGCCTTAGTATACTGTATGTGTCTTTAAATTGGTGGGCGCAACAAATAGAATGCAGTAATCCCCGATTTATCTTCAGATGTTAACAAGTACCATATAATAAGGGTATAGATGTCAAGCGACAGATCAAGGTACTATATAATAAGGGTATAGATGTCAAGCGACAGATCAAGGTACTATATAATAAGGGTATAGATGTCAAGCGACAGATCAAGGTACTATATAATAAGGGTATAGATGTCAAGCGACAGATCAAGGTACTATATAATAAGGGTATAGATGTCCAGCGACAGATCAAGGTTCTATATAATAAGGGTATAGATGTCAAGCGACAGATCAAGGTACTATATAATAAGGGTATAGATGTCAAGCGACAGATCAAGGTACTATATAATAAGGGTATAGACGTCAAGCGACAGATCAAGGTTCTTATTATTTTCAGAATAGATCTGATAAAATCTCACCATGGACTTTTCATTACTTACTGACAAATTATGTAATATGCTATGTATAAACTAATATCAAACCTGCCGTGCGTTCGGTTAAGGCTAACACTCGCACGAGTAAGAAACTGTGCACGCTTTTGCAACCGAACGCTCTGTTTGCCAAAAAGTATGCACCCACTGTGCGTCCACTCGCTCGAGCATCTCCGAGGTAGCTAGCGAAGGGGCGTGTACTTTTTGGCAAACAGAGCGTTCGGTTGCAAAATTGCGTGCACAGTTTCTTACTCGTGCGAGTGTAGTTTCTTACTCGTGCCAGTGTTAGCCATAACCGAACGCACGGCTGAATATCATAATATGACCTTGACCTTTCTATCAGACTATCATATGTACTGACTCGCATGGGTAAAATAGATGTGATTGACAGGCGACTCTTCTGTCTAGCGGCGCTTGATTTCTATAATCAACTCACCGATGAGAAGCAGCGGCGAACATTCCAGTCAACTTTCCAGATCGCTAGCGCTAACATGCAAGATTCGCCGTATGCGGAACTGTTGACTTGTGTATCCAAATCTGTGACGTAATACATATTTGTCATCCTAACTGTCAAACCAGCTTAGCTTGTTTGAATTAATTTGTATTTGAAACTATTCAACTTTTTCTAGTTACATATCTAACGCATTTATTATTTTGTACTAATTATGAAATGGGGAGAATGTGTTGTATTTGTATTTCTTATGTTAAATTTGCAAGCCTTTCTTATGCAATTTTTTAGAATGAAATGTGATTACAGACAAAAGTTTGGAATTCTTTTTACATGTTCATAAAAGTTATATACATGAATGAAGTATGTGTGATTTTGTAGTGTGAGAATAAGTCGTTGCCATCTTTCATGGATTTATTGGTTACTGTGACAATGTTTGGGACATTTTTGAAGGAAGGAAAGCTGACTTTCAGTTTTACTATATTAATGCTTTTTATCAATTTTTTTGTTTTCATACCAATTACTAGGATCAAATCCACACCCATTACCTGTCATTGCAAAGAATATCGTCTTTGAATTTTTCCTCTTAAATTTTTGCCTGTAAGAATTCTCTCCCTTTACGGAAGCTTATGTTCAACCAGTCTGTATTAGAATTTGAATGCTCTCCCTTGTGAATTTATTGAATACACATTTCATGCTAGGGGTGAGACGATTAATCGATCCATTGATGCATCACGATGCAAGCTCTCTCGATACACGTATTGATATGTTTCACGATGCAAGCTCTCTCGATACATGTATTGATATGTTTCACGATGCAAGCTCTCTCGATACACATATTGATATGTTTTGTGAAAAATCGATGTATTGATCCGCCATTTTTATCCATTGAATGTAACGATAAATGTTACGCTTGTCCACATTGTTGTGTAAACTTGTCTGAAAACACATAAATAAGTAGCAAAAATCGAAACCGTAAACACAACTTCCCCAAAAACTGAAAAAAATGGCTGGCTGTGATTTATGTGTAATTCCGCCTGGTGTGATGTATGCATTTTCTAGGCTTTTGTTACGCGAGTTGATTGGATGAATCTACGTATGTGTTCATGTTGCAGTATTATCGACAGACAACATTCCGCTAGTGTGTAGTGTAATATATCCATGTTGCGTTATTTAACTCATTGTTTTGAGTTCTTCTTGAAAGAGCCCAAAGATCATGTCATTTTACTTTAAAAAAATACAAATCTAGTTTCTACAATTGTGAAAGGTTAACCAATCAGCATCAAGGTTGCAAACGTTGTTCGGTTGACGTAAGATTTTATTGGTTTACACAACCATGACATGCAAATAGCAAAATCATGTTAGTATGGCTGCACTGAAAAAACCAGTAATCAAAAGCTGAAATAATGTGTGCAATTTGAGAAGTCAGTATCAGTAACTTTTTCAGCAGCACGTATTTGAGTTACTTGCTGGTGTAGATTCTGTTTCAAAGAAATTTGTTAAACTCCTGATTTCACTCCTGTTTATTGATTATTTTATTAACATGTTGTGTGCTAATAGTCAGAATCATCTTCACCTATTTAATCTGTTTTGTAATATTTCCGTAGAAAATATGTATGTGTTCATTATAAACTGATAATGTAGAAGACAGAATGATTGAAGAAGCAGCCGATAGCCACGGGAGAACGTTACACTTATTTCATGTACCGCGGCTGATATGCCAGCTTCGTTAGGTACTCATTATGTATGTGTTTATCTGTGTTAATTAGTTGATTAGTTTCATCACAAATTTAATTGTATATTTATGAAACATTTTCTTTTTGTGTGCCAGCCTCCCTTGAATTTTACAGGAAAAATGAGTTGTATAATTTAAAATGTTTTCTATAAACTCTGTCACCTGTAATGCTTTTCTATAAACTCTGTAATGCTTCATAGACAATACGTCGCTTTATTTCCAGAACCATGTAATTTTTGGCAGTTTTGAGTATTTCGTATCGTTGAAACCATCTTTCCAAGCTCTTTCTATCTACACTACCTATATTGTTTCTGGAATGCACATAACTTAAATTGAATACGATTTCATATCCCCGTATGTACCAATTATCTCAAGAGGGTAAAACTTTAAAGTTGTTTTTCTGAAAAAGATGAAAATCAAGTTATGGGGCACTGGAAATAACATGACAAGTAGTTGCTGTGAAAGTATATAAATTTGTTATGTATGTATTTCCATTCTTTTTGAAGATACAATCATGATTTCAGAAATATATATGTATGGTAAAATTATGGGTAATGTATGAATGAAGACGAGACTACTGGACCCGGGGTATAATCATGATTCACCTTTTTGCACTCAGGACTTATAACTGTGGAGACTTGAGTGTGTGAAGATAACAATGCTGAAAGCTGAGTATTCATAGCGAACCACTCTCTTTTGATATGATTCTGAGGCTTGAGTGTGATACCAAGACTCGAGTGTGATACTATGACTAGAGTGTGATACTGAGATTTGAGTATGATACCAAGACTCGAGTGTGATACTGAGATTTGAGTGTGATATAGAGATATGAGTGTGATACCAAGACTTGAGTGTCATTCCAAGACTTGAGTATGATACAGAGACTTGAGTGTGATTCCAAGATTTGAGTGTGATACCAAGACTCGAGTGTGATACTGAGATTTGAGTGTGATATAGAGATATGAGTGTGATACCGAGACTTGAGTGTGATACTGAGATATGAGTGTGATACTGAGATTTGAGTGTGATATAGAGATATGAGTGTGATACTGAGATATGAGTGTGATACTGAGATAAGAGTGTGATACCAAGACTCGAGTGTGATACTGAGATATGAGTGTGATACTGAGATATGAGTGTGATACTGAGATATGAGTGTGATACTGAGATATGAGTGTGATATAGAGATATGAGTGTGATATAGAGATATGAGTGTGATACTGAGATATGAGCGTGATATTGAGATATGAGTGTGATATTGAGATATGTGAGTGTGATACTGAGATATGTGTGTGATATTGAGATTTGAGTGTGATACTGAGATATGAGTGTGATACTGAGATATGAGTGTGATACTGAGATATGAGTGTGATACTGAGATATGAGTGTGATACTGAGATATGAGTGTGATACTGAGATATGAGTGTGATACTGAGATATGAGTGAGATACTGAGATATGAGTGTGATACTGAGATATGAGTGTGATACTGAGATATGAGTGTGATACTGAGATATGAGTGTGATACTGAGATATGAGTGAGATACTGAGATATGAGTGTGATACTGAGATATGAGTGTGATACTGAGATATGAGTGTGATACCGAGATATGAGTGTGATACCAAGACTCGAGTGTGATACCGAGATATGAGTGTGATACTGAGATGTGAGCGTGATATAGAGATATGAGTGTGATATCGAGATATGTGAGTGTGATACTGAGGTATGTGTGTGATACTGAGGTATGCGTGTGATATTGAGATTTGAGTTTGATACCGAGGCTCGAGTGTAATATCGAGACTTGGAGTGTGATTCTTAGATATGAGTGTGATACCAACAAGCTCAAATTCACACTCAAACCCAGAAATAGTGATCACAAACAATATTTAGTGCAGATTGTAAACAGCTTCACAAGCTTAATTCTCCACACTCGGACATTGCAAAAGTTTGTGTCCTGAATGGTAAAGGATAGAATCCTCTGCCGATGAGTAAGATAGAAGAACTATAGTGAATGTACAAATCATATATACATGGTACCTCCCAACTAAATTATGTTGTGTGTATAATTTTATTCAATGAGTTAGTTGTTTTAAATATATACGTGTGGTTCTGTTCTGCACTGCTTGTAGCTTGACATGATATTAGTGCTATTTGAATTATGATTTAATTTATTGCTGTTGTTGTTATTGTTGTAAAAATCTTTATTGTGTTTCAGGACTTGAATAATTGGACCAAAATAAAATGTCTAAATAAATGGATGGTACCGAGTTTTCTTTTTGATAACAGAATATATGAAGCATATTCTGAAAAAAATAGCACAACACGGGTAATGTACTAGAATGTTTTAATTATAGCAAAATTTTCTTGGCTAGCTTAACAGACAAATAAAAAAGAGACTTGCATGTATCGGTACAAAAATCAACAATCTGACGTAAAATAAAGCATTAACAGAAAATGTTCTTGTCACTTCAATCAAGTACTTCAGTCTTGAGAATTACTTACAATTATTTCATAACAAAAAAGATGTGCTGACGATTGTTTCCCTGCCTTGCGTTCAGTCAAGGTGTACAGTTGCCCATGTTTTGTTTTGTACCCCTGGCCCACCGTATCAAATTGACTGCACACAGGGAACCAAATTGCAAAATGAACCAGGGCTTGTTCCCTGCCTCTACTGTCTTTGAGGCAGGTAACCAGAATAAAATGATGTGGTCAATACAACTGTGAGCGGCTTCCGTTGGCCGTAACTGAACACAAGGCTGGTTAATGAAAATATTCTGAATCTAATTGTAATACATGAATTCTGATTTCATTTCAAAACTACAATAGTTTATACATTATTGACTAACTACATAGCATTTTACCTAACATAAAAGCCACTTGGATAGCTGAATAAAACTCTCTGAATTAATTTCGAAAAGAAATCATTAGAATTACTGATAGAAAGTCAATACTATACGTACGAGTATACAAAAAAAAACAGATTCCTAAATAAATAAAGGCAGGAATACACGACTGGAATGATAAACAATGAAATATATCACATAACTAGTCTAAAATTGGGTCACATCGATGACCCAACAAATCTAATACATTTTGTACCTTAAGTATAAAGTAGTAAGTCTTCTACTAAAGTAAGGCTAACTTCCCAGAAAATAGGGAAACATAGGTTATGATATGATACACAGATATGTATTTCAATAATACATCCCTTAAACTCAAGGAGCAGTTTTATTGATGGTGTACTTTTTTCACAACGCAAAACTAATAAATCTGCATACAAATAGGAAAGCAGATAGACTCGATTCACTCCCATCCCTCCGTCATGCACAAACATGATTATTCTAAATGGATTTCTAGTCATATAAAATTAAAATCATAGTATAACATATTGTCTTGATTATAAGATGAGACTGCATAAACATTCTAAATGTGATCAATACTGTTAAGCCACAAAAATAGCTATACAAATGAACAGACTAGATAGATATAACTACTGAATTCAATAAAATGTGATAAAATATAATCACAAATATATGCACGAACTTGGTTAATAAAAAAACACATATATTCAAAACACATTTACTGTAGACCGTTGCACTGTTTTATCACAGTAAAAGCACAATAGACCCAAAAAACTATAAGATAGTACAGGTATTCACTGACTGGTGAGTTAGACATCTGTTTAGTATATATCCTTGCTGATAACTAATTTGCCATTAAATATATGGTAAAACTTTACTTTTACATACAGATAAAAATCAACAAACTAATAAAGATAAATGACAAAACAAGTAGAGGACAATACATTCAAACACACACAGTAACTAGCAAGAATAAATATACAGGTATAGGATTAGAAATAAAACTCATTTATGTTAGGCACTAACACTCCACTCCATACAGTGGTGATCTCCCCTACTAGTACATCAATCATTACCTTCATGCTAAGTGATGCTAGATATTTCAATACAATGACAGATATCCATTTCTTCTATCAAATTAATTATTTTTTCAATTTATCTCCAATATCAAAGGGCTCTAGGAATTATTTTCAAAGACACTTGTCCCGAACTAATGGAAATGTAAAATTTGTCTACGAAGCTATTTGTCCGAGAATATCGGTCAATTTAGTAACAAATAAACATACACAATGATAGCTCCACAATCTAAAATTGAAAATCACATGTATGTGTATGTGGGATTCTAAGCTATGACTTACAACTGGTTAGCTTTAAAAACAGATTTGTGTGGGACTTCAATTCAACTATTGCAGTCCGATTCAGCATTAGAATAGTCTGGAATGTCGGGCTTGTGCATGTCTAGCGCCCTGATATCAGTCCTATTCCTCTGAAATATAACCTGAATAATGTCATCGTGTGTATTATATAAAATCAATTGGATAAAATGTCGAAATGAAAAATACCATTCAAAATGCTTGCAATGACAGAGGTATCTGTTCTTTGAAAAGGGAGACCACTGTGTAAGAGACTGAACCAATGTGCGTACATGTATATATAAAATAACTACATATATGACTAGCAAAATCAACACTTTATGGCAAGCAACTTCTGCAATGAACAAAAAAGGTGCAAGATAGATTATAGTACCATTCGAAATATACTGAACACATTTAGAAATTGTATAGTTTTTCAACAATAACAACCATATGGTATAATTCACATCAAGATACAATAAATCTTACGATCTCAACAAACACTGAAACAGTTTTAGAAACCACAAACATTTCTGATTGTACGAAGGCAGTATTGTTGTGGCAAGGTGACAGTACACTCTATATACTGAACTCCCTACAACACATGCTGCAATAGTTTATGACAGATTCCCCAAGATTTATGATATATTTACGATATATCATGTCCTGAGATATATATCTTACATTAACACACATAAACAGCCTGTTAGGTTCAACAGACCTAATTCGATACCTAATACAAGCACATGTCAAAGTGAATAAAAAAACAGTTAATGTTTGATAACAGTTTACAAAATCTTGATTGTTGTTGAACACAAAAAATAGACCACAATAAATTGTATAAGTTAATGCTTAATCCTGTGGATTTCAACAAGAGGATGACATGGCATTTATACAGCAAAAACAAAACTGAAAATATGTTAATAAAATATGTTTCACTTTCCTACAAGTATCAACCTAGATTAAACATGGCTTTACTGAATGTAAACAAATAATCATTATCTTTGTATTAGGGCAATAAATACATACTAGACATGTATTTCCCGTGTTGCTTGCCATCACCGTAAATCAACAAAAATCAGTTAAGTACATGGGGCAATTTTATTGAATTCATAAAAATTCACCCCAATTTAATCTAAATATTATCTAATTAATTATCAGCAAAATGTGTATGATTTTAACAATATCTGTCTACAATCAATGGCAAGAAACGTTTACACCTGTAATGAATTATGACAGATAAGTGATTATATTCCGTAATCTTTATTCATAATCATTGACACAAAGCAGGAATCAGGAAATAAAAGCCCTAGCTGAATACTTTACAACACGATAGGATGTAAAATAAAGTACACATAAAGCAACAATTAGACCATCCAGCAAGAACAGACTGATCTCATGTAGTAGTATACAAGCATAACATGGAAAAAATTGTTTATATTTGCGATTATTTATCGTCGCCACCGGTTTCCCACATGGGCGACACCTCTGGAAGATTGTTAGTCATTTTATATTTTTGGAGGATAGTGCTTGAAACAGAAGATGCCCCAGTTCCAGAAGCACCCCTGGTTCTTTTACGTGCCCGATGTAAAGCATCGTACATGGGACCTCGGTTTTTGTCTCTATCCCAAAGACTGTTAGTACTGTTAGTGGTGGAGCAGGGGATCGAACCTGCGACCCCTGGATTACTAGTCCAGCACGTTACCACTGGACCACAGATCGACTACCATGGCAGCAAAGGTAACAGTGTGGATTATCATCACAAGGAAACTAATATTAATCAAAGCGCAATGAACATAATTACCCACTAATCTGACAGAAGTGCCTTCCTTCAATAGCTGGTGATATTACAATGCCATCATAAGAACACTGCTCAGCCCAGGGGAATTTTGCATTGTGATATCAAGTGAGGTATAATCTTTATTTTCATAAAAAAGTTTTAAAAATCTTCAGATATTTACAACCTCTATAAGATAACAATATTCTAAGTTATAAACAGGAAAAGAAAAAAATGTTTATAAAACCTGATAAAATTTAATTAAGCCAATATGGCAGGGAACATCAGAAATTAGGGGTGTGATTATTAAGACTATGGTAAAGAATTTCAATGATAACAACTGTATGCTCTAACATTATTCCTAAATTAACAAATTTTATAATGAACATGAAACAACATTCAGAACCTAACTAGATGTTTAAATCTGATATACTCAATAAGACAATGATTTCTTGTGTCACAACATTATATAAACAAATATATGCATTTTGGAATGTTTTAAACTTCTTAAAATGACTGTCACTGTATGTGATAAAATGTAAGTTTGAAAGTATTGAAATAAAAACTTTGGCTTTAAAACCTAAATAAGCATTGCTAGAATTGTCGAAGTATCAAATATGATTTCTGCATGTAAGATAATACACAATAGGCAACCATACAAATATTCAACCAATGAGACAAGCAAGACGAACACCGACGGTAAAACAAGTCTATCTACTTCTTCATTTATATGTTGATAGATAAGTTCTGTATTCACCCCTCGAAGTATGACAAACAAACCTATCCAGGAAGTTGTGATAAGACAAAACCTTCAACAAAATACATCTTAACAAAAGAGTGAAAGCATTATTTTAAAACATGAGTTTGCTCAAAACCTCGTAGATTTGGAATGTGAAAATTAAACAGCAATAGAAATATCGCTTTAACATTTTAAAATAAAATACTGCATAAACATACATGAGTACATGAAGAATGAGACAGGAATGTATAAAACACTTTGTAGCCATATATAAATGTATGATAAAAGAGTATTGACGCTAACAGACATTATGCCAATATATACCAAGTAGAAAACATATCTTTATGAAAATCAAATGTACAGCTAAGACTGCACAGGAAGTTATTCTGATTACGTAGGTACATGTATGTTTATATTTGCATTGAGACAGATAGACTATAATCCATGGTCTTAGGTTAAAACGAAGATAAACAGCATAAGGGCAAGACAAATCAAAGGACACATGAAGTGACATGATATGACAGAGATTAACATGTACTAACAGTTACTGTGACAATGAAAGTTTAAGATGAATATTAAGTATACTGAGTATAAAATACAGTCGGACCTCATTCATTCGAATCATCGGGCCCGAAATTTTATTTCAAATAATACATAGTTTTATAATAGCCCATATCAATTTGATGAGCCTAAGAAGATACATGAGGACCCAGGGTCGCTTTTCATTAACATTCTTATCTTAATCTTTTCTTATGCTAAATTTTTTATTTAAAAAGATTTTTAAGAATTTCCGAAACCGTCTTGTACCCATCGTCTGTTTACATAATAGATAAAAATGGCGGCCACATGTACGCAAGAACTTTAACGTTTTTCTTAGCAAAGAATTTCTTAAGAACTTTCTTAAGCTTAGAAGGTCCTTAAGAAGGTTAATGAAACGGTGCCCTGATCTATACTTCAGATGATACCAAGTACTCAGATAGAAGGTAGTCGAATAAACGAGGTCTGACTGTAGTACACAGACACCCTAGAAAAATTGGCACTTCAATTTCCCCACCCACCCAGTTACAATATGAGTCATAATTGTATGAAGGAAATGATATGTATAAAACTGTTTACACTCGCTCAAAAATTAAGAAACAACTATTTCAACATCAAATGCTGACAAAGTTTTATATTTAGTACAAAAAATGATTTCCGTATGTATGCCATAATATAGATACAAAGAAAAATGGTGCCATAGAAATATGGTTAATTCATAATTATCAAATATATATATATATAAACAAATGTTTTGAGCACATAATGCTTCCTGTATGATAGCATGTACGACCATGTTTAAATTCAACCGTTCATATAAGAACCGTAATACAACATAAACATATTTGTGAATAAAAGGGTAGGCAATATTTTGTGTGCAATTTCGCAGGAATATCTCATTTTAAAGCCTGAGATACCATTAATATATTACTTTGATAGGAAACCCGAGACAGAAACGTGCATGTGATTAGAACACTAGACCATAACTTAACGTTAAGTACCTTCACTTAATATGTAAATGTAAAATGTACAAAAAGAATGTAACTTATATTTGAGTGAATAAAATAAGGTAAAACATTAACACAGATTATAAATGGATTTCTCTAGAATATGAAGACCAGGAGCAGGTTAAGATATGTTAAGATGTTCTACATTGTGACAATACCTGCTTCAAACATTGACCAGGAGCAGGTTAATATATTCACAATCTTTGTATAACAATGTTCTACATTGTGACAATACCTGCTTCAAACATTGACCAGGAGCAGGTTAATATATTCACAATCTTTGTATAACAATGTTCTACATTGTGACAATACCTGCATCAAACATTGACCAGTAGCAGGTTAAGATATTCACAATCTTTGTATAACAATGTTTTACATTGTGACAATACCTGCATCAAACATTGACCAGGAGCAGGTTAAGATATTCACAATCTTTGTATAACAATGTTCTACATTGTGACAATACCTGCATCAAACATTGACCAGTAGCAGGTTAAGATATTCACAATATTTGTATAACAATGTTCTACATTGTGACAATACCTGCTTCAAACATTGATAAATCAATGAAATAATTTCCGTGATTTCACAACAAAAACAATGACTCTTATAACCTCAACCGATTGTATAAACACATTTAGAATACTTTGGTAAAGAGCAAAAAACAAAACACACCTGACTTAAAATAAGACTAGGCCAATCATATCTACAAAAAAATTTGAGTAAAAAGCTTTTGATTTATAAAAATTAGCATGAAGCAAATGAAGGTTAGTTATGATCAGTCAAATACATTACATAGGTATGATTTTATAAATGTCTATAAAGTTTTAAAACTAACACTTCTAAAGGCCTTATGAAAGTACAGCGATATCAACATATGTCATAAATTAACTTAGGCAAATTTTCAAAAATACTATATCCAAAACACAATATTGTAACAAATAGTTTGTAATAGAATAGATAAAGATATAAATGAAAGCAATCAAACACAAGTGAAGCAGTGAAAGTAAAGACAAGCCTATCTCCTCAATTATTCATGTCAGCAGATAAATTTATGTCACTTTATAAAGTTTAACCCCTTGAAATGAACAAACATAAGAAATCTGTCAGCAGTGATGTCATTCATAACACAACAATAACAATGCAAACGGTGACCTCTACATTAACTGTATGATCTAGGGATGTCAATATTCGGTTAACCATTTAATCTAATATGAACCATTGCAGGTATCATCTACTTTATAGTTGATACTAATATAAAATCATGTTTTGAGAAACATGAAAAATCCGTCAATGGTGCTACCAGGATTCGAACCCGGGTCTCCAGATTGCCGGTTCGTTATGCTAACCTCTACACCACAGCGACCTTAGGACATTTTCATGTAAATTTTAACTTATGAAGTGAGATAAGTCTAAAAAGATTTCGCCCTGATTATGGGCCAGATAAAACAGAAAGGGTGTTCATCTTTTCGTGCTAACTACAACATCCCGTAATTACCAATTTCTACAGAAGGTAATCCTTAAAAAATTGTTTGCTCGCAGTTACGCGGCCGACTCATGAACAATGCCGCCACTCAATTTACTTTTTCAGGTTCATTGATGAAAACATTTATTTTCGGTCTTTTAGCCATTTCAGTACTAAACTAAAAAAAACTACATACTTTCCCACAGTTAAAATTCTAGGTCGCATAACTGCAAACAATTTTTTTTTAAGGATGGTCTAATTAAATAATTTTCTTTCTAAAAGGTGATCTCCTTCAAGAGCTTAGTTCTATTTTATGTTAAATAATTCAATATTTAAGAGCGAACTTAAGAAAAAATTATAAAGACTGCACATAGACTGATTCCAAAAATTAAACATCCCTTATTGTCGATATTTCACAACGCATCACTAACACAAAAAGTGACGAACTACAACAACCAATCTATGGATAAATCTACAAAATATTTGATACAAGTTCTATCACTCTAATACAAAATCACACCATTATCTACAACCTTCTCTGCTTCACTGGAGAATGAACATCGGAATTTGTATCCCGAGCCTACAAGAAGCATTATGTTTACCAAGTATAGGACCACAGCACAGGGAACGAGATAGAATGAGTACCCAACATGGGTATACTCATCAATGACAAATTTATTAATATCCGCATTCAACAGGAAATTTTTCTTCCAGGTGGTCAGAAACAGAGCGAGGAAGATGATCATGTCCAGTAAGGCAAACAGAACTGAAACAAAACAAAATACTCATGTTTGGATGTTTAAACAAAAGGTTTAAACTTATTTATTTTACATCGATTGTGAAACAAGTTCTTACAATTTATACTTATCACTCTTGAAGACAGCTTCCTGGCTACCAACCAGTACTCGCGCCAAATTTAGAGGTTGTGAAAATCGGCCCCAAAAATCATCAAGACGGCCCAGGCCGTTCTAATTGATAAGTGATATTGATAATTGTACATATAGTGAAAGTGGCTCTTTGTATTATGTCAATGTTAATGTACGGATTTGAACAAATCTTAATGAGAGCCGGATAATATTGTCTGACTATACTCGTAACTGGAATGTATTTATTATAAATGGAAAACTAGGAATGCTGGAAAGCCTGACTACCCTTCCCTTAGTTAAGGACGATCTACTTACAGGCAATACCATTCCAGAGATACAAGCCCATGGGTCCAGTAATCGTCTCAATTGGTTTACCAAAGATGTTGAACACTGCAAATCCCATAGAAATCATACCAAATACCACACTGATGGCTGCACTGATGATCGGCGTTACCCACAATCCGTAGTTCAGTAAACCTAATTCATACAATGCTTCTCCATCTGTACACAAACAAATATACATTTACATATTACAACAAACGAGGGGTGTTCGAAAAGTTTCTGGACAAGTGTTGTACCTTTTTGATTTTCTTATATTTTTCCATGCAAGTTTCAGGCTACGTAGCCCCGACATATTATCTATTCTTTAGTCTTTCATTTTTATGTGTCATTATCTATACGAATTATTCTGTTGCTATAGAAACGTCATGTATGCGTGAGCAGGACACATTGACGGCGTTATCGATTTTTTTGTAAAACTGCAGAGTTTGTATGACAGTGTCATTATCAGAATTTAACACTGCAAAAAAGGATGTAATATTAATGTACGTTATCCCGCGAAACAGCATGACTTTACCAACGTCAATTCCGGAGTATGCATTGTAAACAAGTGACGTTTTGTAATGAATTAATGAAGAAATAATACGGAGCAAAGATATTTGAAGAAAAGAGCTGAATGGTAATTTCTTCACCAGGACAACGCCACTGTAACAATTTGACTGAATACATCATTTGTCCTCTATCTCAGATTCATGAAGTAAAGTTGTCAGTAGCTAAGCCTTAGGGGAGAAAATGTTAGTACCAGTTCGTAACCTAGGAACACGGGAAAGGTCAACTGATCCCTGTGCATAAGTGAAATACTGCTGAAAAAAACCAGCATAAAACTCCAAACACAACAGATTACACAATTATTTTATCATCACACGACCAATACTTGTTATAGCTAACAACATCATGTTTTAATGCCTTTCAGAATAACAGTTCTCATTTTCAGCATATTTGCAATTGTGCAGGAAAACCTGAAGAAATGTCAGGCCTTTTTCTATAGTTCCCCAAAGTCAGATATATGTTGTTTTCCCAATCAGAAGCACCATCCCAGAAAAATCGTCTACGTGAGCGACCCGATATATCTTGAAGCTCTTTGAATAACTCTGGCCATTATAGTCCCTTGTGTCATAAAATTTAATGTTAGTGGACATTTTGTGTCTTTTTGATAGTTGATATAAGAAACATAGATTAGGATGCTTGTTAATAAAAAAATTGTCTAGGTTTTTTTTCCCCAAAATGGACAGAAAAAGACCTGAACGTCAAAGATAAATCTGAGAGACAACCAAGTTTCTTCCTTCCATGCTATTAATATCTGCAAACTTATGTGATACATAGAAAAAATAAATCTCTATATAAATTGTTTGTGATAACAATTTACTCCATACCTGTTCTGTTACTCATTTTTTCAGCAATGTAATCGGCTGCTGACTTGATTTTCTCATTTTCTGTTCCATATAAAACACAAACTCCATAGGACGGCTCACAAGTCACTAAAAGAAAAATAGACAGAAATATTATAATCTGCAGATGTGCTTGTTGGGTTTTATGTCCACCCATAAATGTGCGTGTTGGGTTAATTAGTCTGGAATATCCAGGGATTTTGAGTTTGTTGATGACTTTATTTGTATTAGAAATGGACAGACACATAAATTATGTGTACTTCCAAAAAAAATATTTTTGTTGTGTTTCTAAAAATACATTTTTATAAATATTTTGCTGCAAAAATTATGTCTAATATATACTAAAACTTTGCTGTATAATTTACCAAATTATATTATAAACTGACTTGTGTTTGCAAGCATGACTGCTCAGATGAGAAATGCTTCAATTTTATGCAGCCTGCAGCAACATTGTAATCCATATCATTATTTTCAAACATTTTCATATTTTATACACATTAAACAGAAATGTTCAAATGATCAATAGTGCATTGAGGCTGAATATTATTTTTCTATCACACACCGAGTGTTTCACATTGTACACTTATTGCACATATTCCATGCTGTTTGTATTTAACTGAAGAATTATAAACTAAAACTTTTAGTAGCGGATCCATAGTCCAATGGTAACTCGCGGGACGAGTAATCCAGGGGTCGCAGGTTCGAGACCCCACTCCACCACTAACAATCTTTCGGAAGAGACAAAAACCGAGGCCCCGTGTACGATGCTTTACATACCAAATATTTAGTGAAAAATTGACCCTCAGCCAGAATCCTTAGGGTCAAAATGTAGCTTTAAGGAATTTCCAGGGGTCAAAGGGTCAACTCAAGGGTCAAATGGAACCCTAGCACATGTACAAAACATGTGCATCCCACAGCTAATAGGCTGTCTTTAAAAAAAAATTTACAATAACTGCAGATTAGGTTGGTAGTTAGGTTGGTAATAAAGTTTCGTTCATTACTTTTTATGGTTATTCAATAGTGTTAAACTATCAATACACACTCATTCAGGAGTCGTTGCAGTAATGCCAAACCAACATTTGTTTAATGATGGCCTCATATCAATATTCTATATTTTATAGTAATCATTAACTCTTTCCCATTACATGTATTTCAAAGGGAATCCTTTAGTAACAGGCAGTTAGTCTCAGTTTACCTTCATTTTATTTCCATAATGAACCGGGCAACTTTCAACTTTTGCTTTTATTAGCATACAAATAATATCAGATGTCAACAGCAGTGATAAAAATTCACAAAAACTCAACAGTTATCTGTAAACTATTACAGTGTATCAAAAAATATGTCATGAAAGTAATGTTTTTATCAATATTTTGCATCCAGTGGTGGGCTGACCCTGTGGAATCAGAGAATTTGTCCTTTTGGTGTCTAATTTCCCATTTTTATTGGACAGAATGCTTTAAATTCCCAACATCCATGATCCATAATTTTTTTTTGATCAAAGTCAATTTCCCGCGACCTAGAATTTTTCAACCATCTGTCGGGAATTGTCTACAGTCTTAAGTCCTGTACATCCCATCCCTGCCCCCCCCCCTTGGGTAAAACTTTTGCATAAACTTTTATAAATGTTAAGTTGACATCAGACAAGGATATAACCCATGCTACATGCATGTGATATTTGACACTGATAATCCATAATTACATATCGTCCATTTTATTATTATCTCTGATCAAGATAGCACTGCCTTAAAGCATGACTTACTGAATCAAATACACAAAGCAGGAAGTCATAATTATGAGGGGTATTCCTTGTTATGTAGTCTTTTACTATAGCTTCCCGACTCTAAGTGACATTTCACAGGCATGGGAATAGTTGCCGAGTGACTGCGACATGGCCATCCTCATGTGATATCACAATATCAGGACACAGCCATACATCTCAAACATATTATGCAGAATGTCCAGACATCGTACCACTGTAGAAATGGAAATACAGTAATCCCTCAATCATAAGACCACCCTTGGGACCTTGAAAACTGGTCTTAATAATGAGGTGGTCTTAATATCGAGGTTGAATTAAGAGCCGAACAGTCAAAATGGACTTGAAGTGTGGTCTTAATTTTGAGGTAGTCTTATTATTGAGGTGGTCTTTGAGGTTTTACAGCATTGCTATAATTTAAATGATAAAAGGTTGGCTATTATTAAACGAACTTTCATCAAAATCCATGAATGAATAGCAGAAGTCTACAAAATTCAGGCACACCCCTCATAACTTGCAAACAATATGGTAACATTGAGATAAGTCCTTTTCTGAATTAATCATAATATATGGGCGTTTCCAGTTAACCACAATCGCAGGTTGACTGATAAATTTTATATAATACCAGATAAAAATCATGAAGGTCTCATATTATCAGCAATTTGTCAATGCACTGGTATACTGCCTGTGTTATGATCATGGATAACGTAGATGATAAATATTAGGATGATGATTTAAAATTAATTAAGGACAGTTATTTTGAAGAGCTTGAAAACTATCACATGTTAATGTTTTAAAGGCATTACATTACAATTCCAAAGCATAACATTGTATGTATTATTACTTTTTCCCCTTTCATCTCAAAGAGCTCTTTTCAGGACAGTAAAAAAAAATCTATAATCAATTATTTTTTTTGCTATAGGGGAGACAGCTGAAATTCGGCAGTTAAATTGAACCCAAAAAATCACTGATATATATTATATAACATGACGAGGTAAATTTACTACCAATAAATATAAGTGTGACCCAATTCTTCTATCATAAGACAATCTCAAACCAGGCCTTGATCAGTCAATTTGCGATTATCATAATGTAAGGATTATTAAGGATCATAGTATTTTTAATCAGGTGTTTTTATCAGTCAGCCACTGTTTATCAATTCAATACCATTATATCTCACACATCCAACACCTCAAGCATATTGTACAGTGTACATAAATCACCAGTACATATTTAAGGAATGTCGGCTTAAAGGAGTTTCAAATCCTCTCAACTGATAACATGCAAAACATTGAAAGTTTGACTGATGAATACCAATGATTTGTCCCGTATTATGGGTGTGTTTAAGTTAAGCCACGAGTACATTAGGTTTGCAAATCAACAACATATAAATTTCAGCAGTTCAAATAGTGGAACACAGGAAATCTAGCGTTATAAAAATGTCAACTACCAGTCACTCATAATGTGCTTTAGATGATTAACCGACAATAAACTATATATAACAGAGATTTCCCTGACGCAGAGATCTTGAGTCCTCGACTCCCTTTTCTTTCTAGGGACTCCCATTTGCAACTTTCTGTGCATCCCTGAGACCCCCAATTTATCAAACACTAGGGTCCAAGGACCCCTAGCTGAAAACCCTGTATAAGAAGTCCAGATACAGCACATTTTCTTTGAGTCCAGATGCAGCACATTTTCTTTGAGTCCAGATGCAGCACATTTTCTTTGAGTCCAGATGCAGCACATTTTCTTTGAGTCCAGATGCAGCACATTTTCTTTGAGTCCAGATGCAGCACATTTTCTTTGAGTCCAGATGCAGCACATTTTCTTTGAGTCCAGATGCAGCACATTTTCTTTGAGTCCAGATGCAGCACATTTTCTTTGAATCCAGATGCAGCACATTTTCTTTGAGTCCAGATGCAGCACATTTTCTTTGAGTCCAGATGCAGCACATTTTTCTTTGAGGCTATCAGCACAAATTGCACAAAATCAGCACTGTTTAATCAACAGTTACTGCATAGAATCATACAGGATTTCCACTAGGGGCTGAACCTAAAGGGTCAGTAGAGGAGTTTGACCACTCTTCTAATTTTGTGAAGAGATTTCAAATACTACACTAATTTTTAGCCAAGTTTGAATTTTAGTATTTGAAAGGTTAACCTAAGATTTTATTGGTTTACACAACACTGATATATGCAAATAGCAAAAACCATGTTAGTACAGCTGCGCCGAAAAATCCTCAAATGAAATATAGCTTTAGTAACCTTACAGCTTGTGGAAGTGCATGTTGATCAATACAGTTTAGTCAATGAGCTCTTACAAACATCTTTAAGCCTGTGATCTGATTCATTTTATCACAGTGACACTGAACATCACTAAGCTTTTCAATTTCAAAGGGAATATATAATGACATTGTATACATGCACAATACAATTATACTTCAGTTTTGACCCCTGAGAATTCAGCTTAGACACCCACATGCTAATAGGTAGATAAATGAGACTTTTTCACGAAATCAAACTTGCAGTACCCACAGGTTTGTTAACATTACAAATAGCATTGCTTGCGTTGAAATGTCAAGTACAATCATATATGTTCCTTATGCACTAAGCAATGTTTTGCCTGGGGGGAAACATGGAACTTTAGACAGGTGATTCTTGACAGGTGGGATTTTGACATACCAAATGATTGCAGGTCCTGGGAAATAGAATTGGACTGGATTGTTAATAGATAACGGCAGTGGGGAATTAGAACCTCCCACTTTGGGGATTTAAACAAAATGCTTGGCTCTAGGGTAGGGAATTATTCATTGATGCATTAGCTAGAAATCAAACTACATTTGTATATCAGATTTTCCTAATATATACTCAGTGAGTCAGTCAAGGAAGAAAGTGTACGATTCCTTTCTGTCTACCCTGTAACCAATTAATTGATCATGAATACATCAGGGGTTCCACTAGTTCAGTAGTTGCTGAATCTCAAGGGTGATTTTGATAATTTCATACCAGATTTAGTCATTTTATGGCCAAATTACCTATAATTCAGAGAAAAATTGTCCCTTCAGCCAGAATATTGAGCGTCAAAAAGTAACCCTTTGGAACTTCCGGAGGTCAAAGGGTCAACTCAAGGGTCAAATGGAACCCCTGTGTATGTTGGTAATAATTACTAACTTTGAAGTACAGACATATTATAGCCCCAAATAAGGTCTCCTTTTCTCTATTTAATCTGCAAAAATTGTGACTTGTATACTTCACTCTTGTATAAGAAAGAAATTTACACTTTGTGGTTGATGGTTAACTTATAAGTTATTTCCTGATTGGGCTTTGAAAAAGTGCTCATGAAAGACATCTGATGTTTTGTTAACAAAATATGTCATTTTAACCTTGGGGCGATTTCTGTAAATTCCTGAAGTACATTGTATTTCCTGATTTTCTGCCTGCAAAATTTATTTTTATTTGAGTGCCAATATTGATGATGCCACACTCAACTACCAAGATAAGAACCAATCATAATGTAAACTGTGATGATGTGACAAGATTTTACACATGTATGCACTGCACATACTGGAGTGCACATACTGGAGTGCACATACTGGAGTGCACATACTGGAGTGCACATACTGGATGCAACTGTAATCAATGCCAGGGTAGCGTGTGTAAATACGGACAGGCAGTGAGGGTAAACAAAAACACAAGAAACAAGTTTAACTCAATAACTGTAGTCTGTACAGCTTGACAAGACAAGATATAACAGTTTTTTGCAATGATAATGATTTTTCTGAAACATGATGTGACAGCGAATAACTGAGTTTCGTGGTAAACTAAAATATGAGACCTTAATAGTGTAAATGCTTGGAATTAAGTTCATACGAACAACCTTTAATCAGTGCTTAAAAAATTACAAACATCTACAGACATTTTAACATGCTTATTATTGGCACATAAATCATTTAAATGGACAATAGTAGTGATGAAACGACTATCGACTAGAGTATGTATATATGTAATCCAGTTTAACATCAGGCACACTTTTTCCCCTTGATTTACATCAGTAAGTTGTTAATACTAACTTGGTAGTTCAGAACGTTTAGTTCGGCCAGGGTTCAACACTAACAGTAACTTGAGTAAGACTAGTCTGCCAGTGAATGTGTGACAAAGCGTACCACCTATATACATGTATTTCTGTTTATTTATCGTCGCCACCGGTTTCCCATTTGGACGACGCCTCCAGAAGAATGTTAGTCATATTAGATTTTTGGAGGATAGTACATATATACAGGAGATTACCCCATTTGTAATGTTTGAGTAAAAGAAGCCAGCTTGGAAAATAATTACAATTTAAATAACATGTCATTATTATATTGTTATTAACACATAATTGTCACCTATCATAGATGATCCCGATAGGTATTTACCAATATAATATATATATGGTACGCTTCGTCATAAATGGTACACTTCGTCGTAAATGGTACACTTAGGCACCCTCTACCAGTCCAGCACCAACCAAAATCAGTGCACAACTTCCTTGCATTGGAAGGAGTACATTCCAAGGGGCTGATTTTCGAGAATTAAAAAAATGATAAATTGAAATTATAAAAGGAACAAAAAAAGTAACATAAAAAACAAAATCCGGCCTTTCAGGGCCAGCCAAAGCATGAAAAGGTCGTACCGAAAGCGGTAGTTAGATTACCTGACAATTCTGAAGCTCTTGGAGAATTTCCATAGTCAATTAATCTGTTTCCTTTGAATAAACCAAATTTGAAATGTGAGTAAGTATCCGATGGAGTTCCATTCTGAATGAGTCTAGGTGTGGACTCCACCCAATTGTCCGTTCCAAGAGAAACAACGATAAATACGATGGCTAATAAAGAAAACCCAAACGTAAGTAAAGTCAATACTTGCTGTTGTTGTTTCATTTTTAATCTTTCTCAGCTTATTACTAGTATCAGGTCATAAAAAATCAGTATTTCATCTATTTATCGCATATTTTCTCAAACCTTATCCACTTTCTACAACCATTTTGTTTATATCAGAAGATGAGCTAAAGTCTGGTAATGCCGTTCCGTACATGACATCGGTACGATCCAAGGGAGACCACTGCTATAACAAGAAAGATGATGGCCCAAATTGAAATAAGCATAGGTGTTGCAGTTTTAGAGTTATTGTACGAATACGTGTTAATAGAATCAATAAAGAAAGACAACAAAATGTTAAAATTCTGCTTTCTTTCATTTGTTTTAACATTTCAATTGATATATTCAATAATAACAACATACATGCGTGGTAGAAAAAGTTTGTTTCATACTCAAAAACATTTAATAAAGTCACGGACATATAAACCATTGATGTGAAACACGCTGATATCGGTGAAACGATAAGAAGAAATAATTCATCCACAATCCTTAGCGCGCGATTTACCCACAATCCTTAGCGCACGCTTGGTCCGTGATTAATTTCATTATTAAATTTCACAAAACACAGAACTATTGTGGCATTGTCCAATGGCCTTTCAGAGATTTCCATAACATTATTACTTAGGTATCAATAAAAAAGTTCATTAATACGGTACATACGCATTTATTTTGTTGCTAAAAAAAGATAAGCTATACCACGGACCTATATACCATGGTATATAGGTCTGTGGCTAAACAATGTATAATAAATAATACATGCAATTGGATCTGTCTACTGTTAAATATATCAAATATAATACATCTTTCAAATCGATGAATGCGTACAAAGTCTAGACAATATTTATCCGTATTCCTCTTAAATGTGTCTCAGTGCACAAGTATTTAAACGACTCTGTTGTGCGTGTTCTTATATTGTACATACTGTTTTTTACCATATTTATCAATTAGCTTATCAATAACAAGAGCGCTGACTATCATAAATACGCCCGATCACAGTTATGTCAATGGAGTGTGAAAAAATCAGTATAAATTATATCATGTCAAATTTTAGGTAATTTCTATAATTAAAGGGCGATAACTCCCAAGTGACTCTAGAGCAATGTGGCTGGTTATTGTACTTGTCTGAGATATTATGCCCATACACATACTGACCAAGTTTGGTGATGATTGGACAAAAGCTTCTAAAGCAATTGATCCGACAACTTACTGGATGCCGCCCCACCGCCCGCTCAAACAACCGCCCATCTGGACGCCGCAGGTGAAACTATGTAATACAGGACGTTCTATGAATGGGCGTATAAAAAGATATACGCACATCTTACATATTTTGTCTTCATATGACTCATACAGAAACATCCTAATCTGATTGACGTACTCGATCTTCCTTTGAAGCGTTTATTGAAGAGATGATTTGAATCAGAATGAGAAACGTCACCACACCATACTTGTTTTGAACATTATGATGTCGACGGATACAATTCGGGTTATAAGTAATTTCATACTTGCAATGTGTGCTTATTGTACGAGTAGAGGTGTGGTTGGTATTATTACATCAGTGTGTTAGCTCAGATCTACAGACAAGTCTGTCCAGTTTTGATAAAAAAACACACCAAAAAGTAGATAATGTGGAACGTGCATGTATTTATCTGTTAATATATATTACTAGACCGTAGTATATAAAACAATTTGACATTTACAAATATTAGAACTTTTAATGTCACATCATACGTTTTCCAAAAGATAAACAGAAATACATCAATAATGGGACCAATGGTCTTATTATTGAGGTGGTCTTTAAGAGATGCTTTACTGTACATTGTAGCACGGACATATATGATTTATATGTCCGTGCTTGTAGTGTTAAAAGTCAATGATACTTAAAGCAAAGACATATGCACATGTGTTTTGTTTGTTTTGTATTTAAAATGCATCTACAATAAGACATCTATTAATTTCTAAGGTATTAACTGACAGATAAAGTATAGAACAATTACGCTCCGACATCAACAATATTCTAATAAATGTATTCTAATAAATATGTCATCCTGGATGATATAGACAAACAGCATACACAATAATAGTAACAAGAAATATCTTGAAAAAAGATGGTCGGCGCAATTTGAAGGTTAAGATTTTGTTGTGCAACATAAAAATGCCGAGATGTTACGATTGCTGGTCACTCCAGATCCAAAATGGATTTCGGTAAATTCAACGAAATTCAGTGGATTTCGGTAAGGTTACGTATCCTATAATTATGGAACCGTTAACCAATCCGCGTCAAGGTTACAAACGTTGTTGGGTTGAAGAGAAAATGCCTTGGTGGTTAACTTAAGATTTGATTGGTTTACACAACACTGATATGCAAATAGCAAAACCATGTTAGTACGGCTGCGCCGAATAACATATTTGATAAAGAAATCAAATTTAATAACGTGATATACACATCATTTGCATTCTAAGGTCAGTGAACATACATTTATATATAGATATATATATACATGGATTGAAATGTCAGGTTCCGAATGAAGGATTTCATCACTTAACAGATAGTGTTCAGAGCCAGAATCCAAATTAAATAATTAACTACACATATACCTGATTAATATGTCACTGAATGATGTGGCACGTACATCTACAATACCCAATCTGATTTATAAAAGGACAAGTAGAAATAAATATGAACAAAGATTTGGTGACATTATTCACTTAGTGCATTTGCATTGTCCCTTTTCAAATTCTTGCATCAGATAAGCCCAACGTTTAGTGTAGTTAAACACTTTTACTAGGGATGTCAACGAATGGCCATTTTGGTATTCCAATATTCGGTCAACCTTCTGAACGAATAGTCGACCTTCTGATTTAATAATAATACATTTGAAATTCAAAGTGTAACTTTATGCTTATCAATTTTGTGTTTTACACGGATCACTTAAGTTGTAAAAATCTCCACGATTGCTAGAATTAATATTTTCAGGGCCTAACTGGCATCACCCGAGTGTTTTATCTCTCATGACCCCAAATATACAACATGACATGTCAATTAATACCTGGATATAAATTATTGTCACGCGTAAAATTCCATTCAATGTGATAACGTCAATCATTGAAATTTAATACACTTGCAATCAGCCTATATATTGAAAATATATGTTTTATCAAATATTCGAATGCCGAATCAGTATTCGAATATTAGGACGTTCAAACCGAATATTCATTGACATCCCTAACTTTTACTGATAAAATGAAAGAAAAACAATGTTACTATGTAAGAATGAGAGAAGCACAAACAATGGTAGATATAACAAACAGAGCAACAAATATGTTAAACAAAACATTATCCAAACAATCAGTCATTTTTTCCTTTTTACATCTACCAATCGTTTCCTCTTTCTTATCCAACGATACATTCTTCTCATCAACATTATTTTCAATACACTCCACTTCATTGTCAACTGTTTTCAGGTTTATGGCATCAATTTTTGTCCTTCTAGAACATGATTTCATCAATAACATTTGCAGCCACCGTGGTAGGTCCGTCTGGGTTTCCGAATGCTCTGCTTTTACCATCAGTGCTGATATTGTGGTAACGAGAAAAGCCAACACAAATTGACAATTTATGTAGACTTGTAGGTAGGAAATGTTCTCTGACAGCCTTGGCATTGTCTCTCCTGTGCTATTTAAGAGCACAACAAATGCAAGAAGTAAGGCTACACAGTAACTCATACGCTCTCCACTGCGTGGTGGTATCTTAAAACTTAGTATGTTCATAAAAGAAACCATTACCACTGGGACGATTATATTAATTATATAAAACAATGGACGTCTTTGGAGAACCAAACGTACTGCAAGGAATGATCGGTCTCTTCCCATAGGCTGTTTCGTTATGCTAGAACTTTCCAGAAACCATTCTTCGTTTTCTTCGTATCTTACACGCAGAACTTTGTTCTGAATAGGAACCAAGCCAAGTTCACTATCTGCAACGGATGTTGATAATTGTACAACACATGTTTGTGTGTCAAATGGATATTTTGAAATATCCATTGGGCATGTAGTTTTAAACGTTCCTCCAGTATGCCACATCGCGAAGCCGCTACTGTACAATTCGACCGCCATTCCGTTATCCAGCAATATGTGATGCTCGTTTCGGAGCGCATTTCCCACCATCACTTCCGGTACCCATGTCTCGTCTGCAAAAAGTGTCAATTTTGAAATGTCGCCATAATCGGATGAGTTCCATTTCAGTGTTTCGTACATCCACGTAAAAGAGATACCTGACAAACTTGTCATGTACTGTTCTCTTTCATTTATTTCTTGAATGCTTGAAAGACTCACAAATACGTTTGCTGTCACAGTCTCTGACTGGTTCAACACTGGTCGGTAACGAGGGTTGATATTGTGCGCTAAATCGGAGTGCAAATTCTTCAAGTCCAAAAAATTACCAGCTGCACATATGCAGAACTGTCCACAAAACAAGAAAATAAAGCCACTTGAAGACATATTCCAGGTGAATGGTAAATTTCGTAAGGAACGTTAGTCTTGTGTTGTACGCATTCTAACACCAAGTACCCGAGCAGCGAATATTCCAGGTGAACGGTAAATTTCGTAAGGAACGTTAGTCTTGTGTTGTACGAATTTTTACACCAAGTACCAGCAGCATTCGTTGACTTCAATTTTGATATAAATAATGATCGTTTTAACTACAACGAATTAAAAATCACTGGTCGTGTGTGATTTTTATGGTGGCATATTTCTGCCACCAGTTAACTACATAATTAACTATAAAATTATGTGGTTATTAAGAAACTACTTAACTAGATAATTAAGTGGTTAACTATAGATAAGTATCGTGATAAATTTTCATACCAGATAAATATCTTGACACGAAAATCTTATCTAGTTTCTTTAACGTGATAACCACATAATTTTCTATTTAATTAAGTAGTTAACAGGTGGCAGAAATATGCCACCATAGATTTTAATTCTAGCTGCAATGGCGCTTACGATCAATAATGAGTCGAATCTCCCTGTGCATCAAACAGAGCTAAGCTGAGTGCAAGCCATTAAATCATTATTTACACTGCAAAATGTATAGAAAAGTGGAAATGGTTCTAGATTCTAAATTATGCAACTTTTGTGTTCGGGACAAAAAGGGGGAAACAAAGTTTTTTATGATATGAATTGATATGTACATGTGTATACAGATGTAAATGGAAATACTTAGGACCATTTCCTTTTATTTATTTATTTTAAAAACACGCTACCAGGTATTTCTAGATAGATTTATAAATCTATAACGCACATTTTTAAGTTGAAATGTAACTTTTCATTACAGGCACAAGGTATTTTTCATCTGAAAACAAAATTTGTTACAACCAAAGTCAGGGTTATATAATTCATTTGAAGATACGAGTGAACAAAGAAAATTATCTGCATTTACCTGTATGAGAGGCATTCCAAAAGTATATTTCAAGAGATTTTTTTGCCCTACCTTACTGATAAAAATATATTTCAAAACTGTTTTAGACATGACTATAGCAACATTAGAACGCTGGAGTTGGGTATGGAATGCCAAATCTATATAAACTCAAGTATTAGCAGAACTCTCCAGTTAATCGAAGATAGGATCAATAAGAGCTCTCTCCAAATCATTTGATTTCAATTGATGATATCTCCAAATCAACTCTATTGAAGAGCTCTTCAGTTGAATTAGAGCTCTCTCCAAATCAATTCAAGACCATTCCAATTTTATTGCAGATATCTGCAAATCAATATCTATTGTGTTGTTTCAAATTTAGCCGAATTAATGCTCTCAATTGAATTAAAGAGCTCGTAAATAGGATTAGTGCTATCTTCAAATCAATGACAGATAAGTACGGATTTGTTAGAATTGGAGCTATCTACAAATCATTTGTTGCCCTCATTAACTGAATTAGAGCCATTTTCAATTGATTTGATGAGCTCTCTAATTAAATTGGTGCGATCAACAAATGAATTGTTGCTTGCAATTATTATATAATGATAAAGAGCTCTTCAACTGTTTGTATAGAACTATTCCTGGTGACATAACGATGTCATGTTCTATTTGACCGGTATCTGTTTTGTACCCAGAGACAGTCTCGTCATGTTTTAAACGTGTACACAATCAAGCATTCAAATGACATCATAACATCACCAGAACTAGGTGTATACATTGTGCCAATGTGTATATATAACAATAGAATATACACCTAGCATGATATTTGGCAGTTTGGGAGTAAAATCAAAATGGCTGACAATTCAGAACAAGGGAAGTAAATATTGTAGATGTGGGAACTATGTATTGGTTATAACAACATAGGAGTAAAAAGAACATTTAACATTTTAAAGTCTGAGTCCGAGTTTCAGTCTCGAAATGTTGATGAATAAGGTCTCAGATCTTGTTCAAATCATTAATGTTAAACTCTTTCAAATAATTCCGCAATATCATAAGCAGTCTTAGTAAGTCCAACAGATAACATATTCGCCAATATGGCAACAACAACTCCACGTGGCGGCTGATTATCATTCAAGCCTATATCTTGTTTGGCTGATGTATGACTGTTATCTATATCTGCACTGGGAAGTATCAACAATACACTGCTAGCTCCTACTGCCCCTCCAGTGTGTGTCACATGGAACCTCTGATTTTTACAAAATGGTTTAAGACCATTAATGAAGTGAATGGTCCATCCCAGACCATAGCCAGTATTAGTAATCCCTTCCCATGTAATGCCTTCCTCCACTGGTGTCCACATCATTTTCACTGTGTCTGATTTCAAATACCCTTGCTTAAGTTCACTATTATGCATGTTTTCCCTGCTTGACCAACTGTCTCCTTGGTAACTGTACAGCATTGCGTTACCAAATTTAACCACATCCAACACATTTGAGATCAATCCTCCTCCAGCCCACTTGTAGGACAGATCAACAAATGGCGCATTTATAATCCGGCCCTTGTCATTCTTGATGTAGTGCCTGAAAAAAAACTCATTTTGCATGCATGTTCAAATATGTACACTTTATGACTTGATTGTAAATCAATATTTGAGAGCCGTGGTACTTTTTCCAACCTCTTTTTTAAGTGACGTCATTTTCACGAACGTAACATGTGACGTCACCATTTACTGACAGAAAGCAATATTTGCACCCCTATGGCAATATGAAAACGAAGTGACCATATGGAGTAAATATTGTTTCCTGCTTGCAAATAGTGACATCACATGTGGTGTTTTCTTGAAATGACGTCACTTGCAGAAGAGGTTGTAAATCCCATAGCAACACTCATTTACACATCACAGACTGACCAGCGGTGAGATTTAACCCTGAACTTCAATATTTCTGAATTAGTTGTGAGTACTGGGTAAGTACTGCCTTACATAGGAAGCAGTCATCAAAAGTGAGTAGCATAAGATGAAAGTGTAAAAACAAGACTTGAAAGAAATCAACGTGAAACTGTAGGAGGAGTTGTGCTCAAGAGATTGTACATACTCTATGTAGCATATAGTTTATTCCTAAAAATAAAAAAGGGCCATAACTCTGGTAATACATGTGAGCATGTTAATCCCCACCTTCTTGCACACAAGCACGTCATGTGCAGTAACTCTGCCAGATTTAAAAGATATCCATGGACAACTGGTGACAGTTAAGGAGGCAGTGTGTCCATACAATCGTGTATACAGATGGATGGATGAAATTCTACGATTTATGGTTTATGTTGGTTTTTTTCTTATAAAAAAGCTCATAAGCAGGAGATTTTGTGAGGTTTTCAGCAGAACAAAAAAACCCTCACCCTAATGACAGTAAATCCTAAATGATAGTCAGGACTAACAGACAAGCTGATTCCAGTATACCTCCCCATACAACGTCAATGAATGGGGGTGGAGGTATATTAAGTTTTAATTAAATATAATGCACAAATACTGCTACCTGATAAACATACAAACTGATTTACTTACCTTCCACGGTTTGGGACCAGGGGACTTTGAAACTCGGGATGGGTGTTGTCCATTCCCAACTCCCGCACTACCTTTGTCAGATATGTTGTGAAATCCTTGTGCTCCGATGCCACTCTCTCAACAACTGCACTGATTAACGTCCATCCATGTGAAGTATACAAGAATTTAGAACCTGCAAAGTTGAAAGCATGAAATCAAGGCAGTGTATTCTATGAGACAATTTAAAAGTGTTATAGAAATAGTATGGGCTCTATACAGACGAACATTCTCCAGAAACAGGTAAACCGTAATGTGTCATGTGACATTTGAAATTAATATTGAACTTTTAACAAGTTCGTAGACACAACTAGTCACTAGATATCAGGATAGATTATAAAGGTTATTGTCCATGTATGATAGCTTAGGCCATCCTTAAAAAAGTGTCTGTTAAGAGCATTTAAAACAATAACGAACCAGACGAGCCTAGCAACCGACACATAGAGACAATATCAAGTTTCAGTAATAAAAACTCTCCCATCTCCATGTTCAGACAAAGATCATGTTATGATAATCCAACATTTAGTTGATGAGGGTCTTACCCGGAGCATGGACAAGTGGATCATCTTTGAACAATTCCAACCCTTCAAGAACTGACTTGTAGTTTTTTGAGATCAGGAATTCAGCAGGTAAGGAATTATTTGTGGATTTTTCAGAATTGGATTCCTGTAAAATAATTTACGTTTGTATAATTTCAACAGGAAGTAACAGGAATGGCAAGCTGTCATAAAATATACTCATAGAAATTTCAAGGGCCATAACTACAAGTTCCCGAGGTGATTTGACTAATTATTAAACTTGATTGAGAGTATATGCCCAGCCCTTCTTATGGCAAATTTGGGGCCAATATGCGGCCCCATTCCCCAAACGCAAAATTCCCCTTTCAAAAGGCCCTGCCATACCTACCCAATTTCTGAAAAAAGGGCTGATGCCCATTACCATTGTAACTATTTTGGTGAAAATTCAATAAAAACTGTTTAGGTTAGAAAGAGAAACACATCCACCATTAGTGATCTCAGAATTCCATCGCAGTGGGCAAGTAAAAAGCTTGTCCCTTTTATCAAACAGTGAAGTGAACAATATGTGATGCATACATAATGCAAGAGTTAAACAACAATAATGACTGTTGACATACCTTCTGTTGAAAGTAATCTTTGTCATAATCACGAATTCCACTAAAATGACAAAGTAGGTGCCTGGTTGTTATAGTAACCTTAAAAACAGAAAAAATGTCTAAAACGTCAGTGATTACATAATTAGGATTTATATTTCAAATGACATAAAAATAAATTTGGAGCAACAACACAAGTAAACCTGCATCTTGAACTATTAAAACAATTAATGATTTCAATAGAACAGGTGGTGTGTTAATGTGTCCCAGGTTTCACTTCAGGCCAAGTACTGTATGCCTGGTCAGACAAATCTCAAACAGGTCCTGTAATATTTTGAAAGGTTCAAATCTTCCACAAGCTACAATCTATTCAAAATCAGTAAATGTCAGACAAAATATCTATTGGTGCAACAATAAGTGTAAGTTTCTATTGGGAACCCAGTAATATCCCATCAATGAAATGTTCAACAAGTAAGTCTCTCTATTGGATTATTAATTCATCAATTATCATACATCAGGTAATTTCTTAATAATGCACCCATCAATATTTTGCTCCAGTGGGGAATCAGATATTTGTCTTATTTTGTGGTCTTATTCCCCACCCTAGAGCCAATTCTTTCATTAAATCCCCACAGTGGGAGATGCTAATTCCCCACTTCCAGGATCATTAAAAAAAAGTCCAAAACCAATCCCAAGCTCTCCACATGTTCTTGAAGGTACACTACATTCTCTGTGGTTCTATATGGTGATATGCCAAATAGTAATCACATCATAATCTCATTTTTTAAATTTCAAAGATATACGATGACATTTTCTATAACCTTTTTATCGTCCCATGTTTTTTCTGGAAACTCTGGTACATAGCGCTGTACCGGTGCATCAAGGTCAAGTGTACCGGCCTCTATCTGCTTAGCAACTGTTACCATGGCAATGGGTTTACTAATACTTGCAATTCTTAGAATTGTCTCTGGTGTACATGGGGTAAGATTTTCTATATCTGCATATCCAAAACCTATTAATGAACATAGATGTCACTTTTATGAATTCGTCTTTGTAAATGGTACATTTGAATTTACTGTCATCATTTAATAATTTAAGTGCCTTGATCTTCTAGGACTTTCGAGTTCTAGAATACTGTGTGAATCTACATGGCTAGATTTTAAAAATTGATATGTTTCCAGCTAAAAAATATAGCAGAATTTAATAAAAATTATGTGCCTTACAAATCGGATTTGCAGGAAGGGGTATATAAAACAATTAAATAATTAAGAATATATTAAGTTATTTATATATTAAGTACATTCTATGAATTCTAGACCAGCATATCTCTATCATATACAAACACAATGGCTATTTCTTGGACTAAGACTGTTCAATCTGAAGTTACCTTGCGCCCAAACTGTCTTACCATCCACGGACACAGCAACTGAAATACCTGGACTGCCCGTCTCAACCTGTATCAATAATTGATGTACACATGTAAATATAAAGACTTGTCTCATGCAAACACAATATAAAAGCAATGTATAGGAGAATACAGTGCAACATAAGATGTATGCTTTTCCAGGAAAGTGAAATCAAGACTTTCACAAAAATTCAGAAAAAGAAATTATGATAACAATTTGTCCAGTAATAGGTAAAAAGTAAAAGCTTTATTCATTAACAGACAACAACCAAAACTGACCTATACACGTAAGTATGAGTTAAGTATGTAAAATATGTTTATAAGCATTGCTTATGTATCAAGTGTCAGACTGCTACTTTCCAATTTGTTCCATGTTCATGCAAACATTCCCAGTTTCATCAAAATGAGTCATGTTTCCAAAACAGCGAGACAAAAACATACAAATTAAATAGTAAATGTAATACCTTCTTTCTTTCAACAATTGCTTGTGCACGATGAACTGCTTCAGCGTAAGAGATTTTCCGGCCTGTATAAAATTCTTCTGTTTCGTGTCCATTGTTTTTCTTTGATTTTACATTTTCCTCAGTATCAACATCATCATCAGCATTCACAGACATCAACTTGGACTGAAATTAAATTAATTTTGCAGTAAAGCATTCCCTGTCAACAGTGAAAGGCATTACCATCCAATAATATCATTAACATGATCATGGTTCATACAGAATTTCCCAACAAATTCAAGTACTTTTTCCCATTTTAAAGGACTAGAAATGTTAATTTCTTACGGTATAGAGAAAGGGGATCCAGTGTATTCATTCATTCATGACTAAGCCAGTTTATCTGCATCAAGCCTACAAAATATTGAATAAATCATTCCATTATCAACTAAGTATGTTAACTGAGAGAAATATAATATCTGTATATAAATCATACCTTGACTATGACTCCTCCCACCAGAGCTGCACCAACTATGAACACAGCTTTGTACACAAGATGACCAGATGACCATTGCCACTTGAATGTTCTATTCTTTCCAGAATGTAGAAATCTAAAGGTTTGTGGAGTATGATATATTGGAATGCTGTGCTCTAGTTTTTTGGAACAAAGTATCTTGCCAGAAGTTGGAACAGCTCTCCATTTAGAGAAGGGCATTTGATGAACATATATAAGGTTGTTTTGTTTCAAAGGTAGATAATTGCTGGCAATCTTCCGGTAAGCATGTAGGCAATATCTTTCCTTAGTTGAAAACATCTTGCTTAAGTATGCCTGAAAATGAATTCAAGATGTATCATATATATATAGATCTATTTACAAACACCTGTGCATTATACAATCAGTGATTCTTGGTATATTGAACACTAAAGTATGTAGATATATAAATTGGTAAATTATGATATGTATGACATCCACATTTTTCAATAAAATATAACTGACATGACAAATAAATATTTTATAAATCTTCAATAAAAATAAGAAATTGAATATTATTTCAACGAAATGTCATTTTAATAGTGGCATAGAAAGCATTACCAAATTCCATCATACAATTGTGCTATTATTAAGTAATATTACCAACATTCAAATTATGAACCAGGAAACCACCCAAAGGGGAGATAATCGATGGGTTTGATGCACGGGATGGGGACGGGATGGAGAGAGAATTTAGTGACATATTTATAATTTTATTTCGTACCAAGCTATTTTCTCTCCAATTCGTCTCGCACCATCTTCTAAAGGTTTTAACAAAATTCTGGCTTTCGTAGTTACTGTTACGATCAATTGATAATCAAAATTAAAATACACACACAATGTCACCACTAACTATTCAATGGTCAATCAGTTACCCAATATCTTATCATCAGACTTCACAAGACAAGTGGTATTAATACGTATTTGAAGTGGTAGTTAACCATATTGACGGCTAATCCACATAAAATTGCATCAATGACGATATCTGTCTACTTACACTGTTTATTATCGATAAATAATAATGAACATCTGGGTAATATAATGTTCGTACATTTCTCCAAAGTTTTTCAGGGTTAATTCCCTTTAATAATTGACACGAGTTAAGGGAAGTAACTCCAACGTACGAAATTCAAAGTCCCCTCAGCGGTTACTTCCCATCTTTTTAATTTTAATAGTCTCTCTCACTCCTCCCGCTGTCTACAGATATATAAATATAGGGGCGTAGCCAGAGCTGGTAGAATGTGAACGCAAATATTATAGGGGGCCTAAGGGATAATATCTCGGAAAACCCGAAGCAATAGGCCTAATTAGCAAATTAGGTCTTTGAATACAGCACGGATTTATATAAACCATACACGTCCGTGAATTATGTCTGACATCAGTTAACTTCTTTATTAACAAGATAATTTTGTAGTTATCACATTGAAGAAACTAGGTAACTACTTAATTAACTAGACATTTAAGTGGTTAACTAGATAAATATCGTGATAAATGTTCATACCAGATAAATTCTTAACACGAAAATTTATCTGATAGTGCCTATACTAGATTGTGTGGAACGTTATAGTTTATTTAGTATCACCATGTTTGAGGTTAAAGAATTATAAAAATGTATGCTTGGCTGTAATGGTACTTCGTAGGATTGATGAGTCGAGTATGCATGACGGCTGATACATCCCGCGTCACCCTTGGTGACGTGTACAAACAGGATAATTCCACGAGATTTAACGACTGAGCCGCGCGGCATAGAATCGGTAGATAATTGAAATCATTGTAAAGCTAGAAAAATAGCAAAATACGAGGATAACGCACACTCACGTATGTGTAACCATACAATGAACGTCTATGTACATTTCTCACTCATAGATCTTACAATAAGTGTTTATAATCCATCGACCCATGCTTAATTCTTACCTTATCGACCTTATTAAATCCAGCACATATAAATGGTACAACATTTTATACGCATGGACAATGCGTGACAGAGAATTTATTTACTTACAGGAGGGGGACATAAAACTGCGATAAGGCATGTACACTACATATCCTGTACTGGTTAATATAGTTGTTGTGGTGTGATCACTTATGACCACACAAATGACATCAACAAATCTTGGAAAATGTTAAGTCCACAGCAGGACAAAATAGTAAAATACCAAAAGGTATTTGTATTTGTATTTCTTTGTTCTAATATTCATTAAAATTTCCCAATTTGAAGGGTATGGATCATCTTCCCAGAAACGCCTTAATAAACCCTGCCTTGTTCTTTTCACTTATGAGGGGTTAAGAACTATATATGTTTATATCAAATTTGAACAAATACCGTTGGGAAAATTTCGAAAAGGTGACAATGTCTAAATAATTTCCGACCTGATCTGGAACACATTAAGTTTACATTGTTAGAAACTGCAGAGCATGATCTTGATTTTAAAATATTTTCTTAATAAAGATCGAAAATTACAATAAATAAATATCACTTCATGTTGAACGCTGTGTCGGAGTTCGTGAGTTCATTTGTATTTAAGCGCGGACGTATAGGTCCGGAGTTTACACACACATCCCGGATTTGGAACGTGCTCTATTGGAAATAACATCAACCACTAATACAGAGTTACTTACCCTCCTATCGTTGTTATGGACAACATATTGCCAAAACAGATGTCGTCGCATTAGAATAGAAAAACAGTAAAATCTAATTCATTAAGCTTGGAGAAAGGAATACATCAATATGTCGGATGTAAGTAAACTGTTTATATATATAGTTAATCAAAAATCGTAAAGCAATGTTTCATAATCGATTAAAATACCCGAAAATGAATTTTGTTTCTTGGTTTTGCGTGATCAAAGCATCATGATCACGATTGTGCAGTTTAATGGTTATGTGATGATCACCTTGAGCACAGGATTGATCTCAACATCTTTTGTTACTGTTGCCAGTACTCATTTTAGGAATTTTGTAATTCAACCTGCCTATAGGCAGAATTTGAGATCACAAGTCAAGTGCACATCCTGTCCTGCTTCTTTTATAGGTTTGTCTGAAGTCTTGCTCTCTTTTATATGTTTAATGTACCCCTGCTCGGGGCCAGATCTGTATTGATGACACCAGTGTTAGTTTTTATACTTACTTAAACATTTATCTTTTTCAGAAAAAGGAGGAAGGAGGGAAGGAGAAAGCTTCCATTGAAGACAGTGCATTTGAAGCACTTGAAAAAGACTTCCAGGATGTAAGAAATCAATCAAAAATAAATGCATTTAATCATGTTAAATAAGACTTCAAAATATCCTTGATTTAAGTGCCGTAGCCAGAGGCATATTTAAACCGAGGCAGTCTAGGGGGGTCCAGGGCATGTTATCCCGGATTTTTTTTATCTAGGACTTCTCTAGTGCTCTGCAAATTTAAACCAAGGCAAATGCCTCAGTGTGGCTACGGTGCTGGATTATAATAGTTTGTTGTCCAAATTTCTGTTTAACAGAGTTGTACATAGATATAAATTATATACAAAATGTCAAATGACTTTGTATAAACTTTTTGACTGACTACTTTAAAGTTCTCATTTTTGTTTATTTATTCTGAATGTGGAACTTGTATTTTTGTATTTCTCCAAATGTTATACTGTATGGAATATTACGTATTGGTACTTAGATATGCTTCATCAGAATAAGTTGTCAGTTTCCTGACTAGATGAACAACAATCTTTGTATATGTAGTATTATTCATATTGCATTAAATCGGATATCATTGTAATTTAAAATGGCTTAATGCCTGATATATTTAAAATATTTTTACTGAGAAGTAGATAGTGTGACTTACATTTGTTTACATTTTAGGTATTGAGTGAATTAATGGGTGACAGAAGTCTTGAGAGATTTCGAGGTGAATATGAAAAGTTGCACAAAGCTCTCAAGAAGTCTCATGAAAGTGAGAAGAGATTGATGCAAAAATGTCGGGAATTAAATGCCGAAATTGTTGCCAATTCTGCCAAGGTGTCTACTGCATTGAAGTTGTCCCAAGAAGATCAGGCAACTATAGCATCATTGAAAAAGGTACAATAATGAACTATATATGCAGTAGAAAGTACAGGAATAATTATAATGGTTACTTAATTTTTGTGTCTTAATTTATATCCCTTCCATTCAGAAATTTTTGGAAATGTCATTTTAATGTGTCAACTTTTTGGTATAACTAGATCCTAAGGTACATAGTTAATACAAACTTTACCAATATCTATAGAGAATATAATGTTTTTATTGTGCCATTCCTATGTTTTATGTCAGATCTATGCTGATGAAATGCTAAAACATAAAAAGAGGGGATGAATTATTTGCAACTTTGTTGTTAAGGTATGGTTTGTATATTGAACCATTATAATATGCTATTAAATGGCGTTGTTTTTTTTACAGGAAATAGAAAAAGCCTGGAAGATGGTTGATGCGGCTCATGAGAAGGAAACTCGTGCACGTGAAACGATTCAGTCCCTAAAGCTGGAAATAGCCAACTTGAGTAAGCTGGTAGAGCAGGGTGCTGGACTGACTATGGGACAGGAGCACAGGTAATTACTGCTTTATTGATGCTTCATATTGTGATATATCTATAGGTGATGTTGGTAATCTGAAAAAAAATACACAAAGAGAAATAATAATCACATAGCGATTTACAGCCTTAAAACTGTCAGTAACAATACCAATGTGTTTAAAGCAATTTCATAACTAGCTTACCTCACACAGCAAAAAAGTAACAAAAATTTAGACAAATTTGTATATTTTGCCAATTTAAGCAGAAACTTAACAACAAATGTAAATATTAAAAAACAAATTGCTCTTGTAAAATGTATATCCTTTTTTCTTCATAGTAATTTTTATTATACTATAAGCATATTGTGTAATATATTTTTTGCATTAAATGGTGCAGTACTGTATTTTTTGTTACTTGATCATTTAGCTGAATAAAAGAGAAATATATGAACATTTTTGTTACTACAATGGTAAACAAAATGCATCCTTCAGCACGAAATTTGTAATAGAAAAGCATGGGCGTTAACTACATATAGATTGAAAGGAACACCACAGAAATATTTAACTCATTATTTCATTTTAAAGCAAAATACATTTCAACTCTTTACTTTTTAGTGTGAATGAGCTACTGAAAATTAAAGAGGATTTGACCAAAGAGCGTGACGAAAGTCTGCAGGAGATCGTCAAGCTTCGAGAGCAGTTGGCTCAGTCTAATGCCACTCAAAACCATCTTGATGAGCAGAAAAATGAGGCTGAAGAGAAAATCCAGGAGGTAAAGTTTACAGTTTGAATTATTCATACAAAAAGTAGAGCATTAATGTATACTGTAGATGATTTACAATATCAATAATTATCTATAGAGATCATATCATGTATATTTAACATTAAAAGGCAATAATTTATTAGTTATGAAAATTAAGGCCCTTTTCTGTAGACTGATAATGTGAGTTTATTGGTATTGTAAATTTGTCACAAGTAATATGCTGCATGTTGTAATATATATCAAGAAATGATGGTAAATATATAGTGTCAAACTTCATGGAATATATTCACATGATCAGTTAGCATCAGTTTGCTGATTAATGGAGCTATGTGCTATGATCTACGTTAAATCGTTCTGATACAAAGCAGCCACTATTAAGCTAATACCTACATTAGATGTGATAGTTAACCTGTTAAATATTCAGATGTTTACAGATTTTATCTTTAAATTCACAGCTGTCCCAAGATATTCAGATGCGTAACAACGAAGCCCAACGTGAAGCCCGCAAGCGAGACAAAATGGAGCGTGAAATGAAGCAAGCAAAAGCTGACCTCGACGGTAAGGGCTCGGAGATTAAGACGATGCAGACCCAGATTCAGCGATACAAGGAAGATATAACCAAACTTGAGATGCAGTTAAAGGAACAGAGGGTAAGTTAGTTAAGATTTTTTATATCTTTAGTCAATCAGTAGAAATTGTTTTGGATGATGAATTATGTTCAGATTGTAAATAATCACTGTCTTTATGTGAAGCATCAGGATTTGTTCCGTTTTTATCGTATTAGTTTATTATTCAAGGTTTCGTTTAAAAGCTGCATACTGTACTCATTTTTACTGAAAATAAACAGACTGTTTAGCTGTATTTGGTTACTATTTCGATAGTTATTCACCTGAACTTGTAAATAATTCTTTAATCATTCACAGATCCTGAATGAACGAGCTATCAAGGATGCTGATATTTTGAATACAAGATTCCAGAAGTTGCAGAGTGATTTTGACAATCAGCTCATATCTACCGACACTCTAGCCCAAGAGAACCAAGCACGTGTGTCTGAGTTGAAGGTTTGTACATGGCATCATTATTGGTCCACGAAACTCATAAAGAGATTATATAATTCATATTTTCATGTTTGTAAAATTTCGCCAGTTTTGATAAGCATAATCTTGCAAATGGTTTGAAGTTAAAAGAACTTACCACATATTTTCAAGTTTATTACAAAATGTAGCTTGAATTTTGCTGTTAATTATTAATTATACAAAATTTTAATTTTAAATGTCAGCTGTATTAGCTTAACTGTCCATTATAATTTGCTAAATATGTCTGTAATTCATGTAATGTAACAATATGCTGTCTTATTTTAAAGCTGAAAGAAGATGAAGTTGGTCAACTTAAGAATGAAACTCAGCGTTTGAACAAGACAAGGGAGACAATTCAGCGTAAATTACGTCAAGTTGAAGATAACAAATCTGAGCTGGAGTTCCAGAGAGAAACTTACAAGGGCCAGATTCTCGGTCTTGAACGAGGTACCTGTCTCGTACTTCCTGTATTGCTGATTTTAATTCTGCAGTTTAGATGGAATAACATCTGATTATCTCGTCTAAGATGTCGTATATTTTCTTAATCGTTTAAAAACATGCAGATCTTAAAAGTACCAAACATTTAGGTCATCTCAAAGTAATGAAAAGCATATTATGGAAAATAACAGGCCTTTAAATAAAATATTTCTATAGTTCCGAAGTAATTAAATGCATATAATGAAAAATGAAGGGCCGTTAAATCAAGCATTTTAAAGTTAAGACGTTGAATATGTTATCCCCATGTTGTTTTACTTATCAGCATACATGTACTAAGTTCAGTATTGTCCAAATGGATACTAAATAATAAATTACTTTGAGATTAAAACTTTCGTATAAGATAATTATAGTTGATACTCGTTTGTTTGTTGTTCCTACAATTAAGGATCTTATCTCCTTTTATGTGGCTTGTTTTCCCATTGATGCCATATGACAATGTTCTGTGTATTATTTAGGTCTTGCAATTTTAAGTACCGTTTAAAAGTATGTTTTCATTATATATGTACATGTATGTCTGTATAGTTTCACTGTAAACATTATTATGAATATTTGTTTGCTTCAATAAATCATTCATATTTATGATTATTTTTATTAATTTAGAACTCGAGGCTTCAAAGAAGCAAGCAGAGGCTGACAAGAAGCAGATTGATGGTCTTGTAAGAGAACGTGATCTCTTGCACAAGGAAATGATGAAAGCCGTTAGTGCAACAACTAAACAACTCAGTCTGGTCAAGCTGCATGAACAAAGTAAGAAGAATCTGGAACAGGAGATTCAGAACTACAAGGAGGAGGCTCAGAAACAGAGGAAGATTATCTACCAGCTGGAGAAAGAGAGAGATAGATACATCAATGAGGCTAGCGATCTCACTCAAAAGGTACACACTATTGCTTAAATTATCATACTTGTTGGAGCAGTATGGTTAACAGTATTGTAATAAGATTTTGTTGACTTGCAGTTGAACTTAATTAAACAATATGTTTTTGCAAGGCAAGAGTGTTCAGTTTTCCTTAGATTTGCATCAAAGATTAAGTTGGATTCAGAGGTCAGACTATTTTTGCTTTACCTATGAAATAAAGTCTTTCTATGAATATCCACCATGTGTTTATACCACTCTTATATGAATACTTAGCCGTTACATTTGGATTCTAATAGAGTTGATTTTCCCAAAGAAGACATAAAAAAACACAGAATTGAGCCCTGGCTACTCTGATGAAGATGTAAAAATAACAATAGTTTGGCAAACAAATATCGATATTATAGCAATAATATCACTTACATATTTCTATCTAAGGTTCTTCAACACATGGAAGACGTTAAAGTGAGAGAGATGCAAATATTTGACTTCAAGAAGAAGATTGCTGAGTCGGAGACAAAACTGAAACAGCAACAGAATCTGTACGAAGCCGTCAGAAGTGACAGAAATCTTTACAGTAAAAACTTGATTGAATCTCAGGTAATGACAAACAGATACCAGTCACTTTCTTTAAGTGATTTCGTTTTTAGAGCAAAATAATTTGGTGGAATATGTATATATAGGAACCAGGTAGTACTTTGTATTTCCAAGTCATTAATCAGCATGCTAGCATGAAATGATGATAAAACAGCAGCACGCTTTAATTATTATGCAAGTAATATTCTCACTCCTTTGTTTAACTTTATATATCAGTCTTCGAGATAGCCAACTTGCCTGATGCCGTTGGAAAGTGAAATAAATCTTTACCTAATGAAAGTTCTTCAACTTGCTGTATAAAAAGTAGATCATAATTCAGTATGAGGCAATATGGCATTTGGGCAATTGCTTCAAACGTTTTGGTTGATTATTGTATAATAAATATTACAATATTGCATGATGGTTGTCTTGCAGGATGAAATCACGGAGATGAAGAGAAAGTTGAAGATTATGAACCATCAGATTGATCAACTAAAGGAGGAAATACAAGCTAAAGAAGCTGCACTTGTAAAGGAACATTTAGAACATCAGAGAGTAGAGAAAGAGAAGGAAACACTGAAGGCTGAACTCCAAAAAATGAAACAATTAGCTTGTGAGTAGTTAATACAATGAATTGTAAAGTTTTGAATACCATTATCAGACTTAATGATGTTTTTTACAAACATTCCGGAAGCTCATGTGTCTCTGTTTAGCCAGATTGGCAACATTTGTGTGTTTTTGCAGGCATGAGAACGTGAATCCGCAGATTTGATGCTCGCAAGGGCCGTTTTTGAGAGAATTTAAGCCATCTAAGATGCTTAAAGCCAGGAGATTTAGCGGCATTTGTCAAACACGAGCTGGCTGAAAAATCCGTGGGAAAACAGCTGATGAAGTGTTAGTCATCTAGAAGAAATTTATGAAGGCAAATAATTCACCTGTCATGTTTTGTATTACAGCCGAGAACAAGGCTTACATTGAAGCACAGGAGGCCGAAGAGAGAAAACTATTGAAGATCATCTCTGAGGCTGATGCTGAACGTGTTAGGCAGAAGAAAGAACTGGATCAGGTCAGTTTGTGGTTCTTGGCTATCAACTGTAGCATTAATATACTTTAACTTATTAGAAGTGAATTTTGAACTGATGCAAGCTTTATGCTATATTGAGTTTCTTTAATGCATGCTTGTAACTTTTCCATTTTGGACATTGAGTTGAAGTTGAGTTAACAAGTGCTCTACTTTTATGCAGGGGTCACTTTTATTCACAACATCTGGAAATTCTTAAAATTCAGTCATTGTTGTAACAGAGAAAACACCGAAATATATACAGTAAAACCTCAGTAATAAGACCACCATTGGGACCCTTGACAACTGGTTTCTTATTGAGGTGGTCTTAACATTGTTGTTGAATAAAGAGCAAAATAGAGAAAATGGACTTGAAAATTTCTGTAGATTCTTTACAGTATTTTTTTCTTTCTGACAGGTGATCAGTGAGCGTGATATTCTGGGTACTCAACTTGTACGTAGGAACGATGAACTGGCTCTCCTGTATGAGAAGATAAAGATACAGCAATCTACGCTCAACAAGGGTGAGATACAGTATAATCAGAGACTTGAAGATATTCGAGTTCTCAAACTTGAGATCAAGAAACTGCGTAGAGAGAAGGGCATCTTGCAGAAGAGTGTGGCTAATGTTGAAGATCTAAGGTAAGCTTGAGTTTAATTTGTTGGTTTATCTAACCTGAATATTGATATACATACAGTAGAACTTTGAAACCTCGAACAGGTTCTTAGGTCCTGGCGAAGATTTTTTAATTATTAATTATCTATTGAATTACAGAGTAAGTGAAATTTGAATATTTTATGATTTATTATGTAAAGAGATAATACATATTTCTGCCTTTTTCCAGACGTGAAGTTTACCATATTCAGAGAGAATTATTGAGAGAAAGAACTAGATGCAAGGCATTGGAGGAAGAACTGGAAAATCCTATGAACATACATCGATGGAGAAAACTTGAGGTACTGTATGGCAATAAAAACAAACTGAAATCTTCCTAACAATTTCACTTGAGAACTGGTTTCTGCTCATTTATTTGGCTATTTATGAAACAATTGGGTATTCATCTTCTGTACAAATTTAGAAAAACAGATGTTCAGGCAATCAGCAGACTCATCTACTTTTTTTTAAAGCAATATAAATACAAAGATCGTGAGGATTTATTTGATCAATATGTTGGTGGCTTTCCACAGGTTATAGATTTGAACACAACAAAACACAATATCACGTCTTAGTATAACATCAGTACATGTACCGGTTTTCCAAGTTCAAACCTGGCATTAACATATCTTTCAGTTAACATAAGTAGTTTCAACTAAGAAGTCAAAAGTCTTTGTATTTCACTATCATTGCATACGTTATAATATTACTATAATTATGTTAGCATAACTAACCGGCAATCAGGAGACCCAGGTTCGAATCCCGGTGGCGCCATTGACCGATTTTTCGTGTTCTTTAAAACGTGATTTTCTTATCCAGGGAAGTGATCCAAGTCAGTATGAGAACATACAGAAGATTCACACTCTACAGAAGAGGTTGATCTCTAAGACAGAGGAGGTCGTGGAAAAAGAATTGCTCATTCAAGAAAAGGAGAAACTATACTTGGAGCTGAAACATATCCTGGCTAGACAACCAGGCCCTGAAGTAGCTGAACAACTGTCTATCTACCAACAAACACTCAAAGAAAAGAGTAAACAAATGAAGGTATGTTGGCACATTTTCTATTTGCATCACAATAATTATGATATATAAATTATCATTAATTAAAATTCCTGATTTTTTTAAGAGATTTCTAAGTGAACAATATTGATATGTAAGGACTGATGTTTTGTTTGATACTGAATTAATCACTGATAGTTGAATATATATTGACTGATGTTATTACAAATGCATGCTTTATTAATTTATAACATACAAAATTATTTGCTTTTCTTAGAAACATGAACAGTGCACATATAAAATAGAAAATATTGTAGTATGTCCTCTCCAAAATTTGTTGACTTGAAAACGTCCATGTATCAACATTTCGGTAAATTACGATCCATTCTTATAGTTGTTATTGCATTAGTGGAAAATTGACTTAAGTGACCTTTCCTTAGCAATGACAGCATAGATTGACTTACAAAAACTATGTGCAACATGAATGTGATTTCTATACCAGATAAGTCAGAATGTTATATATGTTGTTTACAGTCTATGGCGTCAGAGTTGAACATGTATGAGTCACAGGTGAATGAATATAAATATGAAATCGAGAGAATTGCCAGAGAGCTGCAAGAGGTGAAGAAGAAATATTTCATGCAGAAAAAGAAGGAACAAAACCAAAAGTAAGATTTATTTGTGTTCATTACAAGTTAAAAAAAAACACATTGCTGCCATCTAAAAGTTTCTTCACACTTGAATATTTTGAATTCCATTACTATTTCTTACAGAATTTCTAATGAAACATGTATGACCATGAAGTAAAAATATTCATCCTACTTCTGTGATAGATAGTTAAGAATCAACAATGTGCACATCACGGCAGCAGCATCAATTGTCCTGCATCCGAAACCAATATTAAGAACAAAATGCAAAAGTACAATGAAATAATAATGTCCTGTCAGAAATGCTTTACTTGTATTAATTTTTAAAAACTATTTTTTTCAAATGGAGAAAAAACAATTCAACAACACTTGCAAACATTTTCACATTCATTTAATTCTATTAATCAAAATTAGGACACCAAAACACTACTGAGAAAGTACATAAGTTTGTGACGTCAAAACTTTATACGTCATACACCCCATCACTAATACAGGTTGTGTCATCATGAAAGCGTCCTTATAGTTTTGCCTTTGACATTAAATGTTACATATTTGTATTTCAGAGAGAGAGACAGAGCTCTTGCCCAGGCTGGTGCTCCCGTGATACAACCTCAGAGAACCGATGGTCCAAGATTTACTGGTGGAGGCTTCAACCTGACATCCACAAAAACTGCTGCATAGCATGCCACGCAGTTCAAACAATATGTATAAACGTGAAGTGGTTTATTAAAGACAAACTTACATACTTATCTTATGTCTGTACTTTCATTTGAAAAAAAATTGTACTTAATTCTTGTGTCTGATTCCTCTTCCTTTAATTGTAATAAAGATCTTAATACAAGGATGATTCTTTTGCCATTTGATGTCTTATTCTAACCTGTTGACTTAATTAAAAGCCTGATCAATGTAAATCTGAGAATAGATGTATAATTATTGTGGATTTCTATCATTGTATCTGTGGATGAAGTGTTGTGTCAGTTTACTGCTGTTAGTTAAAATCAGTATTGGTTGATGGCAATTCTTGGCTTTATTTTATAGCCTATAATTTCCCCTGAATTGCCAAGCATTGTGTGATATGTTTCATCTTACTATCAGCATTTAAATGTTGTATGAAGACAAAGGACGGCTAAAAATTGTATAAAAACTTCCTAAGAAACACAAATGTACTATTTATTTTTCATATTTCTGCATATATTCGGCATAGTGGTATAAGAGTATATATAACAAGTATTGAATTCATTTTACTGCTTTTTGTTGTTATGAAAAACAGTGTGATAAATAAAGATATTGTCAAAATAGTTGTATATGTTGGTTGTTGTTATTATTTCAGACAATTTATTGGTTTAACATTTAAGGTCCATAGTCTTGTCAAGTAATATTTTTTATAAAATGGCATATTAATGCCTTTATACAAATGTGCTCTAGAACATTGCATTGTAACTTTTCTTTAAAAATGTCACACAACTGCATAACACAAGACTGGTTCAGGTATTTCGTATGCTTAGTCGCTAACTCCGTGCATTGTACCAATTGATATGAGACTGTCCAGTTACATGCATCATAATAGAGCATTCGTCAGTCAATCCGGATCATTGCCAGAAATCCCAAGCAAATCGCTGGCTTATTGATGAAATTGTCTCCCTTGAAAATGATTCGTGGAAACGTGGAACAAAAAATTACAAACAATAATCGGGCATCTTCGTAGTATGATACCAGGTCATAACACGGCTCTTGACAATTCATGATGGGCAACTGAAAACTTCATGTTTAGTCAACTGATCGGTCAGGGCAACATATTTTAGACATGTTTTAGTTGGAGAGTAGGACATCAGTCTAACAAGTGTTTTCCATTGAATATATATTGACCCGCAGTAAATACCTTCAGTTGTGGTATCATAAATTGTATGGTTAAACGTTCACTCATGCCTTTGCTGGAATTCTGTGTCGTACAGGTGTTGCATGAAGGTGATGCGTTGTATGCGAACACAAGTAGAAGGGATCAGTCCCTATGTTCTTCTATTCATGAATTAAAATGCTGTAATATCTTTTAATGCCGAGATTGATGTTTTCTCTGGTAATTCTCTGGTAATTCACACCCTCTCACCATCATTCTTTCTCGTTTTTCGGCGCAGCCGTACTAACATAGTTTTGCTATTTGCATATTAGTGTTGTGTAAACCAATCAAATCTTACGTTAACCCCCAAAGCAATTTCTCTTCAACAGAACAATGTTTTTAACCTTGACAAGGATTGATTAACCTTTCGATAAAGGGTAGCCTACGTTACCTTACCGAAATCCATTTTGGATCTGGAGTGACCAGCAATCGTACCATCTAGGCATTGTTTATGCTGCACAACAAATCTTTACATTTAAACTGCTCCGACCATACCATCTTTTTTCAAGATATTTCTTGTTCGTATACAATTCCTTGTGGAATTATTGGTATCATTGTGTGAATATATTCTACTTAGACCATAGTTTTCAAACATACTATAATGACGACCTGAAATTATAAAGTATTTTTCTCATATTTATTAAGGATATCAAAAGAAAGCATTGCATGATAAATATAATGACAGGAAGCATGTAAACAGACGAAGGGAAGCTGTGTTAGCGCCATTTTTAGGATCTGATGATATTTCCGGATGCGCATGCGCATGATCATTGGAATGATCGGAATGTTGATCACCGTCACTATGCACCGTTCCGTCAGAATGTGCCGTATCGTCAGCGTGTGCCGTTCCGTCAGGATGCACCGCACCGTCAGAATGTGCCGTATCGTCAGCGTGTGCCGTTCCGTTAGAATGCACCGCACCGTCTGTATGTGTACTACCATTAGCGTGGGTTTCGAAATTACATGGTACAGCTGAAAAGTAGATATAAATAGGTTTGTTTTTGGTGTATTTGAATTTAAGAAGTAAAAGAGATGATGATTTATATGTTGTTTAAGGCATATGGTAGTTCTATGGGCATTGGCGGTAGCGATGCGATCTTTTCATCACACAGTTGACAATTTGATCGATGTAGATTGATATTTTTGGTATCACTGCTATTAAGGTCTTAAAAGCGAGTACATATTATTTGTACTTATTTGTCGTGTATAGCACAGTACGTCTCTGAAAATATTTCCTATTGTTTCCAAATCTTGATTGACACAATAAACCAAATAGTTATCGAATGCTAGATTTCTTTCCATTTCCTTTACTTATTAGATATACTTATTTGACTTGGTATACTTACGTGCTGGACATTTCATTAACCCAGCCAGCCCTTTCAAGGCTCTCGTCATCATTGTCCGCATTATACATGCGGGTACCTCCCCACATCTTGCCGATACTGCATTTTGCATACAAGTTGTCGTGTTGTCTAAAATTCTGTACAAAAAAACAACAGAGACTTATTATCAGTCTTTACTCCTCGTAGTCTGTGATAAAATGTCGTACTAAGAAAAATGCCAATGCTTAATGGAAACCGGATTTTTAATGCGAATATTCCCATTTTTATTCAGGACACATTTTTATGTATTTTGGAGATTAATGATTGCAATGAAAAGCGTTAATGGTGATGATGATGTCCGTTTGAGATAGTCAGTGGCTTCGGTGTCTAGTGTTGCTCTTGCTGCTAACAGCAGGCAAAACTAAATTTTATCAGGATATTTTTTATGTTTTAAAACCGAAACAAACAAATTAAAAAACATTTCCTGCCCACATGAGCATAATGCATAAGTTATTATTTTTATATCTGATAAGTTTTTCATCGTTTACAATATATTCCCCATACATTTTAAGGAAATTTGTGGGAATTATCTATTAGTACCTTTCAATCTGTCAGATATGCAAGTTTCAAAATCTTTTCTGCAATTATTTTAACAGATATATATGGTGGCTTATTTCTGCAACCAGTTAACTACTTAATTAACTAGATTTTAATTAACAACAATTTTTCGTGTTAAGATATTTCTCTGGTATGAAAAATTATCACGAAACGTATCTAGTTAACCACATGATTATCTAGTTAATTAAGTAGTTATCTAGTATCTTTAACGTGATATAATCACATAAATGTTCTTGTTAATGAAGTAGTTAACTGGTGGCAGAAATATGCCACCATTGATAGGTGACAAGTTTTCGTCACCAAAAAAAACCTTCTCACTCCTCAACGTACACATAATACTTACTGACACCATAATGTTCGTACAGTTGTAGGATTTAGATTTCCAAGCATTTGTTGAGAATGTAACTCAGATATCATCATATTCTGTTTCATATGGCAGTAGGTTGTATCTGCCGTAACTCCGGTCTGATTCCAGCATGTAGCGTGTTGAATGATTGCTTTAAGATAGAAAACATAATAAACAATTATCAAACACAAACTTTAACCACACACAGATTTAAGAGTACAGAGACAAAGACCAGGCATGCGTTCAGTAAAGGTATTCGCGGCTCAAGTTTCGTAACGTTTTGCAATTTGTTTCCCCCTGTGCAATCAATGTGATACGGTGGGCCGGGGATACAAAACAAAACGTGAGCGACTATATGCCGTAACTGAACGCAGCCCAGGCATATGTTTTTATCTAGGTTTCTAAACAAACTATCGTTCGATTGCTATTTATAGTCCGTTTCTTCGGCTCAGCCGTACTAACATGTTTTTTTGCTTTTTGCATATCAGGGTTGTGTTAACCAATCAAATCTTACGTTAACCACCAAGGCGATTTCTCTTCAACCGAACAATGTTTGTAACATTGATGCGGATTGGTTACCCTTTCGATAAAGGGTATGTTACCTTACCTAAATCCACTGAATTTCGATGAATTTACCAAAATCCATTTTGGATCTGGATTGACCAGCAATCATAACATATCGGCATTTTTTCAGGTTGCACAACAAAATCTTAACCTTCAAATTGCGCCGTCCATCATTTTTTACCAGTGATACTAGAAACAACCGGAAAGCTTCGCGAAAAAATGTCGAATAATGAAGTGTGTACGTACCATCATATCCATCGACACATAGGTAGTCGATCGTGTTTTCTATTGTTCCAAACGTCATAGAGAAGCCCAGATCTTTCGTACAATCCCTAGATTTCGGCTCATAGCATGCTTTAAAACTGGGCATAGCTCTGAAAATATATTAGAATATTATTTATGTTATACTTGTCCAAAGCATTCTTATACGGTGTAATAGACACCGATAAAGATTAGTATTAACCTTTGCGACACCAGCGACAGTCGTAAACCTTACGAGAGCTTCGAGATACTTACTCCTCTTAAATACCTTATCTTTTGAACATGACACAAATGGTACAGTTTGCGCATCATATTCATGTTAAAACATTGAATTGATAAAGGACAGTTCGTTCTTAATGGCTGACAATTATATATTGACAATAACAATCCATTATTACTTTGTAAATGAGTATAAAACATTGAGCTATTAATATTTTACGTGCAGGAAACAATTCATGAAACAAACTCGTGACATTATGAATTCCTGTTCATTGCCTAGAGGCTTACATATGTTCAAATACAGTAATTTAACTTTAATTGATTACTGAACGTTAAATATACATGTATCTATGATGTATTTGTTTGTTTTGTTTTAGCAGGAGTAAACGCCGTGTGTGAACATGTTTCATTTATGTCACAGTAAAGACACAAACACAGTGTGGATTGGAAATGTCTGACCTCTAACCAATGTCAGACGTTTTATTAAATATATATATGTAGTTAAGTAAACACACTATAAAGCTGTGAAAATGATAATACTATTATCAGTGTGACATAAAGTTGTCCGACATCTTACCAATGTCAGATGTTGTATATGCTTTTATTTATCGTCGCCACCGGTTTCCCACATGGGCGACGCCTCCGGAAGAATGTTAGTCATATTAGATTTGGAGGATAGTGCATGATACAGAAGATGCCCCAGTTCCAGAAGCACCCCTGGTTCTTTTACGTGCTCGATGTAAAGCATCATACACGGGACCTCGGTTTTTAAAGTCTCGTCCGAAAGACTACCAGTGTCAGACGTTTTATTAAATATATAAGTAGTTAAGTAAACACACTATAAAGCTGTGAAATTGATAATACTATTATCAGTGTGACATAAAGTTGGACACAGCAAAGTCCTCAATATGCAACATAGATAAACGAACAAATTATAAAGTTTGTGAAAATAATAATATATTATCCTTGTGACGTAAAGATGGACACAATTAACAGAGTCCACAATATATTACCTATTTAAGGAAACTAACTGTAAAGGTGAAATGAAGTAGGAACATCATAGTCCAACAAATAAAGACTTTTAATTTCTAAAACACATTTAACCATCGGAAGAAGGCGGGTGGTGGGGTGGATCCGGGCCTGGGCGGGTGGTGGGGTGGATCCGGGCCTGGGCGGGTGGTGGGGTGGATCCGAGGGAACAAGAAATATGAAGTGAAAACTTCTCTGCGCAATTTAGCGAGTAGTTTATCTGATCCAGGCTGGAATAATAAAAGGAAAGATTTGGAAGTGACCCAACGGCAGTAATAGTCCAAAGACAAATGATTTAAGCAAAGTAGCCACTACCTGCCTCCTTGACTAGTATGTGGTTTTACGACGCAGCTTTTGCAACATATGACTGATACCAGCCCGGTACATGTTTAGTACGTTTAGTACACTGTAAGTATGATTGTATATGACTGATACCAGCCCGGTACATGTTTAGTACACGGTAAGTATGATTGTATATGACTGATACCAGCCCGGTACATGTTTAGTACACGGTAAGTATGATTGTATATGACTGATACCAGCCCGGTACATGTTTAGTACACTGTAAGTATGATTGTATATGACTGATACCAGCCCGGTACATGTTTAGTACACTGTAAGTATGATTGTATATGACTGATACCAGCCCGGTACATGTTTAGTACACTGTAAGTATGATTGTATATGACTGATACCAGCCCAGTACATGTTTAGTACACTGTAAGTATGATTGTATAAAGATTGATCGATGTTTAGAAGGAGAAGGCAATGCATGACACTGTGACATTCCTTATGTTGATGGATTATATAAGATGTAAACTACGTGATAGTAAAAACTGACAAAATGTATGGAATCAACATGACTGAGGGTTGTCTTGTCATTCAAATATAGCGTTTGCGACGACTTACAACAACTGTCAAACACATTTTAGACAAAATTTATGAAAATAGAGTCGGACCTCGTTAATTCGACATTCTTTTATCCGAATACTAGGTATCATACGAAATAAATTTCAGGTTACGATGTATCTTCCTAGGTACGTCATATTGAAATGGGTTATTTGAAATAAAATTACTGATATTTACATAGAACAATGCGGTATTATGGTGACTATGGTGACTAGTTTTGTAATTATCATTAAACATATTAAATACAGTAAAACCTTAATAATAAGACAACACTTGAGACTTTTGAAAACTAGTCTTCTTTTTGAGGTGGTCTTAATAATGAGGTTGATTCAAGAGCAAAACAGCGGAAATGGACTAGAAACTTGTGTTCTTAATTTAGATGTGGTATTATTATTGAGGTGGCCTTTAAGTGAGGTTTTACTGTATGTCTCGTAATCTGGAACAACCCTCGTAATAACAACATGGGACATTGCGTGTAAGTTTAAGTCATACACTTGTATAGAATAGTTTGTCCTTTATGAAGATTGTAAACGTATTGTGTAACACCGTAGAATTTATCATTTTATTGCGTGAGACGCTAGCAAAGTAAAATGCTGGCCCTTGTTCGTGCACTCAGACAATAATCAAACAAGTGAGGCTCGTTAGATCTATACGTTAACACTATATGTTAACAGCAAATGAAATAAATTGAGTCCTAATTAAGCACTAAATAATAATTCATTAATTTGTATTCAAGCTGGAGATTCATATACAACTTTATATAGTTCATATTGTCATTTCTTGTTCACGATGATGTATCTTCTCGTTCAATGTCTTATATTAGCAGTAATTGGTATAAGTGTATCTTAATTAGGTCCTTACTTTGTTTATTAGTTCACGTACATGTGTTAGTTAATATTATTCTTCTTTATTTATTTGACCATCGTTACTTTATGTATAACTTACTGTTCAATTTTTATTTACTTTTTGATATTTTTCTTTTGTGGACTAATTTGAAACAATATAAACTTGTTTTGTACTTCGCATGTGGATGGTTCGGTTTTGTCGTCACTGTCCACATTGTTATTGACTGTTATACGAAGTAATTACTAAGTTAAGTAATCATGATTGATACGTGATTATTGTTTGATCATGAGTCACACAAAATATTGTTTTATTCACACGCCCATACATACGCTTAGTGAACTGGAACAACAAAAAATGACAATGGACGTATACATTGTACAGAGAATAAAGATAATAGGAACAATGTCATTGAACTCAACCTGTATGTCACGACGAGCGTCAATGGACGTTGGTCATGGAATATTTTAATCGATAAGTTTGTATAAATTCATAATATCATGACGAACATCAATGAACGTTGGTCATGGAATCAGTACGTCATCATCAATTCTTAGACGAGTCTTAGAACTATGTTGCAGGGATCTCAATGTGACGCAGCCCAGTGTGTCGTGTTTTCATTGTGATGCTTAGACGAGTCTTAGAACTATGATGCAGGGATCTCAATGTGACGCAGCCCAGTGTGTCGTGTTTTCATTGTGATGCTTAGACGAGTCTTAGAACTATGATGCAGGGATCTCAATGTGACGCAGCCCAGTGTGTCGTGTTTTCATTGTGATGCTTTTATGGTACAATAAGGTATTTATGTGTGTTGAACCTGTGTTCAAGTATTACATGTAGCTTGTATCCCGCTCTGAGTACCTGTGTTTACTAAAATAACTTAAATCTGTTTCGTGATATAATTGCCAGTGCTACCATCTCCACCTTCAAGAACTCGTCGGTAGACTAGACCTATATAGATAACACTTACCCACATATTTTAGTTAGCTGATCGACGTCTGGTATGGCAGATATTCCTTCCACTGTTACGTTGCTGTTAGCAACCCGGCTAAGGATGGCGGTACATTGGTTAACTTCCGTAAGGTTACAAGCGCAAGAATGTTCTAGAATAAAATGAAAAGGGTAGATTTACTTTATAGCAGCAATTGTACGTGTAATCTTAATTGTAATCAATTGTAATCTAATTACATCACTAAAGTAATTGTAATGTAATGATTACAATTGAAAACAGAAGTAATTGTAATTTAATGATTATATGTTTTTAGCAAAGTAATTGTAATATAATCATTGCCAGCAACTACCAAACACTATGCATTACATTCTATAGTAAACAGTACGATGTTCAGTTTACCATTTGAGACACACAAATCCAATCTAATGATACAGTTGTGTTGCCCCAGTCTCGAATTATTGTAAGGTATGGCAAACAACTTTAATACACTGTGCTATCGACTGTGGAATTATTTGCCGAATAACGTCATAGAGTTATGCTTTAACAACAAATATCAGTATTGGACAGAGGAAGGGCTTCATTGGTCATACTCCTCTTGCGGTTCATAAATAATCCTATTTTGGTATATATGCTGAATTATTGTTATACCTTTACACTTCCGTTCCTGTTGTCCGTATCCATTTTGTTTATTGCTGTGCGCTAAGCTAGGCTTTGTAATGTGATGTTTGTCTAAATGTCTAAACAAACTATTTAAAAACTGAAATGCCATTTCTGCTTTAAGTGATACACCCCAAGTCTTCAGCTGAATTTAAGTCTTCTGCGATTTATAATTTTATCTGGTGATTATATGCCAATACCAAATACATGCACAACATAATTAACAGGACAAAATGAATGTGTACGAACTAGGGATGTCAATGAATGGCAAGTTTGGTATTCGAATATTCGGTCAACCTTCCGAACAAATATTCGAACATTCGACCTTCTTATTTAATAATTATACATTTGAAATTCGAAGTTTAACTTTTTTTGTTTATGCTTATCACTTTTGTGTATTAAACTGATAAATCCCCGTAGTTACTAATAATTTCAGGGCCTAACTGTCATCACCAGAGTCTTACCCCCAAGTATACAACATGCCATTGTAGATATTACTTTTCACGCGCTATCAATGCGATAATGCCCATAATTGAAATTTAATACACTTGCATTCAGCTTTTATATTGAAAATATATATTTTATCGAATATTCGAATGCCGGATCAGTATTCGAATAGTCGGACGTATAAAAGAATATTCGAATGTCCGAATATTCGTTGACAACCTACTACGAACGCTAAAATCATTAAACAGTAATAAATAAATAAAATTAATTACATGTATCTGCATATCATTTTTAAGACTGACGATGGACTAAAATGTTGAGCGTTTATGAGGAAATTTTTGATTTTGTTCTTTAATCCTAAGAAATTGTACGCACCTTTGATAAATAATAATAATCCAAGGAATAAAAATTGGAACACTGTGTTTTGTTGAAATAAATCCATTATCTCTAGTTATAGTTGCAATGTTACGATCGTCAAATGATATTTCATTAGTTACACATACCAAATATATTTGATCGCTGAGATGTAATACATCATCCCCGTGAACACTAATTACTCAACTAATCGACAAAAACATCAACCAGTTTAGATCATCTGCTTAGTAAAGACATTCAACGTTGTTGTTTAGTCACACATGAGGTACGAGAGGCGCGCGCAGCAATTGATCTACGTTTTACGTCATTCCATTTGGTATTTACATCAGTTTGCGTGACCATTTTTTCTTGTATACTTTTCAGTCCATTTTATGATTTTTTTCAAGCGACGACGACTGATTGTCTGTCACGTGGGAGGAGTTTTCTTACAATGAGAAATACCTGTATAATATACAGTAAAATACCACTTAAAGACCACCTCAATAACAACACCGCCCCGAAATTAAGAACACAATTTTCAAGTCGATTTTCACTGTTTTTCTCTTTATTTTCAAATATTGAGAGTGTTTATTATATTCTAAATTATAGATATTTCAGTAATAATAATAAAATAAATCTAAAATATATGAAATGTGCATACTAATGAACAAGTTTTTGCTGCCATGAATTTAATGACATGTGTAATCGTCATAAATTTTACTTTAATTGGTTAAATCATCGCTGTCATTATTGTACATTTTCGCTCAGAACACAAACGGCTGGTGTAATTGAATTATTTGTAATTATCATAAGACAGTGTAAATATGGTAAATTAAATAATAATATTGAAGGTGTAATCGAAACAGTATTCGAAATAAAAATTCGGACCGGAAGAATTCGAATAAACGGGGTCCGACTACGTTACGTATTACAATGCAAGGAATCATTGAGATCTGGGTTTTTGGCAGAATTCTGAGCATTAAGACATATTGATAAAATGACACTGAATTTCTTTAATGAATTGAATATGAGTTTCATTCAATATTCGTCTCGCCAATGGATCAGAAAAAAGGTTTATATATTAGATAATTATGTACGCAATTATGTAAATATTTATTACACAATATTGTGTAATGTTTAATATCATAACGTATCATGTGATATATTGGTGTTTTATTGTAATGTCTAGTCTACTCTAACTCTTATTGAGAGTGGCTATACACTAATAGTTGGCTCTGTATTTGTGGTATTGTAGAATGTATGTATATAGATGAAACGAAAATAAAGATTTAATATATCTGTTACATTTCGCGCGGTCATCGAGTAGTGGATCTGTGGTCCAGTGGTAACGCGCTGGACTAATAATCCAGGGAACGCAGGTTCGATCCCCCGCTCCACCACTGACCGTACTAACAGCCTTTCGGAAGAGACAAAAACCAAGGTCCCGTGTACGATGCTTTACATCGGGCACGTAAAAAGAACCAGGGGTGTTTCTGGAACTGGGGCATCTCTGTATCACGCACTATCCTCCAAAAGTCTAAAGTGACAAACATTCTTCTGGATGCGTCGCCCATATGTTAATCCGGTGGCGACGATAAATAGACGCGAATACAAACAAAGTATTTATTACAAGCTCTAAGCACGTGTTCACATTCATCACTCTCGATTACTTGAAAAAATCTGAATGAACAATTTTCGGACAAGATTAATTATGCGTATAATGGCAGCTGCGCTCTCGGTGACATGTATCATCACAAACTTATACTGAAGTAATAAAACAACAACAAGCCAGTTTGTATGTCACGTTTCTCAAACATGGTCTACAAGGAGTGTCGTCCTTCTTATTACATAATGTCGTGAGATTGAAAAGTGTTCCCCAATTCACTACAAGATGAGTGTATGTGTGTATGTATCTTCTAGGCCATTCTAGACATGCATAACATTAATGATGAAGCTAGGGTATCCTATCTATACTGAATGCCCCATACTTGGTAAACCAGTGTTGCAGCAATTTCTACGTACATTGTTGTAATATTGTCAACATATCTTACAAAGGAGACGGACAAGTTGTTGCTACTTGTTATACGAACATTGACCCCAAATGTAGGATGTTATAACAATCAAATTGGCTCAAAAGCAGCAACACGAATACTTGCGGTCTGACCGTCAAAGTTTTAAAACGTTCAATGGCAGTAAGCAGCGTTTCTTTGTGTGTGTGTGTTGTGAATGTTTCTAGGAAATGGTCTCATTCTCTAAACGGTTAAAGTTTTCTCTAGTAGTCAACAAGAGGTCAACAAATTGATAAACCCAGACATTATGAGTATGTGGCTGAAATTTGTCATTCTCTGACTATGTTGACATACACATTTAAATGTATGTAAAAAAGAAGGAATAAGTTGCAACAGGGAACGCCACATGCATATGACAGTGCCTCCCCACACAGACCTCCGGGAAAACAACAGTGGTGTTTAAATAGATTTATCAGCTAGCTAACAATGATTCGAGATGATGAACGGAGCTAGTAAATCATGTCCGTCTCGAAAAGAATATTCGTTACTCTGTTTTACTCTTTTTTACTTCAAATTTGGTTACTGCCCATTTCAAGTTTGTTTTTTATGATTATTAGTATACAAACTGATATAAGAAGAGTTTATGATATTATAGATTGCCTCCGTCATAACATAAGGAGAAACTGCCTTAGAGACACACAAATCCAATGTAATGATACAGTTGTGTTGCCTCAGTCTCGAACTGTAAGGTATGGCAAACAGTTTTAATATATGTGCTGTCGACTGTGGAATTATTTGCCGAATAACGTCATGGGGTTTTGCTCTTCCAACCAATATCAGTATTGGACTGCCGACGGGAAGGGCTTCATTGGTCATACTCCTCTTGCGGTTCTAAAATAATCATATTTTTGGTATACAATAAAACCTCTGTAGTAAGACCACCATTGGGACCCTTGAAAACTGTTCTTAATCTTGAGGTCGAATAAAGAGCAAAACAGTGAAAATGGACTTGAAAATTGTGTTCTTAATTTTGAGATGGTCTTATTATTGAGGTGACCTTTAAGTGATGTTCTACTGTATATGCAGAATTATTGATACATTTTGTACCTTTAAGCTTGCGTTCATGTTTCCGTATTGCTTATTACTGTGCTCTAAGCTTATGTCTGCACTTATGATAGCTTAGATGAGCTTACTTTCAATTACTTGTTCTTGTTCCTGCTCTCGTTATGTAATTTATTTGCTTTAAAAAGAGAGAATAAGTTCCTACAGTGTTAAGACCACATACAAAAGACAGTGCCTCCCCATACATACCTCCGGGAAAACAACAATCCATAAAACATAAGGCACTTGATGAGGCTAAAGGGTACATACGTTAGGGAACAGAGACGCAAGGAATGGCCTGGTAGACCATAAGGAAAGACTAGGATAATCAAAGAAGACACACAGTGAAGGGGGAAGTTCATGTTGTGTTTACTTTAAACCATCGTTAATATATTCAAAGTTTACGTCTTTGTTGCATGAATGCAGGTGAAACATATCATTTACCGTTAAAATGAGATATGAGCTGTATCATAGCATTCATCTTAATTTTTTGTCGTTTGATGGCATTTATTTAAGATAATGTAACGTGTAAAAGTAAAAAATAGTTATATCGATCGCTTTGCACCATTCACAAGATAAAACATTTTCATTGTACGCTCTTTCAAATTGTCTTTACACTTACATGTATTTGTTATTGCAGTTCATTCAAACCTTGCCTTCCAATATCGAGCTTAGGGTCTGTACATCAACGCAATAAACTTGCCTTCCAATATCGAGCTTAGGGTCTGTACATCAACGCAATAGACTTGCCTTCCAATATCGAGCTTAGGGTCTGTACATCAACGCAATAGACTTGCCTTCCAATATCGAGCTTAGGGTCTGTACATCAACGCAATAGACTTGCCTTCCAATATCGAGCTTAGGGTCTGTACATCAACGCAATAGACTTGCCTTCCAATATCGAGCTTAGGGTCTGTACATCAACGCAATAGACTTGCCTTCCAATATCGAGCTTAGGGTCTGTACATCAACGCAATAGACTTGCCTTCCAATATCGAGCTTAGGGTCTGTACATCAACGCAATAGACTTGCCTTCCAATATCGAGCTTAGGGTCTGTACATCAACGCAATAGACTTGCCTTCCAATATCGAGCTTAGGGTCTGTACATCAATGTAATAGACTTTATATTTCATGTTTCCTCTTTCTATGATGTGTTTCTATCTACTACATGTATTGTAATAAGGCTTGTTATCCGGCGCAGCCATACTTACATGGATTTGATATTTGCATATCAGTGTTGTGTAAACCAATCAAATCTTACATTAACCACTAAAATAATTTCTCTTCAACCGAACAACGTTTGTAACATCGACGCGGATTGGCTAACCTTTCGATAAAGGGTACGTTACCTTACCGAAAACCACTGAATTTATCGTAATCCATTTTGTATCTGGAGTGACCAGCAATCGTAACATCTTGGCAATATTTTATGTTGCACAACAAATCTTAACCTTCAAATTGTGCCGACCATCTTTTTCAAGATATTTCTTGATTTTCATCTGTCTCTGTGTGGTTGTAAGAATTTATGTATATTGGCTTTACGAGTAAAATAAGACTTGACTGGAATACTAAGATTGTTTTGGGAGATATTAAGACATAAGTCCGGCACGGTACTGCATGGGTCCTGTTCTACTGTATGTTACCAGGTTGGTCAGGTGGGATATTAGAAAACGGTTTGACTTGACAGTAATTATATCACTGAAATGCCTATAGCTAAATCAGAAATAAATCAATACACCTATGTGTCAAGACAGCCCATTGACAATGCAAACTGTATATATTTTATATAATTATTTAGATACAAAATATTCATTGTGTATATACAACCTCAATCTGTTTTATATTTGTGTTCCCCTGTCAGAACAGAACAGAACAGAACATACATTTTATTTTCTCAAGTTACATAATATAACACATGAGAGTACATTGCATAATACAAATTAAACAGTATCGGTGACGTGGTGAAATAGAAGGTATGATAGTGAGGAATAAATTTCACTAACAGAGAATATGATATTATATTGAAATATGGTTGTTATGTAGAGACAAATGTCTGATTTATTTAATGACAAAAAGTTGGAAAAGACTATATTACTAGAGTAAGTGTTGGAATTCCATTCATAAAATTGAGACTCGGTCTTCACGTGAATCCACGTCCACGTCACGGCCGCCATTTTCGATGACAGTACGACCTTCAGTGACCGCACTTGTTTTGTTTCCTTTGCCACGTTTATTCCTCATAATTTAACTTTTTTTAATTTTGCACTTCCAACAATGATTATTTCCAAATATATTTAGCACCATAAGGTTGATTTATGTCCAAAACTGAGCGCTTAATTTTATTTTTTTATCAGAGCTCAAAATGTGTGACCGCTCACCACGTCACGTGATTATCAGACTCCAACTGTCAATGCAGTTCATTTATGTCACAGTAAAGACATAAACACAGTGTGGATTGGAAATGTCAGACGTTTTATTAAATATATAAGTAGTTTTACCTCATACCACCTGTCTGCAGGGAGTTGTGTTGGTTTTCATATTGCAGTTTATAGTTTTATAACCTTAAAGTAGGGGTGTCAACTCGTTTGTGCGTCCGAATATTCGAATACAGAATCGGTATTCGAATATTCGATAAAAATACAATTTTAATATAAAAGCTGAATGCAAGTGTATTAAATTTCAATGACGGGCATTATCGCATTGAATGACATTTTACGCGTGAAAATAATATCTACAGGTGTTAATTGACATATCATGTTGTATATGTGGGGGCAAGAGAGATAAAACACTCTGTTGATGACACTTAGGCCCTGAAATAATTAGTACTCGCGGGGATATTTACAGCTTGAGTGATCAGTTTAAAACGCAAAATTGATAAGCATATAGTTGAACTTCGAATTTCAAATGTATTATTTTTAAATAAGAAGGTCGAATGATCGAATATTCGACGAATGTCAATTTAGGTATTCGAATATTCGTTCAGAAGGTCGACCGAATATTCGAATACCAAAATTGCAATTCGTTGACATCCCTACAAAATCCCCTTCATGAATTTTACAAGGTGGACAAGATCCCCTTCGCGAATTTTACACAAGGTGGACAAAATCCTCTTATTGAATTGTACAAGTAGGACAAAACACTATATACAGTATATATACAGAATATTGTTTTCGCGGAAACAGCTGCAAAAGTAAGTCAAGGCTTCGTGTTACATCACTCTGTATACAAGTTTAACTCCGTTTTATATATCACATGTTCAAAACAAAGCATGCTGAATGCCATTATTAATAATACGAGATCTTTTTGTAACAATCAATTACACGCTATGCATACTAACGACCTTATAATTACCATCAATTATAATAATTAAACCTTATATCATAATTATATATCACATAATGTTTGTATTCTGCATAATTATGTTTTTGTATTTGCGTTTATTTATCGCATATGGGCGACGCCTCCGGAAGAATGTTAGTCATATTAGATTTTTGGAGGATAGTGCATGATACAGGAGATGCCCCAGTTCCAGAAGCACCCCTGGTTCTTTTACGTGCTCGATTTAAAGCATCATACACGGAACCTCGGTTTTTAAAGTCTCGTCCGAAAGACTGTTAGTACGGTCAGTGATGGAGCGGGGAATCGAACCTGCGATCCCTGGATTACAAGTCCAGCGGGTTACCACTGGACTACAGATCCGCTACATCTGCATAATTGAATATGAAATATGAATCACATGTAACGATGGTGATCATATTTTTGCAGTAGTATAATTAAGTCCACGTGACAATGATATTTCTGCGCAGATGTTTTGATAAAAAGCAAAATGTAATCACAAATTGTCTGCTCTCGGACTTACTTACTTGTTATCGAATTGAGACGTCGAAATTATTCAATCGGCTGTAGCTTGGTGACTATCGTCATGTGCATGTATATGATTGTATTTCTCTTGTGCGTTATGAAGCAAAATCATTATTCATTATACATGTATCTTCTATCGACTTTTAATTAACTAAGTTTGTTTCCTGCTACATGTATTAATTCTCCTAGTTATTCCTTATGGTCTGCCAGGACATTCCTTGCGCCTCTGTTCCCTAACGTTTGTACCCTTTAACCTCATGAAGTACCTTATGCTTATGGATTGTTGTTTTCCTGTAGGTATGTGTGCGGAGGCACTGTCTTATGTATGTGGCGTTCCCTGTAGCAACTTATTCCTTTTCTTTTATCAGAATAGACGATGTAATTCTTGGGATAAGTTGTTAGCACAGGATGTAACAAGCTAACAATGCGTACTCATTCATGATGCATTAATCATAGTTCATCTCCAAAATATCGCACTTAATGTATGTATGGTATGTTAATGATGACATTTATTGAGATTGTGTGGTGTGACGTCCATATTTGACCACGGTATGTGGTCTATACTATTATAACTTTTTAAATGCACATATACTTCATGGTTATCAATACCAATCGATTACTGCAGTAACGAGTCATCAGAGTGAAGAGTCATCAGAGTCTAGATGATATCAAATTTGCTTTGCGTGTCGCATTTCGTTATAGAAATGTGATGGTATGGTACTGTGACCTTATAGCACCGTAATATACGAGTAATGTTACTTTATAGCACTGTATTATGCGAGTACTGTGACCTAATGACACCGTAATATGCGAGTACTGTGACCTTATAGCACCGTAATATACGAGTACTGCGACGGTATTGCATCGTAATATACGAGTACTGCGACCTTATAGCACCGTAATATACGAGTACTGTGACCTTATAGCACCGTAATATACGAGTACTGTGACCTTATAGCACCGTAATATACGAGTACTGCGACCTTATAGCACCGTAATATACGAGTACTGCGACCTTATAGCACCGTAATATACGAGTACTGTGATGTTGTAGTAATATCCTCGTGTCAATGTAGTTTTTTACTCGCGCCAATAACGACAAAAGGAACGCCATTTCCGTATTTGAGTACTTGATCGAAATTGTTCATCGAATAAAGCAGAGAAAGGCTTAAATTATTTATAAAAATAATTAATTAAACCATATCAACATTAATTTTATGATTGACATATTAACAACACTTTACTGTCTAGAGCCACGGACCTATATACTGGTATATAGGTCCGTGCTAGAGCATGTCATAAAATCTAGGTGTAATTAGAATTCCTTCAATGAAATTATTCGCATGTGTAGAATTATTTTTGAAGTACATGCATATATGTATGTATAAGGCCCCTAAAGTAGAGAGGAAGTCGTCGGCGATTCTAGGGTTCGAACCTCAAATCTGATTTTTTTCATACTGCACACCAATCAACTATCATGAAATTGATCACCGCCCTTCCTCGTTAAACGCGTATTTATATTATTAGCAGAAAGCCACTTTCAATATCACAATTTGCATTTGCGCTTTGGAAAAGAACTAGGTCCGGTCTGGGGTCAATGTACGGTATTATGTGGGTTTAATTGACTACAGTCAGAAACAAACATGGCCGCGTCCTTACCCAGATACCAAGGGACTCTGGTTGGCGGAGTGGTAGGGGATTGCATTGGTGCTGTATTTGAATGTCTTTGGGGTGAAGTGATCGGCACTCAGAAGGTTATAACCTTAATCCAGTCAATCAAGGATGGTATGCAATATTATATTTCAAAATGGTCTATTCGTCGAAATATTTTCATCCGGATCAATAGACGCTCATTAAATACTGTATGTGAAAAGTTGAAATTACACTGTATACCGGTAATTTTCACTTTTGACAAAACTAACATCAGACGGCTGAATAAACAGGCATACATAACTAAAACTGTTAATTTTATTTACATTGTGTGCAAAGTATGAATTTTATTTACATTGTGGGCAAAATATGAATTGATAATCAAATAAACAATTCATCATTGAAACCATGGATTCGAAACAGGCTGGTATATGTATTTAGACTTGTTTAAACTCTCGGGAGCGTGGAGATTTTCTTCCGAGATCAAACGATCGGAACAACTTGTACAATTGTACGAAAATGATCCGCAATAATGACCGAGGTGTTCCGATTAGTGGTAAAATATTGGCGATGACCGCTGTCTTGTTTCTGAATCGAGAGAATTTGACATTTTGAACCACCGTAATTGTCATATTTACAGTAGCTATATATTTCGTGATGGTGTTTATATATTTTGTGTTTATCTTGTTGTTTGCTTGTACATATGTATTTTTTGCAGGCAATGAACATGTGCAAATATGTCGCACATTTGAATTATTTTGACTTCACTGGTAGTTAGTACATCCTCGTATTACTTATACCTACAGTAGTTGAAACTGCTCAATAGAGTAATTATCTCAAGTTGAAATACATTTTGAATTGAGAATGATTCAGATAAGCATACATACTTTCATCACAATCAGTCCCTCACTAATTACTGTACCAGAATGTATTGGTAACACAGTTTTATTATAGATAGACAGTAGTTGTGTATGCAGTTAGATATTCACAGACATTAATATTTTATATACAAATATTTGTTCATTTGTATGTTTCCCTTTGATGCTAAAGTATGCTATGCATTTTATGTGATTTCATTCTATATGTGAATTTCTATTTTTCCAGATTATAGTAAAACAAATAAACAAAAGTCTCATAGGAAACTCTACCCATTCACTGATGATACAGCAATGGCTCGTAGTGTTACCAAATCTCTCATTCAAAATCAGGGACTAAATGAAAGAGACATGGCAAGAAGGTATTGTAAAATTTTCAATTTTTAATCTTAAGTCTGTGGTGACATTTTCCCGAAAGAAAAATTGCTTGCTACTGCTTAACTGATCAACACTTTTTACTATTGATCCTAAAGACTGTTAATTCTATCTATTTAGTTGTGTGTACTCTGCTTCTTTCAAATATGACTTGAGTGCAGAAAAGTTGTTATTGTTTCAAGGTAATCAGGGTTGACAAACTAAATATTTAAGAAAAAAAAAGAAAAAAACAGATACATGTATTTTACTTTATAATTAAATGTTTGAATATTCAATTATAAAAGATTTGCACTGGGGATTAATAAATTTAAAAAAAATAGCAAGTTTACTATTTAAAATATTTCTTATCAATGTATTTATTTTGAATGTCCATATTTTGAGATTTACAGAGGAATATTTCCGTGAATCTGGTCGTGGTTATGGTGGAAATATAACAACAGTGTTTAAGTTACTCGCTGATACCAAGTATGAGGATATATTTGCTCCCGCTAAAGCACAGTTTGAAGGCAATGGTTCCTATGGTAACGGGGGAGCAATGAGAATTTCACCTGCTGGTTTGTTTGGTTACAAAAAAAACCTGGAATTCAAAGAATTAAAGGTACATTATTATTAGGGATGTCATCAAATGGCCATTTTGGTATTCAAATATTCGGTCAACCTTCTAAATGAATATTCGAACATTCGACCTTCTTATTTAATAATAATACATTTGAAATTCGAAGTTTGACTTTATGCTTAATATCAATTTTGTGGTTTAAACTGATCACTCAAGATGTAAAAATCCACACGATTACTAATATTTTCAGTGCCTAACTGTCATCACCAGAGTGTTATATCTCACTTGACCCCAAATATACAACATGACATGTCAATTAACACCTGTAGATATTATTTTCATGCATAAAATGCCATTCAATGCGATAATGTCCATCATTGAAATTGAATACACTTGCATACACTTGCATTCAGCTTTTATATTGAAAATATATGTTTTATCTATAATAATCTATAATATTCGAATGCCAAATCAATATTTGAACGTACAAACGAATATCCGAATGTTCATTGACATCCCTAGTTATTATATATACATGTATTTTCTATGTGGAACTTTTATTATAGTGATTCAGTAGCTATGTACATACATGTAGTTTTTGAACCAAGAATAAACAACTAGTGAACTATTTACATGAAGTGGAGATCGACTGTATTATTTCAGGAAATTCCTCACTTATTCAAATGTGGCTGATTTTATACATTTTTTGCTAATTCTCCGAGTTGAAAGGATTACTTTTCAAATATTATTTTGTTGTAAATTATCCAACTTTTCTGTATGAAAATACTCTTCAACTTCAGTGTCATTTTACTCCATTTTTCTTCAATAATGAGTGACAAGAGTTCATGATAGCATCTTTATGATCTTCATATGTCTCTGTGTCAGTTTGTTATGCCCCCACTCTAAAAGGGGGGCATATAGACTTACCCTTGTCCATCCGTCTGTCCTTCCGTCCATCACAAAATCTTGTGTCATACGAATGTATATTAGCTAGACTCACAAAACTTTACAGGAATGTTCACTAGCATGTCTAGTTTGCACCTGGGGTTTCATGTATGATTACGCCCAGTAAGTGCAAAGTTATGGCCCTTGACTTATCACCATAATCTATAAAGTTGTTCACATGGTAATTTTGATACACATTCACAAACTACCAGCAGAATGATAGCATTTGCTTTTGTGACAAAGGCTGGTAACAGGGCATCTGTGTCCTATGGACACATTTCTAGTTTTTAATAAAAACAATTGACATATTAATTTATCTAACTAGAATTTAAGAAAATGCCAATTAAGTGCTGAAAAAAGTCTTTGTTTGCCCTTTACGGACCCTAGATTTTAGAGGTGGGTAGGTAGGTTGGAAATATATTTTATTGTGGAAATTTTAATAGTATGGCAGAATTGAAGTCTTTTGACCTTTTTTTATGATTTAACCCCAAAGTAGCGCAACTATTAAACAAGGAAAGACACCAGATTGCGATACCAAAATAAAAAAATCTTGATGCAATTTTTGCAATAATTTTTTTTGAGTCGGCGGCCAAATCTCGGGTCAGTCGGTAAAGGGCAAACAAACTTGATTTTAATTTAGGCCTTATTCCTGTTTCAAATTTGTTATTTTGATCCCTCATATTTTAGAGCCTGTCAGACAAGATAACTACAATCACACATACACATATACAAGCTATTCAAGGTGCATTTTTACAATGCTATGCTGTGCAGCTTGCTCTGAGGACAGAGAAGTTAGACTGTGATACATTCGTTGATGAACTGGTAGACAAAATGCAAATATTAGAAAAAGATTCCATGAGTAGCGACAGTTCGACAGCTAGGTACAGTCTTCACGATAATTATTTTGAAGGACTTGACCATTCGGGCAGACAGCTAGCAACTTCCACTTGCCCGAATTCACTTTCACTTGCCCAAATAAAATTAACAGCACCGTCAAAATAACGAAGAAACATGATGTTTTGATGGTTGTTTTGATTTATTAATTCGGAAAAGCAGACTGGTATTAGTAATAATAGTTGATGAAAGTGCTGTTACACAAACAAAATTGACAAAAAATGAAAACCAGTTGAAGTATCGCGTACTACGTCATCAATTTTTGTGACAGCTTGGATAAAAGCTAGTCAGACCGCACCACAAACATGACTTGCTCGTTCGGGCAGAAGAAATGGATTTTTTACTTGTCACAGGGTTTAGGGTTATCATGAAGACTATAGGTATACAAACCGATTCCATTAAAACTGAGTATTTAATATCGGTCAGCTCTTATAAACAAAACATAGTTATTCTCTAGCTTGAGGACTCCACTGTTTTGAAGGGTTTGGATTTAGGTATTAGTGACAGACAAGTTGCATAAGTTCTTATAAATAAATGACTCAAGACTGAGAAAAGGTCAATGGATTAGAAATTCTAATAATCACCTTCTTAAATTAAATACATGTACATATAATCCACATTTTTTATATTTCAGGGAGGCAGACAGTGAAATGGCCGAATCAAAACGGGCCGATACACCTTATTGTCACAAATTGAAGAAGATAAAGGAATTAGTAAACAGAGAGATGCAACCTTCAGATACAGAAGTACAGGATGCTTTTGGTATGACTGTAAATAATTTTGATGTACCAGTAACTTATTCAGTGTTGCATTTTGTTATTTCATCATTAAGTGTACTTGACTACAGTAATGTAGGTGAATGTAGGACATTAACCCCTTAGGAGTGAGCTCAAATTTGCTTAGGCGGACAAAAGCCCCTTAATGATATTGCACATGTGGACAATAGCCCCTTCATTATTTGGCGCATGCGGACAAAAGCCCCTTCAACATAGGACATAGCCCCTTCATGGTTTTGTTAAGTAGGACATTATTGAGCTTAGGGGCTAATGTCCGTCTATCACTGTAGGCAGATTGGCCATGAGCTAAAACATAACTGCCTTGATATTGAACTGGCTTTATAACTATGTGGGAAGCCATGATTCAGTGGAAACCTTGTATAGAAACAAAGCTAGCATAGAACACATTTTGGTATTTTGTTTTTGTATTCCAGGATTTGAAATATCAGCACTGGAGGCTGTCCCAGCTGCCATCTATTGCTTTCTTCGTTCCACAAAACAGATTGATGGTTTACAGGTATACTTTTTCGGTTACTTTATTTATGCTCCTTATTTAGCATTTGAGCAAAGTATTCAGTTTATTTTATATTGAAAGTAGGGATCAATAAAAAACCAAAGGAGAATCAGAAGGGTTTACAGTGGCATTGAGGTGACACATGTGAAATTATTTTTATCTCTTTCCCACGGCTTACTTACTCGTTCCCACAACATACTATCTCATTCCCACGACTAAGTTATCTTGTGGCTACAACTTACTAACTCGTGGGAGAGAAAAAAAGAAGTTGCCTATATGCCACAAGAGATGTTTTTTTGGGAAAATTGACATTTTTTATAAGGGAAAACAGCCTATACATGTATTTGGCAGCAAAATTAACAAAAAAATCCTTGTAAAGAAATTTATTTTTTCAGTTACTTAGTACATGGTCTGATAACCAATTATACATTTCAGGACTACACTTAGTACATGGTCTGATAACCAATTATACATTTCAGGACTACACTTACTACATGGTCTGATAACCAATTATACATTTCAGGACTACACTTAGTACATGGTCTGATAACCAATTATACATTTCAGGACTACAATCAATTTGAGAGAACAATAATTTACGCAATATCATTGGGTGGAGATACAGATACCATTGCTTCGATGGCAGGGTCCATAGCGGGGGGATACTATGGCCTTGACCTTATTCCAGCGTCATGGCAACATTGTAGTGAAGGAGTTAACGATGCTTTGAAAGACGCCGAGTTAATGTTGAATATGAAATGAAAACAACAATATCAAAATGGAGATCTGGTTAGCAATTATTGTGTATTTTCATGTGTGGTGTGACGTTTAATGGAGTTGTGTATTAATCTGGCTTTGTTAAAGTTTTATAATTTTATATTTTTCTATGATAATAGAATATATGATATAGTTAAATTTTTGTAAGGATTTATTTTTCAACATGTTGCAAAAAACATTATTTTATATGTCCTGCTTTTCTGCTTGGTTAGCAAGATCAATGGAATGTTCACCTCCAGTTTTTTACTTGCTAGAAAGAAAGATAACTTCAACAAAAAATTCAATGAGATAATTTTATTGTAGAAAAATATTGGAAATAGAAAATGACAAGGGGAATACAAAACAATGTAGAAAATGTATATATAGAGATCGATATGAAAATGTGAAGAAATTTGTGAACAAATCTGTATTACTGGATTCAGTGCATCAAGCTATTGCTATGTTAGAATATATATGAGAAATGGTTCAACAGAAACAGAAGGCAAACAGTTATACATTGAAGTTATACAACGTTTAAGTGCAAAACATTGGATGACACAGATTTCAATTTTGCAATTTTGTACAAGATTTTAAAAACAGTTTCTTTTGAATCTGCTCCAAGACAATCTGTTGGAAACTGACAAATGTTCACAATAGCACTGATGGTAAATAGAATCTGATAAGAAAATGACTCTTTTTTTAAATTTATTAATATTAATTTATTATTTTGAATAAATATGTGCTAATATTTAATGTACTTATAGTAATATTAATGTCCACTATTAACTAAGGGGAGAGATGAAAGGTATATAAATTTATTTCTAGGTTATATAAAAGTGAACATATAAAGTTATAGTACAGGTGCACAAAGTTTTAAAAATGTAGCATAAAAATATAAAAACAATCACAAGAATTTGGTAAATAGTGTAAAATTTATCACAGACTTCTAAGGAAATAATAAAGTAACAAATCATTTCATCATAGTAATAATTATCACAACATAAAATCATCATTAATTTTGTAATCATAAATATCTGATTTCGATATTTCCATAAACCAACAATAAGACAGCACAAAGAATGAAGAACAACAAAATTCATGGTGATCATCATGAAATTTCCAAAATTAAACCACCTCGTAAAACTCTTGCTTCTTTATTCTACTCTGTCCAACTAGCAAAACACTATGAACAGTTTGTATACAATACAAAGTTCCCTCATCAACAATATTTACCTCCCTTGTTCTTAACTGTCGGCCATTTTGATAGGCAAAACTGATAAGCTTGTACGAAATTTGCCTATCAAAATGGCCGACAATTCAGAACAAGGGAGGTAAATATTGTAGACGTGAGAACTATGTTATACATACACTGCCAGAAATGTCATCTACGTTGTACTATAGTTCTAAAATATTACTATACTATAGAATAAATCAAGAATGAATGTAACAAATCCCAAGCGAAATATAAACATGATAAATCACAATTCCCTTATCAACATACCGTACACCTTTGACACAGTAAGAATTTTCATGTTTTTCACATATCCATTGTAAAATTATTTGTTTGCAGCAAATATATTATAGGTTTACAGAACACATGGTAAGAACAACATATTCTTATTCTTGATCACTCATATAAACTCGGGCACATTTAAGCACTGCTATGGGATTTACAACCTCTTCTGTAAGTGACGTCAATTCAAGAAAACGTAACATGTGATGTCACTATTTGCAAGCAAGAAACATTATTTACTTCATATGGTCACATAGGGCAAATATTGCTTATTGTCAGTACATGGCGACGTCGCATGTGACGTTTTCTGGAACTGACGTTTCTTAAAGAAGAGGTTGGAAATCTTACAGCGGCGCTCTCATATATTCATTAGGCTGAATTACAAACTTACTATAAAAACAACATCCGAATTTGTTGATGAACATTGCATTATGTTTTATCAACAATAACCAATCTATTACTATAGTATTATATTATTTTGTTATATAAAATGCAGCCAAAAAGTCACAATGGTAAATAAATGAATGTTTATCTACCCAGCACCTGGTGTTAATTGTTCTAATATCAATGAGGTTTGTGAGTAATAATATAAATACAAAATTAATTAATAAACATAAAATAACGATTGTTTCCGAAATCAAAAGTCATCATCATCATCATCAGCATGAGGTGAAGCAATTTTCTTTAAGAACTTTTTCTTCTTCTTTTTCTTATGACCGGTACTAGAAGCTTGCAAGGGAGGTAATTTTGACGGTCGGAAATCGTCTGACACATATTGAGCTTGTACATATTCCCCGTCGTTCTCATTGATCGTGGAATAAGCATGACCATTCTGACGTTTACCTGGGGAATAATCGGGTTCTAGTGGGTGAGGTTTATCTTCATACGCTTGACGTTGGCTTGATCCAAATTGTGGAGTAGTATCAAAAGATTGTCTCTTAGAAGTCTTAAAAGGTGATGAATCTTCAAACTGACGACTACTTGGACGGAAACGTGAGTCTGGTTCAAACTGATCGTTATCATAGTAATTTTGTTGTTCATTGTGGGTGGGGTATGAATCTTGTTTCTTCTTACTGGAGCGTCTTAATGAGCTGAAATAAATTGATAATATACAGTAAGAAAGCCTACATTTAACAGTCCGAAAATGACTCCAACTCTGTCTTACAATATTGTGGAATCCTTCACTGATTTAAAGCAAATGTTTATCATTGACATTTAAAATATGGAATCAGGAGGCCTTAGCAGTGTTGGATAAAAATAACTCGCAAGATAAAACCTAACAACTAGTATCTCATCATAATACAGCTGTACCGCAGGACATTGAAGAGTTCTTTCCCTTTATCACATCTAGAGTTCCCTCCCTTTGCCCCTTTCTATAGACTATATAAAGGGAAAGAACTCGCATACAAGATATGACCAAACAATAAGAAGAACATTGATATAGAAAATACATTGTCACTATCATCCTAATGTACAGTAAATATTTCTATTGCACTATATTACATCAAACAAGAGACAACACAATGCAGTACTTGCTCTTCTTACAAGAAGATTTAGTGAAACAAATTGGTAGTACTGTTAATTTTCGTGCTTAAAGGAGATCAAAACACATCAATCAGAAATGGAGATATTTGGTGTGTATGAACGTATATACTAAATGCATTGATGGTGAATATGTGGGTCACATGATCAACATTGAGACAACAGAGTGTAAACAACCAGCATGCACCATAACATGCCTTGTGATAAAATGTTTAATTTGACATAAGAATACAACAATCAACTTGGTACACACTGGCATGTGAACTGTCAGATTTGGTATACATGTTTGTATTATAGTTATATATCATGATAATACTATCCGAGTTCAAAATGAAAGTAAAATTCCCAACATGAAGGCAATAATACCTTAATACCATTCACCTTGATTTCCTGAACAAATCAGAAACTTTACTTTTTATCATAATCAAATGTCATACGACCTTTACAGCATTCTTCTATCTACCAAAGAACAACAAATACATTGGCGTGACTGATTCAAGGGTTATAATCTGATATTCAAGGAGTAATCCTTCTTAATACCAAATGTGTCTAAGAGTTTTAGAACATATACTGTCTATGCCAATTCATGATGATGAAAGATTAAACATTGAGGCATCTAAAGTGTTAACAAGAAGGCAGTTTTTAATTAATTCATGGGCAATATCTCATTATATATTATTATATAACTCCAATATTTTAGGACACATACATTCTAAGTGAATTTCAAAACAATTAGTCATGTAATGTGGGTTTCAATGTGTTAACACTGAAATTGTTTGACAAACAACAGTAAGGACTAGATAGACCAAAGCTGACAACTATAGCTCACACCACTGAGCACTTATAACTCAAGTGAGCTTAAAAAAGTCAAGACATTATGTAGTTATATCCCAAGTTAATGTCCAATCAATGAAATGAACTAAAGACAATATTTACTGGAACCAGACTCCCTATTTCCAACAACAGGAAATTACCCACACATTATTGAGATGTAACACCATATATGTAACAACCAACAACTATTTGAATGGTCCATCACAATTTTGCCACAATGTTGATGCAATAGAAAGAAACATGAACCATTAGTAACAAGATACAAGAAATATCAAACATTTAGTAATTTACGAAGAAAAAATTAGAAAAGAGAAGAATTTTTTACGGAGACCCACATCACAAGCGGACAGTAATACAAGACCCACATCACAAGGACAGTGTATTTGGATAAAATGCAGAGGTATTGTACTCATGGATAAGAATTAATGATATCACTGGATCTTACCTGGAGCATGAAAACTAAAGTGAAAATATTCTCAGTTTTATTGCCATCACAAAAACCTCCGATTATCCTAAACTGATCACACGACTAAGTTTATAAAGGAAGACTAGACAAAATACCAAAAGTATTCCAGTATACCAATCACTATAATACAGTTTTAAATAAATTACAGATAATACACAATTTGTTAAACACTATACAAGATGTAGGAAATAAATGAGATCATTTAGTGTTTAAGTACAGACCCACACATCAACACGCATGTTTGATAAACATTAGCCATACAATACAGCAACGTATCCACTCAACAAAGCACAACAGTTATAGCTTAGTGTTACTTCTGACTATTTGTGTTATATAACAGTAGTATAGTACAAACACTATAATCAGACAACACAGACAACAATATATGTACCACAACACCTTCCTATCTCTACAGTGTACAACAATATATGTACCACAACACCTTCCTATCCCTACATTGTACAACAATATATGTACCACAACACCTTCCTATCTCTACATTGTACAACAATATATGTACCACAACACCTTCCTATCTCTACATTGTACAACAATATATGTACCACAACACCTTCCTATCTCTACATTGTACAACAATATATGTACCACAACACCTTCCTATCTCTACATTGTACAACAATATATGTACCACAACACCTTCCTATCTCTACATTGTACAACAATATATGTACCACAACACCTTCCTATCTCTACATTGTACAACAATATATGTACCACAACACCTTCCTATCTCTACATTGTACAACAATACATGTACCACACCTTCCTATCTCTACATTGTACAACAATACATGTACCACACCTTCCTATCTCTACATTGTACAACAATACATGTACCACAACACCTTCCTATCTCTACATTGTACAACAATACATGTACCACACCTTCCTATCTCTACATTGTACAACAATACATGTACCACACCTTCCTATCTCTACATTGTACAACAATACATGTACCACAACACCTTCCTATCTCTACATTGTACAACAATACATGTACCACAACACCTTCCTATCTCTACATTGTACAACAATACATGTACCACACCTTCCTATCTCTACATTGTACAACAATACATGTACCACACCTTCCTATCTCTACATTGTACAACAAAATTTATTTACATTCTATAAATAAACATTATCTGATTGGTCCAGGAGTAATTTTCTAGTATCCATTATATGTTACATGCACCAATAGTTACTGGTTTAGTAATAGCAACAGGGGAATCCAAATATATGGCAGTTGGTTTCTTACAATCCCTACAGAAATTGAAGCGCATTTCGGATAACCATAATTAGTGCATTCAAGCAGTTCAGTAACAGAGATCATTTCATATCGGCAACAAACAACAGGTACTAACTATGAGTAAACCTCGGTTCATGCTCGGCTCATTGGTTAAATATCGTGTTAAATTTTTCATGAAGAAATTACAACATTTTTATAATAAAACGGTTATGAACCTCTTAGCCATTGTACACGACGTCGTTACGCACCAAAACCTCTGTTATTGCATCGGCCATTAATGATTTTTGGTGCATATTACATCATGTACAACGGCTGAAAGTCCATAATTGTATACGGTAACATACCATTACACCTTTCTTCCTGTTTCTACACTGTGCGAAACACATTTTATCATTTATGTTCACAAATATCACTAATGAAATTTTCAGCAAAGAAACAAAAATGCACTTACCTCCTTTGACTGGACACAGAACTAGCCATACTGAGATTAGAGGAGCGTCTCATGAAAGGTGGAGGATGGGCCCGGGCACTGCGTACTCTGTTAGCTAGTTGGGTACTATATACACACAAAAACAAAACAAAAACAAGCGTTATTTCAAGCACTGAAACACAGACACTCAACACAGTACAAGCAATACAGTATAAGTTACTACATAGTGAGAAATACTGATGTAAGTTTTGTTACAGATAGATCATGCTTGTACAGACCACAATCATTGTGTCAACATTGGTAATGTCAACATTCTGGTTTAGTCGACATAGTTGTAAAGTCCCAATTTCCATCGCTATATATTGTATAAGGAAAATGATTTATATGTCGACAATTTCGGCTATGTTGACGTGATTTCTCTGGCCCAAAGAGTGTTTTGCACACCTTAATGTACTTCTTTATGTCGACATCCGCGCAAAGTGAAATTGAAAAGGTGTCAATTGACCGTGAAGAGATTAACAATTTGTATATAGTATGGTTGCATATTTCTGCCAACAGATAACTACTTAATTAACTAGAAAAGTATGTGGTTAACTAGATAAGCATCGTGATAAATTTTCATACCAGATAAATATCTTAACACGAAAAGTTGTCTGATAGTGCCCACAACGTATATATTATTACTGTTCTAGTTTTACTGTTTCTATGCACATGTTTATATATAATTTACTGTAATACTTTTGCTGTTTTTGTTTTGTTTCTCTTCGACTTGTTGCCATTTTGATGCGTGTATAGTTTTTTGTCTACAACATTTGTGCAATGTATTGGATTTGTTCACATCATAGATCATGTACAATGTACCTCTCAAGATACAGATAATTGAGATAACATAACAAATGATATACATACACTTCTTCCTTTGATGGTGGAGGATTGGAATTCTGAGTACTTGGATCAAATAGTTTATCAAATATTTCCTTGAACTCGGCGTCTGTTTTACTAGGATACAACATTCTCAATACAGATTCCAGCTCCTCTTTAGGAATTGTTCCAACACGAACAAGACCAGCGATAAATTCCATCTCCTGAATAATGGAAACTTTACATATTATATCAGTCTAACCAAATATCAAATACTTGCAATATAAGTCAAATTGCTCATCAATATTGCATACACAACTACCCCTTCATGACTTCCCACACAATTACCCCTTCACAACTACACACACAATTACCCCTGTAAGAAGATATTTAGAAGTAAACAAACCTGATCTTGGATAGCTTTCCTCTTACATATTTCATATTCATATCTAACTTGTTCCAGGGTCTGACTTATCTCTCGTTCTAACTGGTTCCTATAAATAGATACATGATAAGTGTTATACAGAGAATAATACTGCACAAAGAACATGCAAATATAATTGTAAACAATGCTACCCCACCCACCTACAATAACAGTGTATGAAGTTGAAGGTTATATTTAAATGCATGTACGTCAACAGATTAACAGTAAGAACTGAATACTATTACTTACATATTATCAAACCCAAGAGGTAACATTATCTCCTCTTTTATGAAAATTTGTGTCCTCACAAAAAGAAATAATTTTGAAATACATGGATTTGAAATACTAATAGGACAAATACTAGATGAGTCCACAGGACATGGATTTCCCCGCTCTATGGGCTTTTCAAGCGTAATTGTTTGGAAATCAATTTTTTTTAAGACGAAAAAGGGCCGTAACCCCTACAAATATTGGTGGATTGTAACCGAAATATTGTTTTTGCTATACTATTAAATCGAGGGCTCCACGCAAGACTATCCTTACTCCTATGTATTTATATAGTAGTTAGTATAGTCTTGCACTGAACCCTCTATTTGCAAGCAATCTGATTAAGGTATTGTGATTTTGGAGATTTCATATAATTTGGTAATTTCTTATTTCATTTATGTTATCATATTTAGGTTTTCAACCCATTTGCATAATTATACACTGCCCACCTGTTACTTTAAATTACAGAAAATAAATTGATATCTTGCAATCACTACAGCAATACACTGACAAACAGAATGTCATTGAATGGTTTTGATGGCCAAAGTTTATATCAATTTTTCATCAAATATACAATAGTCTAGTTTGCATTACAATTTAACTAAACAGAAAAATTATAATCAAATGTCAATTACTTCATTTTCTCCATGGCAACCATATGGTTGTGAATAAGTAACATTTTCTTAATTTTTGCAGCTGTTTTATTTGGAGCCATCAAGCTCTTGAGTTCCTCGTCTTGGTGAAGTACCATTGATTTTTCTCTATGTTCAAGTCGTCGCTGTAGCTTCTCCTTCAACATCTGAAATACACACACAAAATTATACCAACATTTCACCAATACACACACAGAAATTATATCAACATTTCACCAATACACACAGAGAAATTATATCAACATTTCACCAATACACACACAGAAATTATATCAACATTTCACCAATACACACACAGAAATTATATCAACATTTCACCAATACACACACAGAAATTATATCAACATTTCACCAATACACACACAGAAATTATATCAACATTTCACCAATACACACACAGAAATTATATCAACATTTCACCAATACACACACAGAAATTATATCAACATTTCACCAATACACACACAGAAAGTATACCAACATATCACCAATACACATATAGAAATTATAGCAACATATCATCAATACGCACACAGAAATACATAGGAGTTAGGATAGTCTTGCACTGACCCCTCGATACAACCAGACAGGGATGTAAAATGAGATTTTGTTCAGGCAGGAAGAAGCAAGCAAGGTACAGCAAATAAGTAAAACCAAACTATCACATTTTAAATTGTTGTGATATAAAACACTTGTAGATAACCAGACAAATTATCGAGTCACAAGGTACACTTGTATAAAACTGAGTCAGCAGTGTTGCATATACAATTATAACATGGACAGTATATGTACTAACTATATAGGTTAAGTCAATGTGAGTATTAGTATTCAATAAGTGTAATCATACCTTTTCCTGTTGTAGTCTTTGAATGTCAAGTCTTTGGTTCAATGACTCTTGTTCCTAAATACAAGAAAACAATTATATGTACACAATGTTTACAGGGATGTCATGATGCATTAATTCTACTGTAATTGTGATTCCAGAAATTAGTACGAAACTCATGTTAATAATAGATGTAGAAAATATCATTTTTGTAGCAGTGATAGTCAATTCTTGCCCATACAATGTGGTGGCGTCGTGACTGGGGCGGCAGTATCTTGCCCATACAATGTGGTGGCGTCGTGACTGGGGCGGCAGTATGGTTTCAGAATTGTTTGTGGCTTCACTATGACGAGGAATAACTTATTGCTTGTTCACAGAGGGCGCTATTGAGGCCATGGACTTTTACAGTGTTGCAATGACTTTATAAGAGCAAAGGAATCGCGTTCTTGTGTGTTGAACTGTTGTAAAAACAATGTTGTAAGACAGTATATAGAGACTCATATAGTCGTACATAATTTGGTCATCAAATAACACCGTGTTCAATTCAGATGTATTTTGCTATTGCAGATTACTACAAAAATGCAGTATATCTATGAACTGCATCCCTGTATCTTCTCTGTTAAACATTGCATTTAAGTTGATTGACATTTCTTTACATTACTTTTTTCCTAATTTTACAAAACTCATGATGTCATAATTCAAGAATTTCATTTAACAGAATAAAGATCTCAAAGTCCAAGAGGCCTAGAAATAGCTCCATTCTCATCACTATTTTAAAAAAATCACAGTTGGGAGGAGACACCTCTCCGCTACCCACCCCATTGCCACCCCAATGTTCAGGACCATGCGATGCGCCTGCAATATGTATATATATTACGTGGATAAAAGCTTGCTCTTCTCTAAAGTGTATGTTGTCACCATCTAACTTGTCAAGACAAAGAATATCTTATATTCATATGCAAATAAACTATAGAAAACTTTGAACCTATTTTTCCAAACACGTGTATGAATTATAAGTTACCCTTTAGACAACATTGATCAATCTCTGTCGTACTTCCTCACAGATATATACCTGTTAAACAAATGAATGTGAACTTTAAATCAACAATGTGTGACCCACCTTTTGGTGACGTTGTATGACAGCTTGTGTCTCCGGATCAGATAACACACCTCTAGCATTTAGATCATCTATCAGATTGGTCTTCAAGTTATGTATAGCTTTCTGTTGTTCTTCTATCTTTGATAACTGTAATCAACATACAGCAATGTTATCATATATACTGGTATCTACAAGTTCTATTATATATCAAATATATCCATACAAACAAATTATAACAATAAATTCATAATATAGATTGTTAAATTGTACATGACAAAACAGTGATAAATATTAACACTGCAACTATTTGTGTGCATACCTCTTTAGCCTTTGATAACTGTAACTCAGCAACCATTGCTCCAAGCCTTTCTTCTTGTTCTTTCAAAGCCAAAGATCTTTCTTTCAACATTTCAACACGAATCTTGAATTATACAATAATGTAACATGTGATGAAATAAACACACAGCTTTAAGACAATACTAACAACTTCATATACACAGGTAGTACAGTAAACCCTCACTAGAAGACCACCTCAAGAATAAGACTATCTAGAGGGTCAAGTCTATTTTCACTGATTTGCTCTTAATTCAGCTTTAATATTAACACCACTTCAACATTAACACCAATCTTCAAGGTTTCCAGGGATGGTCTTATTATTGAGATTTTACTGTACATACACAGAAATGTTATGTAGACAATTGTGAAACAACTTTCTGGGAAGAGCAAGTTCACCAGACAGGACCTACCATACATCTACCTAAATATGAAATAACACATAAATTTGTAGGCAAGTACGATAAAACCACAAAAGAACAAATGAATGAATGTCATACAATAAGGGACAGCACAAACACTAAGGATGAAGAAAAACTTGACGAAACAAAATGCCCTCACAGCCTTGGATCTGTCAGTATAAATGGTGGGGGTCAGTATAAATGGTGAGGGTCAGTATAAATTGTTGGGGCTAAAACTAGCCAACAAGTAACCAAACACATGTAACAGAAGATTTGAGCATCAGACGTAAACTTAGATATATTGACAAGTGTGAATAGAAACCATATTTACAGTAACTATACATACAGATTCTAGTTCAGTATCCCAATCCATCTTGCGACCTTGTAACACCGCCATCTTTTCTTCTACATGATCTTTCATCAAATATAACTTTTTCCTCTGTGCATCTTCATCTCCAGAATCCTCACCGTTGTTTTCTCTCTGACGTTTTTGTGTCTATCAATATATACATGCACAGCTCTATACAGACTATTCTACCATAGGTTATAAAATGTTGTTTCGAGACCATTCAAGTCTCCTGATTAGAGGTACAAAAACAGACCAATGCATACATTGCCTTAGGACACAGCCAGTAACCCGATTGTTTGGTGCAATAAAACCATGAAATACTGTAAACAGAAATGAGTAGACAAGATATGAGCGTCGCTGTACGATTTCCAACACTTCTTTAAGTGACCTCATTTCCAGAAAACGTCACATGTGACGTCACCATGTACTGACAGTTAGTAATATTTGCCCCATACGACAATATTAAAACAAAGTGACCATATGGAGTAAATATTGTTTCCTGTTTGCAAATAGTGACATCACATGTTGCGTTTGAAATGATGACACTCACAGAAGAGGTTGTTAATCCCATAGCAGGCTCATATAATACTGAGTCGACTTACAACTGGTTTCAATATTCAATCATATATTGGAATACTACAATTGTGAACAATCACTTGGTTTTCTGCTCTCTCTGCACTACAGGCTTAAGTGCAAGTATGCCAACATATAATCAAATCAGTTATACTTAAATAATCCTTCAGTATTTACCTTAAATCTAAACTGTATAAATCTATTGACCTTGGCAAAATTACAAAGCTGTGTTAATATAGAATGTAATAAAAACAAACAAAAAACCTCTTTTTCTTTGTGCTGTTTAAGTTGAAGTTTTTCCATTTGTTGAGCACGTCGCTGTGCAACCTTCTCTTCTATCATTCTTTTCTGTCTTAATTTGTTCAATGTCAAACTAATGTGGAAATAAAATATTGACATAATTACTTACTTACATCAAGCAATTTCAAACACATAAAAAGTCTTATTAAATCGATAATAGAAAAAGTGATATTACAATTCACTTACTGCAAAGTTTCATAAGCAATTCATTTCATTTCATTTTTGTTTTTTTTGTCATTTCATTCTTACCAACACATCACACTAATGTTCTTGCTGTCCTGTGTGGTTCATACAAAACTTCCCGAAAAAAATTCAAGTACTTTTCAAGGACTTTTAAAGTACTTTTCAAGGACTAAAAATTTAGATTTTTTGGTAGAAAGAAGAAGGGATCCAGTGTATTTATATTATACTTGACACAACAGATTGCCATTTAATATTTATAGCCAACTATCCAATATTGTACAAGGATACTAGTGGACACTTCAAGTATCTGACATCTGACAGTAACATGACAATGAATATAACTAGGGATGTCAATGAATGGCAAGTTTGGTTGTATACCATATTTTACCTGTTTTCAAGTTTGACCATCTGTTTCTCGTGTTCCTTTAAGATCCGTTCTCGTTCATCATCAGACATAGACACTTGACTGTTCACCAATTTACTACAATCAAAAGAACTCATACATCAGTCAAGGATATCAATTAAGTCCGTTTAACAATGAACATGCATTTATTCAATGTACATGTACCATTAGTGCAGAATTTACATATGAGTGCTTCTGTACATTTTCCAACATCTTCTTTAAGTGACGTCATTTCTAGATAACGTCCCATGTGATGTCACCATGTACTGACAGTAAGCAATATTTACCGCATATGGCAGTATGAAAACGGAGTGACCATATGGAGTAAATATTGTTTCCTGGTTGCAAATAGTGTCATCACATGTTGCGTTATCTTGAAATGACGTCACTTACAGAAGAGTTTGTAAATCCCATAGCAGCCTCATATGTATGTGGTTTTAAGATGTCAAGTCATCTTTGCTAAACATTTCAAACTGAAACTATACAATCTAAAAAAAACTCTTTCATGTCAACAGAAACTTCAGCAATTGAAGTGATAGATACTTACATAGGGTTAAAATAACATGTTACAAGCTTGAGCTGTAAAAACATGATTTTGAAAACTTACTTGACAACATTGTCCTCATATTGTCTCAGCTGTTCTTGTTCCATTTTCTCAGTCTCTCTTCTTTGATTCCAATGTTCACGATTTTCTTCAAGACGTTCTTGTAGTTTATGCATCTGTTTATCTCTGCTACGTTGTTGAGTATTCCTTAATGCTTCAGTTTCATTCTGGTGTTCACGGAGAAGTTTCTTCATCAAAGCTTCAGCGTCCTCTGTTGTATATATACAAAGCGTTATACACATAATATCTGACAACAATGGCAAGATTAATGATACCATTGTCATTATGAAACATTGCACAAGCTCAGTATATAAATTTATCTTATCAATTTATAAGTTAACACACTACAATGTACAAAGTAAAGATTCAGGACTGACCAGACAGACAATACACAGCAATGTAATAATTTGCCAGGATTTCCCCCTGAATTTTTCAGATGGGGGTCCTGGCACTCCCACATTAGCAAATTTGTGAATCCCTGATAAATTTTAGGGGTCTTGAGAGTTAAATTTTGGCTGTGACCTTCTTTCATCAGCCATTGTAGTCATGTATTACCAAGATGCTTGCATGAAAAAAAGCACTGAGGCAATATTGGATGGAAGAAAATACCACAAAGGGGTTTAAATAATGAAAATGCATATTTGCCGCAATGGGCTAATAGGATGCTTGCGTGTCCCTTGGACGCAGGCCTATTTATAAATGGGAGTCCTCCCTCCATCTGAAAAATACATCCGAGACACGGAAACCGTGCTCCTGGGAAATCCCTGATTTCCTGAACATATTACCTTTATTCATGAAGCAGACAAAATAGAAAATATCAACCATGATTTGTACCCATTTATGAAATTATCTATAAAAATGCGCAGTAAAACTTACCATCCCCGCCTGTCTTATGTTTGAGATTTTCAGAAACACTGCGAAGTTCTGATTCAGTTTGTACAGCAATCTCAGAACGAAGTTTTACAAGTTCTTCCGTATGTTGAGAATCAATCTCATTCTCGAGAGAACTTTTCTCCACGCGTTGTTGGGAAAGTAGCTTTAATCTACCATCAGCATACGTCACTGGATCTGAAAGTTGCATCATAATAATTGTTGTAAGATGCTATAGTCTCTTTTTGAAATAGTTATACATATTATTTTATTTAACAAAATAATAAACATCTATAACATTAGATACAGACGGAAATACTTAGATAAGGAATTATCCAAAATATTAACAGGCAAAATGTAGATAAAGTCATCAGTATAGTTTAATAAACTATGCACTATATGTAGACTATAATAGTAATATGAAATCATGTTTTGAGCAACACGAATAATCGGTCAATGGCGCTGCTGGGATTCAAACCCGGGTTTCTGGATTGCTGATCCGTTATGCTAACCACTACACTACAGCGACCTAACGTCATATTCGTGTAAATCTAACTTATAAAGTGAATTAAGTTTAACTACACTTTGGACGATATACGGGGTGAATTTTTACATCCGCCAAACAGCACTTAACACCAGCTGTAGTAAAGTTGATATAAAGTCATGTTTTTAAGGAACACGAAAAATTGGTCAATGTCGCAACCAGGAATCGAACCCGGGACTATACCTATTGGTCCATCAGTCTGCATCTCAACACATCGTCTCTCATACTCCTTGAGTTCAGCTTCTTGTTCTTTACTTAAATCACTGAGTCGTTTCTTCTTTAAGTTACCGAGTCGTTTATGAAGTTCACTCTCCTGGTTAGCTCGATCTTTCTCCATTTTCTCTTTTATTGATACCATGTCCAGTTTAGCTTGATCAATTAATTGATTAGCATCTGCAGCTGATATAGCCTTCGTTCTATGACAAAAATAAACGCATCAAAATCACTTCTCATTCCTTTAGTATTATTAAGTTATTCAGTTTTGGCTTTAATATTAAAGCACTTAGCTACCCCACATACAGGGTGTTAAAAAGTTTGTTCACAAAGATTGAATTTTAGTAGTTTTAATTGCTCGTTCCATCTATGTCGCTATATACATGTAGTTTACTTCTGCATGAGAGTTCAATATATAACAGATATTCATGAAGACAGCAGCAGTTTTCATTATGCGAAATAAAGCCAGTGAACACAGCATTGTTTTCGTTTCATCAAAATTCAAACTTTGTGAACACACTTGTTTAACACCCTGTACGTCTTATGTTAAGATACATGAGAGATAAAACGTAATGATGTCACACCAAATCATATAACTTCAATTTACAATGCCAATTTAGCAAATACATTTCCATTGAAAAATAAATAAGAATGAACATTCTGCATTGTGATACAGATATTAATGTTAGTGAGTATACCGTTGGACAAGAATACTTGATGAAAGTATTTGTATAAGCCTTTTCTTTGAAAGTTTTGTATGATTTTGTAAGTACTTACTTTTTCATTTTCTCAATAGTGGTGATTTGTTGCCCGGCAACAGTATTCAGTAGGTCATCATTGTTTTCTTCTAGAGTTTCCTGTTAACATCATAAAGTCATTTACATCAAGAAATAAACGATTCTATGTACATGTATTATTAAAGTAATATTATGCCCATGTTTTGTTCATTTGTTTACCTAAACAAACAATTAATAAATTTCACATGGTTTAAACATTTATAAACATGTACACCATAATATTATATTGAAACAAAAACTTCCATTTTTTACAAGCATGCTATTTTAGTAAAAATCATAGGATATTTTGAATATCAAAGGATTGTAGAACATGTATGCATAACAGTGTAACAAATATAGCAATTAGGAAAGTATTTGAGTGAACTTACAGCAGATTGAGCTAAAGCCTTCCTCCTTGCCAGTTTCTCCTCCAGATTCATCCTCTGTTTTGAAATTTCTTCATCATACATACTTTCCAATGCTTTCTGATTCTTCTGATGTTCAGCCAGCAGCCATTTAACTTGTGAATCTGAGAGTTTTCCCTGATCTTTGACATCATTCAATGCCTGTATCTGTAGCTCTTTCAGACCCATACGACTTCTGATGGCAAATTCCTACATAAACAGACAAATACACTAATAGATTGCATTTTTTCATCTTCATGTGCTGTTTAATTAAGAACAAAATAGGTTACCTACAAGGTTATAGACTTAATTAAGATTTCATAAAAGTATAAACACATCTTTTGTTAAATCTACATCACAGTGACAACAAAAAAATATGTGTCCATTTTAATAATCAATTAAAATAAATAAACAAACAACATGCCATGTACTCATCTAATCACTCACATACTGATATTCAATATATACACCAAGGTAACAAGGAATTAACATATCAAACTGATCAAGACGAGAACAATCTATAGATACTTCAGATCTACTCGTATCAATGTGACGTAGTTTAGTTGTCACGTGACTGCCAAGAACAATTTCAGTGAACAGGCCCCAATCTCCCGAAGCATCTCAATCTGAGCTAAATCTCAGCCCAAATATTGTCTCAAATCGTTAAGATCTTCCTCATCTGAGACCAGACTCAAAATCGGTATTACAAAACGAAAAAGATTAGATGAAAAAAATTCAAGAGATTCAAATACGATTTGTCTCAACCTCAGTCTCTATTTTGAGCAAAATCTCATATTGAGCCGAGATTTCTATTTGAGATTTCTATTAGAATTTGGGGCCAGGTCAGCAAGACATACTTAAGTCATAATACTGTATACTACAAAGATATATATTGTCACTTGAATGTTACCTTTCTAAGCATTTCAGTTTCTTCATCTTGTTCAAGTTTCAGTTTGTATGTTTCAGCATTCTGTTCTGATACATGTTGCTCATTCATCAAGTTGATAAGATCATTTCTTTCCTGAAAGGTTTAATGTTATCATCGTATCATACACATCCTTCACTTCACTTCACACAACAGAGAACTAGGAACAGTAAAATGTCAACATCTTTCTTGCGTTCGGTAAAGGCTAACACTCGATCACGTTACGAAACTGTGCACACGTTTTGCTAATGAACGCACTGTTTGCCAAATAAGGTAGCACGTAAATTTGTGAGCAGAACACTACATTCAGTTATGGCTAACAGTCGCTTAAGTTTTTTTATGCATCCCTGGCTCACCGTATCACATTGACTGCACACAGGGAACCAAATTGCAAAATGAACGCAGGGCTGGTTCTCTGCCTTTACTGTCTTTGAGGCAGGGAACCAGAATAAAAACGAGGCGGTCAATACATTTATTCGCGATGCAAACTTTGAGCTGCTTGGGTTAGCTGTAACTGAACGCAAGGCTTATTCAGACTGAGCCATTTACAACATTCCAAGATGGGTCAAAGGTTATGAATATGAATTTGGGTGATCAGTCTGAAAAGTAAATCCTCTGATTGGCTGTTTTTTAGCATATTCTTAAATTTGACCAATGGCAAGATGACATTATAAGACCAACCTTCGTTGGACCATGAATATTATCAAAGCTCAATAGAAAACAAGAAATATCTTGACAAAAGATGATTTGCGCAATTTGATTTGTTTTGCAAGATAAAAAAAATGGCAAGACGTTGCGATTGCTGGTCACTCCAGATCCAAAATGGATTTCAGTAACTTCACCGAAATTCAGTGGATTTTTGTAAGGTAGCATATCCTTTATCCAAAGGTTAACCAATCCGCGTCAAGGTTACAAATGTTGTTTGGTTGAAGAGAAATTGCCTTGGTGGTAAACGTAAGATTTGATTGGTTTACACAACACTGATATGCAAATAGCAAAACCATGTTAGCATGACTGTGCAAAAAAAAGATAAGGTTGTTACAGGGAACAGCACATTGACAATGTTAAGCTTTAGGTTACCTTTGCTGGAAGATCCTGTGTATTACCCACCAAGTCTTTCTTCTCTGATCTTTGTTTCTTTAGCAAAGTGTTCATCATGGCCTATCAACAAACAAAGCAATAGTATATCTATTGATGCATAACCAATTCTGTAAGTCCTAGATAACAGCTAACAGACAATGACTTGAGATTTCACATACAACACCAAAACAAATATTGACAATTTGAGAATGTAGTAATAATTTCTGTACAATGTATCATTTATGCGTGACAGAATGAAAACTCAGGAGTATGCCTAAAGTATAAGATGTTACAGAATTCAACTGTTTTGGAAATTGAAAGTTACTAAAATAGCATCTTATATAGTTAAACAAGAACAAATGCCATAAAAACGATGTAAGGAAAGTCATGTTGCTTGTTGTAAACATTTCTATTTTTCACACATTATTACCTCATGACACATCTACTGCTTATATTCTTTAGTCTATAGACTAGATACACATTTCAATATTCTTACCCTATTCTTGGCACTGATTTTCTTGTACAATTTCTTCATTTCTCTTTTATAGTCTTCATCATGTTGTCTGTCCATATGTACGCGTCTGTTCTTCAAGTTACTTAAAGCTGTATTCAATGTTCCCTTATCAATGTCGTTGTTACTGTGCAAACCTTTATGTAGATAACAATCAGTTGATACATGTATTTCATATAACAATTCTAACACTATACCAATGTTCATAAAGATATCTACATTCATGACAAATTAATCATGTTTAAATACGAATATTTAACTGTCAAACAATCACAGAAGCAAGACAACAACAAATATGATGATGGATGCAACACTATATAACAGGTTACGGACCCATCGACCGGCCGACCAACATGTGCAAACCAATATGCCCTCTCTTCTTCATAGGGGGCATAAAAAACATTAAACATATAACAAAAACAGATATTTGTAAAACGTTATGCCCCCTGTTTGCTCGTGTGACCCCAAAATAATAGGGTTCCTCTGCTTCCCAAGATGAATGTGTGAACCAAGTTTGAGGATGATAGGTCAAGTGGTTCTTGAGTTATTGATCAAAAAGAAAAGGTTACGGACCCACCGACCGGCCGACCAACATGTGCAAACTAATATGCCTTCTCTTCTTCAAAAGGGGCATAAAAAAACATTAAACATAATATTACTTGTTATGATGAGTTGTGTGGTTGCCATGGATGCATCATTTCTCTCTTTCTCAAGATCTGTATCCACATTGACGGTATTCACAATATCCAAACTGTCAATTTCTCTGTGCATCTGCATCTTATCTTTCATTCCCAGAACACCAACGATAGAATCGCCTTCACCAATCACACTGTTGTAAGAAAGATAAATCAATATACAGTCAGACCTCGATCATTCAAATATACATCAGTTCCAAACTTTTATTTGAATAATACATGGTTTCAAATAGCCCATTTCAATTTGACGTGCCTAAGAAGATACATCGGAACCTGATATTTATTTTGGATAATACCGAGTATTCAGACAGAAGGTTGTCGTATACATGAGGTCAGACTGTATTATATACAGTACAAAAACCTTGTAATTTGACATCAAATCTAATATTCATAAATATAAATACTATAAAGTTATAAACTTAATACAATCATATACTAATACAATACCTATAGTCATTGATAGTATGTCCTCCCCTCTTTACTGCATCATTTTCATCCATCATTATTGTTTTTCCTCTTTCCATCAATAATTTCTCTTGCTGAAATATTTCATAACCAATACTGAGTGTTATATATACAATATACATGTAATTCCATTTGTCTGCCATTTTACTCTACACACAAATACAGACAATCTTACACTTACAATTGTCTTGCTGAAGTGAACTAGATGTGCCATTATTTCACTGTAACAAATATGCTAGAAAGTTCACCATGAGACTTGGGCAAAGATTCACAAATGGTAATCCAAGTTTAAGTTCACAAGGAAAAATTTTTAATAATTAAATTTCTAAAGAAACTATCATTTGCTTTCTAAATCCATGAAATAATTGTCTACAATTAAACAAACTGACACTACAGAAGTGATAACAAGAAATATCTTGAAAAAAGATGGTCGGCGCTATTTGAAGGTTAAGATTTGTTGAGCAACATATAACAATGCTGAGATGTTACGATTGCTGGTCACTCCAGATCCAAAATGGATTTCAGTAATCTCACCGAAATTCAGTGGATTTTGGTAAGGTAACGTACCCTTTTATTGAAAGGGTAACCAATCTGTGTCAAGGTTACAAACGTTGTTCGGTTGAAGAGAAATTACCTTGGTGGATAACGTAAGATTTGATTGGTGTGCACAACACTGATATGCAAATAGCAAAACCATGTTAGTACGACTGTGCCGAAAAATATGTCTTCACAAAGAAATTGCTCTGTCATAAAATGACTAAAACAGAAGCAACAAGCAACTTCCTACACAGATTAGACGTGGAGGAAAGACCACTCTGAATTAATTATCTGCGGTCAAATTGTCAAGGAGAACACAAACTTGTCTGGGGATTGAACCTACAGTCATCAGTTTGGTATTTGAGTGCTTTACTAACTGAGCAAACCAGACAGACTGACAAATACAATACATAGTTCCCACATCTACAATATTAACTTCCCTTGTTCTAAATTGTCAGCCATTTTGATAGGCAAAACTGATAAGCCCTTATAGGATTAATTTCCAAATATGTGATAATTGAGAAAATACAAAGAGAATTTGTATGTGACTTTTTCTTCAACTTACTGAGTTAAATGCTTACATGAGCATAATGAATAAGTTATTTTTTATATATCAGATTAGTTTATCATCGTTTACATTGTATAAACTTTAAGGAAATTTGCCTATCAAAATGGCTGACAATTTAGAACAAGGGAGGTAAATATTGCAGATGTGAGAACTATATATACATACAAACATTCTTACATTGACTTTTGTTGGAGACACACTCTTCTTTCTTCTGATCAAATAGTAGATGAAAAATCCAAGTACAACAAGAAGTATTCCCAATATCAAAGCCATAAAGAATGTCAGTGCTGTAAATCCATGTTTATATAAAGTCTGAAATAATAAAACACATGTATTATCAATGACTGAACATGCACATTATTGGGATTTGATTGAAAGTTTAATTGAAAGTCTTCCCAGTAATTGATCAATCATAGTCAATTGACCAAAACCACTGTTGACTACACAAACACCAACTATTAGAGTACACAATAAGTTCCAGAAGCCACACCATAACAACAACAACAACAACAGCATGTTTGGCACATGGGGTTATAATGAAATATTAGCATGTTTTGAATTACGTTGAAGAGAACATGCAAAATATGAAATGATAAAAAAGTATTTCTGGTAGTATCATGTTCTTTAAATACTGCACGGCATAAATTTTCAAAAAACAACTTACACTTTTTTCTTCGATAATTTCGGCATCAATACAAACATGTGCTTCCACGGGACCATACTCTTGGGATGTCTACAAAGAAAATAAATCCCATTCTCAAATTAGTCTTAGACATTTAATTTTGTATGGTTGACAGTAATTTATAAGGCTGAGGTTCAGATAATCCAGTGATCAATCTTATACACAGTCTGTATGGATTAGGTTAATATTTTTTTCGAAATACTGAAATGTTGACAGTATAGGGCAGTAACATTTTAAAAACAATGAAATATCAGAAAAGCAAGTGTAATGAAACAGCACTGAAGGTTACCGAATGGTATGTCTGAATTAGGACCACCAGACCAACTTAGTTGGTAGAGCAATAGACATTCATCAGGCAGATCCGGGTTGGGCACTTTTGGTGCTTGCATGACATCGGCTTCAGTCATATCCTCCATATCAGGAGAAGTTGTCAGCAGCTTGTGGGAGAGTGTAAACAGTGTAAAACATGATGAAAAAGTCAGAATTTGGCAAGGTTTGTCTCTTGTGAGAGTGACAGGATATATAATTTGTTTGAGTATATTAGAGGATACGTACTGGGTCTGTTGTCTCAGTGTAAAACACGGTTATTGTGAATAAATTATAACCCTCAGTCATTGGTCCTTTGTCGAGATCTGCTGTAAATGTATCACCACTGCTGGCTCCACCTGATAAAACATAAAACAACATATATTGCTATATTACAACAAGAAATCATACTTCATAGTCCGCAGAGAGGCCAGGCCTTTTTCTATAGTTTCCACAGGTCAGACTATCTGACCCATTTCCCAAAGCTAAATATGTTTTTTCTCAACCAGAAAAAAAATCCCAATTAGAAGCACCTACGAAAAATCGTCTACTGGAGTGACCTGTTATATCATGAAGATCTTTGAATAACTGTGGCCATTTTTGTCCCTTGTGTCTTAAATGTTTGTGGACATTTTGCGTGTCTTTCTGACATTTGATATAAAAAATGTAGATTAGAATGCTTGATTATATAAAAATATAGATAAGAAAAGTCGGCTCTTTTGGAGTTGAAGCGATTAAAGTTTTTCCCAGGTCGTGAGTTTGAGCCCCACGATTAGCGGGATTTTATCACAAATTTCACAACCCCTACATATGGCGCGAGCCGGTAGCCAGGACGCAATCATCGAGAGAGATTAGTATAAGATGCAAGAACTTGTTTCACTATCGATGAAAAATAAATAAGTTTAAACAAAACATAATCCACAAACTCTCAATTCACATCAAGGAAACACAATGTGGGAGGCTGAAGGGTTCAATATATATCTATGCTTATACCCCTCATATATTCAACTTGGCTTGTAACTGATTGTAAAGCTTGTATATAATTATAGAGGATCTTATATGAGTGGTCATTATTTATTGAGTTTATTAAACGAGTCTTCTTAAAACAAAAACAAAGTTTTTATCGGATTTAGATGACGAGTTTAATAAAATCAATAAAAAATAAACACAAATGTAAGATTTTATTTATGACATAACAGCAGAAACGACTGATTTTTGCCAAAACATTACCTTAACCCCCTATATGCAAGCAAATGTATGGCATGTGTGATTCGAACTTTGGTAAACAAAAGCTGACGTGCCAAAAAGTAGTTGAGACAATTTTTTTAAAATTTTCAGCCACAAGATACGTGTTCAAATGATAATGGAAATAAAGTGATTTTTATGTCCAATGAACATACCACAGTGAACACATGGCGATTGTGTGCAGTAACGAGGAGAACAAATGTAATCATGTATACATTTGTATGAGATCATTATGATGACTGAAGAAGAAATGATATCTCCCCCTAATTTTTTGAAAATGAATATTGACTTTGATGTTTTGGATAATTTAACTTACCAGACATATTTCCAGCAGACCAGGAGAATTCTCTTCGTTCATTAACCATTGTTATCTCATTTCCAAGTGAGAAAGAAGAAAAACCAAAATAGTCAACCTTCAAACCATTAAGCAAGTCAATATATGCATATACATTTCCAGCAGTTTGTGCTCCAACGTTTTCTATCAACATGTAAAGTTCATATTCATCAGCACTCATCTCCTGCAAAATAAACAAAGATTATTAATTCCGCTATTCCTTCAATACTCACCGGAGACAGCCGACCTAAACAAGAGACAGCTGAACAATACAAGAGAAAGCTGACCATTACAGCAGACAACTGACTTAACAAGAGACACTGTCTCTTGTTATTTTAACATTACATACACTCCGTAGTTCCTTAACTTTAACACAAAATGCACTTACTATTCACCTGTACAGAATTACAAACAGATATGTCTGCATGTTATATCAGTGTGCATATAAAACTTTGAATGTTAACAGTAAGGCAGAAAATCTGCCTAACTATTACTGTTATTCTTAAATACAGCAGAATATTCCAAACAAAAAAGGAGAAAGCTAGGAATGAAAGTCACAGAAAACTAGGAAAACAATAGGAAGTCAAGGATAAAAAGTAGGAATTATTGAAAGGAAATATGTTACCTTTGCAGCTTTTTTATTTGATTACCATACACCAAGACAATTGGATCATTTAGTTGACAGGTTAGTTGTTTCTGCAGCCACTTGCAGGTATCACTGAAGCATAGGCCTACCTTTCCAGTCATCATTTGAGAAGGTTGGACTACACACCAGTGATACCAGACCGCAAGATCACACGTTCGGCAAAGGAGTCTGTCAACTAAACATCCTCTTGTCTTCTTCAGCAAGAAAATCTTCAAAAACATGTTTAAAAACTTCTAGACCTTATCCAACATACTACTCTTCTGATGAAAAAGTAGGAATACAAGGAGCTTTTTTTGTTTTTGAAAACTAAGAAAACTAGGAAAAACTAAGAAAACTAGGAAAAACTAAGAAAACTAGGAAAAACTAAGAAAACTAGGAAAAACTAAGAAAACTAGGAAATACTAAGAACGATGGAAAGCTTGAACAACTGAACAAGTAAATAATATAACTTACCATAATTGTCAAGGTCACACTTAATAATGGAGCATTTGGGATACTGCTGCCAGCATTATTCCATCCTGACAACGCGGTCATCGTCATACCAGCACGTAGGGGTGGTGGAGACAAAAGCAGATAATCACCACCAAAGTTAGTGGTAGATGTATTGTCAGCTAGGAATTCAACCTGTAACATATAAATCTATGAGTATTACATGCTTATAACATTTTGTTTTATGAATTCCCTTGCTGCATTGTGGCCACTTAGCATTTTGTTTTTATCAAGTTATGAAGAGAATGTCTTTGAAATATGTCTTTTTTTATAAATCATTCTGTCTAATCTGTTCAAAGTATTCCAGTATTGCATTTATACTGACATTGTATTACAATTGATTACAATATACATGGTTCAAAGAACTGCGCGAACCTTGATATGAACTGAAACAATGTTTCCAGTAATAACAATTCTTTGACAAATCGTGTTAATAAACATAAGATTATTTCATTTATTTTTTGTAAATAAGTATTTATATCTGGTACAAACATACTTACTGTAGTATTAATATACACATTGCCATCATTGGACAAAACTGTTATCGGATAGGTATCGTTGAGTACATCCAGTCCGACTAATGAAGCCGTTACAAATCCAATCTGATGTGTAACTAACACCAGACAGACTAAAGTTACCACAGAGAATGTCATCATTCCAAACTGAAAATATGCCAACAGAAACTTATATAAATAAATCAATGTTTTACAAGGTTGGAACGAGAAACATGGTGAAATATAAAACAATTCTTCACTGATTCTCCACTATGATATCACAGTGATTCAGCACATTTAATACTAATAATGGTGTCCCAGAGTACCAGAGCTGAAATACAAACACTGAATCTACCAATATAATGTTCTCAACATGCGTTACACAGTAAAATAATGATTAGTACAGACAATTTTGTATGCTTTTTATGTAAGTCTTGCTTTGATAATGCAGAATAATGACCGATATCCTTAGTATCACGAAAACTGGCTGGACCACAATAATAATTTCAAGCAATTAATCCCCAATTAATTTACCTCTACTTATAGGCTCTAATGTATTGCACTAGGTAAGAGGTATTCAGTTCAGTGAAAAGAGAATATTACGACCATTTATCAGGTCAACTGCAGGGCAGTAGTTCTCGTGACCTTTTCAAACTTACTATGTTATTGTAAGTTGTTCTTATTTTTTACACCGCCACTTTGCATTTGAACTAATTGAACTAGGTAAATAGTTAAACATGTTAATATTCAAGCGAAAGTTTACTTACTGATAGTATTCAAATCTAGACAATTATAGAATTTCGAATATTTAACACCATTATTTCTGAAACCAGCGTCCAAAATATGCCAAACGTGCGTCGTTATCAACTTGTGTCGTTAAGTTGACTTTATTGTGAAATAGACCGGAAGTCTTCCCGGCAGAATGTTACTGCCAAATAGAAACACAACCTTCTATCATTAACAGTCGACAGTGATCATGAATTAAGTTATGAATTCAATTTCTTTGTTTACACGCTGTTTATTCCATAATATGTTTACACTGTACTTAAATATAATCCAATTAACACCACTTCACTTAGTTTACAATAACAGCAGAGACATTCCGAATATTTTTCGATAGTAAATATTTACGTTGCTATGGAGACGTGAGCCAAGGTGTAGCTACACTAAATGACAATTGTAAGCGAAAATGATACAAAAGTTTATTTATCCTGGATGAGAACTAAGGACCAATCAATACGATTAATAAAGGGTCACAAAAGTAACAAATTTAATTGACTACAAGAACGTATTGACATGCCAGATCTACTAAAACCTGAGACGACCGTGACGTATTTATCACGGATAATGTATCAAGCTCATGACTTTTGATGCAATATCTAAATACATAATTTTGTATTATTTATTTTTGTGGTAACTTTTTATTTTCATACAGCATAGCAAAAAAATAACATTTGCACAAATATTTTTGTTTTCTTAGTAACATCACTAATTGAATAACCAAAAAAGAAAGAAACAAAATAATAATAGGAAAATTTAAATGTTTGGCTAAAGTACAGAGTTCGGCAACAGATATTGAAATTGTGTTGGCTTCTATTGACTACTTTTTAAGAGAATTGTTTAATATAAATTAAATGGTTATTAGGTTAACATGAAAGATACAGTAATGTAAAATATTACAATATATTATTAATGTATATTGAGCACTTTGGTATTGCTGTATATATAGAACACATTTTCTAAACGTCCATGTAATAAAATACAAATTTTAGAAAAAAGTTATATATGCTGACTTAAAATTTGGCATTCTAGTATTATACATAGCACTCTATGAACTTTCGCAATGAAAATACCTGTATATCATCATGGTTGACCACACGTGACGGTAAGTGCGGTATTTTCAACTTTTGCACGAAGATCACGTGTACTGTGTAGTAAGCGGTGAAATTCATTTCAATGCAATCCACGTTGTATGTCCAACACGAAAAACAGAAAAGATGGCGAGAATGACCACTGAAGAAAGCGTCGGGGTCGTCGTCGTGATTGATGCAGGAACTCCAATTCGACAGGTATGACTTACTTTATAAATTAATCAATCAATTCAAATAGAATTTGGAAAGAAATTATAAAATACATAATTTTCTATTATTGACCACTTTTTATTAATATTTCAGATTGTCCGTCTGTTCAATAGGCGCAAATATGTACATTTGTTTCTGTTCTTATACTTTGACGAAGTACCTAGTGGACGTTTAGAAATTTTGTTCAGTGTATATTTTCCATTTTTCTTTAATCCATGTTGATTCTGAATGTCAGGGGTTTGACATAGTTGGAATATAAGATAGATTTACTCAATATAAGAATGTGTTGTATATGTAGGTTCAATAAGAAACTGATTTGGGTTTGTATTGGTACGATATAGGATAATAAAAGCAAATGTCGCGGGGAGCACCAAAGTTATAAGCATTGTCAATGTTGACACCATGCCGACGAATCCCCGACATGACCATGAAAATAGAAATATATATTCGTAATGTGTACATAATCAGCGAAAGTCATGTTCTAAGTCTTATCCAAAGCGTTCCTATGTTAATTTGAAATTTAAGAAAACAAGTCGTAAACAATAGCGAAAATTGTGTATTTGACAACTTTGTTGCCAGTCTATAGAGCAAACAGACGGACACAACTGGTTAAGATGTTTATATTTTATAACGGATAATACATAGGTTTAAAATGCGACCGTTATTTTGTCTAAGTTGGTTATATCTTTTTATTAATTAACGAAAATTGGTGGATTTCACGAAAATTAGGTACCGGAAATGACCCCTAAGTTCGTACCTTTAAGGTCGTTGGAAGATAAAATGTACAGCTTAATTGTAAAGTACATATATACACCAACACGAACGTACATTGTTCTTTCAGACATCTTATTGCACTGAGTAATTGTTAGCGTTTAAAATTGGTGAAAAACTGCGTTTTCCTAGTCCGTTTTGTGGCTTAGTCAGAAAGGGGCATAACTCGTAAGGGTCAAACGGACTTTAATAAAACGCAGTTGTCGTCCCAACCCTAGTCCCTGAAAATGGACCATACTTATATCCAGGTATAATTTTGCTAGAATAATGATACTTGGCAGAACTGTGGGTCTTATCAGTTTACAGACGCATGCGAAATTGCTCGTCATTTAATTGTATCGTTCTTGAGATATCCAAAAATATTCAAAACTTTTAAACTGGGAGCCAGAGTTTGGGCACCTGCATGAAAAAGCTAGGACAAACATATCTTCTTCATTTACAGCGTTAAGTGATTGAACAAATATGCGTCTTGACAATTGCCAGAACATGCATATGGAATGGTCACAAATATGGTATGTATTTAAAGCTATATAATTATTATATCTAGACAACCATGTATGATACATGCATATACTATAACCATCGGGCTTGCTATGGGGTCGGAAATGGCCAAATTTAGAATTTTCTGAGTATAAAACCCTTGTAACAATTACCATGACCACATATGACCATATATAGACATGGTAATGGTCTCATTGTATAGCCCTGACATATGTCAACACATACAGTGTGTATAATCTATATAGATGTATCTGTTTTGACACGGACATGGTTTATATGTCCGTGGTTTTGAGACTGGGCTGCACACATTTTACTCGGGTAGTCGACATTCCACATTGAATTTTAATTCTATCATTCCAATGGAAGAAGAAGAATTATAACTAGTAGGCCTGTCTATATCAACCAATAAATTCTTTGCGAAATTTGTCGAAAGTTGTTAGAAACAATCCACATTCAGTCTGAATCTTCGACCCCGAACTTCAAAGGAAATATTGTCAGACAAAAATTGCAAAAACACGTCTTGCATTTATCCAATTTGTAAATGTCTTTCAAATATCTGCTAACAGGTGGAAATTAATGAGTTGTCATTTAGGAAAGCGAAGATACATATTGTGCGTGTCCTATCGCTAGGATCACGGGTTACGTCACGAATGTTGCAGTAATTCGCATGTTTTTGCCTCGTACGCAACAATCCGACAGTGTTAACCGCATATGTTAGAACGTAAGCTCAAATGTCATTCATTATACATGTACAGTAAATATTGAAATAAATAGAAAACTTCATTCAATGAATTTTGTTTACTTTGAACGCCAGTTCACTCCTCATCTAGGTAGGAGTTTTGGGTTATAGTTTAGTTGTGACATTAAGATACAGTTACCTCCCTTTTATAAATTTCGCCATTTGCACGAATTTCAAGCCGACGGTCGAGACACTGCGATTTTGGTTAAACGGAATATACGCTCCAATATTTTGTTTTCATTGATACATATTGGGTTGTTATACTTACGATATACAGTTTCGAATATTTTAATCGTATGTTATGTGTAAGAATTGTGACATGATATGTTGAGACTACAATTCGAGATTTTGGCGCTATAAAACTATCATGATGCCTATTAAAAAAAGTATTATAATAAACTTTTGGTAAAAGCAATTAAAAGTAGTAGGGGTAAATACATTTCTGCTCCCTACATTCTTATGTTTAATCTTGATAAAACTGATTTTGTTGACTCATTATGAGACCCTTGTAGTATTGACATATAGCGATAAGGTGTGAGGTTAGCTAGCTGTTAAATCGATTTAAACCCCCAGTATTTTTTACTGACAGTTCCAAGGCCGTAATTCGCTATATGATTGTTGTTTCTGTTTGTGTTATGAATGTTTTATGTTTCCCTTTCCCCTATGCAATTCTGTCACTTTATACAGTGTTCAGAGTGTTTCCTGCCCAATGTTGGCCTATTGTGGCCAGTTGTCTTGAATTGTCCTGTGAGCTTTTCCATCCATTAATTCCCCCCTCCCCCTCCTTTTACTGTCCACTTTGATTCTCTTAATTATTCCTTATGGTCTGTTGAGCTGTTCCTTGTGCCTTTGTTCCTTAATATGTGTACCGTTTGACCTCCTTAGGTGCGTTATGTTTTGTGGATTGTTGTTTTTCCTGAGGTCTGCGTGGGGAGGTATTGTCTTGTGTATGTGGCGTTCCCCGTAGTTACGTATTCTCTCTGTTTCATTAAACATATGGACACCCTGATCGGCGCCTCCCTAATTAAGCTTTGTATGCGAATCAGAACTTGAATTGTTGATATACAGTAAAAATAATGTATTTTCCGATTACTCACATCCAATTTCAATCAATCGGTGAAGAGATGCAACAATATTAACCAAAAACAGTCAAAAAGCAGACTCGACGAAAAATTACTGCCGCCATTTTGTGAACCTAACTCCGCCTTCTGTTTCATAAAGTAGTGACGAAATTAACACACACATCAAGGATAAATATTGCAGACGTGCAATCTCTGCATTTTTTTCACCGAGTTACGAGTTTAATAGGGACATTTTTTGGTATTAAGAAAAAACATGTAAAAGTATTGGCGATGAAGGTAAAAATGTTTTGGGCGCATTTTGACTCGTCTTTTGGTTTTACACACTAACTGTGATGACATCATTATTTCCCCACGGTTTGGGTCATGTGCCATCAAAACTCGCAAGACTACAAGAAAAACAAAGATGGCGGCGCAGTTAGGGGAGGGGCGCAGTTAGGGGGTTCGACGATACATCTCGAGTAAAAATCATGTTTTCAGACCAGTTTCACTCATTTTCTCAAGATCCTATCCTTAATCCCTATCAATTAATTATCTAGTGTTTATATAAGTAGTGAACACCAAATCACATGTTAAATATCTAAAGTAGCCAACATACCTGATCAATACAATTTAATATTTATAATCCAAGTGTCATTTCCAAGTTAGATATTACAACAACAAGACCGCTGTAATATTCAGGCATTCGAGCCAAACTTAAGGTAACAGTATTATATTTGTTTTTTGTATACGGTATCAATTTGTGCAGCTCAATAATATATGTAATGTGCTGTTTTCTATGTAATATATTTGTAAATGTTTGTATGATGTTTTGTGCATTTACTTACAAGTTTATACTTGATATTTTCAGTGCCATTAAATAAATTACTACAACAAAAACTTATGATGTTGTTATCAACACAGCAACACATATGACTATATATAACACTTTTAAGTGAGGTCTAAAATGTCTCGCAGACTAATCAAACTCGAGGGACAGTTAAACTCGCGCTAGCACTTGTCTCAGTCTTCATGGTGGAACTATTTTTATCACCATTCATCTATTGTCCATGAAGAATTTTACTGTGAAGACATTGAAGGGCACATTCCTGACCAATATTTATGAAACTCACTTTGAGAGTGTAGCCTGTAGGGCCACAAAATCTCAGAAAGATTGATAATCATTAATGAGTAGGATTTTGCTCTATTTGCCATTTAATGATTTACGTCTTATTTAATGCAATTTGGAAGCCATGACTCGTGATAAAAAAGATCGGATAATAATTTTCACATGCATTGTAAGGCAGGGTTCTCACAAGACTCATAATTATGCTTTTTGGACTCCCTATTTTGTCCCTGGGACTCCTGTTTCTGGCAACCAGGGCATTCTCTCTACTTTAGGTAAATGCGGCCGGGGACGTGAGAAAGGGGAATGTTTTTACTAAAAAGGGGAATTTTTTCAAAGCTCAAAAAATCAATACCAAAACACATTTTAATGTAAATTTCACATTTCCACAATAGAAATTTCAGATTCAAAAATGTATCTAAAAGTCTAGAGCTCTATTCCTCATGTTTGAGAGTGATTTGATCGGATTCATTTCATGTGCTACAGATTTGTAGAATGACCTAAATAAAAAAAACATGTTGAATGTGTTTTTTTGAAATATCATAAAATAAGATGATAATCGTAAAACTGTATCCTGTCAAACTTAGTCTTTTGTAAGAATATGAATACATTGTATAATGTCTATGTCCATTGTATTCTGCATAAGTGTGCTCTTGCATAACGCTTTAATACCCTGATAGTTGTATGAGTTTATGCATGTTTTATAGCTTTTGTTTGCATGACAGATTATGTTTTAAAATTACTATGAACTGTCTCATTGTAATCCGCGATGCTGCATTTTTTTGAAGATCTTTATCTTTCTGTTCTTGAATTTATGTGAATATTAAAACTGATAGCGTATTTATGATTTGCTGTACTTAGTCCATTATTTCTAAAATGATAGACATCATAACAGTTACAGGCCATGAGAACTTGCTTATAATAAAATACATGCTCTGTTTGTGCCATTGAAGTTTAGTTTTATGAGTTAAAGTTTGCATCTTATTAAAACCCTAAAATTATTCAGTCATTTATATCTGTATTAATTATTTTTGCAGTAACTTGTTGATGCCAGTAAAGTGATTTTCCCTAGCAAAAAAGCCTCCATTTTCCCCAAAACAGTGTCCTTTTTCCCCCAAAAAGAGCACTGTGAGATGAAGATGGAAAAGTAATAATACATTCAGGAAAAGCAGGTAATTAAAACATAAGTACAATAACCATGCTCTTATTTCCCCAATTTTGGACTATTCGCACATATTTTCCCAATTGAAAAGTCACAGACAGTAAAATTGTTTTCAGAAAAAAATCACTGCCAGTAGGACGTTCAAGCTATCGTGCACAGAGGAGATGTTTCTGTATTTTCCGTCACTGCAGTCATTACGCAGCTACCTTGGAGTCACATTGCAAGAATGAATGTCACAATTCACAGCTTAGTACATTTTACAGTATTTCTTTTTTTAATTGAAATTATAGTAACTTTTGTCTAAAAAAAAGAAAAATGTTTACAAAAGTTAAAAACAAAGCTACTGGTATTTGGCGTTCTCAGACTACTAGCGTCTATTGTCCACATTACAGCAGTTCATCAAATAGACCTTAGAAGATGAACAATGTTAACACAGATCAGTGAGAGATACATGCAGTACTATACGGTTTTCTGGAATGGTTATAGATACAGTGAAGGTGAAAAAATCCTGCCAGAATAAGAAGCTTAACCATTGACAAGAAATATCTTTAAAATAGATAAACGGCGTAGATAGAATGATGTCTTCCGGTAGGTTAAATAAAATAATGTTTTTTGCAACGTGTTGAAAAATAAATTCTTATAAAATATTAACTCGGATCTATATATACTATAATCAGGGTCATTTTATACATGCTTAAACATATTAACTACTTCTGACAAAAATTCAAACTGCTAATGAACGCACATCTTTGGTGCCTCTTGGGTGAAAATATGGTTGGTCAGATTTTAAAAAGCCCACTATGAGGATAACATTTGATTGGTAAAAAATGTAGGTCAAAATCAATGTAATACAGCTAAATCGAAAAAAAGAGAAATTACACGGAGTCCATATCTGTCTTGGTAAGTTGGTAATAGTAAGCATGTCTTCAGACTGCAGTGATCCATCTTACTGTATGGCTACCTGAACATAATGCATTGTTCCTATCAATACAAGTCTTGACCATAAAATAGAACTAATCTCTTATGTCTGTGTTTTATTGCCACAGGATGACAAATTGTAATGAATTAGATGATCAAGTCTACTGATGAGAATCTTGTAGCCACATCTGTAAGGGGGATGGACAATTGTCAGCCGACTGATTTGGAGTATTCCAGTTGGCATCAGCCAATATTACAATGTATTGCCATGCACCAGCAGCTGTATACAGTAAAACCTCAATAATATGACCACCTATGGGACTCTTGAAAACTTGTCTACTTCTGGAGGTGGTCTTAATATTGAGGTTGAATAAAGAGCAAAACAGTGAAAATTGAACTTTAAATTGTGAAATTTTCATGCATATAATCCATTTCATGAATGTATTTTCTTGTTTGAAGTGCAATGTCATCCCTGGAAAGAGGTCTGGTGTAGTTTGGAACTAGTATCATGCAAGCGTATATATACATTGTACTACAGAAGGGTGTGGAAGGGGAGACAACATTGATTCAATCTCCTGTGATTTAAACTAACACCTTGCTTGCAGATTTTGTGTAATTTCCTGACAGAAAATTAATCCCTGAAGTTGTAGTGATTACTGGTTCACTGGAATAGAATAATGCCAAGAATGCTTTGGAAAATACATTACATTCATCAGATGTAATTAAATGAAATAATTATATGATGTTTAATTTTTCAAATCACATTATTGTTCAGCAGATGCCATGAAACTGGCAGGTTTTAAATAGAATTTAATTCTTACTCATTTGCAATTTTAGTTCCAGGTATTTTAATGGGTTGAAATCTCAAATTTCCTGTGGATACTGCATGAAGGTATGTAGGTATGTACAGGTGTTTGGTTCATCCAGGTTGGAAGTTCATCTTTTTATACTGTCGCCATTCAAAGAATGGTGAAGGGGCATAAGGCAGGGTTTTCCCTAGGATTTTTCAGCTAAGGGTTCTTGGACCCTCATGTTTGACAAATTGGGGGTCCTTAGTCAATTTGCAGGGTTTTCCCTAGGATTTTATGATCACAAATTTAAAGATATTCTGGCTCATCTAAAACCTAAAAAATTTTAATGGGCTTCGTCCAGTATTGTTGTTACATAGTCTAAAACATCATTTATAAGAACCATTGCCATGTATAACCGTTTAAAACAATCTTGTTAAGTCAAATTATTAAGAGACAAAACTAGTAAAAAACATCCGCTTGTTAAAAAAAACTGGATATTTTATGATAATACAAATGTCTTTTTTCATCAAATACAGAGAAATACATTATAAATGTTTTCTGTGACAATGCATATTTATTGAAGTTTTAACTAGATAAAGTATATTTTTCAAGATTGTTTAGTTAAATAAATGAACAAAAAAATGAGCATAATATATCTTTAAGTTGTGCAAATACCAATTTTAGAAAAGAGGTGCATTATTTTACCCTACCGCTGTGCAGCTATACACAGGTTGATCACTATCTTTACGTTGAGTTTGATGCAACTTTTTGTGTGTAAGTTTTATTATAATGGCTCTGTGAAAAATGCAATGTATTCAACCAATAGTCATTTATTTAAATTGTTTATTTTGATGTTTTATAATTAAGTTTCCCGTTGTGCAAATGTATTCCAAATGGACGCTGTATTATATTCATTTTCTTAGCTTTATTTCGAAACGCATTTGTTTTCTGTCAAACTCACAAAAGCAATTCCAGTCAAGTATAAATAATATGACATTGAATTAATTGAAAACTACCTGCTATCAATTAACTGCAAACTGAACAGGGGGAGAACACTGTCGAAAATATGAAGACATTAATTTTTAGGGCTGATATCAGATTTTTTTATATGAATAGAAATGATTTATCTAATTTATCATGCCTGGTTGGTTATCAATTTTGTTAACTGTTTGTCCCTTTCTTGTTGACCATCAATCAATTTGACCGCTGACCAGTGTTAATTGATGTCAAAAGGTGAAAACATTTAGGGCTTCCGATACCCCCCTTTGAAAGAGTATCCCTGATACAAAATTGTTTCTATGTATTTTGCCTTGAAGGAGCTAGCTGCATACTGAAAGGGATTCAAATTTGTCAGATTATTGTGAAAAGACTAGGGTAAAGAAATTCAACCAATCAGCATGCTCAATCCATCATATTAGTGTAATAATGCATTCACTGTTGTTGTCCTGGTAGGATGTCTTTCATTGTAAAAGGTGCGTTTAAGCGAGACGTTTTTTCGGCTGAAGAGCGAAATTTAAAAAGCCCTGGTAGGCTTTATACCTGACAAAGGCAAATTGAGTTTATTTAAAGCCAGCAGTTGATGTATTGCCATTTAAAGTTTTCATCATATTTACTTTTGTTAGTTTATGAAAAACTCGCAGCATGGCGCAAGAGACTGTATCGGAATGAAATTTAAGATCTCCATTTCATGAATTAAAACGATCCTGTGTGAAATTGCACCCGACATAACTTGTTTGACTTCTGCCAGATCTCGTCTCAATTTTAATTTCAAAGAATTTATGAAGTAAAGTCGCATTCAGTCAATTTGTATTCGCTGTATATACTTCACTGTAGCTTGATAGATTCGACTGATGCATATCTGATTAGATACCTGCATCATTTCATACTGCAGTGTCGGCAGTTTTACAGACACATCGTCGCAGCCAAGTCATTAAAAAGTCCCGTCACACGACTATTAAAAAATTTGGCAAGTTATTCATAGTAGGTAATCACGACCTCGTAATAACACGGTACAATATGTTGATGTCACTTTTCCATACTGTTAGATTACTACTTGTCTCTGTCTGTCCGTAGTTTACGGAGTGAAAATTTGTGTGAAATTTACTTTTCCTCAGTTATTGCATCACTCTAAATGCTGGCACTATTTTAAGTTAAGGGTATATATGTCAAATCATGATCTATGTGCACTTACATGCAGACAAATTGAGTCCTGTGCTTAAAAACGTGCTTTTGTCTGTTTAAGTGCCATGAATAACAGTTCAGTTTTCATTTTCAATTCTTATGGACTCTTATGAAAATATTCTTTGAAAAGTTACTATGACCAAAGCTGAAATTAGTCCTTTTATACAAATGGTTGTTTATTGAATCAAATTTAATATGGATCCGTCATTCAGGTTATTACAATCTATTTTTACTGACAGTTCCAAGGCTGTGAATCATTGTATGGTTATTATTTCTATATTGTATGTTAATTTTCCCTTTTCCCTGTGCAATTTCTTCACTTCATATAGTGCTCGTGTTATTTTCTTCCCGCTTTCAGCCTAATGTTGCCAGCTGTCTTGACTTGTCCTGTGATCTTTTCCATCCATTAAACCTCCCCTGTTTGTCCTCTTTGATTCTCCTAGTTAATCCCTTGGGGTCGTCCAGGCCCCTGTTCCCTTAAGTATGTACCCTTGCGCTTCCTCAATCCCTTATGTTTTATGGATTGTTGTTTTCCCCGGAGGTCTGTGTGGGGAGGCACTATCTTTTGTATTTGGCGTTCGCTGTAGCATCTTATATTTATGAAGCATCATCATTATCATCATCAACATCATCATTGCCATTATCATCATAAGCAAAGTCATAATCATCATCATTGCAGTTATCATCATCAACATCATCATTATCTTCATCATTGCCATTATCATCAATAGCATTATCATTATTATTATTCTTATCATAAATATTGTCATCATTTTTTGTTATCGTCCTTATTATTATCATTGTTACTATCATCATTACCATCATCAAACTATTAATATCATTTGCATCATCATCATCGTCAACAACGTGTCTTTATTGCCATCATTATGATGTTTATCACACATAAAGTTTATCATAATTCATCATCATAATCGATGTAGTTGCAATAGTTACCATTATATAATTCAATTGTCATAATTACATGTATGTATAATACATGTATGTAAATTTTGTTGAAACCATTAAAACATGTTTTTTTATATTATAATCTAAGCAGATGACTGGTAGTTAGCAAATTGCAGAAGGCAATAGGAAGGAAGGTGTAATGGTCGCATGATGAGGAAGAGATGTGTAAATCCCTCAGCAGCAAATTCATCAAGATGTTCAAATGGTTTGGTATTGAAGTACAGCGGTAAGATGTTACAGTTTTTCCTAGTTTTTTGAAAGAGCTTCTATTTTTTCCTATTTTTCCAAAAAAGGTTTTTAGTATTCCTACTTTTTCATAAGCAGAGTAGTATGTTGAATAAGGTATAGAGGTTTTAAAACGTAGATTTGGAGACTTTCTTGCTGAAGAAGTCCTTTGCTGAAAGTGTGATCTGGTGGTCTGGTATCACTGGTTCATACTCCAACCTTCTCAACTGATGACTGGAAAGGTTGGCCTATGCTTCAGTGATACCTGCAAGTGGCTGCAGAAACTAATTATCAGTCAACTAAATGATCCAATTGCCTTGGTGTATGGGAATCAAATAAAACAAACTGTAAAGGTAACTGTGTAACTGACTCAAATGGCGGACAATTTAAGCTGAATGGACACGGGCATCCAAAACAGAACCATTGATTAAGGAATATTTTCATTCATCGCGGATTGATAGCGAAAATTGCATCCCTTGCGTGCTTGCCGGACATGTTGACTTGTCTGTCAAATGCATCCAGGTATTTCCTGCACTGAGAGCTGCCTTGTGTTCAGTTACGGTTAACATACGAGAATGTTACGAAACTGTTTTGTTGTGTATCCCTGACCCATTGTATCACATTCAATGCACACAGGAACCAAATTGCAAACAAAACAAATTGTTGGCTGCAGACACCTTTACTGAACGCAGGGCAGGATTTTAGATGCACATTTGCTGGATTGGGCAATATGCTGATAGATGCATTATCGATGCAAATGGAGTACAAGTTTTTTTAAATGGGCAATGAAATATTTCTGTAAGTGAGGTTGTCTTAACGAATCTTTCTCTTCATTAAAAAAACTTGTTAATTTTGCCATTAACTATTTATAGTTCCGTAAGGCAATAACGATTACCTGATTCATTATTTTGCATTTAAATGAAATTTTGAGATAATTATATCATTCAACAGATGTGCAAAACATAAGTGTTCACTTATCCACTTCAGCCAGCAAGCTGATAAGACTTCATTGTCTTAGTTATATGTATTTTAAGTGTTAAAATATTTACAAAACCATCAAAAACAATGTATTCAGTAATTTACTCTTTCAAACATTTTCAGAATTAATGCTCATTATGTGCCAACCACCAGACAGGAATAATTTAATTTGATTGAATTTAACAACTTGTTACTTTTGTATCAGTTTGATGTATGGCTGCCACTATCAGCAACACCCAGAGTGGTTGTTGTTTATCAATTAATGCTGTTGTTTTTTGTGTTTGGAAAAAAAGAATTTCTGTCTTGGTGAGAGAAAAAAACACAATTGATCGAGATATTTAGATGAAACTAATGAAAATTTGTCTGAATATATTTTTATCCAATTTCATGGTTGGTCTCCAGATTTAGAATGAGATAAAGCCATCGCTGTGATTGTATACTACCATTTATTATATATAATTCCCTGTGCGGCTTTAAGAGTTCCTACGTTATTCCATTTTATGATGCCTGGTAAAATAATGACCGCTATAATTAACATGAACATTCTGACCAAACTGTAATGGTCGTCTTCCAGAGATAGTGCTTTGATTAAGATTTCCGTCAAATGGTATATGAGTTTTCTTAAGCTAAATAGGTAAGTTTTTTAAGTTCTTTTCCATGATGCTGTTATTCAGTATTGATAAGGCCATGCTGACATATTGTTTGATTTTAATACCCCCGCCCACAACATCTGGGACGGGTAGGTAGCTCATTTTTTATTGTCTTGGGTATGCAACCTGAACAGAGAAAATGGCCCAAAAAAATCCTTAAATCCTTTAAGTTGGCGCCTATTCTTATGGTTAGTTGAGTACCGGAAACTAATGTTTTGTTATGGCTGGCCTAAATACCATTGTTTAAGTGGGTGCTGTCATGCTAAGTTGGCTAATGTCTTAAGTTGATATTGTCAGTCATTTAAATCCACTTGTCTGTCATCATTTTTACATCATGCTGATTATGTTGGTTTAAGTATTAAGTTATGTACTGTGAGTTCCGGCAACTGAAGTAAATTATCGAATATATGGATTTGAAATTTATTCATTACTGACATGTGTATATTTTGTTTTTACTGAGACGGAATCAGAAACCAAATCTTAGCTCTGCTGTCACAAAAGAAATTTGTTACGGACAAATGATGAATTAGGGCGCAATATCTTCATAACAACTACATGTAGTACTGTATATTAATTTCATTTTGACAGCTTGGATGAGGTTGTCTCAGTGGTGGTATGGTAATAGTTTCAGTACCTACAGTGCAAGGGGCTGTTGCCCGGGGGGCATTGGTTCTAATTCAGTGCAGGTCACTCTCAAGTTTCGAAAATATTGAGATATAATAGTCTAAAAACTTTTCAAACCAAAAACCAAAAAATGTTTTTATTGGTATCATTAATGAAATTTTAGTTTTTCAGACATGAAATTATAGATCAGTGTCATAAACAGATTTTGTTTTAATAATTGTGATAACTGCATAAATGTGGCAAATATTAAATGATAAAAATCATAGTGGTAAAACTGCACTGATTTACACAGTCCTACGAATTGTTAATCTGAGATTTATGTCTCTTTTGTACAGTATGCACTATTTGATTAAGGTCCGTTTGTTACTGCCTCGTCTGTATGATAACAGAATACCACGTTGTTAATACATTCTTATATTACATCTTCTCATTGCTTCGGTTACTTTTTAACAAGTTGATAGCAAAATAAAATTAAGATGCTGGAGTATCATTAACAATGAGTCTATCGTAAATTAACTTTTATAGACATTTTACCTGTCAAGTGTGTTGACAGAGTAGCATTACGGGTACATTCTACCCAAACAATCAGTTAAAATCACCTCACATTCACACTTTGTGTTGTGTCATACTTGCTGTCACTGTTTTCCACCTTCATTTTTGAAGAGCTTTCAGTGTTTGAAGAGCTTTCAGTTGTCGTCTGAATCTTTTTTGGGAGATTTGAGTGTTAGTAAGATTACCTATACTTACTTTATGTTAACTTAAACAAACTATTGTCAATAAATGTATATCTAGAGTAATGGACAGATTCTATATAGTTGGTTATCATTTATTGGATTTTCATTATGTGAGTATTTCTTATAATTTGGAACCTATATTCTGATGACCTTGACTTGGTGATTTCAGGCTGTCATTAGTGGCCCCTACAGTTTCTACTTTTCCCTACTTTTCCTTGAAAGTGCCCTAATTTTTTAAATCTGAGGGTTAACTCAAAATATTTATTTCACCTGCATGAAGGACAGAGGTCTTATCATGGAGAATGTACAGTGCAGTGAATTTTTTCCATTTTTGATATTCCGAAGGTAAGGAATCGTTGCTACTTTCCCTACTTTTCAGCAATAAAATCCCTACTTTTGCCCTACTTTCTTTTAAAATATGACCCTACTTTATCCCTAATTTTTGAAAAGATGTGAGTTGACATCCTGTGTTTTATATTTGATGTTTCTGTATCCATGTATCTAGTCTGTGATTTCAGTTTCTTGCCCTCAAGTTGACATATTTGTCTGCCATAATAATTGTACAATAATTATCATGTCGTAAAGCATGTTATTGTATGTTTATATGTTATTTAGTTGTTGTAAAACATTATATGTGCAATGGACAAACGTTTATTGTCACAAACATGATGTAACATCAAGTTACAATTTGATTCCAAATTTTTTGCACATTCACTCAAATTTTACAAATTTCTCGGAGACGCAAATCTTATGAAACAGTCAACTAATACAGAGATCTCTACATGTTTGGATTCAAATTGTAGACCAAAAATTAGCTTAAAATCATGAATACATATTCCATCAATGCTTATTTTGTCACCTATGATGTAACCTTATTGTCTACAACTTGCGTGCCGTTATGTGAGCGTGTTGTCTGAATGTTCTACTTAAAATAATCTGGTTCTTGCTTTCTTCGGCGCAGTCGTACTTACATGGTTTTGCTATTTGCATATCAGTGTTGTGTAAACTAATCAAATCTTACGTTAACCACCAAGGTAATTTCTCTTCAACCGAACAACGTTTGTAACCTTGATGCGGATTGGTTTACCTTTTGATAAACTTGGTACATTACCTTACCTAAATCCACTGAATTTCGGTGAATTTACCGAAATCCATTTTGGTTCTGGAGTGACCAGCAATTGTAACATCTTGGCATTTTTTTATGTTGCAAAAAATCTGAAACTTCAAATTGCACCGACCATCTTTTTTCAAGATATTTTTGTTTGCATTTACTGAGATAAAGAAGTGTTGTTCAAAATAAAATTAAATTTACTAGTACATTAGTCAGGCGTCAGTCCCTTTATTGAGAACCTTTTTTGCACTGATCCCTACCTCAGTCAACTGTTGTGTTAATGAGTATTATATTCACATAATTATATTACAGAAAATTGAGGGTTTGGCTCGTTAGTCAGTTTAAGAAAAGAAACTGTAACTGTTACATTTCTGTTGGCATCAACTGAAGCACTTTATATAGATGTCATACAACATTTAGTTATTGAATGAATTTCAGGATTTATAATTTCACATAAGAATGTTGATACTGCTAATTTTGCTTAATATAATAGTCTGGTCTAATCCATACACATTGCCTGCCTGGCCTGCCCAGTTAGCTCCGTTGGTCAAGTGTTTGACCGCTACGAGGTCATGGGTTTGAAACCCTGGTCCGTATAATGTTGTTCAGTGACAATATGACTGAAGATAATGCATCTAAAAGCATTAGTCCTCCACCTCTGAACTCTGATTTATACAGTTGTCAGTTGTTTGCGGAGGAGCAGCCTAGTACTAGTTGGTAACCCAGGAGCAGGCTAGTACTGGTTGGTTACCCAGGAGCAGGCTAGTACTGGTTGGTTACCCAGGAGCAGGCTAGTACTGGTTGGTTACCCAGGAGCAGGCTAGTACTGGTTTGTTACCCAGGAGCAGGCTAGTACAGGTTTGTTACCCAGGAGCAGGCCAGTACAGGTTGGTTACCCAGGAGCAGGCTAGAACAGCTTGGTAACCCAGGAGCAGGCTAGTACAGGTTGGTTACCCAGGAGCAGGCTTTAACAGCTTGGTAACCCAGGAGCAGGCTAGTACAGGTTGGTTACCCAGGAGCAGGCTAGAACAGCTTGGTAACCCAGGAGCAGGCTAGTACTGGTTGGTTACCCAGGAGCAGGCTAGTACAACTTGGTAACCCAGGAGCAGGCTAGTATAGGTTGGTTACCCAGGAGCAGGCTAGTACAGATTGATTACCCAGGAGCAGGCTAGTACTGGTTGGTTACCCAGGAGCAGGCTAGTACAGGTTTGTTACCCAGGAGCAGGCTAGTATAGGTTGGTTACCCAGGAGCAGGCTAGTACAGGTTGGTTACCCAGGAGCAGGCTAGTATAGGTTGGTTACCCAGGAGCAGGCTAGTACAGGTTTGTTACCCAGGAGTAGGCTAGTACAGGTTGGTTACCCAGGAGCAGGCTAGTACTGGTTTGTTACCCAGGAGCAGGCTAGTATAGGTTGGTTACCCAGGAGCAGGCTAGTACAGGTTTGTTACCCAGGAGCAGGCTAGTACTGGTTGGTTACCCAGGAGCAGGCTAGTATAGGTTGGTTACCCAGGAGCAGGCTAGTACAGGTTTGTTACCCAGGAGCAGGCCAGTACAGGTTTGTTACCCAGGAGCAGGCTAGTATAGGTTGGTTACCCAGGAGCAGGCTAGTACTGGTTGGTAACCCAGGAGCAGGCTAGTACTGGTTGGTTACCCAGGAGCAGGCTAGTATAGGTTGGTTACCCAGGAGCAGGCTAGTACAGGTTTGTTACCCAGGAGCAGGCTAGTATAGGTTGGTTACCCAGGAGCAGGCTAGTACAGGTTTGTTACCCAGGAGCAGGCTAGTACTGGTTGGTTACCCAGGAGCAGGCTAGTATAGGTTGGTTACCCAGGAGCAGGCTAGTACTGGTTTGTTACCCAGGAGCAGGCTAGTACAGGTTTGTTACCCAGGAGCAGGCCAGTACAGGTTGGTTACCCAGGAGCAGGCTAGAACAGCTTGGTAACCCAGGAGCAGGCTAGTACAGGTTTGTTACCCAGGAGCAGGCTAGTACAGGTTTGTTACCCAGGAGCAGGCCAGTACAGGTTGGTTACCCAGGAGCAGGCTAGAACAGCTTGGTAACCCAGGAGCAGGCTAGTACAGGTTGGTTACCCAGGAGCAGGCTTTAACAGCTTGGTAACCCAGGAGCAGGCTAGTACAGGTTGGTTACCCAGGAGCAGGCTAGAACAGCTTGGTAACCCAGGAGCAGGCTAGTACTGGTTGGTTACCCAGGAGCAGGCTAGTACAACTTGGTAACCCAGGAGCAGGCTAGTATAGGTTGGTTACCCAGGAGCAGGCTAGTACAGATTGATTACCCAGGAGCAGGCTAGTACTGGTTGGTTACCCAGGAGCAGGCTAGTACAGGTTTGTTACCCAGGAGCAGGCTAGTATAGGTTGGTTACCCAGGAGCAGGCTAGTACAGGTTGGTTACCCAGGAGCAGGCTAGTATAGGTTGGTTACCCAGGAGCAGGCTAGTACAGGTTTGTTACCCAGGAGTAGGCTAGTACAGGTTGGTTACCCAGGAGCAGGCTAGTACTGGTTTGTTACCCAGGAGCAGGCTAGTACAGGTTGGTAACCCAGGAGCACTGGTAAGGTCAACTGAAATACTGTTGAGAAACAGTGAAAAACCCCAAAACATACACAACGTGGTGGGGGGTAGATAATTATCCTAGATTACTATAAACAAAGCTTTGATCTCGGCTTGTGTATTACTGTTCAATTATGCTTTATAAGACAGTATAATGTGTGAATTTACTACACTTGATAACATATCAGTCATTATCATTTAACATAATATTTGAAATATTTGCAAACTCATTATCAACTTGCAATGTTACGTTGCAGATTGTGAGTCGGACAGTGTCATAATTGTTACACTCTGTGTTTTATTGGTATAACACATTAAACAAACATCTAGACAAATTAAAATGAAGTAAAATTTGTGAAATGTTGTATGCGGTAAAACTTCACTTAAAGACCACCTCAATTAATAAAACCACCTAAAAAAATCAAGTCCATTTTCACTGTTTTATTCTTTATTCAACCTCAATATTAAGACCACCTTGATATGAAGACCAATTTCCAAGAGTCCCCTTATGTAACTATTCTGTACAGGCGTTTTTTTTTTCAAAAAGAAGAAAAATAAGTTATGGGGTTCTGGAAATAATGTGACGATATATATACTTGACACCATTAAAAAGGCAACTCTTTGATCTAGGTGGCATTTTGTAGTACCAACCGTTAAACGCGTGTTACAGTAATCTTTGAGTTAATTCTTGTTCAAAACTTTATTAAACTCTAGAACAATTATTTTTTATTTCATTAATGATTAATCTTATGAAATTATGTTCGAGAAATAAAGAATAGATTTGCCTTTGTTATGTCCCTTTATCTAAGTGCTTAATTTTGGTTACGTTTTTAATGGCGTTAAGTATATTTATTGCTTATTGAAGAAAAAATACTGGTAGCGTAGTTCAAGGGCAATAACTCGTGTCTGGCCAGTGTCAGGTAGTACAGATTTAATGGTGTTTAACCTATGGCCAGTGTCAGGTAGTACAGATTTAATGGTGTTTAACCTATGGCCAGTGTCTGGTAGTACAGATTAAATGGTGTTTAACCTATGGCCAGTGTCAGGTAGTACATATTTAATGGTGTTTAACCTATGGTCAGGGCTAATTTGTTTCCATTTAACCAACTTTGATATAAAAACTCTGACAACTTTATTCTTTGCTAATTGTTTTATTACGATATTTATAGTTCTACTCCAAGTGGAATAATGTAAGTAAGCTCGTGTGTAGTCTGTGAACTGTTTCAGTAAGACGTACATCAGAAAAGAACGTGTTCTTTCAAAATTCATTTATTATTCATGGTTCTATAAGCATTTATATGAAGAAAAAATACAGGATCATTGTTTTCTTGTGTTGATGTGGTACTAAACTTGCTTTCATGTAGGGTAACATTAACAAAGGCATTGCAGCTTTATTACTTGAGACATTTGCATGCATGAATATATACTGTTAACCCTTTCACAAACATAATGTTTCACATTTATTCAAAAAATACTGAAATTTACCCTGCTATTTTAAATTCATGGAATTGTGTTACTAAACTCATCATTTTTTCAGTGCCTTGGATAAATGGGAATTAATCAGTCTTATTTGATTAATTATTTACATTCTATACCTCTTTTTGAACCCTGTCCGAGTCGTATATATAGCTAAGCTGTTGGTGCAATCCATGCATTTCTGTCAGATTAAATGTTGCCTTATTTATTACAAAGTCATTGTATATATGTTTGCTTTGTTGCATTTTGTTTCAATTTCCATTAACTATTAGTTTTCATTTTAATGAAATGTTTATTTGCTACCTCGGTCATTGACTTTTGTTCAAGTTGTCTACATCTCGTGTATGGGTCTATTAACTCAAATCTTTGTTTATAACAATGAGACTTAAATCTTATCGAAAAAACTGCGACACATATTTGGACGTTTATGTCCAAAGTGTTGTAGATGATAATTTTTATTAAACTTTAGATAACAGAAGTACGAAAAACACTCGAAACGGTGACATAGATTATGCTAATAATACCCCTTGTATTATGACCCCTTTTTGAATATAATATAACCGCTTATGGATTTGTATATAATATTTTGTACCGTTTGAACGACGCTGGGGGGCCCCGAGTTTTGATCTTTTTTAAAACATGTGTGTAATGTTATTCTTTTGGTTGAGATTATAAAACATAAAACCTTTATTTGTTTGCCAGTTTTCTGTAAATATTAGAAATTGTCACAATGAGGCCACCCTTAAAATTATTTGTTTGCCAGTTTTATGTAAATGTTAGAAATTTTAAAATTTAAAAAAAATAATTAGATTTTCATCTCATTTTATTTTTTAAAAAGGCGGTTTTCTTTTCTATGTCAAGGAATAAAAGGAATGACGATAGCATAAATAATCAAAATAAAGCGCCAATTGGGTTGATAATTGATACCATTACTGCCTAAATAGACATATTACAGTATGATAGACATCGTGTTATAGTGTTAACAATATTCTATACAAAATTAGAATAATGTTTGGCATCAACAAGTTTTAATTAACCATTTAAGTGAAAATTAACACTTAACACAAATTTCTCTTGTTTAAAATGCGAATGATTGAGAACTCTTCATTGTTAGAAAGTATGAAAGGTCTTCGCTAGCAGTATAATATTAGGTAATACTGAAAAACGATCTGAAATGTAGCATGTTTAATTTGTCAGTAAACTCGTAAATCCTGAGTTTTACATTAAATAAAATGTATGGGTTATCAAATGATAAAAGTTGATGTACTGGTAACAGTATTATATGTTTGAACATCTGGTTTGGGTTGAGATGTATTATATTGAGCATAAAGTGTTTTTTATTTAATTTCATTGGTGATAGGCTATCATTGAAGAATTGATTTATTGATACAATAATGACGTTTCTTCACCGAGGCCCATGATTTTAACCGTTGCTTTACAAAATTACTCTACCAAGTTCGAGTTTGGGGGTTTGAGTGTGCGATATAGATTACTATACTTATTGTATGCTGAGTATTCTTTGAGCTCCATAAATCTGAGATTGAAGTGTGAATCTGAGATTGAAGTGTGAATCTGAGATTGAAGTGTGAATCTGAGATTGAAGTGTGAATTTTCGTCCTAAAATTTGCCAATATGGTAAAACTTTAAGTGCTTTGAAACTCCCATTTTGGAAATTTTCATAGTTAAAAGAACAGGCTTTTCGTGTCTTAATTTTATATAAACAAGCATTCTAATCTACATCTCGTATAATCAAATGTCAAAAAGACACATATAATGTCCAAAACATTTATGACACAAGGGGCAATAATGGCCAGAGCTATTCATAGAGCTTCAAGATATACCAGGTCGCTCCAGTAGACGATTTTTTCGTAGGTGCTTCTGATTGGGATTTTTTTTTCTGATTGGGAAAAAAACATGTATTTGGCTTTGGGAATAGGTCAGATAGTCTGACTTGTGGGAACTATAGAAAAAGGCCTTCATTTTTATTTACATTTATCTCATATTATAAGAGTCTATTGCTTGAAATGAGTTGATAATTATGTGTTTAATATTTAATCATTGCATAATTGGGTCATTTTTATTCCCCCCTTCGAAGAGAGGGCATATTGGTTTTGCAAATGTCGGTCGGTCTGTCCGTCCATCGGTCTTTCTATAACCTCTTCATTTTCGATCAATAACTCCAGAACCCCTTGACCTATCATCCTCAAACTTTGTCCACACCTTCATTTTGGGTAGCAGAGGAACCCTATTGATGTTGGGGTCCCAGGATCAAAGGTCAATGTCTCAGGGGGACATAATGTTTTACAAACATCTCTTGTTTAATAATTAAAAGAGAGATTGTTTAACACAAATTTGTCTTCAAAATTGGCTATTGTTGAAATAAGTTATTGTTGCTTGAAAGTTATAAGAAAGTTTGATAATGTTTTACGGTTATCAGAAATAATTAGACTCTTCGACCTTTTTAAAAAAAATATTTTCAATATTCTTATTAAATGCATGTCATAGTTCACATGCAAATATAACAGATAATTTACTAGGCTGTTCGCAGGTGTATAATTAAACAGAAATGATTATTAACGACTTGAAGTGATAGGTAACCTCGTATCTTTGGTTCTCCAGGTTCACCACATACGGATGTAAATCACCAAAAATGTTTTATTAAAATATTTCTTCTTGTAAATTATACTAACTTATAGTGAAGTTAATAAAAAAAGAACTTCCAAGCTTGTTAGATCTTAGTTGATTGTCCGCAAGTTGGTTAGCACATGAATGAAATTTTAATAAAATCATGATGATAATAAACGTTGATAATAAATCAGTTTGTAATGTTACTATGTGTTCGCTATATCGGGTGTAACATGCTCTGAAGCGATTACAATCTGATGCAGTATCATTTTCTTTCAAATTTGATAATTGAAAACATGTTAAAAGTTAAGAGTGAATCTATATGATGTGGCAAAGATGGTTTTTGTGCTTATTTGTAAATGTCAGTCGGATGTCACATTTTGCCGATAAAAATCTGCCAGGGTCTAATCATAAAGTAATCATACTGTAACTAATTGATTTTAAATTGTTCACAATGTGTTTGATAGTGTAAGATAAAGATCATCAGATCATTTGATGCGTCAGGCTTATTTACATCAGTACAATTGCTGGTAGCGTAGTTTAGGGAGAGCTATGGTAACACTGTAGTATTAAAGTTGGATAATTTTGATAGCGAGAATAAGCCATGTAAAGTGGTTAACTAGAGGGTTTGTTGTTAAGTCAATGTATGCAGCCATATGTTTTGCCAAAATATATTTTAGGGAAATCTAGCTATTTCATGTGGCCCAAGGGTATGATGGTGGGGTACGGTGGGGTGGGGTGGGGTGGGGTGGGGGATACATAGGCAATGCCATTCATTTTACATTTTGTTCCAATCTAAAAAAAATCCCATTTGAAATCGGGTCCATTTGAAGAGTCAATATAAAAAATTAAAAAATTATAAAAATTGGGTATTTTTCAACACCCGAAGCTGCCAAAACAATTGCGCATGGGTGTCAATTAGTTAGGAAATAAGTATGAAAAAGCTGTGAATCATACATTCATGTTTGAACCATTTTTCGAAAGCGCTTGAAAAAGCCGCAGTTACTGTATAATGTCGAAATTCTCAATGAAATAGATTGTAGGACACTTACATATCAGGTATGCAAGATTATGTCAGACTACTGTGGAGTATGGATGACACATTCTTTTAAACTCATCCCCAGGATGTTAAATATTCCTGTCTGAAAATTGACATTAAAACAGAATTCTTCGTAAGACATAATTTGAAAAAAGTAAAGTTTGAATTCATCACATAATTTATGCATATGAAATGTTACGTGTTTTTTTGTATAAACTGATTCATGAATAATTTAAGGAAGCAAATTTATATGATTTTATTTGATTTGAAAAATTTGAGAGAAAATGTGTTTGGAGTGTCATAATTTTAGACACATGAAATAACTTATATAAATGTTTGTATTACAAAACGCTGAAAAGTTATTTACAGTAGAACTTCAAAACCTCAAACAGTTTTGGTTCGAATACAGTAGATACCTTGAACAGGTTCTTAAGTCCTGGGGAAATCCCTTCTTATGATTTAACAGTAGATTACTCGAACAGAGATAGGTCGAAGAGAGAGAATAAGTTGCTTACAGGGAACACCGCACCCATAAGACCTCCGGAAAAACAACAATCCATAAAACATAAGGCACCAGAGGAGGCCGAAGGTTACATTGAAAAGGAACAGGGGTGTAAGACATGGCCTGGCAGACCAAAAGGAATAACTAGGAGAATCAAATAGGACAAAGAAGGGTAGGGGATAAATGGATTGAAAAGATCACAGGACAAGTCAAGACAGCTTGCAACAATAGGTCGAAACTGGGCAGAAAATAACCTGAACACTATATACAGTGAAAGAAATGCACAGGGGAAAGGGAAATATAACTTATTGACCTTACTGTGCTGAAGTTGTCACTCAAACCTGTGACCTTACTGTGCTGAAGTTGTCACTCAAACCTCTGACCTTACTGTGCTGAAGTTGTAACTCAAACCTTTGACCTTACTGTGCTGAAGTTGTCACTCAAACCTTTGACCTTACTGTGCTGAAGTTGTCACTCAAACCTCTGACCTTACTGTGCTGAAGTTGTAACTCAAACATTGACCTTACTGTGCTGAAGTTGTAACCCAAACCTGTGACCTTACTGTGCTGAAGTTACCACTCAACCTCTGACCTTACTGTGCTGAAGTTGTCACTCAACCTCTGACCTTACTGTGCTGAAGTTGTCACTCAACCTCTGACCTTACTGTGCTGAAGTTGTCACTCAAACCTCTGACCTTACTGTGCTGAAGTTACCACTCAACCTCTGACCTTACTGTGCTGAAGTTGTCACTCAACCTCTGACCTTACTCTGCTGAAGGAACCACTTAAAGATCTATTATGCTCAGTTTTTGTTCAATTTCTTACTGAAACAAACATGAAGAATCTATTTCCTATAGTTAAAACATCAATAAACATGCATTAACAAAGAATGAACTCATAATGTATTGATCCGTATTTGGTGAAAACAGATGTTTGTACATCATAAAATTTAAACAAACTTCCAGTTTTTACCAATCAGGCTATTTTATAAGTTTTGTCTGTTAGTAATTTGGATTTTTTTTTATATTTTCAATCAGTTATACATTGCAATGGCTCTTATTAGAGATGTTTTAGCCAATGCTATAACAATACTGGATGAAGCCAATTCAAACATTGTATGTTCAGATGAGCCAGATATATCTTTAAGGCATCCTGTCCAATAATGATATCGTATAAATAACAAACATCCCACCCCATTATTACTAATATCAAACAATGACTAATGTGTTTTATCTAAATGTGTGTTAAACTTTTATTGTTTACGATATCATCGACTGATACTTTCAAGTATTTCATGATTTTTTGGGTTGTGGTGACAGAAAACTATAGAAAACAAATAAACATACAGATGTTAAGGGCTTGTAAAAACAACATGCATTCTTCATGAGTAACGCACACCTATTATATCCTGTTAAAATTTCAATACCTAAAATTGTTTCTTTTTTTGGGTACATCTACTGTTTGCCATAAAAATAATTTTTTGCCAGTCGTGACTTATAATGTTACAGTAAAATGATTATTTGAAAGCGTGTTAAAGGAAATAAAATGTACTTCTATTGTAAATGAAACGTAATTTAGTAACATTGCTGAATACTATGGGCATATAATTTAGGCGTAAATTATCATATATAATATTTTCGAGACATTGTAACATAAGACACTACAATATATTTGATATTGGTGTTGTGCACATTTTATATGGTGTATTTTTTTGTCTTTGTTGATTTAATTATACATCACAGGATCAATTTCAAGCTGCCGGCTTTTGAAGTTAACTTCGAATACACTTTGTTTTTTCCTCACTTTTAAGTTTTTTCTCTTCTCAGTTTGCGGTTTGTATTTCAGTTGCGAGAGTTATGAATACAGTTGACACTCGTTATGACGAACTCGCTTAAGACAAATTTTCTGTTATCTTGAAATTTTTCAGAAGTTCTGTTTTATCCGTCTTTGTCTATATAAAATTCTGTCGGTTAAGACAAACATTTTCACAAACTTGTCATTCTTACGAATCACTGCCAGTATGCCCTCCCGATGTTAGTGTCGAATTTTCTATGGTCCCGAAAAATTCGAGATAACGAGAGTCGACTGTAGTTGTACCAGCGTTCTTCCGATTGTTGCTACTGTCTCATGACATTGATTTTGGCAATGAAGATATTTCACTGTTATACTGGGCAGAACTTCACTTATGTTTAAAGTGTTATAGAACATTATTAGTTTTGTTACATGTTCAATAAACGCAAGATTACCATTGTGTTACCCCTGTCTGTCTGTCTGTCTGTCTGTCTGTCTGTCTGTCTGTCTGTCTGTCTGTCTGTCTGTCTGTCTGTCTGTCTGTCTCTGTCTGTCTGTCTGTCTGTCTGTCTGTCTGTCTGTCTGTCTGTCTGTCTGTCTGTCTGTCTGTCTCTGTCTGTCTGTCTGTCTGTCTGTCTGTCTGTCTGTCTGTCTGTCTGTCTGTCTGTCTGTCTGTCTGTCTGTCTGTCTGTCTGTCTGTCTGTCTGTCTGTCTGTCTGTCTGTCTGTCTGTCTGTCTGTCTGTCTGTCTGTCTGTCTGTCTGTCTGTCTGTCTGTCTGTCTGTCTGTCTGTCTGTCTGTCTGTCTGTCTGTCTGTCTGTCTGTCTGTCTGTCTGTCTGTCTGTCTGTCTGTCTGTCTGTCTGTCTGTCTGTCTGTCTGTCTGTCTGTCTGTCTGTCTGTCTGTCTGTCTGTCTGTCTGTCTGTCTGTCTGTCTGTCTGTCTGTCTGTCTGTCTGTCTGTCTGTCTGTCTGTCTGTCTGTCTGTCTGTCTGTCTGTCTGTCTGTCTGTCTGTCTGTCTGTCTGTCTGTCTGTCTGTCTGTCTGTCTGTCTGTCTGTCTGTCTGTCTGTCTGTCTGTCTGTCTGTCTGTCTGTCTGTCTGTCTGTCTGTCTGTCTGTCTGTCTGTCTGTCTGTCTGTCTGTCTGTCTGTCTGTCTGTCTGTCTGTCTGTCTGTCTGTCTGTCTGTCTGTCTGTCTGTCTGTCTGTCTGTCTGTCTGTCTGTCTGTCTGTCTGTCTGTCTGTCTGTCTGTCTGTCTGTCTGTCTGTCTGTCTGTCTGTCTGTCTGTCTGTCTGTCTGTCTGTCTGTCTGTCTGTCTGTCTGTCTGTCTGTCTGTCTGTCTGTCTGTCTGTCTGTCTGTCTGTCTGTCTGTCTGTCTGTCTGTCTGTCTGTCTGTCTGTCTGTCTGTCTGTCTGTCTGTCTGTCTGTCTGTCTGTCTGTCTGTCTGTCTGTCTGTCTGTCTGTCTGTCTGTCTGTCTGTCTGTCTGTCTGTCTGTCTGTCTGTCTGTCTGTCTGTCTGTCTGTCTGTCTGTCTGTCTGTCTGTCTGTCTGTCTGTCTGTCTGTCTGTCTGTCTGTCTGTCTGTCTGTCTGTCTGTCTGTCTGTCTGTCTGTCTGTCTGTCTGTCTGTCTGTCTGTCTGTCTGTCTGTCTGTCTGTCTGTCTGTCTGTCTGTCTGTCTGTCTGTCTGTCTGTCTGTCTGTCTGTCTGTCTGTCTGTCTGTCTGTCTGTCTGTCTGTCCATGATTTTATGCGTCCGTTCATGAGAAAATTGAGTTCCGATCAATTAGGCCATGCTGTTTTATATTTTTGTTAAGTGTCCAAGTTTTTAGCTCTTTGAGCTCTTTGAAATGTGTCTTCCCGAATGCAGATATCACTAATTCTTAAATGTGACAATTGAAACATAAAATTGAAATTGTGATTTCTGGAGTTCAAAAGTTCAAAGCAATAAAACTTCACAAACTTAGTATTTCTAACTATAATAACGTCATCTTGATAATGTGATAAATAAGACTTATTTTTCCTGATTAACACCTGTTGATTGAATGGATCAGAACATCAGAACATTTTTGACCTCCTTGGATCAACAAAAAAATATGAAGAACGTTTTTAAAACCTCCTACGACCTTTCCTGTGAACTGTGCAAAAACAGTCAATCAATTATACTGTGTAATCATTGTGAATGTATTTGTAATACTTTTATTCTATATGAATAACCTTCCCATTATACGCCATTATTCAGTTATTACTTCTAGAGAAAACATTTTGATTACCTTATATGTATGACCGTAGCACATTGTTCTTTGACTTACACGCTGTTTGATTTATGAGAAATCAAACAATAATATTTGTTATAAAACTTACAATAGTTTGTCGGGCTTAGATAAATATTTGTAATAATGATACGATATTGTTTAAATAGGTAAACAATGATACGGTGAGATTTTTATGTTATTCTCACAGAAAGCTGTCCCAGGCATTTAGATGTTTTTGTAAGTAACGACCAAAAACTGACTTAAATGTTTGAGATAAAGATTTACGACTCCGAGGTGAAATAAGATTATGACAAAAAAGTTGTTTTTATATCATAAAAAAGAAGCTGTATGGATTCATAAATGATATGACTGAAGGACGTCTAATTTTTGTATGAGAAGTGTGTATAGTGTAAAATTAAATGACACATTTTGAAATCTCAACAAAAATTCAACACATAGGTGAAAACAAAAAAGGTTTGGTACATTTGTATAATGAAAGATACCTTTAAAAACTGCTATACATATAAACATGATTAAGTTTGAGCTTATGTATAATGCTGTTAGAATGACTGCGAACAGGGTATATGAACTTTCAGGACCGATCCATGCCAAGTTAGGTAAGGTAATACATGTACTCAGGTTCGTAAAGCTGTAACTTTGTTTATAAATTTATAAGTTTGGTTTACTTTTCTATCAAAACACAACTGAGGTCTTTTCTCTGTCAAGCTTACGGACAAAATGACCACAATGCTTCATTCTGACACTTTCCCATAGACCACAATGCTTCATTCTGACACTTTTCCCATAGACCACAATGCTTCATTCTGACATTTTCCCATAGACCACAATGCTTCATTCTGACATTATCCCATAGACCACAATGCTTCATTCTGACATTATCCCATAGACCACAATGCTTCATTCTGACACTTTTCCCATAGACCACAATGCTTCATTCTGACATTTATTCCAAAGACCGCAATGCTTCATTCTGACACTTCTCCCATAGACCACAATGCTTCATTCTGACACTTATTCCATAGACCACAATGCTTCATTCTGACACTTATCCATATCTTCATTATGCTATTGTGTTAATTACTAACATTCTCGTTTAAGAACATATTTCTGATTTGTGCAAAGTATATCAATGATTTTAAATATTTCTACAGCATAAGTCCATCATGACCAGACCATGACTCAATCCACATTGTTAAAATGTTTGCTAATAATATTCGTGTTGACTTGATGTGATTCAGACATTTTAATGTCACTTTATTGTTTCTTTGTAGTTGACTCGGTGTTTGTGTTGTACTCTTTTGAAGTTTTGTTTTTATATTAAAACATTAATTTTTACATTTCAGTTTATTTTTTATTTGTAATTGAAATTTGATGTAAATTTGATGGAGCAAAAGTCTAGTGCAAAATAAATTTGGACAAGAACTGAATTTTTGTCACGTTAAGATTGACATAGGCAATGACATTGTGTGGTCGTTATGTAATACTCTCCTCACAGCCTGTCAGGCGTGTATCCAGGCATACGCACGTACACCAATGCATACAATTTGTCTGAAAAAATAACAGTTCCAAAAATGCAATAAAAACTGAAGGCTGAGGGGGTATTGGGTTATGGGCAAATTCGCCCGAATTTATCAGTTGTTTGACACTGTAATTTAAGTAGTATGCTAATGACAAACAAAATGCCATATTAACACTGAAATAGCAAGACACCATTTGCCTCCTAATTTCCCCTAACTCCCACTGGCTCACACTAAACGTACACTTCAAAATCGTTCAGGTACGCCCCTGCCTGTCATAATATACATGAGATGCAGATCTTCAAACTGATCACGGAACACTTGGATTTGTTTACTCTGAGCACACAGCCAGTAATGCACTCATGCATTTGCTATGCAGCATGTAAGAGGTCCTTAAATACAGTCCGACCCGTCAGTATGGACCAGTCGGTTAGAAGTGGGAATAAAGTCAATATTTCAGCAAGTAATTTGTAACTGATGACCAACTTGGGCTCTCAATGGTCCGAAAAGATGAGAAAAATAGAGAATTTTTGGAAGATATATTTGCTTTAAGCTCTTCTTGGACTTGTCCCTGGAACTCGTGTCTTACTGTACTTGAATTATACTCAGTATCTCGAACTCTTACATGGGGAGAGTTTTACTGAACAAATTAGAGGTTTATTTTAGTGTGTTTGACACTCTTTCACACTGCAGTATATTGAAATATACTTTGATTTTTTTTGGTTTTCAACGAAGTTGAAATTTGTTAGCAAAACTTGTTAGAACATGGCACAATAGTGAGTCTTTAATGAGAAATCTGGTTTTAATGATTCATACGCTTTTGTCAGGATTTTGTTGTAAATGTTTATTTGTAAGCGACAAAAAAAGAACACTGAATGAAGAGTTACGGCCCTTACTGAATGAAGAGTTACGGCCCTTACTGAATGAAGAGTTACGACCCTTACTGAATGAAGAGTTATGGCCCTTACTGAATGAAGAGTTACAGCCCTTACTGAATGAAGAGTTACAGCCCTTACTCAACCATATAAAGTGTATGTGATCTAGTGTGCCATCTAAACATCGCGCTACATCCAATTGAGTAAACTCCACTAAATTCCTGCTGTGTAGCGGAAACAATGTCATCATGACGTTTAACCCTGCTCCATCCAAACGTACAAAAATGATGCTGGCAGGTGTCAAAATGCGGAAAGAAAATGCTTATCCCATCCTGCCATCCTTAAAACGTGTTTGTTCGTCGTACCCGTCGAGCCCAACAAAATTAGCCCTGGATAAAAAATATTTTTAAGCTTCAGTTCATTTTCTCTTGTCTTAAAATTAAAAATATCTAAAAAAATATCTGAAATCTATAATAGACAATTGCAAATAGATAAGAATGAGTAAACTTAATAAGTCTGAAATTTGCGAAATTCATATTTACCAGCATTCAGTTTTCATTAAATTGAAACGAATGAAACTCTGTAGGAATAATTGATGTTTAGTAACCTCTGTACACATACGCCAATTTTTATTAATATCTGCAATGTTATATCAAGATAGGAGCAAAAAGATCATAGAACATCTGACTTTAAGACTTATAAGACTTATTAATTTGATGAATTAGGCCCCGAACTTGTATTGTTAAGATGGCCTGTTGAGTTGCTGCCTTCACACAGTGTTCATACATTGTCACTTATCCAGTTGCATGCAGTAAGACATTAATATTTATAGCAACCTTAATGTATGTATGACATGTTACTTTTTAACAATATACACTGACATTTACAGCTGTTTTCAGTTACACAATATTTGTTATGTAATAACATTATATCACTTTGTATCGGGCATCTCTACCATATATCAACCAGGCTAAAGTTTCAACAAGAAATATGAGGCGTAATTTGAAGGTAAAGATTTGTTGTGCAACATAATGTTACGATTGCTGCAGGTCACTCCAGATCCAAAATGGATTTCGGTAAATTAACCGATGCTATAGAAAATATATTGTCATAAGACAAAACCTATTCTAGTCCTTGAAAAATTCTTGAATTTTTTCGGGAAGTTTTGTATGAACCATGAACTGGGATGAAATTTGAGCCTAAAGAAATTTTACCAAAAAGAAGAAATTTTACAATAAAGAAGAAATTTTACAATAAAGAAGAAATTTTACCAAAAAGATAAAAATGTTAACACACAAAAAAATAGGGTAGGACGGGAAACCTGCAACAAACATTGTTTTAACGCCTTAAGGAGACAAAATTGTTTCATCAAATGATAATAAATGCAAATAGTTTTTTAGTTACCGAATTACTCTTGAGGAAGATAATTCTCACAGCTGTTTGCATAATTAAAAAGTTATTTAATTATGAATGGTCATGAAACAATTAAAAAAGAACAAAAATTAATTGTGTTGGCACTGCTGAGAATAATAAACTGTAATACTAAATGAAGTGTGATTTATATTATATATGATGACTCTTATACAATATTTCATTGTCTGTTTTATGAATATAGCAAAATGTTTTTGAATTATTATTCCTAAAATTGACACCTTACCAATGGCTCAGTGGTAGAGTATTCACCTTGGTTGCTGAAGGTCACAGGTTTGAGATACATACCCAAGTTGTTAAAAATGGCTGTCTTAGGTCCCTTACTTACTCTTGGCATTGAATGTGTGACTGGTAGGTTTGGTTCAGGTTACTGTGACTGGTCTATTGCTGACCGTCGACCAATTCCTATATTTTCTTATATTTTTAATATGAACGATGTTCTGTCGTTGAATTCCCTATAATTGTTTTAAATGTTTTGCCTAAACTGCTGTATTTTTTATGAAAAATTGCCTACATTTTTCCTATATTTTGTTGACTATAACTGGTTGACGGCCTGCTTTTTGCAAACAAATAATTCCGTCACTGTGGCCTTATACAGTACATTATCTTCTGACCTAAAACAAATAATTCCATCATTGTGGCCTTATACAGTACATTATCTTACCTAAAACAAATATATCATTAACATAATACTATAATGTGATCTAACAGTTTCTATTCTCTCCTAATTATGAAGCAATGTGTTTCTGTCAGAATTGAGAGATTGATGATCATGTATGTTCACGAGATCTCAGACATAATGAGCAGTTTCCATTACTTGCTCATACATTACACTGATGTGTGGTCTTCAAAATATACTCACTACATTTAAAAACGAACCCTTTTTTTACCAACACTTCTTTAAATTTCATTTTATTACTTTTATTATTTCCTTAGAAGTCTGTGATAAATTTTACACTATTTACCAAATTCTTGTGATTGTTTTTATATTTTTATGCTACATTTTTAAAACTTTGTGCACCTGTACTATAACTTTATATGTTCACTTTTATATAACCTAGAAATAAATTTATATACCTTTCATCTCTCCCCTTAGTTAATAGTCTACATTAATATTACTATAAGTAATTATTGCTATTACTTACAATACAGGTGTATATACTCAATTAATTTAAAAACGCACATTCTTTTTCCCAACCACACTTTTTTAAATTTCATTTTATTACTTTTTTAAACTCATTTTTTTACGAAAATACTTGTCGATTGTCACGTAATTTAGCCTATATGTTGCGTACACATGCAATAATTGTGTCAAGTTCTTTTCTTGTATCCTGAAAGTCTTTTATTGAAAATTTAGAAATCCCACACAGTGCATTATCAAATGTGGTGAGTATAGATCAGTATCTTTCAAGCATAAATCAACGTGTGAAATGGAAAACAAGCGTATTGGCGTCTTTATTTATATTCATTTAAACAAGTTTGACTTTCATTCCTCGAAATTGTCTCTGATTTTTTGTCCGTTTTTGATGCAGTTTGTGCACTTTTTTATTCTGTAAAACTGGAAATTAAATTTAAAATGGTGTTAAACAATTATGAGTTGTTAAAATCTGCATTTTTTTCTGCGAAATTGCAATGAAACTTTTGTTAAGTTTGTTGAGAATTGCCCAAAAAATGTCTAAATATTTCGAACTGATATTTCTAAACAAGAACTATCTTGAAAAAAAGATGGTGTGTAATTTGAAGGTTAAGATTTGTTGTGCAACATAAAAAATGCAGAGATGTAACAATTGCTGCTCACTCCAGATCCAAAATGGTTGTGTAAACCAATCAAAAATAAAACGTTAACCATCAAGGCAATTTCTCTTCAACCGAACAACGTTTGTAACCTTGAAGCGGATTGCTTAATCTTTTGATATGGGGTTAGCAACCTTACCAAAATCAACTGAATTTCGGTCATATATTTTATATTACCTTGTGATGAGACGTCACCGAATTACGCGCACCTGTCTGATGCAATCAGGAAAATCGATCTGTAGCGAGTGTTTAGAATAATGCTAGGAACTAGGTTAAATTAACGGGTCAAGAAGATAAGAAATAATGAAATTTAGCATCAATATTGAATAATATGCTTTTTGATGGAACGCTATTAGTCACTGAATAACTAAGTTTAAGGGTAAACTTATAATACGGGGAAGTACTGGATTATACAGATGTTTCGAAAAAAATAATTACGACCTATATCGGGACTTTCAGGTTAAGGTGCACTCTGGGATTTCTATCTCGTAACAAAACTTCTAACATGCCATATTTGTATCTCAAAATGTTCAGCGCAAAAACATTTACAACCACTTCTGGTTGTAGAGAAAGTTACGATAATTTTGAATCAAGTCGTCGATATCGGGATTATTCTATAAAGCATATGTAAGGTTTCTGTTGACTTGAGTTGTGTTGACAGGAGCTGCATAAGTCAGGATGTTACCAGACAAGATACCGAGATGTTAGAATCTGAAACCTTACAACAGGTCTCATTGAGACATGGACCATGGGATTCAATCAGCTTTACAAGAAATAAAGTATACATAAAATCTTCTCTCAAGTCAACTCTTTCTTGTTGCTTGGTGATATTTCGACATTTCTGTTTTTTTTAAATTTTCTGGTATTTTAGAGGACTAACCGTCGCGCAATGTCTGTAAGTGTTCACCATGGATTTGTATTAATATGTGTAACCACATTTAAGCAGTTCTTTCTCAAAAGTATATAAATGTAAATTCTGGGAATGAATAATAAGTTTAAACTAAAATGATGAAATAGATCATACTCTATTCTGTGTGTGACATATCCGAGTTTGTTTTAACCATATTAATAAGTAGCATTTATGTCCCAATCATTTGGGAAATTAAATTACGATAAGTTTGAACGTGGAGGTCACTGATCTAAGGTCTACTGGACTTCCCTACTTGACCATAATTTCAAAAGATATAAAAACTTACATCACTATCTACTTAAATAGGTTGATATAAATGTCTGTACAAGTTGACGACCCCGTCTTCATGTGTCAAACATATTGTTACTGTATTTCTCTATCTGTGACAAAAAATTATTTTCGCAAATTTGTTTAAAAAAACTACAAAAATGTATATTGTATATTGAAGGTAGTTGCACTTTTACATAGCTCCATCCTTAACCGAAAGTCCAAATGTTTTATCAATTTTGAAATTATTCTCGATTGCTATAAGCTCTGTGAAGGCGCCAGCCAAACTGTACCTTGTTGAGATAGAGATTGTCCGACTCGTTCACTAGTTTTGTTTGACTAATTTTTACCACAAATCGGCTTTGCTCATTTTTGTGGTATAAACCAAGACGGACGTAAACTCCCCGCTGTCGGCTAACTTTCATACTGCTTAACAACCCGCTAGCTTCTGTCAGTAAGCCTATTAAAGAAGCTGAATTTAAAGTAAACAGTTCCTTTTGAAATAAATAAATAAGGTGTCAATCTTTGGGATTATAGGGAAATGGTCGTAATTATGCTTCACATATTTATTTCGTGCTTGAATAGATCTGTAAAATATAACTTACATAATTTAATCTAGTCGCTTTATGGTCGTGATATTTCTTTATCATTTTTGTCGGTTTTCTTAAACTAGTTTTTATGAATATTTATAATACTGACAGAATATACTAATCCATTATATTGACCCGCCGGCTGAAATGGTATTAGATTTTAATACTTTTCCGCTAGGTGACAAAAATGTGTTCTTGTTGCGATGGTGTTGCATAAATGCTTAAAGGTAGACAGTGTTATTATAAATAAAAAAATCGATCACCGCAAATTTCGGAATTTTGCATGTTAATGTCTTCATACAGACATATTCTTTCATTCTGCATCAATAATTTTCTTCCGAACCCTTTGAAACTATAAAAATATAAGCTTCAAACAGGTATATCCTCTCTTGGCCCACAAGCCTAGTTAGAGCTATTTGTATTTCTCGCTAATATTTCGAAATGCATTTTGGGAACGTCTCGTGAGATCACAAGGTGAAGATTGCGACAGAAACAATGCCTGGTCAGTCGATAATGGTAAATAGTTGGACTAAGAATTATCACACTGTGGGCCTATGCCCAGTACAGTCTTAAAAATAGATAGAGAACTCCGCTAACGGCACCACTTTCGATTTGCGGGCCGGAGGTAAAACTTGTATTTTATCAATAGCCCGTTGCAATCTTTCGGATTTTTGGCTGAAATCTGTTAGTTTATTTTGATTGTATGTGAAATTGCCTGTTTTCAGGAAATAGGTAAATTTCCCGATTACCTTTAATGTGACGAATGAAAGTATTTGGCTATAAATGTGAAGTAATCAGTATAAAGAAGTCAAGAGACTCCCAACTGTGTTCCAATTTTAGTCTGTACAGAATTAAACGACCTGTGATATTTTGCATAGATTATATAACTGAATAATATACAAATTTAAGACTAAGTCCAATGGAATATGAAATAGTATTAAATTGTGTGCTTCTCTGTGTAAAACCTTGATTTCCTATTGAATCTTCATGGATTGCAATCCACCATCTTGAATTTTAATAAAAAACACACAATGTGCCCATACCTTGTTTTAGCCTAGTCCCGTCTCCCATGGCCGAGCGGTTAAGGCATCCATCCGCCTTGGGAGCAGGAGGATGAAGGTTCGAATCCCGGTAGCTATAGGGGTCCATTCTGATTTGGCCGGTTGGTCAGCCAAAAGCTTGGTAAATATTGTTTGGTGCCTGGCATTAAAGGACAGGGATCCGGAAGTAAATGTGCTCAGAAAGTAGGTGTCTCATAAATCAGAATTGGCTGGCCCTTTAAATAGGAGGGACACTATAATAAATATACACTTTACTTTTACTTTTATATATGCTATGAAATATGCTACATTTTACTGTGATGCAATATATATATACCCGATCTTGTAAGTGATTCCAGTACTGCTGGCATTACCACCCTCAAGGTTTCTGGTTCAAACATGCTTAGAGTACAGTCTTGCCATTGGTCAGTTTCAAGACTGTTCTCTGCCTTAGCCAATCAGAAGCTGGAATTTTCAGACCCTTGTGTCTGAACTCAGATTTGTTGTCACATACCCTAGTACTGCGTCTTTCTGTCACATACCCTAGTACTGCGTCTATCTGTCACATACCCTAGTACTGCGTCTTTCTGTCACATACCCTAGTACTGCGTCTATCTGTCACATACCCTAGTACTGCGTCTATCTACCCAAAGTCTGACTTGTAGTTATGTCTGCTTTACATGTGAATTAAATGTGCCAGGGATTTCTCTGATGCAGAAATCTTGAGTCCCTGACTCCCTTTTCTTTTTAGGGACTCCCATTTTCAACTTACTGTGCATCCCTGGGACCCCTAAAATAACCTTTTGTCAAGTATAAACTGCATATCTGGGACCCTACAAATTTACTAAGGACCCCCAATTTGTCAAACATGAGGGTCCAAGGACTTCTAGCTGAAAAATCCTGTATACATGTATACTACAGGAGAAATTTATAGTAAAACCTCACTTAAAGACCACCTCAATAATATGACCACCTCAAAATTAAGAACACAATTTTAAAGTCCATTTCACTGTTTTGCTCTTTATTCAATTGCAATATTAAGACCATCTCAATAAGAAGACCATTTTAGGGTCCCAAGGGTGGTCTTATTTTTGAGGTTTTACTAGGTATTATAAGGTGTTAACTTCTGGTAAAATTTCAGTCACAATATAAACTTGTTTATTCTGATATGGTATTTATCTTGAAATGATCTATGTCTGACAAGCGTTCTGGTAATGATTTCTGCAATGGTAGCTATGAATATTTGAATATATAATGAAATAAAGTAAGGTAGTTTTTTGCCTTTTATTATGAACTTTGTTACAAGAATATAGAATTAATAGCTGCGCAAAAATTACAGGATGATTGTAAAATTTAAGTAAAGATAGAGTAGACTTGTGGCGGAGATAAAGGTGTTTTGTTGAAATCCTCCATTTTTTGTGCTAAACGAAAAACAGATATTGTCTTGTAGTACAAGTTAAGAGCAAACTTTAATTTTAGTAGTCTTTGTTGCAATTTGACACTTTGTGGGTTCACTTTTTGTCATCATTAAGCTAAAATGCATGTATTACTTTTTTTTCTAATAAATGCCTCAACCGACTTGCCGAAAAAATTGAAATTTGCAGTTTAAACTGTCAAGCTGTCGAGGTATTTCAAGTATTTATGTTAGGAGTGTAATAATGTCTTGTTACGGTTATTTGTTTTATTATTTTACCGTACACTGAAAAAGATTTTTAAATGCAACTGGTTATTATAAAATGTTTCATGATACAAAAGTCATTATAGTTGTAATTATATATGTCTATCAGTCTCGCGAGTGTATTGAATATCATAGTATCGTCTTTTTGTCCTTACATGCAAAGTTAAATAGTTATATAGAGACATGGATATAATCAACACTCTTTAAATATGATTTTGTGATGTTATCAGCTGTTTATAATCATCTACTCACTATTTGTAGCGACAAGCTCCGAATGAGTTGTATTTTGGTATTTTAGCGGGATTGACAGGTAGAAAAAATACCACAAGGGCAGTAAATGCTTTTCATGATCTATACCTTAGCGTTGATATTGATGCTGATTTAAACTTCGTGGGTGAACAGGCAAAGTCCGTCCAGTGGATATTATAGTGGGTAAAGCTTGACAGCGGGTAGACATTGAAGTTTTAACTTGAATGGAAGTTTTCAATGAAAGAAGGCTGGCTGATTTAAATTGGACGTAAATAACATGTAGTGGTGGTGGATTTTAGAGGCAGTTTAAATAAGGCTCTGATTGGCTAGAAGAATATAGATTGGAGTATCACGGAATACCGTATATAATTAAACTCATTGAGTGAAGTCATTTTTTTTGTTAATGAATAACGCGATTTAACTTTATAGGTAGTGTGTAAATACAGGACTTGGAGTATTCACTTTTCTTGGGATCTTTATTCACCAGGAAATTTTTGTTTCGCATTTACTATCGGGAAAAATTGTTATAAAACTTTTGAGCGAGTGAGGTGACTTTGATAAACATAATGTATGATAGGAGATATTTTGATGAGATTACACTGAGATTAACATGATCAAAATATAGTGAAGCGTGTGTGACAACATTCAGGAATACTTTTATTTACATTGTCCTAATTTTATCATATTGGAAATTTATACAAGGTATGTATTTATTTTTTTACACATAATTTTATAAAAAAATATTTATAATTATGGGGGTGGTATCATTCTTCCTTTTAAAGTCATTGTTTATTTTTAGGGACAAGTCAGAAAAATGAAAAGAATAGGGGAAAAAGAAATTTATATAGAGTTTTTTGGTTAAACGATGTTTTTTGAGGTTTATTTTATCAGGTTTAATGCCATGTTTCAACAGTAAAACCATGGATATGTGGATTTTGAGAAACTTACTTTTTGTATGATTAATGGTAAAATCTGGCTGAATATTTACAAGTACATCGGCATTTTTATGACTCTGATTACTTTTTGTGATATTTTTCAGACAGTGCATAATCACGATTTTATATAAAAATGATAATTTTATTCTGGGAATGCTTTTATATTTATTAATGGAACCACGAGTTTTACTATCAAAGAGAAGGAAAAAAATGTCAGAGCTCATTTAAATTCCTACATTTGAAGATAACCAGGCCCCATTCTGTCTTCGCAAATAAATATTTTATTTCTGTTACAGAAAAATTAACTTTCTTATAATATAACTGAATTGAGATTATTATTCTGTAAAAAATATTGGAACATTAAGTAGAAGTGAACGCACGACTATAAAAATTGCTCCTAGATTTTCTTTGAACCCATACAGGTTGTGGGTAACTCCTGTATTGGCTTTCAGAAATAAAATATGGTCTGTCTGACCAAAGCCAAAACTTGTGAAGCATTGAAGTTGGGGGGGGGGACTAGTCTCAGAATGTAGCTTTGCCATTGGTCAATTTTAAGACTGAACTCAGAATCAGCCAATCGGATGTCATTTTAGATTTTTGGTAGATAGTGCATGATACAGACGATGCACCAGTTCCAGAAACACCCCTGGTTCTTTTTACGTGACCGATGTAAAGCATCATACACGGGACCTCGGTTTTTTTTTTAAATCTCGTCCGAAGCACTGAGTATTGTTTGCGATGCACTTTTTGGAGAGTTGAGTGTAAGTCTGCTGAGATTTGGTGGAAAGTATTGGTTGGTTGCTGAGTACCGAGTGACGGTAATCAATTCTGGCACTCAAATCTTAAATGCAGTCTCCCACCCATGCCACAATACATTACCTCCCATAAATGTAATTAACAATTTTAGGATGCAGTTATGAATATGTGTTGATTTTAACCATGTGCATGATATCTGTATGGTAATAGCAATGTAACAGTAAACATCCATCTGTTAACACTATATGATGCTTTCTTTATCTGTTTACATCCAAGCAATTATCATGATTCTTTCAGTATATTATACACAAGAATGTACCATGATGTGTTGACATAAAACATTAGATGTATGATTAAAGTTTGAATTCAATGCAACAGGTGCTTGAATAGTTCCAAACTTTCAAGTATTCGTTAATAGACTCATTTATTATCTACTGATAATTTATAAAAAATGTTACATAGAATGAATTTGTAGTGTTTGATGCGTAACTGTTGGAATAGTTTCTTTACCACTTAATTGAGTCACAATAGTTTGATGCCAAGCCCTCTAGTCTAGTCAAACCTTAGGTGTCTCAGAGGACACCCCTGTAAAATCGCAGAAGTTTAGGAATATTACCCACAACCCTCAGTATTCAGAGCTTATAGAATGTATGGTATGAGTCTGGTTGTGGAGATTTTAGCGTCTGAAGTGGATTATATTGCTCACTGAGTGTTGAGTATTCTTTGTTATACACTTACCTTGAGATTTGAGTGTTAACCTGTGATTTAAGTGTGAATCTGTACTTTTAATGTGAATCTGAGATTTAAGTGAGAATCTGAGATTTGTGTATGAATCTGAGATTTGAATGTTAATTTGCAATTTTAGTGTGAATTTGAGATTTGAGTGTGAATAAGATTTGAGTGTGAACCTGCCATTTGAGTGTGAATATGAGATTTGAGTGTGAATCAGATATTTGACTGAATCTGAGATTTGAGTGTGAATCAGATATTTGACTGAATATGAGATTTGACTGTGAATATGAGATTTGACTGTGAATATGAGATTTGACTGTGAATATGAGATTTGAGTGTGAATCTGAGATTTGAGTTTTAAGTACTGAGCGCTAAGTAATGTTTAAAATCTCAGGCCCTGAACAGCTGTGAATGTTAATTTATTTCCCATCTATTAAAGTATCCATTGTTCCAGGAATATTCCGATGATGGACATCAGAGCATTGTCCAGATCATTCATTTTGTGTAGACAGTAGAAACATGCTAATTTCAGACTCCACTGATTTTCTGTCATTACTGCCTGGTTATAATGTCTACTTGGTCTACTTTGTTTGTGATGCAAGAACAATGAATTCAGTCTCTTTTCGGTGAAACGAAATTACGTTTGAAGCAATGGACTTGTATATAAAATGCAACTGGTGTAACAAGAAATGTCTTGAAAAAGGCTGGTAGCGCAATTGGAATGTTAAGATTTGTTGTGCAACATAAAAAATGCCGAGATGTTGTAACGATTGCTGGTCAATCCAGATCCAAAATGGATTTCGGTAAATTCATTGAATTAAAAATATTATTGATTTTTTAACAAACATTTTTTGGAATGTTGTATAGAATTTTTTCAGAAACCTTCGCAAATTAACGCTTATATTTCCGCCGACCAATCACCTACCAGCCAGTTTACCTGCCTTTGTGTTTCTTTCTTTCTGCATACATTTTTATGGTCACATTATTTATCTTTATAGCAAAAATATTAACTGATATTTTTTATTTGAAAAAAAAACCCAGTGATAACTTCATGTGCAGCATCATTATGTGTAAATCAATAAAATGATTAACAATTTGTGTATAGCTAACAAGACAGTTGGTGATTTAAGCCAACAGCGGGTCTCGTGTTCCAATAGTATAGATGATCAAAGACGGACTGTATCACTTCCTGAGATGTAAAGCCACTGATACTGTTATTTGCATTTAATGCATGGGATTCAGACAAATTGACTTCAAGATGTCTTAGCAACTGAACAATAATGCTACAGTTAAGCCTTTTGGTCCGGAATTGTCTGTAATTTGCATCTTGGCTTAACAGAAGTTCCATTAATCCTTCGTATTGGCTTGTGAGTCATTTTTCAGAATAATGATTTCTAAGATCTAGCTTGAAGTAAAAGTACTATCGGTTTCAGGTCTACCTGAAACAATTGCTTGTTTGTGGTACCTTAACTTTTTTACTGAAATTAACATCAGTATTTTTCAGTGCACTGTAAAAAAAACTTACACACTCCACAACTGTTGGGAGGCGCACGGGAAACATGTAATTTTTTAAGAATTGTCTTTGATAAAATGCTCAGAAACGGAGATTTGTTGTATATACTCAATGTTCAATGTTGTCAGTCATATAACTTGTTTTTATTAGAAATTTGCTCTGTTTAATCTATTTTCAATATCAGTTAATCCATTGGATCAATTAATTAGTCATTAAATTAGCTAATATTGACATTGTGCATTAAACCAAGAACAAGAAAATTATCCAAGTTTAAGTCATTCAATTATTATTCTACCATTAGTTATAAAACTTTCATAATACATTAAAAACAGAATGTATTAAATCAACACAAATTTGTTACATAAATCCATGAATAAATCATATGCTATACGTCTGTAACCCATTTTACCAATCAATTAAATTGTTACATTTATTGATTTTTGATGTCTGTCCATTAATATGTATATATGTTATGAAAACCTGAAAAGTTTTAAGCTTTAGGAAATTTTGTATCTACATGCATTTTAAGTTATCTACTTAAATTTCTAATTTTGATTATTACATGTATAGTACTTGTATGACATTTACATGTCAATGGATACCAAATGTAAAACTATCAAGTATTTATTTAATTCAATATTTTATCTTGAAATACATAAGGCAAAATTATTCAAAGATGCCAAGTGCAGTTATTCATTGTTTTGTTATAGTTTTGCTGTTCCTTAGAACTACAAGAGGTAAGATTCTACTTAAGCCTCAGACAAACTGAAAAGGGTTATTCAGGGATTAAGGTCCTTATGTTTGATTTAAGTCCTTAAAAATACAAACATACCTTCAAGTGTAAGAAAATCCCGGACCCTCCAACTTACTTATCCTTAATATTTAAGCCCCCTTTTTATGCATGCTTGTGTCACACTTCTTGTCTTATAGAACTCTCATCTTTAAGTGTTTCAATCAAAAAAGGGAGTAGAAGGGGATTTGGGTTCCCTGACATGCATTTTAGCTCCTTAAATTTTAAGTCAATCACTGAGAATCACCGTGTTTATTATTTGTCAATCTGTAATTTACTTTAAAATTTCTAAATCTGGGAATCGTTGCAAAGAACAATCAGATTAAGTGTAGTATCGTGATAGACTTCAATTGTTAGATATTTATTGGGTGTCAAGTTGTTGAAAAATATCTATGTACCATAAAAGACTTAACTGGATAGCATTTCTTTTTAAATGAACATTTTATATATGTTAATATAGACCTCATAAATGACTCGGTCAATAAAGATTTCATTGTCCAAACTGTGAAGTTGACCAACAAATTAAGACTCGATGATTCTACTGTAAGTGCAGTGAATAGATACGGCCCTGGGGCGCACTGGAACTAATTTGACGGTTTTAATAGCTTTTTGGCATTTTATTGGTACCTTTTGGTAAGTTTTATTACTTTGTGTCTATTTCACTGTTAATTGCGAATTTGCGGGGTTTCGATGTTCAACTGTTCTTTTTAAATTGAGCCATGTTTAAGCGTAAATAGATTGGCTCGCGATGTTTTATGTGAATTTGAGTTTGAGTTGCGCAATATGGATTTGTTAAAATGTTGCACTTTTGAATATGTACTGGCCTTCTTGTCAAGCCCTGTATTTGCATGTTTTTCATCTGAATTTGACCGTTAAATTTTTTGTGTCTAAATAGGGAAATATAGAAGAACGAGTGAAAGTGACAGAGTTCCAAAACTGTTATCTGTGCCCTATATAAAAGTAGGTGATAGTTGAGCTGCTCTCAGGGGACAGATACTTCGTAAGAAACCTTAAACGATAGTTGTCTTGTATGTTGAAACATACTGACACAATTTTGAATAATAAAACGGAATGAGATAAAAGTGTGTTCAATGTTGTTTTAAATTAGATTTATTTTTAATGAAAATAGCTTAGATATGTTAAGGTCACAGGTCATTGTCGAAAGTACTATAAACTTTATATAGGTTAAGATAAAATGAGATTTTTTACAAGGCTTAATGAACATATCAACCTTAATGAAGCCAATTTATCATTCCGGTGTCTAATTTTGAAAATGAAAAATATGCGAATAAGTTACAATGATTAAGAGTAATTAGGGATTTTAGGGGTCAGTTCAGTGTATTGGTTAAGTAGTATATTTCCCTATTGTACCTTCTCTGGGCTTGTGTAAAGAAATACGGCTAATTATTACATTCTTTTGCTGGGGATAAATAATTATCTCGCACTAACTAGCTGTAGTGAATATTTACATGTAATGCACCCCGGGTGAGATAATTGGCCTTGTTGCTTAGACGCTGTAGTAATTTATAACGCATGCATGTACCAAAACATTTTTATTAGCGTTCAATTCCGGAATTGATTTTATATATATGGGTATTTACACAATGTGGTATGAATGACAAGATATAAAATTGTACTAGATTGCTTGTATTACGTTATTAACATATGGCTTTTCACTTTCATGGGGGTACTCTTCACATTGGAGGAAGAAATGAGTGTAACAACGGCGAACAATTATTGAACAATCCGTGACTCTATCTTGAGAAAACCTGTATCAATAGTCAAAGAAAGTTATATGTAATGGATAATTTAAAATTCTTATTCTCAAAGTCTTTCTACCTCTGGCCAAGATTGATTTTAGATATTAACAACTCTTCATGTATGGATTTTTTCATAACGAAAATATTTCAATTCCGATATTCAAAAGAAGAATTTAAACGCTTTCTGTCCTTCCACTCGGCAAGGGATGAAATAATGTTTAAACAACCTCTTATTCTTCCGGCCTTGAATCACGAGATAACAATACGACTTTTCCCTTTTCTATTTTGTCGTCGTAATGTTACCATCTAATTCTTTATATGCGTAATTCATCGATAATTATTAGTTAAATATCGCACCATTTCTTTGCTTTGTCATTGGCAATCTTTGCTGATATAACGTAAAGTTATGAATAGTTTGGGACAATTACTTACTATGCACTTTCTTTGCTATTAACGTTACCTCCAACTGTTCGTGTAGAAGTAATCTTTTCTATCACAATAAATTAAATGCATTCCGCGTTAATATCATCAAAGACCCGATGACTCGGGGAAAAAAATATTACGCACATATTTTCATTTTCAATAATTTACTATACCCTTACAATGCGAATACAAAGGTTTTGTGGTGTACACTGAAAATATGTATCCACAAATATACCGAAATAACGTCATTGTAGTACGATCACCTGGACTCCTTAATTTTCCTTAACTGGTATTATATCGCCGTGAGATTCTTTTGTCGATTTGTTTATTTTTATGTCCGTACTTTTTTATTTTATGTAATTTTCTATTATTTATATTACTAAGCTAGAAACTTCAAAGAGACTTCTCTGCATTGCACAGATGTTAAATTAAATTTACCATAAAAAATATTACGTACATTATTCATGGTATTTAAGCATGCTGGGGTATGTACTGTATGAGTTTTTCCTCTCTATGAAAAAATAACATCGTCACACATGACTTTGCAATAAATTGTACTGACTTAACAGGTTTTATCAAAATATTAATTTTGCCCAAATACTAATAGGAAGTCCTCGGGTCTTCAACGCCACAGACCCCGCAGACAGATGAGAGGATTTTACTCTAAATGTCACAACTGGTGGGACACCATTTTTTGGACCAGTTGCTCAGCAGATTTGATATACTGCAAATCCGGCAGTTCGTCACTTTGGCTCTTATGTGAAATCGAAATAACTGCTGCATGTAAAGTAAAAAAATGTAGTTCTCAAGAAGTAAAATATTACACACAGGTAGTTCGGAATTTACTACTAAATACTTTCTGGGGGATGAAAACGTTATGTGCGATATGTTTTTCAAATTCTGTCAAATTTTTATTTTGAAGCAATGAGGTTTCACTTCTTTTACGAATATAAAGCAACCATTCCTGGCAGCCAGTGTTTTTTCCCACCCTTTTGTGAATGGGGCCAGGGCCCTTTAAGAATTGAGAAAATAGCTCAAATTGCCCATAATTGTGAATGTCATAGTTTGCTTAAAATAAGAAATACTGATTTATTTGACCTTATGTATAATATACTATAGCAGTTAAAATACTGTTAGTCTCTATAATGAGGATAACCTTGTTATAAGATTTGAAAGAAAAATGCACCAGAGACTGTGTGCAGTACAAATAATCCGTTAACAGCAAATCAGAGACCCTATACATGTACCTGAAAATATTAAAAGGTCTGAATTGTGAATTTTAAGCTCGAGTTTTGTGAAAAAACATACTTTTGGCGATTGTGAATGGGGTAAAAAAACACTGGCAGCACTCTGAAGTACTGAAACATTACAAATACGTAATGTATGCAGTTGTTACGAACTGAACCGCCACTATCCTACAATGCTAACATTTAATTGGCTATTAAGTATAGTATGTGGGGTTAATTGTAACTGGTCGTTTACACAGGTTTCTCCGTAAATACCAGGATGTTCGTTGCTACTATCATGCAGACTTTTCTTCACTTTATTCTCAGCTGTTACTTCACAGGACAAAATTGCGTATTCATTGTATACTTTACCAAACAGTGTATCGAATTCCGACTAACTTTACTTTTACATTGTTTTTTTACAGTTGTTATTTGCGTAACCCGTCTATTTCTGCACCTAGAACAACTGCCAGCTAGTGTATGTAAATATATTTATTTGTTGAACAAATCATCAAAAAGGGAAGATAGCTGTTAATCTGGAATTAATTACCTTTAATATTTACACAATATTGTTAAAGAGCATAGAAGGTGTTGCTAATAATGCAATCCCATATGTGTTATACTTCTACAGCTCTTCAATCACCCGACGAGTTGAAAGAGACATATGCCTAAAAACTATAAGATGTACTGAACAACACCCTATTGCACGAAACATCTTGCCTCAATTCAAATTGACTCCAGCTTTCTGATTATCCTGCCTCAATGAACGTTCTTCATTATTAAGGTTGTTCATTATTAATTTTGCGTGTTGCAATTTCCAACCCGTAATGACTTATTTTTACATTTTATAGAACATTACTAGGATTTTGTACAAACTTAGGTAACCTTAACGTTGGTAATGTGGGTGGTTACGGTAGTGTTGCACCCAGCCCTGGTATGTGGGTGGTTACGGTAGTGTTGCACCCAGCCCTGGTATGTGGGTGGTTACGGTAGTGTTGCACCCAGCCCTGGTATGTGGGTGGTTACGGTAGTGTTGCACCCAGCCCTGGTATGTGGGTGGTTACGGTAGTGTTGCACCCAGCCCTGGTATGTAGGTGGTTACCGTAGTGTTGCACCCAGCCCTGGTATGTAGGTGGTTACGGTAGTGTTGCACCCAGCCCTGGTATGTGGGTGGTTACGGTAGTGTTGCACCCAGCCCTGGTATGTGGGTGGTTACGGTAGTGTTGCACCCAGCCCTGGTATGTAGGTGGTTACGGTAGTGTTGCACCCAGCCCTGGTATGTAGGTGGTTACCGTAGTGTTGCACCCAGCCCTGTCAGTATATACCCAACCTGTTTTCATTGTTTTCTCATAAATTCTATTGTAAAATGTTTACCAGATTTCTGTTTATTTTTGGGAGTACGGGAAAAGGTGCACCTTGGAGTTTTAGAATCCAGATGGAGGACAAAACGTTTGAAGTTTTATTAACGTAATGATCTCCTTTATTAATCTTTTATTAATCCCATTTTCTTGTAGTTTTGATTCCTTTGTGCTTCATGCAGCAGGATGTGAGTTGATGCATTGTGGGTACAGATTAGTAAAATTGAATCATTTAACGAAACATTTCTGTAGTTCAACAAGTACTGACATGCTTTTCACGAATTCAATGATAATACATTGTACAGCATGCAGGATGTTTAAGGAATGAATCTTTGTGTTCTGTTGGTTGTAGGTACGATCCTGACTGAGGTCATAATTGTACATCGTAATAAGACATAAGGGTCTGTCGATACAACGCTGCAGAGAACAGTCTCTTGCACAAAATTCCCCTTTATAATGAAAAACGACGCAAAATTCCCCTTTCTCACGGCCCGACCTCATTCCCCAAACGTAGAAAGACAGCCCTGTTATACACTGCTGCACCGTTTCCCTAGGATTTTCAGCTAGGGGTCCTTGGACCCTCTCGTTTAAAATTTGGGGTCCTTGATAAATTTGTAGGTCCCAGATATGCAGTTTATACTTGACAAAAGTTTATTTTAGGGGTCCCAGGGATGCACAGTAAGTTGAAAATGGAAATACCTAGAAAGAAAAGGGAGTCAGTACTCAAGATTTCTGTGTCTGTGAAATCCCTGTGCTGCATGCAAAATACTACTACTGTAGCGTGAAAATGTTATAATCTTACTGGAGAGAATTAACAAAAAAGTGAGATTTACGCTTTGAGATCGATCTCAAGGTCGTAATGATCTTAATCAAGCGTAGAGATTTTATTGAGCATAGGTAGGGAGCCTGGTGGTTCTCAAGCATTGATTTAACCCCTAGTTAGCTCCCTCATAGAATATGTGGCTTTTAATGGCAGACTTTATATGAGGCAACTTAATGGCCACAAAATAGCCTTATCATGCTGCGTTGAAAAGACCGTATTTTTGTTTAACATGATAATGGGAATTCTAATCTTGCACATTTTTTGTTTCTCAAAAAGAATTATCAACATTTTTAAAACAGTATCGACTCGCTTTAGGGTCACGCTCATTGCATTATTTTTATGGTTGCACTGTTCGTTCTGTTGAAGTTTAAATCATGCAGACGTAACTCGTTATTTTTGTATCTTTCATTGTTTTTGTTTGTTATTTTTTGTTTGTGCTTTTTGTTTAAACCACTCTGCACTTTACCAGGTTCAGTCGACTTTTGTTATTGATTTTTTTGCTTAATCATAAAATGACACAAAAATGTAAATATACCTTAGATAACGCCACATTTGTGGCAGACGGTTCATTCATAAAAATCGCTGCTCGTCAGAAAGACTACGACCTGCATTCTGCGTTCATCCGTTATGTTGAGTCCCTTTTGTAAATAATGTTACCCTCGTACATCTAGGCTCCGACTATCCTAAATACAATGAAAACAATCTCAGACTAAATACAGCGACTGATCATGCCGATCTATCTTTGAATTAGCAGACAAAGATCTTGTCTCTAACGTGAATAGGTTTCTTTAATCCTGAGATATGCCGTATAAATACTTAGATTTTGTCTTATTATCTTAAAGGGGCTATGTAACAACTTTTGAATGAAAATCAAACTTTCGTAAAGTTTTAATTCTAAAGTAATTAAATTACAGAAATTACTTTAAGTAGCTACTTTTACCGCCTTGTACATATAAGTGTTTATGACGTATTTTCAATATGACTTGAGTATTCTAGGGAGCGGCAAAGTGATGATTTTAATACTTACTTATGTAAACTTCTTTTAAACTCAGGGCCGACTTTGAGTTATTTTAGCCAATCACTACCATTGCACGAGTGCACCCAACATCATAGTAAGAAATGTATTAATTAATTTGTAGGGAGGCGCAGTGGTCGAGGGGTAGAGTGCCTGACTCCTGATCCGTAGGTCATGAGTTTGAGCGCCGTGATTAGCAGGGTTTGATCACAAACTTTATAACCTGCATTGGTTCTGAAGAATGATAATAGTTAAAATATAGGAGTAAAAATAAAAATGGTCCATGTAAATAAGTGATGAGCCCTTATAAGAGTAATTTCCAAATATGTGACAATTGAGAAAATACCAAAACAATTTGCATGTGACAACCACTTTTTCTTCAACTTACTTAGCCAAATGGACTGAATAAGTTATTTTGTATATATCGGATTAGTTTATCATCGTTTACATTATATTCCTCATAAACGTTAAGAAAATTTGCCTATCAAAATGGCAGACAATTCAGAAACAAGGGAGGTAAATATTGTAGATGTGAGAACTATGTATAATGATGTTATACAGAATGACTTATGTATCGGAATTGAAGAAAGACAGTATACAAATAAACGTGCATGCAACATTTAACTTTGGTAATGAAATCTATCAAACGATTTCAGCATTTGATAGAGAATATCAATGTGATAAATTTCAGTCAAATTAATGAGGGCATTTGGAAAACTTTTGTCAATGAAATGCTTTTGTGGAAATCAATTAATTTTTATGGTATATACACCTGTCATTTCAAAGTGGAATTAATTATGTCATTAATGGATCATTGATGATATAAACTGGATTAGTCGATATATTTTACAGGGTAGATCAAGATAAATAGGTTTCGTCAATTTTGATGTATGCTTGTGTATGGCCTGCACAGGTGCTGGTGCAGGTTGTGTGACTCGGACTTGTGACTTTGGTATCAAGTGGTTTTCATTGGAACAATTAAGCTGTACAGTAAAACCTCAGCTAAAGATCACCTCAATAATAAGACCACCTCAATAATAAGACCACCTCAATAATAAGACCACATCAATAATAAGACCACCTCAATAAGACCACCTCAATAATAAGACACAATTTTTCAAGTCCTTTTTCACTGTTCCACTCTTTATTCAACCTCTATATTAAGACCACTTCAATATCAAGACCAGTTTTCAAGTGTCCTAAGGGTGGTCTTATTATTGAGGTTTTACAGTACTTGTATGCTTAACCTTTTAGTTCCTATCTTGCTTCTTTCTCAACTCAATACATGTAGATATTTTGTTTGTTGTTTGTGTCATTATATTCTGAATGACACTATCTAATATTTATGAACTTTATTTATAGACCATTTAAAAATATACAGCTACAAGTACATATTTGCATCATACTTCTGTCCATTTTTGCATCATATTTCCTGGACTTGGTCTACAGTCCATGGGAGACACTAACTTTAATTATTGGACTTATTTTATAGCAGTCCATTTATAATGCCAGGTATCCATTTTACAACTCAGCCTATCGTCCATTTAAGATATTTTATATCATTTTGGACGCAATTCATAGTCCATCTAAGATGCTGTGAGTCCATTTTTGGAATGCTTCCCTTCTATTTCTGGACTTGGTTTCTATGTCAATTTCAAGTCCATTGTCAGACTCTGTCTACAGTCCATTTATGATGCCACAGATCCAATGTTGAACTTGGTTTAAATCGAAGTTTGGATCCAAGCTATAATTACCCTTTATACTCCGAGTGTTTTCTTATTTCTTCTCCAAATTTACGTTTCTTTGTGAATCCACTTTATGTTCCCTACCTGTTATCATAGAGGGTTGACAAGGTTTGACAGTTTTTCATTCATCACGTTGAAAAAAACTCAATGGTGTAGAATTTTATGTCACTTTAGATATGAAACAAATTATTCCTCATCATATTTATTTCTAAATATTATTTTGATAAATGTCCATTTATTTGTAGTAATAATTGAATCAAATTTCATATCTAACTTCGCAGTAATTTGCATTATAATTGAAATGGTAAATTTTGCTTGATTTTTGTACCCTGCGTTGAAATCATTTTTAAGAGGTTTGAAATAGATTTTGTATACCTAAACTAAATTCAGCAAACATGATAAATTGACGTTTTTATCATAAATTTGCATCAAAACCACATTAATATGAGGCGGTACTAGATTTAATGGGCTGAACCGGTTGACAATGAATGACCGAAAAGTGGGGAATATTTCACAATCAAAAAGGGATCTGAGACGACCCGTGTCTGGCGCCCTCCTCGTAAGACAATCATACAATTCCGCAGCTTACGTCTAACCGACTATAATAATGTTATTACGCTCTAGATTCTTCCATCTACTTCAAAAATTATTAACGAGTGAATTTAAATTACTGAGCAAACAAATCCGGCGACGTTGAATCAGCTTGCAGTTGGTTAAGGCTGTAACAGATAGAAAAGTACAAATATTCTGATGTTTACAATAGGTGCTAAATAAATACCATACACAATTATAAGAGGTATTGTAGAATTGATATTGTTAGTAATTCTGTCAAAAATGCTTTAAAAATTAGTATTGTTTGTTTGATATATCTTGTCACGGCCATAAATTCAAATTTGCTGTTAATTTCATATTAGCACTGAGTATCTGTCTTTTTTGTATTCAAATACATTTAAATCATCTTCACCAAGGTTTGAAAGGACTTTCAAAGTGATTAAAATTGATGCCCTTTATCAAAAAGTGCTGAAAAGCATTCAAATGTCCTGAAAAGTACTTATTTTTGTGCCCGACTTTTAAAAGTACTTGATATACATTTAAAACTGAGAAGTTCTTCAATTTTGTAATTTTGTAAAGTTTGTTATTTTATTCATTGAATACTTGAAGAAGAAATGGAGAAGATGAAAGTAATGAGGGATTTTGCATTATATCGGTGACATACTATGTATGTTACAGTTGTACCAGATTTGAACTTAAACAATCGGAAAACATGGGCGGATATAGCCCGATAATGTCCGTAATAGACGTGGGTTTTTCCTGATTGGTCAATATGAAACCTGTTTACCTGCTCAGTGAAAACTTAGAATGTAGACTGCCTGTTGAAGTATTTGATTTTTAGTAATTTACCTTGTGTCTTGATCATTTCTGTAAGACCACTTGTTAACGCGTTGTCTCTCCGTCTGAAGAACTGATTCCTAGAATCAAACAGTTTTTTATCATTTGCTAATCTACCTCCAATGTGAAGAACATGTGCCAGAATACAATGTCTTTAATTTCATGTTTATTTTGTACTTAAAACTTAACTAATGTATCTATCTATACCTGTAACATCAGCGTCTATATACTAGATGTAAGCATGATCACTTTACAGCACATTGACAGCTTTGGTCAGCCAGCACACATTAAACAGTTAAATACAAAATGAGTAAAAAAAGTGAAAAGTAGTTACTATTGTATATATATATATGGCGAACATAATATAATACAAAACTTCTTAGTACAAGACTTTAGTAATACAAATAGCAACATCATGTTAGTACGTCTGCCCTTAAAAACAAGTCCAGGAAACTAAGTTTTGTTGTATTCAATAGAGACATATTTTAAAGATGATTTATAGCTATGCTTTAAATTACAGGAAATATGATTATATAAAGCACATGACATTATTTATTTAAACATTTATCTCTTATTTTGTGATGAAAATTAAAATTCTACCTTTGTAAATATTTAGATTTATATCTTCGTATAAACGCTGGTCATAAGTATTGGAGTACAGACAATAGGTGATTGGTCGGTATAGTATGTAGACAAATAATGTTATAAAATTGATCAAGCTGGTTATACGAATATAATTTTGATGGATTATAAATTGGCATACATATGGTTATAATTAGGACAATGTTTCTGTGACTGTGGTGTGAATATTTACCAAGCAATGTCGGGGAATGATAGACCTAACATTTGTAATTATCTTTAATATGTAATGAATGACTTTGATAAGCGTGTCCACTAGCTCCTAATGTGATGTACATTGAAGTAATGCCTTGATTCAATCAAATATACATTTACTCAATGGAGCTCTCCGGCTGTTGAATGTTGGCCGCAAAACTATAGAAACTCAGTTTTGGCATAAAAGCATTTTACACTAGCATTCCACTAATACATGAATATAAATTATGTAGATGGTAGAATTTAGTACTCGGACAATAACATAGTGTAAAACTCCGACATTACCTGGACATTCATCCATTGTCTTGCATATTTGCTGGCTAGAGGGTCAGCATGAGGGATTTGTTGGTTAGGAGAAGTTTGTCCATTAAGCCTTTGTGTATAAACATGTTTTTATTTGAATGGAATCAGCTTATTTTTGGAAAATATTTGGAAAGTGTAAGACAGTGCAGTATGTATGTGCCATCTTGGTCAGTCTGGTCACTTCAAACAGTTTATTTCAAATAAAATAAATTGTGGTTCCAGTCAATTATTACATGTTAACTTGTTACCGTATATATTAGTGAGAACACATGTACAGATACATGATTCTAAATGAGGTTGTATTATATTTTCAGATATTATATAAGTGATGTTTGAGGATGTCATCTGTCGGAAGTGCTGCGTCATCTTTCTTTCCCTTATAGTTGCTATGGTTTCTGCAGGTAAGTCTTCATCCTAGTGATATGTAGCAGGGTTCAACATTAACTTTGTTTTAGTACTAGACCAAACTTTTGAATGACAAAATATGCTTCATACAGGTCAAAAGTTTTGTTTTTTATGCACATATGATTTATCACAAATTGATAAGTATCAGTAATTATCAACAAACCGTGTCGGGCTAGTCAGACACGGGAATCACTAGACCGAAGCAGCTTTTAACCAGGTAATGTCGTTCAGACGTGCCTTAGTGTCGAACCCTGTGTAGTGCTGGAGGGGTAGCGTTCTTCTCATCCGAAGATCGCGAGTTTGAGCCCTGCATTGAGCGGTCTTTGAGCACAAACTTCACAAACCCTGAATTTGGCACAAGTACCGGTTAATAACTAAAGAAGATGTCGTCAAGAGAGATTGGTATAAGCTGTAGGAACTAAATTGTTTTACAATTGATGTAAGATTAAAATTTAAGTTTAAAAGTAATAATATTTAATAATATCACCTATGACTAATATCCTCCGAGGGGGGGGGGGGAAGAGTAGTTATGTAGTGGTGTAGTAGGTGTCTCATAAGTCAGAATTATCTGGCCTTTTAAATAGGGGTGATACTATAGTAAATAAACATTTTTTTAATATGTACTATAAAAAATAAAGTGTATATTTGACTGAAACGTAGTGAGCATGCAATTTAGTCTTGAGTCTGGAGACAGCCCTGCATTCAGTAAAGGTATTTGCAGCTCACGTTTCATAACGTTTTGCAATTTGGTTCCCGTGTGCAGTCAATGTGATACAGTGGGCAAGGGATACAATACACAACGTTCGCGACTGTAAGCCCTAACTGAATACAAGGCAGATCTCAAGTGGTTTGATCTCAGACTTCGAACTTTCCCTGGTGAAGAAAAACTAGTAATTTAATTAGGTAGTGGATTTGTTACCTTGACTGGTCGGTACCCAATGTTTGACAAATATTGATCATCTTTATGGTATGAATTAAAACCAGTCTATTAAAAGCTCATGTGATACTTCTTATAATATGTTAGATCGGAACTCATTCAGATGTTTGCCGTATGTTTGTGAAGGTGTCAAGCGTTTGTATACAAATTGTTCGACTTGAAAGAAACTCAATGAAATGCCTCGCATATCGAGTTAGCACTACAATGGGGTAATTATTTAAGAGCCTAAGTTAAGTACAATTATTGCGTCGTCAATGCTAAAATTAGCATCTAAGTAAATATTTGATATCTTTTTATAATGTGATTTAGCTAAGAAATACTGGAAGCATGCGGAGTATGTTTAATATTGGAACGGAGAAATAAGAACAGAAATAAAGTCGTCATCTTGGCCTTGTTTGCTCAGTCACAAATAGTTGGTCTCGTGATGTTTGCTGTTCTATAAACGAATGGTGCACGCGCTTGTCGGGAAGTATGCTGGAATATAAGTATACATATATGTACCACTGTCAGTCATTTAATGTCCTTTGTGTTCCTTGTTGCTATTTACAATGCTTACAAGGACGACAGTATAACCACCAGGTAGCAGACTTGTACAATGGGCCAGTTTTATACTCCTACAACCCGTTTACTTTCATGCAGTTCCGATCAAACTAATGCTGTGACTTTCAGCTTCAATTTAAAATTATTAGCAATGTCATGATTATGCTTTAAAATTTAGAGTCAATTAACACACATTAGTGAGCAGGGGACGTATTCACAAACACTGTTATTCTGACAAAATTTCATCCATTCAGATTGAACGAAAGGCAGGTAACTATAACTTTTGAAATTTTAAGTCCAAGTCTTAAAGTGTTTGTGAATACGGGCCCAGGTTTCAATTTTGGTATAATTTGAGGGTTTTGGTGCAAAACTACAGTAATTGCTTTTTTATTGAAACTGAGTTTTGATAGTTTTTCCCCAACCCTCAATTTGTCTTATATGCGTTACAAACTTAATATAATATTGTTTCTATGAATGTCTTGTAAATGTTGAACTTTCCTCACTACACGATGTTTATACAATGAATTTGCTAATCTGTATTGGGTTATAGTCCGATGTATAACACCATCTTCATTTAGTAATGCATTCTTCAATGCTTGTAACAATGCTTTCATGTCAAAATAAAATTCAGCTTTGAGCTTATCTTCATCAGAATGTGTCGCTCCCTAGGTGGTACTCCTAGCGCTTCTCTTGTTCCCGTCAAACACCCGCATGGTGCTTTAACCACACTATACACTGCTATCCAAAAGTTCCTTCACACTTTGACAATTTCCCAATGCAATTAATGTATTTTCATATTTGTTTCACATGCAATAAATCGAAAATGCTTTTTAACACAGCAATACTTTTCTGTCGAAGTCTATTTATATTTGTACTGAAACAAATTATCTTATTTCTGTGTCAGATCAATCAATTACACACATACATTGGTTTTGGATGCAGGCTGATTGATGCTGCTGTCGAGATGTGCAAATTGTTAATTCTTAACTATCCATCACAGAAGTGGGATGAATAATTTTACTTCATGGTCATACATGTTTTATTTGAAATTCTTTAAGAAAAAAATAACGAAATTCTAAATATTCAAGTGTGAAGAAACTTTTGGATGGCAGTGTATCTAGCGTTGTCGATATCTACGAAATCCACTGTTGAGACTGACTGCGACTTTATGTATGATATGCTTTTAATGAAGTCATTCCACGTCAACGTGTAGCAGTTTATTAGATAGAACAAGTGGCATTTGACATTTACGACATTTCTGGCGAACCAAAGCATTTCATCTACTACGCCAAACATTTAACACTGGCTACTAACATGCTTTCTTACGCCAAGAGCCTGTCATGCCGCACATTGTCTGTCGGTACAATCATTGTGTTCTCTAATTATTGGTGACTTTACGATTGTTTTATGGAATCATGCGGCTTTATTTGATCGTTATGTTTATTTCGGATGATGGACAACTAGTTCATAGATCGCAAGCTGTCGGAAGCTTTGTGTATTATGAAATATTGTAAAAGATATTAGTCTCCTGTAGTTTTATTGCAGCGATATTGATGAGAATTCTCATAACGATTGAGGTTAATTGCTTGCTAATTAGTGATGTCTTTAGATAACTGGTTAGTGTAGATTGTGTTAACTCATAAATAACAACCAATATTTGTTGTGCTAAGGATGTTTGCATGCATATATATGTATTGTAAACCTAGAAATGTTCACGACAACAATATTTCGCGTTTTTCCATTGATAGACTATTTCGGGACTATAAATGTTTGCGTTTCTTATGACCCCACAATATGGCAATTAACTAGCTAGAAACTTTTGCGAATTCATTGTAAGTGACGATTTCGCAACCACTGGAATGACTTAAAATGTGTGAAAATAATTTCTAGGTTTACAGCATTTCATGATCAGTTAAATTGGAAAAAATAATTTTTTGGTTTTAAATATGATTAGAAAGTTATTGTCATTATTCATGAATGTATTTCATAATTTGATGTGAAGAGTCATGACAAAACTGTCCATGATAAAATCATTCTGAGAAAACAACAGTCTGTTGATAGGCTTCGTATTAATTTTTCCGAGAATATACTATAAGCTATTTTCGAAATTTGTCAGAATGCCTAAAATTTCGTCAGAGGTATGTGTTGTTTTTGTTCACACAAAATTAAATCTTTCGTTGATGAATGGACTGTAATCAGGAACTAATTGGCAACAAAAAATATGAATCTTTTACACTTAGACCAGATTATCAGGTTAAAAATCTTAACGATTTTTTGCTTACTTACCTTTTTCATTTCTTGTATGGTTCACGCTGTACTTTTCTGCTCTGCTATTTTATAATTATTCCCGATACTTGCATATTTCTGATTTTTTTTCTCGAAATTTCGATTCAATACTGGGTATGTAATTATACAGGCTGTCAAGCAGTCCTTATTTTTCCTACTTTTTCCATTTTTTTTATTTCTTCCTACTTGATTTCTTCCTACTTTTTCCTACTTTTTGGTCCAACTTTCCTGTAAGTTCCTACTTTTTGGATTCAAATTTGTTTACTTCACTGAGACCTTTTATTAATATTTAGAAAATGTGGTAGTATATTAATGATTAGGATCTTTTCATTTGGGAGTGCATAGAAGACTGAAATCATCTTGATGAGACTGTACAGACTGGGAGGGGGGGGGGGGTGCAGACTGTGGGCTGTGGCTGCTTACTTAATGATCATGCCAAGGTGAAAGATGTATAAGAGTCATAAGACCTGTGCTACTTTTTTAGTACATATTCCTTATTTTTCAACTTTTCTCCTCGTTTTGGTAAATTTTATTCCTACTTTTTGAAAAAAGTTCACTTGACAGCCTGGAAAACTGTGAAGAGTTAAATTAGGAAGCATGGTTCTCCTTAGGACTTTTCAACAAGGGGTCCTAGGACCCTCATGTTTGACAAATTAGGGGTCCTTAGCAAATTTGTAGGGTCCCAGATATCCAGTTTATACTTGACAAAAGTTTATTTTAGGGGTCCCAGGGATGCACATTAAGTTAAAAAAGGGAGTCCCTAGAAGAGAAGGGAGTCAGGGACTCAAGATTTCTGTGTCAGGGAAATCCATGAGGAACTATAGTACTGGGTGAACACAGCTTGAAATTCCAAATACTAAAAAAAATGAAAATAAGAGGGTACATTATGCATGGAACAGAGGTGTTAATTAGAAATTTGTTGCCTGTTAATTGTTTATTTTATCAGTGATACTTATCATTCAAAGTGATTCAGTGGAAACATAGAAAGTTGGTAAGTATAGATTACACAGGAGGGTGTTTATATCAAAGTACTCCTAATTGATTCGTGCACTTGCTATAAACATCAAATATTGGGATCAAGATTATCTAAATATTCTCCTTTGTTTTTTTGTGAATGCAGTTCATTCAACAATGTCTGTTGAGGGTGTTTTGGCACATGATTTGTTAGTGTTAGCTAACTGATTCTATTAGTGCACCATTTTGCTAATATTTACTGAAATTTATAGACAAATGTCCAGACAATTTTCAGAACTTACTGAAAAGATTGTTATGGGATTGGTGCAAATTTTCGCATCATCGGGTCTAATACAGTAAAACCTCAGTACTAAGACCTCTATTGGGACTCTTGAAGACGGTTCTTCTTATTGAGGTGGTCTTAATATTGAGACTGATTAAGGAGCGAAACAGTGAACATGAACTTTAAAAGTGTATTCTTAATTTTGCTGTGGTCTTATTATTGAGGTGGACTTTAAGTGAGGTTTTACTGTAGTTGCTGTTGAAGGGGTCCTGAGTTCAAACCCCGCTGGTTTCATCCATAATTTGTTATAATTTACTTGAATGCTGCAGTCCCAGGCAGTCGTACAAGTCTTATAGTGCCTCTGTCTGTGAGATATGCAAGTAGCACTCAATTATCAAACATGCGTGAGTAATGACAGTTTTTGCAGGGAATGTTAAGAGATTCCACCCACTACAAATTTTGTCCTAAAAATAAATATCGACCCACTTACCTATTCCATATCTAGAGGTACTGAAATAGTTTTTTGAGGATGATGATAAACAACAGACTAATTTGACTGATATGTTCATTTAATTATTATATGATTCGAGTTTTCAAGAATAATTAAAACACATTAAACTTGAAATATGTTGAATGCAATTCTGATACAAATATACTCAACATTATGTTACAGTACACCTACAAATATACTCAACATTATGTTACAGTACACCTACAAATATACTCAACATTATGTTACAGTTTGTGCCTTACCTCGGGATATGATAGTTGAATGAACAGCAATTATTCCGAGAAATGATTCAAAGATATGTTTGAAACATTAAGACTTAACAGTTTAATAGGTAGTTACTTGATAGTTATACCAATCCTTCTGTCATGTTCAATTTCTTAATGACACGTATGAGAACTCAATTCACCTTCTTTCTGATACTGATAAGCCAATCATTAGACAAAAAATATCCCTTACTCAGTTTCTGGCAATAAACAGTACATTCACCATCTACCATTAGTTGATATTGGTGGTACTTTCGAGCAATATTATCACTTGATTTGTCATTAATATGAAATATTGATTATAAACAAGTCAGTTAATTGCAGTTCGTTATAACTAGTCACCTTTGCGTTTTTCACTAAAAATATATCTTTCCAGGAAGAAAAATTCAAGATGTGTGTCTCTGCAAAACTTAATCATTGCATTCAAAAGTACACTGTTGATTCAAAATTAGTTGAGAATACGGTTATTGTGTACACCATTACGCACACAATATGTCAGAAATTGGCAACATTTACGCTCACAATATGTCTGAAATTGGCAATTCGCAAACTTTTTGACACGCAATATTATCCATTTATACAATACAACAATATCGATATTAGAGTAACTGATCAATAAAAATAATACAACATTATTGATGCAATGAAATGTATTTATTCTTTCGAGTGAAGTCCCACACATAGTGATTTCAAATCATCTTTCTTCATTCTTTTGATGTGAACTTCAATGAAGTTTTTTGCCTAATTTAGTTTTGTGGATATATTTATATTGTTTTGCTATTCTTTGTTGAATGGAATTAAAATGCAGTATAAGCTGTTATATATATATTATGTTATATTGGTGTAAAAAATGTTGATATTTCTTTGTTATGTTAGACTTGGAGGATAGAATCAGGTTCAAACTTGGTTGTGCAATTGTGAGTTTTGTCTGGTTCAACAATATTGAGCAAAGTTATGGCCCTTTTAATCTTTTAATGAATATACTTGAGTTTGTCTGGTCCCCGTCTTAACAACTTGTTGGATTTCAATCAAAATTGGTGGAAAGTATCTACATCAAGTCTAGTTGTGCAAAAAGTTTAACTTAAGAATTTTAATGTTTTAATGAATGAAGTTTGCCTGGATGATTCCTTTCAAATTGTTGTTTTGGATAACCACCCATTACATGTAACAGTACAGGAAAACATCAGCCTTAACTCAAAGCAATCTCTACCGTTTATGTCACACATTTTGTAGGTTTGCTAATTGTTTATTGCTTTCTGAAGATCTATCGTAACTAAGGGTTGGTACATGACTGGGGTAACTGTAGATAAAGGAGTTGTCAGTTAGAACATAAGTGCTCTGATTGCTGGAGATATAAATGATTATCAGATATGAGGTTCATCTTTAAAGGTTATCATTAATACAAAATTGGCCAATTTAAATAATTATAGAATGCTATTGTACTATTACATATCTTAATGACAAAAAAATTGTCAATGCATGTGTTGGTTGGAGAGTTTTCTGTCATGCACGATTGTTATATCATATTTAAGTAATCTAGAATCTCAATGTGGGTGTTAAGGACATAAAGGTCATGTCTTCGCAAGATTGTAACATTCAGTGTAAAATGCTGTTTTTTTCATAATAAATGAAAATGTCGCACCAAAAAATTTGCATTAATTGTTAAACTTACATTCAGGTTTTATGCGTATGAGATACAGAATCTTAGCTCGGAGACTGTTCCAGACAAAATTCCATATGATTGGTTCTTTCTGATCACAGTCTTAAAACTGACCAATGACTCAGTTGTGTTCTGAGATGGCTTAAGATTTGGTATAAAGTGTTAAAAGAAGTACAACATCATTCTATCTAAGCTGTTTATCTTTTTTTAAAGATATTTCTTGTTACTAACTAAAATTATTTTGTCAAAACGTTTTACTTACAGAATCAGGCTGCAGTTATCAGGCAAAAGATGGCAGTTTTCCTGACTCAAGGATTGCAGCTTGCCGAGGGAAATGGTTCGGACACATAAAATATGGCAGTGACTTATGTGCATCAGGATGGGACGTATGTAACTGGAGCAAAGACGCACTCGTCCTCGGCAAGATATCGTGGAATGTTGCAATGTCAGTAGACGGTTGCTATGCCTACAATGCAGCACAAGATGGCGGTCGATGTCGTGAATGTCGGGAACAGTTAGATCAGGTATTTACACTACTTTGATATTTTAAAATTAGGGATGTAAACGATTAACCGTTTAATTGTTCGAACGTGTGGTTATAGGTTGGTAAAATCACTAACCGGTTAATCGTTCATTTTCTATAAAAACATCTACTTTTCATTTTGGAAAATTTGATTTTGCATAAACTTACATAATTATTTTATTTTTTTTACTTGTTACGGTCATTCAAGTGTCTGCTGGCATTACAGCAAAAAAAATCCCCTTCAGATTGTTTGAGTAGGGGCCATTATCAGGAGTATGTAGGGTTATGTAAAACAAACATTTTTTAAGGATGGCCTCATTAACATAGTAGCATCAAACAACAGATGGCATGCATGTTCTCTCCAGCCATTATATTGTGTAGGTATATATATCCACTCTTTTATGGGTATTTGACCCCACAATGAACTATCATAACAAGTTAATGTGTGAATAAATTATTAATTCATATCTAAATTATGGAAGATTGTAAACTAAGTAGCAGATACATGTATATTAGAATTACTTGTATTTGCGTTTATTTATCGTCGCCACCGGTTTCCCATATGGGCGATATCTCCTGAAGATTGTTAGTCATTTTAGATTTTTGGAGGATAGTGCATGATACAAAAGATGCCCCAGTTCCAGAAGCACCCCTGGTTCTTTTATGTGCCCGATGTAAAGCCAAGATGTAACTCTAATTTGAATAGTCACAACATGAGCCTGGCTGTTTATGTGACTTAAAGCTTTGTTGCAAAAAAATGAATAAGTTCTTCGATTAGTTTGATAATCAGCTGTGTAAGTCCTACAATTATTAACAAGTAATATGTCAAGCTAATTCTGTATGTGGCATGACAAATGCTCCCCTTAATGGTCAGGGTAACGAAACACAATTATTTGTCTTAATTTGTCACCGTTCTGTCACTAATTTGTCACTGCTAGTAAAACTTGCGACCAAACAATTCACAATGCATGTAGGGAAATGCCGCTCCTATCTGACAATATAATTGGGTGTCACGGCTAGGATAGGGAGAAGACGTACGCTCGCAATTTGCATTAGAAATTACCTAAAATGACTCCCTTATAAAAGGCTAGATAACTATCTTGGTGAAATTTGTTTCACAAATATTTTGTATCTCTAGCATTAATCTAGTATCACACAGGCAGTGAATTTACAGATATTTATCATAGACTTCAAAAAGCGTTTAGTGATTTTCATGAATGACTTAGTCTTATGCAGGTGGGTTGATTCATTTACATATTATGATGATTAAGAAGTTTTTTTCGGAAACTTTAAATCAAAATTTGAATATGTATTGCAGCATAAATTTCTTTACCAAATACTGAATAATATTTTCGGTACTAAAAATATGTAAATTGAATTGCGGGCATCATAATTGCACATTAGACTGGGTAAATATAATAAAACATACTTTTTAGATGCAAGAGAGATGATTTTGATACTGTAAATATTTTGCACATTTTAAACATATTAGGGCTTCGATGCATAACCGCTGTAGCTACATCCTTGCCAAAACTTAGATGATATAGTTTTGCACCAAGTTCTTGCCAAGCAATGCTACTGACAGATTTATTTTTCGCCGAGTATTGTGGTGAAGAAAATTGCCCTACATCTTTATACAAAGTGAAATCTTAACTTGATCATCAAATATATTTTTCTGATTTGCAGTTTGTGTTTCTGTAATAAATTTTAGTTTAGTTTAAAACCATTTATTTTACATCAATGGGGCTACAAATTCTTACAACTTATACTAACCACATGTACGTGGTCAAACACAGCTTAGTGGAGCTCGAATTCACATCTTAATGATAATGTGTCTGGCCCTCTACCCCTCGACGACTACGCCTACCTAGTAAACTTTTGAAATCACCTCATGTGAAATTGAAAAACTCGTGTCCAAAATGGAGTTCAAACCATTGAAAAAGAATTTTAGAAGCATTTATTTAAAAAGAGTTTTCTAGTTATAATTTGTGTTTTAATTTACTTTCAATGTCTTATCTTACTGGAACTATTGAGAATTGTAATAAAAGTACACGGACAAGATTCAAAATGTATGTTTATAATAAATTTGATGATTATTATGTAGTAAAGGGGTGTCAAGTATAGAAATTTAGAACTTGACATCAATCCATGTGCTTGTACTAGTTTGCAAGGAAAGGGAAGTAATTACTGGATAATTTATTAATTCAAAGGGGCTGGGACTGGAAAAGGTTTTATGGGGATAAAAATGCTGGAGAACGCAAATTCATAAAACAGTTACCAATTAATGTCGGAGTTAAGTCAGATTATGATATATTATAATTTCACAGTATGTTTTAGTCCCTATCACCGTGTGTTAGTGCGTACCAGCATATCCCTACTAAAGCTACTGTTAGGTACGAGTTTGTAGCGTAATAAATAGATAATTGCTGTACGCTGTTTTATAATGAGGAGAATGAGTCTGGCATTGCATGTAAGGCATTCCTGGATGAAAGAATTCATTATATTCTAAGGAAATGTCAGTATAATGGAGATGGTTTTATTAGTTTAATGCTAATAATATAATAAAGATGGCGTTATTTGCTGGTGGAAGCTGCCTCTGGATGTTAATTAGATCAATTGTTTTATGGTATGAAGGGATTTTCTTGTCTAATTGTTGTGGTTAAACGTCTTTTTCTGTACTGGATTTTATTTTATAATTAATACATCCTGTGTTTTGATTATATGGTTTAATAATGAAGTCACATGTGGGTTACTTGTACAAAAGACCACCTGTAGAGAATCTGTACAAATACAGTAAAACCTGACTTAAAGACCCCCTCAATAACAAGACCACCTCAATAACAAGACCACCTCAAAATTAAGAACACATTTTTCAAGTCCATTTTCACTCTTTTGCTCTTTATTCAACCTCAGTATTAAGACCATCTCGATATTAAGACCAGTTTTTAAGCATCCCAAGGGTGGTCTTATTATAGAGGTTTTACTGTATGGAAAAAAAAGATAAATATGAAAAATGTGAAAATACTGAAAATGTGAAAATGATTAATGTAAAAATATAGAAACTGTCAAAATATGGATAATGTAAAACTATACAAAACATAAAAAATATGGATACTGGTATTGTAGAATACGTGAAATGTAAACAAAAGTTCAGACATGAGCTCCATATAGGACATCAAATAACTGATCAAACAAAAGTTCAGACATGAGCTCCATATAGGACATCAAATAACTGATCAAACAAAAGTTCAGACATGAGCTCCATATAGGACATCAAATAACTGATCAAACAAAAGTTCTGACATGAGCTCCATATAGGACATCAAATAACAGATCAAACAAAAGTTCAGACATGAGCTCCATGTAGGACATCAAATAACTGATCAAACAAAAGTTCTGACATGAGCTCCATATAGGACATCAAATAACTGATCAAACAAAAGTTCAGACATGAGCTCCATATAGGACATCAAATAACTGATCAAACAAGATCAGTCTGTGGAGAGAATTTTGAGAGGGTGACGTAAAACTGTAGTATCTCTATTTGGGAAAGTAAGCAGATAGAACAGATTGGCACCAAACTGAAAATGGATGCCCTATGGAATCACAGAAGTGGGCATAAGTGCAAAAAATGTATGCATGCGTGCTCTAACATAGATAATTTTAAAACACTTGGGCAGCTCAACTAAGTAAAGAGTAATTGTTTTATTGTTTCGTGATAGTTTGTTCTATTTTGCCTGGGTTCCATGACTATCAAAGAAAATACAGTTATTGAGCATATTTTATTTTCAGGATGATCTTGCCGGCATTGGGCGAGAGTGTCCCCATCAGAATAAGGGTCAGTCATCGTGTATTAGCGGAGGTCGTATTGATGCCAGTTGTTGTGTTGATTCACATATCAGTTTGAACCAAGGTTGCAAACAGCAACCATGGATTGATGGTGTCCTGTGCTGTAAGCAATCAGGTATGTACAACAAATTTGTCTGAAAATATTTGAGGGTAATGCTCCCTATTAATTATTAAACAATGTCTTAAAATTAAAGCCTTCTCAAATTTGGTGATTCATTGTGCAAATTTCCCTGTCAAAATGACCTGCCATACTTCCTCTTAAACTGAAAAAAACGGCTGGATAGAAAAATGTGTACAATTCCTATTGGCTGGTTTTTTTAAAAGTCAAACTGCATTATTATTATATTCCTTCATTCATATATAAGTAAAACTTCTAAGTCTATAATTAAGTAAAGGTATTTTGTTCAATACATTGCTACTCCACCCAAACAAATAATATCATGCTTTATTTAATCACTTGGGTGTGATCGTAAAATTTTGCATGTATGTAATAATTATGATTGGGAAAACTAATTCAATTTGTTTACAACTGGTATAATTATTTTTATTTAATATTATCAATTTTTACGCTTATTGAACATATTAAGTTTACTTTATTGAACTTATTTGCACATTAAACATTTAACAAATTCGATTTTCAGTGAATAGTTTTTTACCAATTAGGGCACATAATTATGTAAGGAATGTTATTTTTAATTCCCAAACAAAAGAAGATTCGCAAATATGCCGACTCAAGTTTTGATATTTTGACTAATTTCCACAGCAATGTACCAAAGTTTTTTTAGGACAATTTAGCATATAGTGTACAAAAAAACAGCGCAGACAAACATTTATTTGTTTTCAGCCATTTTTAAGTAACTGAAAGTGGTATGTGTCGTTAACTTTCTTAATTGATATATAATTTTTTATTGAAATAATTTCAGGAAAGCGACCTTATATCATGGCCCCTCCACCAGCGAGAATAGATGTAGATACTGGGCGTATAGTCATGTTATCTTGCCACGCAGAGGGAGTTCCCCCACCCAGATACCAATGGTACAAAGATGGTTCTAAAATAGAGACCAGTTACTATTCCCGCGTGTCAGTCATGTCTAATGGTGAGTGGGAAGGTTATACACGTTCTTTCCCCTGAGTATTAAATTGAGAAAGTCTGAATTGTACACAATAGTGCTCTGTGATTACATGTATCAAGGCTTTCGTGCAAGACGGTTGTAACGCAGTTCTGGTAGAAAAGCAATTACAATAGTTTAGTTCTCACATCTAAAATATTTACCTCCCTTGTTCTGAATTGTCGGCCATTTTGATAGGCAAATTTCCTTAAAGTTTATTGGGAATATAATGTAAATGATGATGAACTAATCCGATATATAAAAAATAACATATTCATTATGTTCATGTGGGCAGATGGCCCAGTAAGTTGATGAAAAAGTGGTTGTCACATGCAAATTCTCTTGGTATTTTCTCAATTATCACATATTTGGAAATTACTCCTATAAGGGCTTGTCAGATTTGCCTTTCAAAATGGCCGACAGTTAAGAACAAGGGAGGTAAATATTGTACATGTGGGAACTATGTATAGTTAAGTGTCAAATTCTTGAAATATTGTTGAGATTTGAGATATATGTAGTATACAATCATGTGTTATTGTTGTTTCAAGGTGACCTGTTGATTACGATGGCACGAAGATCTGACTCGGGACAATATAGTTGTGAAGTGATTAATGAGGAGGGCATTGATATAGCTCATACACAAATCTTCGTTAAAGGTAATCTTCTTATCTTGTACGTGTTAAAATAATGACAGCTATTGTCGTAGCTTGATCGTCGTGGGCGTCAGCGTCCACAATAAGTCCCATTGATAATGTAACTTGCTGACGAGCTTTGTCATAGCTTGATCGTCGTGTGCGTCAGCGTCCACAATAAGTCCCATTGATAATGTAACTTGCTGACAAGCTTTGTCATACGCTTGCCGTGCTCTTTTAGCTTTTACTGTATTATAGACTGGGTTCCATTCTGTAAATTTTTTGTTTCATGTTATTGGAATATCGCCGACACTCTATAATTTCTAGACTTTTTCCCCAATTTCTTAGAATAACGTGCAAAAATTCGCAATCTGAAAGGTATGGGTCTTCTTCCCACCGTAGCTAAAATAAACCCTGGTTTCTGTATGACATCAGAGCTCACATTTTCAATGACATTAAGAGAATATTCTGAGTGTTCAGATTTGTTTGAGCATAAAGATAAAATTTTATTCACCCTATAAAAATGTACAGAAGTATTTCATATTGTTCAAGCCTTAACATTCTAGCAAAGATTTGCTAATTGGTATTGTACAATATTTACCTATTTGTATCAGTCGGAGCTGGATACACATACATAGATATGATACATTGATACTATAATGTTCTCATAGTTTCGTTCTCATAGATCAAGTTAATGATATAGCCAACAATTGCTTTTTTGTTAACTTTTTGTTCTGAAGAAATTTTTAATATGTACAATCATGTAATATTACAAACATGTACAACTGTACTAAGAGCTAGTCATGAAAAAACATGTACTAGTCTAAATGGCTAACCCACCAGTAGTATTTTCGCGTAGTTCTAAAGTGCTGCTTGATACATCTATTGATTTAGATTGCAGTAAACTATAACATTTACAAGTCAATGAGTTGCACTATGGTAAACACTGGAGGCAAATCTCTCATCATTACATTAAATGTTTCAGATCGCTTTATTACTATGTAGTTTCTCAAAATACAAAATGTTGGGGTATCTCTCTTGACCAGTGTATATGTATAATACACCTCATAGTGAATCATAACATGTTTCTTATTGTATTCCATAAGTGAATTTATTGATAAACATGGATAAACAGTGAAAAGTTAAAAACAAATTTGTGTTAAAACCCATTGTTAGTCATTATAAGTCAATCAGTGTATAAACGTTGTAACATTCCTTACATTGTTTTTGGTTGCATATTAAAATGATGTCCCAGGGTATATGCTGCATTATATAGCTTGCAGGCTTTCTTTTGAACTTTCTTATATTTGTTATGTGTCGAGATTGAATTCTATTGAACCATTTGATAACGGAATATTAATAAGGTTTCTTTTCTTATTAATGTGGTTTCATTTAAAATTACTCAATACCCAAAGATGATACGGATCTGTCAAGAATATGTTAATACAACATTTACTATGTAATACATACATAATGACTGCATCTGTATGTTTAACACATCCTATTTCAAGTAGAATTAAATTAGGCCAGATTTAAAAATTGTTTGCAGTTACACCACCGACTCATAAATGCTGCGACTTAATTCACTTTTTCGGGTCGTCTTTTGGCCATTACAGTACTTAACTAAAAAAAACCTACCTACCTTTGTTCAAATTCCGTATTGCGTAACCGAAATTTTTTTTAAGGATGGCCTTACTGATAAAATGTTTTGTATAATGACAAGCCAGTCCTTATTGATCAAGTATGAATATTGCCTGTGTTACATGGCTTAGGAATTGCTAGTCTTTCATTATTCGTAATAATGGAAACTGTCTCCCATGGGAGAGTGATTTAGGGTCTCCCACAGGATAGGGTGGTCGAGGGTTCGAACCCAGTTCTTCTTCCTTCTTCCAAATAAAGGTCAGGAGTCGTTAACAGGGAATTACAGGTGTTAACATATTATTACAATATGAGTGCCGCTGTACGATTTCCAACCTCTTCTTTAAGTGACATAATTTCCAGAAAACGTCACTAGACATCACCATGTACTGACAGTAAGCAATATTTGCCCCATTATGACCATATGAAGTACATATTGTTTCCTGCTGGCAAATAGTGACATTGCATGTTGTGTTTTCTTGAAATGGCATCACTTACAGAAAAGGTTGTAATCCCATAGCAGCGCTCATTATTACAAACTGAACAAAATAAAATGTGAATTTAACAATTATTGAATAAGAATATGGGGTAAAATACGAATCATGATAATTCCTCTAGAGTCCTTTAGCAGCTAATGCAAAATATGAATCATAATACTTATATCACCGATGTTATTTTCCAGTATAGCACGAAGTGGTAAACTTCTCCAATATGAAGCTAAAGGATAATTTTTGTTGGAATATTTGTATAGTTTGGCTCTAGTTATCTCCCTTTGTTTAATGAATTTTAAATCTATTTTCAGCGTATGATTCAGGTTGTTCGGACAAGAGTACAGATGCCCTGGGTATACACAAGAATATTCACGCATGTACAGGTATATGCATATTTACTGTCAGTTTTTTATAGCACAGGAAGGAGCCGGAGCCGTCTGTCTGAAGATTGTTATAAATTATAATTAATCTATTCATTTGCTTCTTACAAGAACTGTTTGATTTAAGTCTCAGGCTGGCTAATTGTTTACGTGATATAATACCGTGTTTGTAATTCTCTGCTTGTCTCACCTTCTTTCATAAGAAATGTTTGTTTACATTTAAATATTTCAAAAATAAATTTCAGCATGATAGACTGTATACTTGATTTGTTTAATAATGCCAACAATATATCAATTTTTCACGGAGCTGATAATTGATTGGTGAATCGTTTCATATTCAGTGCATGAGAAAATTCTGTGTAGCATAAATATTAGTGATGATTAATAAATGTGCTAGTAAATCTGGCCAAATAAAATTGTTAACAGTAAACTCAAAGTACAGTCAGACCTCGTTTATTCGACAACCTTCTCTCCGAATACTTGGTATCATCCAAAATAAATACCAGGTCCTGATGCGTCATCTTGTGCACATCAAATTGGAATGGGCTTTTCGAAAAGATGTCACATTCAATATAAAATTTCGAACCTGATAATTACGAATGACAGGTCTGAATGTAATAGGGAATTTATCAGAAGTTTTTCTTTTTCTTTTATAATTACTTTGTACATGGAAAATCTTGTCCTGAGGAACAAAAATAAAAGGGCCAGGGCTTACTTCTGTAGGTTGTTCAGGGTACTGGTATTATAAGTGTAACCTATTGTAGGTTGTTCAGGGTACTGGTATTTTAAGTGTAACCTATTGTTGGTTGTTCAGGGTACTGGTATTATAAGTGAAACCTATTGTTGGTTGTTCAGGGTACTGGTATTATAAGTGTAACCTATTGTTGGTTGTTCAGGGTACTGGTATTATAAGTGTAACCTATTGTTGGTTGTTCAGGGTACTGGTATTATAAGTGTAACCTATTGTTGGTTGTTCAGGGTACTGGTATTATAAGTGTAACCTATTGTTGGTTGTTCAGGGTACTGGTATTATAAGTGTAACCTATTGTTCTATTCTTCATGTTTTAAGGTCAGTGGAAGGGGCATGTGAAGTTAGGGAGCACATTATGCGCACGTGGTTGGCACGTGTGTAGTACCCATGATATAGAGTTGGTGAGTGAACTAAGCTGGATGGACGTACTCGACACTAAGGGCTGTTACGCTTACAATGTAGCCAATGAGAAACGAGGAAAATGTAGAAGGTACGGAAACACATAATGTAGAAAACAGTAAAACCTCAATAATAAGACCTCCATTGGGACGTTTGAAAACTGGTCTTTATATTGAGGTGGTCTTAATATTTAGGTTCAATAAAGAGCAGAACAGTGAAAATGGACTTTGAAAATTGTGTTCTTAATTTGAGGTGGTCTTATTATTGATGCGGCTTTTAAGGGAGGTTTTACCGTATCATTATAACCTATATCAGTTTGTGTGTTGAAAGTTCTTGTTTTTAAGGGGGATGGATATTTTTTAATGTCCACATATAAAATCACTTGGTTGAAACTAGAATGTGCTGCTTTAAAGATATATTGTGCTCATGTTTTTGTTCATTTGTTTATCTAAACAATCTTGAAAAATATACTTTGTTAAAACTTCAATAAATATGCATTATAACAGAATACATTTATAATGTATTTCTCTGCATTTGACGAAAAATAATGAATTATCAAAAAATTAAAATGTTTTTTTTATTAGTTTTGTCTCTAAATAATATGACTAAACAAGATTGTTTTAAACGGTTATACATGGCAATGGTTCTTATAAATGATGTTTTAGACTATGTAACAACAATACTGGATTAATCCCATTAAAACATTTTAGGTTTTAAATGAGCCACATACATCTTTAATAATATTTCAAAAGCTTCTATGAATGGTCAGATTTCTAACATTACAGTAACTCTATATAAATATTTGCATACTTTCAGATGTCGAACAGGAAAAAGCCGGATGGCTGGGATAGGTCGTGATTGTGGTCGGGTCCAGTACACTAGGGGCTCGTGTTTAAACAAGGGTCGTATAGATGTGTTCAATAAGAGGCAAGGTGTGCCCAAGACGAAGAATTGCTCATACATGGAAGGTACCACTACTGGTGTTGTGTGTTGTAAAAGACGAAGACATAATAAGAAAAAGAAGACCAAAGTAGATTATGGTATTTATTGTGTAGTCTACGCACTCCCAGCCCGTATTCACAAATGTTTTAAGACTGAATCTCAGACTTAAAAATGGTAAATTTTCATTTTGTTCCTACGCTATTGTTACACACTACATTTTGATAAAACATGGCAAAAGTGTAGAGTGAGTAACAAGATATATCAGGCAAAAATTTATCCATTTAAATATTATGAAAACGAAATGCTTGTAAATTTAATTTTTACAATTTTAAAGTCTAAATCTGAGATTCAGTCTTAAAATGTATGTGAATACGGGACCTGGATTCAAATTTGTATTTATAGTTTTTGCCGAGTCTGCAGATGAAGATTTGTATGTTAAGTATATTACGGTGATTTCCGAGTGATTGATATTCTCTGTGCTCCACTTTCGAGATATGAGTGCAAATCGGATATTTGAGTTTAATTTTTGAGCCAAGTAATAAACACCGTCCCATGAATCATTCTCAAATGCAAGGTTGTACAACTTGAGAATAGTCTCCATGCAAAAACGTATTGTCATTCTTAACTTGTTTCAGTCCAGTACGTATTTGTGTGATTTGATTCGATTAAAAGACGCTCGTCCAGTCTAACAACTCAGTATTGAACAAAAAAATGTATACAAGCAAACAACAAGATAAACACAGAATTGTAAATACCATCAAGAAATATATAGCTGTTGTAAACATGATGTAAATTCAGAATCAAGATGGCGGACGTCCCCAATTTTTTACTGCCTCGGTTATTATTATGGATCATTTTCATAGAATTGTACGAGGTATTCCAATCGTTTGATATCAGAAAAAAGTCTCAACGCTTTCGAGAGTTTAAAAAAGTCTTAATACATATACCAGTCTGTTTGGAATGCATGGTTTATATGCCATCGTGATGTTTGGTTGAGAGGCTAATGAAGCAACATTTTTATAAGTAAACTGTTGTTGTTGTTTTTAGATGTGGATAAAGCTGGTAGTGGTGCCCCTCACTGTTCACTGGGATGTGAGAATGGTGGACAGTGTGTGGGGTATAATGTATGTATGTGTCGTGTTGGATATAAGGGAGCAATGTGTCAGAATGGTAAGTATTCTCCATGCCATTAATATCGCAACTAAAAATTGTCCGCGTCAATTTGGTGACATTATTAAGAAATAATTATATTTTAATTCTGAAACATAATTTCCTAAACTTAAATCAATTATGATGAATGGAGTGACCTTGGTGGTACAGACCTAGTTTCTTACATTGGAATCCCTTGAATTGTGTAGAAGATTCAACCGAGACACAGACAGACGGACGAATGTATGTGCAGACAGTGCAGTTGCTGTTAAGAAGAGGCTGTAACATTATCTATATTAAATTTTATATAATCTACATGTAAACTACATACACACATTGTTTGTATTTCACAGCTCACTGTCCAGATGGGTGCGGCTCTCGAGCTAAATGTGTGAGCCCGGGCAAATGTGAATGTATACATCCATTTACTGGAAAAGATTGTGCAGAGAAACAACATAGAAAAACAAATTGTAGATCACAATGTTTAAATGGTGGTCGATGTCGGAAAGGAAAATGCAAATGTCCGCAACCTTACTATGGGTCGTCATGTCAACATCTTAACTGTAAGTATACTGTGATCATTTATATCCTTCTTTTAATAATTTGTATTTTTACCATAATGTGCTGTATCTGTTGTTCAGTGTGAAAGAAATTGTCAACAGTTCGATAAACAGTTCACAATCAGAATATCCAATATCGATCATTCATTTCGTTTGAATCATAAGTATTATACAAAGGTGGTCGGCACAGTAAAAAATGTATATATACTTCTACAGAAAATTATTGCCGTGTCAAAAAGCGTTTTCAATTTATTGCATATGACACAAATATGAAAATACATTAACCACAATGGGAATTGGTCCAAGTGTACAGGAACTTTGGAGGGCAGTGTATATGGTCGCCGTGAATGTTTTGCTATTATATGTGTTGTTTCTACTTGCAGCATACACAGACTTGTTGTTGTCCCAGATGAACCGCACAGAGTGATATACTCGAACGCAATGGTCCCTTTGTTAAATCTCCGCTCATCATCGTCGTTAGCATTGTAGTTGTCATCATTATCATCATTAATTTATATACGGGTGAATATTATTTCATGCACATGTTGTTACACAATGGAAGGAAACTTACTGTATTCTGTTCAGTTGAAGTCTGTAAGATATATTGAGTGTAGGACAAAATCCCCTCCGGACAAAATCCTCTTCGCTCATTTTTTACAAGGTTGACAAAATCCCCTTCATAAATTTTACAATTAAGACAAAACAACCTCTGATATTTTTTTCCACAGTGGACATAACATCCCTTAGTATTTCATCTTTGCCTTTGTTGTTGTTGCAAAATAGCTGTCCATGTTAAAAATGTTCAATAAAAGTTGAAACATATTTTTGTTTATTTGTTTAGTTTAAACCACATTGAACTTAATACAAAAAATATCAGAGGGTGTTTTGTCCTACTTGTAAAATTTATAAAAAAATTATTATCTTCGTATTTTTGTAGAGTTATAAGAGTTTTGTTAAACTGTTATTATGGTATTGGGCTGAAAAGGAAAATAATCTGCTTTTTGTTTCTTATGCATTTATACTTATTTTATTTTCATCTCTTTGCAATCCCAGTTTGAATACTCAAATCTTGCAAATAAATGGCTGAATGATTCCATGAACTGATGTGAATAGAAATCTTTGATGAATTGTCAGAAATCATGGAAGCAGTCTGAACTGAGCATTTGATTGGCGCTGTACGATTTCCAACCTCTTCTATAAGTGACATCATTTCCAGAAAACGTCACATGTGATGTCACCATGTACTTACAGTGAGCAATATTTGCCCCATATGGCAATATGAAAACAAAGTGACGATATGGAGTAAATATTGTTTCCCATTTGGAAATAGTGACATCACATGTTGCATTTTCTTGAAATGACGTCACTTACAGAAGAGGTTGAAAATCCCATAGCAGCGCTCATATACAAGTTCAGTAACTATCACTTAGTTCAGGTGTCATATCATGATCCCTGTGTATCCCTAACTATTGCTTGTTTATCCTGCAAGCATTTATCACATTTTTTTAGAAAGATTCAATGATAACATTTAATGTATTTAAATGGTCCATTCAAGATTATTGTCTCGTTGAGAAGTTTGTTGTCTTTTTATTGAATAGTTCAGGTAAAAGTCTATTGTTTTGATTAATTTTCTTCATTTTTTTTTAAACAAGATGCCCTGAATATAAGATTACAGATAGATCTAAAGTCGTAATCAACATCTGAGAACCAGAGATTTTTTGTACATGTATATAATTAAGAACATGATTAATGCTTTTATATCAGCTTCCGCCAACGCTGTGTATTATAACTAACCTTCGTTGTTAATACAGTAAAACCTCAATAATCAGACCACCCTTGGGACTATTGAAAAATGGTCTTCTTTATATTGAGGTGGTATTTATATTAAGGTTAAATAAAGAGCAAAACAGTGAAAATGGACTTGAAAATTGTGTTCTTAATTTTGAGGTGGTCTTATTGAGGTGGTCTGTAAGTGAGGTTCTACTGTACATTCAAATAGTGACCATTTAAGAAGTGTATTTTCTGGTTATGTCCAAGACTGCTGTATTTGCATCTGTTTAACAATCGCTGTAATTTCTCACCAAACCTCAATGTGTAATTTTCAGTTTTAACATAAATGCCACCCGAAGTATTAATTAGGATTTAATTGTTTTCAACAACTTTTCTATTAATTTGCTTGAATTTGTATTTTATTGTTTTAAAAAATCATTTTAATTTTTCTCCTTATTACAAAATATGAACTGTAGACTAACGTACCTGTAGATATACTTCGAAAACTATCGCAATATTTTCCATAAAAGGTTTTATGTTTGTTATGCTTCATGTTTAAATCTGCATAAGTGATTGAATTGTTGTGAGATATTGTGAGGTTATCTCAAGAACGGGGGTCATCTAAAACTTCATGTCGAGTTCAAGTTTATAAACTTTGAGATTAACCTCAAACTCAATTCTAAATTGTGTACCTAAATATGTCAACTGAGGTAAGGTTATTTCAGTATGCCACCAACTGCCGTCTACAGGTGGAACATAGAACTATCAATGTGTTTGACTTTAGGTGTAAAAATAAATGTCACAAATGTTTTGTATTGTATCCCTTGCCCACCGTATCACATTGACTGCTCTCGGGGAACCAAATTGCAAAACGTTACGAATAGTGAGCCACAAATACCTTTACTGAATGCAGGGCTGGTTTCATGCCCAAACAAACAGGGTAGGTAGGTCTGAAGTTACAGGAGATTTTGTGGTCTTTGAAAAGATCAGTAACTGCTGAAATTGACATTTTTCCTCATATACTAGAACATATAGTAGACAGAACACATAAGCTGCTATAGGTTTATATGTGTACATCGTGTGTTTTTATTTATTTAATGATTCACCCAGATTTACCAGTATGCATAATGTTAACATAGAGAATATTTGTTATGTATAATTTGGTTTCGATTGTGTACATTTTGTAAATAGCATCAAAGTTGTAAATAGTTATTTATGTACAAACTAAATGTTTATTTATACTTACCTTTATTCATGCATAATTTTGTAAGATTGTTTTAGAATACAAGTTTCATTGCATTCTGAAACAAGACTGCTTCTGTAGTTAGTACATATAGTCTTCTTCTCATACAATCCTGGTAAGCGAAGTTCATTTCAGTAACATGTTATACCTCCTATGACTTCCCATTTTCAGCCTCCCGTGTATTTACTTTTATAATAGATAGTTCTCAGATCTACAATATTTACCTCCCTTCTTCTGAATTGTCTGCCATTTTGATAGGCAAATTTCCTTGAAGTTTATGGGGAATATAATGTAAACAATGTTAATCTAATCCGATTTTATTCATTATGCTCATGTGGGCATTTGGCTCAGTAAGTTGAAGAAAAAGTGGTTGTCACATTCAAATCCTCTTGGTATTTTCTCAATTATCACATATTTGGAAATTTCTCCCATAAGGGCTTATCAGTTTTGCCTGACAGTATATGTATTGCTGCTAAGTATAGGATACTAATTTGTATCAATCTGAAGTAAAGTAACTTTGCCAACATCTGAAAACTTCTCCGCATGAATCAGAGGTGGGCTACACTTTTTTCGAAAAAATAAATTGGCCAAATTTGTAGTTATTCTCAGCATGTTTACCAGGACGAAATATTTTTCCAGGGGACCATGCCCCGGACCCCCCTTAAACTAAGCCTACAAGTACTATTCACAAGCTTTCTTAAACGCTACTCGATACACCAATGGATTTTAATAGAGTCAGTAATATTTATTGCTGTAATGAATTGAACTATCATAAAAGATCCATGTAAACCTGTAAAACTCCCGTCATCATTTCGTATCCCGTTGTCATAATGTAGACATGATTCTCAAAATACAAAATGGTGGATGAGCTCTCTATATTTGAAATAGACTCTGTTCTTGTCATTTTTTAACTGTTCGGCGGCTAGAAGGCAATGTTACTGACCTAGGTATCTATGACACATAAATAAAATAAGTGACAATTGTGACATACAATTCAGTGCTTTTAAATATCTTTTGTATTTCACCGTTCAGGAGAATCTATAAATATGTAGCGATATAGTAGTTTTATTACCTCAGTACGGCTGGCAATTGATGTGTATATATATATTTATCAGTCGTAATCATGTATGTTGATATCTAGTGTATGTATGATGTTGACAGAACGTCTATGATAACATTACTATTCACTCTGATGTGTTATCATAGACTGTCGACCTCTCGGGTGTTCAGCAGGAAAGACATATGCATTTATATGTGAACATAATTATTGCAATAAATTTGTCATTTTCGATCTATTGTTGTGCATATTGTATAAAAATAGCTTTCCAGTTTTATATTGTGCTATTGTTAAAATTTTGTAGAAATGCATTTTTTGTTGTTATATTTTATGAAGAATAAACAATTTCCAGTGTTTTAAATTCTTTGTCAATTTCACCAAAGCCAGGATCTAAGTCCTAGATTATAAATCCAAGTTTGGAGACCAGTCTCAAATCTCAAGCGTCTGATTGGTTGAATTTGAGTTGAATATTAAAATTGACCAATGGCTAGGCTGCATTCTGAGACTGGTCTCAAGACTCAAGTTTTATAAACTTGGATCCGGATTTCACAAAGATCAGTCTCAAAATCAAATAAACAATTTCCAGTATTTTAAATTCTTCACGAAGCCTGGATCTATGTCTTGAGATTTATCTCAAACAAATATTCAAAAACTTACAATTTGAGTTACATAATGCACAGCCAATCCTGAACTTGCCTGTACACCAGACTTATCCTGAGCTTGCCTGTACACCAGACTTATCCTGAGCTTGCCTGTACACCAGACTTACCCTGAGCTTGCCTGTACACCAGACTTACCCTGAGCTTGCCTGTACACCAGACTTATCCTGAGCTTGCCTGTACACCAGACTTATCCTGAGCTTGCCTGTACACCAGACTTATCCTGAGCTTGCCTGTACACCAGACTTATCCTGAGCTTGCCTGTACACCAGACTTATCCTGAGCTTGCCTGTACACCAGACTTACTATGATAGCTTGCCTGTACACCAGACTTATCCTGAGCTTGCCTGTACACCAGACTTACTATGATAGCTTGCCTGTACACCAGACTTATCCTGAGCTTGCCTGTACACCAGACTTATCCTGAGCTTGCCTGAACACCAGACTTATCCTGAGCTTGCCTGTACACCAGACTTACTATGATAGCTTGCCTGTACACCAGACTTATCCTGAGCTTGCCTGTACACCAGACTTACTATGATAGCTTGCCTGTACACCAGACTTATCCTGAGCTTGCCTGTACACCAGACTTACTATGATAGCTTGCCTGTACACCAGACTTATCCTGAGCTTGCCTGTACACCAGACTTATCCTGAGCTTGCCTGTACACCAGACTTATCCTGAGCTTGCCTGTACACCAGACTTATCCTGAGCTTGCCTGTACACCAGACTTATCCTGAGCTTGCCTGTACACCAGACTTACCCTGAGCATGCCTGTACACCAGACTTATCCTGAGCTTGCCTGTACACCAGACTTATCCTGAGCTTGCCTGTACACCAGACTTATCCTGAGCTTGCCTGTACACCAGACTTATCCTGAGCTTGCCTGTACACCAGACTTATCCTGAGCTTGCCTGTACACCAGACTTACCCTGAGCTTGCCTGTACACCAGACTTATCCTGAGCTTGCCTGTACACCAGACTTACTATGATAGCTTGCCTGTACACCAGACTTATCCTGAGCTTGCCTGTACACCAGACTTATCCTGAGCTTGCCTGTACACCAGACTTATCCTGAGATTGCCTGTACACCAGACTTACTATGATCCTACTTGCTCCATTATATAACACTTGTTACCAAATTGATGATACCACACAGTCGATAGATAATACAATAAGCTACCACGAGCACTCTGTGCATAGATGAGCTAAAATTCAAAACAAACACACAAAGTACATTGTAATAAAGATTTACTGACAAATATCCACTGTTTAGATAAATACAAATATCTCTAGCATAACCCTAAATCTATAACAACTGTTTATAAGTAAGGCCAGTCTTAAACAAATATCTGTTTCCATGGGGGCCCTACAACATTTGAAATGGATATTGTTGGTTAACATTTTAGATATAGATTTTTGAAGATTTTAAGACTCTAATCCTGCTTAGAGGAAGAGCACACAAAATATAAGTTTGGGGCAGATTTGATAGATTGGTCAGTGTACAGCAAACAACTTTTTAAGGATGGCCCAAGTACATGTATTACAAATGTAGACAAAAGTACATAGCACAAATATATTCTAAATGTATATTTGAAACACAAATTATAACAAACAACACAAGAGCTGCTCTGAAAAATCTTGTCTATATAAAATAAATTCTAAACAATATTGGTTACCAAGTGAATTATGCCCCCCCCCCCCAACATAGTGTGATGGAGAGACATATTGATGTGCTGTCCACCTGTCTGTCTGTCCACCTGTCTGTCTGTCACAAATTTTCTCCAAAACCAGCAGTTTTTTAACTAAATTAAGTATTGAAACCATGAGAATTAGATATTTGGCTGGTCTGCACTTGTTCTCCTAAACTAGTGGTTGGATTTAAATGAAATTTCACTTGAGTTATTGGTTCCAAACCTAGTTGTGCATATCAGCATTTTTGGTCAGATTATTTTTGGTCAAACATGTAAAAGAATTTTGCCTACAATATATTCCAGTAGAAGAAAAGTAGGAAAAATAAGGAATTTGTACTAAAACAGTAAAATGTTTTTACATACCTTTGAGTAGAATTTTGCATTACTCACAGACATAAACTGCTAACTAGAATACATCTTGACGAGACTGCATTGACAGGTCATTTGACTCTTATACATCTTTCACCTTGGCATGACAGACTCATCAAGATGATTCCAGTCTTCTATGCACTATCCTACAAATATACTACCATTTTCTAACTATTAATATAAGGTCTATGTGAAGTACACAATTTGATCCTAACGAGTAGGAAATTTTAGACCAAAAAGTAGGAAGAAATAAAAAAATAAGGGAAAAGCAGGAAAAAAAGGACTGCTTGACAGCCTTGGAGGTGTACCAATCGTTCTACTTGTTGGCACATGAATGCAACCAATAAGGATGATGATAGATGGACAGAGACTACTCCTCTAGAACCCGGGCCTTTGTTGGAATGAACATTTTGATGGGGATCAGCACTTTGCCCCAGATAAATATGTATTGGTCCAAGGATTAGTTTATTGGGAATCATGGGATATCTGAAGTGATGACTGCTAACCGCTTTCAGAAAGTGAGTCAGAATTTTCATGTGTCTGACCGAGATGACGAGTCAGTGTGTGGATCCCCAAATTATGATAGGCTATTTAAGATTAGACCCATAATGGACCATGTGTCAGTGAATTTTCTTGTCAGATATGATTTAGGGAAAAGTGTATCTGTTGATGAGGCAATGGTTAGATACACTGGGAAATTGTCATTCCGTCAGTATATGCCGGCGAAACCAATAAAGAGAGGAATTAAGATATGTATGGCTTGTGATGGAGAGTGCGCATACCTATCCAGGTTTCAGGTCTACCTTGGACATACCAGCAACCAACCTGAACATGGACTTGGTCTCCGTATAGTTACATCCCTGACAGACAACCGGAACATGCACTTGGTCACCGTATAGTTACATCCCTGACAGACAACCTGCATCACAGCCACAGATGTCTATAGGCACAAACATGGACAAGCCAGTAGAACAAAGGCCCTCATTGGCCTCTTATTGAATAAAGGATTATTCAGCAATGTTCTGACTTTTCCCCTTTAATTTCAGCAAAATGCCAAAAAGAGATTGCTATTCTTCAGCTAGAGAGTAAGACCCTATTTGCAGGGATTAGACGTCTTTGGGAAGATAAAAAAGATTGTGTGAGAACTGTGAGTGTGGAGAACTGTGAGTGTGGAGAACTGTGTTTTAATTTCACTTTGGGATAATCACCACAACAGTGTCTGCAGTTGTATACAAGTATTTACCTATTATGGCTGATAAGCTTAAGTTCTTAGTAAGGTGACCTGTCCAAGAAAATGTTATAAGAACTTTACCTTAAGTGTTTAGAAAGACATATAGAAATGCTACATGTATTATTGACTGTACTGAGATATTTATAGAGCGTCCTGGAAATCTTACAGCACGGGCAGCAACATGGAGCAATTATAAACATCACAAAACCCTTAAGGCAATTGGAGGCAGAACCTCAGACAAAGTTGTAACCCAGCGTTCAGGTTTCTTAGAGTTGTTGGAATTTGGTGATTTAGTGTTGGGGGACTAATTGGGTTTCTGATAGAGGAAGATGTAACTTTGAGAAACTACTATCTGTCCATGCCATCCTTCACCGAAGCACAAACTCAGCTAAGCCAAAAGACTGTTGAATGTAGCCATAAGCTATGTGTCAGGATACATGTTGAGCGTGCAAATGAGAGACTGAAAAACTTTGAAGTACCGTGTACAACCATGCAACTGAGTTTGGTTCCCCATGTGGATAACCTCCTCACCCTGTGTTCTGCTATTAGCAACTTGCAACCAAGACTAGTGAAGTGAGACTGTGCATTAAATCAAAATTGGATCTAGTTGTGATACACACTATTTTATAGTGATCATTGATAGTTGAAACATTTCAGAAGCTTAATGACCGACACAAAATATTGGGATAAACCATTACCTGAATGTAAATGGCCTAAATGGGTCAAATGGAAAGATTCGTTACTGTAGATTTGCATACCGAGATGGTGTTTAAAGTTCACGTTTTTGGACATTCTTTAGTAAAAAGACTAAAGCATTACATTCAATCTTTGTCTGATCTTTCTTTTTCGTTTAATTTATCTCATCAAGAGTTTTTGGTGCAATTTTTTACTGGTTCCCCCCCCCCCCCACGGAGCGAGAGTTCATGACCTGAGGTCAAAATTAGAGTGTGTGCCTATGTGGATACAGTTAGGGGTCGAAAGAAAAAGAAGCTTACCGCAAGGGCAAAGAAAGAGCCTCGCTGCCAGAACTTTCTAGTTCAAGTAGTGATGATTCAGATTCATCGTCGGGAGTCTGAATGAATTTATCGGATGATGTTCTTGCTGGCCATGCCAACAAGATAACAGGTAACAAGGGATAGTCCTTTCACCCTTTAGAATCCCCAATTCATGCCCAAATAAGTAGGAAAATCCAAAGAAAAATTCAGAAACGAATACGTTGATTTTCCATTACTTCTCCCGGTCCGTTTCGGTCAGGATTAGGACAGTTCATTTTTTCAATTACAACTCAATGAGTCTACGGGTAATAACAATATTAATATTGTTCCATCAACGCGGAAATATAAAATTTATAACAATAAGTCAATAGACTACAGCCTTTATTCGATTTGTAACCATTTACAATCTGTTTAAACTCTTTATTAATTAATATTTTGCCTAAAAAGGCTTTATCAAAATCATATCCGATGCTTGTAGTTACATCAAAGAGAAACTTTATTTTTTTTTAATTTGTGCATTTTGATACATTTTTCAGTTTAAATGTTATATCGTTTAGAAAATCAATCAAGAAAAGGACAGTTTAAAAAGTCGCATTCTTTTAAAAATCGTCTGAAGCACATCTTTACTCACAATTCAGGTTAGGTAATTCTTTCTTTCAATCGTTACGCTACGGATATTTAGGTTGATATTTCTAGTTTTACTGTGATTAGTTCATTTTGTTGTTGGTATGCTCTAAAGATTAGTAGTAAAAATTATTTTTTATTTCTCAGACAATGGTACTACTAATACTATCGAGGTGAAGATAAACTTTACGATATATTTCAAACTCGCTGGTCATTTCAAGTCTTGGAAGGATTATAGTAGCCAGGAATAGATTGGTGCATCTACCCATAATGATTTTTTCAGTTGATGACACAACACAAATTTCTTGGAATGATGAAGTCAACAATGACCTTCCAAAATAATTGTGACTTAACTCTGATAAAATCTGTTTGTTCTTGAACAGTTCTAGAATTCAAGTTCCAGGCTTTCATTTAAAGATATACCTGGCGCATCTGAACAAATTTTTTTAATCATACAATATTGCTACAGGAGCTTTAAACAGCTTTAAAAAGACCCTTTACATGTATTAACCGATGCGTACGTCCTCGTTTTTAGTAGATACAGATATTCACCGATCTATATATATTTGTCGCGAATGTCAAGAGAATACGAGTATGGTGACCAAATAACATTACAAGCTATGTCACAGTTATACAACGTGCACATTGTTATAGTATCGACTATGAATAGTGCAACTACTTTAATTAGCCTGGATGGTAGTTCTAGTCTGTCGAACAATATCCTTCCTATTATACTGGGACATTACCCAGAGGGCGCTGGTGAACATTAGGTTGCTCTTGGGTATAACAGAAATATATTAGAAACAATTATAGACAGATCAACACAGATCACATGGGAAACAAGAAACTCAGCCACCGATATTGACCCGCACACTAACGATATGGATTCGCACACTAACGATGTGCACTCTCACACAAGCGATATGCACTCTCGTACTAAGCGATATAGATTCGCACACTAATGATATGGATTCGCACACTAACGATATGGACTCTCACACAAGCGATATGCACTCTCGTACTAACGATACGGATTCGCAATTATTGACGAATTTATTGCCACAAAATGTGACAGATTCTGAGACTGAGTCACCGAGTGCTGACATGATTTCACGAGTCGTTTACGAAGCGTCGATAGTTGAGGTTTACCGTTATTGATGAATATTGTCGATGCAGTAGAACGTTAGTGAACGCTGCAATTGATTATTAATGCTGAATATTGTGATGATTTTAATTAAGCCGCCAACTAGTAGTAGTACGAAGATTGCCCCAAGAAAATTCAACCCACGCCACTACACTAGTACTGGCTGCGTAATATTCTTTACAATGACTCATGCGTGTATTGAGGACAAGTAGTAGTTGAAATATGATGATATATATGACAGTCAAAAAGGATATATGCCTCCGCATGTGTTTTTATCAATTTATTTATAGCGGTTTCCAATCTGCCAATATAACTGTATATATACATAGTTGACTCAACATTAAGCCACAAAAACAGTGCACTCTGTTATAGATTTTATTTAAAGCGTTCCTTTTGTAAATTGTGATGGTTAAAATGTAAACTCAGCTTGACGCAATTAATATTAGTCAGTTGTTGTAATAAAATTATTATTGTGACTGCAATAAGTTACACTGTTCATACTATTATAGGAAGAGGATTATAGCTCCAAATCAACAAGTCCAGAGAGGCCTGTCAGGGGGAGAGGACGTGGTAGATCTCGTGGTGCCCGAGGTTCCAGGAGGGGCGGTGGAGGGAGAGGTCACCCCAGCAGTAGATCAAGGGGGAGATCAAGAAGTAGGTCTGAGCCAGGAAGGGCTGATGAAGCACTCAGACACATACAAGGGAGACAGGACAGCATGAAGATAAAATAAATAAGTCCCAATAATGGCAACCTTTGATTCCCATTCGCAATTTTAAGAATGGTGGCTATACAGTCATGTCTTTATTTGTAATCAAAGCTTGGGTTATAATTATATTTTCATGTACATCCAGGACGAGATAAACCAGATGAGTGTCGAGGAATGCAGGCAGATTCTCCTACATGTCCTTGAGAAGACCCCAACTATCATGATTGACATCATGCGTCCAGCTGTTAGGCAACCAGGTGGCTACCATCCCGGTCCTGATGTGGCGGTGCCAGAATGGTGTGTGTGCACCAAGTGTCGAGAAATGCCTACTGCCAATGAGAGAGTTTGTTGTGGAAAGGAGAATTGTGTGTCTCTTGTACTGGTTAGTATAACAAAACTCTAATATGAAGAATACCTGTGTTTTATTGAAACTACTGACCTGTAATCATACTAATGGTACAAGATCGCCTGTTCTCCCTGCAAGCAATATTTTATGCTTGGACTGATACTGCCATAGAATTAAAGACAATCCCAAAGTAAGCTACATGGCTTCCTATTAAACGCCCAACGACTTAACTACTCGACCATCAGCATATTTTCTACGGTTGTTGTTTCCTCAACTTTGAGTCTGACCATGTCTATTTGGTTCCATGAACCCTTCATTGATACTATGTGCTATTGAGAGCGAAATTGCTTATGGGGATGATGTAACAACTAGACTACAACATCCATCCCGTGAAGAGAGAAACAAGTTTATAACAATTGGTTGCACTAACAAATAATAGCAATAGAATATGCGCAGCAATGTCTCACAAATGCATTGATATTTCTCTGTTGTAGGACCTTGCACAAGTATGCATTATCTGTTCACTAAATTTTTTAATTTTGCCAAATTATTCTGTGCTTGTTAAAAACACCCAGGTTCCTAATTCATCTAGATCAGACACATGTGAAAATACTGAAAAAGATTATGATTTGAGCACTCGTTCCAACATGTAATAAATGTACAAGAGTAATTTGGATCACTGTTGATAATAGTTTGGTGTCACTTTCTGGATTTTCAAGTGCTTATACTTGATGAGGCAGTGCTAACTCTTGCACACCTTCTACGCAGAGACATTTTAGTGTATGATGAGGAGCTAGATCATATGGCGGCCAACAGACATACTGCCTACAGACAATACATTCTCTGGACATTGCATGCCTTCTACGCAGAGACATTTTAGTGTATGATGAGGAGCTAGATCATATGGCGGCCAACAGACATACTGCCTACAGACAATACATTCTCTGGACATTGCACGCCTTCTACGCAGAGACATTTTAGTGTATGATGAGGAGCTAGATCATATGGCGGCCAACAGACATACTGCCTACCAACAATACGTTCTCTGGACATTGCATGCCTTCTACGCAGAGACATTTTAGTGTATGATGAGGAGCTAGATCATATGGCGGCCAACAGACATACTGCCTACCTACAATACGTTCTCTGGACATTGCATGCCTTCTACGCAGAGACATTTTAGTGTACGATGAGGAGCTAGATCATATGGCGGCCAACAGACATACTGCCTACCTACAATACATTCTCTGGACATTGCACGCCTTCTACGCAGAGACATTTTAGTGTATGATGAGGAGCTAGATCATATGGCGGCCAACAGACATACTGCCTACCTACAATACGTTCTCTGGACATTGCATGCCTTCTACGCAGAGACATTTTAGTGTATGATGAGGAGCTAGATCATATGGCGGCCAACAGACATACTGCCTACCTACAATACGTTCTCTGGACATTGCACGCCTTCTACGCAGAGACATTTTAGTGTATGATGAGGAGCTAGATCATATGGCGGCCAACAGACATACTGCCTACCGACAATACATCCTCTGGACATTCGGTCACTTAGGAGCTGGAGATAGGAGAGTGATTCCTTAATGTTGTGTGTGGAAAATTAGAGACAAGTTTCCAGACACATTTAGACAGTATACGGGGTATAAGCCATCTAGGCTGGGGTGATTTTTGTGAATACTGTTTGTGTTTTATTATTTATGTTCGCAAAAATATTTCTCTTTCATCTGTTAATTATCTTGTTGATTCTGGGGATAACCAAGTTCGTATTTTGTAAATATGTAAGACTACAATCTATTCAGACTTGGCTTAGTCAAAAGAATATTGGCACCTCAGATTCAAAGAAAGAACCTACTTTCACTGTGGCCTGGAATAAATCCATTCAGTCGGATGGTATGGTGAACATCGTTAGGTCGACTGCACCACCACCACCAGGGTCCAAAGAGGAATATATTGCTCTGTACCCAAACATTAAGGATCCTTCAGTGAAGTAAACTAGGATTCAAGTTCTTGAACATAGAGTTGTGCCCACTGATTATAGAAGGGACACCTTTGAACACATTACTAATTTTAATGTGATTTGTTAAATTTGTTGTTTGTATCTTCTCAAGATAGAGTAAAAATTATCTTGTATATTTCAGAAAATGGTACTACTCTCGAGGTGACGATATTAAAATGTCTTTAAAACTCGTTCAATTCAATTCTTGGAAGTTTGGTGTTAGCCAGGAAGTGTCTTTTCCAATGATGACTCTGCACAATTTATGTACTTGTCCAATAGGTCAGGCACATGCTTGAGGGCGTGTAGTGGGCCTGCTTTACCAAATCACTTGATGAAGACATTCCCTATGATAGAACAAGAGATGCCATCAAAAAGAAAAAGAGAAATTCTACAAATATGGAAAATGATGATGAGGACGAAATACTTGAAGTGGAATATGATGTAGATAAACCACTAGAAAAAACACAAGTGACCGGGAAAGAAAAGAAAAAGGAAAACATAAGAGGATGCATAATGTGCAAAATGACGAGTTGCAATATTTTGAAAACAACGGTAAATGTGACTTCCGGATACACCTTCTCAATCGAAACAACATTAAAAAACCTTTGATAAGATGCCAAACATGGCTACATTCCGTTAAGGCATGAGGAAGTAATGAAGGTTTGAATTTAAATTACTACTGCACAAGTAAAAATAGAATTGAGGACCCCCTGGTGTATATCCTCTTTCGAAATAGACCAGAACAGAAAGAAGAATTTATAAATTTGAGACTCGGACAAGACTTCAAAATCGAAGTCCTTTATGGAACAAAATCAGAAAACAATGACTTACAGCTTCAAATATTGATATCTGAGAAATCGTAGAGAACAAGTGAGGGTGAAATCCATAAACGCCGGGAAGAAAATCGAACTCTAGCACAAAGGCTGAAATCGCCCAGACATGTAACAACAGCTGCTATACGCCAGGGAATAGAGCATCAGAGTATTCCTGTGGAGTCAAAGTTAAACATTTGGTGCCCTTGATTGGCAGCCACACCTGATGCTCGTTGTTTAGAGGTAGGAAAAATAGAATTCTACCTAGCGCTACGTAGGGAAAGTAGCGGTGCCTTTTCTTAAACATAGGAAAAGTAGCCCCTATCTTAAGAATGGTATTGTATAGATGTAGTGAAAGGTCAAAATTTGCATATCTTCAAGCATAGAAATCCCCATTTTTGAAGAACAAAATAAAGGCTTATAAGCTATATCACAATGAAGTTTACAGGAATTATCATCTTCTCTAATAGTAATAGGTTGAGAGAGCTTTTGCTGGGTGTATGCACAACTAAACTTGTTGTTGGTACTTTCTATCAAGTGGGGTTGAAATCCAACCAGTTGTTTAAATGTAGCTACGTTCATTACAACTTCCAAAGCTGTAACTTCAACTAAATGCAACCCGATAAAGTCTGATTGAAATCCAGTCAGCAGTTTTGGAGTAATCTGGACAAGCCTTGTGACAGTGAGTGGACAAATTCAGCCCCTCAGGGGCACATACAAAAAAAGCAACAAGTTCAAGGTTACAATGGTAATCCATCATATAAGGAACAATATGGCTAGTCACTAGCATGAAGAAATAAAATTTCTAAACAAAATAATAGCACCTAGATTTAACTAACAAATATATGCTTACGTTACATGCGTTTTTACATGTTTCTGCAGGTTGCCCAATAGTGCGGACTTATATTCACAAACCTCACATTTGTACGGTTTTTCACCCGTGTGAATCCTCGTATGCAACAACATGTCCTTTTTCGTGTAAAATCCCTTCCCACAGTTCTTACAGAAATGACTGCGCTGATTGTTGTGTCTTCGTACATGTTCAGTGTAACTTCCTGAGCGCTTAAACTTCTTACCACAGCCGGAATAATCACAAACAAATGGATAAACATTCAAATGAACTTTGGCATGAACTTGCTCCAATGTCTTTCTAGTCTTGAAGGATTTACCACAAATTTCACAAGTAAACGGTCTCTCCTCAGCATGGACGACATTTTGATGAACTCGTAAGTTTCCAAGTGTACTAAGTCTAGCGTTACAGATATTACACTGGTATTTTTCTGGAGGTTCGCTATGCATGCTGGTTTCATGGCTCAGTAAATGAGAGGATGAATAAAACTGACGACCGCAATGTTGACACATATACGGACGGACACCTGAATGTTTTCTCAAGTGAATATTCAATGTATGTATATCACTATACGATTTTTGGCAGATGGAGCATATGTGAGGTCGATCTTTTGCATGGTTCTTTAAATGACATTTATAATTAGCGTAGTATCGAGACGTAAATAGTTTCCCACAATACTCACATTCAAATTTACATTTACCGTTACGCTTGTGGTTCTTGTAAGCACCTAGCAAATGGTACGTATTCTTACAGTCCCCACAATAAAATGTTCCAACTTTGCTGGCCTTCTGTACGATCAGCTTTGACTGATCACGGGACAAGGTAGATCTATGCTTTATAGCTTTCCTTTTCAATTTTGTAACATGCTTCCTGGAATTAGCTACCAAGACCTTTGAAGAACTGATAGAACTAGATTTTTTGTCTTGATGACAAGTTGGTGGCTCAATCATGTTCTCAGATGTGTCCGTTTCAGTTTCAATAGGTTCATTAAACGTCATCTTTAATTGCTTCGACATTTTCCTATTTTTTAGATTTTGCTTACTTGTACCCTTCCTTTCACCACTATAATCTATCTCAATACATAATTCATCAAGCTCGTCACTGATATTGCCTTGTTGTTCATCGGAATCAATTTCAGTCTGATTCCCCAAATTAACTTTTGTGTCAGAATCGTGTAGTTCCGCAACATTTACATCAATCATATCATCAACTCTATCTTCATCCATATCAACAACCGTTTCATCGACATCACTGTTGTTAGTGCAATTAATATCAATATGGTTACTGGATTCTAGGTGATTGCCACATACCTTTACTGCATCCTTGTTATCACTTGCGAGCTCATCATTAGCACTAGCAGCATTCAAAGTCGCTTCTACAAAGTCCTGCAGATCTGAAAATATTTCTGGATGTGGGGATGTCTTATCATTATCATCTTCAGGAAGTTCATCATTATTACCAGATGATTTGAGTTCAGTAGTTTCTGGAACTAATTCCTTACGTGCTGTCCATGTTTTATATCGATCTCCACATTTCCAATCAATTTTGCCATCAGAATCTGAAAAAATAATGTTATTGTTAAGAATAGGCATTTCCTTACCATACCCATATATGTATAAGCACTTTAAGGTTTCTTGTACAGTTGTAGATTTATTTTCTCAAATTGGAGCCCAACCGTCATCTAGATTAATGAGTGTGTCCAGAATTGTTATGAGCTTTTTAAAGATGTATCTGGCTCATCTGAACCTTAATGGGTTGCATCCAGTATTGTTGTTACATAGTCTAAAACATCATTAATAAGAACCATTGCCATGTATAACTGTTTAAAACTTGTTTAATCATATTACTAACAGACAAAAATATAAACGTCTTTTTTGACAAATACGTTATAAATATATTCTGTGATAATGCATATTTATTTTAGTTCTTTTAACTAGATAAAGTATATTTTTCTGTCTGTTTAGGCAAAAAAAAAAAAAAATGAGCATAATATATCTTTAAACAAGAAATTGACAAGTATGATCATTCTTTACATAATCTGGTCATCACACGCAGGAGGGAATGACTAACGTGAATTTTGTTGTTTTCTTGGCCTCTTGCCAAGATGCCATTAGATTTGTCCCTGACCATGATAGGATGAATATCACAATCAACTGTGCACTACATAGTTCTATGTATCAATAAAACATAGACTGATAACTAGTGTAATAGTAAACAAAGAACTTCATAGAAGAAACGATCCAAGATGAAGTGATTATTTAGGTTTGTATCAGAAACTTTAGTGTTATTTCTATAGTGTGAAAGCGGAGCGCTGAGCCCTGTTCCTTTTTGGCCCGGAGTGTCACAGTGTTACTTCTATATTAAACTGCACATTTAAACTGTCGGAAAATACATGTATAATCATGTTTTCAAAGTTTTACTTTTACCTTATCCTAAAAAGACAAATTCCAGAACTGGATAAAAAAAATTATGAACAACCCATAGTTAATTACCTTCTTTTTTACTAAAATGCCATCCTTTACAAACGAAAAGTTCCCGAATAGCCAACTCTTGTTCCAAAGATACGTACATCGTCAACAGATAGAAATCCATGATTAACTATAAATATAAAGGAAAAAATGTCTAAAAATAATGCTACACTCACTAGGTGACGCTGCGCACCAATATGCGCAGAAAACCTCGCTCAATCTGGGAAAACCCATGCTACATTTACCGCCACTTATCAGTAGAAAATGAAATGATTTGTTGATAAAATTAGCACAGGCTATTAACAGACACATTACTTCATGTGTAACGGTCTAAAAACAAAGGTGAACCGGCAGAACAATAGTAAATAAACGAAGAAGACAATTTTGGGTCATTATAATTTTTATATTCAAATAACATGTAGCCTCATTACACACATGAAATTGCAATTTTTGGTCAATTAAGAAATGAATGTAAGCAAATTCGCTTTAATTGAGACTGGATGGGTTGGACAAATTGCTTATTTTAATTGTTTCCAAGGCGAGTTATTTCAGAGACCTATTTGGATATTGTCTTTTATTGTGGTCACACCATTCTAAACCAACTCGGTTGACTTCTGTATTTACCAGTGTACTTTCGCTTTCCGTCGCCGATGAAATTGTGGCCATATGATATATTTCAAGATTGCAATAGGTACGTTTATATTTAACGTGCCAAAGATCCCTGGTTCTATGAATTGTGGCCATATATTTCAAGATTGCAATAGGTACGTTTATATTTAACGTGCCAAAGATCCCTGGTTCTATGAATTGTGGCCATATATTTCAAGATTGCAAAAGGTACGTTTATATTTAACATGCCAAAGAAGAAGTATATAATACACAATATTACGTATCTCAATGGTCGTTTTCTCATGACACTGTCAAGAAGTATACAATTTCCATATCGAACAAATGTCAATTAACACCAGTACAGCTAACTGGTTGGCTGTCTAACCACACACCACTAAACTCCTCCCCCTCTGCTATTTGAGTCTCAACCACCGTTGGCCGTCAAACACCGCTGCCACCATTGAAGTAAATTAAGGGGAAAAGTGTGCCCAATGTGGGGCTCGAACCCACGACCCCCTAAACACTAGACTAGTACAGTCTCTATCAACTGAGAAACTGGGGGGGCTGTCTAACCCCACACCACTACAGCGTTGTTTATTTTTATTATCATTAGCATACCTTCAATAAGCCGTGCTGAACAGTGTTCAAATCCAAACCTTTGTTACATATTATATAACCTAAGGGAGAACAAGCGTGAGGGTGAAGAACAAAAACCGTCCGAAAAACTAAAATCCAATTACTAGTAAAGATTCAATTAAATTGTTCATTTAAAGATACTTGAGTAAATATTCTCACCAAAACTCCATCTCGTAGTGTTGAAATAAAAACATGCCCGTTAACAATGTCGTATGCACAACCCCTCTCAGCGTGCTCGAGGTTTGGTCTACACAAACCGTGCAGTGCAGAGCGCGGCCAATCTCTTTAGCAGTAGTCTCCCTTATGGCTAGGGGAGATAACCGTTGTGCGCACCATCCACTAATTTTCTAACGAATATGTTCTTGTCATCGTTGTGGTCAAAATTAAAGGGAGGCAACTGCAAAACATTTTCTTAACAATGCCGTTTGAGTTAATTCCCTTTTGGCATGCCCTTGTCTGGAATTTCTCCATAATACATCTTGAATTCTTCATTTGAACCACATAAATGAGTAAGAAGTAGCCATTAAATCAATCCAAACCAACACTCTAACATTTTGATATGACATTTTGTTTGAATAAAACTTATATCTGGAAAACTGGCTATTTAACTTAAACATGTGCTCCCAAACTATCTGTAAGGAAGCAGTGAACCAGTGCTGAGGAAAAATTACACAGTTCAAGGAGAATAATGTTCTATACTGCATTGATTACAAAGATATTGATATTACAATAATAACAAACAAAATGTACAAGTAATTATTTTATTTATTCCCATTTCCTGTGACAAATGTATGCTTATCTTATAGATATAGGACAGGTAACACAAGTTTTAAATATGAATATTTAAGATATTTATGTATCATCTTTCTACTATGAAGTCAGGCTAGCATCCCAATAACAAGACTAATTGTGAATTGTAATTGTGACTCACAGGAGATTGTAACAAGATTATCTCCCAAGCTACATTCCATCTACAGTTTATGATTTATATACATACATATATATGTAATGAAGGGATGTAGAAGGGGAGATAACTCTGTTAATTTCTTGTGTTGTGAATCCGGAGGCGCGTTTTTTAAAGGTAGGAAAAATAGAGTTCTACCTACTGCTACGTAGGGAAAAGTAGCGAGCCATTTCTTAAACGTAGGAAAAGTAGCCCCTATCTTTAGATAGCTAACATGATCCGACAATGCTAAACAAAATGGCGTCCATGCGGAACAATGTGTCTCGTCTGGCGGACACCATTTTGTAGCTAGCCAAGCGTTCAAGCAATTTTTAGACAGCTACTTTCTCTACACAGGCTAACTTTTCTTGCTTACTTCCCCAACCTCTAAAAAACAGTACACCTGTTACAAACACATTTTACTTTTTTGCTGAAAATTGGCAAAGCACTGTAGATCATAGTTCATAAATAGATATAAGACACAAGACTACTGTTATAAAATATCACATATACAAAACTTCATAACAAATATGACACTTGAAAAAAAACTTCTTACTTTTGTTCTAAACTTTTGTATAAATCCAATCAATAAAACTGTCCATAAATGAATGACAAATATCTCAATATAATACCACACACCAAGTTTATAACCGAACTAATTTACCGAAAGTAATTTATTGATCCCAAAACCATACAAGAATCCTCAAAAAGATCACATATAAATATCACATAGAGTGGAAAAAAATATCAACAAAGTATCATGAAAGAAAGGTAAAGACGCACAGGAAAATGAGCTAAGATAAGAATACTGAGCAGAGATCAACTTAAAGCATTTTGTACGAAATCACGTGCAGAAACTGGGACAGATATAAATTTCACAAAAGTTTCATATCTATAATAATAGATGAATCATATTTGAACTAATTTACATAACACATAGTTGGGTGGTCTGATGCCAAAGTGAACTAAGCCTCACATAGTTGGGTGGTCTGATGCCAAAGTGAACTAAGTCTCAGATAGGACATTTTGAGAAGATTGACTTTGACGTGTTTTGTGAATTTCCAATAAAAGACGATAATTTCTAGTCAACATATGAAGTATTATGCTGTTATTTGGTGATATAACAATAAATTGTTATTTAGTTCCAAATGATATTTATTTGTAGTTTTTAAAAACAAGGATTTGTGGGATAGTACATATTAGCATGCATACTTCACTTCAAAACTTGAATTAATGGTCCTGCTATAGCCGTCATAGAAAGCTGGAAACTAGACCAAAATAAAAATCCCTTTTTGAACAGTAACAAGGAGTAGATAACTCAATCTTCATGAAAATGTGGGTTAGTTCACTTTGGCGTCAGACCACCCAGTTATATTGGTACATAACATCTAACTTATTGCACACTAAAAAATCAACTCCTATATAACCACTTAATGTCCGTCCTCCATGTTAATCCAATCAGACAAAAGTGTGCCAGATTCTTATTATTAACGAAAATACTAAAATAATAATGGACTTTTCTGCAGGATTAAGAAATTTCAATCAGTAAGAGGAAATATGAACACAACATATATTTAACAGTTACATATCGAGGACAAGTTGCCAGCACACCTACTTCATAACCATACCACCTACCACTAGGTTTTGAGCCAAACTGTCAAAACATGTACAAACTTATAGTTTTGTCAAATTACATGAAAGTTATACGTATTTCCTTATGATGTTTGTTCAGACATTAAGCAGTTTTATAGGAAAAGTTGAAATACAAGATGAGTTTCTGGCGAAGTTTAACAATCATATACATTCAGCAGTAATTCAATAGTTTCACATTCAAACAATCTGATACATGGATAAAAATCAGGCATGAGAATGCAACAATGGAATTGACACAAAAACGGCCCTTGCGAGCGTCAAACCCGCCGCAGATTTTGGAAAGATTCTCATGCCTGAAAAATGCATCACCTCAGTTATTACATAAGTGAATGTCTTTGAAATACATACACACACAAACTACACACTTTTCAAAACAGAGTATATCAGCAAGCAGTACTTACGATTAAAAAGAATGAGACATTTTAACATACGCTGTGCCTTCAGACAGGTCGCAGGTTTGAAACCAGCTTGTAGCATGATCAACTCTAAGGCACAAACAGTTTGTTTAATAATGAAACTTTCACTCAAGACTGGTGCAGACTAATTCAGGCTTTAAATTCTGTCCAAAAATTGAACCAAATAGAAGTAGCGAGTGAACAAAGGAATTTTTGTGAATTATGAATTTTTTCTAACAAACCAGAAATTCTGATCTATTCTTGAACTTCATGCTCACCAGAATTTTGAATTTGCATCGAAATGAATTAGTCACGTTTGGCAAAAAAGTAACGTATGAATAATAATTAAGCATTATTTTATTGAGCACCCTATTTTTAAATTCTTACTGGTCTTTCATCAAGAGCAAGAAAAAAACTTAAGATGACATCTGAGTAAATGTAAATGTTGGTACAGTAAAACCTCACTTAAACACCACCTCAATAATAAGACCACTTCGAAATTAAGAACACTTCGAAATTAAGAACACAAATTTCTAGTCCATTTCTGCGGTTTTGTTCTTTAATCAACCTCAATATTAAGACCACCTCAATAAGAAGACCCAGTTTTCAAGAGTCCCAAGTGTGGTCTTATTATAGAGGTTTTACTGTACATATGTAGCACCTGATCAATGCTGTCAGGTTTTCAACAACAACAACAACATGTCTGGTTTGTGACATACTTGTGACATGTACTCTGTTACAGAACATTAAAACATTACACATAGCTCAGCAAACTCATTTATAACAAGAGATATCTTGAAAAAAGATGGTTGGCACAATTTGAAGGTCAAGATTTGTTGTGCAACATAAAAATACCGAGCTGTTATGATTGCTGGTTACACCAGACCCAAAATGGATTTCGGTAAAGTCAACTTTGGTAAGGTAACTTACACCTCATTGAAAGGTTAACCAATCCGCATTATGGTTACAAACGCTGTTCGGTTAAAGAGAAGTTGGTTGAGTGGTTAACATAAGATTTGATTGGTTTACACAACACTGATATGCAAATAGCAAAGCGATGTTAGTATGCTGTTAGCAAATTTTTTATTCTTAACTATCCATCACAGCAGAGGGATGAATAATTTTACTTCATGGTCATACATGTTTTATTTAAAATTCTGCAAGAAAAAGTAACGAAATTCAAAATATTAAAGTGTGAAGAAACTTTTGGATGACAGTTTACATCCAAAGAAACAATGACAACTTAATGTACAATTTACAATAATAATCTGTTACAGCAAAGAATTAAATTACAAAATTCTAACAATTTAATAAATAGACAATGTACAAGTATTATGCATATTGTATACCAACATCAGCCGTTCTGTTTGTGAACAGGGCTCATGAGAGCACCCACTATATTGTATGAGAAATGTTCGGGTCATTCTGAATAAAGTTTGTTTGCTGTACACCCATCTACAGTTCTACACGTTGGCATGGTGGAATCAAAATAAGCTGAGAATATCTATGAATGTCTACCCTATGTTGATTGGTTGATATTTTCCAAAACATGTTTTCAATTGTGATCACCACAAACTAGTTTACAACCGTTCTCCAGTAAATCAGAAAGGACCTAAAGCAGGTTGAATTATTGTTTCTTTTGGATATTTTCTCTATGCATCTGCTACCAATGGGAAGATTGACTCATGAATGTGTCAAAGAAAAGCGAACAAAAGTGTAGGGGCCAACTTCAGTGACTTGGTCAGGGTCCAGTGAACAAAAATGTTTAATGGTTGGCCTCACTTGAAACATTCCAGTAATTGAGGCTATTGTATATCAACCATAATATAGATTGGGCATTTATTGACAAGTTGTTTAATGTTTCGGTATTAACATCATACCCATGCAATGAAGGCATTACTTCAGTACTTGAAACTGTGCATAAAAAGAAACCAAGCTTATCAAGGGAGGGAACTCATACAAACGAAAGTTTACTTTTTCGATTAGTAAGATCATGTGTAACAGTTTCATTTTTTCTCAATAAATTCAGCTTCAATATTGAAGAACAGTACAGTAAAAACTCACTTAAAGACCACCTCAATAATAAAACCACCTCGAAATTAATAACACAATTTTCAAGTCCATATTAAGACCACCTCAATAAGTAGACCACTTCTCACTGGTCCCAATGATGGTTGCAATATTGAGGTTTTACTGTTTTTTGTGATACAAATGACTGAAATGTTTAATAAAATATTACAAGCGACATTTACAGCTTTATAAGTTTATATATATAACCTTAAGTTTACACTTATATATTTTATTGTGAAACAAGTTCTTACAACTTATTATATACTAAGCACTCTCGATGACTGCTTCCTGGCTACCTACCAGTATTAGCGCCTAATTTAGGGATTGTGAAGTTGTGATCAAACCCCGCTTATGGTGGGGCTCAAACTCACAACCCTCGGATCAGGAGTCAGACGGTCTATCTTTCGACCACTGCACCTCCCTTAAGATTCAAGGAAGAGCATTGGAGAGTGAATGTGACAACTTGACAATCTGCAAACACTTTACAATCTGTACATACACCAGCGTAATATACCAAACCTTGCAGTTTCCACAGCTATCAATGTTTCTAACAACATCCATATGGATGTGAATTTCTGCAAGATAGTCACAACTCAGAGATGAGCGACATAAATAGACATCAATAAAAGGAACGTATAATTCCTTTTCCCACAAATGATAAGAATAAATGTGTTAACACTTTTCATGCAATAGATGAGGAAAAAGAAACAAAATTGTTGAATCAAAGGATTGTCAAAATGTACAAATACAGACTAGTACAATCAAAACATTAGCACTCTTATCAAATGGGAAAATATAACGTGTCCTTATAAGGCAAAATAAGCTAAACAGGTTAGAACTGCAGTCTGCATGGCATTACTCTACACAAATAAATAAAACAGCATTTATGACTTGAGAAATTACATAATAAAAATAAAATGCACTGGATTGGTATAATTTTGTAAATGATTATTGTTTCAAACAGAAAAAAAAAAGAAAACAGAAAGACTTCAAGTGCACTTGATACACAGCATTCTGAAACAGAATAATAACAATTGACAAAATAAATACTAATACTACGTACACAGTGAAATATATGTTGATAACAAATTTTCGGTAAAAACAAAAACAAACAATTCCTCCTACATAGACTCACGAGTCAATTCCAAATGTTTGAATGTGCTGACATCACTTTTCATAGGAACCATACCATAAGCTTCACAGTTTTGTAGAAGAACGAAACAAAATTATTACTAAATCACTAGCACCATGAAAAGAATGGAGTTCTGTGAGAAAAACTTTGAGTATAAGAGTCACTATCGAAGCGTGTACGACCACTTGAGGTTCGGTTACGTTCCACGGTAACCACAGGCATCTGAACTAACTGAACAGGAGATTTGTCGTCCTTTAAAGCTTGCGTCAGATTCAAAATCTACAAAAGATAATAAAATGTGATATTCATGAGGCAAACATTATTGCAAGCCTGTTTAAGTACATAAAACAGTCAAAAAATGTTACAGTCAAATTATCTTTTTTGCCCAATTTAATGAAAGTTAAATATTTCATTGATTTAAACAACACAGTTTATTGTGCCAAACTATTGATGTCTAAATTAACGATAAACAAGAAATATCTAGAAAAAAATGGTCGGCACAATTTGAAGGATAAAATATGTTGTGCAACATAAAAAAATGCCGATATGTTATGATTGCTGGTCACACAAGATCCAAATAAGATTTTGCAACATAAAAAAATGCCGATATGTTATGATTGCTGGTCACACCAGATCCAAATTGGATTTCGGTCTATTCATCGAAATTCAGTAAGGTAACAAATCCTATATTGAAAGGTTAACCAATCCATGTCAAATTTAAAAATGTTGTCGGTTGAAGAGAAATTGCCTTGGTGGTTAATGTAAGATTTGATTGGTTTACACAACACTGATATGCAAATAGCGCCGAAAAAAATATTAGTATGGCTGCGCCAAAAATAATGTTAAACAAGGAGGCAACATTGCTGAGAGTCAAATTTTACCTGGCCACGCATCACAGCCATCTGCCGGTTATATATACCCCGATCAAATCCTCTATCAGTCTGAAAAAAATATGTAAAGATGTACCTAACTAATGGGAGAATAAGTAAACAGATCCAATCAGAGCCCTTTGTCAATAATTACATGCCAAACATGTAATACAGAAAATTAATCCACTTTAGATTCTAATCTTCCATTTTATGCATTAATACAACAATGAATGTGTAATTAAGCATAAAGTCTCTAATTAAAACTTCCCCCCCCCCCAATTTTTAAGGCAAAACCCGCCGAGTGTCCTGCCGTACTGTACTACCATACAACACGTATCGCCTCACATGTCATTGTTTCGCCTTGTTTTCTTCATTGTTTGTCTGTTTTTGTTCTTGTTATATTCGCAGCAGAAGAATTCAAGGTCAATTTACTAAAAGTTATTTATTCTTTTCAAAATTCAAGTACATTTTCAAGGAGTAAATATCAAATTCAAGGACTTTTCAAGACCTGTGCGAACCCTGTAAATACCGCAGTGTATAATCTATAACAATGCATACTTACTTCCTGTACATACCGCAGTGTATAACCTATAACAATGCATACCGGTACTTACTTTGAACAAAACATATAATTCATCACAAAGCTCTTGAACAAAATTCATATCTGACAACTGCGGCAAGACTAGATCCTTTATTTCTTGTGAAAATGGAACTTTTGCTTGAGGTAGCCACGCCCAATGGTAAGGATCTGAAAATAAAAACCCCACAGTACAACATCACGTGCCGCCTAATCCCTTACAATGAAATATGTTTTGTAACTCATATCCTTTGAGATATGCATGATATAATTGTAAGACTGACAGACAAGTGGAGCCAATCAATTTAGTGAGGATACAAAATATATTGTTGAGAAGAACACAGTTAGTGGCTTTCTATTTTAAAGTTAGTGTGCCTCTGTTCCCTAACGTATGTACCCATAAGCCTCTTCAAGTGTCTTATATTTTACTAATTGTTGTTTTCCCGGAGGTCTGTGTGGAGAGACACTGTCTTATGTATGTGGTGTTCCCTGTAGCAACTTATTCTCTCTATTTTAGCAATGTATTTTACACACTGACTCATTTCTATATAAGAATTTAAGTGTCTTAATGTAGTATCCCATGTAATAAACACTACATCATGGCTAGTTTTTCCCACAGGTACCTGAAGCAAATTTTTTTGTACGGACCATTACTATTCTTATTATAGTAATAGTCCATATATAGAAAATTAAAATATTTTGTTTCAAGTACCTGTGGTTTTTCCAAGATGGCTGTGCACTCACAAATGATTCAAATAAGCATGGAGATTTTGTAACAATTGAGCACATACAATACTAGTCAAGGGTTCCACTAGGTGCTGAATCTCAAAGGTCATTTTGATCATATTTATCATTAATGATTTTACCATTTCATAGCCAAAGTACATGTACCTATAATTAAGAGAAAAATTGATCCATCAGCCAAAATGTTGCGAGTCAAAGTGTGGCTTTTTGGAAATTCCAGGGGGAAAGGGTCAACTCCAGGGTCAAACAGAACCCTTGCTTGTACTTAATCATATAATGACTTCAAAATGAGATTGGAAATTAGTACATGTATAGTAGTATAGTTACTGAGTTATCTATCAACAGTTGACCTCAGATTTTACTTACAAGCTCTCCATTCATCAGGATGTTTGAAAGGAAATGCGAGACCATTATCTATGGCAGCTACAGATATCTCTGGATTCTCCACTAAACTCCATTCTGTCTCCTGCAATCATTTAATCAGAATTTTAGACAATTAAAGCACAATATGTGATATTCATCCATAACACATAACAAGAGTTGTCTGTCACTGCTATGTGAAGGAAGCCCCCCCCCCACACACACACGCAGAGGAGTGCCCCTTCTTGTGACCTTGACCTTGGAGGTACAGATGTTACTCATGCACACACACAGAGGAGTGGCCCTTCTTGTGACCTTTGATATTTGTGTAAATTTTCACTGGAATTCCTGGAATCATTTCAAACGTATACCAGAGACAAGAATTGTTTCCTACCAACAAGCGGACGGATATACAGACAGACACATCTAACTCCATTCAGAGACTTAACAAAAACATGAAAAAAAAGGACAGCAAATATGAAATAAGAACAAACGCATCATAAGCGGATACAGAAACTCGTGTGCAGGTTAAGGATGCAGACAAAGACAATGACCGAGCTTTGACAACAGGATTTCATTTTTTAAAACAGAAAAGTTAAAAACGCCGAGCATAGCGAAATCATGTTTAATTAATAAATGTAAATATTACCCCCTTAGCATTCTCATCATCAGCAGACGCAGGTTCATATTTGATCAACCAATTATCATTGCCTCTGTCTGAAAAATATACAATTCAAGAAATAATGAAATAATGTAGTCATTTGAAAATCTTAACCTGCTAAGAAACAGAGGACATTTCAAAATATGAACATGCTAAATAATGGTCAATCATACAATACAAAATTTATATGAAATGTGAAAGCATACATTATACACTTAGCAAAAGTTATAAGTACATGTACTCCGATTTCATATTCAGGATATTGTAATTAAATATGAACATATCAAATAGAAATTTCACACACAGAAACCCCAATATGTCTGAAATGTTTCTATTAATTTTCAGCACAAAACACAGCCTATTGATAGAAATCGAGCCAATAATATCACACCGCAGAGAAAAACGATAAGTCTCAGATTAATTGAATTGATCAGGCTATCCCAAAATTGTTTAGATATAAAAATAATAGATCTGAGGTTAGACATCTGTCACTAGAGATCAGTCTTGAATCCCAAGCATCTGATTGGTTCATTCTGAACACTGTAAAATATTGACCAATGACAAGACAGCCTTATAATGCTGAGCCCAGGGGTCAAATCAATCATCAACAACAAACTTCGTAAACATGAATTACACTACATCAACTGAGAGCAATACAGTAAAACTTTTAAACTTTAAATAGTTTTGATTTGAACACAAGTAGATACCTCGAACAGGTTCTTAAGTCCCGGCGACATCCCTTCTTATTTCATATTATTTACCAGTAGATCACTCGAACAGAGATAGGTGGAACACTCTAACAGGATTAGCGGTCCCTAGATATCATTTCATTCATTGTTCACCATAGATAGGTCGAACAATACAATAACTCATACCTTTCATTGACCCAAAGACCTCTTTGATTGACTGCTTAATATACTATTGTCTGTTGACAGATAAGATTAGCGACACATGTTATTCGCACGTCATGGTAAATACTTGATGGTTGTACTATGTACACAAAATTCATATGTGTAAGAATAAACAAACCATTTATTTAAATCTGTTTTTGTTTTTCTTTCATTTCTTTTTTAATTATTACTATTATTATGAAAAATGCTGCGACTATTGATCTACATGCATTCAGTATAACACAAATAACACACATATGACATGCGTTCAGTATAACACAAATAACACACATATGACATGCATTCAACGTGCTTAGTACACTGGAACAGACGTTCAGTTCGTACATATACATGTATACCGTATATGCCACAAACAATAGATGGCTCGAACTAACTGCTAGGTCCAACGGCAGTTCAAGGTTTCGAAGTTTTACTTTACATCTTATAAACTCAAAATCAAATTTACCTTTATCACAGACATTATATCTATATAAACTGTATTCTCAACATTTGTGATAAAAATACAAGCAACCATACAACTACAGGACTTACCAGTATTTCTTATAATATAATCTAGAACAACAAGTCGTTCAAACAAATTTTGAAATTTTCTTGCTGTAGATTCGGGCAAAGCTTCATTATCAAATCTTCTAAGCCAATAATCAGCATCTTTATAACCTGTCACAAACAGCTGAAAGGAGCCGCTCTGAAAATATAAACTAACAGCTGAAAGGAACATTACGCTATATTTGATGAAAGTTTCAGCAAGATGAGACTATATACCTGCCCACTTATAAGTTTTGTCAAGTGTATATACTGGATACAGAAGGGAAGAGAACTTGTGACAATCTCCTGTGGTCAGACATGACCAGATTCTACACGGATCATTCATTGACAGGACCACATATTAATTTCCAATACCATGGTGGAATGTTATGATACAACACACACTCCAAAACAAAATGAACAAATAGTAATTTACAATGAAACAAAGCAACTCTTACCTTTGGAGGAAGACCTATCCGTTTGAACTTTGACCCCAGATGTGGAAAACTTTTGTTGATATTTTTCTTGGTGCTGGCTTTAGCTCTGTCTATGGCATTGTAATTAAAAGTTCTACTTGATAATTTGACAACCTAAATAAAAAAACAAATCATGAATCAGGATACTACATTATGCATAATACAAGAAAATAAAACTTCATTGAAAGATTTTCTGTTTGAATTTAAACCATAACATTATGTAGCATTATGTATACAGCTTACATCACAGTGAAGTTTAGGAACACAAATAATTTCAAGATTGAATGTATGATCACCTAGACATATTGACTGAAGGAAATACAAGCAAAGTAATCAGTCCTCCACCTGTGATTAACATGGGGAGGTTGTCAGTGCTAGTGGACAAATAGGATAGCACTGGTTGGTAACCCAGGACAACAGGATAGCACTGGTTGGTAACCCAGGAAAACAGGATAGCACTGGTTGGTAACCGAGGAAAACAGGATAGCACTGCTTGATAACCCAGGAAAACAGGATAGCACTGCTTGATAACCCAGGAAAACAGGATAGCACTGCTTGGTAACCCAGGAAAACAGGATAGCACTGGTTGGTAACCCAGGAAAACAGGATAGCACTGCTTGGTAACCCAGGAAAACAGGATAGCACTGGTTGGTAACCCAGGAAAACAGGATAGCACTGCTTGGTAACCCAGGAAAACAGGATAGCACTGCTTGGTAACCCAGGAAAACAGGATAGCACTGGTTGGTAACCCAGGAAAACAGGATAGCACTGGTTGGTAACCCAGGAAAACAGGATAGCACTGGTTGGTAACCCAGGAAAACAGCTCAAATGACCTGTGTACTTCCTTAAATACAGTATAAAACTCACAAAATACTGAATAAATTTGAAAAGCAAAAAGTTCCCCTTAATTAACTAGCTGTATACAGCATTTGTCACAGTGTTACATGGAGAAGAATTAAATCATTAAATGGCAAATAAATGTCAATCATCAAATACAAAATGGCATCCACAAAAACCTTGTTTTACATCTATTTGACAACAGTGCGACAACAAAACATTAAATTTGTTGATTAACACCAGCAATAGCAATTTCATGTCTCTGTTTCATTCAGCTGGAAAATTAATAACCTTCCAGGTGTATTGACACGCACAACCAACAAATAATATTTGTCACGAGTTTCTATTTCATGCAGATGAAAGTTTTAAATATTCATGAGCAACAATCACTAAATGGTTATTATTGTAACAGATTATTTTCCAATTTATCAGTTCATGAATACTGCAGCAAGTAAACCCTCACTCAAAGACCACCCCAAAAATAAAAACCACCTCATTAAGACCGTTTTTTCATGGACTAGTTTTCAATTTTCAAACATTTTGTAAAATTAATGAGTAACCTTTATATCGTAAAGCTAAGGATCTGAGTCCAGTGTACAGGAAAATACATCCATAATATGTACATGTAATTACAGAAGTGTTTATTTATTGTTTAGTGCCACCCCTATTTATAGGGCCAGATATTTCTGACTTATGAGACACCTACTTTCTGAGCACATTTACTTCCTGATTCCTATCCTTTAATGCCAGGTACCAGGCAGGTAACCAATGAACCATTATTTAACTTGCTGGTGCCCACTCACCGAGGCATATCAGAATGGACCCCTAAATCGATTTGAACTTTCGACCTCCCACTAACAGGAGACAGTAATTGCATGGAAAGGTACCTTATTTGACATTTATACACTACTACTGTACTAGCTAGGTAGCAATCATATTCATTATTGGGACAGTTCTTGCAAATCAGTCAAGAATACCTGCAGACATTTTGGTAAAAAACTTCTATGACATTAGCCTCCTATGTAGCAAAATATTTCTATGTAGCAAAATATTTCTAAAAGTTTATGCACCAAGCAACAATAATATAATGACTAACAAAATGATTCGAATTCAGTGAAACGTGGTGAAAATGTCTGACGTATGAATAAATAAATGGTAGTCAGTCTCTATGATTACAGGTTTTCACAGAAATAAAACCGTTATACTGTCTGACTTAAGAAGTATAAGTATCTTCTTTGGAGACATATCATCTCAATTATATATTAAAGCGTCAAATGTGTCAGACAAACTTCAGATTTCAGGTACAAATTGTCGTGATAAATACAATTAAGTGATGAAAAAGTTAACATTCATCATAATTTGAGTCCCAAGTCAGCTTCATTTTGCAAGATAAAATCAAGTATTTCAGTTTTAATACGTGAAGTCATCTCGCAAGATGCCAGCAGCCCTATGTTCTATAATGGGTGAGATTTGCTGTCCTGCAACTGACATCAGCTTAATCAGCAAGTTAGAAATAGATAGACATCAAACATGCACACAAACATGCACACAGATGGACGCCAAGTTTCATGAGATTGGCATACCAACAAATAATCAACTGAAACCGTTTGAACAATCTTGAGAAGGGTCATGCCAAGATACTACCGAGCAAGTTTGATGCAAATCTGATCACCGGTTCATGATAAGAAATCTTTTGAGAAAGGGTCAGGCCAGGATGCTACAGAGCAAGTTCGATGCAAATCTGATCACCGGTTCGTGAGAAGAAATCGTTTAAAGGTTTTTCTATTTTTAGCTCTGGCGGCCATATTGTGCAATCAACCGGATCTGTTTGAACTATACTGAGAAAGGGTCAGGCCAGGATGCTACAGAGCAAGTTTCATCAAATTTGACCAAGTAGTTTCAGAGGAGATGTTGCAGATTATAGTAAATAATAAATATACATGATACAAACAAGTCAAAACATGGGACAATATAGTTTTATCGTGAGCACACTTGTTTTTCATGTACAGTGGAGGTGAAATTATATAAAAATGGAACCAAATTAAGTTGAATTTTCCGTAGTACAGAGGTTCCGGTTTTCATAGTGTTTTTATACAATAAAAATAGAAGAAGAAAATTTTGGACCGCAAAAAATGTCCGGTTTCGGGAGTATTCTGGTTTTTAGAGGGTCCGGTTTGTGGAGGTTCCAATGTAATATATCTATAAAATAGTTTCCACATTACACCTTTAAAATATTTGTAGAGATTAGCAATAAACCGTAAAATCCTGTAAGAGTTATGTAATGGCAATCAAAATTAATGTAAGGGCCATAACTACTGGACAGCTATTATTACGTTAAAATCCTGTAAGAAATGTGTAATGGCAATCAAAATGAATGTAAGGGCCATTAGTTCTTAATGGACAGCTATTTGAGCAACCCTGTCCATTATTAAATTTGTCTAAGATTTTGGCATTATACAATATTGCTACATTATATTTGGCACATAGAATTTCTTGGTGAGTTTCTTTAAGAATGTTGAAGGAAAATTCAGATTGGTGACTGTTGTTGATGAATGATCACCAGACAGTGAAATGTGACCACAATGACCTGCCCTCATGCTCAGGTGAGCTAGAAATGACTGAATGGAAGAAGGAATGGACACAAACCTTTGTAGTTGGTACAACGTTTAACTGTAGTTTTTGATCCACTAGACTAGCGCCAGCCTCAGACAGATACCCCTGATTCGGAACAAGACAACTTCGACCAAAGCAGCAAGGACAACACAGCTTGTGTAACCATTTCGTCCATTTTGGATTTAATTGTCCATATGGTTCTTCGTCTTTTGGTTTGAACACAGCGATAGTTTTCTGAAAAAATACCAATAACACAATTAGTTGAATTGCAAAATGATAATCAATAACAAATGGATACAAACCATGCAACATTGGAAATGTAACTTATAGACGTAAGTAAAAGCATTTCTTATTAATGTTTAACTAATGTTTAGCCTATTGGGATACTTAAAAAGTCACTTCTAAATATTTTGATACAGAACATACGAACACTGGTCTAATAGGTTATGAGAACAATGATGAGAGCTCATGTTTCTAAACATCATGCATGTTCTTACACAATTCTGAAAAAATCTGTAAAATGCCCCCAGCAGCTATTGAAAACCTGGAATCAGCTTCCCATAGCACAAAGTAGACATAACTGAGGAAAGACCAAACAGCTTTCATGACACCTTAACAGACATCTTAAATGATACAAACATACAAATCAGTTGTTTTAATAGGGGTAAAAAAATGTGTAAACAAAACAAGCACTAGCACTATGGTATGACCTACCAGTATTTATTATAAGGTTTAATGCCAATTTTCAATATTTTTCAGTTATATACACGGTGGTCAGTTGACCTGACCAGTTTTTTGGAAGGAGCACTCACTCAGGCTCACAGTGTGTAGGTAACAACCTCCCAAATTAAATCTGAGGTGGAGAACAAATGATCGTAGCCAAATGTCTTGCAAGGACATAACCTGCCCAGCCAGCGAATCACACCTGGACCTCACAGGTAACAGTCAAGCCAGAGAATCACACCTGGACCTCCCAGGTAACAGCCAAGCCAGAGAATCACACCTGGACCTCCCAGGTAACAGCCCAGCCAGAGAATCACACCTGGACCTCCCAAGTAACAGCCCAGCAGAGAATCACACCTGGACCTCCCAGGTAACAGCCCAGCCAGAGAATCACACCTGGACCTCCCAGGTAACAGCCCAGCCAGAGAATCACACCTGGACCTCCCAAGTAACAGCCCAGCCAGAGAATCACACCTGGACCTCCCAAGTAACAGCCCAGCCAGAGAATCACACCTGGACCTCCCAGGTAACAGCCCAGCCAGAGAATCACACCTGAATCTCCCAAGTAACAGCCCGGCCAGAGAATCACACCTGGACCTCCCAGGTAACAGCCTAGCTAGAGAATTAAACCTGGACCTCCCAGGTAACAGTCAAGCTAGAGAATTAAACCTGGACCTCCCAGGTAACAGCCGAGCTAGATAATCACACCTGGACCTCCCAGGTAACAGCCAAGCTAGAGAATCATACCTGGATCTCCCAAGTAACAGCCTAGCTAGAGAATTAAACCTGGACCTCCCAGGTAACAGTCAAGCTAGAGAATTAAACCTGGACCTCCCAGGTAACAGCCAAGCTAGATAATCACACCTGGACCTCCCAAGTAACAGCCTAGCCAGAGAATTGAACCTGGACCTCCCAGGTAACAGTCAAGCCAGAGACAGAGAATCATACCTGGATCTCCCAGATAACAGCCCAGACAGAGAATCACACCTGGATCTCCCAAATAACAGCCCAGCCAGAGAATCAGACCTGGACCTCCCAGGTAACTGCCCAGCCAGAGAATCACACCTGGACCTCCCGGGTAACAGCCCAGCATTATAACCACGGAGCTAACCAAGCAGGCTTATCCTAGACAGCAGATATTAAGCAAGTACATCCCATGGATATATGCTTCATGTTACTGATAAATATGTTTGTCACATCCTATCTGTTATTTATAGCAAAAGATTATATAATTCTAGAGCATCTCTCACAAATCCATTTCCAATGGACATAAACCATGATAAAAGCATTAACTGGTAAATTCTTGATTAATCACGGAGGACATGACTGTCTGTAAAGGCCAGGGAGGTTGAGGGAACTAAATATTAATCACATAAAACATGTCGATGAATCCAGGATTGATGTTGAACAGAAAAGTATTGGAAGCTAGATTATCCAGGATACTACAGTGATGTTAACAATGACTGCAAACCTAATATTCTGAGAATAATTTCTAAGACACTCGACAAGTAACAGACACCAATCACATGTAGTTTATGGTCCATGTACAATCGATCCCCTCTAGAAAACAGTTGCCTCTATTTAATGCTAGAACTTTTCATCATTATTTTTTCTAGCTTTTTGGGTGTAAATAAGGTATACATACTTTGCTGTAATTTTCATATTAACTGGAACATTTTATTTATAAAATATGTATCTCATAGGAACTTAAACATCCAATTCTACTAACTAGTTAATGTTTTCAGCAGTGGGTGGGGCATACATTGTAATATTAAGTTTAAGGTACCGGAACTTTAGCACAAATAGAAATAAAACAAACAAGAAATTGTCCACACTATGAAGGCAATGAAACTGTAATATGTAACAAGGTGGCAAACTGTCACAAAATATGCCATCCTAAGTCAGAGATCAGAGTTTAAACAAGACCTATTTTAGGTAATTTCTATAATTAAAGTGCGTTAACTTCTGAGTGACTTGAGCGATACGGCTGGCTATCATACTTGTTTGAGATATTATGCCCATACACATTCTAACCAAATTAGGGGATGATTGGACAAATGCTTCTGAAGTTATTGATTGGACAACGCATGCCCAGCCGCCCGAAAGCCTACCCGCCTGTACGCCGCAGGTTAAACTATAATAAGTTCCGTTCTATGAACAGCCAATATAAAAATGAGATAAATTGAAAGTATTGTACAAAGAAATGAACTAAAGAAAGTAAATGTCTTTCAAAAATAAAATTAACCACGTAAATAATGAATACACATCCGTGTACCAAGAACAGAGTAAAACAGGAGGCGTGGTGGTTAAGGAGTTGAGTGACAAACTCCTGGTCCAAGGGTCGTAGGTTCGAATCTCAACATGGGGATTGATAAATATACTATAGATTCAAATTGAGTTTTTAACCACAAGGAAACCACACTTTTAACAGGATTTCAATCCTCATATTACACGAGGAAGAAATCTTATTTACACTTCAGGAAATCATTTATACAACTTATCTTGTCAGACAGTTTTATGCGCCTTTAAGTACATCAGAAATACTCCCAAGGATATCTTTTACAGGTTTACACATCAGTGACACGATCACATAATGTGAAACTGAAAGAAGCTAACAGTGTCTACTTACGCCGGTACGGTTGAACACAAAATAGCAACCACTTGTACCTTTAACACTGAGTTTGGGTTGTTGTCCGAGGTCTAAAGCTAATTCACACTCATACACAAATTCAGCAAGTTCAGAATCTTCCTTACTAAATAAGTTTCCATATGGTGAGACATACGTTTTTAGATCTAACTTATAATCCAAACTTTGATAAATTCCCCCGCCCGAATCAATGTTGGAATCCTGTCGTTTTACTATTTGAATTGTATCTAAATCCGACATAATTATATAAAGCTTATCAAATGTCACACTATCCAACTGACTACACAATAAGACACGTAGATATCTCCGTGTATTCTAATCATCTTCCTTTAAATAAACTTGAAGTCATTATCCTGTCCTTCACTCGAGTGTTTATAAACACATGTCCAGTGTACATGCACACATTGAACACACTGCGTTAAGTCAACTACCAGTACGGCAGTAGTAATTATGTGATAATAGTTACATCAAATAGAAGAATACTTCAACAGTAAAAACAATTCATATTAATGTCACTACTGCATTTAACCAGCTCATTAGTTCAGTTACATATAACACCAAAACGTTTTAGGTAAATTTGCAATACTGGTATTACATGTACGACGACATTTGTCGATACCTTCGTGTCATACAGTAGAAATGTGTAATACCAGTATTCTAATCAATAACAACTTGTGTTAAACTTCTGTCCTGAAGGCAATGTTTATTTTCGTTTTGTTAACCCCCAAGGTAATGTTGCATTATAAGTCAATGGTAATCAGTCAAACCTGACTTAAACAGTCAATTACTGATACACTAATTTAATTTGGCTTAAAGCAATAAACAAAAATAAACAATCAACAAATATATACTGTCAGCAAAATAAACAATCAGTAAATATATGAGGAAAGGGAAATTTAACATACATCTAAAACACAAATAGAAATAATAACCTAACAGACTAAAAATATTAGGAAACAACAAGAAGGTACAAGGTACATAGGAATTTGAAGGTACAAATTAAATAGATCACTGTAACTATCCAATTAACAAAATAATGTCATAGAGCACCTGTTTCTAAACATGGAATGATCCAATCTTAAAATAAAACTGACATGTGATAAAAATATTTATAAAGAATGTCTGGCACCATATTTCAGTTTGATTAATTAAACAATACTTCAAAAACACACAAAATACAAATCAATAGATCTACTCGGGAATGGTACAAACATGGGGGTTTCCCTCTAATCCTGCAGTTTTCCTGGAATTAATTATCAATCAGCATTAAACTGCCTTTCCACTTAGTCTGGCCTACATGAATAAGAAGTGGAGGACATAATTATGACTGTAGCTAAATGTCACAGGACATGACCAGCCCCACCTGGTAAGGGAACCTGGACTTTCTGGGCGATAGCCCAGTGCCCTACTAATGGTGCTAACTGGGTGAGTGGTATGACTTAAACTAACAGACATATCATAAATTTGAGTAATCAAATGTTATTATGGCACATAAATAAATAATTTTGGCCAGCTTACATATACTACTCATTCAATACAGAAATGACCAAGTTTTGCAGCGACAGATAGCCATTTTTTTCAGTTTTGGGGGAAGTATGGCGGGTCCTTTTGAATTTGGGGCATCATGAATCACCAAATTTAGGTATTTATAGGGCTAAAATTAAAAATAATTTTACTGAAGGGGAATTTTCTTTCTATGTAGGGAAAATTATACACTTTTTTCTTTGGGGAATAGGGCTCAATATCGGCCCAAATTTGTCATAAAAGGGGGCTGACAGATTACAGACAGACAGACTTAATGCTGCAGAACAATCCAAGGTCAGTGCAATGATTTCATCCAGTGTGAGATTATTTTGGCACGAACCAGGAGACGCTCTCAAACTAATTGATATATGTATATATACATGTATTTCTAAGGTATTGTCTGTTTTTATTTACTAGAGAACGGTTATAACAAACTATGAGGTGCTCAACCAATGAAAACTGTATTGAAAAATGTTGACCAATAGACATAGGGTACACAATAACATCCTCAACTCATTTTGAATCAACAGTAAGATAAGGATTTTAATAAATAGGTCAACCTTAGAACAATTACTGGCGGTATAGTACGGTATACATACAAATACTTAATAAGGTCGGAGGGTGTGAAATTTAAATTCTAGAACCTTTTTTAAACAGGAGGGCCATGATGGCCCTATATCGCTCACCAGAGTACACTGTCATTCGTATTTACAAAATAATAATTCGTATTTACAGGGCTCAACACTAACGGTTGTCTGATGAATTTTGTCCAGTAATTTGAAGGTCAGGGCCACCAATTTCCAAAACTACTTGCCCGATGTGACCAGTGACTTTCAATGGAAGAAATCGTGTCCAAGTTACCTGATAGGCTTAAATCAATTCAATTAAATCATAAATTTATGCAACTTTGAAATTCCTGTGAAATTTGGACATATAGGTATAGGAGGAGAAGTTGTTAAAAGAAAATGTTGACTCACGACGATGGGACATTCATGGATCCTAAAAGCTCACCCTGAGCACAAAGCCATCCTACATAGAAAAACAAAAATAATTGAGTAGGGACCAATTTCATGCTCATTTTTGAGGGGGAGGGGGGCAGTTGCCTACCTGCGTTGTCTCTATAAATAAAGTCTTTATTGTTATTTTTATTAATTTCAGAAGGTTCGGTAAAAACAACTTTGAGGATGACCGCAGTAACCTATTGTATGGAAAGTAAAAGTGAAGCATGTACTGGTATGTTTGTATACATATATAAGGTCAAGTGGCTAAGCAGTCTATGAAATGTGAATATGAGGGTGAATGAAAAGATTAAGAGATTTAACTCAAACATAAACATGAACAGATTGGATCTCTGCCTGTATCGTGTTAAGAATGATATTAAGAACATAAATATTTACAGAAGAAAGTCGCATGCAAATACAATCTATCATTTTTTTTTAAATTTCCGAAAGGACATATGATAGCGGTACATTCCTTGAATGTTTTTTTCATTTTAATGTAAATCGAGATTATTTATAAAGATTTCATGTGTCATTTGGGGGGGGGGGGGGCACTATTCTATTTATCCTAAAATACACTTTTTGCCTACGAAAACGTAACCCTCTTGAACAATATCTTTTTTTAGACAGTGTTATGTGAATGCTTATAAAATCAATGTTTGCACCAAGTGACTTTCAATAACAATGAAGGGAGGTAACTCAAACAAAACTTGTAGTAAGTCAAAGCTTGATTCTAGTTCTTGTGTCGCTATAACCTGCTTTAAAACAAAGATGACAATAAATATCACAACTCACTAAGGTCCATCTTAATTCCCTAGCATCTCAAGGATAATTAAAGTAATATTATGCTCATTTTTTGTTCATTTGTTTACCTGAACAAACATGAAAAATATATTTCCTATAGTGAAAACATCAATAAACATGCATTAACAAAGTATAAACTCATAATGTATTGATCCGTATTTGGTACAGAAAGATGTATGTACATAATAAATTTAAGTTTTAATAAAATTATTGTTTCGAGACACATACTTTTGGGCTCATTTAGTGATTTACGGTATGTATATTTTTGATTGTCTCAGATTTAGGGAAGTGGGTTAATTGTCAAAGACTGTTATAAAGGGGACAGAGCCGGCACGTGCAGCCAAAATCTGGCAAGCTTGTTTAGGATTGTGTACCTGAAGCGGAAAAACCTATTGAGGTATAATAAACATGTATATCTATCTATAAGACCATAAGCATGGCGATACATTGAGCAACATTTTGTTTTTTTCCTGATATAAATCAGCATGAAAGCGCTGTTTGCTTAGAAATATCACATTGGCAAACAGACATATCTATGTATATCTAACATATAATCATGAATTTACTGGTAATATCAGTATAATATAAAACAGTAAAATAAAACAGCCATACAGATATATTAACTGCTTATCTGATAGATAATAACATTACAATGCAAACATGTGCATTCAAATCTTGTAAAAGGAAATTCAGTCATAATATTAATTATGAATATGAATAATGTTAATTATTATCAATGTTATCAGAGGTTGGAAAAATATGTTGCACAATTGTTTTTATCTCACTATAGAATCAACTATGATAAAAGAATCCAATGACACACATAATGCATATAGTGTTGTTTGATATTTGTTTCTGATAAAAGTGACATAGATATTTAACTATTTAAAGTCATCAGTATATTCTATACGATCTAGCAAAATACTACTAAACATATTATGACTCAGTAAAATCCATTATGTATATAAACTGAGCTGTAGGATTAAATACAAGAATCAATACTGTAACAGTATAAACATAGGCCATTATAAATCACCTTATGTTGATCTGCTAGCATGCAATTCAAAGCACGGTAAGATCTGGTCATAAAAAACAATTATTTGAACAAACAGAATTTAAACATGTCCAGATTTATTTGAAATCTGTGTTTATTATATATAAAGTATTTCTACATGACAATACAACTGAACATAAAACATCCAAATTCATTTGTTCTCAACGTTTGAATTGATTCATGTGACAAAAGTGTCAGTTGCTTGTGGTAGGTATAAAGTTTATAGTACTCGTTGGTAACCCTGAAACACAGGGTAAAGTCAACTGAATGTCAAACGTAACAGAAATTTGAATGAAAAACAGCATAAAATTCAACTATATACAAGCTGTTTTCTTTAATTATATAACCGTTCTCACAGAAAAATTATAATGCAAGTCTAAACAAAATACCACAGTAATCAGCAGCAGCTGGTAGGTCTCGCTCATTTGTGTACATTTTAGTAATTTTGATAATCCTTGTAATAAATTTGTTTGGGTTGGAAATGTTCATTAGAAAAATTTAAGTTAATTATGCCATTTTTCTTTTTAACAGTGAAGGGTCGGAGGAACAACCTACGAAAATCAAATTTGGACGACGAAGTGAGAGTGTCAAAGGATAATTCTACGAAATCTTCGCAGTAACGACATCCCTAAGTAATAGTATTCACCCAGACTTTGCTTTGACTCATCTGTTACCCTCTTGTGGGTTGCGTGCTCTTTTTTCTGCGGAAAATATCAAAACCCGACCACCAAATCAGCATTTTGCCATTTCAGCAACGTAATTCCTACGAGTCTGATTCTGTCAGGCGCTCACAAGGAAGTATCATAGCAGGTATCATAGCGAGTATAACAGCCAGAACAATACCAATACACGGTACCACGCCTAAATTTTTATAATTTTTTTTTAAATGGCAAAAATTAGGGTAGGCTCGTCAGTAAAACGAAAAAATCTGGCCAGAATATCGTAAATGCATTGAAAGACACGATATCAAACCGTCAAACTGTGACAGTAACATTGATTGTGAAGATATCATTATCCTTGTTTATCTTCAATATACATCCTTGTACCAAAGTCCATAACATGCGTCAGAATTAATATCAAACAGACAAACATGGCCTCAGTATTTTGTACATCACACATACCACATTGAACAAAAACACAAGTGGTTGATAAGATAAATACTTGAAAAGGAGAAAGGTCAAGTACATTCCCAATATACTTCCTCCACAAGAAACAATGGATCAACAGAAAGTTCAATTATGAATAGGTATTAAGATGTGAAACTCATCACATTTTCACTTGAAATACAAATTGTCATTTTCATATTCTAGCTTCATTCAATAAATCAACATTGTAGATAAAGCCAAGAACCACTAAAGCCCTTCCCCATCAACAGCTTGTAACCACTGACAAAGTACAAAACTACAGTAGACATGGGATTCACTAGAAATTTAGTCAAATGATACTAAGTGTACACTTGTTAAGTTGTTTAGATAATTAGCATGGTTTCAATGTGGGGAACTACATACATTATATAATATCATATTAAATTAATATATATAATATTGTCTTTAATTTCAATATGATTGTCTGTATATATATATGACAAGTTTAAGAGACTAAGTCTTGTGAAGTAAGTTCTATGAAGCAATGTTCAATTTTAACTCTGACAAATGTAGCATCATCAGAATTCATGTAAAACAAGTTTTGGAATAAATAAAACCATCAAGGTATGTGTTAAAACTTAAAACAATAATTAGACACGGAATCAGCAAATAATTGCCAAACCGTTCACAACAAATTGAACAATGCAAAGTTCTAGAAACTATTGTCAGAGAAGAGTTAAGACACTGAACAAAACATAATTGAGGTATGCTATACTTGTCGAAGTGTATCAGACAATTTATGAACCATTTGTATATCTATAAATACACTGATGGCTCAGCTACCATTGCTCAATTATAATCATCAATGTTTTAACAGGTGTCACACACTGATTTATCACTCTAAGTATTTATTTGTTCTTACTCTTAGTCATACAAGATGCTATTGGTTTCAAGCAAATACATCCATAGGGATTTCCCTGATGCAGAAATCTTGAGTCCCTGACTCCCTTTTCTATCTAGGGACTTTCAACTTACTATGCATCCCTGAGACCCCTGAAATAAAATGTTGTCAAGTATAAACTGCATATCTGGGACCCTGCAATTTTAATTACAAATGTACCAAGGTTCCCCATTTAGTCAAACAAGAGGGTTCAAGGACCCCTAGCTGAAAAATCCTTGGGAAAACCTTGCATCTAATCTTTTCATACGCAAAACTACAGCTGGCAACCACAACTTAATTACCAAGGGTTACATATATTACATTTTCAGAAGGTAGTGAGCTATAGGTTATGGACTGACACTATTCTTTAAGTTTTACACTTGTAAATGGCAGAAATTGGATGGATGGGAACTAGCATCTACATTTTATGCCACCAGGAATTGTTTCTTCCAACTTTTCAATTAATTGATTACTTCTTTTTTAAAATAATGCATTTTTTTTAGTTTTGAATAGTTTAAAAAAACATTATGACAGCGTAAAAATCCAACTTTCGCCAAAAAAATGGCGGCGCTCTGTACAGATAACATTTTTGTGATAATCACAATTTGCAATTGTCACAACGATGTTATCTGTACAGAGCGCCGCCATGTTTTTTTTTTCGCTGTCATAATGTTTTTTATATATATATGAACATATATAAGTATGTTTTCATACATTTATAATCATAAATCATTCATAAAAGGTATTTTTTCGTTTCGTGTCGCTTCGTGACGCTTCGGGTCGCTTTTTAGTGAGACCCGAAAAGTATACATGTAGAACTAGAATACAATGTAGATCTAGTAGTACTAGTAGTACCATCTACATACAAAGTCTTTGAGTATGTTTTATATACCAGCCAGTTTCATTAAAGTACTAATTTTTATCCCATTATGAACATTTTATATTTGAGTAGGGTAAATAAATAGGACAACTCAATAAGATAAGATGGTGACTATGACCAATCTATATTTATAAAACTTAATAACAGTAACTGGGCTGGAACAACCACTGAACAGGTCAAATAATATGTCAAATTTACATTGTGTTTTTCACTGCCATAGCATTTTACAGGAAACAGCAACAATAAAATCATAACACTTGAACTTACAATATTTGTGTCTTTAACGAAATAACTTCCACTGGAACCTTGGTAGATTCTTTCCGGATAATGTCCGTATTCTATAGCTTCTTCAGAAAGTCTTACAATATCTTGAAAAATAGGGTCATCGGGAAAATTGTTCTCGAAGTCCCCGTATTCTAATTCCAATGATCTAGGTGCGAGCAGTGGGGAGCTTTCAGCATCACCCTCGCCAGCACGAGAGTCTCGGGTCGGTGAACGATGGTTGCGCTCATTTCGAGGAGGAAACGGCACTTTCACATTAGTGACGTCAGGTGGTGCACCAAATTCCATTTGATCTTCATTAGAAGGAATAACAGACGTGAGTGGACGGTCGATATTCATGTGATCCCGTGATTTGTCAAAATTTACGTTCGCGAAATAACATGACTTTTGACCCGGAAGTAAACATTTGTACAATGGCCTTAATTTCGTATTTATAAATTGAATATATATATGCAGAATATGAACAGAACAAACATAAAACAATATTATCATATGACATTTTTATGAAGATTAAATCATCGACGAGATCCTGGAGATCTGAGTTCCTTTGGTTTTTATCATTATTTCGATTTTAATCCGCAGATTCGAATTTTATTAAACAAATCAAAGCACTGTAGGTTCATATATGATTTCAGTCCTCATTCAGTCATTGATATTGCAAACAATCACTGACCTAAAACTAATTCGCTTCCTATTCCAAAAAAAACCTGTTGATATTTTTAAATAAAACAATTATGATCTGATATTGATTTTAAATCAGAACCAAGATATGAGGAAATTGCACGAACAACAGGTTTTTCATAATGATTTACGGTATGTGAAAAGTATGAAGGCATTTATTTAGACAATTTTTCGCGTTAAGATATTTATCTGGTATGAAAATTTATCACATTACTTATCTAATTAACCACATAATTATCTAGTTAATTAAGTAGTTATCTAGTTTCTTTAACATGATAACCACATAATTATCCAGTTAATTAAGTAGTTAACTGGTGGCAGAAATATATTTAACATTTTTTGTTGGTTATTTCATTGGTTATTTGATGGAAAATGAAAGTACAAATTACAATATACAATGTATATATTTCAGTTCCAAACATTAATTCAACTCAAGTTTAGCACTGAAACTGTTTATAATTCCATTTTTGTAACAGTACACAGATTGATACTACAATAAAACTTCACTTAAAGACCACCTCAATAATAAGACTACCTCAAAATTAAGAACACAATTTTCAAGTCCATTTTCCCTGTTTGGGTCCCAATGGTGGTCATATTATAGAGGTTTTACTGAACTCACAATAGTTAGGTCGATATTTGCACTGTAAGCATAATGAATGAAGATGAGATAAATAAAACAGTTTTAACTAAGTCATGCAGACAATGTCTATCTAATTATATATTTATAGGAAAATTAAGACCTACCCATGCTCTGGCTCAAGTAAACATTTTGGATATAACAAACTTTAGTCTTCATCATATTATATATCATGAATATTTTCATAGAATAATTGTTGATAAATGCAGGCTTTTTTTACTTTAAAAAATGCTTCAATGAAACCGTAGCTTGTAAAAGGTTTTACAGTCGGGAGAATACTCTTTATTCAGCATGTTTAATGTCAAATGTTCTTGATATTGTGTGCCTAGTACCTTTGTGACTGTGACCTTGGTCCCTCTTGACTCATGTGCCACCTAGCAATCTTCCATGGTCTACCCGATAACAAAAACCTGCATACCAAGTTTCAATTCAACATCTCAATACAGAAGTTTTTCAGTGGAACTGTTGTTTTTTTTATTTTTCAGTAGCAGCCAATATGCTTGGTCTTTGTTTGAAAATCTGGTTATTTATAGACAGTGATTAATTCCTTAATATGCCCCTGAGATTTGAACGATGGTGAAGGGCCACAAAGCATTACCTCGTCCATTCGTCTGTCCATGCAAAAATTGGTTTCTGATCAATAAATCTTGAAGGATAGATGTATTCAATTCATATTCTGCATATAAGCTTAGGGTAATAAGATATAGTTCATGTGTGATTTCAGTTACAACCTGCTTATTTTGGAGGAGTTATGGCCCTTTTTGTGCTTAAGAAATAGGTCACCAATAATTAATAACTCTTGAAAGGATGATTCAATTCATATTGCTTTAACATTATTTAGCCTTTACAAACAGTATAACATTTTTTTGATTTTGCAGAACTATGAAGAACTCAACTTCCAGGCTGCTAATTAAATTTAAAATTCTAAAATTGAAACTTAAAATAGCCGATTTATAATGAACCAGCTTATAAAGCTTTAAGTTCTGTATGGGGTTTATGAACTGTAAGAACATTATAGAGTGTTTCATTTACAACTTTTACAGTGTGGCTGAATCCTTAACAAATGTTGTCATGCTACATGTATTGTATTTTGTGCTTAATTGAATCTAAAGCAACATGGTTATATGTGTTGTCTTTTCGGCGCAGTCGTACTAACATGGTTTTGCTATTTGCATATCAGTGTTGTGTAAACCAATTAAATCTTACGTTAACCACCAAGGCAATTTCTCTTCAACCAAACAATGTAACGAGCGGATTGGTTAACCTTTCAGTAAAGGAATAAAATTTAGACATTTTCATGTTTTCAAGATTGGCATCAAATTCAAGGACTTTCCAAGGCCAGCGCAAACTCTGTATGGATGAAATTTAGTTTTGAGCCTTCAGACTGATCGCAACCTCTAAGACCTTGGACCCAGATCTCATCTGTAAAGCCGGGCAAAAAATGTATACAAGATTTATGCCTGATTCTAAATTTATTCATTCAGTAACAAAAGCAAGTTACATACTTAACAATACATATAGTCACATATTACTGGTTGTAACACTCACATTTATCAAACATATAAAATGCATACTAAACATGGTTCAGTGCTAAATTCTTGTAGCTGTCACTTACGGTACATGCATTTACAACAGTTAAGCAATCAGTCAAAAAACTAATGATCAAAATTTCAATGTAGCACAGTATTTGCAAGCGTATAAATTATAAATTTACATGTAGACAAATAAATTATACAATAAATCAACACTTATTATTCATACATACAATAGAATTGCATGGATAAAACATAATTAATATCTCTGACTTGTCGAATACAACACATAGCATTTGCGAGTCTGGTACAAAACTGTAGTTACTATAGCGTCAAACTGTAAAATTAATAGAGCACAGTTTAATAACATCTAAAAAAATTCAACAGACATCCGATACAACTTTAAAACAGTCAAACATTATTCACACAAATATAAAATATTGCATGTTACATAATTTCATAAATTTGTAAAGTATACAATCAGTTTAAAATAAAACTGGAGAGAAGCTTACTGTAAAACGTGAACCCATAAAAAATAAAACAAAAAAAGGAAATAAAATTAAAACAAACTGGAACAGATTGTGTATACCCGTGTTGCACTCAGGTTAAATATAAACACATCATATAAATTTATTAAATAATAGAAGACAAAAATGTGACAAACTTGTGTCACTGGTACGCTGAAAATCATAATAACATATTACAATGCAGTCCAATTAATTGCGATACATGTATATCACACAATAGCTTTCATAAGTGTGTTTATTTTTCATGGAAGCAATGATAAATGTGCACCATATCAAACTTGGGCCATTATAAGTGGTGGCCATTATAAGTGGTGGACACTATAAGTGTAATGTATCATACAGTGGCCATTATAAGTGTAATGTATCATACAGTGGCCATAATAAGTGTAATGCATCATACGGTGGCCATTATTAGTGTAATGTATCAAACTTGGGCCATTATAAGTGTAATGTATCATACTGTGGTCATTTTAAGTGGTGGACACTATAAGTGTAATGTATCATACTGTGGCCATTTTAAGTGTAATGTATCAAACAGTGGCCATTATAAGTGTAATGTATTATACAGTGGCCATTATAAGTGTAATGTATCATACTGTGGCCATTATAATTGTAATGTATCATACTGTGGCCATTATAAGTGTAATGTATCATACTGTGGCCATTATAATTGTAATGTATCATACTGTGGCCATTATAATTGTAATGTATCATACTGTGGCCATTATAAGTGTAGTGTATCATACTGTGGCCATTTTAAGTGGTGGACACTATAAGTGTAATGTATCATACTGTGGCCATTTTAAGTGTAATGTATCAAACAGTGGCCATTATAAGTGTAATGTATTATACAGTGGCCATTATAAGTGTAATGTATCATACTGTGACCATTATAAGTGTAAAACATTACACAACCATCATTATAAGGAAAACAAATTTCATATGGCAGTCATTATGAAGGAAACACATTACACAGTTACCATTATAAGGGAAACATATTACATGGCAACCATTATAAATGAAACATATTACATGGCAAATATTATATATGAAACATATTACATGGCAACCATTATAAATGAGACATATTACATGGCAACCATTATATATGAGACATATTACATGGCAACCATTATAAATGAAACATATTACATGGCAAATATTATATATGAAACATATTACATGGCAACCATTATAAATGAGACATATTACATGGCAACCATTATATATGAGACATATTACATGGCAACCATTATATATATGAGACATATTACATGGCAACCATTATATATGAAACATATTACATGGCAACCATTATAATTATATGAGACATATTACATGGCAACCATTATATATGAAACATATTACATGCTTACAAACTTCAAGTATGCCTCACAATCAGCAATTTCTACATTATAACAAAACACCTTATCAATGATATGATAACAAGACATATGCAAGTAATACATATGATTATATATACACCCTTTAAGCATCTGTACATCTGTACAATAGTGAAAACAAAATAATAAATTCAGTAAAAATATGTAAAAAGCCGAAAAAATCGAAACCCCATTCCGACAACATCATTGAAAATTTCATCATTACATTAAAAATATTGCATTATGACACACAACACCATACTAAGACAACATACATGTTTCTCATAGCAATTCTCTCTTCCAGGTTCCAAACAATGGTTTGTATATTTGAAACTTTAGTTAAACAGAGCAACCAAAACAAAGTCTGCCATAGTGTCCTTACAATAATGCGATTCCAATACAAACAGCATGATAAGTCAATTAACAGCAAACTGGTGAAGCTGTATTTAACAGGTGGTTTCATTTGTCCAGTAAGTATGGTGAAAATATACAGCTTGTTAAGCAAATACTTTAAGCCATTAGAAACGCAAACAAAAATTGTCTGCTTCAAAACTTGACATAAAGAAGAAATAATTCTATATTAATTCACTAACATAATTTCCTAAACTTATTCATTAATGAAATATGAATTATTGGTCCATACTTTAATACTTTTTGAACAATATTTTAAACATTGGTTGAACAATATTTTAAACATTGGTAACAGTTTGTAGCTTTAAACACCATGTACAAAATGAAGCCTAATTAAAACAGTTGCGTTTTTAATGTGTATTTTGAATTGCACAATGCTTACTAAAATGGAAACAGAAATCAATCTTTGGTGAATTTTGATAAATATTTGTTTTCAAAGTAACCTTGCACATCTAAGTTTTGTATGGACTCATCCAAAATCTATTTATAATCATGACAGTAATTATAACATAAATAATTGAAGATAAATTCCAACAAACCCATCCAGATACCAAATCTTCTAATGCGACCATATTTATTTTGCAAATGTCTTTGTTCAAAGTATTTGTTTAAAATTTTATGTACTATGTTGTTAATAACATATGAAAATTCAATAAAATCAAAATATTTCTTTAGATAGTTGTTACTTGTAATAAATTTTTGAAGTCATTTAAGACATTTGCATGATAACAAGTTATGCGTATATATGTTAAGCGTATATGTAGTAGTCACACAATATTGATATAAGTAAAAATATGACAAACATAACAGAAATGAGATCAAGTTTACAAGCAAGCAAAGTTATCAATTTATAGCCAAAACAATATACAAACAATTATTTAAATCAATTGTTCTGTAGTAGATATGGCTGACAGAGACATCATGTACTGGTTACAGACAGTCATTACTTAGCTCGAGTAATGAGATAATATCATACATAAATGAATAAATGCATATTTGCAGAAAGTAAATTCTGGAAAACAATTCGTTCACAATACTACCCTTAAACATTGGCTCATTTTATACATGCAATAACAAAAGCTTCAATATATAAATAGCACAATACTTCAAAAGAATTCTATCGCATCAAAGAATAATTTTCTTTGCAACAAAAAAACTGGCACTAAACTGAAGTAGAAAATGCATGTAAGAACATTAAATGGAAGAAATGATATCAGCTCATGTATATCCTAAGTTTGACACATCACTATAGTCGCCTTAATTCTACACTGATGTAAGTAGCATTTTATTGGTTTTGAGAAATAAACGTTTAAAGATTGAAGAGTCGATAACTTTTATACTTATGTCTTTGTGGAATTGGAGTTGTAGTCTATTTAGAACAGTTATCCAGGGTAACAAATCTCACCATCATTTAGAGCTCAGAGATGAACAAAATGATACCAAAAACTCAATATTGCCAAAAAATTACTTACATCCCTCTGGAATTAAGCTGACAATATTTTTAACTGTTACTGTGGTGTTGTGACAAACATGTACAATAACATTTGTTGTGCAGATACAGGTGAAGTATAAGGTGTGTGTCAGTGACCGAGAGCATTCTCTGATCAATCTCAATACCATACAACAAAACAATCATAGAAATATAAGATTCCAGTATAAAATCACTGAAGAAACCAGGATGTGCCGTCATGAAGCTTAGGTTGGGGACCAGTCACAGAATGAAGCATCACCATTGGTCAATATTAAAACTGAGCACAAAAAGATCCAATCAGATGATTGATTTGGAGACTGGTCTTCATGCTGTTATTTAACCTCCATTTCAGGGTTATTTTTTGTAAAATGTAACTCAAAGTTTGGTGACAAGTGTTTTTGATGCTATTTCCAAGCCTTTTTGGTAAAATAAAAAGCAAGGACACTACTTAAAATATGTGACAGACATTTCAACCTACACATCATTGTAAACATTACACACTCACAACTCAATAACAGCATCTAACATCCCAGGTATTTCACTACACGGAGGCAAACAAAGACACATGCCTCCTTCAACGTACATTTCAATTTCAAAAAAGGACACTTTACCCTGAAACGCCACAGCCTCAGTTAGACTGTAGCCCTGGCTATGGGCCGGCATCGGATTTCTGGTTTAATATCGGTTTTAGTATGGTAATATGTTCATTTAAATACAGGAAAACTTTGTTTGTTTGTCTCATCCTGTTACCATAACGATACAAACTTAAAACTATCAATACATAGTTCTTACATCTACAATATTTACCTCCCTTGTTCTTAACTGTCGGCCTTTTTGATAGGCAAAACTGATAAGCCCTTATAATAAGGAGTAATTTCCAAATACGTGATAACTGAGAAAATTGAGAAAATACCAAGAGAATTTGCATGTGACAACCACTTTTTCTTTAACTTACTGAGCCAAATACCCAAATAAGCATAATGAAAAAGTTGTTTTTTATATATCTGATTAATTTATCAGTCATTTACATTATATTCCCCATAAACTTTAAGGAAATTTGCCTATCAAATTGGCCGACAATTCAGAACAAGGGAGGTAAATATTGTAGATGTGAGAGACCAAACAGGTTAAACTTTTGTTTAATATGATATACAATAAGTTAAATTTTTAGATATAATGTGCAATCAAAGTAGAGAACAGTACAACATAGAATGTATGGTACTCCCCACTTAGTGAGCGAGCGGTTTCACGATTACACAACAATTTACAGGACATAAATATATGTACAAAGTACAAACACAACATCGTAATATCACTGAATATTCCCGTAAATCTGAGGAATTACATACAAATAAAATGCTGATGTGCTAAAATACTGTCACACACTGCTACAACAAGCAACAAGAAATGTAATGATCTATCGTTAGGGTCAATAATCTCATATTTTATCAAAATACACTGAGCAATAATTTTGAGAAAATGCATGATACTGCCTTCTTACTGACACACTCAAAACACTGCATTATAAAATCTTGTTGTTGAAATATCTCCAAAAGGGGGATCAATGTTATGTCTGGTGTAACTATCCACTCAAGCTCAATATCTCGGCCACACTGGGCCTTTATCATGAGCAAAGAACACAATATTTCACACCATCAATATATAATAGGTTTGTAAGTCGACTCATCAAATGCAAAACATTGTCTGGATTTTTACACCAGACACTGCATTATAACTTCCAGGAACTGCCAAACATGGGACTGATAAAGGTTTTATATAGTATCGGGACTCGTGTATTTGTGGTTGTGAGAAACAGTGCAGAATTTTAGAGAAGACCTGCATGAAAGAAAAACCACTGATTTACTCAAATTTAAAACTATACATATTTTGACAAAAATCAAGGTAATCTATTCTTAGGTTATAAAACTTGAGATTCAAGTTTTCTCACATTAAATGTGGTATGACTATGAAATTGATCGTATACATTGTCATAATAGTGCATTACATATACATAGTATTCCATAAATGGGGATTTAATTCTGTAAATCATTGACAACTCTGATAATTGGAACAAACACAGTAGTACTGCCAAGAGAAGAATCCTCTGAATTTCAGAATGCCTTGTATAGAAGAATCAGAACAAACAGAAGTATAATCAAGAATACAACTCACACGAGCATTTTCAAGACGGTAAAAAAAAAATCTTCAAAACATTCAGCAATTATTCTAATTGTTCGGGCACAAAAAACGTCAATATTAACCCTTTACTCCATGATCACTCGTTTTCACGCCCTAATACCATCTCCATGATCACTCGATTTCACGCCCTAATACCATCTCCATGATCACGCGTTTTCACTCACTTGTTTTTAAACCACTATAAATCCATTTTTTTCGTAAAATTCGGACATTCTAATTTATTCTTATGAATGATCGATCTTTCCTTAAGCTAATGCATTTTTAAAAAAATTGGGTTACTATATAAAGTTTTTGCATAAACTGCATTTAAAACATCATAGGTACCGATTTTACGCTGGACACGCGGAAGCGTATTTTCTTCACAAACTCACGGCAAGTTTAAAATAAATTCTCGGATTTTTACAATAAGTACCATAACTTTAACTTACCCTAATGTAAAAAGCAATCTTATAAGATATTAATTCCACCAAAAAAATATGGTTAATAATAAAAGTTAATCCAAAAACAGCGATCAAGCAATCCCATGTAAAGAAATTTTCACAGAAAAAATACGTCATCATGACATTTTTGTGTACACAAGTCTGCTATTTTCTGAAAATTCACCCGAACAAAATCAATATTAAAGTAGGTCAAATCCAGGTACCTATTGTCTGTGTTGCAATTCTTGTGACAACAATTTAATTTTCAACAAGAATAAACATCAAAGATGTTTGAAGTCGCTGGCTAAGTCTTTGAAGTAAATATTTTTGGATGACAGTTGCAGCCACCTTGTGAATTACAAATTGAGATCCAAGATTGATATGACATAATCATTGCAATTATCAATGGGATTAATTATATCAAACAGGAAATAGCAATATGAATTAACACATGATAAAGATCTCCTGGAGTTTTATGACTCTTATGTTTTTTACAGCTGACACATGGGGCAATTTAGTGACCAGTAGGACTAATCTTCTGTCTAGGGCGTGGCTTATGAATTGCAAAACAATTAGCATCAACCAATCAGATTAAATGAACCATAAGAAATATATATTAATTAATGTCAATTATCATTAGCTGTGAGAATACTGAAGTCAATTTTAACATTTAGGACTTCTTGTTTTATTTACATGTTCCAACATACGCCAATGTAACTGTAACTGTATAAGTAAATCTCCATTTGTGTTTGAACATAAATTTGGCTTGTATAAACTCATTTTATAACAAAATATAAATATTGACTAAAATGGTGACTGTTTGTTCATTTATAAATAATTATAATTGCTAATTAATATGTGCTGTTGGGATTATAAACCCAATTTCACCACAATTATTTTTAGAAATACACAAAGTGTATGTGTATCTCAAATTATAATTTCTGTATCTTCTATAATTTTTAACCCACAATAATAAAATTTACATCATTATACAGAAAATTTAATTCCCTGAAACTTTTACACTCATGTAAAAGTTATTAAACTAATACTTTACACTGTTATTTCATGTTTAAGTATACAGGTGTCAATCACCAATTATTTTCCAATAACCTGTATGGAGATAGAGTAGGCTATGTGACCAGTGTCTTATCAGCATACAGTAGGTAAATGGGCTAGAGGTCTATGGAGTAAAGGGTTAATCTAAATTCATTGTACCCTAGGTTGACTTGTGATCAACAGTTTTCATCAATATATTTAATTTATTCCATCTTTGTGAGGAAATATCCAATTAAAGAAAACAATTAGGAATTTGAGCGAAATATCCTGCAGTGAAGAAATACACCCCATGACTTTCCAGGAACAATCAAGGAAATCCCTCGCAGCTTGAATAATGATTAAAGATAGCTTACCCTTCTCAAAGAAAAGAACAACATTATTTCAATTCAGAATTTGCATAGTGAGTGTATATAGATAACAAGATGTTACAGAATCAAACCATACAGCTGATATACAGGTTTCACACGGCCACGAGTTGTATTTATAACTGTGTTTCTCTTTGTCATGGTTACCACCAGTTGATTCTGTGTTTCACCTTGTCATGGTTTCCACCAGTTGTGATTCTGTGTTTCACCTTGTCATGGTTTCCACCAGTTGTGATTCAGTGTTTCACCTTGTCATGGTTTCCACCAGTTGTGATTCAGTGTTTCACCTTGTCATGGTTTCCACCAGTTGTGATTCAGTGTTTCACCTTGTCATGGTTACCACCAGTTGATTCTGTGTTTCACCTTGTCATGGTTTCCACCAGTTGATTCAGTGATTCACCTTGTCATGGTTACCACCAGTTGATTCCGTGTTTCACCTTGTCATGGTTTCCACCAGTTGATTCTGTGTTTTACCTTGTCATGGTTTCCACCAGTTGATTCAGTGTTTCACCTTGTCATGGTTTCCACCAGTTGATTCAGTGTTTCACCTTGTCATGGTTTCCACCAGTTGATTCAGTGTTATACCTTGTCATGGTTTCCATTTGATGATTCTTGGTTTCACTTCTTCATGGTTTATAATGATGATTTCGTGTTTTTCCTATATTCATGGTTTGCACCATATGAAGTTCCATGGTTTCCACTAGAAGACGTTCCATGGTTTCCGCCAAATGATTTTGTGTTTCAAGTATTCATGGTTTCCATTTTATGACCCTTGGTTTACCTACATCATAATATTCACACAATGATTTTGTGTCTAGTGTTTGATCTCATCAGGGTTTCCTATTTGATGTTTTTGTGTTTCTTTATTTCATGGTTTCAACCATTGCATTCAATCTCTCATATATTCCTGGTTACCCGTTGACCATTTAGTGTTTAACTTTATCATGGTTTCGTATGATGACTTTGTTTTACTTCTTTGTGGTTTCCACATGTAGTTCCTAAGTTTCAATGCTGATTCTGTCAACTTTTTCATGGTTTTCACTTGACAATTTTGTGATTCACTACAAATTAATTTTATCAACTTTTTACAACTAATTGAACATCGCCAAGTTTGTCCATGTTTGCTCATCATTATATCAGTATGCAGTGTTTCAGGAACGGCTTTCATATGTTCTGGGCTTATAAGGGTTTATATATCATTTCGTTATAATAATAATAATAACAATGACTTTATTTAAAGAAGCAACACAGTTGGCAAGCCCAGTCTTCCCTGTGAGCCTCTAGTGATCATTAAAACTGCAACAATTTATAAAATTAATCAATAGTTTGAGATGTGTATGGAAGTCTACTAGTTTAAAGCTGATTCTATGTATACAATGTTTGAGATGTGTATGGAAGTCTAGTTTAAAGCTGATTCTATGTATACAATGTTTCTTCACAACAGGGCACACACTCCTGTTTTCACATCAACCTTCCTACTTGGACTGGAATGCTTTTTGTCTTCATTTGTTGCCTGAAAATTACGAATCTAACAATAATCATTACAATAATACCAGTTCAGGTTATTCAAGCATTGTTCGGTTGAAGAGAAATTGCCTTGATGGTTAACGTAAGATTTGATTGGTTTACACACCACTGATATGCAAATAGTAAAACCATGTTAGTACGGCTGCGCCGAACAAATGTATGCAAGAAAACGAATCTATTCCTGGCTTCCTGTGCAAATGGAAATAATCAGCTCTTGAGTAACCATTTACAGAACAGTAACCTTGACAACAGATATGTCTATCTGAACCCAAGTGAAATAATTGATAATCTTACTAATAAGAGTTAATTTCACGGGAAGCTTAGTACAGACATACTTACATTTTTCTGTTGCTTGATACCAAGTTCTTGTTCGTTGTTGTTTGTCTCCTCAATCTTGTCACCATCTGTGCTTAATATGCGATATAATTCCTCAGTTTTACCTAATAAGGAGAATATAATCTCTAATTATACATATACAACACAAATCTAGAGTGCGCCACAAAACTGCTATAACTCAATTTCGGTACAGAAGCAACTACAGTAGTTTCATGCCTCACTCCAGATGCAAGTTGAATACAGTATATAAACATACTTAACACCATTAAAAACGCAACCAAAAAGTGTGCATATAGAAAAAGTGACATTACAAAGGCAAAAATATTCTTTATTTCTCAAACATATTTTTATAACATTAATCAATAACGAAATAAAACATAATTGATCTAGAGTTTATTAAAGTTTTGAACAAACACATAGAGAACTGTAACATGCTTTTGACAGTTGGTACTACAAAATACGCCTAGTTCAAATAGTTTCGTTTTTAATGGCTTCAAGTATATATATGATTTTCAGGCCATTACAATGTAATCCCTAGGTTACATATCTTTGTATTATAATACAGATGGGACAGATGTTATATTCTATACTCTAAAAACTGACTTGAATATCTTTAAATGCACAGCATAGTCAGACATGAGAATGAAATATTTCAAAATCAGCTGAAAATTCATTGTAAAGCGTTTGAGAACATATGACATACAGCAAACCATAGTCTATATCAGTTGAACTCATTCACATGGACTTCAAACCTTTATGACCAAATAACATAAAAATCTACATGTATGATAATTTCACAAATTTTCTATAGGTTCACATGTTCAGCTATTGAATGCAGCATCCATATGATTACGTAGCAGATTTTGACTTAACATTGAAACATGCAACGTAATTTTGATTCGTAATACAAGATGCACAACATAGGTTATATTTCATGCAATAAGGATATATGAACACTGATAGGTGATACAATGTACTAATAGACTGCAACAGGGAGAAACAGATTGGTAGACATTTTCGTATTCTTTTACAATAGCTTTCAATGGATATCACAGCTCAATACACCATTATGATGTTGATACCACATCATTTATACTTGATTTTCACGAAACCTTTTAGTGCTTACTTGAATGGCTCATGTGTCAGTTTACTGAGAATAACCAAGTTCTGGTGTCTTTATAAAAAGGTTTGAATCTATGCCCACAGTCTTGAGTGGATAACACAAAATTCTCTACACTATTGTTTAACTTTACAAATGTTATTAATTACATAATACTTAAACAATTAAATTATCTAAAGCAAAATTGAGCCACCTGCTTTATAGAGTTCATCTAATTCCTGCCAATGCATTCTGTTGTCCATCATACCCGTGTATAGTGGGGACAGTTTGGGATTCAGTTGTACAAACATCTGTATGCAGAAATCAAAAACAACATCAATACAACACATATCATACAATGATTACAGTTCATACTAAATAGTGGTCACACTGCTGTGGTCAATCAGGGTCTGACATTGTCAATCAGGGTCTGACATTATCAATCAGGGTCTGACATTATCAATCAGGGTCTGACATTGTCAATCAGGGTCTGACATTGTCAATCAGGGTCTGACATTGTCAATCAGGGTCTGACATTATCAATCAGGGTCTGTCATTATCAATCAGGGTCTGACATTATCAATCAGGGTCTGACATTATCAATCAGGGTTGACATTGTCAATCAGGGTCTGACATTATCAATCAGATAAAGATGAGAAATTTGAATCTTATCAAGACAATGTTTTAAATTGATACTTAAAATCAATGAAATGTTTGGGGCAAAACGTTTGTACCTACACAGTTGGATGCCGATATTGATTTCAGTTTTAGTTTGTTTTCATTGGGTTTTTACATTTTTCATATATGGCAATCAGTTGACCTAACCAGTTTTCCTGAAATTAATTATCAACCAGAACTGACTTGCTCTTACAGAAGTAACTGACAACATCTCTATATGTGGAGGACATGGACCCAGGAATCAAGCCAGATATGCCGGCTGACAGCGCGATACTAACTGAGCTAGCTGGACAGGCTAACAGTTTCAGTAAAAATGACCAGCATAAAATCTTTGTATTTTGAAGTAAACCAATGCATTGTATTGAGTATATCAATTATACACCAATAATCTGCAGAAATACAAGAGCAATTTTGATGGAAGTTTGGAACCAATGATGATGACAATGATGCTGACATTGATCAGCACACAACAAATGTTGTGGCAACACTGATAGAACTTGAATTTTTCAGCTCTGATAACAAGACATTAATACACATAGAACATTATAATGACAATGCGGTTCTTGTTAAGAAATTTAGCGGTGAAAGCTGAAGGAGTCAATCAGAGGCACGTATTTTTGAGATAGGAAAAATCGAATTCTACCTAGCGCTACATAGGGAAAGCAGCGGTGCCGTTCATCAAACGTAGGAAAAATAGCCCCTATCTTTAGATAGGTAGTGTGATCTAACAGTGCTAGCTTTGCTAAACAAAATGGCATCCATGCAGAACAGTGTCACCAGGTCTGGCGGAGGGCGCATTTTGTAGCTAGCGAAGTGTTTTTTACACAGCTATCTTTTCTACATAGGCTAACTTTTCTCTCTTATTTCCCCTACCTCTAAAAAATGCACCTGAGCTCCATTATCTATTTGCAGATACACTAGCATTGTCTTCTTCCCTCGACTGATTTAAATCAAAAAGAATCTGAGAGACGAATATTTATCTGTCTAGACAACTCAGGATTTATATTATAATTAAACCTTGCGAAACAAATAGCCAGAAACAAATCAAATTTTAAATTAACAACCCAAGCTGATATAATTAAAACAAAAAAAAATGATTCCTTTCATTAAGCTCGAACATGGTTAGGGCATGTTTTTTTTCTAATTTAGCTACAGAATAATTCTAATCAAAATGAAAATCAATGTCTCAACATCATGCAAAGTACCAATGTTTCAAACTGCACGATAAGATGTCATTACTGATCTGATGGCCATGACCGTCTTGTTAAGCTCACCTGGGTATTTTGTAATTTGTTTATATGGTAACCGACATGATATATGAATAAAGTCATGTTTTGAGGAACACGAAAAATCTGTCAATGGCGCTACTGGGATTCGAACCTGGGTCTACGGAGTGCCGGTCCGTTATGCTAACCACTACACCACAGCGACCTTACGTCATTTTCGTGCCAATTTAACTTATATAAAGTTGATTAATGTAGCCATGTAGGGAAAGCATACTTCAGAACTGGTGACAGTGAAGGATATGGTAGACATAGATTAGTTCTATAAAGGGCATAGGCCACCTTGTAATGACTTCCGTGTATTCTGATCAAATTTTAAAATTGGATTTTGGAAGATAATATGCACGGTATTTAAACATTTACATATTGTGGTATAGAGAACAGTTATGTAGGTTCCATCTGTTTGTCTCTATCTTTGAGGATGGATCAAGCAGCCAATGGCCACTTTCATGAAGGATCACCAATGCCCGTGGTGAAGAATATGTTTATCTTTATCTTTATAGTAATATATAAGAACACACCAAGGCCTTGTAAATCTAGTTATAAACAGACTAAAGTATTTAAATATATTTACTCCGAGGTAAATGTTAATTTTATCTACAAATCATCTGTGTAAAGATTTTTTTTCAGATCCGATTGCTGAACTGTCATGGCAACACAAGCTCATCTTTTTCAGCTTTCTTGTAAAGAATGGTAAAGGAAAAGTCTTGTAACGTTCAAATGAACTTCACCATTTTGTTCAAGAGACAGTACTGTTTGGCACAAATGACGATGTACAGAGAGAGAGAGAGATCACCATAGCTTATGAACAAATCATAGAAGGTCACCCAAGCCTTTAGCCCACATGACCTAAACGATCTCAAACATTCAGTCAATGTTGATGCATATATAGAAGCAAAAGCTGAAAGCTGTATAGCAATGTTTGACTGCACACATCCAGTACCATATATCATCCAGCACCCAACGCAATATAAAAGCACCAGCATCACAAGACAAGTTTATAATAAAAAATAATTCTGAATATAGAGCTTAGACCTTAACTTATTTATTTTACATCGATTGTGAAACAAGTTCACACAACTTTTACTAATCATTCTCGATGACAGCTACCTGGCTACCAACCAGTACTCGCGCCAAATCTAGGGATTGTGAATTTCGTGATCAAACCCCACTCATCTTGTTTGATCCTATTACTAACAGACAAAACTAGTAAAATCACCAGCTTGTTAACAAACTGGAAGGTTTTAATTCTATGATAATACAAAAGTCAAATACAGAGAAGTTTTAACTAGATAATGTATATGTTTCATGTTTGTTTAGGTAAACAAATGAACAAAAAATGAGCACAATATATCTTTAACATAAAAAAGTAAATTGGCACATCAATTCTGTCCAATATTGTTATGATAATTTTTTTTGTAGCAAATACAAATGTATGAAGAATACAATAGCACAAGTCTACAAACAGGGAATATGATTATATACATTGGAGCATGCTTTAAAACCAGACCAGGGCTCAGGACTATTTCTGTAACTCTGCACTAAGATCTGAACATGATTCCGAGATCTGAGCATAATTCCGAGATCTGAGCATGATTCCTAGGTTTGAGCATGATTCCTAGATCTGAGCATGATTCCTAGATTTGAGCATGATTCCTAGGTTTGAGCATGATTCCTAGGTTTGAGCATGATTCCTAGGTTTGAGCATGATTCCTAGATCTGAGCATGATTCCTAGATCTGAGCATGATTCCTAGGTTTGAGCATGATTCCTAGGTTTGAGCATGATTCCGAGATCTGAGCATGATTCCTAGATCTGAGCATGATTCCTAGATTTGAGCATGATTCCTAGGTTTGAGCATGATTCCTAGATTTGAGCATGATTCCGAGATCAGAGCATGATTCCTAGGTTTGAGCATGATTCCAAGATCTGAGCATGATTCCTAGGTTTGAGCATGATTCCTAGATTTGAGCATGATTCTGAGATTTGAGCACGATTCCTAGATCTGAGCATGATTCCTAGATTTGAGCACGATTCTGTGATTTGAGCATGATTCTGAGATTTGAGCATGATTCCGAGATCTAAGCATGATTACACAATCAGAATGAATCAGAGCGGTTAATCCATGCATCAGGTAATTAAGTTGTAATCAAACTTCAAACAGCCGAAGGGATGTAAGAAATACAATGGATGGCAGGATATGCTACTAGCTCATTCTGCAGCATTCTATCTATAGCGGTAAGAAAAAATGTCTGGCATGCAAGATAACAAGGCCACAGTAAACACATCAAACCACGGTACAATACACAAACACACTCACGGACCAACCGACTGTCACCATAATAAGCTTACAAGGATTTAAAAGTCTACAAAAACATCTATTCCTATGGAAAAAGTTATGAACCAGAAGGTTCAGTGTCGGTCGTCGGTGGCGACTGTGACTCGGCTAGTTCGTTCCAGTTTTCTCTGTTCTCCTTGCAACCTTTATACATGGGCTTCAATGTTGGCCAGAGTTCAGAAAACAGCTTCCAGAAAGCAAACATATTATACATCAATACTCAATATATATAAATTTATGATATTGCATAAGTGGTCATTAAGTACTGAATATATTTAACCCAATTTTTGAATAGCGATAAAAATGAGTTTTTGGCAAGTTTTTTACCTTTTTTGAAACAAGTGTAATAAATTCAGTAACCAATGAACATAAATGTTATATCAAATCATACCATAAATTGTAAGTACACATTTTCACAGTACAAACTAACTTTACCCATAATGCAACAGCCATCAATAATTGTGATGTCACACAGCATTTGTTATTTCCCCAGGGAATAATGGAAAATATTACATGGGTGTTATAACAAAGCTGTGACGTCATTTATGATATACGGTAAACCAATATAAAAAGATTCTACTACAATACAACATTATTACAAATACTCAGGTAAGATTTTTATTCAGATTTATATATAGAGATAAATATGAAAAAATTAAAAACAACAAACATCCACATTTAAAGTCAAATTATTAAATTCTTCTACAGTTGAAAAGATTTTTCTTCTTTTCTATGTCATGACCACAACTAAGAATAATCAACATCCTATTGCCTTGTTTAGACTTTAACATCGGAATCAAGAATTTTCTATACAGTATAACTTCGAAACCTCGGACAGTTTTGGCTTGAACACAGTAAAAAAACACATTCCCTGTTAAACAACATATAATTTATCAAGAATCTTAAAAAATCTTGTAAGTTCGACATCATATCTTTTTAAGAACATTTGTAACATTTATGAGACAATTCAAATGACTACAATTATGTAAAATTCAAGTCTACCATACTAAAACACAAACTGATATTTCTCATATAATTAGATATCAGGAGACTCCTTAAATATCAGAAACTGTGTCTACAAAAAACACGGTGATAAATAATTATTAGATGTGGAATAGAAAACACATGAGAAATCATACCTCATAGACTGGCAGACATATTGCATCAATAAACCCAACTTGCATTCTGGGTAATTCATCTTTTTTGTCACGATCCATCATTGCCTGCAATGAAAAGAAATGTAAATCATTTTGCTAGGATAATAAATCCACTATTATAACTTCCTAAATTATTGTCTTCACATTCCGGCAGAGAGCTTGCAATTTCCACTTACCCAAATTCATTTTCACTTGCCGAAATAAAATTAAAAGCACCATCAAAATAACCAAGGAACATGATGTTTTGATTCGTTAAATCGGAGAAATGAAGACTGGTAACGATAGTTGATAAAAACAGTGCTGTTACACTAACAAAATTGACAAAATGAAAACCAGTCGAAATATTGCTTACTACGTCATCATTTTTTAACTTGGTTAATGTCTCACAAGTTTTCCAAAATGTTCATATCTGTCACATTATGTAAACAGATTAAGCTTTGAAAGAAACTATATTTGAGAGATCTTGATCCTAATCCCGAAAACTAATTCTTTGCGAACATGAGGCCTGGTGTTCAAGTTATTTTATGTGTTTATTTTTTTATCTCCAGTAGGATTAAAATTGTCACATTCAAAAAGCATTTACGTTTTATCTAGAGAATAATTTTTTTGCACTAAAAGAAATCAACCTCAAAGAAACACGGAAATGATAAACCATCAGGGATTTAAACATTTCCAAGAAAATGGAATTTCAAAAGGCATTCATAATATTTGTTTGCTTTTATATCTTTAGGAAAGTCAGCCCAAGTTTCACGTAACTTCGCAATATGCTATTTTTCCAAAGTCACACATTCTGTTTCTAGTATAATCAGTGATTTTTTGTTCAATTTTACTGCTAAATGTCGGCTGTTTCCTCTAGCAAAAAAGCCTCCATTTTCCCCAAAGAGTAAAAATAATATTTTTTTTACCATCCTAAAAAGAGCACTTTGAGATGAAAGAGGGAAAAGTAATATACATTAAGCAAAAGCAGGATATTGAAACATTTGAAAGTAAAATAACCATGCTATTATTTTCCAAAATTTGGGCCATATCGCGCATATTTTCCCAATTGAAAAGGCACAGGCAGTAAAATCATTGTGAATGAAAATCATTCAAGAAACAGTCTCACTTATAGACAGCGATGATAGAATTTCTAAATTTAGTTTCTCAGTACACCAGCAATTTTAATTGACTGTTTGAGTAACATAACGAGTAAATTTGAGTAACGTGACATATCTCAAATGAGATCTTTAATGCAATCAGGGGCAAAATGCAAGCCTTAATATACCGTGACAATACCAAACACACAATGAACACTATTAAACTGTGGAAATCCACACAGAAAACCATCAAAATTCAGACAACGCTGGCAGCATATATTTAATCAGGAAGATGTTTTGATTTTGTCCTTTTGGCATGACATTTACCTTACAGAAATGAGATTAAAATGCTACTTCCAGACTTGGTAATTTCCTAAATACAGAATTTTGGAACAAAGCTAATTAGATTTTCTTCTGTTGACATCACTTTCATTACTTCAGGGCTCGAGATAATAATCCTGATTAGACGAACCAAAACTCCAGCATTCGATTGGTTATTTTTCGGCGCAGCCGTTCTGACATGACTTTGCTCTTTGCATTAAAGTGTTGGGTAAACCAATCACATCTTACGTTAACCAATAAGCGCAGATGTACTAACATGGCTTTGCTATTTGCAAATCAGTGTTGTGTAAAACGATCACATCTTACATTAACCAATAAGCGCAGATGTACTAACATGGCTTTGCTATTTGCATATCAGTGTTTTGTAAACCAATCACATCTTACATTAACAAATAAGCGCAGATGTACTACCATGGCAGTTATCGAGAGTGATAAGTGCTGTTTAGTAACCAAGGAAGCAGTTATCGAGAGTGATAAGTACTGTTTAGTAACCAAGGAAGCAGTTATCGAGAGTGATAAGTGCTGTTTAGTAACCAAGGAAGCAGTTATCGAGAGTGATAAGTGCTGTTTAGTAACCAAGGAAGCAGTTATCGAGAGTGATAAGTACTGTTTAGTAACCAAGGAAGCTGTTATAGAGAGTGATAAGTACTGTTTAGTAACCAAGGAAGCAGTTATCGAGAGTGATAAGTGCTGTTTAGTAACCAAGGAAGCAGTTATCAAGAGTGATAAGTGCTATTTAGTAACCAAGGAAGCTGTTATCAAGAGTGATAAGTGCTGTTTAGTAACCAAGGAAGCTGTTATCGAGAGTGATAAGTTTACCGGTAAGTTAACAATCAATGTAGAATAAATAAGTACTAAACAAAACATCATACTATTGGTGTTTCTCCTAGCTGTGTCTTCTCTACATCTCCTTGTTCAAAGAATTCATTGGCCACTAATTGAGCTACTTCTTTCTGTATGTTCCAAGGTTTGGTTATAGCAGCAACATCACATGCTGTCATCATCATTGCTCTGTAAATATTGATACACTGGACTGTTAGAACGTGCAATAAGTTTATATGAGCGCCGTACGATTTCAATCCTCTTCTTTAAATGACGTTATTTCCAGAAAACGTCACATGTGACGTCACCGTATACTTACAGTAAGCAATTGCACTATATGGCAATATGAAAACGAAGTGACAATATGGAGTTACTATTGTTTCCTGCTTGCAAAAAGTGACATCACATTTTTAAATGAGGTCACTTACAGAAGAGGTTGTAAATCCCATAGCACCGCTCATAATTTACTTAATTAAGTTCATGTTTCAATCAGGGCAACATATGCAGCCCCATGCTCACCCCAACCTGTCGAATCAGCAGCCCCTAATTCCTATGTTCACAGAGGTTCCCTCAGTCAAAGTCTGCTAGACAACCTCTTGGCATTGTATAATGAACACAGACACATCCTATCATTTATGTCTACAGTCCATAAACAATTCCACTCCTTGTCAATTATGTACATAGACAAAAATCGAAAATAGAACAAGAAATATCTTTACAAAAAGATAAACGGCGTAGATAGAATGATGTCTTCCGGTATGTTAAATGAAATCATGTTTGTTGAAAAATAAATCCTTACAAAATATTAACTTGGATCTGCTTAAACATATTGACTACTTCCAGCAAAATTCTATGTGATAACGAGCGCACATCTTACGAAAACTCCGTTTGATGCCTATTGGGTGAACAAAAACCCAGTTTGGTGCATCTTGGGTGAAAATATGATTGGTCAGATTTTAAAAAGCCTGCTTTGAGGGACAACATTTGGTTGGTCAAAAATGTAGGTTAAAATCAATGTTATACAGCTATGCCGAAAAATCACATACATATTTATTGAAAAAAAATGTTTTCAAAAAGATATTTTACTACGGTATATAGACTTCAAATTGCTTAATGACCATATCAGAATCAATCAAAATAATGCTCTTCTATGGAAATTCATACTTACTTCAATAAATCCTTATCTGACTGGTGTTTAAAATCTTTTCTGCCAGACTGAAGCATTTTCTTAAAATCACCCCTTTTTCTGTAGGAAATAAATAATAGCAGTCTATGGTTGAAAAATATCTGCAAAGTAAGTAATACTACATAGGGTAACTAAAATCAAGATTAACAAGAGATGTTTGTAAATTATTATGCCCAATGTGACCTTGACCTTTGACCCCAAAATCAATAGGGTTCCTCTGCTACCCAAGATGAATATGTGGACCAAGTTTGAGGATGATAGGTCAAGGGGTTCTTGAGTTATTGATCGGAAACGAAAAGAAGGTTACGGATCGATCGACCGACATGTGCAAACCAATATGCCCTCTCTTCTTCGAAGGGTGCATAATAAACTATTTCATAATAAAATTATGATGAAGAAAAGTTAATTATAATCATATCCTTGCCTGTCATTGAAATTTCTATTTCTACTCAACTTAGCGCAAAATTAAACGCTGTCAAAATTAGTTCATAGTTAATCCATATTTATTAACGTTTCTCCTCGTGAGAGAAACCGCATCTGAAAAACAAACTTTGTCGAAATTTAGAAGCAAAAAAATTAGAAAATTAATCTCTCTAGAGGAACATTTTCACCACGTCCAAATCTTTTATCCCAATAAGACTTTACTCAAGAGAGGATATTAGGTAAATTACTAATACAAGACAAAAATCAAATTCAAACAGGCTGACAACTCACCTCTTTTCAGAAAATAGGGCTATTTTTCTTAAAGGCAAAAGAAGGGATTTTATTGCCTACCAGTAGGGATAGTAGGAATAATTCCTTACTTTTGGAATATAATTAATGGTAAAAATTCGCTGCACTATTCATTCTCCATGATTAGACCTCTGTGCTTGATGCAGGAGAAATAAAATCTCAGATTTGAAAAAAAGAAGGGTTAGTAAGGCTCTTTCAAGAAAAAGTAGGCAGCAAGTAAAAAGGAAGGGGAAAGTAGGAAAAATAGGGCCCACTTGACAACCTGTTCAAATCTTATTTAAGGAACAGAATTTATTTAGTGGACAATTTATTCACACCTAGAGATATGACATTAACTTTTCTGTACATATTTTATACATTTCTACATTTTTCACACTGGTCTGTTGCACAATAACTTTTAAAGTAATATTATGCTAATTTTTTGTTCATTTGTTTACCTAAACAAACATGAAAAATATATTTCCTACAGTTAAACAATAAAAATGCATTAACAAAGAATGAACTCATAATGTATTGATCCGTATTTGTTGAAAAAAGATGTTTGTACATTATAAAATTTAAAAAAAACATTGAGTTATATTAACAATCAGGCGATTTTACAAGATTTGTCTGATAGTAATATGGAAAAAAAAAGATACTTTCAATCGGTTATACATTGCAATGGTTCTTATTAGAGATGTTTTAGCCAATGTAATAACAATACTGGATGAAGCCAATTCAAATATTTTATGTTCGGATGGGCCAGATATATCTTTAATGATTATCTCTTTTCAATTCCCCAATCTGGCTTATATTAGTCTGCATCCCATGAAGGCAATTATAGCCTGAATCTTGTAAGCTTTCACTGTGAGACGGCTGTATTTTACATTTCACAATAAAGCATTTTATTCTCCAAAGATTCAAGTTAGAAGCAGACTATACAGAAGACATATGACATCATTGAAGTCTCATGATTAGCTTGTCTCCCATACTGATTTAAATGGCATTTAATTTTATTCCCCAGGGCAATTAAAAGAGAAATTTCAATTATCATTCTCAGCAATGATAGGACAGAATCAATAAATGTGATAAACAGAACGGGAATACAAGAGATTACATTACTTTTGGAAAAAGCAGACATATCTTCAAATAGCATCACATTTCACTGGTGGTTGAAATGAATCCAAACAACAGTTTGAGATGAGCAGTCCATTCAAGCAATGATTAAAAATTTAAAGGGCCATAACTTCACTAAAGATCATTAAACTACAAAATTAGTGCAACTGAATACTTATCCGAAGAGCTTCAAAGTGATGGATAACCGGACAAATTTCATAATCGATTATTGGATCATTTTGAAAACTCATAATCGATAATCATATCGGAAATAATCGATCCATATTTACTTTTTAGTGCAAGTATAATGCTGAGAGTTAATTTCATTTATACAACTTTATTTATCTCTTTTTCCAACATTTAACATCAATGGGGACTCTGACATAACTGTTATATCATAAAATCATTTTATCATTCAATAAATATTGTTTTTGTATGTTTACTTTATATATTTGTATTTGACTGAATACTAGTACATGTACATCAAAATTCTATGTAATGGTAAAATTTGAATGCATACTTTAAAATTTGAATATTTATAATTATTAATATCATCTTATTGAAATAACACTTCAGTCAAAATTTTCGATTATAATCGATTCTTGTAGTTCATAATCGATTGTCGCCGACTTTTTTGATAATCGCGCCATCACTAGTGACCAATCTTTAAAACTACAACATTCCAGGAAACTGTAAGTGTGTTATTTATTACCATACCTGAAGTATAGGGCTAGATCTGTCGAAAGAATGCAGAATTCTAGCTGTTTAATAACTTCTCGATATTCATCTGGTGATAGAGACTGAAAAATGTTGTTTCCCTGAAAATATATTACATTGCAATTTCATTTAATGCCTCGTCTCTCAAGCTCATATGACTAATTAGGTGTAATTAACTCGACTAGAAATTGCAGAGATGCATGTGCAGCATGTTTATCAGAATGAAAAATTAAGTCAGCTTAATCAGGGAAAGTGGCTCTAACAGTGTTTGCAGAATGGTGCTGTTTGGAAGACAAGAGAGCAATTATGCTTCTATATAGCTCACCGACAATACCAATCATACTTTTGGGTAGAACTAGTCCCACCATTCAGGAAAAAATGAAAAGGAATAAGTTGCTACAGGGAACGCCACATACATAAGACAGTGCCTCCCCACACAGACGTCTGGGAAAACAACACTCCATAAAACATAAGGCACTTGATGAGGGGTAAGGGTACATACGTTAGGGAACAGAGGCAAGGAATGGCCTGGCAGACCATAAGGAATAACTAGGAGAATCAAAGAGGGCAAACAGTGAAGGGGGAAAGACTCATCGTTTTGAAGTCAATTATTTGTGATAACTGGTGATGAAGTCACATATCAAATCGGCCATCTTCTCGCATTTCATATGTGGCGGTCTCTGAGAGTTTTGGCCCAAATGCACTGAGCCTTGTTTCTGAGAAAAACACAATAAAATAGAGTTTAAGCTAAGAGTATACACATTGGTCAGAGCGAGGGTTCAACTCCTATGTATCTATATAGGAGTTATGATAGTCTTGCACTCAACCCTCGAGAGATCCAACCCACAAACTCTTCATTGACAATAAGTGTATTAATCGACTGTGATAATCAAACAGGCAGACTTTGAACAGAAGCCATTTGAAATGTTACCTCACTGTTGAGAATCATGATACAGTGATCAAAATGGTGATGTTCCATAACCGAGGTGCTGTACAACATTGCCAATGGTGAAACAACCCTACAATATAAAACATAACCGAGGTACTGTACAACATTGCCAATGGTGAAACAACCCTACAATATAAAACATAACCGAGGTGCTGTACAACATTGCCAATGGTGAAACAACCCTACAATATAAAACATAACCGAGGTACTGTACAACATTGCCAATGGTGAAACAACCCTACAATATAAAACATAACCGAGGTACTGTACAACATTGCCAATGGTGAAACAACCCTACAATATAAAACATAATCGAGGTACTGTACAACATTGCTAATGGTGAAACAACCCTACAATATAAAACATAACCGAGGTACTGTACAACATTGCTAATGGTGAAACAACCCTACAATATAAAACATAACCGAGGTACTGTACAACATTGCCAATGGTGAAACAACCCTACAATATAAAACAATGCCAGACACACTATCTACACTGTACATTCTATAAACGTATATTCACTTAACAAAACTATTAAGTGTGCAGGTATAAATATGAGCATATCTTCGTCTGATCTTCCTGAAACTTTGACAGATATAGCGTTGATACCTGGCATAATGTTTTAGTTATTTCATGTCATCAATCCACAGAATCAATTAATGTGATGCTGCGATAAAAATCAGTGCTGCAGCTCCCACTTAAATATGATTAAGTTGATTGGAAAGAGCCTAATAGAGTGTGTGCACACCCTGACTCAATGCACCGTGTTTTATAAAACGATAAATTCGACTCGAGAATCAAGATCATCATGTCGTCAATACCTAATATACACTTACTAGCTTTGTCAAAGAGTATCTATACAAATATTTATAACTTATGTCCAAATATCTACCAGTATTAATCAACAACAGTCAACTGATGTCATCATAAATAAATGTTTATTGGTGGGGATCTGTCCACCACAATACATTTGGTCCTACTAAAAATTTGTGACCATTTTGTCAAAAACTGAAGAAAATGCTAAAAATATCCATAAATAAAGGAGCATACTCAATTAAAAAATTGACACAATTTCTTTTTTAGAATAGCCAATAAATATCAAAAGCCCAGGTCTAGTTTGTCAACCTTATCTTTATAAAAGCAATCATCTAGGACACCAAGTTTTAAGACTTTGTAAAGAATTTTAACGAAACGGTACCATACATAAAACACAAGAGTACCAGTAATAGTTACTGGAAATACTTAAATCAATGAACATTGAAGCGAAGGAGCGTCACATTATTTGCAAACTTCATCATTGAATTCACGAAGCCATCTATTAATGAAACATATTACAACAACATTATTGCCTAGGAATTCAATAAAGAACATGTAACATTTTAATGTGGAAGTAATCAGTAACCAACACAACGCTAAGCCTTATACAACAACAGTGAACTTTAACAGTCTTTATAATGTGATTATGTCAATAATTGGAAATTTAATATATTAAAGTTCTGTACTGGTTTTTACAAAGCTCATAAATACACACACAATATAAATACTTTAAATAAATGTCACAGCAACAATAGGGAAGACTAAACAGTACCGTACTCTTATGTTATCCTTAATATTATGTCATTAAATTGTTTGGATTTTTCAATTCTATGCCAGGGCTATATTTACAAAAGGTTTGTAGCTGTTACCTCTGTCTATATTTTTATGGTTGAGTAGAAAAGTTGTTTATTTAGTTTTCTTCAAATGTGTTTTAGATTTTTAGGCACGGAATAGCAATAAATTTCAATACTGGTCAATTTCACTAAGTAAATCGGAGTGATTAAAAGAATGGTAAGTTTATTTGATTCATAAGTTAATCATACATGCCCCTCTCCCCCTTTCTACAGTTTATCATAAAACTATAGTAACTCAATTTGCTAAAGATTCAGTTAGGACAGTTTTGCATCAAAGTGTAGATTGATACATACTTGACTTGGAATGCATTGTTTGTTCCTCTGTGGTCTAAATCATGACACAGACAAGCAGCCAACATACCCAGCATCTCTAGGTCGGAAAACACCGGATATAGTTGTCCAGTCTGAAACAGAACAAGAGATGTTTGTAAAACATTATGCCACCCTGTGACCTTGACCTTTGACCCAAAATCAATAGGATTCCTCTGCTACCCAAGATGAATGTGTGGACCAAGTTAAGGTTGATAGGGCAAGGGGTTCTTGAGTTATTGATCGGAAATGAAAATGGTACAGACCGACGGACGGACTGACCGACTTTCTGCAAAACGATATGCCCTCTCTTCTTCAGAGGGGGGCATAAAAATGTAAGTAAAGGGAGGCGCAGTGGTCAAGGGGCAAGAGCGCCTTACCTCCTGATCTGAAGGTTTTGTGAGCTATAAGTTTCTCACCATGTTTTGGTTCTAGTGTGACAGTGAGTGATCATATAGCTTATCTCACACAAGCTCAGGATAACAGTGAGTGATCATATATAGCTTATCTCACACAAGCTCAGGATAACAGTGAGTGACCATATAGCTTATCTCACACAAGCTCAGGATAACAGTGAGTGATCATATAGCTTATCTCACACAAGCTCAGGATAACAGTGAGTGATCATATAGCTTATCTCACACAAGTTCAGGATAACAGTGAGTGACCATATAGCTTATCTCACACAAGCTCAGGATAACAGTGAGTGATCATATATAGCTTATCTCACACAAGCTCAAGATAACAGTGAGTGATCATATAGCTTATCTCACACAAGCTCAGGATAACAGTGAGTGATCATATAGCTTATCTCACACAAGCTCAGGATAGCGAGAAGGAAATGATTTTTGGAAGCAATTATAGACAAACTGACAGTAAAAACCATACTCATAAAATTTACAGCAACAATCATAGAATCATTATTTATCACATCCAAGAATCACCTCATATCACCACCTCAATATTTGAGCTTATAAAACATGATATAAGACAATTTGCAACAGGATGGAATATCAACTGAAATAGCCAGACAGACTCCTTATATTGTTATAATGAAAATGTAGGAAATAGGAAACCTACAGTTTTCTAATTATGACATTATGTTCATGGCAGAATTTTTCCTGCGTTCTCCATGAAAGCATCGAGATCTGTTAATTCCAGACCGAATGGCTGAGGGAAGAGCGTTTCCAAATAAACAGATTTCAGCCACAATCATCACAAAATTACCAAAGCACCATTCATCATTTTTTATGATTAAAATTGTGGGATTTATACCTTGGAATTCATTATCAAATTAGGGAAAAAGAAAGGGTATGATAAAAACACTATAATCCTAAACAAAGCTCCAAGTTCATGTCGACAACCTAAGGTTTGTTTAACAGTTTTGTTTTATTTTGTTTAAACAGAAACATAATGTGCGCATTAAGAATTGTATGTTATGTCATTACAACTGCTGACCAGGGCTGTCTGTCGACGATTTTTGAGGCCGAAAATGGGCCCCATTCCCAAGACAGATGAATATATATTTTCCCCCAAATTTGAGTCAAAATTCCCCTCCAGAATCATAATTATTTTTTTAGTTTCTTTTGTCCGATCGAAAACACTCTCAAAAATGAGAAATAGAGCTCTTGACTTTTAGATACATTTTGGAATCTAAAATTGCTGTTGTGGAAATGTGACATTTACATTAAAAATGTGTTTTGGTATTGATTTTTTGAGCTTGAAAAAAAATCCCCATTTTAGTAAAAATGATGCAAAATTCCCCTTTCTCATGGCCTCGGCCCCATTCCCCTAAAGTAGAGAGACAGCCCTGTGACAATGAAGCAAAGGCTGGCAGATTCTTGAACAATAGTAAGCGGGTGGGGGGGATTGATTTTGAAATATTTTTTCTGTACACAAATGCAGGTTTTAATAGAATAACATGAAAAAATGATTTCCTGAGGCGTCACAATATTTAGCTTGAAATAATATCAGAACATCAGACCAGATATTATAAGCACATGTTTTTCTGGACGGCCTTGCATATAATTGCACCTTGTACTTACAAATAGCATGGTAAACATGGTTTGTGTAACATTGAAGGCGTGTCTCCAATTATGGTATGTTACTGGGCGATAGTTTTTCTTCACACTACAAGTCCATCGACACATTACCTACAAATATAACATCATACAGGTTGGATAAGACTAATATGAAGATATATCCACAAAAATAGCAAAATCATGAACATTATAAAATACAGGAAAATTAGTTTCACTTGAGAAATCTTATTAAAGTACTCAAATCATAATAACCTGGTAAAAGATGTCAGTGATATAAACACTTCTAAACCCAGCACAGCCGTACTAAACATGGTTTTGCTATTTGCATATCAGTGTTGTGTAAACCAATCAAATCTTACATTAACCACCAAGGCAATTTCTCTTCAACCGAACACCATTTGTAACCTTGATGCGCATTTGTTAACCTTTCGATACAGGATATGTTACCTAACTGAAACCCACTGTGAATTTACCGAAATACATTTTGGATCTGGAGTGACCAGCAATCGTAATATTTCTTAAATTTTTTATGTTTCATAACAAACATTAACCTTCAAATCGCACCGACCATATTTTTTCAAGATATTTCTTGTTACTTATTATCAGCAATATTCTTCCCTCCGAATTCCCCAACCACCGCAACCCATGATACACAGTCACTTGCTGACCAATGAAATTGCATGTAACAATATGATACTCTTCAATTGAAGTCAGAAACAATGTCTTAGCTTTGCAGACGATAATGAAGCATTATTCAAACTTCACGTGCAGTCTTCGCCATGAATAATGGATAATACTAGAGTACAAAATTTTGTTAGATGAGTAACCCACAGTCGATAATGAAAGCAATGCGTTATGAGTAAACAAAGGCATCCAGAAATGAAGCCGATTTCTGGGAAAAACCAGTGCAGAAAGGTTATGAGACTGTGTTGACACTTACAACCACAGCTGCGGGTTCCAAAAAACAATTAAATCTATCACTAAATGGGATCCATAGTCCTGTACAGGTGCTTGTCAAAACATTAATATTATCTGCTTTAGGGAAATGATGCAGATACATTGTTTCCATTAATCCAAGGGCCATAACTCTGTCAAAATTTGTAGCAAATTATAAAACATGTTTTGAGTGTAAACAAATTATACACATCTTACATCAATTGGAATTTTGTATTTCTGTATAAGTCCGGATTCTTTAAACATACATATAACACTCTGCAGCGTCTCGTCATCTGTCAGAACAAGGTCATTGAATTCATACGTATACAGCTTTAGTTCATCTCCAGATCGTACTTCACTTTGCTGAAAATATAAGCATAGTACAATTCCACACCTCACTGTTTTGAAACATAATTATAGTCATGTACGTAATAAGCAATGTGTATAATACAGGGTAGAATTTGAAACATCCAGATTTGTGTTTTAAATATCAAAAGTTTGTGATTTGAAACCAGTCCTAGCTTCTATCATTTCTTTTGCCAGAATTTCTTAAAGGGGATTTTTAATGCTTAGTACACACCCATCTACAGGGGACGGGATCTGAATAAACAAATTTTGCACCTTGACTACACTCCATTCAAAACACAAAAAGAAATAATAACCATACAGCGAATTACAGCCTTGGAACTGTCAGTAACAATTTACCAACAGTTAGTTAATCATAATGATACTATCCATGTCTGGTCGCCATCATATTGCAGAATTAAGCAGTGCTTACATTATCACTGAATTATAATTTGCAACTGATCCCTTCCAAAATAAGTATATAATATTATCACAAAACTGGTGGCCAGTACAGTTTTTCTAGAATACAAATATTGAACACACTATTGCGAGACGTTCGGTTTCCTCCTGTCCGGCTGTCGCATGGAAAGACAATACTTCCAGAGCTACCGTCTGTTTGGCCATCAATCGGCATGCGTTCTCATACATCTGACAATTATGTATACCAAGTCCAGTAAATATTGAAAATGCCTGAAAAAATACAATGACAGAAAGAAAATATAAAACTTTCACTCATGGTTAAAAAACGAGTAGAGATATCAAAGGTTTGGCATAGAGCTGTTGTAAATAGTTCCTTATCTGGATTATGTCAAGGACACAATAAGCTTCCGGGCAGTCTACATGCCTTATAGGGTTCAAGACCTTGAGAGCCTGTGGATTATTGCACGGTATGCTGTGCCGACATGATTTTTTTGAAAATTTCAATACCCAAAGGGGTGCCATATGCCTGTGGTTGAAAGTTGAACATGCACACAACTTTCATGTCATGGTCTTGACAAGACCTACAGGTAGTGTCTTTAGGGAGCCCTATGACCTTTGGGGAGTCGGTACACTGAGAACTTCATGTGACCGTGGCATGACACAAGTTTTGTACAGAAAACAGGTTCAATTTTTCTATAATACCAGACAGCAGCATAGGTTTACAGTAAACATCCATCAAATACAAAACCAGTCTTAATACATTAAATGTTTGTGGAGAGACAGAACAATATATACCAGCAAGAGAATCAATCCAATTCTGCAACAATCTTTATAAGTGTAGAGAGGAAATAACAACCATGTATTATTTTTCAATAGTTCACTAGTGAAATAACAAATCATGTGCGTGTGACGTCACAACAAAACAAGCCTGACGTAGACATGCTCAAATGATGTCGACATTGTTAAATATTTATTTTGTGCGAAGTATATTTATTTTATTGAAAACTAACGTCTTGTTAATTTGAATATGGTATGTGATGTAATCATTTGAACTTGTATCTTGTGGCTGATAATTAAAAAAGAAAATTGTCTGAACTACTTTTTGATGCATCAGCTTTTGTTTACCAAAGACTGAATTACACATGTCATACTTTGCTTGCATATAAGGGGGTTACCGGTAATGTCATGTTTTGGCTAAAATCAGCCGTTTCTGCTGTTATGTCATAAATAGAATCTTACATTCGTGTTCATTTTTATTGATTTTATTTAACTCGTCATCTAAAACTTATAAGATCTCGGCAAAGCCTCGTTTTAAAAATCTTTTTTAGAAGACTAGTTTAATTAATTCAATAAATAATGACCACTCATATAAGATCCTCTATTTCAATACTTTACAAGTGAAACACATAACATAATACCACAATTGCTTCACAGCGATGTATGCTATTATGAGCAAAATATTCATCACAATTTGTTAATTGGGTCTGAAATTGTGCAATCATGAATGATGTCATTAAGTTAACAAATTCATAATTAATGATTTTTGTTTTCTCTTTGAAGTATGAAATGTGAATATTGAAATGTCTCTTTTGAGTGTTACATAGCTGGAGGGGAGAACTATAGAATTATCAAATATGCGCAAAACAACGCGCAGAAACAACTTTTTTTACTGATATCGTCTTTAAACCCATTTGAACTTGATAGAAACAGCTCATTTGTTCACAAACCACTTTTCGCACATCTCTTTTTAAACATTTTGTTTTACTTGAAACACTTATGATATTACTTCGATGCGGGAACTTTGGGAGTACTTCGATACGGGAACTTTGGGACTACTTTGTCAGGTTATCTTTGGATGTGAACGTTTTTGTTCCCAGCTTTCAGTCTTTTATGTGTTTTGAAAATGGGAACCATTGATGTATGCCCCTCAAATTGCAACACTACAATCACCATCAGTTATTCTGTACGCAAGGGACAATTGTCTACTTGTGAAAATACTGTGAGTGTCATTGGCTGGGAAATACGACAACACAGTAACTAGGAATTTTCAGGGCACCAAATCAGTCGTTAACATATCCAAGTCAAAATGTCAGCCCCGTGAGGATTACTAACAATTATCTATATTTACTCGGCATACTAAACAGACATTCCAGAAGGATAATTTTAGAACATGTGACAGATTTAAGACAGAGCTAAAGTATGTTACTAAATTTACGATGGAATTGTCAGTGTCAAACTCATTATTCACGACACAATACAGCTAATGGATCTGTCTCCCATAAAAGTGACACATTTGTGTATACATTATCAAGAGAAGATCACAGGTCGTACTGCTGGTTTAAGCTGGCACTGTCTAGACTCTGTTCATTAAGATAACGGCAAGTTATTACAACACCACTGAAGTGGAAGTTATATAATTTCCTTATATGGTATTAAACTTCATAAAGAGAAAAATTTGCCTTGTAAGAATATCACAGTTCAACTTTTCAGTAAAAACTAGATCCTTTAGATTCCTGGGTCTTACAGCAAACAATCTATGGCTGGATGCAGGACGGTTTTTTTTCAAATGTTTTATAGACGTTATTCGGTGATATTGCCAATGACAAAAAGTTTATAAATTTTTTCCTAATTTGAATGCAAAAATTCCCAATAAATCTCAAGAAAAGTTTTGATTCAATTTAGTCACAAATTGACAAAGTTAGAGGCTTTTCTTTCACAGGCAGTTTATATAAATAGCAATTGTTAGTTAATTAATCACTACATGCTGTATTCTCTGGACTTTTCCCAAATTTCTAAGTTTAACGCCAAGTTTATTCTGAGCATGGTCTCAAAATAGACCTATGTCAATAACATGTATTTTGAGACTGTTTTCTAATCGATCATCCTCGGTACCCAGGCTATTCATAACATATACCATACCCTGGGCAAACTGACTGTATAAATCTCGTACTCATGAATAATTAATGAGGTGAAATCCAGCCACTTGATTGGCCGCATGACACACACCTCATGCGATATGGAAATTGCCGAGCAGTTACTGATGAAATTGCAGTTTTGAGCGATCCAATGAGATCGCAGCTTTCAAATTGCACATTAATTTGTTTTCAATGGTTGCTGCCATTTTGTCAAATTTGCTGATAACTCTTTCTTTTTTGTTATCGTCCATTTCATTGGTTGATAAATGCTAATGAATATATATGCATTACAAAGTTTCGCTAGCCAATTTGCCCAGGGTATCATACATGTTATGAATAGCCCGGGTACCGAGGATGTAATCCATGAGCCTTGGCTCGACGACAAGTAAGACTTGGATGGAGATCCATCTCGGACTGTGATTTCAAGAACTTATATTTTGAGTTATAGATCAAAAGATCTGGTATATAACTGAATTTAGACAATACTAGCCAAACACACTATCAATGACTATACTGATTATTTAACTTCAGAACAATCACAAGAAAGGTTTTCGTTCAGAGACATTCTTGGTGGATTGGTCAATACTGCAAAACAGTTTATATTTATGGCCCAAGGCTTGTAGGTCACAGAAGTTAATAATATTAGGTGAAATTTGCTAGCCTGTCAATAAAATATCATCACAAATTATTTTGAAAATGGGGAAACCTGATGTATACTGGAAATAAAACAGAGAAAATGTTAGAATTCATAGCCTACGGTAATCTGAAAGACGAGTAAGGTACTAATTCTAACTGAAGAACTATAATTACACGGCGTTCGTTACTTCCTTAGGAAAACAATCGTTATTATTCTAAAAGCAACATATAATACATCTCTCCTAAGTACCACTCCCAAGTGATTCATGATGAAGCTTTTTATATGGAAAGATTGACATTTTCTAGGAATTTATTAAACATGGATTACTTGGGTGAAATTAAGAATTTCCCTGAAGCTAATTTCTTTTATAAAAATTCACGAACCAATCCAGAGAGCTTCTCAATTGTAGCAGGAAATGAATACTAGCTTGTGATAGTTTAATACTCTTAACTTTGTATGTTGTCCACTAGAAAGATATGGCAACAAATTACCATATTCGTCCTTATTCACACGAATGCCCTATTAGATATCCTCTACAATTCGTCAGATCTAGCCTCCTAGTCAGAAACTAGGAAACTTCCATAAACAAATTTCTGTAGCAGAAACATTTAAGCAATGTTCTTTTGCAGTGTTTTAGAGTATAATGGTATGAAGGCTTTCAATGCAATTTTCTCAAAAAAACTACATGTAATAAACATATTTTTTCAAAAATAGGACCATCTACCTTTAAGTGTGTCAGAACGCAAACAAAAAGATTTACATGTATTGTGAAACAGCATTTACCTCAATGATATTGACATCGCTGTCATTAAAAGGAGATTCGTTTAGTTTGTTGATCAGTTGAGTGACAGCTGTGATTTTTCCTTCACTATTGTACACGGGCATACACAGTATACTTCTTGTGTCGAAACCATCAACATCAGTGAACTGAAAACAAGAAAAATGTGAAACTATCACCTTATGCAAACTGAGTGTAAGTGTCAGTGAAAAAAAATCGTACAACAATCATTGTCAGCAAAATGAAGACAAGAAAAATGTGATAACATCATTTTGTTTACTGTTGCTAGGATTCATTGCGGTAGTTACGGTTGTTAAACCTGTTTGATGCAAGCTATTGTTACAGCAGTGTTACATAAACTTACTAAAGTTACAACAGTTTAACACCGAATCATAAATATGCATTCCCATGTAAGCTTATTGGTTGGATGAACCTAGACATTAATACTTACAGGTCCCTTGCCAAATCGTCCATCAAGCTCTAGATCAGCGATACATAGATGAGCCTCGTGAAACGCTACATATCTAGCTATCTCGGCGTTCTTTGACTGTGTTAGTTCTGTGGCACTGTAAGTATATGGATTGTACATCATTATACAGAAGACCGCTACAACGAATGACATGAAATACCAGCAATGATTTATAATTGGGTGGTCTGATGCCAAAGTGAACTAACCCACATTTTCATGAAGATTGAGTTATCTACTCCTTGTTACTGTTCATGAAGGGATTTTTATTTTGTTCTAGTTTCCAGCTTTCTATGACGTCTATAGCAGGAGCATTATTTCAAGTTTTGAAGTGAAGGAAGCATGCCAAAATAATTCTATCCCACAAAATCCTTGTTTTAAAAAACTGCAAATAAATATCATTTGGACCTAACAACAATTTATGGCTATATCACCAAATAACAGCATGAATACTTCATAATTATGTTATCTAGAAATTATTGTCTTTTATGGGAAATTCAAAATACTTTAAAGTCAATCTTCTCAAAATGACCTAGTGAGGCGTAGTTCACTTTGGCATCAGACTACCAAATTATATTAGAGTGAAGGCCTTGTGCTAAATAAGATTGTATTATATTTTGTAATATAACTATAATTAATGAGTTTACCTTTGTGAAATAAAGACATAACATTGATCATTATCATTATCAGACAAGGTTTTTGCAACTGTGTTTCTGTGTTTTAGGCAAAAAACTACAAAATGATTGTTTTCCATTTTAACCTAATGGAAATAATTTCAAAATCATCAGATGCCTGCTGTTAATTCCCATTAGAAATTGTTTCAGGATAATTTCAACAAATTTAAGGTTAAAAATGTCAAAAATTAAATAACCTCAGACAATCTTGATTTGAAAATACAAAACAAGAATAAATTGTGTTTGTGACGATTCCAGCAATCGTAACATCTCGGCATTTTTTATGTTGCACAACAAATCTAAACCTTCAAATTGCGCTTACCATCTTTTTTCAAGATATTTCTTGTTTGTCTTACTAATTGTTTTTGGACACACGTTGACATACGATCTTAAGAGAAAATATCTTTAAGACAACAGAATTAGACAGACCATTTGAATATGTAATAAATCAAATGTGAAAGTGAAACGTTTCTCCCCTGGACAGCCTTCATAGATATCATCCTTACTCTGACAACAGCCTTGGTTCTATGCCAAGTCAATTATATAAGATACATCTGTTGTCAATGGAGGCTTGACAAACTTATTGAATAAAAGTCAACAATACTTTTTATTCACCCACTAGGGAGAGAGTTTTCTTTAAATTTCATTATTTTAAACTCGTGGAACACAAAAAGAATTGTCAAAAAACTTGACATGTTGATACCATTTGAAGCCAGTTTTGTCTTGCACAGTCATGAAGACCAGTTTATCTATGGTATATTCTGTTGTAAACAAGATCTTTTCCATAACATTGTCAGCATTATGATTAATGTCATGTCTGTGTTTAGTACTATTCATGTAGGCACACAACATGTAGGCAAGCGGAAGCATTTGTCTGTAAGAAAATGTCTTGAAACAAGAGATGTTTGTAAAACATATGCCCCCTTAAGACCTTGAACCTTGACCCAAAAATCAATAGGGTTCCTCTGCTACCCAAGATGAATGTGTGGACCAAGTTTGAGGATGATAGGTCAAGGGGTTCTTGAGTTATTGATTGGAAACAAAAAAGTTACGGACGGACCGACTGACCGACATGTGCAAACCATTATGCCCTCTCTGCTTCGAAGGGGGGCATAAAAACAAGAGATCCATGTGGGTCTGTGCTCAGCTGGATGTCCAATAATTAGCACTTTTGTCATAACCCAATAATGCATTGGTGGTCTGGACTGAGCACTCATGGATCACTAACTACTGTCTAAGTTTGGTAAACATCGGATAATAAATGAAGGCGTAAATTATGTTCATAAGCTCCATAATAGGAATGTTCCCAATTTAAAGGGCCATAGTCCACCTCGATATTAATACAACTTTTAAAGGGTCCTGAGGGTTGTCTTATCATTGAGGTTTTACTGTATGAAATATGAAACAAAGACGTGACCATCGTCGACTCACCTCTGAATGTGTATGTTGTCTCCATCTTTTGCATATAAATCAAACGCTTTCAAGAACACAATGTCCTGGAAAATATTCAAACATTGAATCATCATTTGAATGCCAATAAATGTCACAGGCACCCCATTTCAGTGATGTGTTAGGCTATTTTACATCGTAACATTAACATTATTATGGCTTCCAAAATGTCAACTCAGTTGTTAGCAAACGTAATTACAAGTCAAATATTGTCTCTGCTTTTTCTTACAGTAACATAGCAAAAATGACAAACACTTTGTTTATGAGGTCAACACTCGCTGCGTACATTTTTCTAAAAAATGTTATGGTATTTCAGTCGACCCAATATGTCCCCCACACACCATAAAGGGACTTTTTGGAGCCGTAGGCAGAAATTTACCTGCCAGTAGAGCCTTATAGGCCAAAAGACATTTTTGAACCCAAAGACAGTCACTGCACAGTGCAAATGTGACCCATCGTACATCTACCATTTTCCTGGAGTCTAACCAGTTCTTTCCTGGTTACATACCAGTACCACATTAGGTGGCATTTCTGTTTTTAGCCACCTGGACAAGGGATCAAACCCATGATCTAAGGATTCAAGGTCAGCAGTGTTAACCACTGAGCCAAGGGACCACCTCTTTTACTAGCATTATCTTCTGCAACCTTATAACATTTAAAATTCTTAGATATATAGATAAAGGATATGGGTAATTGCGCCATTGATCACTGTTTTGTTGAGAATTTCCTCTATGATGAAGCCACTCCATTAAGAAACATTACAAGTGACTGGTGTTTGTTTTTCAGAGTGAGGAAAGCCATCAGGAGACCATATTTCAATTTCCAAAACACGCGACATTTTACATGGGAATATGCAACAAATATTTTATGTACATTTTGGGAAACAATGCGTATAATGAAACAACTTTCAACTGGAAATTGCTTGCGTTTTAACATCTTTTCTCAGACATATTCATCATGGAAAGATATCAATAAAACGTATCAGAATATAATATACAAGTATGGTCTGTGTATCAGCTCATGGAGGGAATTGGATCGTAGATGTAACCCGACATTGTTTATAATGAACATGTACAGTTTTTCTTCCCGAATCCTCACATTTTTCATTACAAGAATAATAAACAGGATTGCAGACTGAAACATTTCCCTGAAATTTTGATTTATAGGCAGAAAGAGGTATTTTAGTAGACACAGCTTTGACGATGATATACGATGCCTTCATTAACTATGACCCCTGCAGACACATAGGGACTACAAATGCAGTACGAGTGATTCGTACTGACAAGGGGGTCGTAGTAATACGGCATATTCCTGTTGTTGTTCCTGAATGTATCAGGAGAATTCCATCAGAAAAATTTTAAAAAATGTTTTTAATCATGGTTCCATAGATACGAGAAGTGTGTGAAGTGTTCTGGAGAGTATTTCAAGAAAATTTGACCATTCTTTCCTTCATGTGGAAAGAAATATGGTGTCAGTATTCGTAGTTGCCTTGCTCATGTCGACCTGATGTTGCCATAGTGACAAAACCTAGCACGCTACTTATACTATTATATTCTTGTAACAATACACCAATAAAATATACCAATAGCTATATATATGTTGAAAAAGTCAAGGGACATTTATTAAAAACAACAAAAGTTATGATACTTGTCCCGAAACTTTCCGAACACCCATTTGCATTCTGAAAAGGTTCACATGTATGCAAACGTGAATCCCCTTAGCTAAATGATGAGTTTTGAATAACTTCTCCTTCTGACATGATTTAAGCAAAGCAACTTGAAATCCTATTATTGGGGATAAATATAAGGAGCAGAAACAAATTCTGAACTCTTGTAGAGAAATTGTTTTAATGACCGACTTGCAATATCAAGGGGCACTAATTAGATTAAATACGGTTGCTTGCATATTCCAGACAGTAAGCAGATAAAATGGCTTTGAAGTTGGTGGTGCTTCTAAGGCTTGACTGAATACACTATAATTAATTTGGTTGAGTATTTGTCTGTAACTGTAATTATTGAAAAAAGACCTCATCTTGGCTCTATATGACAATTAAGGTAAGTTTAGCAACAACAATTATGTCTGGCTTCAGATTTACAAGAAAGTTGATGACCATAATAAAATGGACTTACCTTAATTGTCTTCTCATTTGTCGTATCATTAGTCGTGGCATCCACTCTGTGATCTTTCGGCTAAATTAGTAAACAACAAAAACACAGAGCTAATAATAGGTTTGTATCAATGTGCATTAGATTTCTAATAACCATACACAAATCTCTATTATATAGCAAATACCATGTGTAACAATGCACCTATACAAAGGGTAATGAGTACATGAGACAACGGGAATAAAATACAGCCTTCATCCATACAACAAGATATGTTACAACAGGCTGTCAACTCCATATACTGGTGTTAAGGTGGATTTCCATATTTCATGTAATTCATGTATGATAAACTTTACATATTTGGTGAGAAAACTGAACAACAATGGATAAATAAGGAAACTCCATGCAAGCTGCAATCAGGAAGTTAATCAACAGTATGATGCACTATAAATACTAAGTATTGTATGTATGATTGGAACCAGACTACAACACAACATATTGTATGTATGACTGGAACCAGACTACAACACAACATATTGTATGTATGATTGGAACCAGACTACAACACAACATATTGTATGCATGATTGGAACCAGACTACAACACAACATATTGTATGTATGATTGGAACCAGACTACAACACAACATATTGTATGTATGATTGGAACCAGACTACAACACAACATATTGTATGTATGATTGGAACCAGACTACAACACAACATATAATGTGTATGACTGGAACCAGGCTACAACACAACATATAATGTGTATGACTGGAACCAGACTACAACACAACATATTATATGTGTATGACTGGAACCAGACTACAACACAACATATTATATGTATGACTGGAACCAGACTACAATACAACATATTATATGTATGACTGGAACCAGACAACAATACAACATATTATATGTGTATGACTGGAACCAGACTACAACACTACATATTATATGTGTATGATTGGAACCAGACTACAATACAACATATTATATGTGTATGACTGGAACCAGACTACAATACAACATATTATATGTGTATGACTGGAACCAGCCTACAATACAACATATTATATGTATGACTTGGAACCAGACTACAACACTACATATTATATGTATGACTGGAACCAGACTACAACACTACATACTATATGTATGACTGGAACCAGACTACAATTAAGACAACATATTATATGTATGACTGGAACCAGACTACAAGACAACATATTATATGTATGACTGGAACCAGACTACAAGACAACATATTATATGTATGACTGGAACCAGACTACAAGACAACATAGTATATGTATGACTGGAACCAGACTACAATACAACATTATAATGTAAGATTAAAATCATATATATAATAGAAAATTTTAATTTCATTTTGATACCTTAATTGTTACTTAAGTTAATAAGCAGAAACTATCAGTTTGATGCATGCAAACACCTACCAGCCAAACAACATACACCAATCTGATAGGTTTTGTTTTGAGAATCTGATTAAATATACATGTATATACAAAAAAACTGACATAATTTCATGCCTTGCATTATATGTAGATGAATATACTGACTTCCACACACATATGCATTCAAATATCACAATGACCATCAGTTATACAATAATGGAACAAGGGAATCTTAAAATATTACAGTCATTTTATTCCAAAATCGAACAAACGAATTGCATGGTAAATGCACACATAACAAAAGTTATAAAGGTGGATTAACCGCGAACGTACGAATATATTATCTGGACCATCACATTTCAAAATAGGTGTATAGAAATGTTCGTGCTTGTCTGTAAGTTTGACAGAGAACAAGCCCAGGTTGTGTTTTGATAGAAAAATAATTCAAGCAGCAATTATAGTTTTACGCACGAGAACATTTCTTTACCTAGATTGACATGGATCGGTCCTGAAAGTTCATACAACTGTTCGCAGTCAATCTAACAGCACAACAACATCCAGAAAATGCCAAAAACTGCAAACATATGATAACAAAGAACACAATTGTTTTCTGCGTAGCTGTATAACATTTGATTTTCACCTACATTTTTGACCAACCAAATGTTGTCCTCGAAGCAAGCTTTTTAAAATCTGACCAATCATATTTTCACCCAAGAGGCACCATTCGGGGTTTTCGTAAGATGTGCAATTGTTAGCAGTTCGAATTTTGCTGGTAGTAGTTAATATGTTTAAGCATGTATAAAATGACCCTGATAAGACAGGTCTATTATTATAGTATACAGTAAAACCTAAATAATAAGACCACCCTTGGGACTCATAAAAACTGGTCTTAATATTGAGGTGGTCTTAATATTGAGTTTGAATAAGGAATGGAACAGTCAAAATGGACTTGAAAAGTGTGGTCTTAATATTGAGGTGGTCTTATTATTGAGGTGGTCTTATTATTGAGGTGGTCTTATTATTGAGGTAGTCTTTAAATAAAGTTTTACTGTATATGGATCCGAGTTCACTTTTTGTAAGGATTTATTTTTTAACATGTTGCAAAAAACATTATGTCATGTAACATACCGGAAGACAGCATTCTATCTATGTCGTTTATCTTTTCTAAAAATAAAAGTTTGACCAACTAACTAGCAGATACACTACACACAAACAATTTCAGATATAAGAGAACTAAGATGACATAAAACTATTCATTGCAACAAGACATTGATGAATAGAAGAAAGCCAACAAAAGAGTGATATAAACAGACCAAATGTTGGACAGCACAAACAGAAAGCTGTCATACTACATGTATTTCATTGACTCATATAAAATGACATTAATTTGTTAAAACACGAAACAAATCTTAAGGTTAGGTAAAACATGAGGTGCAACATGTTCACTGTGTGCACAAATATGTCTCAGACTACTTACCACCGGGTGAAGAAACTTTGATGGCTTAAAAGTTAAATCAGTCAATATTGAACATTAAAAAGAACTGCTTGTAAAAGAGAAACATAACAGCCCACGATAGCCTGTAGGTGGTAGGTAAACTGATCAGACAACCTTTGACCTCCTGATCCTCTCCAAATAAGGAGATCATTTAGTGACCACAGACAACCATGTATGAAGTTTCAAATCAGTGGGTCACAGTAATCTCCACGTATTGTCTCCAGTCTCAAAGGTCACTGTAATCTCCGAGTACTGTCTCCAGTCACAAAGGTCACAGTAATCTTCACATACTGTCCCAGTCTCAAAGGTCATAGTAATCTCCACATACTGTCTCCAGTCTCAAAGGTCACAGTGATCTTAACTGACAGACATGAGCAAAACACATATATCCTCTTTTCTTTGCAATGTCTCCAGTCTCAAAGGTCACAGTAATCTCCATGTACTGTCTCCAGTCTCAAATGTCACAGTAATCTCCACGTACTGTCTCCAGTCTCAAAGGTCACAGTAATCTCCACGTAATGTTTCAAGTCTCAAAGGTCACAGTAATCTCCACGTAATGTCTCCAGTCTCAAAGGTCACAGTAATCTCCACGTAATGTCTCCAGTCTCAAAGGTCACAGTAATCTCCATGTACTGTCTCCAGTCTCAAAGGTCACAGTAATCTCCACGTAATGTTTCAAGTCTCAAAGGTCACAGTAATCTTCACATACTGTTCCAGTCTCAAAGATCATAGTAATCTCCACATACTGTTTCCAGTATCAAAGGTCACAGTGATCTTAACTGACAGACATGAGCAAAACACAATACATCCCCTTTTCTTTGCAAGGGGGCATAAAAAAATGAAAAAAAAATCAAGGGTATAATTTCATTACCTCATCATTTGTTTCACGTTCTGTTTGTGTGACTATTGTAATAGTGTCAAGTAATTGCAGTTTGCTCAATTTTAATTCTTCATAAAAAATTTTTTTAGAAAAAGATTGACTAGATGAAAAATAACAGAAATTGTGCTTATAAAATCAATTTTGATCCAGATATCTGAAGAATTAACTATTTAAGCACAATTCAAAGATATAAGTCTCAGACAATCTATTTTAGACTAATGTTTTTAGTATAATTAAAAGTGTAGAAAACAATGCCATATAAGCGTTTTCACTTAAGCAGAAGACGGTGATACAACACTAATGTGCTTTGCAGTAAGATAAAAAGCCATAAATGAACTTTTCTGTAAAACTGATACTTCGTTAAAAGAGCTATCACTTAATGTAAACAGCTAAGACAAACAAAAGACAATTAAAATGTCTTCCAAACATATGCCATGCAGACAGAAATGTTCGCAGCCAACAAAAAAAAGCAAACTTGCGAGACTTTTGTCTATAAATCTAAGCAAAGTGGGGGGGATTAAAATGAAATCATTATATTTGTGAATCATTTCACGGCTCCACATGTTCAAACAGAAATGATGAATACTTTATGTTTCATAAGATGCAAACCATAAAAAATCACTCTTGCATACAAAGAAAGGCCTTTTTTATTTCCATGAAGATATGTTTATTAGTTCCAAGAAATGAAGTAAAATTATCTGTAAAAAGAACATATGATTGCTGCTGTACGATTTCCAACCTCTTCTTTAAGTGACATCGGTGAAATCTTGTTTTTAATGTATCGCTCTTTGTATTTTACCACTTCAACGGCATATGTATAGCATTACAGTTTATATATATATATTGAAAGAAAGGTTGTCTGTATACAAATTTTATAAACATTTGTTCACGTTTGGATGCACTTAAGACTCATTTTTTTGCCAGTTGTGGTTCCAATGTATAAGAAACAATTTTATGCCCATTGTTTAATAGTTTTCTGTAATTTCTGTTTCATTTTTGAAGTAAAACCTATAAAAGACATCATAATTATGTTGTTTAAAAAATACAGAACGTTTGACCTTGATGTGATTTCTGTAAACCCCCGATGTGCTTCCGTGAATCTCCATATACAATTAAACAAGAGATGTTTGTGACCTTGACCTTTCAATAGGGTTCCTCTGCTACCCAAGATGAAAGTGTGGACCAAGTTTGAGGCTGATAGGTCAAGGGGTTCTTGTGTTATTGATCAGAAAAGAAAATGTTACAGACGGACATGATGAGATGTCAGCAATTTGTGAGTACCTGTCCTATCAAATCAGGAATATCTACAGACAGTGAGTGTAAACTAGGTTAGACTAACCGGTCAATACAATAAGAAATTACTGCTTTTTCCTCAGATATTGTCTTAGCAAATTTGATGAGACAACATTAGTACATGAATAATTAACAACAGACTAAAAAATGTGAATATTCTGTATAAAGATGATTTAAAAAGTTTTTTACAACCCTTCTGACCTTAATTTTCAGGAAATATGCCCCTGAAGTTGAGTGCCCTTCTCGGTGATGATGATCTTGGAGGTACAAACTGACCCTTGCCCATGACATATCTCATAATGCCCTACATTTGTGTCCAAGTTTCACTGGTATCTGCTGAATCCTTATAAATACCGATGAGAAAGAAGCACACTGAACAGACGGACAGTGCAACCACTGTATTGTCTCCTAGGGGATTGCAAAGACATTAATACCACAGATGCGCAACTAATATGGAGCAATGAAAGAAGTCTCGCTTAGTCTCACAGCAAGCGATAAACAAAACCGGTGCACAAGATTTGGAAAAAATGGTAGACAGCGCCATTTTGTATTGCGTTTCAAAACAAAGGAAGTTGGCAAGTTTTCACACCATTATTCAATTAAAGAAGCTTTTTAATGCTATATAATAAATATAATTAGGTAAGTAAATGTGTAACTGCTTATTTCAAAACAGAGCAGTGCGTCTGCCACTAACATCGTATCGATGCGCCATATCTTGTTTACGAGCACCTGCTCTCCCAGGGTCTGCCACTAACATCGTATCGATGCGCCATATCTTGTTTACGAGCACCTGCTCTCCCAGGGTCTGCCACTAACATCGTATCGATGCGCCATATCTTGTTTACGAGCACCTGCTCTCCCAGGGTCTGCCACTAACATCCTATCCATGCGCCATATCTTGTTTACGAGCACCTGCTCTCCCAGGGTCTGCCACTAACATCCTATCCAGGCGCCATATCTTGTTTACGAGCACCTGCTCTCCCAGGGTCTGCCACTAACATCCTATCCATGCGCCATATCTTGTTTACGAGCACCTGCTCTCCCAGGGTCTGCCACTAACATCGTATAGATGCGCCATATCTTGTTTACAAGCACCTGCTCTCCCAGGGTCTGCCACTAACATCGTATCCATGCGCCATATCTTGTTTACAAGCACCTGCTCTCCCAGGGTCTGCCACTAACATCGTATAGATGCGCCATATCTTGTTTACGAGCACCTGCTCTCCCAGGGTCTGCCACTAACATCGTATCCATGCGCCATATCTTGTTTACGAGCACCTGCTCTCCCAGGGTCTGCCACTAACATCCTATCCATGCGCCATATCTTGTTTACGAGCACCTGCTCTCCCAGGGTCTGCCACTAACATCGTATCGATGCGCCATATCTTATTTACGAGCACCTGCTCTCGCAGCGAGATTTTGCTGTGATATTTTACGATATCTGCCCAAGTAGGGCATAAGTTGTATTCAGGTCTTTGGGGACAGGAGAACAATACAAATCCCACAAGAAAGTCTGAGTGATGTACAATGGGTTTCATTAAAGATTTACAACAAGCTTCCCCACTTCCTTCTATTCAAATTTGACCGTTTTACCTTCAAAACCTAAATCTGTAACTATGGCAGTAGATCAACAGATTCCAAGAAAAAGACTTCAATCCATCTATCACTATAAAATCTACAGAATAAGACAATATACAGTAATTGGAAGAACTAATTGACACTCGGGTTTCTCTTTAAACATCAAACAATTTAATTTGGATATAAGAACTACCAGAACTCACAGACAAATCAAACAGAAATATTTCTATTGTTAAGGAACACACAAGAAAAGTTAACAAATAGACAGACATTATTACTTTTGTCTAAGTTTCAATCTAATTTATTCACAGTTATTGTTTTAGATTATTTTACAAATTGGCTCAAAAGGCATTGGAAATGATATAAACAAGAATATTGCCAGATATAAAACAAAACTGAGTTACTTAAAAGCATCAGGTGGCTTGAAATAATCAGTTATAAAATACACGTCAGAAAACACAGAAGATCTGGATAATCATTTTCACGCTTTAGACAGAATTTTTTCTCGGGCAAAAATATTTTTTGCGCTACAAAATGGTACCAGAAGAAGAGTGCACTGCCTCAAAGGACAAAAATCAATATCCAGTGAAATTTGTCGCATACTGATAGCTTGACCCTTGCTGTATATTTCCAAATCTTTGAGCCAACATTTCTACGAGTGTTTGTCAAGAATTACCTCCTCCTCTGCACACATAGATGCAAGTAGACGTTTATTATTGAATTTCCGCAAAATAACCGCAAACATGCCAGTAAACTTGTGACGTTCCTATATCACACAACACATCGTTGGACAATAAACAAGTAATCAAAAACAAAACAAACACTTACAATACAAATCTTTAAGACGTTCGCATCAATTCTAAGTGATGAAGTAAATCCCATAGAAGCAGACTTGTCATTTCGTTAAAATTACGAGTCCGGAAATTGAATTTGCGACAGAGAAAGTAGTATTACCGGTATTATTTAACCATCAATTCCCCAGTTCTGATCCCTTCAATTTTCTTTTTCAATTTACCGGTAAGTGAATCTTTATACACTGCAGAGCCAGGGAATACGGACAAAATCCCCTCTGAACAAAATCCCATCAGCTCATTTTGCATAAGGTGGACAAAACCCCTTTCATGGATTTTACAAGTAGGACAAAACACCCTCTGATATTCACGATAAAATTCAGGAAGGAGATTTTGTCCTACTTTTAAAATTTATGAAGGGGATTTTGTCCACCTTGTAAAATTCACCTTGTAAAATTCACAAAGGCGATTTTGTCCTAAACTCTTTGAAAATGTTTGTTCAGAGAGAGATGCAACACATATTCCTGGACAGCATATTTTTGGATCATGTTTGAAATAAATGTGATCATCAGGGGAGGTGTCAAAAGATTACAAAACAGCAAGAAACAAAAAATCACCATCTTTAAGTCACTTAATCTCAAATCTCAATTTTTTTGCAAGGACAATAAAATTATTTAGAAGGAATTGCAGCCCATCATAGCAAAAAATGTTTGCAATAGAATTAGATTTCAGATTTTCTGGCTTTTATCAAATATTCTGATAAATTTGTTGACAAATTATATTTACTGGTGAACTTATTTTAGGAAAGAAGCACTACATAATTGTCAGTGGCTTCCGTCAGACTCAGAGCTTGAAACCCCATCAAATTGTTTGTGAAACCCTTAAAAAAGTTAATAAATGGATTGTATAAAACATATATATAGATTTAATCATTGCTTTGTACAGCCTAACCTTACAGTTACAGTATCATACAAGCTTTATTTTTCAATGACTTTGAACATTTGGGTATAAGGTCATTTAACAAGAAAGGAAAGTAAAAACCTCAGGAAGACAAAGCAATAAGACTAAAACTAAATATTTCAGGACAATTGCCCAACACAATTATTGCAACTCAATAATTGGTGAAGAAATAGTTTAATTAGTTTTGTGCCAAAGCCTGGATTTGTATCATGTTGAAGCTACAAAGATCAGGCTCATGGGCACAATATTATGGTGGCATATTTCTGCCACAAATTAACTACTTCTTAACTAGATAATGATGTGGTTATAACGTTAAAGAACTAGATAATTATGTAGTTAACTAGATATTTATCACGTTAACTACTTGACACTTATCTTAAATAGATTGGTGGGCAAGTAGTGACAGTTGTGGGCTAGTTTCTTTAACGTGATAACCACATAATTATCTAGTTCACTGGTGGCAGGAATATGCCACCATAGAATATAAAACTTTCATAGTGACTTACATAGACTGGAGGAATTGACACTAAATCAGGAGGACACTTTAAGCCACAATATTCAAAAAATTGAAATGTAAATTGCATTAAGCCACGCACAATAAAATAAAGGCAGATCATGCAAAACAAAAATATTAGGGGTGGGATTTACATGCATACACAAAGAAGGGGCCACATGTACAAAAAGCGAAGAGACAATGCAATAAGGGATAAGGGATCAATGGCATGTATACATGTATAATACTAGCAATAGAATTTCCAAGCAGGGAGGAATAACTAATGATAAATGCAGTCCGAATGACACTTCAATATTTCGAATAATATGCTTCTAACATAGTCTATGCGCAATTCTTGTCAATGAGTTTATACAATCTTGTAACTGCTCGATTTCAAGTAAAATAAAGAAACAAACAAGAATAGAGGGGGCCAACAACATGTACTTACTGCATCTAAGGTATCATCAATAAGATACACACTACATCGTTCACACTGCAACAACTCCTGAGCATCCAGCATTATTTTCTGTACAAGTTTCTCCAAGTTTTGTTGTTCTTCAAACACACCGCGAGCCAAGTTGAGTAAAAGCTGAAAACAGTGATAGAAGTGTGAAACGCTATGAGAAGAGGTGGACTTCACCATCACAGAGGTTAAGTGACATACTAATGGTAACACTACTTGTAGGTTAAATCAACAGTATTTCATATACCGGTACTTACGTATATGGCAGTCAGATCACCTCACCAGTATCAATCTTGATTTCAAACAAGCACTAACTTAATGTCAAAGATGCATTTTGGTGTATATTTTGTTCCGGTATATATGCTTACAATAACATCAACAAGAAATATCTTGGAAACAGATGGTAGGCGCAATGTGAAGGTTGAGATTTGTTGTGAAACCTATCCCGATGTTACGATTGCTGGTCACTCCACATCCAAAATGGATTTCGGTAAATTCACCGAAATTCAGTGGATTTCTGTTAAGCAACGTACCCTTTATCGAAATGTTAACCAATCCGCGTCAAGGTTACAAAACGTTGTTCTGTTGAAGACAAATTGCCTTGGTGGTTAATGTAAGATTTGCTTGCTTTACACAACAATGATATGCAAATAGACAAACCATGTTAGTACGGCTGCGCCGAAAAACTTACATTAAGTATCTTATTGCAGTTTTGGCCATTTAATTTTTTCAATTTTTCGCGAGAAAAAAGTGTAGGATGCAACCCACATAGTCTATAGGAATCTTCTACCCTGGTATTCGTTTATAACAGTAAGATTTTCTAGTCACACAACAGTTGAATCGTCAGGTATTTTCCCATAAACATGATTACTATTTCTATGCTAACCGGCTGAATGGGGTATTAAGAAAGTGATTTGCTCTGACTGGCTGTCAGATTTGAATTACCGGTAATGAAACTTATAAGGCCCGGGCAGATTTCAACTTCTGTTACAAACTCAAAGAACTGTAAAATAAAAAACAACGCATTATGTACATTGAAAGGCTTTCACACATGTATCTCAGAAAAATAAACATAATTCTGCAGAGCGGATTTAGAGTGAAATTTGTTTTGACATTTTATTTGAGTATAGATGAAAATTACAGTTCGAATAAAATGAGCTCACAGTTTCAGAGAATTCAATCAGAATCAAGTTACCATTATATAATTTTTTTGCCAGATCTTATTTCTTCAAGGCAGAGAAAAAGGCAGAAAATATCACATAATTAAGTAAAATAATGTGCTCAAAGACAACTTATATATCTAAGAAGTCATCGTTCAAAAATGCTGAACGTCATATATTTCTCCATTACCATGACAATGATTTTGCCTCGCCAAATGAGATATCTCGCTTCTTCGAAGAAATCTCTTTAAAATGTCACTGCTTAAGAGAACTTTCATGTTTTGTGTTCTTTTTTCCCTCTCATGTCGAGAATTTAATATCTCCCTCTTTAGTCTCTCCTTGTCATTATCGTATAAGTATCGTGTATCCGTCAATAATTTTCTTCGTTACATACAGAAACTTGAGCCTACTTTTTAAAACTCATCAACCAAATTTCCCTGATATGCCTATCATTCTGATTAATTTGTTTCTATCGATTTCTCGATTCCAATTTATTGCTATGGTAACAAAAATGGAAATGCACAATTCCCCTGCAAAAAAGTTAATAACCAACTCCAAAAAAAAATAGTTTTTCAGAATTTGATGCATGTTTCATTATTCATTAATTCACTGCTCGCTCAGCGACTGAATACAAAATTAATCGAGAGTTTGGTGCAAATATGTATTAACACTACTTCTTTACCATATCTAAGTTACAACATTTTTGCGTCAACCCTCTAACTATTGGCGCTCATTTTTTGTGAATTTACAATTTGAAAGGAAGAGAAACAGCCAGCATAGAAATTTCTGAGAAACATTTTGATCATATTTTGCATGCATCACGTCATATTAAAAGACTCTGAAATTACTACACACAATCATACAAATGCAAAATACCAGATATTATGGGTACAGCAAAAATATGTACCATTACAATATCACGCACAAATTACAGTGATAAAATATTTCCATCGCAGAAAGATCATTGAATTTTAAGCATAAATCCTTCAATCATTTAATTTGTAAACCCCAAAACTTAGATAAAGAATTAATGGAGATAGAAGCACACGTTTTCTTCATAAATATTTATATCTGCACCATAAAGCCATATTATCCATATAGAAGCATACATTCATTTCAAATGTTTTGCTACTTTTTATTGATCACATTTATTTCCCACTATATTTTTTGCTATTAAAGCGCATTGTTAGCATTATCTTCATTGAATGTCTTTACAATTGCATGTAATCTCCCACATAGATTAGCATTTATTCAAGAATGATAGAAAGATTAAGGTTAAAAAGATTTATACAAAAACCCTTTAATTCTAGTTTAATTCATACTGACTCAATGCTTGCATTCTTTGCATGACCTGAAATTGCTTAAATGAGCCGAGGAATCTAACAATCACTGTGCACTCAGTGCTTACACTTAACTCAAATATCATAGAAAGAGGTGCAGAAAGAACACTCATGCAGTTCTCCGTGACGATTGTTATCCATTTTGCACACTCAAAACTCAACATTCAGACTCAGTAAAGTATTTTTTCGGCACAGCCGTACTAACATGGCTTTGCTATTTGCATATCAGTGCTGCTGTGTAAACCTAATTATACATTTACCATTAAACCAACTTCTCTTCAACCGGAAAAATGGATTTCGGAAAATTCACTGAAATTCAGTGGATTTCGGTAATGTAACGTAACGTACCCTTTATCAAAAGGTTAACCAATCCGCATCAATGTTACAAACATTGTTCGGTTGAAGAGAAATTGCCTTGGTGGTCAACGTAAGATTTGATTGATTAACATAATACAGATATGCAAATAGCAAAACCATGTCAGTACGGCTGCACCGAAAAACAGACCAGCTAATAAAAATAATCACTGAATAATTACAGAAATAATGACTTGTAGATAACAATGTATATATATATACTCCTTGCCATTTATTCAATAACCCAACAAAAATTGTCCGCATCAGCGCAGTGACATTATAAAGGAATAATTATATTTGAATTTTCAAACATTATTTCCTAAACTTAATCAGTTATTAAACATGAAAACTAGGGTCCTTAGTTTTAATTTCTTTTTGAATGAATACACATTTGTAACAATAGAACGCTTTTAACACTTGGAACATAATGGAGGCTAAAGTGATATAATTGATTAAGTATCTATTACCAGTCTGTGATCACAGCTGCTTACACAATAACCTTATCAAGTTAATGAACTCAGACAGACTGTCTTTCAATGGGGCTTATCCTAAGAGACAACTTAAGTTTTCTGTAATGAGGTCAAGCTGCTACTAAGCCACAAATCACTCAAAGACAGATAATTTCATAAGTTGACCACTCAGCCTATCATTTGCATATAGTTATTCTACATACACAGAGGTTATCACATACAACATAAGCAAATGTCTGCATCATTTGGAGCAAGTACTGGCAGTGAAAGCAAAGACCTAAATTCCTCAGATGCGCCACTAATATGGACCAATGAAAGAAGTCTTGCTTAGTCTCACGGCAGGCGATATACAATACCGGTGCTCAACAAAACAGACAGTGAGTTTCATATTTTATTTTGACAAAATTATATTGTTTTTAAGCAGTGCGCCTGTCGTTAAAATCGTATAGATGCACCATAATTGGTTTACGTGCAACTGTTCTCACAGCGAATATTTTTCCGCGACAATTTACAATATCTGGCCGAGTAGCGCATCTGTGGTATTTAGGTCTTTGTTGAAAGCAAGGGATCTCGAGTGTTTAGACCATGCATTTCTCTAATTCTTCTCAAAGATTTATAAATACACAATAAAAATGGTATTTCAACAAACCTTATTACGTTTATATTCTTGCACAGACATCTCAAACAGCTGAGCATTCGTAATTCCAATTCCACAAAACATCAAGTATTTTCTGAACACCTGAAATAATTAAAAATAGTATGATAGTTTTCATGTTTAATGAAAAAATGCAGCGTCTAGAAATCCACTAGCCCGACGCCCCGTACTAGACGAAAGCTGAATCGGGCAGCCAACAGTGTTGAGTTGAAGTTAGTCCCAGACAAGTCTGTTTTTAAAGCTAACCAGCATCAGCAATTGTTCAGTTATAAATCAAACCTTAGAATCCCACAAACACATACATGTAATTATTAATTTTAGATTGTAGAGCTATCACTGTGTATGGTGTTAGTTACTAAACTGACTGACATTCTCAGACAACTAGCTTCCTCTGTCGGACAAGTCAAATTTTACATTTCCATTAGTCCTGGACAAGTGTCCTATCTAGAGCCCTGAAATGATCTTTAAAATGCGGATCAATACTAATTGTCTCTCACATTTAGATTAAAACAAAACAGAGATTCAAACCCACGCCAAAAATTCACAAGAAGTATACGAATAGCAGCTTGGCCAACTGTGTTATGGGGCCAATCAAACATACAGTAAAACTTCGAAAACCTCAAACTGCCGTCTGGTGTTTGAGGCATCTATGGTATACGTGTATATGTACAAACTGACTTTCGCCGGTGCATGTGTACTAAGCATGTTGAACCCTTGTCGTATGTGTGTTGTTTGTGTTTCCATACTGAGTGCACGTCAATCAATAGTCGCAGCATTATTCATAATAATAATAATTTAAAAAAAAAACAGATTTAAATAAATGAATTCTATTCTTATAGACATGAATTGTTTGACATCGTACAACCATCAAGTACATGCAATAATCATGTCTTGCGAATAACATGTGTCGCTAATCTTATTCATCAACAAACAATAGAATATTAAGCAGTCAATGAAAGGTGTGAATTATTGTATTGTTCGACCTATCTATGGTGAACAATGAATGATATGATAGCTAGGGACTGCAAATCCTCTTTGAGTGTTCGACCTATCTCTGTTCGAGTGTTCGACCTATCTCTGTTCGAGTGATCTACTGATAAATAATATGAAATAAGAATGGCTTTCGCATGGACTTAAGAACCTGTTCGAGGTATCTACTGTTTTCTGTAATGTGTATTTATATTTATTGTTAGTACACACCCCTTTCACCTGAATTTTTCATATTTAAAAGTACAGAGTTATGCCCAAATGCTTGAGGTTTATATGTAGCAGTGCAGTAAAACCTAACGTCAAAATCTATTTATTGCACCAGATCTTTCGATTACCTATATTATGCATGAACTTATACCATATATCGTTGTTTTTTTCCGTTAAACCAAATATCACAATGTGTAAATATTATGATGACACTAGAAGACAAAAATCAAAGTTGGCAATTTATGGAAAGAAATCTCTAAATACTTAATTTTTATGATTGGAAATTCCCCCTAACACATATGCGGTGGGCGGGGAAGATATACGGTATTACAACACTAAGATTGAGTTTAAGGCTGATCTTCATTGGGATCTACTTATGAAAATACACTGACATTATGACATGTTTCCATGGGAAATCTGAAGTAAGGTATGCCACTGTTTAACAATTATTAAACAGTCATTGTATAACTAGAATCCCTCCATTATTTGCAAGGTCTAACAGAACTCTATTTATCTCCATCAAATCCAATTTTAATAAGGCAGACAATCTCCCCTAACTCCTGAGCTAACATTAAGCATACTTCTATGACCTAGAAGATATGGTATTTAAGGACAAAAGAGGGAAAGGTATGCAGTTAAGATTCAGAGATTTCCTTGATTTTACGAAATCAGGGTTTTTACTGCTGTTTTGGGAACATCGCTCATGCTTATAAAATTTGGAATTTTTCATGCCATACACCACACTCAGACTTGACAATTACTCCAATATCTCATATTACACTCAAAGCTGTAACAAAATGGGCCACAAAGAATATCCAGCACTCATTTAACAATATGTTTTGTTTTCACATTCATTTTTTCCAAAATTATACATGTAGTAGCATTGGTCGAAGGATACATTTTATCTTGCTATATTACATGCACCGGTATGTAGTTTCCAAAAAATCGCTTAAAAGCAAATATGGCTATTTTCTAGGGTATATATCGCCTTAACAACTGTACAGTCCAGGGCCGTAAATTACATGGAGGCATGTAGGCAGTTGCCTCCTATTGCGGGCTGAAAAAAAATCATTTTTTGTCTAAAAAGGGTCCAAAAATTTTTTCGCTTCGCTCCGCGGGGTGCCTCCCCTTCCAGGGGAGGCAATTTACAGCCCTGCAGTCATATCACAAGTAGTGGCTAATATTTACATTGTATAAAGAAATAAAAATGGTTTGAACGAATACAATACATCAAATAATTGAATAAATATTCTTTATTGAGGAAAAAGAGCTTACAGAAAAGTAAATAACTTGGCTATTAGAACTTGTTATCATAAAGTTGGCTATTGTAATATGCCAATTGGAAATGTCTGGGAAAAATGACTAAATTATCAAATCGACATTTTCATTTGATGATAGAAGCCATGCGGAAACAGTCATCAAATATTCATACAGCAGCATTATGGTTTTGTTTACAGAAATAAAACAATATTAAATGGCTATTGACATTAAAATGATTGCATGCAAAATTGACTACAAGAGGCTTAATTGGAATTTAAAATTTCTCGAACCACTCAGAGTGACTCAATACAAAATATGTTTTACTTCCTTGAATTTTCCCCAGAAATATTAAATTGGTCAAATGTTAATGAACATCTTTCAAAATACAATTCTACAGAAAGCAGGAACAATTTGGAACATTACAGACAAAATCAAATCTTCTAATTTGATAAACTACTGATGAGCGACACATTTAATATCGTTACACGTCAAGAGGGGGTGAACGCTAAACCAAGGTTCGTACACAACTTCCCGGATAAAATTCAAGGACTTTTCAAGTACTTTTTCCCCATTTTCAAGGACTAAAAATGTTGATTTTTTTGGTATAGAGAAGAAGGGGTCCAGTGTATTTTTCAAGTTTACCCCCAGAGATGACCATCAATGTAGCACTGATAAAAGTATTACCATACACCGCCTACTCAGCGGTAGGGCCACATTTTTGTACATTTTTCGTCCTATGTTATACTAAGTACAATTAAAAACTCACATTTTTGTACCTGTGATATGTCTTTTAAATGTCATTTTATTGTGTTTTAAAATTCATATTGATATGAAAATTGAATTGTTGATTGAAAGAAAATTCAGCGTTCATCACTGGGTAAAATGAGATAATATTAGGACAATTTAACTTGCATCCCGTGTTAATGAAATTAGTGAAATCTTACATTTTTTGCGTTTTTAAATGTACTGAGTATATATAAAATGAACTCATGCACTATTTAAGGCATTTAGTCCCAACATTGAATAATAAGCCTGATTTTCTGCTTTATTCCGTTATATATAGTTCTGTGTAAATTGTCTAATCCTTGTAATCTGTACTGTTTGAACAGTGGGTTACTTTTCTCTGGTCAACGTTTGATCAGTATACTAGTATATATATATTTAATCAGATATGTATGTTTGCAGATAGTATCAGAAATTCACAATCCGTTTTTCAATGATTCATATAACCCTATCAGGTATATAGTTAACTGGGCTCGCACTGGCGTTCACCAATTGAGCCATTGGCTCAAGAAAAATCAAATGGGATCAAATCTTCAAAAAGTATATGACTTTCCAAATTTGGCGAAAAATGACTGTATAAGTTGAGTATATAAGGGCCCCAACATGTACTGAAAGTTCAGTTATAGCTATTAGCTAAGACATCGTCTATCCAATTTATCCATTTGCTCTTCATGGACAGTTGTGTATATAATGTAGACAGTTGAAATAGAGGCTGCTGATTGGATAGATTGCTGCGAGCGTGGTCTAACGATAAGACTTCTGTCAGAATTCAAGCATATTGAAGCTAGCTCAATCAGGTATGTTGTAGACTAAGATATAACTAAAATTCTCTATTTCTTTCATTGTCATGTTTACCTAAATATCGACTATATGGGTGGTGAATACAACCAATTTACAGCCAGTTAAAATGATATCCCATGATTTAAGCAACCTTCCCACCCTATACCCAATATAATGGATAAATCGATAATGAAAGCCTTATCGAATTCATTAGTTCAAGCTTATTTTACATTGATTGTGAAATAAGTTCTTACAGCTTTTACTTATCACTCTCAAGGACTGCTTGCCCGGTTTCTCACCAGCACGCATGCCTAATTCATGGATTGTGAAAACTGGGGAACAAATTGTTGAACAAATGGTCACCTAACCATCTTACCTCGACATCTTGTTCCTCAAACTCATGATTGCCTGTTATCTTGTTGATAATTTGTGCCACTCCAATAATCTCGGAGTCATGATTCTGTATAGGCATACATAATATGCTGTGGGTCCGATACCCTGTCTTCTTGTCTATATCTTTGTTAAATCTTGGATCCTGTTCAAAAATGAAATAAGACTTAGAAACTCAAAGTAATCAGAAGTGAATCTTATTAAATGACAGTGATGGCAAATTTCGGCTGTTTCCACTAGCAAAAAAGCCTCCATTTTTCCCAAAAAAGTGTCATTTTCATGTTATTTTCTATTACTAACTTTTTTTACCATACTGAAAAGAGTACTTTGAGATGAAAGAGGGAAAAGTAATCATTAATTCAGCAAAAGCAGAAAATTAAAACATTTATAAGTAAAATAACCATGCTTTTATTTTCCCAAATTTGGGACTTATCGCACATATTTTCCAATTGTAAAGGCGCAGTGAAATTATTTTTAAAAAAATCACTGCAATAAGAACCTTCCTCCTAGGCACCTCATAATTTTTTGAGCAAGGGCAATTTTCAGAAATAGATAGTGACTGTGTTTGTCAAACAAACAATCTTTTATTGGCAGGAGATAGTTAGTTCAACCTCTGGAAACTTCTATAACAAAATTAGCAAGCAATCTTAAATAAATTGGAAACAACAATTGCCTCTTCTTAGTGTTATTTTACTCCTCACAATTAAACATGGATTACATTATCGAATTCCTCACGGGAAGACTTTCCATTTCAGATACACGTATCTTTTTGTTTTGAATTTCAAATCGGGATACAGTAAGTAGTTTCAATGCAATAGCAATTATGTTTGTAAGCAATTGAATATTGCACATACTGGTGAAACTGCGATTATTTTCTCCATAAACAGTACACTTATAAAATTACAAAATAACAGGGCAATGATCGGGTCACACGATTCACCGGAACACTACTCTCGTGAACTTCTTGTTCAATTATCATCTTATTCTTAGTGCTCTCTCGTAATACAATGTTATTTTTTCCATTAACTAAGATACAATTTCCATAAGACATCAAAATAACCGTTTAATTTCTATGGGCGACAAAAGTCTATGGAGGTTGGCAGATATCCTTGAAAAACGATTTACTGAGGAAAATTAATAAACAGACTTGAAGTAATCAAATATAATACGACAATGCCAAGTATAACTCTAGAATTAATGAAAGATATGTATTAATAAAACACTCTGCCAAAAAATAGACAGCATAAATAAGGAAATATAATTGACATTGAAACTTGAAACGCTCCATAATCTCGAAGTATTGTGCAAATTTCAAACACATGCCAAAGTCCATAGATAATATCGGTATAGAGAGAACTAGGGGTGAGATGATTAATCGTTCCACTGATGCATCACGATGCAAGCTCTCTCGATACATGTATCAATACGTTTTGAGAAAAATCGATGTATTGATGCGACATTTTTATTGATTGAATGTAACACAAATGTTTCGCTTGTCCGCGTTCTTGTGTAAACTTGCCTGAGAACTCATAAATACGTTGCAAAAATTGAAACAGTAAACGCAACTGTCACGCATTGAAACCATTGCAATTCTAAATACTTTAGTCATGTTTAGTCATTTGTGTTTTGTTGTTAACAGGAAACAAGTATTGTGAAGTATAAGAAGGATTTTAGGCTAGTGGTTTGGCTGAGCTACTCGCCCTAACGGACAAGTGGTCTGAAAAAATTAAACTCTGTATTATCAGTAAGTTTGACTTCATATTTCATAATGTTTGAAAGTCACATGATACATTGGGGACTTCCAAACACCAAATTTCTAACTGGTAGGTAAAACTGTTGAAAAATACATAAAAATTGCCCATCTTGCAAAGCAGGACAGAACTTACAGCATATGCATCTATTATGTTAATGATTTCTTTCGATGACGCTACAGCTCCAACTATTCCTCGTCCAAACGGAATCTTTATTTCAGTTTCTTCAGTATGTAACGACTCTTCAAGAGTCGAGTTTTCAGTCACGTCAAACAGCTTGGATGCAAGATACCTATTGTCTTTAGATCCTCGAACCAGGAACAAACTCCCGCGGTCACTTCCAGTCAATACACTTACATTGCGCAAAATTTTATGACACAAAACGTTAACGTCCAACTCACTGGCTATGTCTCGAATAAGTTCCATGAAAAGTTCTGATTCATTCATAGCAAGAAGTTTTTCCCTGTTAATCAGTGACCTCTTTCGCTGCCGCACCATTCCGTCAACATAATTTTTAAACATGTTGGATGTAATGGAATTCCTAGCAGACGCATTGAACTTTGGCGGCACCAAGTCATCCAGACATTTGATTTTATAAATAAGTTCTGGCGTAGCGTGTTTCTTAATCCAGTTTTCTAAGAACTCAGAATTGTTCAGAAGGAACAGTTCTACATCCTCCTCTTTCAATTCTGACCCCATTTTGCTTGTTGGTCTGTAGACGGAATCACACGATGCTCATCTATCTATACTTCCGCTTAATCTCAGTACTGCATCTCCAGCTCTGTTCCTTTCAAACAACCATCATATTGACACATTGCTGAACGCTCTGTAAAGGATACGAAACAAGATTTAGTGACCATACATCCTTATAAAGTTAACAAACATTCATACAAAGTTAACATACATTTGTATAAAGTTAACATACATTCATAATATTTTAAGTCTACACTTAATGATCAGCATTCATATTATTAAAAGCAGCTCTGAATATTCCCAGTAATCCTGTATTAACATAGATCTCCTAATTTTACCAGAATTTGATGACACAATGAAATGCTGACCAGTAATGAGAGGATCTTAGGCATTAAAATGCATGTAATATGCTGAAAACAGTTGGGATGATAGTTAAAGGGGGTATTTTTTATAATATATGTTTTGGCAGGAAACACACCTTTTTTCAGGCCTTACAAATATGAAACCTTATCCATCAATGTTCTGCTTTGACAATATTGTAAGTATAAAACTTGAAAGTTTCTAGACAAAACAAAAAAATAGAATTTTAATGGAAACTTTGATCATTTAATACTGGTAAATCTGTTTATCATGACAGAGCAATATAATTGACTTGTAAATACAGGGGTTCCACTAGGTGCTGAATCACAAGGGTCATTCTGATAAGTTTTTACCAGATTTTACCATTTTATTGCCAAAATACCTTCAACTTAGAGAAAATTGACCTTTCAGCTAGAATCCTGAGGACCAAATGCCGCTATTTGGAAACTCCAGGGTCATAGGGTCAACTCTGGGGTCAAATGAAACCCTTGAAATATGTTTTTTTCAATAATGTTTATGATATATTTATACATTATATTCAGGTGTCTGCTTACCTAAAATAAACAAAAAAAGTAGCAGTTGAAATTAAGTTTCCTAGCATTGTTTATAAATTGTAATGCGACAAACAGGTACTAAAATCCATTTCAATTTCTCAATTTTCTAAATCGTTGAGTCCCATCAATGCAAATACTCAAAACATTAAACTCATACATAAAACAAACTCAATACTTTGCTACACACATTAAACTTTCAGTAAACGCTCCATTGTCTCCCGAAGTAGGTAGTACACTATATCAGTACAGTTCCTACAGTCAATTTACTGTTCAAATATGGTTAAATGATACAAACATAAATCTAAAAAATAACAAAACCGTTTTGTACAGACAATCTAAAAGACGATAAAATGACCTAGATCTAGTTGTTTAAAGATATTGTAACCACTGTTGCACTGATTTTTGTACCTTTAATTTATGAGTTTTTCTCCTTTATAACAGTTACCTTTCAGATGAAGTGCAACTTGTTCAAATAAGCTCATCATTACATACATGTATGATAAGATATGATCATAAATTCAGCTCAACCCATTATGAGTTCTGTTACACAATAAAACCAGGCTACACCAGGGACCGTGTTATAGTGTGTTCCTGGCTACGTGTAACAATTTGGAATGTTGCATTTTTTCGGAAATTTTCAAAACCTGTTAAAAGTAAAACTGTTGCCATTGCTATAAAGGCAAAGAGACGCTTTCTCTGCTGATAAATGACGTAAAAGAGGGCGCTATGTACAAGATTAATGTGACATACAAAGTGATTAAAGTGGGCCATACAAGTAAAACAAGCCAACTGTCTATTGAGTGAAGAGAAAGCTTTCAATTTCATTATAAAAATACTGTACAACAGAAAAAAAACATTAAAATATTACAGCTGGAATTGAATTTAGTGTAAAACAATCACGTCCATGTGGCATTCATTAACATTATAACAAAACATCACCGCTTATATTGAAACTACGCAACTTCCATTTTCTAAAATTATACATTTAATTTTTAGGCAGCACAGATATTCGACACTGACGGTAGATACATGTGTTTATTTTTTCTTAAATACACAATTATATGCACGTGGAAGTTAAAGACAACATAGGTTCATCAACAACACGTGTTGCTCATTAAGTTTTCAAAGACACTTCTAATAGCCGCCATTAAAATTCTCCAAACGAGGCCTAATGACGTCACTCGTAAGTATTTATGGCTAAATCAAAGCCTTTTCGGTCGACCAATTTCCGTTTTTGTCAATGAGCATCACTTCGTAAAACAAATGGTGTGAGTGATTGACGTAACCTCACATGTTTAAAAATAATGCATGTATATATATGGATATCTGAATTAAGAAATTAATTATATGAATTTTCACATAATAATTGATCAAAATGTAAAATCATTAAAACTTCCAAATGCACAAACAAGACATACGTAAACACTTTCCATCCATACTCACATGTGCACAAAATCACGTTATAAATAAATCCATACAATACTTATACGCGCACAGACCACAACCATGAACGTCACTAGAATAGCAAAAGCGGATATGACTACTTGGGCAGACGAAACTCGTCTGTTTCATCACTCGCTGTGTGTGTCACTTGAATAACGCGCGGCAATCGCAAACGCACAAGTATCCATTTGATTAAACTACAAATTTAATGGAAGATTTAATGAAATTCCATTCACATTTTATTCATTGTGATGAATAAACTCGAGACCCTATCACTGATCTGTTTAACAAACTGCTTCACAATAATATCGATACTTACTTGTAGGCCTACATAGAAGTATATTAGGCCTATGTAAACACGCAATAAAAACACAGCCCTTTAAACGCTATATAACCAAATGTTCAATCGCTCTCCTTTGTAGCTGGCGCTTAAAGATATCTTAGCGAACAATACTAGCAAAAATCATTAAATAAATAAATAAAAAATCTCGCAACATCAAGTTAACAGTTTTTGTGCGATAAATCAGACGAACGGGGCGATGCATATATATATCTGTGTACAGTACTTGAAATCTATTAATGAAAATTCATCTTTGATCAACTATGTTTATTCAACTGGGAACTGTGTAAATATATCAAAGTTTGTGCAGTAGATTTTATATAGGTCTACATATCTTGGCAACGGGATGGGTAAACAAACGCGGAAAGGGACGGGCTAAAAACCACGTCGGCCCTTGCCTGGGATGCCCATATCCTTATAAACTCACGTTGAGGTTTATTAGTTTACGTCAGACGCAGTCTGTCCTTACAAGAAAACCACCACTCCGCTTTAACCGTCAGAGTTCAATAAAAACAAATAGAACATCAATAACTAAATTGAAATAATGGTTGAGAATGTGATTTTATTAGTTTTACGCACACAATGTCGCACTCTAATGAACAAGCCTGGAACAATTTGTCGTTTTTAACAGAGATTCTCTCGAGTTTTTTTTACTTAGGACTATATTAGATGTGTAAGTTTCCAGGAAATGTCTTTATGTTCCCTAACACAGAAACTAGAACATCTGACTTTGTCTACATTGTGAAAGTGTATCATTAGAGTTATTCTCCAGATCTTGTTTTGGAGGGTATCTTAAGACTATTTTATTGATTTTAAACTGAGATGACGCAACACAACCAGTTATAGAAACGGGCGCCTGAAGACCACAACATGTACAAGCAATTTACGGCATGTAATGCCATCCTTAAAGTTGCAAGTTTGGTTTATTCTAAATTTAAACTTATTCATTTTACTTTGATTTTGAAACAAAATATATTAATCACTCTCGATGGTTGCGTGCTGGGGTACTTACCAACATTTGTGCCTATTTGTGAAGTCCGATTGATCAACCGATGGTCGGCGCAATTTGAAGGTTAAAATTTGTTATACAACGTAAAAAATGCCGAGATGTTACGATTGCTGGTCACTCCAGATCCAAAATGGATTTCGTTAAATTCACCAAAATTCAGTGGATTTCGGTAAGGTAACGTACCCTTGATCGGGAGGTTCACCAATCCGCGTCAAGTTTACAGACGTTGTTCGGTTGAAGAGAAGTTGGCTTAGTGGTTAACGTAAGATTTGATTGGTTTACAAAACACTGATATGCAAATAGCAAAGCCATGTAAGTACGGCTGCCTCGAAAAAATGACCTGGCAACACACTAAATGTATTCAGGGTAGCGCTCCGTAAGCGAACACCTTTTCAGGCTGGCCTGATACCTAATGCAAACGTCAAACAATTAGCACCGTGCGAAACGACTTAACTCGAAATCGTTTATCAGAGTTTGTGTCGTAAAATTGAGCACGAATACTATTTAAATGACATGCGAGCGTATTACAATAAAACATTCACACTGTCTAAATATGTACACAATATAACTTTTATTGGTATTTATTTGCGATCAATACTGAGCTACCGAATGACGGGAATTCATAAATACATGTAGTCCAGTTTCGATTTGTATCCAAGACACTATACATGTATAAAGTTAATATTTGTACGAGGTTATACATACATTTCATTTTGTGAAGTGGCATTGGTAAAGGTCATGGTTATTTGTTTATTTGACGAAACATTAACTTCCGCTTTTTAACCCGCTTAAGGCGATATATGCCCTAGAAAATAGCCATATTTGCTTTTAAGCGATATTTTGGAAACTACATAATATAGCAAGATGAAATATATACTGTTTTATCGTTATACAGTCCTTCAACTAATACTGCTATAATTTTGTAAAACTATTGAAAAATAATGATGTTATTTGAACTTTTAGTAGGCCTACTGTCAAATTGTACATGTTGGTCCGGTAAATCAGGCTTATTGCACAAGCGTTAATTTTGCAAAAGAAACACATGTATAAAAAGATAATAATCAAATCTACCTCATGCTATTGAGAATGAACAGATACCAAGGCCCCGTGTGAACACAGGCCCAGGTTCTGATTGCCGAACGTCTAATTCTAAAGTGTTGTTCCGACTGTTTCGAATACTTAGAACGAGTTAAAGACAAAATATCTATGATTTCTTATCATGTGACGACACGTGCTTAAAATTTAAGAAAATAACGAGATGTTTTCTACGACAAGAAACCAAATCAAGACAGCGAATACAGACGTGTTGGATTATAGTAGTTGCGGATCAATGATGATAAAACGAGACATTTTCTCGCCGTATGAATTAACTATCATTCTTCTGGAAAGATCTGTCAATTCGATTTTTACAATAGCAGCTTGAGTAAAGTCAGAGAAAGACAATAATTTAAGATATAATACAATTCTAAGGATGGCTGAATCAGGCACACGGTGAACTAAATGAGGCAACTGATTGCGCTTTGAACATTATGTGAGCTCCCTCATCTTCCCAACCTTTCAGTACAAATCCTCCACATGTAATACCACATACAAAAATAGACATTACGATATTTTTCGCAATTTCGATTATGTCAAATAATTGAAAAAAACACTATTACATTACACGATATTTTATACGGCCGATTTTAGTTTCTGGAAGCAGCAGCCTTCTTGCTATTGTTTTCGATGAACTGTATTTTTATTTTAATGAGGAAAATAAAAAATAAATGTTGATGAATAAAACAGTGTGATTACTAGTCAAGACATTCTACTTGCTCTGATTTCACTGATGCAGTAATGGTGACTGTTATTCGCTTGTTAGTTCAAGAAAACAAACATATCTTGGGCTCGGAGAAAATACATTGTATCCCAGTTTTGATAAAGACGGCGTTACATCGATATATACCCTTGATTGATATTTATCTAGATATGCTCATGACATTTGTCTACCATGTGATACAAAGTAATATTAATATAAAAGTTCGGTTAAATCCCTAGCGAATGGAAATAATCGAATTATAGTTATACAGTAAAACCTCACTTAAACACCACCTCAATAATAAGACAACCTCAATACGAAGACCAGTTGTCAAGGGTCACATGGGTGGTCTTATTATTGAGGTTTTACTGTACTCATATCTCCTGCTTATACAAGGAACAAGTTGACAGAACCGAGTATTCCTCCGCCATGCGGTAAATCATTTAAGTTTCTATATTATCTGATTGCCACATTGCAGTTTAGCCGTCAGTTCAAATAACGGCTTATTAGGTTCAAGAATGTTTCTGACTACGCGACAGACATTAATTACGGAACGGAATAAAGTCGAGGTCTGGTAATTATACGGTCCGTACAGCTCCTGGGAATTACAAATATTGTCATTGGCATGTTTGACCCCAATATCCGGTCCAGATAGCAGATCAGGATTAACGAAACGCTCCTGGGACAATGGATTGTACATTCAAGTGGGTAAATAAACCCCACAGTCATACAAATAATCATACAGTCATACAAACATATCATTTCCTGAGGACCGCATTCATGTTTTTGCCCAATCAATTAAATCTACTATGCCGACTTGTCGTTTGTTGATCTCGATATCACAAAATGTACGTCAAGAGACAATGACGGTTAAGTGTGGTCAAGGTTCTTTAATGGTCACAGTTCTGTTGCCGATTGTTACGTGATGTGTATATGCGGAATGTTTGTCCGACCATTGCAATGTAACTACATCTATAGCGCTTTTTGGTTGTCAACAAACTGTCAGGTGGTCAGCCAGAGAAATAGGTTTCGCAAAGTATTCCTCAGTAGAAATAGTGTACATACTACTGGTACTCTCAACTAATTGTGATTGTAGCATAATGTAAGCTTTGGTTTTGTATATGTATGAGTCACTACTAGTCTTTTCCCGCCATTATTCAGATCTTTAACACAATGATAACAGTTGTTGTTAACACTACAACATAACAAGGTTATAAAACTGATTTTGGATTCCAGACTAAGATTTGAGACTTGTAATTGGTTATACCGTGCACAGAACCAATTAATCTAATTGTTGACTATTGCAACTGGTCTCCTAATTGGTAGCCTTCAGAACTGAGCTATAATGATGATTTCAACTGTTTCATGTGAATAAACTCCAATCAATGTTCCATCCCTTGCACTCCATTAAAATATAATGCAATTACATTAGAATTGCACTGAATCATGTTCATGCATTCACAATGGATATGAAGTACATAAAAGGGAAAGTTGTATAAGTTTAGCTGTTGGTTGCATCAAACATTTGTCTACGAACGTTTGGATAAACCTCCTTTCGTGATCACATTGACCTTTCTAAACCCGTCTAATGGAGGGGTCCCAGTGGTGTATTTGGCTAACGGTAATACTGGTGTAATCATTAAAGCATACGTCTTCATTTGACGCAAGGAGACAAGAACAACTACAGAACCTAGACAAGCAATTATACAAAATGCTATGAAGTTATTCTCATTCTGATGCGCCTTTGTTTCTCTCCCATTATTCTGAATTTCTAGGATCAAATATCAGGGAAATCGATGGAAACGTATGCCGACTAGTTGTTATCAAATCGGAAAAATAACAAAGGATTTATACCGGAAATTTAAATGACACTGATGGAGACCGGGCGCTCGTACATTTGTCTCGGATACTGCAGATTTTATTTTTATTTCAACCGATTGCTGTGCTACGTTTTAGTCATGTTTACAATATGCAGTTTGTTGTTGAAAATGACAAAACGTCGGTATTTGATTGAACTATCAATAATTGAGATGACATCTAAGGGAACAAAGTAACACATTGAAATGTTGTGCATGCCATAAAAGTGTGGTCTTGTAATGAAAAGGGACAATCTAGCGGTCCTGCCTGCTGGTGATTTTTGCTTTCCTTAAAGTATTGGCAGGCAAACATGTATTTGTGTGCATCTTACGTCTCTCTAGCTTTTGTTTTGGTTCTTACATGTTCATAATGTGCACTTTGTGGCATTTCTTGCTCGGCGTTGAATGTCCCACTTGTTGCCCCCACCTATAGGTTCTCTTTGGTTGTTAAGGTATGCCGGACAATTCCTTACACCCCTAGTCTAATACATGTTGACCCTTGCTTCTTCTCAGTGCCTAATGATTTGTAGACTGTTGTTTTCCCGGGGGTCTGTGTGGGGAGGCATTGTCTTGTGTTTGTGGCGTTCCCTGTAACACCATTTTGATATCGTCTTCTAGTGTGATCATTGGGTTACTTAGTACAGGAATTATTTTATGCCAGGGCCAGAAATGCAGCGTTTCGGACACCAAACCAGTTCCGTTACTTTGTAACCGTTCCGCGACAATAAAGCATCGTTTCAGATACTAAACCAGTTCCGTTTCTATATAGCAGTTCCGCGACAATAAAGCAGCGTTTCTGACGCTAAACCAGTTCCGTTACTATGTAACAGTTCCGCGACACGGATGCTAATAATTTCGAAAAAGTATTTCCCGCTGACGTAGTAAAAGTATTTTTGTCTGGATACAGAACTCCCCTGACACCATTGTCATACATGGAACAAGTAAATTAAGCTAGTTTATCGGAATTTGACTTTGGGCTTATTCCATTGAAATGGTATCATCTTTTTAGTGCTGATATTTGAGAAGAAGTTTAGAAGATATTTAACTACATTGGTTACGGATCACGTGGTATGTTTCTTCCGTATTTTTATTTGGTTTCTTGCTCAATAGTGTTCAAACTCGTACACATATTGATATGAGTTATCAAAATGATCGTTTCGCTGTTTGATACTTTTAACAAGACGCAATCGGTCCGGTGTTTTATTTCAATTTAAACAAAACAGAAATGAATTAAATCTATGGGATGTTTTTACAAGACAAACTCAGAGAGCTGTTTATGTTATAACGGGTTACTATAGATTCCTCATTTATTATAAAAAGAACATGTATTGAATCCAAAATGTCCATTGTATCGCTGCATGACAATCAAAATTTAACACCTCACAGATTACTCACGGTTTTAATCCCCGACGCAAATATTCAAGATTCGATTCCCGACTGTGTGCAGTATCTTCATCTCTTTGATATAACCAAAGATTGCATTGACGTCATAAGTCTCTAAGCTTTTGAATTCATGTTTATAGAAGATGCTTCGATGGTTGTTACAATGAATATTGCCTGGCATATACGTGAAGCAGCATCGATCTTTCTTCACGAATACAGACGCCAAATATTTAGTTTTATAAGACAACTTTGCGCAAGAGAGACATGCATTTCTATGGTAACATTATCCACACCATGTTCGCTAACTTAGACTTTGGTGTGTCATACTGTAACTTATATTTATAATTGAGTTATTCAAGATTTGTCTGAGTAACTACAAGGATATATAAAATAACACATGCGTTTTGTAGGGATCGTTAATTTTGTAACAATTTGTAACACATAAGGTGTTATATTCATAGAAAGGTTTTACATGCGTTTATCTTGTGTTCGCTGTCTCTTATGCTTGGGAGTTGTGCAAATTGTGTGTTTTCTTATGTATACTGTTCGTTTTATTTGGGTGAGGGTAATATATGTGTATAGTTCGATGCAGGTTTAAACCCCGGTGGTGTTTTTGCCAATGACCGACCCGAGACACGTATTCCTGCTTTTCGCTTCATTTATTTGTGTGTGTCTTGTGTCAAGTTTTTCCTGTGTAACTATTACATGTAGATCTATGAATATTTCGCAAGTTACATGTGTTATGTGGTGGCTGTGGTGTTTGAGGCATATCCTACTCGACGCTTTATTCATTTTTACGCAGTTGTGTAGCAAAACCTTTCACTTTTAACTTCTTGGTCTTTCCACATAAATGCGACTCACCATGTTTGCACTTTGGAGTACAACAGGTTCTCATCCCGATATATCAAAGTCGTTAAAAACTATTATTTAGCTAGTTTATTTGTGATTTTAAAACTTCTAAAAATGTGATTTAACTTCTTTCATTTCTGGTTTTATGAAAATAATTTTATACACAGTCTCGCCATTGACATTGATGCCAGTATGTCTACACAGTCTCGCCATTGACATTGATGCCAGTATGTCTACACAGTCTCGCCATTGACATTGATGCCAGTATGTCTACACAGTCTCGCCATTGACATTGATGCCAGTATGTCTACACAGTCTCGCCATTGACATTGATGCCAGTATGTCTACACAGTCTCGCCATTGACATTGATGCCAGTATGTATACGCAGTCTCGCCATTGACATTGATGCCAGTATGTCTACAGATTATTTACATACCAGCCGTTCTGTTTGGCTTTGTTTTCTATAATTTAAAGTATAAGTTCTTGAAAATTCGATACTGACACGCATCTAAATCGCTATATTTTATGAATTCGGGAGCATGTTAAATGAGATTTACACATTGGATTGGCTAAACTCATCATGGTGACGAAGAAGAAATTGTTTTTTAAATAGGAGGAGGAGCAGCTAGCAGACACTGATCTATACTTAAAGAGAAGGAATGAGTTGCTACAGTGTTCACGCCACATACATAAGACAGTGCCTCCCCACCCAGACCTCCGGGAAAACAACACGCCACATACATAAGCCAGTGCCTCCCCACACAGACCTCCGGGAAAACAACAATCCATGAAACATAAGACACTTGATGAGGTTAAAGCGTTCATACGTTATGGAACAGAGGCAACCGACCCGTTAGCTAAAGGTAAAGCGTTCGCATTGGGTGTGGTAGGTCGCGGGTTTGAGCCCCAACACCAACATACCAATGTCGTTAAAATACTAGTAGCTTCCTCGTCCGTACTCAGTATTATGATGATTGTACTAGGACTGATTGTCCAGGGCCCATATTACAGAAGAATCTTAAGTGAATCTTAAATATTTTCAGAACTTCAAAAAAGAATGTAATTCCAAAACAACATTAAAACTGTTAGGCTTTTTAATGATAATGACAACAACATATTAATACTACTAGTATATTCATTTATCACACTTGCTTTGACCATATAAACCATGTATGTTAAATAAACCAGTTAAGTAAAGTGTAATTTTAAGGATAATGATAATATTTTACTTAAATATGTTTCAATAATATTGCCCTGGTGTCAAGTTAACGTGACTGGGTGCGGGACGTGATTTCAGCGAGGTATCCTAGGTTAGCTCGGTATCTGCTACACGTATACAACGTCGCCAATGCGCCCAAATGACCGTACAAACTGTCGATGCGTCATAAAACAACATATTATGTGATCTATAATGATAAATCTTGCTGAGACGATATATTCATGTCTAAATCTCAGCTGACTAATGCAGACATACTGGCTTGAACCCATTATGTAACTGTGAGCACTAATTGTAAAACAACTATTGTCGACAACTAGGGACGCGGAGAATCTTGTCTGTGAGAAATAAGGAAATATATCATATAATCTTTCGGGAATACAGTCTGATATTACGAATGCAGAAAGACATATTACGTGAATATCTAAAACACGTATACAATACAGTATGGTGGAAGAAAACTGAATACTTTGTCCGGAAGGAATAAATCTCAATTGTGACACATTTTACGGACGACAGGGTTAGACGTATGGAAATATATTATGCGACAGAAACGAATGGTTGTGGCATAAAATTACGCGAGGTTTCATCATCTTGTTTCATACACTCCATTTCCCGAATGCATACCTAACAACATACAGGAAAATAAGTCGAGTCAGCAAAATTTTCAGATATACGTGGTGTGTTCATATTCATTGTTTACAAGATTTTCAATGGTAAGGTGACTTATACAAGCTTCCAGAAACCATTTGCCGTCGGGAAACTACGTCCCCTGGACCGCCATACAAGCGTACAACGATAGAAAACTAATACAATTACTGTTGACTTGGTCTGATCAACACAACATTGATTAACACACCAGCGTTTTATTCTGATGTATATACAACTGCGACAATAACTCGTTACTGTCCGTACAGATGAGTAAAAGTACATGTATGTCTACATTCAAACCATAATTTAGGATATACGAATTTATTCCGTTCCATCCCAGGGTTTACAACGTGCAGACTTGAACAAATCAGCGTCCATGTTATATCGAAGTTCGGCCGGCCAAATTTTGCATCGACACGTAACATTAGATTTGATTGGCTTACTCACCGTGTGACGCAAGTTACAAAAACGAGCAAAATACGGCTGCGCAGAATACCCTTTGCAACAGCTAAAACAAATTCTAAACGAGCAGGAGTGTAATTCTTATAGAAGTACCAATAAACGAAACAACAAAACGCTGGGCCCATATTCACAAACGTTTTAAGACTGAATCTCAGACATAGACTTATATTTCATGTTACTCACTCTACACTGTTGCCATGTTTTATCAAAATATTTGTATAACAATAACGTAGGAACAAAATGAAAATTGACAATTTTAAAGTCTAAGCCTGAGATTCAGTCATAAAACGCTTGTGAATACGGACCCTGGAGTCCGTCAAATGAAATAATGACCCTAGTTATGTTCAGGAAGCCAATTCGCAACGTAGAGAAATATTGATCTGAAAATCATGATATTGTCGCAGATTGCCCGGTAATAAAAACATCCCGACATTTAGTTTGACATTTAACTATACCACTCGTGCAATGTTTCCTTGTAAATGATATTGTGTGACAGTACATGACGTGAGGGGCGTTATATAGCCCTGTGTCGATCTATTAGGGGTAATTTGACCTTTTTCGGCAAGTAACGCATCACCAGGGAAACCATAAGGCGGAAATTCTCCAATATTGTATAACAACAAAGTTAAACAAACATTTATATCGCATTAGCAACATTAGCACCTCGTTGATCAAATAGGCCAGACGTTGAGCTTAGTCGGATGCGGGCAGTTATCTATATCTATCACCAGCGTACTGCCAAATAATCAATTAAGATGAAAACTACGAGGCGCTTTGACCGAGGCACGCTGGGCAATTAAATCTTCTTTTGAACTTAGTAAATACATTAATAAATTACCTATACATCTAACTAAACATATAATTTCATTCATAACTAGAAACTACCATTCACCCATTGAAAAAGCCCTTCATCATTAAATGTGTATATTTTTCAATGAAAAACACTGTAATATATTTATATGTGTAATGTTCTTAGTAGGAACTATTATGTGAATATGTCTTGTTTATTTCTGCTGTTGTGATTGTATTGTTGCTTCTCCGTATATGAAAGTACATGTATGTATATATTATATATAGTCGTTTCCTTTTTTTCATGTGACAATCTGTATTGAATGAATGTAAAATGTATATATGCTAAGGCTGCCCTATTCGGGCCTTATGCAGAATCTGTAAATAAACTTGAAACTTGAAACTTGGTAAAAGATGAGCAAGCTCATTAACTACAATTATAAGGTAACGTATACTTGTAATTAACATCATTAGCTTAAAAACTATAAATCACAGAAAATCTCTTCGGTCCGTTGATATCGAGGTAAATTTTAGACGAAAGATATCATTGCGTGGACATTTTTTCATATGTAATAAAAAATCAAAGCCTGTTTCATTGGCGCATCCGTACTAACATGGTTTTGCTATTTGCATATCAGTCTTGCGTAAACCACCAAGGCAATTTGTCTTCAACCGAACAACGTTTGTAACCTTGACGCGGATTGGTTAACCTTTACGTTACCTAACCGAATTTCACTAAATTTCTGTGAAATTACCAAAATCAATTTTGGATCTGGAGTGACCAGCAATCGTAATATCTCAGCATTTGTTTTTGTCTCGAAACGATGAATGGATTCAATCAATTTTTGGATATAGTGGGATATTAAAATACAGCAAGTTCATTTCGGTTACAATCTACAAATCTTCGGAGGACTTATTGCCCTTATTCGACTATAAAGCCCTGAGCGGGGGCATCCGTATGCTATGTACACATCTTGTTGTTATAAAATTATATTGATTAAAATCAAAGCGCTGATAGCACAGACGTTGTTCGGTATTGAGCGCTGGTTTTATATTCAACGCTTGTAGATTCACAGTAAGTACAAATCATTATTGTCCATTATTAAACAATTAATTAAATTTAATTACCCAGTAATGATTTCTATACGTATTGGGTATGTTATGCAGGTTACGCTCAGATGTTGAACTATTTTTCAACCGCTTCACTCACATTTTATTCTTGCGCCCGTTCCAGAAAAATGTAGTTTTCGTAGTTAAGCGTTGCGGCTGTCGAAAAAAATTGCCATAGAACTAGTCGTTCTACCGAACAACTAACAATGCCAGTGTCAATATGAACAAAACCCACACCTTGAAGATATCTGTATACTGTCGTATCCAATATCACATTGATACGTTTTGTGTATGAACACTTCCGATCATTTGTAAGCATTTCGCGTGTGAGAATTGATTTTGCGTCTTCGTCAAATAGTGTTAATGTAACCCGACACGATTTACAATCCATGTGATACGTTAGGAAAACACAAGTAGAGTACACAAACTGCGAGCAAACAACAATACATCAAACTTCTCTACATTCGTCATAGAGTCGGTTCGATTTTTACCCGCACATTCAACTCGGAATCATTTTCAACCATTTACAGAACATGGCAGCAAATGACCAATAAACAACCCCCCCAAAAGGAAATAGCAATATTATTTATGCCATAACTATCAATCAGTCAAAATTGGTTCCTATTGTCTACAAAATACCAAGACAAATATGATAATACGACGTAAAACTGTTCTTTGGTCGAATCAGAACGCATAAATATTCGGATTGGCATAATTATTGTCCACCGAAATGTAATTACATGCATGGAAGTGATTCTGAGAGAATTTCTTGACATTGCTACAGGACAAAATGCTATAATTACAAATAAAACATTCATGGATGTTATTTGGGTTTTATTCATCAGTAAACTATGATCCAGCCTTTAGATTGCTTTAGCATCCACATCACGCGTGTTGTTCTTGCATCTAAAGATTGAGATAAAAATATTCACCATTCGAGTGATGTACGTTAGTGGGTAGTTTCAATGAAGCAAAGGAACCTTGTTCATATGCTTAGTTACATAGTTTAATAGTTAATTGCAGTTCCTTTCGGTTCTTTTCGTTGAAATGAACCTTTTTACATGACCCAAATTGACTAGATGCCATGCAACGACTATGGAATAAAATTATACATAACTCAATCGCAAAATATCATCAATTTCCGTACAGTTTAAAGAAAATTAGTTGAGGTGATCCGATTGACCATAACCGTGATGCAAAGTAATGTACGCCGGACCACTACGTCACGGTGTACGTGACATGGCATTTAGTCATTTCGGTGCACGGAAAAAAGTATCCCCCCTTTCCGTAAATAGAGAGATCCACAATAGATGAAGGACTCTGAATAATTGATACAAATGTAGCCCAAATGTCCAACGGCCTGGAATTTTCCATCAATTTTCCCCGGGACGTTTAAATAGTTACAACATTGTTAATATGTTTAAAAGCATCCACTTCGACAATAGCTAAGGTATTGCAAACGCAATAAGTTCTGAATCATAGCTTGTGGTCGACATAGTATAAATAGTATTCAAGATGAGTACATTTCAATGTTCTTTGTGAGTTGATTTAATTTGAACTATTAAATAGAATAAGTGTAAGCGAGACTTTTCAAAATATACATGTATGTGTAAACAGCGAAACTGTCAGATCTTACATAAGGTCATGCCGTTTGAAGTTTTGTTAAAAGCGTCCGCGTGCGCCTTGCAAGTTTTGAGCACTTTGAGCCAAAAATAAAGATTTTCGTAAGTTTAAAAAATCGCCAAGGGAAGTATCCACCGTAGCGTATTTACGTTTGTTTTTGTAAAGCTTTTGTTGACTTGCATGTTTGAAAATAGTGAGTGAAAACTTTTACTGTTAGACTTCTAATGTTTTATAAAGAAACAAGTTGTTTAGTTCTATTTGTATCATGTTTACTTCACTAAAACATGTGAAATGACACAGTCATTGTCTATTATATTCTTTGGCTTTGTGTTTTTTTCAAAACGAGGGAGGTAAATATTGTAGATGTGGGGACTATCTATTGACCTATTAGCTGTAATGTATAACACGACAGCCACCGCCATCAATGACATCAGTTACAATCATGCGTTCATTAAGACGATATAGGCAGAAGGAAAGATCCGTATTTGCTTTTTAGTAATAATTATCAAACTACATGATATAGCAAGATGAAATGTGTACTATTTTATCGTTATACAGTCATTCAACTAATACTGCTATTACTTTGTAAAAATGTTGTTAAAGTAATGAAGCTATTTGAACTTTTGGTACTGTCAAATTGTACATGTCGGTCCGGTAAATCCGGCTAATTGCACAAGCGTTAATTTTGCAAAAGAAACACATGTATACAACCGTATAATAATCAAATCTACCCCATGCTATCGAGTTTTTATTCCAAAAACAACAACAACAGAAACAAGGGGTGAGTACGGAAATGGTAGTTTTTTAAATTATTTGTATTGATATACTTTTGAAAAAAAACAACTCGACAGCATAAGCTAGTACATGTATACTTTCTCTCCTTTCCAAATATACTTACGATATTAAAAAAGACTTAACAGAATTTTGTGTGCATGTACCGGAATGTTAAACATCATCAAAAGTCATTCTACACGTACATATTTACTATACAGTGTATAGAGTTAATTCACAGATGTGTACATGTATATTGATAAACGTCAACTCACATGGCAGGACTATCGCCTTAAAGTGCGAAACGCTTGAGAAAATCACCGAGCACAGAAAGTAAATCGAATATGGGAAAATATATGAGAAGCTCGTGTATCGCCATAGAAAATAAAGTACATGACCTGACCGTCAAGTTTGGTCAAAGTTGATGTTTGTGTTTGTCAGAGAGATTGTAACCTTTGCTCCCTACAGAGATGAGAAACATTCTCCGAGTATTCAACCTCGAGTAGAGACAAAAACAAGAAAGATATTTGTCACGCAAATTTACACTTATACATGTATTTCACATATTATGACCCACCTCGATCCATTGTCCTTTGTATTCAATATCAAGAAATGTGTAAAATATATGTTGTGTGAAAAGTGACACTGAGAAAACACGACTTGTGAAGTGGAATAAGAGGATGGGATTTATGGTGTTATTAATAATGGGGAGTGGACAGGAGAAAAGACCAATAGACATAGAAAAACATGAACGTAGCAAATTAGAATGAATGCCTTGAGCAGATCAGATCAGATCAGAACAGAACAGAACAGAACAGAACAGAACAGAACAGAACAGAACAGGACAGAACAGAACAGAACAGAACAGAACAGATCATATCAGAGCAGAGCAAATCAGAACAGAACAAACAGAACAGAACAGAACAGAGCAGAGCAAAGCAGAACAGAGCAGAATAGAGCAGAACAGAGCAGGGCAGAACAGAACAGAACAGAACAGAACATATCTTACAGACATGGACACATTGACTAAAACGTATACCGCGAAAAACGATGATTACACGATATATAAATGTAATATATTTTATTTTATTTTAAATGAATATCGTCTGCACAATAATTCAAATACCTTAAGTCATCAATTATTCCAGTATCCTGTTTCCTGTACGAATTGGTATATTGATAAAATTCCAAACCACAATAATGGATCCACAAAACTTGTCGCCTTGTGAGAGAGCTGTAGACATTTACTGATGTTCTACTATAGCAAACTATAACAACGCTTTTACGATGCACAATTAGCGATATTTGCTATCGTTTCCATTTGTATATAACTTGTGAGAACGTCTTGTACAAATATAATACAATGGTGTTATTTGATGCGTATGATACAGGCCTATTATTCAGTGTTTGTTACTGCAATCACTAGCGGATCCGGGGGGGCGCGCCCGGCGAGCGCCCCCTGTATAAATACGAAAATATACAGAGATCGCTCCATCGCTGTTAATTCCTTCTGAATTGGTTTTATGTTCAATAACTTAAAAACAAAGAATAAAAGACAGCCATTACCGTTTTATAAGCCTTGAGGAAAACCAAAAAATGACCAAAAAGTTACGCACCCTCTAAGAGACCCACTAAGTCCAAATCCTGGATCCGCCCCTGGCAATACACTGTTTTCACACCGGATATACGATATGTTTGTGGTAAATAATGTACACACGATGTTTGTGTAGGCGCACACAAAGTACGAGTATATACATGTACATTGTAACATTTAATTTTCTAACATTTCCGAAACACTAACTGGAACAGAAGGAGAAAGGCTTTTATTGCAACGCAAACTTGTTTCAACTTATAAACAACTGATCTTACAATACGTATGCCAATATAAAGGTGCTCGGTGATCTCAACTGTACTAATACCGCTGAACTCCAAGAGTTAGACTGATTCCATTCTTTACTTGTTATTACACTAAGTAAGTACATAAAACAGTCTATTTATAACAATAAATTTAATTTTCAGAAAAAAAGAACTATAAACTATAAGATAATTTCAATAGATTCAAATTGTACAATGGTCTGAGATCGTATTATACTGTAGAAATACGTGCTAGACCTTTTTCAATTAATCAATGCGCATCTGCGATAAGCGTCTATCGACAAAGAATATAAAGATATCTAGACGCTTTAATTGAAAAGTTTCTATTGTTAGAAGTTTTATGTTCAAGAAATGCTATAAACCTTTAGGCAGACTTTAAAAGCAGAGGAATTTGAAAAAAAAGTTGACTGAATACTAAAACATTCAAAGTTTCAATAAAACAACTGTCCTTATTTTAAATCACATTTAGATGAGATTTCAATTTGATTTTTGTTTTCTTACAGGAAATCGTTACATTTAACAGAATATTATAGTGTATTTTTTTGTGATATCTCGTGATAACCAGGTCATATCGTTAATCATACGAAACTATTGACATAACAAATATATCCGTTATTGCCGGACGAGAAAAAATAATGAAGGCTGAAATCAGATCGGTTATTCGGAAATATTCTGATGTTTCTGTAGAGTCAATACAATCAATTTCCACTAGAGCGAGCAAATCTCTCTCAATGAATAAAAGGAATTACGAGAATGGTATCTACAGATCGCGTTCGATTGAAATCACGGGATTATTGTATCCATCAAATTCACACTTCCGCTTCCGGTGTGGCGACAGCGCACGTCAATAAACCACCTATAAATCGACGCCTTAAATACAGATGGACTTATTTAAAACGTTAAGTAGTGGATCTATGGTTCATCTATGGTATCATTGGTATCGCACTGGACTGGTAATCCAGGGGTCGAAGGTTTGATCACCCCCTAACCACTAACAGTCTTTCAGAAGAGACAGACACCGAGGTCCCTTGTACGATGCTTTACATCAGACACGTAAAAGAAACAGGGGTGTATTTGGAATGGGACATCTTCTGTATCATGCACTCTCCTCCAAAAAAATAAAATGACTAACATTCTTCCGGAGGCGTCGTCCATATGGGAAACCGGTGGCGACGATAAATAAACCCAAACAAATAATAAAACGTTAACGACTGTACGACCCTAATGGACATAAGCACCTAAAATTGCTGTATTTAATTTGACTGGCAATTCCATCAGCAGTCAAAATTACTGTCACATTTCTAACGTAAATTATAAAGTAATGATAATAAGAAATTCCGAGACTTGTAGAGACGAGGCCCCTGTCGAACAGACAAGTTGTGCGCTGTGGCAATGCTGATATTGATGTCTTGCCATTCTTAAAATGTGTGTTTGTTATACCCCTAACGTCCCACTGAATTTAGCTCTGACGCAATTTCTTTTACATTCTCATGCCGAAGTCTTTTCGGACTCAAGAATCTAAATTTAACTAAAAATCCACCTAGTCCATTCTGTGACGGAACATTATGGATGGCGCAGCAAGCAACCACGTTTTAAGATCGGCCTTAACAACATTCTATCTCTTCATGATCACAAAGTAGATGTGCAGTATAATCTCTAAATATCTAGAAAAAAGATGGTCGGCGCAATTTGAAAGTTAAGATTTGTTGTGCAACATATAAAATGCCGAGATGTTACGATTGCTGATCACTCCAGATCCAAAATGGATTTCGGTAAATTCACTGAAATTCAGTGGATTTCGGTAAGGTAACGTTCCCTTTATCGGAAAGTTAACCTATCCGCGTCAAGGTTGCACACGTTGTTTGGTTGAAGAGAAATTGGCTTAGTGGTTAACGTAAGATCTGATTGGTTAACACAACACTGATATGCAAATAGCAAAACCATGATAGTACGGCTGCGCCGAAAAAAGACCACCATTGGTTCTGAACAAAGTCGGTCATTAGTAATGATCTAATTCATCGAGTTACAATATCTAAGTTTTGGTTTACAAAACGATCCATGAAAGTACGATATTATTAATGAAGTGGTCGCCTTAATTAAGCGGTGGTCTTTAGTTTAATCATATTTCGTTTGCGCTCTATGTTACTACAATGTCTACAGTTATACAAATAGAATAAATATTATTACATAAATAAAATAAAACAAAAACGGTTGGGCAACAAGCTCTTTCAACATTAGTAAATGCCCTCCCGCGGTAGTCTTTGAGTGAGGTTTTACTGTAGTAGGTTATCGTTGATATTTTACAATGTACTGTGCTCTGAAATAGAATATAAAAACTCAGACCACTTATGAATTCTACATTAAGAAAATCAATCAACATTGGTCGCGTACAAGTAGGCGCATGAAACATAATTCGAAATTAAGTACTGACGACAAATACTCTCAAGTACCACACAGCCTTCAGATTCTTTCATCTCAAGTCCAATAAAATATTTCAGCTGTAAAATAAAAATTTAATGAGATATGTTACAAAAGAAGTTCAATAAATGCAATTGCATTTATCTTACGTATATTTTATTTTCATTTGTTTAAACTCGACCGATGTACATAAAACGCGTATTTAAAAAGGCCCAACAGACACAATTATGCTTAAAATGTCCGCCCTTTTAGGTTAATGTTAAGGGCCAAGGATTTATTGTTTTCTTTTTTGCATTCCATGTTTTGTCCGAATCTTAAATTTGATTATTGATATCCATTGAATGAGGCGGATAGACATGAAATGAAATCATGTCGAATGTTAAGGATGATTCCTATGAAACATAGTAGTGTGAAACTGGTGTTAAACCCTGTCGACATAACGCTACCCAGGGGCTTCATACGTACATGTCTTCTCTTTTGATGAATGGTCATTTAAAACCAGTTATATCGCCTGCCAATGCTATTCAAGTATATGCTTGGGAAAGACGGTGGTACAATCATAAATAGTTTATGTCTTGTTTGTATTCAACCTAGCTACAACGCTTTAGACAGATTGATTATACACCCCTTCGTATAAAGCCCTTCTTCTATGGGAGGGTTTTCGTAAGAAAGCGTCATGTGATCCCATACTGAACCTATCCTTTTCCGATTCTCACTACTCTGCAGTTGAAACAATATTGGCAACCAAACTCAGTGTCTAGTAAACAGTCGAAGAAGTGTCACCTGAATGTTGCTTTATGCTGTAACAAACAGAACAGACAGATGCTGCTATGAATTATCATACAGCAGACAGTAACCATAAACAAATAAAAATCCATAATACACAAAGTCAACAAATTCGGCTCATCCATGTAGATGCGATCGAAGACAGTATTAGGTGAAGAGGAATCGATGAAACCTGAACATATCCAAGTTTACATTATGGTGTCGGTATGGGCAAATATATTTTCTGATATAACAAGCAACGGTCGATATAAACTAGTAAATCTGATTAATAACAATGTCATATAAGATTGATATTTCCCAGTCATCTCCAATTAACACACACGCCAACTTTCTATACCGTTAAACGTATCCATCCACCGTGATAAATTGTCGTTCACAACGGGGAGGTACAAGACATCTGCGATGCGAGTATGGCAATGCATTCCAGGTCTGAGTTTGACATGCAAATGCGAGACTGAACTCACAGACATGCAAGGGGTCTGAACTATTAGACAACTAAGCTCAACAGGAAATTCCAGAACTCAGCGCGACATGACAACGCAGGCCGAAATCGTTGGAAAGACATAACACTAAGGTCTACATAGCAGTAAATAGCTAAATAGCACAACTGACATAAAATGGACATTGTCCGTAAAATAAACAAACTACAATGTAGAATTAAACGACAGGATATATAGGTTTGAAACAGCGTGTGAAGACCAATTGTAGAATGCAGCCTAACCATTCGTCAAGTTTTGAGACTGCCACAACCAATCTTGAAACTGACCTCCAATCTCAACCTCAGACCAAGGACTTCACATGCAAGAACACAACAGGACAAGACGCGACTATGTTTCGCAAGAACTAAAATACCATAGTCTACCCGCAATCCAATTCCTTGCTCTCCATTTTTCGCGATGTCATCGACCTGGCAATTGCACTGTTTAGTGCACGATGGTGTGAACAGTTCAGACAGGCTACACTAAATAATCCAGTAATAGAATTTTACGTTCATTCTCTGGTCTGAGGTTTGTCAAAGTTGGATAAATGATATCGATTGCGAAGAGTGTCAAAATTGTAATCTAATATTTGAGAACCAGATCTTGGAATGGATGATAACATTTTACATAAATGAGCGTAATTAGTTTTTGATAGACAATTATTGCGTGAAACAATTGTTTAGTCGACGTGTACACCAGTGAATCCTTCACTGGCGTGATATTTTGTCATGAGTTCTAACCTCACTAGAGAAGCAACGCTAACAATAAATATCTTTAAAAAAGATGGTCGGCGCAACTTGAAGTTTGCAAATTTGTTGCAATCTGAAGGTTAAAAGTTGTTGTACAACATAAAAAATGCTTAACGTTACGACTTCCGGTCATTCAATTACGCTATACTACAGAAACCCCGAGATCACTGCGTAGATTAGATAGAGGAGACTGGATACAAATAACTCCGTATTCATAGACACTGTATAGTCTATTTCAATATAGTTCATCATTACTTACTGCATAAGTCGTGAACTCACACATCAGTGTTAATAAACTTGTTACATAGCGATTTATCTTATTAAAACAATATAAATTTTCGCGACTGACATATAAAACCAAGAAAGTCTTCTCAATTCCAACACCGGACAATTCCCCTTGGTGATAAATAACAACACTACTTACTGGATAAATCTTGAAATACACTATACACAATGTTAGCCAATCTGCTTCAAGGTTACAACTAATTTTAGGTTGAAGAGAAATTGCGCGAAATTGTCTTGGTGATTAACGTAAGATTTGATTGGTTTACAATACACTGATATGCAAATAGCAAAACCATGTTAGTACAGCTGCAACCGACCGCATACACTCCAAAGCTTCGGTATTTGGCAACTTCTTATGTTGTCGTATTTTGTTTAAAGTAAATGAAGTCAAATTGAATTCAATTAAAGCTTTTACATCATTATTACCCTTACCTTAAACGTTTAATACCCATACTCACATATGATAGAACAAAATCGGTTTAAAATATGTCTATAAACATTAACAGCAGAAACAAAGTATGGCCAATTAATAAAAAGGGTTTCGGTGTAGATACAACTAAATCACATGAAAATCCACGAGCTTGCAGATGCAATTATGAGTATCAATTAAATGATAATTCCGATTGACTCAATATGGTATTCTATTTAGGTAATTTGTTCCGTACGCACCATGAAAAAGGTTCATTTTAGCTAAGATCATCCAATAGAATGTTAATTTGCTGTACCCCTACCTATCTACCCCTAATTTGGGTTAGGTCAGTTAGTCGATTTATGATTCGTTTTAGACACGAAACAAAACTCCACGCACTCCATGGAAGAGTAAAAAATGACCTGATGGCATTTACTGCCATAGTTAAAGGTTACCTAAACTTTAGACGGGGTTAACGCCATGTGTTCCAATTTTAATAGTTGACATAACCAGTTTTTCTGGAATTAATTATCAACCAATAATGATTATGCCTTCCCACAAGGAGCTACGCCACATGAATCAGAAATGGAGGAAAAATGACTGAATGCAAATGTCATAGAAGGACGAAATCTTAAATTAATACTATGCTCATTTTTTGTTTATTTGTTTACCTAATCAAACATGAAAAATATATTTCCTTTAGTTAAAACATCACTAAATAAGCATGAACAAAGAATGAAGTCATAATGTATTAATACATATTTGTTGAAGAAAGATGTTTGTAAATCATAAAATTAAAAAAACCTATTTTTTTAGCAATCAGGCTATTTTACAGGTTTTGTTTGTTAGTAGGCCTACTATGATATTTTCAATCGGTTTTGCATTGTTATGGCTCCTTTTAGAGATGTTTTAGCCAATGTAACAACAATACTGGATAAAGCCAATTCAAACATTTTATGTTCAGATGAGCTAGATACATCTTCAGTAAGTCACCTACGGGGTTCCGAGTACTCCCCTTGCAACTGACTTCGTTCCATTTCAAGCCAGGTACAATTGATTCATTCGTACTAATCACTAAACATCGAATTTCTTCCAAGAACATAAACTTACGATTACAATTAAGAAAACTAATCCCGGTAATGTTCAAAGGAACGATATACGTTGTTCCTCGTAATATCTTTCTACAAACTCTCTCTGACGTCAAAGTTAATGAAGCCAACGCAATACAATGTAAAGTGGTGGAAATGAGATGACGAGGTCTTTAATTACCTCTGACAATTATTTTCGTTTCCAATAATACATACTAACGGAACTTATTCCATTAAGTTAATTAATTTTCGTCTTGTAACTGTCTTGACATATCATCAATATATGTTGTGAAAACAAATCCCGCCTTAGAGTGCAGTTTTATTAACCGCGAGCGCATGAATAAATTACCTGGATACAGGTGTATTGAAATGTTCGTGTGTTTGGCCGTATGCTTGACGGAGAAAAAGCCGAGGTCCTGTTTTAATATAAAGTAATCTAAACAGCAGTTATAGTTTTACACACGAGTGTATTTCCTTACCTAAATTGACATAGATCGGTTCTGAAAGTTCATTCACTTGTTCGCGGTCAATCTACAAGCCTTTTTAAATTATTCTCACGGGACAGACTATCTGACTCATTCCCAAAGCCAAATATACGTTTTTTCCCAATCAGAAGCAACTACGAAAATTCGCCTACTGGAGCGACCTGGTATATCTTGAAGCTCTTTGAATAACTCCATTATTTTCCCTTGTGCCATAAATGTGGACATTGTTGTGTCTTTTTGACAGGTGATATAAGAAATGTAGATTAGAATGCTTGTTTATATAAAATGTAAATACCAAAAGTCTGTGCTTTTAACTATGAACATTCTTAAAATTGTAGTTGAAGCGATTAAAGTTATCCCAAATTGGCAAATTTTCTTAGAAATCTTGTCCGATTCGAAATGAACTTCTTTGTTGCTTGTTCAATATCTGACCTAATACAATATGGCTTCAGACAGATATATTTAGTGAAGACATAAATTATGATGATACACAATAGAGAAACGTTATTGCTAACATAGGTCAAATTAGATGTAACCATTGTTGTAATACTCAATTAATTTCCTGGACAGCAGACGATAATGATGGTATTAGAGAGTCAACATAAAACAGAAATATCATTAATTCCCATTTTAATAAAACAACCAGACGAACAGTACCGACATATGATAGAGAAGGGGGTGTGACATAAATTTTGGGGTTGGCCTGCGAGAGGGTTACCACGCCCGTCGTGTCGTACTGCAAAACATAAATTTATAGATTATACAAATCTTATGTTGAACTTAACTAATGGCAAAAATGTCATCTGCAATTTCTGTCTTGAATCTTGTTTGAAATTGTAGAAGCAAAAAAACAACAACAAGAAATACCTTTAAAAAAAGATAAACGGCGTAGATACTATTAGAATGATGTCTTCCGGTATGTTAAATGAATGTTATCTATATATACCATAATCATGGACCTGTCTTTTCAGGGGCAATTTATATATATATGTACATACATGCTTATACATATTAACTACTACCGGTAAAATTCGAACTGCTTACGAACGAACATCTTACGAAACCAACATTTGGTGCCTCTAAGGCGTAATATGATTGGTCAGATTTTAAAAAGCCCGCTTCGAGGACAACATTTGGTTGGTCAAAATCAATCAGTTACGCAGCTAAGCCGAAAGAATTGTCGCAAAAAGGCCAACGAAATAAGTGAACACTAACGACCTGTAAAAAGTGCGTTCGGAGGTGTACTAGTATATACACATTTTGAACACTACCGAATAGACATAAATAGACATATAAAGTAACGTGGGGTGGAAAAGTAGTCCCAAATGGTCGCCGCAGTGAATGCATGTAGTTTATATGGAAAGTATCACAGATATCTTTTAAATATTGGGAATACGAGGCAGGCAAAACATTTACATTATGTTGATATGAGTCTCTCTGATGTCTTATATATAGAATAAACCGCAACAAGTACCGAGAGTTTAGGTATATTCATCAAGTGTTAACGTACTTTCGAGGTATATTTCCAAACTGTACGTTAATTGCCTAAATGTTGTGATTGGGCTAGATGGCGGTAGAAGACGGGTGTATACATTTTAAGATCAGAAATAAATACATGATGAACAAGAACATTTGGACACCCTGTATCATACGGCTAGTACAGCATGAGAGTTTGTGACACATGTTATGTCAATGACCTTTACTAGAAGATAGTCACCGTGTGTTCTAATATTGTTGGCATCTGTTGAATAATCATAGAGTTATTAAATCTTTGATGAATGAAATATTTTTTGTATGAAAGATAAAAACAATGTAAATATTAATTCTTCACAGTCAGCATTGTACTTTACCATATTAACAAATGTTTGATATTGGCATGCTCTTCTCTAGTTTGATATTGGCATGCTCTTCCCTAGTTTTTATGGAATGTCATTGATTTTGATAGAATCTCTGAATGCTTTTATTGCAACATATCCCATATAGGAGAATATCCAGTTCAATAAATCACGTTACATAGTATCTGTGAATATCACAAGAATATCACAAGAATAAATCTGGTTCAGTAATACTTCATAATCTCCAGGGAATCTGTGGATAATTGTGTACATTAAACAAATGAATTTCTACGGTTCATTAATTGCTTTGGGTAATTTCCTTAACTATCTAAGTATTTTTATTACGTAGCAGACTGCAGTCATGCAATAGTAGCTCATATTGATCATAACGCAGCATTGAAAAACACAAAACGAACGCAGACACGATTTGCTTATGAAATACGGAAGCCTTATATTAGAAACCCGTATCTCAATTTTTGGCGGTTTTGAGTATTTGGTTTCGTTGAAATCGTCTTTCCAAACTCTTTCTATCTGCACTACCTATATTGTTATGGGATGTACATAACTAAAATAAAATGCAATTCCATAACCCCGTATGTAACACTTATCTCAAGAGGGTAAAACTTTAAAGTCGTTTTCTCTAAAAGATGAAAAACCAGTTATGGCGTTCTGGAAATAATGCGACTAATTGTTTCATTATGCACTTTCGCACGGCATCAGTCGTCACAGCTCGAATGAATGGAACTTTAACAAGAGAGTGTAATCTAGTATCGTATAGTGCTCCTACTTCATCTAATTGGTATTGGACTCAGGACAATTGTCCGGCGTAATGGTTGATCAAATATCAATTATCTACGACAGTCTAGTTATTACCGACCAAAAGAGATTGGAAAACAAAGGCATCAGCTGTTGGTTGAACTGATAATGCTATCGTAGGAAATCTATGAAGGCTAATTATCTGAAACGTCACATTTCAGATACAGTAGTGAAAGAAAGACGTACGATCAAATGATCGAATAGAGTGAGTTCTCGCACTAACTATTTTACTGTTCTGCGAAATGTTTTGCGAATATGAATGAAAGTAATGAACGAAATGACTGTTTTAGACAAATAAGATCGATTATTTAAGATCGAAATAAGACAATTTCGTGAAAATTATATAAACTGTACGGAATCCATACTTACATGTATAAATATTAAGTGTGTATAAAAAACGCGGTGATTTATCCTGATGATATACGAGTCCATAAGCTGATATCCCAAGGGTCACAAGCCAACTACATGTGAGTGTAGTTATACTGATTTATAAATATAAGTGAGGTTAATAATCATATAATGTCTGCCATACTAGAAACTCTCAGTATCTTAGTTGTAGACATACTAACCGATGTTACTGGCGGACCAGAAAGTATTGGTACTATTTGAATATCATTTCCATATATTTACCTAGTCAGTGAACCCCACTGACATAATGTGATATAGATATACACGCTTATCTAGCAGATCAATGTGTATTTTTACTGCATCGATCTACATAACGGATGTGTAAGTTGACTAATACAAATTATTCTCAAAATATAATCCTTATGGCACAGCAACGTTTTTATTTTAACAACGTTTAAATAACGTCGCCGCAATGTTTAGCTAATTTAACGACAATAATTTACTTCTGTTATTGTTCTTGTTTTGTGTTCACACGTTGATTCACCATACATGCAAACGTTTATACTTTACTGGCCAGAGAATCGTGAGTAGTACAACACTCTTTGATTGTCCTTGTGGTGATGGTGACTGGTGAAGCTAGTATGCTATAGTACAACACTCTTTGATTGTCCTTGTGGTGATGGTGACTGGTGAAGCTAGTATGCTATAGTACAACACTCTTTGATTGTCCTTGTGGTGATGGTGACTGGTGAAGCTAGTATGCTATAGTACAACACTCTTTGATTGTCCTTGTGGTGATGGTGACTGGTGAAGCTAGTATGGTATAGTACAACACTCTTTGGTTGTCCTTGTGGTGATGGTGACTGGTGAAGCTAGTATGGTATAGTACAACACTCTTTGATTGTCCTTGTGGTGATGGTGACTGGTGAAGCTAGTATGGTATAGTACAACACTCTTTGATTGTCCTTGTGGTGATGGTGACTGGTGAAGCTAGTATGGTATAATTAAAACAGCCACACATGTTGTCGAAAAAGGGCTTTATTTCTTAAAGCCGAAAACATTGTTTGACATTATATACCAATTAAGTTTTAATTAGAACATATCTGGGCAAGAAATAACGCCACAGTTAAGCTTACTCGACGCACGCTCATACATTTATCTTTATGCTAAATTTTACCAGTAAAAATGGACCAGAAAACTTAAGTCGAACAAATTAATGAAACAACATTTGACAGAAACCAATCGGCTTTCAACACGATTGTAAGATGAATTATTCACGAGTGACAAATTGACTTTGCATGTTGTGGAATCTTTTCTTTTCAGAGTTAAAAGATTGCTGCCGCAGAACGCATAGTGCACACATACCTAGACGAAATGCACTTAGCAGAATTCATTTACACTTAACTAACCCATGGACGTGTTCATTATTTTGTAGGAAAGCCATGACAATGATTATTTAAATATTAAGGTACTTTCAAATTTCGATTCAATTCTAGAAGTCAACATCTCGGCTAATGGATGAATGAAATAAGGAATTGTCTGTCTGGCTGTCAAAAACAAACACGGAGAATTTATGGGGACAGCACGGGGGGCATGGATTGCCAAGATGGATACACTACAGGAAAGGCTCCGAAAGCAAGTGGCCATATGCCGAAAGGGGTGGGGGTACATGGACATTACAACAAGTCAAGGAACTGCACATGAGGAAAGGGGAACTTAACATTCATCCAAAAAACTTAAATAGAAATATATACATAATAATGATAAAGAAACCATAAACAGGGGCACCACATAAAAGTATTGTTCAATGTTACCGTAAATATAAGTTCTGTGGCACTTTCTACACTTAAGTCTTGAAGTTTACCAATAGTGTTTCTAATTTCTGATGAGTGTTCCTTTACCGGAAAGAAAAGTGAAGTACTCTGTAATGTTTAATGTCTTCTCTCTTACACGTGACACCATGACGTCATAGACACACTTTTGAATCAATATGAAGTATCTGTAAGATCAATCGGTGTCTCGTGAGAACCCGGGCGGTCTAATTTGGGTAACATTTACGACACCTATGAAGTATACAGCACGTATTATACTGGCTGCTGTCTCCTCGTGTCTCCAAAAAACATCAAAATGATTGTCTGCAAGAAAACGGAGTCTCTAGTCGTTTCGGGAAATATCAGAAACTTTATATATGCTTCGGGTTTTTTCGGTGCAGTCGTACTAACATGGTTTTGCTTTTTGCATATCAGTGTTATGGTAACCAATCAAATCTTACGTTAACCACCAAAGGCAATTTCTCTACAACCGAACAACGTTTGTAACCTTGACACGGATTGGTTAACCTTTTGATAAAGGGTACGTTACCATACCGAAATCCACTGAATTTCGGTGAATTTACCGAAATCCATTTTGGATCAGGATTGACCAGCAATCATAACATATCGGCATTGTTTATGCTGCACAACAAATCTAAACCTTCAAATTGCGCCGACCATCTTTTTTAAGGTATTATTTGTTTATATTTAGCTGTTACAGTAAACGAAATAGCGTTGAATAATTGAACGAACCAGTTAATTAATATCATGTCAAATTATACTTACGAATCGGTTAATCACAATATTAGCTACATTTTCAAACACAGACAATCTGCAGATTTAGAACAATAAAACTTAAAAGCAATTTAAAAAATAATCTCCATCGATATTTGGCTGCAACAGCTTTTTTTCATTCATGTAAACAAGTTTTCCCTGAGATCCAAAACGATATGGCCATTCTTGAAAACTGTGAATAATGCATTCTTCGTTTTTAGAAGGGGTTTCAAGCAGAAAGGAAGATTATTTGAAGTTTAATACTTAAGATTCCCTATGGAATACACTATCGTATACAAATAGCATTTATATGCGTGCTATTCAGACTTCAGAGTCGTGGCGCAATGGTTTTTAACTTTAAGTGTATTAAGCTGTTATGAAATACGATAATTTTTCCAGAGATACACAGATTAATTGTGTTTAACATTAATAAAAAGTTCATATTTACAGCTTTAAAAATGAGAGATATCCGCTTTAATAACTTTAAAATCATACATATAGTAGTGACCAAAAACTTGATAAAAATAATGAATTCATTTATTTCATAAATAATTCAAATGTTTACACCAATCACCGTGACAACATTATCGGAGAACATAGACGAGGCATGTCGAACCTAGAAAGTTTTTCAAGTGTGTTTAGGAGTTATTTTTGCAGAGTTACTCGTCTTGAAAACTTTGATTAATTGACAACAGAAACAAACGTTTTGCCACTGATTTATTTAATAATCCTTTTCACAAGTTTTCTGATCATTTGAGTGATTGCATTTAATAATAAACAATTGTTGCCTTTTAGAATTTATCGACCAAGGAATAGGCTAGCCCCTGGTTGATATCACTCTTACCGGGTACGTACTACTAAGTTATTTACTGCAACAGAACTCGTATATTTAAACTTTTAATACTCTTAAGCACATAAGACATTTGTATTCAGCCTAAACTATGGTAAGTCTAGATTACCCAATTAAAATTCGGGACAATCTGATCAATACATAATCGCGCTATTGTATTTATTTCATTTTATGATTTCAAACCAATCATATTGTATACACTTTTAATTCACGAAAAACATCTTGTTGTATGATGATAAAGGATATTGTTGACACCAAAAATAAATAATATGTTATGTTCTATTCTATCAAATGTCAAACAGTTCTGTAAGCAATCAAATGTTACCAATGTAGACAATCTAATTTATTTTCTATTGTTTTACATCACCAGGCAACAGTAACAGTATGCATCACTGCTAAAATACTCAGCAATACGGAGATTATTCACACATCTGAGCTGTTCCGTACTGCTAATATACGCACGCATGTGTCGTACCACGCTGCTTATATTCACACATTCATAATGCACACACCATCCCCGTAATAATACGCCACTCCACAAATATTCGCACACATAGACTTAACAACGCTGCAAATAATCGCTCACCTATACTTTACCACGAAACAAACATTCGCACAACAGACTTAAACACGAAGCCAATATTCGCACAACTAGACTTAAACACGAAGCAAACACTCGCGCACCTAGACTTAAACACGAAGCAAATATTCGCGCACCTAGACTTAAACACGAAGCCAATATTCGCATACCTAGACTTAACCACGAAGCCAATATTCGCATACCTAGACTTAACCACGAAGCAAATATTCGCATACCTAGACTTAACCACGAAGCCAATATTCGCACACCTAGACTTAACCACGAAGCAAATATTCGCATACCTAGACTTAACCACGAAGCAAATATTCGCATACCTAGACTTAACTACGAAGCAAATATTCGCATACCTAGACTTAACCACGAAGCAAATATTCGCATACCTAGACTTAACCACGAAGCAAATATTCGCATACCTAGACTTAACCACGAAGCAAATATTCGCACATCGACCTATCTTCCCTTTACTACTTTATATGTAAAATTAGCCCATACAAAACAACGCAACAATATGAAATACATTGTTGTGTCAATCCAACGAAAACAAACACCCACTAGTAAAATTACAACATCACACAATTAGTTACACTCTCATTTAAGTAATTCAACAGTTGCAAGAAGACATACAATGTAATTCGAAGTAACATCAAGGAACAAGCTCATCATATTTAAAAACAATTAATAAATCTTCAACATTAATACTCATGTACTTGGCTATATGCTTAAAATGTTACCTTTAAGTCAAACAAGAGATGTTGTCCCTCCCTCCTTTCCGCTGCTCTCCTTCCTTTCCGCTGCTGACTCTCCTTTCCACTGCTGTCTCTTCTTTCCGCCTCACTGACAGCGTGTTGTCACTCAGTGCTGACAATATATACCTGTCAATGAAGCCACCAATATCTTGATCCGTAATTTCAATTTTCATTAAAACGCTGCGTTTGATTAGATAAATAGTTGCGATTGTTTACATAACAATAATCATTTGTAGCTATTTCCATTCGTCCAATACTTGATGGCATGTACACACGCTACGATGTTCGTCCAATACTTGATGGCATGTACACACGCTACGATGTTCTCTTATATTAGTTTTAAAACAATCGATTCAATCATCAAGCAAGTAATATTATCAGTAACCAAACCATTTTTATCGGACACATAAAACCAAACAAGTCATTCCTCTTCGAGAATCATCCGTATTTCTGACTGTAATGATGAATTATTTCATGACTATAATCCTCATCGCGTGTAATTATAGCGGCCGCCTTTACTGTTAATTCTTCTCAACAAAATACAGTGTTTTAAAACCAGACATAAACGCCTGATATATTTGTTTATCGTCAATACGCTATCGTATGCTGTATTAACACACTATTCTTAATCCAGTGAGAGAGTCTGATTATCTGTGACGCTTACAGATCGGTATTTAAAGCATCACATTGGCACTAGCTGTAGTGACATCGATTTCTCTGTGTGGGAGAGATTAAAGCTCGTACGTGGAAAATCACAGCTGAAAACAGTGAATAGATGCATTCGTCTCCCATTGGAATTGTCCTGTCTCAGTGCAAGGTGCTTCCTTACATTCCAGTTCGCGATTTTAATATGAATGCGAAATGGATATCTGTTTCCTCGTATTCTCGACTTTCATGTGAATACAAGAGAGACGTCTGGTCTAAACGTCCATAGCTTCAAGACAAGTCTATGTGTTGTGAATACAAATTCGGAGATTCGAGAAGGGAATCCAATCAGTACAAAATCTTCAATTTGATGAGCCAGTATTCTTATTCATATGCAATTTTCGTCGAAATCTAAAGTACTTTACGACCTAATTTGTATTTTTTTCGAAATTAATTTCACATCATATTTAATGCACACACAACATAAAATCCTATTTTCAAATCAAATATGATTTTTAGAGACATATGGTCGAGACATGAGTAAGTTACGCTGTTGCTTTTATGATTATGAACTGGCACGGAGTATCCGAGCGATAAGATTTCATTCGTTTAATTGGAATAAACTACAAATTAGTATCAAAGCGAAAAAACATTTATTTAAGCTTAGGAGACTTCCAGTGTCAAAGATCGATCAAACACAATATGTTTAAACCGGCAAGTTTACACGTTAGTGCTTATAGAATTTGCTCAAAACTTTTATCACTTCTAAAGAAAATTGCTCAAAGACGATATATCAAAACTAGGGATGTCAACGAATATTCCGATATTCGTGTGTACGTCCGAATATTCGAATATGCTTATTAAATAAAGTCAGAGTATCTGTTTTACAATGATCATAAATCACTATGCAGACATCATAAATAATTATCTAGAAGTAAGAGTAATCGTCTTGTATCTACGATTAGGTATACTCTGAGGGCTTGATTCGCCATTTGCATTTTGTGATATCTGCATCTGTCTTTGATAAGTAATTCCGACGATGCAGTGCTTGCTATGCAAACCGATTCGATGTACAGTCGGACCTCGTTATTTCGAATTCATCGGGTCCAAAATTTTATTTCGAAAAAAACCATGATTTCGAATAGGCCATTTCAATTCGACACAAGTAGAATACACTGGGACCTAATATTTATTTCGGATGACACCGAATATTCAGTTGTGCGAATAAACAAGTCTGACTGTATATTTCGGATGATGCATGGCAACAAGCCGGTCGATTATTACAAAGACAAAGATTACTTTTCCCTAAAGTCATATATTGTTTGAAGTTAGCAGACGACATGTGGTGAGTTTTAATCAAATATTTACAGCTGATGTTCTATTGTAAACAAAGAGCGCATGTGTTTCGTTCGATCGATTTCTATCACCAGAGTTTGTTTATTACAACCATCTTTTATTTCGTTTCATGAGAAAATAAAGAAAACAACCAAAATATTTGTATCCTCTGGAAGATGCTTCCCGCAATTTGCTAATTGTATGATTGTTTTGTCAAAAGTGAAAGAATCTACAGTAAGGAGGCCACAATCACAATTCAGGACTTCCCCCGACAGATCTAGACACAAAGGAGGAGGCTCACACTCACAATTCAGGACTTCCCCCGACAGATCTAGACAAAGGAGTAGGCTCACACAGAAAGGGACACAACACATAAAACGGACCAGTGGGCTCGTATAGTTGGGGAGGGGACAAAAACAATACCGAAATGGATAGAACAAGAAAACGGAACAATACAACATCATCAAAGAAATCAAAACATGACAATGGAACGACACATGACTTCCCGACAGAGCATCAAGAGGGTGAACACAATACAACAGCCTGTAGCATTGACTACTGGGGACTTAATTTAGTTTAACAGCTTGCAGTTAAGACGTCATTCAATAACAGGGAGCGTTGTGATCGAAGGGTAGAGCGCCTGAGTCCTGGTCCGAAGGGCGTATGTGGTTCAAGCCCCGTGTTGTGTGGTTTTGATAACGAGCTTCACAATTCCCAAATTTGGAAACAGTACTGGTTAGTTAACCAGGAAACAGTCATCGAGAGTGATGAGTATAAAGTGTTAAAACTTGTAACACAATCGATGTAAAGTATAAAAAAACATACAACAACATAAACGCGTCATTCGAATATAGCATGTACAGTGTGTTCTCTTGAGAAGCAAACTCTATCCAACAACATTTCAATTCTCAACCAATCTTCGAAAGGTTGTTTTACCTGCGTGAAAATATTTATCTGTATTTTACCATCAGGTTTAACGTCTAATGATTTTGTCAAAAAAAATCTGCACGTTCTGGAGCGCTGCGGACGCCGGAACATCTGTGTCTGTTAAGTCGTCGAGTGCATATCTGACTGGCTTCACATGTCTATGATTTTCTTTATCTGTGTTTTCTGTGTGAATTCGCGTTATTTATCATCGCCACCGGTTTCCCATATGGGCGATGCCTCCGGAAATGCCTCCGGAAGAATGTTAGTCATTCTAGATTTTGGGAGGATAGTACATGATACAGAAGATGCCTCAGTTCTAGAATCACCCCTGTTTTTTTTACGTACCCGATGTAAAGCATCGTACACGGGACCTCATTTGTCTCATCCAAAGACACTTAAGTACTGTTAGTGGTGGAGCGGGGGTCGAACCTGCGACCACTGGATTGCTAGTCCAGCGCGTAATCACTGGACCATCGATCCGCTCTATCTTATTTAAATTGTTCGTTTTATTCGAGTGATTGTAGGATAAGCGTGAAGTTGTTTGAACTATTAAACCTGCCCTGCGTTCAGTAAAGGTGTTCGCGGCTATCGTTTCGTAACGTTTGCAATTTGGTTTCCCGTGAGCAGTGAATGTGATACGGTGGACCAAGGATACAAAACAAAACAGTTTCGTAACGTTCGCAACTGTTAGCCGTAACTGAACGCAGAATTAACCTATCCACGTACTGTTGTCGCCACCACCGTTACAAGGCGAGACTTCTATTTTCCCCATCGTTTATGTTTTTGTGTGCCTTTTGTTGTTGTGTTTGTTTACTTGTATATATATATCTATGTATCTACTTAATATGCTTTAGTACGTGTTTTGTCTGTTGGACATCTTTAGTCATGTTGGCACTTATTTATGTACATTCTGAACATTGTGCTTACATTTTAAGTGTTGTTAATGTCTTCTTTGTTTTACCAATCTCACAATCCCGCAGCAGCGGTCGTCTGCTGTTTTATTTCTCCGAAAGATCCCAGACAAACGATAAGTCAGGACGAGTATGAAATAAGAATTAAATTTGGAGATCTCAACGCATTGACGACGAATAAATGACGTAAACTGGTCGACATAGAACACATATAGCCACGGGATAGTGTCACTCAGGAAGTACAGAGCACTGAGAGAACTACAGAACCGTTCGTTCTAACTTAGTTATGAATCCTCCTGATTAAATTCACATTTCCTCCAGTAATGAGGACACGAAATAAAAATCGGTATGATATTGAACTCAGTCCTTGTTCATTAAATGCAAAGTTCTCAAGTCGTGGGCGAAGTATTTAATGGGCAGATGATACCATTAATGAACAAAGGTTTCAAGATAACAGATAAAATATGCGTCGCTCCTACAACGACCAGGATTTTAAGGGTGTTATTTTTGGGAGGGGTAATGGTACGTAAGTTTATATCTGACGAACTTCCTAAAGGGAATTTCCCAATCATAATTACCAGAGCAGTATTAATAAGGGTTTGAGACAACTTTTTCTATTTAAATCACTTTTCGATGGAAGACAATTGGAGTTATAAGTTTAAAATATACTGTAAATAAAGTCAATAAATATTGTTTTTGTAAAATGGATTTTTTACCCCTAATTAGTGTTTGGCTAGAGCATTTGTCTGTCAGGATTGGTCTTAATTGCTATGACAACAAACTGATTGGTGGTACTGGATAATTGAAGGGTTTATTGACAGGTTCTGCGACCCCTGTGATATTTGACTCCGACAGGTTCTGTGACCCCTGTGGTATTTGACTCTGACAGGTTCTGCGACCCCTGTGGTATTTGACTCTGACAGGTTCTGCGACCCCTGTGGTATTTGACTCTGACACGTTCTGTGACCCCTGTGGTATTTGACTCTGACAGGTTCTGCGACCCCTGTGGTATTTGACTCTGTCAGGTTCTGCGACCCCTGTGGTATTTGACTCTGACAGGTTCTGTGACCCCTGTGGTATTTGACTCTGACAGGTTCTGAGACCCCTGTGGTATTTGACTCTGACAGGTTCTGAGACCCCTGTGGTATTTGACTCTGACAGGTTATGTGACCCCTGTGGTATTTGACTCTGACAGGTTATGTGACCCCTGTGGTATTTGACTCTGACAGGTTATGTGACCCCTGTGGTATTTGACTCTGACAGGTTATGTGACCCCTGTGGTATTTGACTCTGACAGGTTCTGCGACCCCTGTGGTATTTGACTCTGACAGGTTATGTGACCCCTGTGGTATTTGACTCTGACAGGTTATGTGACCCCTGTGGTATTTGACTCTGACAGGTTCTGCGACCCCTGTGGTATTTGACTCTGACAGGTTCTGCGACCCCTGTGGTATTTGACTCTGACAGGTTATGCGACCCCTGTGGTATTTGACTCTGACAGGTTCTGTGACCCCTGTGGTATTTGACTCTGACAGGTTCTGAGACCCCTGTGGTATTTGACTCTGACAGGTTCTGCGACCCCTGTGGTATTTGACTCTGACACGTTCTGTGACCCCTGTGGTATTTGACTCTGTCAGGTTCTGCGACCCCTGTGGTATTTGACTCTGACAGGTTCTGTGACCCCTTTGGTATTTGACTCTGACAGGTTCTGCGACCCCTGTGGTATTTGACTCTGACAGGTTATGCGACCCCTGTGGTATTTGACTCTGACAGGTTCTGCGACCCCTGTGGTATTTGACTCTGACAGGTTCTGCGACCCCTGTGGTATTTGACTCTGACAGGTTCTGTGACCCCTGTGGTATTTGACTCTGACAGGTTCTGAGACCCCTGTGGTATTTGACTCTGACAGGTTCTGTGACCCCTTTGGTATTTGACTCTGACAGGTTCTGCGACCCCTGTGGTATTTGACTCTTGATTAGAGTCTTTCAGGAGTTCTCATCTAATCTTGTTTACTTGTATGTTATACTTATGCATGTATATGCCAATGATTCTAAATTATTGTACTTAATTTCTGCATTTATTTTTATATTGCCATGCCAAACATAATTGATTTAAATAATAATAAATAAAATAAGTAAGGGTTTTATATCACATAAAACAACATTAAATGAACAAACACTGAAATAAAATTTTCTGATAATCAAAAACCATTGACACCCACAACAGATCGTCAATGTCTAAGAGAAGTTGTTGCTCAAGAGAGGTTAATTTGGCAGTACATGATAATACTATTTTGCTGGAAAATGGGAATTGTTGTTGAAGAGAGGTTGTTGCTCAAGAGAGGGCCGCTCCGAATAGATGCACCCTACCACCGACATATGCTACATGTACTATTAAACATACGTGCTCTCCTCTGCAACATGTGTCTCGGAAAGAAATCCAACTGTATTGTAACCATAATTTATAGCTTAGCGAAATATCACGCAAAAAATGATGAAACTATCAATTTATCATATTAACATGATGTTGCATGAAATTAGCCCCAAAGGCAGACTAATCTGAAACAGATGTTGTGACAAAAATTACAAAGAATGATTCATACAATGCATTTAGTACAATATAATGTACTTTTACATTCTTTCTTGTACTTCACATATATTTTATTATAAACAATCTTTGGTCTGGCATATAGTAAACTGATTCATTTTAAAATTACTGTTCACATAATGCTATGGTCTTAGTGATCAGAATATAAAGCACTATATAATATATATATAATGTATAATGTATAATGTATACTGTATACTGTATACTGTATACTGTATACTGTATACTGTATACTGTATACTGTATAATGTATAATGTATAATGTATAATGTATAATGTATAATGTATATAGCAATACCAAAGTGTTTAACATCTCTTTACATTATATACATTTATAATTAATATTTTACAACTGACATACTGTTTAAAATGTATTCGTATATGATAGCTATTGTTCTTTGTTTAAACTCTAGTACTGTATGTTCATGTACAACTTACAATCATTTAATCTATATTTACAATTTATATTCAACAATCCTTTTAAAAAGTACAGTAAAACCTCAATAATCAGGCCACCCTAGGGACTTTTGAAATCTGGTCTTCTTATTGAGGTGCGCTTAATATTTAGAGTGAATCATGACCAATTCCTCATTATTGAGGTGAGGTTTAACTGTAGTTGTCAATGGAAACCGCAAAATTTCAATATTTGTTGCCGAACTTTGTGCTTCAGCACACACATTGTGTTTTGTTATACAATGTTGTGTTCCTTTAATATAAATATGTACAACTGTTATTTGCTATGCTGTATGTGATTAGAAAGGTAACAAAACAGAATGATTGACACCTCCATATTAATTGTGTTTGTTTTGCACAATTCCCTGAAGCGAAGCCTGAAGGTTGAATGACAATCCCTGTAGCGTTTGTGTTTGCTATAAGCTGTTACAAGGTCGTAATTCCCCTAGGATTCTTGATTTATTCTGTCAATGTTGTGTTGTGTTAACGTGTTTCATGTTTGATTGCGTGTGGGTGTGTGGGTTTGACATTCTGCTTGGGTAAGCCTAATTGATTGTTCAAAGGATTCTATTTAAATTGCTAAAGTATTTACCAAAACCGTGTGGATTGTTATATATTCTGGTTATCATGTTAACACAACTCTCCTACTGGTCACTATACATTCATAATATAGTTACACTGCAGTGTTCTTTTTATTGTGCTTTAGAACAATAGTTATATTACCAAATTAGCTGGGCTATTTTAATGTTATATTATATATACAGTAAAACCTAACTTAAAGACCACCTCGATAATAAGACCAACTCAATATTAAGACCAGTTTTCAAGGGTCCCAAGGGTGGTGTTATTATTGAGGTTTTACTGTACTGTGATTATGATAAGCATTTTTGTGATATGATTCTTATGTCATCTCTTATAACCCCACTATGGAGTGGCATTGTACTTTTAAATTGCTACTGTATTCTGTGATTATTGTAGTTAATGTACGTACAATGATGATATGTAAATAAAGATTACTACTACTACTTATTAATGTGGGTGTCAATAATTTAATTTAAAAAATATTTAGTGTAATTGCCTTCAGCGTAAAGCAGTAGGTATGAACTGTTAAATCAAACTGTTGTAAGACCAGATATAAGAGATTATGGGGTGAGATTAAATCCATTAGTCAGAGCTAAACATTTAGAAATATGATTGTGTGTGCCAAACGATGCTTACCGAGAATTTTTGGCTTGAATTCCAGTAATGGGTGTTGAGTAATGCCCACAAGGCCTTCACCAGACGAAAAAGTGTTCACCCTTCTGGTTAATTGACTATTCTAATTTTTTACCACACATGTCAGGTGCTCAGACAGGTATGGCCAACACTGCAGTTCTGTTCGACACCAAATTGACAATTTGCAGTTTTTAAGGTCGAATTACGAGCTGTAGAGCCAAGCGTTTTGTCTAAATACCACAGAGGGTGATGCTAATTTCTGGGATCTTTAACAAATTTGTCCAATGTATATTTCCCGGGTCCAGCAATCATTCGGCATGACAAATTCCCAACTGTCGTACATCGTCTTCTGCCTAAAGTCCCAGGTATCCCCCCTCAGACAGAACAGTGATAAATGCGTAATATCTATTCCAATGACACAGACAAAAAGGTGATTGTCATAAAATTGATTTGTTAAATCAATTAATAATATAATACATTAATTATGATCAGAACTCACAAACACATAGTTTAAAGGATCGGCTGTCTGAAAATAACACTTAATTATATAATCAATGCTGTAAATCAAAGAGACGGACTGACTGATGTAACAAGTCTGGGAATAAATTACCTGTCTCCTATATCAACTCGAAGAAGATTTGTTCAATAAATACAACATGTTGGATATTCATCACATGTAACATCAAGTACACAACATATCAATAATTGTGCAAATTTGTTTAACAAAACATTACAAGTTAATAAGAACAGAATGCAAATCATATTGATAAATCGGTATTCTATTATTTAACTAACAAACAGTATTAAGTATCTGTTATAAAAGAATTGCAAGTTGAGCATGGAGTCGGGAATCAAGATATCTCCGTCAATGTGATCAATTAAAATTGCATAAAAAGGGTTTGGTGACAGACTAGTTTATCAACAGGTGGCCATCCCAAATAACCGGTATATTTGCATAGCTGCACCCACATATTTGCAAAGCTCCACCCACGCTCCTGATGTGGGTAGGTAAGACTGAATTTTTGGATTTAACCCACGACCAAGATCCCTCGACCAGCCGGGTAAAAACAGAAATGCTTTTCGGTGTTTCCCACCTAACATATATATAGTACTGGTATGTAACCAGGAAAGTACTGGATAGACTCCAGGAAAGTACTGGTTAGATGCCAGGAAAATGGTAACTGTACGATCGGTTTCATTGGCACTGTGCGGGACTTGTTTGGATTTAAACTTGTCTGTTTGGCCTATATCACTCTACTGGCAGGTAAATTTCCCCCTTCGGCTTCAAAAAGTCTCTTTATGGTGTGAGGGGACATATTGGGTCGACTGAAATACCATAACGTGTATTAGAAAAATGTACGCAGCGAGTGTTGACCTCATAAACAAAGTAATTTGCAAATTTCAGAGAAGAGCCAAACCAGTTTAAACCATATTTCAATGGGTCAGTCTGGGTACAAACACATATGTAGGATGGCCCTTTAGCCATAATACAGTATAGTCCAACATGTTGTTCATATCCTAAATGACAATTCATAAGGGATGTGCAAATTTTTTTATTTTAACAATCAGGTTGTCTTTAGCAGTTTTCTCAGACGTCATCCAGCCAAATTACAAATGGCCAAGAGCCATAATGTAAAAAAAAGATCTGTCGAGTAATAGAATGTTTTATTCACTAACAACAGCCGAAACTACAATGGACACCAACATGTGTGCAGTGTGTTTAAATTTTCTGTTTATGACTTACATATTTGTTTGCATCAAGCACCTGCCATTTTCCAATATTTGAAATGTATATACAAAAGTTCCCAGTTTTATGGGCATGGGTCCTGTTCCAACAAGAGGTAAACATAATGAGATGAGCTCAAATTTATGGAAAGGGAGAACACTCATGTTATTTAAAACAATAACTGTCTTACAATTGTCTCCCTTTGGTATTTTACAAAATAATCCAGTTGCACAACCATACTTGAACAAAAAGTCCATTTTTATTTACTCGAGAAATGTTGTAAACAAACAGTGGTGCCAATGAAAACACGCTCAGTAAAATGTTGACCAATGAAACATCGTGTACACAATAAAGGTATTCTCAACTATTTTCGATTCAAGAGTACGTGGACAATTCTGAGAAAAAAATAAAACAAAAATCGTCTGCTTCCATTGAAATATTTATAGCCAACATGTTTTATTAAAAAAAAATCAAGCGTGAATTTCGTGCTCCATCCGAGCCGAGAATCTCCGTGCATCCCGTGCACTTAACATGTACATGTATACACTTAACAAAATGCCTAAACGTCCACTTGGTATTTCGTCCAAATATAAGAACAGAAACTAATGTGCACATTTGCGCGTATTGAGCAGACAGGCGACCAGAAATAGTAATAACAATTGGGTCAGTAATACAAAACTTATATATTTTTATAACTATTTTCCAAATTCTATTTGAATTGATTAATTAATTTATAAAGTTAGTCATACCTGTCGAATCGGAGTACCAGCATCAATCACACCGACGGCCCTGGCGCTTTCCCATTTCGGTGGTCATTCTCGACATCTTTTCTGTTTTTCGTTTTGTTATAACGTGGATTGCATTGAAATGAATTTCACCACTTACTACACAATACACGTGATCCTCGTGCCAAAAGTTGAACATCGTACTCACCGTCTCGCGTGGTCAACCATGACAATAAATTGGTATTTTCATTGTAAAGGTCGATATAGTACTATTTATTAAATAACTATTAATTATTAGCCCTTAAACACAGCATTTGCCTCGTCCAATAATACAAAGGCCTCCTCTATAACAGGGCCAATATCAATATCACTTTTCGGCCCGGGGCCGCTAACTGATATTGATATTGGCCCGCATTTTAAAGAATTTGATTGGCTAATTAAACAGGGCCTAAAAATGATATAGATTCGCAGCTGGAAATTCGGAAACGGCAGCCATTTTATTTTAAAGTCAGTATTTAAATCCTTTATTTATAAGTACATGAAGTTATTTAATAAAATTATCAATAAATAAGTGATTTGACATTGGCCCTGTTATTTGTCCGAGGGCAGTCGTATTGGCACGAGGCCGAAGGCCGAGGGCCAATACGACTGTCCCGAGGACAAATAACAGGGCCAATATCAAATCACTTATTTATTAACATATAGTATAATACTAGAATGCAAAATTTCAAGTAAAACCGTTTTCTTAAATTTGTATTTTATTACATGGACGTTTAGAAAATTTGTTCAGATACTTGCATGTACATACATGTGCTAGTTCTACCAAAGAAACATACATTAGATTTGTAGTCATTGATATACGTGGAAAAACATAATCTAATACTTAATGATATCTAGGGTCGAATTAGGACGGAAGAAAGAGGGAATGATCCAGACTGGAGCCTCCAACAGACGGATAAGCTAGTCCGGTATTCTGATAGTTTTATGAATTGAATTAAAGAAAAGGTCGGGACTTTGAAAATCGTATGATTTTTTTTGATGATTTCGGTTTTCAGGGAGATAACTGTGTTAATGAGCTCATTACATTTGTGTCTTTTTATTTTAGAGTTACCTTTATCATGAATTACTAGTGAATTTCCGTGCAGTTGTTATTGCTGTTGTATTTTATCAAATACTATGATTATGTTTTGTCCAATGTGCATAGTTTAGGTCGCAGATAACGTCAGTGGTAATGTTCTACACAAATATGTAGAGTTAGAAAAGTTGTTAAGAATATCTATGTGGAAACCTATTATCATGTCGAAATTCGTCAACATTGTGTATTTGAAACACTACGTAGAATAAGACTAATACTCCTGTGGGTACGGGACTTGGTGAACTTACGTACTGTGTATTATAAGGGGAATAACTCTGAGAATAATACTCCTGTGGGTACGGGACTTGGTGAACTTACGTACTGTGTATTATAAGGGGAATAACTCTGAGAATAATACTCCTGTGGGTACGGGACTTGGTGAACTTACGTACTGTGTATTATAAGGGGAATAACTCTGAGAATAATACTCCTGTGGGTACGGGACTTGGTGAACTTGCGTTCTGTGTATTATAAGGGGAATAACTCTGAGAATAATACTCCTGTGGGTACGGGACTTGGTGAACTTACGTACTGTGTATTATAAGGGGAATAACTCTGAGAATAATACTCCTGTGGGTACGGGACTTGGTGAACTTACGTACTGTGTATTATAAGGGGAATAACTCTGAGAATAATACTCCTGTGGGTACGGGACTTGGTGAACTTGCGTACTGTGTATTATAAGGGGAATAACTCTGAGAATAATACTCCTGTGGGTACGGGACTTGGTGAATTTACGTTCTGTGTATTATAAGGGGAATAATTTACGTTCTGTGTATTATAAGGGGAATAACTCTGAGAATAATACTCCTGTGGGTACGGGACTTGGTGAATTTACGTTCTGTGTATTATAAGGGGAATAACTCTGAGAATAATATGACCGTACGTAATAATTCTAATTTGTTGATAAGCCGAGGCCAGACGATAACAATGATCCGAAGTAAATCGCTTATAACATGATATCGAATATTCAAAAAGTGATAATTTTGTCAAACATCAATAGCAATACATTTATTTCCTTTTTAACTGCAACGTCTACAATACACGATATTTAAAACATGATTTGCTGCATCATAACTGTAATTACAATAATAAAACTATTTCTGAAGTCTATAATTATCAAGGTGCTGACGGGGCGCGATCGTTTTTCTTATTTTTCCAGGCGACAGTCAGATTTCCTTGATTTAGTTCCTTTTCACTGATTTCTGTAAAAGGTCGGCTGAACCGACCCCCGTCACGTGATTCATGCCGCGAAGCACGTGATGCAGGTTTGTTAACAGTGCGTGGGGTTGGCGATGAGTAGGGATAAAAAAAGGGCGTTCTCGGCATTGTCCCTTCACGGTTGGGAGCCCATTTGTAAACTTTTGAAGGAGATTCTGTGGAACAAACTGTATTTGACCTTGACTCGATCTTTTTCCAGGAATTGTGATCCGATTCGATGTCAATGACGTCATCGGATCTTGACCTTACGCTTCTAGACGCAGGCGTTCTAGTCGGTGACCCGTCTCTCGCGGACGACTTGATTGGCTGAGCCACACCTTTACACATCATGGTTCCACCTTGTTGCAGTAACATAGCGGGCCATACCAGATAATCGAATTTATCTCCGCCGTTTGCCGTGTACTTCCGGAACCGATCGGAATCAAAATCGGCGCCTCGTTCTAATTTATCGACGAACACCACCGGAGGGTCTTGAATACACATTGACCACGTGATGTCAATACACTTTTTAGTATATCGTTTAAGTTCCTCATAGCTATCAGTTGATTTATCAATAAATGTAGGCAGCACATATTGAATAAATGTCTGAAAATAGACGAAATGTACATGTAAGAGTTTAAACTATGGACTATATTTTGTGAACATACATGATGTTATATGTCTTTCAAGTATGATACATTATGTGCATACAATTTCATAAAATAACACAATAACACAATAAAGGGTTGAAAACAAAGTTACTTGGAAGAGAAGATATCTACGATGGCATAGAGGTGACATGAGTAAAATTATCTTTATCTCGTTCCCACGACATAGTTATCTCGTGGCCACGACTTACTAACTCGTGGCCACGAGATATAAATAATCTCACACATGTCACATCTCTGCCACCGTAGATATCTGCAAAATTTATTTAAATTAAACAATTCACTTTTTAAGATTACAGTCATGTTCAAGTATTTACGAACTCATAAATATATAATACATCTAGCACAAATGTCGAAACTATAATTATCTGAGACCAAACAGTTGTTTTTGCTTAATTTAATAATTTAGATCAATTCTAGCTAAAACGACGTATTGAGGTAAAGCTATATCTGCAGTGGTTGTACCCGAAAGAAAATAAATCGGGCTATTGTTGCCAATACTGAATTACTTGGGAAGTATTTGTAATTAATTTAAAAACCTATAATTAAAAACTCCCGTTCACCCCGTCAGGGTCATCGTATCTTCATGTTACCAGCCAGCGACGCTCGTTGTTACGATACAGTGCTATCTGGGATATCGACGCCTGGGAAACCCCGTTTGTCGGTGCCGCACACAACGATGCGCTACAACGCTACGGCGTAACGGAACGATCCCACTCGCGACGATACGACGCGTCGCTGACGATAACACGTAGTAGTAACGATGGCCCTAACAAGACGCCATGGATACCAACTTTTTGCAAAGCAGGAAGACATTCTTGCGCTGTTGTTCTTTGATAAAGTTTGGCGAGTTGTGATATTTCTCTGGTAATCTGTCTTTGTTGTAAACGAGAGATAATTGCGTCATCATCCATCCACTGCAATACAAAATACACGAAGATCTACACATTGCTCAATTATTAAAGGCCAACAGTAAGCTCAGTCGATAGAGCACTGGACTGCCACCCGGGAAGTCCTGGTTCGATTCCCGAGCGGGTCAGATAAAGTCCTTCTGTGACATTTGACTACGGCCATTTGTCCTCCATCTCTGTTTTATATGGAGAAAGTGTCGGCTGCTTGCGATGGGACAACAAGTACTGGGTGATACCATCTCTGTGTTATATGGAGAAAGTGTCGGCTGCTTGCGATGGGACAACAAGTACTGGGTGATAGTTCATTCCAGGAAACTGTTACAGTGAACTGACCACCATGCATAACTGCAAACAAATCATTAAAATTGGCGTTTAACTCAATCAACCAAATCTTGTTATGCCCCCGCCATTCGAAACCACGATTTATGACTCCAGCACCAGGTCGGGGAGATGTCCGTTGGTTGTGAAAGAACAAGTTTATCGCTAGTCGCAACGGAAGAAATACTGGTTAGGTCAACACTGAATGTATTATGGAAAACTATGTCCACACTCAGTTTATACATTGATTTTAACCACCTACCGTTGCTGTTGGATACAAAGCTTCGCCTTCTATATTTTGCAACTGTTCCTTAGCAACGTCTTTACAAAAAGTGTAGCTGGCCTGTAATAGACAAACACATGAATACAGTAATTTTCATCCTAATATCACAGACACGGGTTTGTTTACGATATTTATGTTTGTTACCTTTTCCGTCTCCATTGAAACACACGTTTTTAGAATTCTGATGCGAACATCATTGGTAAGTACGGTTACCGTAAACAGACATTTTTTCTAAACGGCCTTACTATAACAATGTAGCGTATACACTCTAATATATTTTTTTCTAATTGCTCATTTCTTATACATGTATTGTCATATTGTTCAAAATGAATTGAGTGAAATAGATTAACTTAATGTGTTTTTCTTCATTCTTACGTATACCCCAATAATTTGAATCCCAAGAATTAATACATAATAAAGTATAAAAAATAAATCTTCGCTCGACAAAAATTCTTACAAAATTAAGGAACAGCTGAAATGTAGGGTGACAAAATAGACACGTGTTCCAGTTTACTTAAACATCATTTGTGTAGATATTTGTTCTTATCTTTCATACATTAAAGCATTTACAAGAAGCTGGGTCTCGTTTCATTATCCTTACTCTTTTCTTATCTTAAATTTTCGATTTAAGAAGTTTTTTAAGAATTTCCTAAACTGTTGCAGAAAGAACCATTGCCATGTATAACCGTTTAAAACAATCTTGTTTAATCAAATTACTAAGAGACAAGTAAAAAACATCCGCTTGTTAAATTTTATGATAATACAAATGTCTTTTTTCTTCAAATACAGAGAAATACATTATAAAATGTATTCTGTGATAATGCAGATTTATTGAAGTTTTAACTAGATAAAGTATATTGTTCTTGATTGTTTAGATAAACAAATGAACAAAAATGAGCATAATATATCTTTAAGAAGGTTAATGAAACGGCACTGCTCTTCACCAAGTATGTACCAACCCTTAGTATTCTTTGTAGAAATAGAATGATTTCAATCTCATTCCATCCTTGATGTTTGAAAAAGTTGAAGGTTTCTGTCCATTCCTGCTGATAAAGTCTCGTATAGTCCTCTTTGACTTTCGCCATCTTGCGAGCGTCTGCTTCTTGTTGTATACCACGTGACAATTTAGATCTGGATTTAAAGTAATATCGTTGTTCAGAATTTGGTAAAATACGAAGCAGTCACGCCAGTGTCACGTAGAACGTTTAATTCTTATTTTCATCGCGATTTACGCCGTTTTTTTCAAATATATTTCAGTCATATACGTCGGTCAGTTGACCTAACCAGTTTTCCTGGAATAACTTACCAACTAGAACTAACTTGCACTTTCGCAAACAACTAATTCTTAGCCTCTCACATAACACATTTATCAAATCTAGTTAACTAATTTGAAGAAAAAAACATCATCATCGAATTGATATGATGTCGGATAAAGTGAACATTCGCTATGTGAACGTGATCGAAATTTTAGCGGAAACTTTGAATTCGCGAGGATCGAAATTGTATCGAAAATACAGCTATCGCTCACAAATAGTGTTTTAGTGTAAAAGAGGAAAGTTGTAACATTACCTGTCCTGGAATTGTCTCTTCAATAATAATATCTCGGTGTCTCTGTCTCTAATCTCCTCTTGTAATTTATCCATATCTGATTTACTCCATGTCTTCTGAAATTATCAATTAGATCATAAATTAACAATCCGATATTTGAATTAAAGTACCAGTATATGTAATTATCCATTTTAAACTGCCTATCAAAATGGCCGACAATTCAGAACAAGGGAGGTAAATATTGTAGATGTGAGAACTACGTATACGTATCGGGTTATACACCATGTGACTGATGCAGTCATGAATATCGGCATACAGCTAGTGTAAACAAATACACGAGAAACTAGGTTAAATAAACTGGTCGACAATATAAGAAATAACTTCTTTTTTCATTGATATTGAATATCCTGAAATTGTGATGGACACACTAACCATCTGAATAATTAAATTTTAGAGTTTGCTTAAATACAGTCGAACCCCGCAGTCGAACCCCGTATATTCGACAACTTTTTATCCGAATACTTGGTATCATCCGAAACAAATATTAGGTCCCAATGCATCTTCTATGGCACGGCGAATTGAAATGGGCTATTCGAAACCATAACATCTCGGACACTATGAATTCATATGAACGATGTCCGATTGTATGTGAATATTCCTGATAATTTAGACGTCAGTTTGATAAAAAATATATTTACGACCATTATTGAGTCTTTAATGTTTTCTAATAGTAATTAATCGAGTTGTATTGTAAACAAACCTGTTTATGTGTCTGTATGGAAGCTCCTGCTCTGAATTTAAGTACGTTCAGTTCTGTTTTCGCTTCCTCTATAAGACGCGGATCAAGTCCGCTGTTTTCCGGCAATTTCCGGATTAGTTCGTCCAGTTTCACTGTGGATATATCCGCCATTTTATAAAACTGTCCAATAGCACCGAGTTTTCACATTGTTCGAAATATAATCTCAACACAATTATGAACTGCTTTTCCAAGCGCGGTGTACGAATTATTATTCAGATGTTATTTTTCAGACAGAAAGTAACTCAAGAGATGAGGTTAACAGTCTGCCGTATGCCAGTATGTTTTAAGAGATACATGGATGGCGTGTGTGTCTCTTTCCAGTTGCCAAAAAGATATTTATCCTTAGAATAATCGTGCAAGGTATCACAGAATTCTAGAGAAACGTCAGTGTAAAAAATACTCCACACAAGTTATATTCCTTACAAATACTTAAACATTTTGTAAATTCATTTCGTCAAAACCGTTTATAATTTATTCACATGTCCGTATCGATCAAAATAATGATTCATGTATGAATGAACTTAAATTTCCTTTTCATGCCTTCTTACTGAATATGCGAGTTTGTATTTATAGCATACAAATACACATCAACAGCCAATCAAAGCATTATGTTGATTTTCTTATGTAGATCAAATAGTTTCCATAATCAATTCGCCATTCAATGAATAAAATGCGATAAAAAATCAATATTCGTGAATATTGTGTTAAATAGAGATGTCCGCTTTTCATCTTTTCACCGCTTGTCAATAAATGTTTTGTATATATATTGATAAATCATTGAGACACTTTGATATAAACTTGAATAACATTTTATTGAATATAAAATAAGCTTACAAAATAGTTTATAATATAATGTTATAATTATGTATAAAAGTCAAGAGGTATATGCGTTTCCGATATAATATACATAATTCAATATAAAATGGAGTTCAAATTGAAAGTTAAAGCAACCGGCTCCCGCATTAAGCCAAAAAAACCAACAATAATTGATATAATTAAATTCCATTCGTCAGCTAACTGCAACACGCTCGGAAATATAATTATAAACATACTAAGGTATTGTTAATACCGCTAAATGTATCTGAAATTGGTTTTTACATTTGAATATTTTGTCTTAACCCTTAGGAGCGGTTGCTTTAAACTGTTCATGCATTTGTGTTTACAAATTGTTTACATTTTGAAAATATAATAATTACAACAACAACATGTGTAATATCAGCAATAATGACATATAAATCATTACTGATATCATGTCCGCGATAATAATACACTTATCATCATTATTATATTTAATATATATGTGTCAGTGAATATAATTTGCTTCTTTGAAAATAGTAGCTGGACATTCTGAAACCGTTGTTTATTTATAAGTCAAACTTAAATAGAAATTGACCGGTCGCGTACGACGAGTATTTAGTCATACCCCATCAACCGGAAGTTCAGTACGTGCATTATGTTCCGAAAATAACGTTTTTAACTCTGTCTGTATTCTGTGCCAGCGGCTTCCAGGTGAAGGACTTTTCAAGCACCTCATATCTCAACTTTTTTCTCACAGTATTTATGTCTGTACAAATTGAACCTCAGTTCATTAGAGTAAAATGATTCAAAAACGTTACATCGGAGTATTGAAGATGTATTCATATGAAATTATACCAAAGTTTATACATCAATTCATAAAATGATTCCCACAGCAGGTAGCGTTTTCAGGCGTATATTTGAAATCGTATACAAACATCTCAGTAATATTAACTTGTGGAAAGAGGAGACGATTTTATAAGTATTTCATCAAATGCTGAAATATAATAACAAAAAAACTTAACAATTTAAAACTCAATTAATTTTCAAGACGTAATGTTGACATAATTCCCATAGAATGTCGTTGTTATTAAAACTTTTATATGAGTGAGTATAATGTTCAATGGTCTGAAGTGGAGAGTCTGAATTCAATTTAAATCTCGTATTGTATATTGTTCTAGGTATATTTGTACTCGTGAAATAACAGCTTGCGACAAATACGATGGAACCACAACAATACGACCGTCGTTGGTTCTGAAGAAAGAAGGTCTTAGTTGCCAGGTGGTCTAATGTCAAATATGGAATAATTTTTAATCTTGCTTTTTGCTACAAGATCGTTTATGGTAAATACGAGAAACTTGTTGGTAAATGCCTTCATACAGATGCACTCTTCATCACTACATTGCCACTTTGCTTACATGGTCAGTGTCTTCATACAGATGCACTCTTCAACACTACATTGCCACTTTGCTTACATGGTCAGTGCCTTCATACAGATGCACTCTTCAACACTACATTGCCACTTTGCTTACATGGTCAGTGCCTTCATACAGATGCACTCTTCAACACTACATTGCCACTTTGCTTACATGGTCAGTGCCTTCATACAGATGCACTCTTCAACACTACATTGCCACTTTGCTTACATGGTCAGTGCCGTCATACAGATGCACTCTTCAACACTACATTGCCACTTTGCTTACATGGTCAGTGCCTTCATACAGATGCACTCTTCAACACTACATTGCCACTTTGCTTACATTGTCAGTGCCTTTATACAGATGCACTCTTCAACACTACATTGCCACTTTGCTTACATGGTCAGTGCCTTTATACAGATGCACTCTTCAACACTACATTGCCACTTTGCTTACATTGTCAGTGCCTTCATACAGATGCACTCTTCAACACTACATTGCCACTTTGCTTACATGGTCAGTGCCTTCATACAGATGCACTCTTCAACACTACATTGCCACTTTGCTTACATGGTCAGTGCCTTCATACAGATGCACTCTTCAACACTACATTGCCACTTTGCTTACATGGTCAGTGCCTTCATACAGATGCACTCTTCAACACTACATTGCCACTTTGCTTACATGGTCAGTGCCTTCATACAGATGCACTCTTCAACACTACATTGCCACTTTGCTTACATGGTCAGTGCCTTCATACAGATGCACTCTTCAACACTACATTGCCACTTTGCTTACATGGTCAGTGCCTTCATACAGATGCACTCTTCAACACTACATTGCCACTTTGCTTACATGGTCAGTGCCTTCATACAGATGCACTCTTCAACACTACATTGCCACTTTGCTTACATTGTCAGTGCCTTCATACAGATGCACTCTTCAACACTACATTGCCACTTTGCTTACATGGTCAGTGCCTTTATACAGATGCACTCTTCAACACTACATTGCCACTTTGCTTACATTGTCAGTGCCTTCATACAGATGCACTCTTCAACACTACATTGCCACTTTGCTTACATGGTCAGTGCCTTTATACAGATGCACTCTTCAACACTACATTGCCACTTTGCTTACATGGTCAGTGCCTTCATACAGATGCACTCTTCAACACTACATTGCCACTTTGCTTACATGGTCAGTGCCTTCATACAGATGCACTCTTCAACACTACATTGCCACTTTGCTTACATTGTTCCAAAAACCACAAATACAAGAGTCTGATACGGGCATTTTCTTTCCTGACTGGCGTAGATTTAGCGCTGACATAGGAAATGACATCCTCGGCACCCAGGCTATTCTTAACATATATGATACCCTGGGCAAATTGGCTAGCGAAACTTCGTAATGCATGAGTATTCATTAGCATTTCTCGACCAATGAAATGGACGATAACAAAAAAGTAGGAATCTCCTTTGTGAAGAGCTATCGCTCAGAACAGGGATTTCATTCGTAACTCCTCGGCAATTTCAGTATCGCATGAGGTGTGTCCTGCGGCCAATCAAGCGGCTGGATTTCACTTCATTAATTATTCATGAGTATGACATTTTTACAGTCAGTTTGCCAAGGGTATCATATATGTTATGAATAGCCTGGGTACCGAGGATGAGGAAATGTCTGTATTGGTATCGTCAACGGTTCTGCTGATCCACGAAACTTATACGAACAGTAAATGCAGTATTTTAGAGTAATAAGGCACTAAGATGCGATTTTTTTTTCAAACTTGTCACTTGTCTGCCTTGAATGTAATCTTTTGATTGCATATTTCTCAACGTCACGTAACTATCAGTTTATTAAACACAACGTGATATGAATATCCTAATTAATCACCGACAAGTTGGCACATGTGTATTTTATACGAGTCATAATTCCAAGATAATCACAATACTTATCGCCCTCAATCTACACGTGTAATAAATAAAAATTGTAATAAAGTCAATATTGATAAATATCGCCCAGGTGTTGATTACTAAAATACTCCCTGTATTATGAGTCATTTTATAAATATAAACTTGGAAAAGAGTTGCCCGTGTTAAGTGCAATAAAGTTGCACATAACCGAGAAGATGGAGTTGTTTCGTCCTTGCTATCGTTCGAACCGCTATATCGGAAAGAAATTCGCGAATATTATTTGAAACATAAGCCAGTAACGCGTTATATTTAAGCATATGACGTCTGTCACACTGTAAAGACATGTTATCCGTATGATAGCAAATACATAGTTCCCACATTTACAATTTTACCTCCCTTGTTCTTAACTGTCGACCATCTTGATAGGCAAAACTGATAAGCCCTTATAGGAGTAATTTCCAAATATTTGATAATTGAGAAAATACCAAGATAATTTGCATGTGACAACCACTTTTTCTTCAACTTACTGATCCAAATGCCCACATGAGCATAATGAATAAGTTATTCTTTATATACCGGATTAGTTTATCATCGTTTACATTATATTTCCCATAAACTTTCAGGAAATTTGCCTATCAAAATGGCCGACAATTCAGAACAAGGGAGGTAAATATTGTAGAAGTGAGAACTATGCAATGGTATTCACCTCTTCAGCGCTCTTTTAATTATGAAAACACATGTGACAATGTCTGATAAAGGGGTCTTGCGGCCACAAACTCTCTATACTGATGTAAATGAAAGTTGGATCTTCTTTTCAAACCGAGATTTAACCCACTGTCTTGACTGAAAAGTTCCTAAATGGAAATATTATGTTCGATACACATGTAAGTATAAATACTGCACAGTCATAGATAGTTTGAACTGTTTCCATGACAGTTTAGCGAAAATTGGTATTAAACACAGTTCGTGGAAATTTGCACAATTTCGATGATTGTAACCATGACAACATGGATATTTTAGCAAGGAAACAAGAATAGAGGACAATCAGACAGCGACTTCTGTAACACCCGGATGAACTGGTCAGCGGTCATGTCTGAAATACACAATTAACATGCAATTATACCACGGACATATGTAAAAAAAATCATGGATTCAAAACAGGCAGATATCGGTGAAACGATAACGAGAAATAATTTACCCACAATCCTTAGCGCGCGATGACGATTACGGCAGATCAAAATGTCAACTTCCGCCGATTCAGAAACAAAATGGTGGACATCGCGAGTTCAAACAAATCTAAACACACATAGTGGGACGTTTCCAAACCATGCTTTATATCTCCGTGATGATACAGGGTATTGTTAAACAGGCCATAATTATCGTCAGTATATATTCATGACTGACATTCGTTTCACAGCATTAAACATGCGTTGAGCTGTACGGATTATATTTCGTCATATGCTTCAGTTTATGCTGAAGTGTTTAAAGAAACGATGAAATCATCAAACGACCAATGAAATAGCAGCATTGGCTCAACCGAAAACGACAAATTTCGAACGTAAAATGAGAGTAACAGAGTTGATCAGTCGCGGGTATCGAACGCTTATATATGCCACTTTTGTCATATAATGTGAAATCGTCCACAGTTGAATGACAATTGAAAAGGTGGTGGATAAAGTATGTGGCAAGTTTTAAACTTAAGCAATCCATAAATATTTACTAGACATGTAATATATTACATTTCAATTATCAAATTGGACATGACACTGCCTATATCAGGCGATGCGGTCTATAAAAATAATATTTACATTTTTTGTTGGTAAATCTTTTTAAGTGAGATAATTTCTATACTAATACGTTGGACAAATTGTTTCATGTTGTCATTAAAGCGTTTCATGTAAAGAAAAATAAGCGCTTATGTCACCTTGGTCATCGTCACCGAATGACGTATCGATGACGTCAAGCAGAAGCTGTCCAAGCGTCTTTCGACTTAAACATTGGCTTCTTCCTTTTTGCAGCAGACGAAATACTGACACAAGCTGATCTTCAAGAGAAAGCAGACGACTACATTCTGTCTCGAGGGCTTCGACCTGGAAGTTGGCCGTCTGAAGATGTCGTCTGCACATGAGAACTTCATTATCTGATCTGGTGAGTTCCTAAAATTCAAAGTACACTTTCGTGATACCTCTTCATGTTGTTTGCAAGACGACGACCATAAACAGTGAGTTGCTTTCAATGCGAGACATTTGATACAGAAATAAAACATTGGTGTACGTGCCTGTGACCTTTAGACGTTCATGTATACACCAGGACAAACACAAATAGTGCACTTACTGTGTAATGACTTCAACGAGAAAGAGAAAATGACTCTTATAATCAGTCTGGTGTTCGAACCAATATTATAATATTATTTTACAAAATTCAATACAGAATAAACCAGAAAGATGGAGATTTACTTCGTTATATCCAAACTTTGTTATATCCATACATCGAAATTTCGTTATTATGGATATTTGATTTGTTTGTATGCGTTAAAAGATGCCTTTTTGGACCCACAAATTACTACGTTATATCCAAAATTACGCTTTATCCAAATTCGTTAAAACCATGTATTTATACGATAAAATATAGAAGAGCTTAGACGGGGAAAAATTACTATGTACTATCCAATAGTTCGTTATAAACGAGCCCGTTATTAGTGTGCTCCACTGTAATTAAAAATAATTTAGATTTTTTTTCAATTTATTCTTTGAATAAGTTACACGATAGAACATTTCTCATTCAATTATTTATGAAGAGCACAGTTTGAAATGGTCGAATATGTTTGTTTTTTTATTGTGTCAAACTTTGTTATTTCTCGTACATACTTGCTGCTGTGTGTTATAAGCTTCCAGCTGATCGCTAATCTCATTCTCCAGGCGCTTTATCAAGATAGCTTCCGGTGGGAAGTGTTCGTCTGCTTCTAACTCGGCACTGCTGATCGTATCTGTAAGCCAGAGTTTTACGAGAATTATCAGATGCATCTTGTGAGAAAAGGTAGAAGACAGAAACGATTTGTTTATCTTTGTTTAAAAACAAATAATTAGATATAAAAATTTACACAGACGTGTCAAGTTCATGAAGTTTTTGTTTTTCAACAGAAATTGATAGCTTTACATGTTTAAATCTTATTAAATTAAAAAAAGGTAATAATGCAAAATATTGATTAATCAACAGATTAAATTTCAATAAAAAAATCATGTGTTTTAAAATACGTTAAATTTACAATCGATACAGTTTGAAGCACTCTGGAAGACATCGGCAATTTACGTCAATCTGGCGGAAATAGCCGAATAGTCCCGAATGGGTAAACTATGTTTTCAAGTGAAATTAAAGGCAAATGTGATGTTTCCGTAATAAGCCTACCTGTAAAAGAGCTTGTCATAGGGTCAGCTGTTCCGTTAGGTCTGTAAAGTATAAATGCATGTACACTATTACATTAAATCAGTAATACCACAGCTTTCCCTGTTTACAGCGAGTCTGTCTTGAGCAGCAATATATTTTCAACAACCTTATAATTATATTGCCCAGTAGTTTATTTTGTATTTGCGTTGATTTATCGTCGTCACCGGTTCCCCATATGGGCGACGCCTCCAGAAGAATGTTAGTCATTTTAGATTTTTGGAGGATAGTGCATGATACAGGAGATGCCCCAGTTCCAGAAACACCCCTGGTTCTTTTACGTGCCCGATGTAAAGCATCGTAAACGGGACCTCAGTTTTCAAAGTTTCGTCCAAAAGAAACCATTCGTCAATGGTGGAGCGAGGGATCGAACCTACGATCCATGGATTACTAGTCGAGTGCTTTACCACTGGACCACGGATCCGCTACATTGCCCCGTAGGAAACTTTACAACATATTTAAACTCTTTGTGAAACAACCTGTGTTGTTATGAAGAGGCTGTACTGTAAATGTTATGTGAATAAGATGACTTGTCCAGAATAAGGTGGTCAGTTGCCTCTTACCTGTGTATTATATATAAATGGTTGGATACTGACCTGGCCTGTCCAGAAAAAGAGAATTTCCGCTTCAAACTCGGTGTTCTAGACGGGGTTCTAGCAGGGGACCGGGGAACGGTTGGTGATAAAGGAACGTTATTTGCATTTTCAACTTCTTTGAAACTTTCCACACAAACAGCGAATAACTCTCTACAACATCTGAAAAAGGAACATTTAGCCTGACAATAATAAAAGACAATTATTGTTTTTATTATACGAAGCGTAGCCGAGAGAGATTCAATCTCTTAACACTTAAGGAGGTAATTTCGTCGATAAGCCAGGCAAGTGCACGAGAAAGTTGTCCATGATATACGGAATCTTGTTTCCGCCATCTAAAGTTCGATCTGGCGATGGCGAAAACAGGATACCATATCATAATATTTGTACACATCACAACGTCAAAACAGCGACTGTTAATGAAGCAAAACACCTGCACAATGGGATCGGTCGTTAGTAACATAAATTGTTTTCGGAAACCATACTTGTTTAATCTAATTTCTCCCACCTTTATATCAAGACTTCATACATAGCTTTTCCATTAGCAAATAAAAACCGCAGGGACGCAGAAAATAAGACATGCACGCACATAGGCAAACATGCACTGTACTGACCTGTATGTTTTAACAATCAATTCTAATTGACCCGATTGTCGTCTGCTTGCATCTTCCAGACGACAAACTTCACGTGACATGTCAGTCAAATCATGCTGCAATAATACATGGGTAATGTTTTGAGCACCAGACATTAAATAGGTATCCGGCAGTCGTATAACAACTATTCGAACATATAACGAGTTTAGTGATGATGTATAGGCACAGAAAAGTACAAGTGCATTCGTCTGCCAGATCGCATAAATAAGAACATTAAGACCAAACACCTCGTTACTTTCAAGTCTACACAATGATGTATGCGTGTATATGCTTGACTTGTGTTGTTTCCTCTAAGTCTCCAAATTATGCAGTACTTTATATGAAAGTACTTTATCCACTGCGGAAACGGATTAAGAGTGGGGAAGGAGGGCTTAAACATTATCTACTGCGGAGACGGATTGATAGTGGGGAAGGAGGGCTTAAACACTTTATCCACTGCGGGGACGGATTAAGAGTGGGGAAGGAGGGCTTAAACACTTTATCTACTGCGGAGACGGATTAAGAGTGGGGAAGGAGGGCTTAAACACTTTATCTACTGCGGAGACGGATTAAGAGTGGGGAAGGAGGGCTTAAACACTTGATCTACTGGGGAGACGGATTGATAGTGGGAGAGGAGGGCTTAAACACTGTATCTACTGGGGAGACGGATTGAGAGTGGGAGAGGAGGGTTTAAACACTGTATCTACTGGGGAGACGGATTGAGAGTGGGAGAGGAGGGTTTAAACACTGTATCTACTGGGGAGACGGATTGATAGTGGGAGAGGAGGGCTTAAACACTGTATCTACTGGGGAGACGGATTGATAGTGGGAGAGGAGGGCTTAAACACTGTATCTACTGGGGAGACGGATTGATAGTGGGAGAGGAGGGCTTAAACACTTTATCTACTGGGGAGACGGATTGAGAGTGGGGAAGAGGTTGTAAACACTTTATCTACTGCGGAGACGGATTGAGAGTGGGGAAAGAGGGCGTAAACACTTTATCTACTGCGGAGACGCATTGAGATTGGAGAAGGAGGGCGTAAACACTTTATCTACTGCGGAGGTGGATTGAGAGTGGGGAAGGAGGGCGTAAACACGTTATCTACTGCGGAGACGGATTGAGTGTAGGAGAGGAGGGTGTAAACACTTTGTCTACTGGGGAGACGGATTGAGAGTGGGGAAAGAGGGCGTAAACACTTTATCTACTGCGGAGACGGATTAAGAGTGGGGAAGGAGGGCGTAAACACTTTATCTACTGCGGAGACGGATTAAGAGTGGGGAAGGAGGGCGTAAACACTTTATCTACTGCGGAGACGGATTGAGAGTGGGGAAGGAGGGCGTAAACACTTTATCTACTGCGGAGACGGATTAATACTGTACTAAATGTTTGGCGGTTTTGAGTATTTGGTATCGTTGAAACCGCCGTTCTAAGCTCTTTCTATCTGTACTACATATATTGTTCTGGAATATGCATAACCATAATATAATTTGCAATTCCATTACCCCGTATGTAACAATTGTCTCAAGAGGGTAAAACGTTAAAAACAAGTTATGGGGTTCTGGAAATAATACGTACGACGAATTGCCATGTCACTTTAAACCGTGTCTGTATAACAGTTGAGTGAAGTGCTAGGTCTGTATTCAAATATTTAGAAAACTTGAATAACGATGTACGAGCTTGCTCGTTATTCGACTCCAGATATATAGGTATTCGCCGCGGACCCATTTCGAATGCTGATGTCTGTGATAGCTATGGGTTCCATTTAAGACATGAATTCAAAAATATAAGTCGAATAACGATGTCAGTGCTGGCTGTGTATTCAATCTGGGTCGGTATTCAATGTTGATGTACGATGTACGATTGCCGCGCCAACTTCACTCAACTCTGTATAACATACATACTATTACCTGTAACTGATTATTAAAGTTGATTAATTCTTTCACTTCCTTATCTCGAAGTTCACGTAACTGAGACAATTCTCGACTTAATATTCGTACAGACTTATCTTCTCCTGAAAATATACAATGTTTAGATAGAATGACATAATACATTTATATAAACAGTTTTATCAGCCGAACGTTAATGAAGAAGACTGCGTTCAACAAACCTTACGACGGACCATTTCATCACTGAGATTATTCATTTTACGACTATTAATCTAAATGTGCCACCCATTTTAGTTTCGAAATGTGTGTAATATTGAACAGAATACCCAGAGAGGATACTAGTACAATGTAATCAGGGACATTTTGATAACATTCTCTATCCCAATTTTTCCCCGATTTGCAGGTGGTCGGATGATATCACCATCATCATAGGCAGCAGCAGCAGTAACAACTTTATCTTAAATTCATCAGCATTATCACCAGAAAATTAATATCGTCATCAACACCAACAATATCCTGATTATCGTCTTCAACATTATCATTAACATCAACAATATTATCACCATTATCTTCAGTATCACCATCATCATTTTCAACAACAACATTATCACCATTACCTTCCTTATTATCGTCATCAACAACGACGTTATCATCATCGTCATCAACAACAACAACAACATTATCACCATTATCTTCAGTAGCATCGTCATCGATAACAACAACAACAACATTTTAACCATCATCATCATCATCACCATTATCATCATCACCTTCATCATCATCACCATTATCATCATCGATAACAACAACGACATTATCATCATCATCATCATCAACAATAATATTATCATCAACAAGATCACAAACAAGGGAGGAGACAAAACAACACTACACTTTTTGCCGAAGGGAAAACGGCACGCAAACATTAAAACGACCTGCAATATTCTCCAACAGTTTCCAACACTTAACCTCACTAGAACGTGTTTCTATAGATGTTTTTTTATGTAGACGGTATCAGAAATTCCCATAGATTTAATTCCAGGGTTATCTTGTTTTTATTATATATTATGTCTGAATTAACTTCATAGTGTTAGGAAAACAGACTCATAGCACAAAACAAAGATTATGAAATGTAGCAGTTCTATCTTTAAGTGCATACAAGTCTTGCTGTTGAATTTGAACGTCAGAAATATGGAAGAGGAAACATCACCGATCCCTATAGAATTTGGCGACATGGGGGTCGAAACTAGGAACTTACGGGGTCAACGCAAACACGTAAGAAGGATACCTGGGTGCAAACTTTCAAGAGCAGCACCCTATTGCAACATTTACCTGTTGTTGAGATGTTTTTGCTCTATAGAGGTTGGATTAATAGCAAATTGTTGCATAGGGAAACTTAAAAACGTTGTTGAAGAGAGGTTGTTGCTGAAGAGATGACCATCCTAGAGAGATTGCACTGTTTTACTATGAGTTAATTTTGCCATCGGGCTATGTTCCTTAATAGTTAATTCTATCATGTAGCGAATTCGTGGTCCAGTGGTAACGCGCTGGAGTAGTAATCCAGGGGTCGCTGGTTCGATCACCCGTGTAGTGTAGTGAATCTCCTATCGGAATCTTTAACTATGACTTAACTATACAAGAACCACAAACAGACGTTTACATAGAATATATTTTACACTACACCCGCTCCATCACTGACAGGACTAACAGCCTTTCGGATGAGACAAAAGCCGAGGTCCCGTGTAAGATGCTTTACATCGGGCACTTAAAAGAACCAAATGTGCTTCTGGAACTGGGGCAACTTCTGTATCATGCACTCATGATACTCCAAAAAATTAAAATGTCTAACATTCTTCCGGAAGCGGTGCCCATATTGGAAACCGGTGGTGACGATAAATAAACGCAAATAAAATAAAAGATAATTCTGTCTTACCTTTCAAAGGTGAATATATTATTGAACTGCAGTCTATCGGCATGGAATGTCGATTGGAACCTTTGTAAGGGTACTCTCCACTCTCCGGAGCACTGACTAGATTCCGCTGGTATTTCTTCAAGGCAACTTGCATGCTGATATTATGAGCATCGGACGCCTGTAGCATTGTCCTACAATCGAAGATAAAATTCATTGAAAAAATAGACTAAAAACTAGACTAAAAATGGTACTTGATTCCAAAATCATCATCTATAAAGGGCACTTTACCTTACCGAAATCCACTGAATTTCAGTGAATTAACCGAAATCCATTTTGGATCTGGAATGACCAGCAAACGTAACATCTCAGCATTTTTTTTATGCTGCACAACAAATCTTAACCTTCAAATTTCTCTGCCATTTTTTTCATGATATTTCTTGTTATTATTCGTGTATTGAAAAAGCGATGTGAAATCAAATATGTACAGGGGCAGATACAATGTATGCATCTCGTTGGTTGCCATGTAAGGACTGCATCTCAATGGTTGCCATGTAAGGACTGCATCTCGTTGGTTGCCATGTAAGGACTGCATCTCGTTGGTTGCCATGTAAGGACTGCATCTCGTTGGTTTCCATGTCAGGACTGCATCTCGTTGGTTTCCATGTCAGGACTGCATCTCGTTGGTTGCCATGTAAGGACTGCATCTCGTTGGTTTCCATGTCAGGACTGCATCTCGTTGGTTGCCATGTAAGGACTGCATCTCGTTGGTTGCCATGTAAGGACTGCATCTCGTTGGTTTCCATGTCAGGACTGCATCTCGTTGGTTGCCATGTAAGGACTGCATCTCGTTGGTTTCCATGTCAGGACTGCATCTCGTTGGTTTCCATGTCAGGACTGCATCTCGTTGGTTTCCATGTCAGGACTGCATCTCGTTGGTTTCCATGTAAGGACTGCATCTCGTTGGTTTCCATGTCAGGACTGCATCTCGTTGGTTGCCATGTAAGGACTGCATCTCGTTGGTTGCCATGTAAGGACTGCATCTCGTTGGTTGCCATGTAAGGACTGCATCTCGTTGGTTGCCATGTAAGGACAGAACTCACGAACACACATGATGTCACTCTATTTTCTAGTATACTACGGTGGCATAAGGTGATGTGAATTAAATAACTGATGATTTTGATTTAATGTGTATTAATTAAAAATATAATTGTATGATACCTTGACCTTAAGCAATTAGCAAACCATATAACTGGGTCATTTAGATTTTAAAACTGTTTTTTTAAGGACAATCATTTTAATAAGAGTTCTTGATCTCAGGGTCATTTTATATTTGCATACATGCCTAAACATATTAACTAATTCCGGCAAAATTCGAACAGCTAACGAACGCATATCTTATCGTTTGGTGCTTCTTGGGTGAAAATATGATTGTTCAGATTTTAAAAAGCCCGCTTTGAGGAAAAAACAATTGGTCAAAAAATGTAGGTCAAAACAATGTTATACAGCTACGCCGAAAAATAACATACCTTAAATCTTCTATAATTTCTTTCAGCGTCTGTGACTCTTCCTTGTGATACGTCACCTCATACAACATCTGATCTATATGATCCTTCATCTCACTTAATCTGAACCCAGATAATCGTAATTTGTCCCAGTTCTTGAAAATTTCCACATCGTGAATACATTGATGGTTGTTCCCATTCGCCAGCCGTTTTTGAAACTGCGTCCGTTTCGAGCAGTCCGGCAATTTCATTTTTGCGTCGCCATTTTTCTTAGCACTGTTCATTGCTCTAAATGACTGGTTGACCAAGAATCCAGTGTAGTCCCCATAGCAGGCGAAATGCTCACACAGTCGGTCGTGGAAGTCTTTAAAACTTAAATCAGTGTCAAATTCTTGATTAATAACAGAATCGCGTAAATTCAAAATGTCACATAATAAACGAAATTCTTCCCCCGATATTTTACCCCGGCCCTTTGAATCTATGCTCTGGAAGATATCCTGTAAATATTGATCCAAGTTATTCGTGAGCACAATAATTTCGCTTTTATTTGTTCCGTTGTTGCCATATTGGTACGCCATCGTACTTGCCAACCATTTTGCCTTCAGTTTCGGCGATCTGCCGACCATCGGAGATTTCGGTCCCAAACTCATTACTCGGACCAATTCTAAATGAATTATCGGTGAAGAAACAACGGAATTGAAAGCTCTATTCCACGAAACAGCACAATAATCATTCCCGAATAAACATATGTGAACGAAAACAAGATATCCAAATAAACATCAATTTAGTTTAAGAATACAAAACCCCCTCGCCGAAATTTTCAAAGCACGCTGACTTCTTTAATCCAAAATTTTAGAAGTTAATTCAGTTTTAAGTGGATGAAATTTCGAACACAAATTCTGCGCAGAATTTCAGTCGTCGTAGAATCCAAGTTTATTAGAAGTATCACAGATTTAACATACATAAATCTAAATCATTACTCACGATACACATTTTATCATTTACATCTACGTCAGTTATAGAACGTCCGTACTGTTTTAATTCCGGAATTTATCAGATACTGATATTTATACCCAACCAGCTACCGGAATACGGGTTTTAAAATGATTTACGCTTGTTTCGAAGATTCTTATCGGGAAAACTTGTAAATGCTGATTTTTTATCATTTCTTTCTCCAGAATTGACCTCCAGGATTCATCTAACACCAGCTTGTTTGATATCTTTAAGTAGCTAATAACGACGCGCACCTGTTTGGGCTAAAACTGTTTACCAGATCAAAGGGCTGACAGTAATTATAATTATGCACTCTTAAATGATATTTCGTTCATCGTAAACAAAATATATGATAGGAATAACACAAACAGTGCGGGTATAGCAGGAGCAATGTAATATTTCGACTTGCATTAAAACAAATATTGCATCACCTGAACATACAGTATGTCACCAAGATTTAAGTAGTTAAGTTACCCTGTATTATGAAACCGGGATAGTCTTTGTATATACTACATTTCGGACACCCCTCTAATAAACGAAAATTATTTAACATACGTTATGTCAGCACGCGTAATGAAGAGAATGCTTTGTATACGCTATATTTAAGAGAGCACTCCTGTCAATGAAAATCATTGATTTTGAAAATAATTTTTATTCATGTAGTATCGACGTTGCTATCAATTATATGGCGGTGTCCTGGAATTACCCCCCGTTTTCAACATTAGACCACGGTAATCCCCAGTTAGCCAATCAGCTCTTCGCATCTGGAGCGTCAGGTTCTATCATATAGACATAACCTACTTACTGTCTATAAAATCATCTATGGTGTAATACTATATATGGTATATTTGAGGACGAATTGCACGGGATTTTCGTGTGTAGCTAGTCACGTGGTCTAAGTCGGATAGATAAAGAGTGGAGTTGCCGACTATATAAGCTAGTCCCTATTTTATATAGACAACTCCACTCGTTATTTATTCTATACGTAATTTATGTATGACACTTAGTTCGCTACATGCAATTGATAATTGCCCCCACATCAAATACAGGTGGAGGTCAAATGACGCTGGGTATACACGTATATAGCCCCGCATACGTGTCTCTGTACTCCGACTTTTACACGCGTATAGAGATGTGACGTCCGTGGCTGGACTATCATTTATATATCTTCGGCCAAATCGTCAAGGAGAATATTTATCGGGCGTAACATTGTTGAGAGGAAATCACTATAATGAGAATATTCCACTCAGATTTTTCTATACCTTTTCGCCAGCCAATGGAGATTGGATCTTTATTGTGTAATGAGTTGAAATAATTTGTAATTGGCGACGCCTTTAATCATTCGTGCGGTAAGATAAGAGGCATTTATCTCTTTGATAAGCCTAGCCTAGTTTCAAATGGTTTCTGGCTAACTGAAGACGTGGGGCATATAGGTTAAAACTACATCATGGGAGAGAAAACAATTCCGACTTATAAATTTCTGTATATTTTACATCGATTTCGAGTAGGTTACCAATGTCAGTACTTAGTTCAAACTTATTTATTTTACATCGATTGTGAAACAAGTTCTTACAACTTATACTAATCACTCTCGATGACTGCTTCCTGGCTACCAACAAGTACTCGCGCCAAATTTAGGGATTGTGAAGTCCTTGATCAAACTCAGCTCATCGCGGGGCTCGAACTCACGACCTTCGGATCAGGAGTCAGGCGCTCTACCCCTAGACCACTGCGCCTCCTATGTCAGTACTAACTTAATTACGATTCATTGGCCCAGTACCTGACTAGTTGAGCGTTCGCCTGGGGAACGGAAGGTCGCAGGTTCGAGTCATGTTTGCGTTATATCGGAGTCGTTAAATATATACCAGTGACTCCTTCGATAGTCGGTGTCTTGGACTGGTGTCTTGGACTGGTTTACAAGGGGTCAGGTTAATATACTTGGACAAGTTTACAAGGGGTCAGGTTAATATGCTTGGACTGGTTTACAAGGTGTCAGGTTAATATACTTGGGGACTTGTATACAGGTTGTCAGGTTTATATACTTGGACTGGTTTACAAGGTGTCAGGTCAATATACTTGGACTTGTTAAAAGGTGTCAGGTTAATATACTTGGACTGGTTTACAAGGTGTCAGGTCAATATACTTGGACTGGTTTAGAAGGAGTCAGGTTTATATACTTGAACTGGTTTACAAGGTGTCAGGTCAATATACTTGAACTTGTTAAAAGGTGTCAGGTTAATATACTTGGACTGGTTTACAAGGTGTCAGGCCAATATACTTGGACTGGTTTACAAGGAGTCAGGTTTATATACTTGGACTGGTTTACAAGGTGTCAGGTCAATATACTTGGACTTGTTAAAAGGTGTCAGGTTAATATACTTGGACTGGTTTACAAGGTGTCAGGTCAATATACTTGGACTGGTTTACAAGGAGTCAGGTTTATATACTTGAACTGGTTTACAAGGTGTCAGGTCAATATACTTGAACTTGTTAAAAGGTGTCAGGTTAATATACTTGGACTGGTTTACAAGGTGTCAGGTTTATATAATTGAACTTGTTAAAAGGTGTCAGGTTAATATACTTGGACTGGTTTACAAGGAGTCAGGTTTATATACTTGAACTGGTTTACAAGGTGTCAGGTCAATATACTTGAACTTGTTAAAAGGTGTCAGGTTAATATACTTGGACTGGTTTACAAGGTGTCAGGTTAATATACTTAGACTGGTTTACAAAGTGTCGGGTTAATATACTTGGACTGGTTTACAGGTTAATTTACTTGGAATTGTTAACAATGTGTCAGATTTATATAATTGGACTTGTTAAAAGGTGTCAGGTTAATATACTTGGACTGGTTTACAAGGTGTCAGGTTAATATACTTGGACTGGTTTACAAAGTGTCGGGTTAATATAATTGGACTGGTTTACAGGTTAATTTACTTGGAATTGTTAACAATGTGTCAGATTTATATAATTGGACGTGGTATCTTGTCACGTGATTTAGACATGGTATCACAGTGTAGTAGCACCTCCAATGCGCGCTGAATATTCCACATATTCACCTTATGCAGAATGGATACTACATAATAGGTCGGTGCGCCGTAAAAAATCTTTTAATAAATTTCTTCCTGGAATTAAAATTATTATTAAATTATTAAATATTTTTGAATAGTTAAGTGATTCGAATGGTTTATATGCTTTACGTCATTGCGAGGGTAAGTTTTTAACTGTCGTATCGTAAATCTGAAAATTTAAAACAAAAGGGTAAATATCACCAATTAGTGTCTTATTACCTTTATACCAAGAAAACGTTGCAGATACAAACAACCTTTCGACACTACTTTTGTTCTTTCGTGGTAGGTAGGTGTCGAAAAATGCTTGGGGCGCCGAACGTATAAACAATTTGATATGGCCTTATTGTGTCTCTCATAACAGCCTGTTAATACAAACGCATGTTGTCGTGACAAGCGACCCGACTTTAGGTAGGTTTAGAATGTAACCCTCCATACTCGGCTTTGTTCACACTCGAGTCCGTGTCTCTTGTGAGGATACGTAATCGTGAACTTGGCCAGGTCGAACCCAAGAGCACTGGCCTGAGCAACTGACAACGTTTTATCCACACCATCGCTTATATATTTGTTATGGCAATAACACACACAATACAAAAGAAACAATTTATTTAGTGTAAAACACAACTACAACGCATATTCTCGTAGAAAAGTACATATTTTACAAACACGATTAACAAATTACTCTATTTTAAGATAAATATTTGAAATTATATATTTGAAAGTACTCTATATAATAAATTATCTCTAAGGCTACATACTTCAATATTTACAGTCTTTTGTGTAGTTATATATACATGGTGTACATAAATAAGTGTAACATGGTAGTTCAATTCCGTCCATTCCGCCCATTCCGCACAAGAAACTACATTCCGTTCGTTAGTCAAACCGAATCAACAACAAATACCATTTTAACTTTTGCTGTTCGTATACATTAATCCACAACCACTTTCTAGTGCATTTTTCATTTCAAGTAGACGGATAATTTTAAAAAGTCTTATAAATACTGACATAAAATCGTATGTATAATTAACAAATTTTGAGCTTGTGTATAAAACTAAACGCCATGGCGCCAGATCGTGTTTCTCTATAAAGCCAGACTGTTTTTTTTCTAAGCACGTTCACAACTCCTCTGTCAATATTGTTCATTTATATATGAGTCCTGCTGCGTGGTTTACAACCTCTTCTGTAAGTGACGTCATTTCAAGAAAACACAACACGTGATGTCACTATTTGCCAAGCAGGAAACAATAATTACCATATGGGGCAAATATTGCTTACTGTCAATACATTGTGACGTCACATGTGACGTTTTCTGGAAATGATGTCACTTAAGAAACGATGCTTATATATTAATATATCCAAGCTTTCAGTTTACATTAATTCGGTTATAATCTAATCGTGTCATAAACTGGTATCAGACTAAGGTGTATGTGAGCGTCATAATGACGTCATTTCTGAACGCATGAGAATATTATCACACATAGTATCAATATTGTTATGAAATATTGGCTTCACAACACTATACAAATCGAGGGTTGCGCGCGAAACTGTCACATATTCTACTTTGTTTATAAGCACTTATTATAGTTTCGCGTTCAGCCTTCGAAATGTCATCAGCAAGTTACTTCGCAACATGTAAATACATTTGGTGATTGAATCTAAATACCGTATTGACCAAGGGTCCTAATTTTAAAAGAAACTGATTTCTAACGAATACGTGCTGCTAATCATCACAATCATCAATAAATTGAAGTTCTTCGCCGTGCAATAGTCTTTGAATCTCTTCGGTAAAATTGATTGGTTCAGCGTCGTTAGATGGGCAGAACGAACTGTTACAACCGCTTTGATTGGACGAAGACGCGCATGCGCAATCTGCGCAAGACGTTAATTTTTGTTCCGGCAAAAATTCGGGACATTCAGAGTCCTGTTTTTCTTCGAGTTCGGGTGTGCATTGTTTCCCGTGCTTACTGCTGCTGCTAGCTATCATGGAAGAGGCGGTACAAAGTTCGTTAATGACGTCACCGTTGTTAGTGACGATATAATCGACGTCAGGTAGTTCTGGTACCTCGTCGTTTGGCTGAAACACAACCGTTGCCATACCGAGCGCCGCACCAATCAAAATAACGAATGCTGAAAGGATAAAATAATAATATGTTTAATTAAAATTATCGTCCAAATGTTTAATATGATTTCAGCTTAATGTCAATTTATTACGTAACATTTGAAGTCATTTTCTCAAAACATCAAATGTCAATTAACACAGTCACAAGTATTGGCGTATGTATATAGTATTTTTCGCAACCAACATCGGCGTAGTTAGATTTTTCTTAAGTGTCAGATCAGAACTGAAATGTTTTTGGAACTAGATACAAGTACATAAACCCGAGTTTATAATTGATATGCAAACATTTTTTTGAATAGTTATGCCTCTGATGACCCGTACGGCAAAATAAAATTATGCCACCAGTGACGGCATCCATAATTATCTTTATACAGTAAAACCTCATTTAAAGACCACCTCAAAATTACGAACACAATTTTCGAGACTATTGTAACTGTTTTTTCTCTTAATTTAGCCTAAATATTAAGACCATCTCAATATTAAGACCATCTCAATATTAAGACCATCTCAATATTAAGACCAGATTTCAAGGGTCCCATTGATGGTCTTATTATTGAGGTTTTACCGTAAATACTTCTATTTTGTTATTCAATTTTAATACTCTTTGCTACAGAATTTCTTATATCTATATACAAAATCAATAGTTATAATCCTATTTGTCTACGTATACACTGAACAATATGGCTGATTACGCAGTCTGGCTATTTTACATACTGCATAATTATATTCCACAAAAATGAAACATAGCGGGAAAATTTAATCGACATTTCATGTGAATCATACAGTCTACTCGCCAGAAACGACAGACTACGGCCAGATCGAGAAATGGGGCTTACACATTTGTAGGGAAGCAGTATCCAGGACGGTTGATCAGTTTAAGGGAAACTACGCATGTTGGACGAAATATTACCAATTACAAGGGAACTACTTTTGATTGAATCATGCAATGAAGGGCAACAACTCCTGGTAGACAGACTTGTACCGTTATTACTCTCACACGTTAATTGACGACGGACTTTTGGCAGTTATGACGGTCAATGCTAAACGGAACCGAGACATGCTGACGACAGAGATGACGATTGCTTAGTAGTAAATTAATGATATTTAATCATTATTTAAAACTTACAAAACTTCACATTTATATAGCATAGTTCACTATCACCAGCAAATGGCTGCAAAATCAGTGTATTTACAAACTATGATGGATGTTGCAAACGCAAATATTGTTATAGGCCCTGTGTAGCTTGGTCGGGTTTAGCTTTTCAGAATATGTTGGTTTGGATTCTGCACTTTTTGGTAGTTGTTTTTTTCTTTCCGCTAATTGGATTGCTTGTCACGTGATCCCAGACTGATTTTACGCGAGTGTGAACTTTAAGTAGGGAACCAGTCTAACATAACTATACCATTAACAAAGGGTAGCTACTCGAGTTAGAATATATCGTAACTACAACTAAGGGAAATAACTACTGTCAATAGTTAACAATACTATTATAGAGGAAGTTGTTATATCTTACACTAATTCCTGTCATGTGATGTCTTACCTGCTATCATAAATGCGTGTTCATATGTCCCTCCTTCGTCAACGATCACACCTTAAAATACGAAACATAATTGTTTATTTTCTAAATTTTCACTTAACTTTAGCTCACATGCCACTAAAAGACTTAAATTCCCTAAACTTTAATCACAACAAACCAAATTTCATCATACACCAATGAAACCCCTTATATTTCCTAAACTTAGGCCTCGTGTCACTAAAAACCTTAATTTATGTTTCTTACGTTATGCCACACACCACTAAAACTCTTAAATGTCCCAAAGTTATGTCAGACACCACCTAAACGTCTGAATGTTCTAAAGTTAGGTGTAACACCACTAAAAACGTAATTTAAGTTCCTACATTTAGGTCACATGCCACATAAAACTGTAATATCTCTTAAAGTTAGGTCGCTCACTACTAAATTAAAGAAACCCACAATAAACCCCCCTTAAATGGCCTAAAATTAGAGCTCACTGATCACACTTAATTTTCTGGTCACACTACACTAAATAAGTCACATGTACTATGTATTGAATTACATGTAGATTATCAAAATCGATCTGGATAACTCGATTGTTCATTCACATATCAGGAATAAAGAAAACGTATAGATTTATGGAACATTATTGATGAACGCCTCCTCGCAAATAATAACTCACGCTTAACCAGGGGTACAGTCCCATACACAGCATTATGGGTTTCCGATTTTGGAATACTGCGAATAAAAAATCTATAACCACGAAAACCTCGGTCACGTGATTCCCGAACCCAAGTGTATCAATATTGAACCTCTTGCGTGATTTATTAACTTAAACTGTCTTGACTAGGACATAAAAAATGAGAAGTTGATTACATCCTGTGTTCCCCATACTATAAATGAAGATCTTGGTCATATATTCTCATTTAAAGTGGCATGGTTGCAGATATTTACATAAATATATCTACAAGGTTGGGAGGCCTGATATATTTTCCTCACGAGATCAATGATATTTTCGCTGGTCACGACATGACAATTTTTCATCGAAATTGACTATGTGTCACGTAGCAACATTGAGAGTTTTGATACAACTTTAGTTTTACATCTGTTCGTGAGACATTCTCTTTTACGAGTACAAAACCCACCGGCTTGCAGTTGGCACATTTAATTTAAAGTTTGTCGCTAGTAAGCGATGAATGTCCCGGCAGACACCTATAAGAGCTAATGCCAGCGACCTTCACCTTGGACGTATTCGTATGTGACTTATGCGTATGACACCGCTTCATATTATATGAAGTTTCATCTGAAATTGTTTTAAAGAGTTTCAAATAAACAGACGGACGGACGGATGGATTTACTTTGAAATGTTACAGTATATTTCCTAGCAATTTGTACTGCTCCGCGTAGATTAGCTATTTATCCGCATCTAAAATTCTTACCCATACATAATATAGCTATAAGTGGGAACATTATTTACATCAAATCGATTACGTTGCTGAAACTGATTAAGTACATTTTCCTTGACGTTTAATTTCTCAGAACTTAAAACCTGGCAATTCCCATATGCGTAAGTTCTAGAATTCCAGATGGATTTTATATGTAAATGGAATTTATTTTATTTTCTACTCTATTATTGATGAAATGATATCGATTTGCATTTTAAAAAATGCTATGAAATCCATTAAATAAGTTTTAAGCTCTCTCCAAAATGTATGTACAGTAAACACTCAATAATACGACCACCCTTGGTACCATTGGAACCTGGTCTTATTATTGAGGTGGTCTTAATATTGAGGTTGAATAAAGAGCAAAATAGGAATAATGGACTTGAAAATTGTGTTCTTAATTTTGAGGTGGCCTTATGATTTATTTCCTTTTCGCTTGACAGTATACCTTATATAATTTGCGATAATACCTATATAGTGAATAGTTATTCTATTGATCAGAATTATAACAAATGCTATAGTAGCTACCGTGTCAATAAGTCGGAACAAAATCTCTAATCCACGGTTCCAAATACAGTAACATCTCAATAATAAGACCACCCTTTGGACCCTTGAACACTGGTCTTAACATAGTGGTGGTTAATATTGATGTCGAATGAAGAGCAAAACATAGAAAAGGGACTTGAAAATTGTGTTCTTAATTTTGTCTTATTATTGAGGCGGTCTTGAAGTGAGGTTTTACTGTAACAGCAGACAATATTTTGAAAAAAAAACTCACAATATTAAGTAAATACATAAAAAGTATAACTATATAATATGCATTTGTCTCGTTGCGATTGTAATGTATTTCTTGCAAATGCTCAATAATGACTCTTTCATTTTAATGCAATAATATGGTAAGTTTTCAATAAGTAATTCACAATGAATTTCAACGCTAATGGATACCTATCTTTAAATAGTAAACAGTATGGCTTTTAATTGTACCGGAAGTGTACACAATACTCACCGGTTAACACAGGGCCGAGAACTGTCCCCACTGAGCAGAATATTAGTTCCATCCCCGTGGCTATTGAGAGATACTTGATTCCTACAAGTTTGACATTTATAGTGTTCATAACAGCGTAGCATCCACCAAAATATATCCCTAATATCACAGCATAGATGACTAGACCCGTGTATGTTCGTGAATATAACGGAAATAAAAATGTTCCTAAAGCTAAAGATCCAAATGAACCCGAGTATAACACTACTTCGTCCATGTTCTTGCTTTCTGAGATGAGTGACGTCATCACACGTGCTATGATTGTCGCAAAACCACATGACGACAACAACAGGTTTGCGGCAATACGCGAATAACCTTTGACTAATGCAAAATGGGGTAAATGAAGAAATATCATGTACGTTCCTATACTAAACATCATTAAACTGAGCGAAAAGCAAATTATTAATTTGTTAGTGTAAACTTTTGCATAGTGCTTAAGTAATTGCCGTCTGGATATGCGCTCTTCAGTGTCGGAGTTTATCGATTCTTGTCTTGCTAATTCTAACCGAGACGGTCGACATAGCATTGCGAATAAACATTTGTGTAATCCAATCCCAGCCAGGAAAATAAAATACCCCGAGTTCCCGTAGAAATCTCGTACAATCTCCATTATTGGCGAGAGTATACATGTGCCCACACCTACACCGGAAACAGCAATCCCCAATGCCGTATTTCTCCATCGCCGGAAGTTGAATCCCACAACAACCATTGTCGCTGTATATCCAACCCCACCGCCAAAACCTGAAAAAAGATATTCAACTATTGAAGTGCAATGCGATATCATATCAGTATTTTTTAACAAACGCCGATATATCCAACACAGATTTGCAACTGTGTGATGAGACAACGTTATTTTAACGTAGAATTAACGTTATGACAACGTTGTCATTTTGATAGATAAAAAAGAGCATATAATCTCGATTTCTTTATTCATGATATATTATATACAAAAAGTTAAATTTCATATAATACATTTAATGAAAAATCACTGTTATATCAGAGAGAAAGGGACGAAAAGAATTTGACCGATCAGATTAAATGGCGACACCAAAAAATGGTTATGACGTAATTAATGACGTCATTTGTTTGAAAATTTACCCCGTGTAACATTGTGCCCCGGTCTCCCCTACGTATTGCCTTATCCTAAATTTCAATAAAAAAGGCTTACAAAATTGATCGTAAAATACTTACCTCCGATAATACCAAATGTGAATATAGAAAGTGTGAGATATGGACTAAATGCTGTTGCTAAGCAACCGACTGTTGTTAGCACGCCATCTATAAACATAGCCGTTCTACAACTGAACCTGTCAATAATCACACTGGATACGGGACCTAAAATGGTAAAAATATACAGTAAAACCTCATTTAAAGACTAACTCAATAATAAGACCATTTCAAAATTAAGAACATATTGTTCAAGTCCATTATCACTGTTTTGCTCTTTATTGAACCTCGACATTAAGATCACCTCAATAAGAAGACCAAATTTCAAAGGTCCAAATGGTGGTCTTATAATTGAGGTGGTCATATTACTGTATTGTCAATCACGTGACTAACTCGGTTGGTACACAGTGCAACCTATCAAACCGTCTGAAGCAACAACCTCTCTTCAACAATGGTCAGCACATAAACACATACACACTTTACCTTGAGCACATTAACCCTTTACCGTGAGCACATATACCCTTTACCGTGAGCTTTCAATTTACCGAGAGCACACACCCTTTACCGTTAGCTCACAAACCCTTAACCGTGGGCACATAAACCCTTTACCGTGAGCACATAGACCCTTTGCCGTGGACACACAAACCGTTTACCGTGAGCACACTAACCCTTTAATGTGAGCAAACAGACCCTTTAACGTGAGCAAACAGACCCTTTACCGTGGGCACATAAACCCTTTACCGTGAGCACATAGACCTTTTGCCGTGGGCACACAAACCGTTTACCGTGAGCACACTAACCCTTTAACGTGAGCAAACAGACCCTTTAACGTGAGCAAACAGACCCTTTACCGTGGGCACATAAAACCTTTACCGTGAGCACACTAACCCTTAACGTGAGCAAACATATCCTTTACCGTGGGCACATAAAACCTTTACCGTGAGCACACTAACCCTTAACGTGAGCAAACAGATCCTTTACCGTGGGCACATAAAACCTTTACCGTAAGTTCACAAACCCTTTCACTTGAGCGAACAAACTCTTTCACGTGAGCACACAAACTTTTTCACGCTTGTGTGCTCACGCGATTCTGGATGTGTTTGCGTGCTCACGCGAAATCGAGAAAACCCCACATGTCACCTCTATGCCGGATATAAGGATATCGTTTTCATCCTAAAACAAATAAAATGCCGGCAGCAGGTATGACATTAATGTGCATAGGCAATCAATACTAGAATCAATATTAGCAATCAAAATAAATGCTTGCTCATTTTGTTTGATTACTATAACTGATGTGAATGTACCACGTGGTCTTTATTATTGGTATAACTCTCATACCAACACGCACAGAACCGCCTAACCAGTGTTCTGTTTGCGGAGAGAAATTAATTAACAAATATACTGATGATATTAGAAGAGTTGTTCATACCTTGTAACAATTCTGACTAAATATTATGAATATTAAAACGACCTGATCGTTTAAAATACAGAGAGCTATTCAATACAGAAATACGGCCTTTGAAATAATCTCTCACAATAGCCACGTCCCAAATAAGTGAGCAAATCCGGGTTTAAACTGGGTTTAATCCGAGTTAAACACGGCGGTATTAAGACCGGATAAAAAGTTGGTCTTTTAGCTTACTGAGTAGGGTTTTCTAGGCAAAATATGGGTTCTCCAGAGAAAAATAACCTACAAAAACACAGTTTTCTGAGTTAATGTGGTTTTAACAGAGGTTTGTCTCAAAAAGTTAATAGAGGTTTGCTGTAAAGTTGTAATTGTGGCGTAAAACACACAAAATAAATCTCAGTATACGCAGTATGTTTTTTAGGCGTTCAACAGGAAGGATAACTCTTGATAGATGATATGACGGGTATAACTCACCTCCTAGTGAGACAAACGCAGCATACAAGCCCCCAGCCCAAGCTGTAGACGCTGATTTTCCTCCATATTCGTCAAGTAGTACAGCGTGAACGATTCCGACTCCGTATAAGAACATTCCGAAGATCATGAAGTATCCGAATGAGGATACAAGAACAACCCATGACCAGCCTCGATCCAGGTCCTCAATCTGTGACATCATCGGCGTCATGACGTCACAAAATCTGTCACGTTGTCTGAAACATAAAACCGAAAATACTGATTGCGATCTTAGCCAGTAAAACTATAGAACACTTTTTTGGCACAGCCGTACTAACATGGTTTTGCTATTTGCATATCAGGGTTGTGTTAACCAATCAAATCTTACGTTAACCACCAAGGCAATTTCTCTTCAACCTAACAAAGTTTGTAACCTTGACGTAGATTGGTTAACCTTTTGATATAGGGAACGTTTAGCTAAGCATTAATGACCGGGATCGGACCGGAAATTACGTTAAGAAGCATATATATAGTGCTAGGACCGGGAACCTGGTACAGTATAGCATATATCCATTTCGGCCCACAACCTGAGGCAAGACTTATAACGATTGTCATGTTCGGTTAACCGGTTAACCGTTCGGAAGATTAAACGGTAAATCGGTTAGCAAAATAACCGAATATTGACATCCTAATGATTACAGACTGATTCTATTTTGACGCACACTTTGTGGCCAAGCCCTGTGACTGATTGAATATGTTAGACACATTTCTTCACTCAGACTACTCAGTGACTGACTTAATTATTTTTTATATCACATCCTGAACAACGCCTGAGACTGACTGAACCTTCTTAACACTCTACTTGATGTCGTATTCTTTTATTGATTGAATAGTTTTGCCAAGCATCTTGAAGACAACCACTGTGTCTGACTAAACCTCTTACACAAGCATCTTGAAGACAACCACTGTGTCTGACTGAACCTCTTACACAAGCATCTTGATGACAACCACTGTGTCTGACTAAACCTCTTACACAAGCATCTTGAAGACAACCACTGTGTCTGACTGAACCTCTTACACAAGCATCTTGAAGACAACCACTGTGACTGACAAAACCTCTTATACAGGCATCTTGAAGACAACCACTGTGTCTGACTAAACCTCTTATACAGGCATCTTGAAGACAACCACTGTGACTGACTAAACCTCTTATACAGGCATCTTGAAGACAACCACTGTGACTGACTAAACCTCTTATACAGGCATCTTGAAGACAACCACTGTGACTGACTAAACCTCTTATACAGGCATCTTGAAGACAACCACTGTGTCTGACTAAACCTCTTATACAGGCATCTTGATGACAACCACTGTGTCTGACTAAACCTCTTACACAAGCATCTTGAAGACAACCACTGTGTCTGACTGAACCTCTTACACAAGCATCTTGAAGACAACCACTGTGTCTGACTGAACCTCTTACACACAAGTATCTTGAAGACAACCACTGTGTCTGACTGAACCTCTTACACACAAGTATCTTGAAGACAACCACTGTGTCTGACTGAACCTCTTACACAAGCATCTTGAAGACAACCACTGTGTCTGACTAAACCTCTTACACAAGCATCTTGAAGACAACCACTGTGTCTGACTAAACCTCTTATACAGGCATCTTGATGACAACCACTGTGTCTGACTAAACCTCTTACACAAGCATCTTGAAGACAACCACTGTGTCTGACTGAACCTCTTACACAAGCATCTTGAAGACAACCACTGTGTCTGACTGAACCTCTTACACAAGCATCTTGAAGACAACCACTGTGTCTGACTGAACCTCTTACACAAGCATCTTGAAGACAACCACTGTGTCTGACTAAACCTCTTACACAAGCATCTTGAAGACAACCACTGTGTCTGACTAAACCTCTTACACAAGCATCTTGAAGACAACCACTGTGACTGACTAAACCTCTTACACAAGCATCTTGATGACAACCACTGTGTCTGACTAAACCACTTACACAAGCATCTTGATGACAACCACTGTGACTGACTAAACCTCTTCCACAAGCATCTTGAAGACAACCACTGTGTCTGACTAAACCTCTTACACAAGCATCTTGAAGACAACCACTGTGACTGACAAAACCTCTTATACAGGCATCTTGAAGACAACCACTGTGTCTGACTAAACCTCTTATACAGGCATCTTGAAGACAACCACTGTGACTGACTAAACCTCTTATACAGGCATCTTGAAGACAACCACTGTGACTGACTAAACCTCTTATACAGGCATCTTGAAGACAACCACTGTGACTGACTAAACCTCTTATACAGGCATCTTGAAGACAACCACTGTGTCTGACTAAACCTCTTATACAGGCATCTTGATGACAACCACTGTGTCTGACTAAACCTCTTACACAAGCATCTTGAAGACAACCACTGTGTCTGACTGAACCTCTTACACAAGCATCTTGAAGACAACCACTGTGTCTGACTGAACCTCTTACACACAAGTATCTTGAAGACAACCACTGTGTCTGACTGAACCTCTTACACACAAGTATCTTGAAGACAACCACTGTGTCTGACTGAACCTCTTACACAAGCATCTTGAAGACAACCACTGTGTCTGACTAAACCTCTTATACAGGCATCTTGATGACAACCACTGTGTCTGACTAAACCTCTTACACAAGCATCTTGAAGACAACCACTGTGTCTGACTGAACCTCTTACACAAGCATCTTGAAGACAACCACTGTGTCTGACTAAACCTCTTACACAAGCATCTTGAAGACAACCACTGTGTCTGACTGAACCTCTTACACAAGCATCTTGAAGACAACCACTGTGTCTGACTAAACCTCTTACACAAGCATCTTGAAGACAACCACTGTGTCTGACTAAACCTCTTACACAAGCATCTTGAAGACAACCACTGTGACTGACTAAACCTCTTACACAAGCATCTTGATGACAACCACTGTGTCTGACTAAACCACTTACACAAGCATCTTGATGACAACCACTGTGACTGACTAAACCTCTTCCACAAGCATCTTGAAGACAACCACTGTGTCTGACTAAACCTCTTACACAAGCATCTTGAAGACAACCACTGTGACTGACTAAACCTCTTACACACAAGCATCTTGAAGACAACCACTGTGTCTGACTAAACCTCTTATATAAGCATCTTGAAGACAACCACTGTGTCTGACTAAACCTCTTACACAAGCATCTTGAAGACAACCACTGTGTCTGACTGAACCTCTTACACAAGCATCTTGAAGACAACCACTGTGTCTGACTAAACCTCTTATACAGGCATCTTGAAGACAACCACTGTGACTGACTAAACCTCTTACACAAGCATCTTGAAGACAACCACTGTGACTGACTAAACCTCTTACACAAGCATCTTGAAGACAACCACTGTGTCTGACTAAACCTCTTACACAAGTATCTTGAAGACAACCACTGTGTCTGACTAAACCTCTTACACAAGCATCTTGAAGACAACCACTGTGACTGACTAAACCTCTTACACAAGCATCTTGAAGACAACCACTGTGTCTGACTAAACCTCTTACACAAACATCTTGAAGACAACCACTGTGACTGACTAAACCTCTTACACAAGTATCTTGAAGACAACCACTGTGTCTGACTAAACCTCTTACACAAGTATCTTGAAGACAACCACTGTGACTGACTAAACCTCTTACACAAGTATCTTGAAGACAACCACTGTGTCTGACTAAACCTCTTACACAAACATCTTGAAGACAACCACTGTGACTGACTAAACCTCTTACACACAAGCATCTTGAAGACAACCACTGTGTCTGACTAAACCTCTTACACAAGCATCTTGAAGACAACCACTGTGTCTGACTGAACCTCTTACACACAAGTATCTTGAAGACAACCACTGTGTCTGACTGAACCTCTTACACAAGCATCTTGAAGACAACCACTGTGTCTGACTAAACCTCTTACACAAGCATCTTGAAGACAACCACTGTGACTGACTGAACCTCTTACACAAGCATCTTGAAGACAACCACTGTGACTGACTAAACCTCTTACACAAGCATCTTGATGACAACCACTGTGTCTGACTAAACCACTTACACAAGCATATTGATGACAACCACTGTGACTGACTAAACCTCTTACACAAGCATCTTGAAGACAACCACTGTGTCTGACTAAACCTCTTACACACAAGTATCTTGAAGACAACTACTGTGTCTGACTAAACCTCTTACACACAAGTATCTTGAAGACAACCACTGTGTCTGACTAAACCTCTTATACAAGCATCTTGAAGACAACCACTGTGTCTGACTAAACCTCTTACACAAGCATCTTGAAGACAACCACTGTGTCTGACTGAACCTCTTACACACAAGTATCTTGAAGACAACCACTGTGTCTGACTAAACCTCTTACACACAAGCATCTTGAAGACAACCACTGTGTCTGACTAAACCTCTTACACAAGCATCTTGAAGACAACCACTGTGTCTGACTGAACCTCTTACACACAAGTATCTTGAAGACAACCACTGTGTCTGACTGAACCTCTTACACAAGCATCTTGAAGACAACCACTGTGTCTGACTAAACCACTTACACAAGCATCTTGAAGACAACCACTGTGTCTGACTGAACCTCTTACACAAGCATCTTGAAGACAACCACTGTGTCTGACTAAACCTCTTATACAGGCATCTTGAAGACAACCACTGTGACTGACTAAACCTCTTACACAAGCATCTTGAAGACAACCACTGTGACTGACTAAACCTCTTACACAAGCATCTTGAAGACAACCACTGTGTCTGACTAAACCTCTTACACAAGCATCTTGAAGACAACCACTGTGTCTGACTGAACCTCTTACACACAAGTATCTTGAAGACAACCACTGTGTCTGACTGAACCTCTTACACAAGCATCTTGAAGACAACCACTGTGTCTGACTAAACCTCTTACACAAGCATCTTGAAGACAACCACTGTGTCTGACTAAACCTCTTACACAAGCATCTTGAAGACAACCACTGTGTCTGACTGAACCTCTTACACACAAGTATCTTGAAGACAACCACTGTGATTGACTAAACCTCTTACACAAGCATCTTGAAGACAACCAATGTGACTGACTAAACCTCTTACACAAGCATCATGAAGACAACCACTGTGACTGACTAAACCTCTTACACAAGCATCTTGAAGACAACCACTGTGACTGACTAAACCTCTTACACAAGCATCTTGAAGACAACCACTGTGACTGACTAAACCTCATTCACACGCAAGTTAAATCTTTTAAGCACGCATCTATGAGTCAGTCTAGAAATCAATTATTGCTTGAGCTAATCTTAAATTTAATCAAATACCACTTAACCGTCACGATGTGTTGAACATCGTTCAGATATTCGATAGCAATGTGTAAATAAGACAATCATTGATTGCAGTACATGTATATGAAATGTAAAGGCTATACGCTATGCAATTTCGGATGTCATTTTCAAAACTATCGGATTGTATTGTCATAATTGAAGCCTATGTCGTCAGTGCCATGTGTGACATAGGTTTGTTTGTTACTCAGGCAACGGTTTGACATTGTCCGTAAAATATAGCAAAAGTGCGTATTTACACACAAAAAGAATATTACATTTTAGTCAGACATACAACAAAATTCGACACCTGGATTAGATCTTTCACTAATTACTCGAATCATTGTTTCATTGTTCAGGATTTTTGTTTTCATAGTTAATGATATTTAATGGAATGAGTTGACGCATGCGCAGTAGGGCTGAACAAGCGGAAATGTTCTGATTTTATCAATCATTGCAATTGACCAGAAAAACCCACAGCCTGTAAGAAAATCAATGGAAAGCATTTGATGCCTGATCAGATAAAGATATCAATCACAAAGACAGAAATTTTCTAATCAAACGAAACCAGAAATGTGTGTATTTGTGCGATAAGCATAGGGCCGGGGCTTATCGCTGTTTCAAGTTCCATAATCGATTCTAGAGCATGACTCAAATAAGGCTACGTTCTCTTGCTATAAAGATGGTATGAAATTGTAATGAGTTGTTTTTGAAAAAAAATAACGATGTTTAGTTATGGTAATTTTTACAGGAAGTATTTGACGATTGTACAATGAAGCCTCTTTTGGAAGACCACCTTAAAGAAAGTTTTAAGTAAACGGCACGTGATAAAACATGAAAAATCAGCTCCGTCTATATTGACCAGCATTTGACTTATGTTAAAGATGTATCTGGCTCATCTAAACCTAAACTATTTTAATTGGCTTCATCCAGTATTGTTGTTACATTGTCTAAAACATCATTAATAAGAACCATTACAATGTATAACCGTATATATTAATCTTGTTTAATCATATTACTAACAGACAATACTAGTAAAAAATTCGGCACAGCCGTACTAACATGGTTTGCTATTTGCATATCAGTGTTGTGTAAACCAATCAATCTTACGTAATCCACCAAGGCAATGTCTCTTCAACCGGACAACGATTGTAACCTTGACGCGGATTGGTTAACCTTCCGATCAATGGTACGTTACCTTACCGAAATCCAATGAATTTGGATGAATTTACCGAAATCCATTTTGGATCTGGAGTGACCAGCAATCGGCATTTTTTTTTATGTTGCACAACAAATATTAATCTTCACATTGCACCTACCATCTTTTTTCAAGATATTTCTTGTTCAAACATAATTTAACTTTAAATAGAAAATTAATGTAAAATGCTCATGATGTTTAGATAACAATTAAAGTTAAAATTCTGATCTATATACACCGAACCAACTTTCTTAATGGTCTAAATTGAATTTTTTTAAACGGTGTATGAAAAATCACCAATGTCAATGTCATTACATAAATAATTCCAAGTTGCTACGTATAACTCTCCTGGATATAGTGTCTATTCTGAATTCTGACAGTCAGTTGACATTTATCGACGGATCAACTACAACAACTCTAAAATAAAAAGTCATAAAACTGCAATATATCAGTTAAAACAATGGGACCAATTAGAATGCTTGTTCCGTGTATTGTATGAATGTTGTAGTGACGATGTTACACATTCCGCTGAGAGCAGTTTTGTTCCGATATTTCATCATGCCTTTAGAAACGTTATGAATATAATTGTATTCATTATACAACGCGTTGCATGCTGCTTTTTGAATTTATTGCGCACATAATCTGACAGTTCTTAATACTTGTAGTGTTAGAGACGGAAAACAGCCATGTTTCTGCCGGAACGAAATTTTGTCTAATATCATTATAATATTATATTTCTCTATGGAATCCTAAAAGGGACATTGTGCTATCACATGTCACATCGTAAGGTCGTTTCCATGGGACCCGAACTCAACAGTGGGACCGGTATGTTACATACATCGTAACTTTTTGAAAGCAACACTATATCGGCCAATGTTATGAGGTTATTGCTCAAGAGATTTTAAGATTATTAGTAAATTTGTACTACGGAATGTACAAATAATTATCTCATTTACGCTTCCAGCGTTTCACATTGTGGCGTCATGCGTCGAAGCGTTTCACATGATGGCGTCATGCGTCGAAGCGTTTCACATGATGGCGACATGCGTCGCAGCGTTTCACATAGTGGCGTCATGCGTCGCAGCGTTTCACATGGTGGCGTCATGCGTCGCAGCGTTTCACATGGTGGCGTCATGCGTCGCATCGTTTCACATGGTGGCGTCATGCGTCGCAGCGTTTCACATGGTGGCGTCATGCCTCGCAGCGTTTCACATTTTCGTACCATGTCTCGTATCATGCCACAATGTAGCGTCACGTGTCATATCTTTCTTAGATAACTGGCAGCCTCGTCACGATGCCGTAATTTGTCTGAAACTAACAAATTAATGTTTTACGTCAGGGAAAGATCACAGTCTAGAGAACATGTCGTGAAACCCACTCGTCAAGGGAATTACTGTGTATATTTAATCTCATCATTCACATATGGTGCAGACAGTGACTAGGTCTTCGTTTTTTTTATAACTTAATTCGGTAAAGGTCATACAATATACACGTTGTATTGTGTATCTAGTAACACAGTTACATAAGTTGTCAACTTGTTGAAGAAAAAATGCTCTCTCGTCGCTGAAGACCCGTGACATGATATCAAACACATTTGATTCAAGACTTCTATGTTCTTGCCTCTGTACAACATTGGTAGTTACATTATTATCATTAAATGTATTTGTTTCAATGAAGGCAAGGTAAAAAAATACAAAAATAACCAGATCTGGAATGGAAAAGACGTTTTAAAATTCTAAGATGTACCGAGGACACAAACAGTTTACATGTCTTCGTTACATCTTAGAATTTTTAAAACGCTTTTTCCATTTCATAGAAGTTTTGGACACCAACATTTTCAAGATGTCATCAAATTCCTGGACAGCATATTTTGGATCATTTATACCAACCAGCCAACAACCCTTAGCGCTACCCACAAAATGCCAACCGCAGGCAAGGGTGCAACTAGTACCATTTTTTTCGACTTCGGTAGGTCGCGCCCGGAGCTCGAACCATCAACCTTTCGCACATGAGGCATACGCTCTACCAACGATCCACCGAGGCGACACATAGAGACCGCAGTGTACTTCTCAAAAGTCCTGGTAAATCTACTCAGAAGATATACATTCATGTGTCCTATTTTGAAGAAAAAAATCAACCCGACATAAAATAAATTGATGTCATGTCAAAAGAAGTAAAACAAAGAAAAACACATCAATGAAATTCTTACCCTTTGGCAGCAACGAAATCAATCAAACATAGATATAAATTCTTGTCAGGCGCAATAAAAATGCAAATAAAGCTTGATGGCTGAGGGGGGATGAGGTTATGGCCCGAATATATCAGTTGTTTGACACTGTAATTTAAGTACTAGTATTATGCTAAGGACAAATAATATGCATTATTAACAATGAAATATAGCATAAAAAAGCACAACTTGCCTCCTAATTTTCAAACATTTCTTGCGGGTGACCCCCAAACCCCCACCGACGAGAGGGTGGCCCCCTCCCACACCTACCACCCATTCGCAGCGTTGCTGCTCGTTTCGCACCTACGATGCTCACACTCAGTCTTGGCGTACACTTCAAAATCGTCCAGGTATGTCTCTGCTTGTCAGATTGAGTTACAACCTGTTCTGTAAGTGACGTCATTTCAAGAAAACGCAGTGTGTGATGTCACTTGTAAGTAGGAAACAATATATCTACTCAATATGGTCACTTTTCATATTGCCATACGGGACAAATATTGCTTACTGTAAGTAGGCTACATGGTGACGTCACATGTGACGTTTTCTGGAAATGACATCCCTTCTAGAAGACGTTTGGAATCGTCAGCGGCGTTATGTTTAGCCATGAACACAGCTTGTATAGTGGGTTATAGAACTGACATCTCTCAAGAGATTAATAAATTATTCAATTTTCGTATAGAGAGAAAGTGTGAAATTTGTATACAATATCAAAATAAATTTGAACTTCTCCGCCACATCTAAATACGAAAATGATACGAGCAAGTCGGTAAGGCACTTTCCGATGAATGTGACGTGTATTATAGGTGCTTAAGTCGTATTAGGATTCATTCATGTGACCTGGGTATGTCATTAGTACGTGACGAACGTGACTTGAGTACTGGCCTGACTGTAGCGCCCGCCATAACTTTTCATCACGTGTCACGAACGATTGTGATAAGTTTCATTGGAGTCCACTGAATTGATATGTATAAGTAAATCACGGTGCTTTGGACGTACGGACGGGTAGGTGAGCAATTTAACGTAGAGAAGTTTGAGAAGAAAATACTCATGTACAAGCAAGAATTATTGCTAACAATATATCAATAAATTAAAATTCCCCCCAAACGAAATGTTCGCTAGTCTGTGTCATACGTCATATAAGATCGGTGGCGACGTATTCAATCATTTCGCATTGATCATAAAAACTTGAAGTCTTTCGTAAAATGAGGTCACAATTCCAGGACTTCAAACCAAATTGATGAGTTCACGTTTTGAGTAGATGACATGATGGATACAGAAGGCAGTACCCGCTCTTTCTTAGGTTCGTTTCTATTTTTTGTTCATTTGTTTACCTAACCAAACATGAAAAATATATTTCCTATAGTTAAAACATCAATAAACATGCATTAACAAAGAATGAACTCATAATGTATTGATCCATAGTTGTTGAAGAAAGATGTCTGTACGTCATAAAATTTAAAAAAACAATCCAGCTTTTTTAATAATCAGACTATTTTACAGATTTTGACTGTTAGTAATATGATAAAAAAACGATCGGTTTTACATTGCAATGGTTCTGATTAGAGATGTTTTAGCCAATGTAACAACAATACTGGATAAAGTCAATTCAAACATTTTATGATCAGATGAGCCAGATACATCTTTAATGTCATATACTGCAATATAGTTATTATTAAGACAACTATTGTACAGAGATGCTGTTCAACCTTTTGAGCAGCATTGCCTTGAAAAACAATCTCACTTCAAGAACATAATCATTTTCCCCGTTGTAAAACATTTCTACCAGTTAACAACTCGAGAGGAAACAAGAAATATCTTGAAAAAGATGGTTGGCGCCATTTGAAGGTTACATTTTTTAGTGCAACAGAAAAATCGCTGAGATGTAACGATAAACAGAGTGGTCGCTATGTGAGGTTTCTCTGTATAATGTAGAATTCATCATGTGATGCAATGTGACATATGCACTTTCAGAGTGGTCGCTATGTGAGGTTCCTCTGTATAATGTAGAATTCATCATGTGATGCAATGTGACATATGCACTTTCAGAGTGGTCGCTATGTGAGGTTTCTCTGTATAATGTAGAATTCATCATGTGATGCAATGTGACATATGCACTTTCAGAGTGGTCGCTATGTGAGGTTTCTCTGTATAATGTAGAATTCATCATGTGATGCAATGTGACATATGCACTTTCAGAGTGGTCGCTATGAGAGGTTCCTCTGTATAATGTAGAATTCATCATGTGATGCAATGTGACATATGCACTTTCAGAGTGGTCGCTATGTGAGGTCACGTGATGTTTCCATTGTTCCAACTTTGATCAGAACACTTGTAGTAATCCAAGCAAAACCAATTTGAAATAATTATCACAATGAATCATTGAAACGAGTCCCTAGTCGCGTCATACACAGACAATAATAAGATAAAATCAATATGCTTCGATGCAATGGATTGTCTGTTAAACAGTGGGTTATTGACAATATATATGGTCATGAAGTTATAAATGTAAATAATTCAACATCATTGATTGATAAGAAATATAAACCGGACTTCCAGAATCGCTTAGAATCTGAATTGACAAAATATGCAATTTTAATAGCTTAATTATACGGTGTATGTAAATGCAATGGACTATTGTTATCAATTATACGCATGTTTATCAGAGAATTGGAATAAAGCCATCCTTACGTTTTTGCTTGCGGCACGGCTACCCAATTGTACGGGATGGCTAATTTTTTCGGCGCAGTCGTACTAACATGGTTTTGCTATATGCATATCAGTGTTGTGTTAACCAATCAAAGCTTACGTTAACCACTAATGCAATTTCTCTTCAACCGAACAACGTTTGTAACCTTGACGGGGATTGGTTAACCATTCGAAAAAGGGTACATTACCTTACCGATATCCACTGAATTTCGGTGAATTTACCGAAATCCATTTTGGATCTGGAGTGACCAGCAAGCGTAACATCTCGGTATTTTTTATGTTGCACAACAAATCTTAACCTTCAAATTGCGCGGATCATCTTTTTTCAAGATATTGCTTGTTAGATTTGCTTTCTGTAACCACGTAAAGACTATGTCACACAGACAAGAACAGATAGAATGAATGAAAACGTCTAGAAAGGAAAAGACAGAAATGAGTTGAGGCCAATTTCAATGGATCGTTCGAGCTTCTGCAAGCAAACGTCTTTTATAATTGGTCTTTACTTACTAACATCAATACAAACATGAACAAATTAAAAATATTAATTTTGTAAAAACTATAAGCCACGAACTTTGTACTTTCTCTTGACAGCAATAAAGCTCGTATTATCCTGGTTCGAATCAATTGCCTTTCTTTATGTTTTGTTTATGCGCTCTTTTGTATAATATGCCATTGTTTATGCGCTCTTTTGTATAATATGCCATTGTTTATGCGCTCTTTTGTATAATATGCCATTGTTTATGCGCTCTTTTGTATGATACGCCATTGTTTATGCGCTCTTTTGTATAATATGCCACTATTTCTGCGCTATTTTGTATAATATGCCATTGTTTATGCGCTCTTTTGTATGATACGCCATTGTTTATGCGCTCTTTTGTATAATATGCCACTATTTATGCGCTATTTTGTATAATATTCCATTGTTTATGCGCTCTTTTATATAATATGCCACTATTTATGCGCTATTTTGTATAATATTCCATTGTTTATGCGCTCTTTTGTATAATATGCCATTGTTTAAGCGCTCTTTTGTATAATAATTATGCCATTGTTTATGCGTTTTTTAGTATAATATGCCATTGTTTATGCCATCTTTTGTATAATATGCCATTGTTTATGCGCTCTTTTGTATAATATGCCATTGTTTATGCCCTCTTTTGCACAATACGCCATAGTTAATGCGCTCTTTTGTATAATATGCCATAGTTAATGCGCTATTTTGTATAATATGCCATTGTTTATGCGCTCTTTTGCATAATATGCCATTGCTTATGCGCTCTTTTGTATAATATGCCATTGCTTATGCGCTCTTTTGCATAATATGCCATTGCTTATGCGCTCTTTTGTATAATATGCCATTGCTTATGCGCTCTTTTGTATAATATGCCATTGTTTATGCGCTCTTTTGTATAATATGCCATTGTTTATGCGCTCTTTTGTATAATATGCCATTGTTTATGCCCTCTTTTGTATAATATGCCATTGCTTATGCGCTCTTTTGTATAATATGCCATTGCTTATGCGCTCTTTTGTATAATATGCCATTGTTTATGCGCTCTTTTGTATAATATGCCATTGTTTATGCCCTCTTTTGTATAATATGCCATTGTTTATGCGCTCTTTTGTATAATATGCCATTGTTTATGCGCTCTTTTGTATAATATGCCATTGTTTAAGCGCTCTTTTGTATAATATGCCATTGTTTATGCCCTCTTTTGTATAATATTCCATTGTTTATGCGCTCTTTTGTATAATATGCCATTGTTTAAGCGCTCTTTTGTATAATATGCCATTGTTTATGCCCTCTTTTGTATAATATGCCATTGTTTATGCGCTCTTTTGTATAATATGCCATTGTTTATGCGCTCTTTTGTATAATATGCCATTGTTTATGCGCTCTTTTGTATAATATGCCATTGTTTAAGCGCTCTTTTGTATAATATGCCATTGTTTAAGCGCTCTTTTGTATAATATGCCATTGTTTATGCGCTCTTTTGTATAATATGCCATTGTTAATGCGCTCTTTTGTATAATATGCCATTGTTTATGCGCTCTTTTGTATAATATGCCATTGTTTATGCGCTCTTTTGTATAATATGCCATTGTTTATGCGCTCTTTTGTATAATATGCCATTGTTTATGCCCTCTTTTGCACAATACGCCATAGTTAATGCGCTCTTTTGTATAATATGCCATAGTTAATGCGCTATTTTGTATAATATGCCATTGTTTATGCGCTCTTTTGCATAATATGCCATTGCTTATGCGCTCTTTTGTATAATATGCCATTGCTTATGCGCTCTTTTGCATAATATGCCATTGCTTATGCGCTCTTTTGTATAATATGCCATTGCTTATGCGCTCTTTTGTATAATATGCCATTGTTTATGCGCTCTTTTGTATAATATGCCATTGTTTATGCGCTCTTTTGTATAATATGCCATTGTTTATGCCCTCTTTTGTATAATATGCCATTGCTTATGCGCTCTTTTGTATAATATGCCATTGCTTATGCGCTCTTTTGTATAATATGCCATTGTTTATGCGCTCTTTTGTATAATATGCCATTGTTTATGCCCTCTTTTGTATAATATGCCATTGTTTATGCGCTCTTTTGTATAATATGCCATTGTTTATGCGCTCTTTTGTATAATATGCCATTGTTTAAGCGCTCTTTTGTATAATATGCCATTGTTTATGCGCTCTTTTGTATAATATGCCATTGTTTAAGCGCTCTTTTGTATAATATGCCATTGTTTAAGCGCTCTTTTGTATAATATGCCATTGTTTATGCGCTCTTTTGTATAATATGCCATTGTTTATGCCCTCTTTTGTATAATATTCCATTGTTTATGCGCTCTTTTGTATAATATGCCATTGTTTAAGCGCTCTTTTGTATAATATGCCATTGTTTATGCCCTCTTTTGTATAATATGCCATTGTTTATGCGCTCTTTTGTATAATATGCCATTGTTTATGCGCTCTTTTGTATAATATGCCATTGTTTATGCGCTCTTTTGTATAATATGCCATTGTTTATGCGCTCTTTTGTATAATATGCCACTATTTATGCGCTATTTTGTATAATATGCCATTGTTTATGCGCTCTTTTGTATAATATGCCATTGTTTATGCGCTCTTTTGTATAATATGCCATTGTTTATGCGCTCTTTTGTATAATATGCCATTGTTTATGCGCTCTTTTGTATAATATGCCACTATTTATGCGCTATTTTGTATAATATTCCATTGTTTATGCGCTCTTTTGTATAATATGCCATTGTTTATGCGCTCTTTTGTATAATATGCCATTGTTTATGCGCTCTTTTGTATAATATTCCATTGTTTATGCGCTCTTTTGTATAATATGCCATTGTTTATGCCCTCTTTTGTATAATATTCCATTGTTTATGCCCTCTTTTGTATAATATGCCACTATTTATGCGCTATTTTGTATAATATTCCATTGTTTATGCCCTCTTTTGTATAATATGCCACTATTTATGCGCTATTTTGTATAATATTCCATTGTTTATGCCCTCTTTTGTATAATATGCCACTATTTATGCGCTATTTTGTATAATATTCCATTGTTTATGCCCTCTTTTGTATAATATGCCATTGTTTATGCGCTCTTTTGTATAATATGCCACTATTTATGCGCTATTTTGTATAATATTCCATTGTTTATGCGCTCTTTTGTATAATATGCCATTGTTTATGCCCTCTTTTGTATAATATTCCATTGTTTATGCGCTCTTTTGTATAATATGCCATTGCTTATGCGCTCTTTTGTATAATATGCCATTGTTTAAGCGCTCTTTTGTATAATATGCCATTGTTTATGCCCTCTTTTGTATAATATTCCATTGTTTATGCGCTCTTTTGTATAATATGCCATTGCTTATGCGCTCTTTTGTATAATATGCCATTGTTTAAGCGCTCTTTTGTATAATATTCCATTGTTTATGCGCTCTTTTGTATAATATGCCATTGCTTATGCGCTCTTTTGTATAATATTCCATTGTTTATGCGCTCTTTTGTATAATATGCCACTTTTATGCGCTCTTTGCATTATTTGCCACCTTTTAAACTACTTTTTATTATTTATGTACACACCTGCCCTTTTTTCCGTGAGGTTAAGCTATGCCCCAGTAGAATAACACGATCGTGATATATGTTTGTATCGATTTATTTCTTATAAAAGTGAATTTTGTCGGAATATAAAAATCTATTTACGTCTTTCCCTAGAAAATTCTTAAATTCAGACATTTCGTGATCGAGGCGTCTGATCGAAGTACTTTCGTAAAGTGATTTCCTTTTATTGGCATTGATCAGTTCAATATTCTTCCATATCACAAGGCGCTCATTTAACAATTTCAAACACGATAAAAGAGAATTTGTAAAATCCCACATGAGAATATAAATCAAACGAAGTGATTTTAGTAACCGATAATCTAATTTCTAATTCTTTCTAGCGCCTAGAAAGATACGCTGAATTTAGTTATAGAATTATGAAGTTCAGCTTATTCTGGAGTCTGGTCCTATTATTCACAACGGGGTGAAGTTAGTAGTGATTGCAGTAATAGAAATAACACCAGTTACAACAATACTTGATGAAGCCAATTCAAACATTTTTTGATCAGATGAGCCAGATACATCTTTACGAGAAGTAATACTGCTATTGTTTTTTTACTGCTGCAACAGCGAACTTCAAGATGACCCAATTCACTCGTTCATCAAAGAGAGAGCATACGTTACTATTGGGAACGCCACATACATAAGGCAATGCCTCTCCACACAGACCTCCGGGAACATAAAAGTCCATAAAACACAAGATATTTCAGGAGGCGCAAGGGTAAATACGTAAGGGAACAGAGGTGCAAGGAATGGCCTGGCCGACCATAAGGGATAACTAGGAGAATCAAAGAGGACAAACAGGAGGAGGGGGGGGGGGGGGGGGTTAAAGGCTGGAATACATCACAGGATTATTCCTGACACCGTGTTCTACTGTAAACTTCCGGTAGTCGGTGGTTTGAAAATCTCAAACAAGATCAATGTCATTTAAAGATCAGACATGATAATGAATGAAAACAAGCCTTAATTATTATTTTCTTTCGAGCTTAATAGAGTGATAAACATAATACACTCACTCTTCATAGAGTGATAAACATAATACACTCACTCTTCATAGAGTGATAAACATAATACACTCACTCTTCAAACTGGAGATATGTTTAAATTCGTTAAGTACATTATCTTTAATATTTCCCAGACAGTCCGTCTAAATTCCATTGCGGACAAAATTGGTAAGAGGAAGACATTATAAACCGTCTCAGACTGGATAGCTCACAATGACTTTCAAATACGGCATTTAACCCAAACTTAGAAACCGTTTCAGACAGAACAGCATCAAATGATTTTCAAGCCCGGCATTTAACCCAACCTTAAAAACCGTACCAGGAAGGACAGCATCCAATGACTTTCAAGCCTCGCAATTAGCCCAAACATAGAAACCGTTCCAGAGAAAGCAGCATCTAATGTCTTTCAAGCCCGGCATTTAGCCAAAACTTAAATATAACGAGAATTGTTCTAAGCTGCCAATTATCTATGAATTGGATGAGAGCACGGGAAAATCGTAATCAGCATGTGGCAGACAAAATCATCGCTTGGAAGAATAATTTATTATCATTGCAATTTATAAATCGGCTATGGAGTATTACCCCATTGTTCTTTGGCAACACTTCTTGTGTTTCGAGACGCATACATGCGTTATTGGATGTATCAGTGTTTTACAATGCACGTCATACAATACAACCTCTCCCGAGCAACACTCGTTCAGTAGCGGATCTGTGGTCCAGTGGTAACGTACTGGACTAGTAATCCATGAGTCGCAGGTTCGATCACCCGCTCCACCACTAACAGTACTAACAGTATTTCGGATAGAGACAAAAACCGAGGTCCCGTGTACGATGCTTTACATCCAGCACGTAAAATAGCCAGGGGTGTTTCTGGAACTGGGGCATCTTCTGTATCATGCACTATCCTCCAAAAATCATTCTTCCAGATGCGTCGCCTATGTGGGAAACTGGTGGTGACGATAAATAAACGCAAATACAAAAAACACGTTGAGAGGGTTAACAACGGCTGTCATTGAGAGGTTGTTGGTTTAGAGAGGTTAACTTGTTAGTTATTGTTATCACACGAAAATTGATGAAACAAAGTTATGGAAGTGAGGTTGGTTTTAATAGAGGGCCGCTCTAGGGACTTTGCTTTGTCTTTAAATTCCTACAGAATTTGAGTAAGTAACACTACTGTAACGTATTGAATAAGTTGAAATACACACTCTTCATTTTCTTCTCCGAACCAGGGAACTAATATATACTCTGTGTAACGGTTTATTCATACTAGCACAAAATCTGAATTGTCTGCCAAAATGAATACGTATACCACATTCATACCAGGGAATACATACAGAATTCTGAATGTGATACAATGATATTATAATGTTGAGAGATTGGTGCAAATCTCCTGTTTCTCATGTGTTGTGAAGAATGGGCAATAATAGATTTCGCGCCATGTCAGCCTGGGTGCAATTACACGAACTGAGCCTTGTAGTTACGATTGACGACATCGAATATTAACGACTGAATTTACAACTATACTGAGAATGAAACCAATATCGTATGGATTACTGAGCTTTCTTGAATCGAAAAAAACGAGAGAAACACATAATAAGGATGGAAAGAGATGGTAAAATGAAATAAACGTCATTGGCTTGCGATATATAAGAGAAGCTTGTGTGTAATAAACGGCAATTTTCTAGTCAATCGTCTGTTTAACACCTTTGTTTCCTTATAGTATGTAGCGTTAGCTCTTCATATAAAACCAAAGCTTGTATGTGTACGTTTGTGACTTTTACAGAATGCGTCAAAGTCGAGAAAGGAGTACAACTGTATGATTCTACACAGATGGGTCCCGATCAGGGCTCTAGAAATCCACTAGCCCGACGTCCCGGACTAGTCTAATGCTGAATCGGGCTACCAACAGTTGAGTTGAAGTTAGCCCCGGACAAGAATGTCTTTAAAGCTAACCAACATCAGAAACTGAACATTTGTAAGTCAAACCTTAGAATCCCACGAATTCATACAAATTATTAATTTTAGATTATGGAGATATCAGTGTGTATGTTTGTTTGTTAAAAAATTGACCGATATTCTCAGACAACTAACTTCCTACGTCGGATAAGTCAAATGTTACATTTCCATTAGTCCGAGACAAGTGTCTTTGGAATTGTTTTCGGGATCTCTGACAGTGCAACATCGTAATGGCAACACCGTCATGGCAACATCGTCATGGCAACACCGTCATGGCAACATCGTCATGGCAACACCGTCATGGCAACACCGTCATGGTAACATCGTCATGGCAACATCGTCATGGCAACACCGTCATGGCAACACCGTCATGGCAACACCGTCATGGCAACACCGTCATGGCAACACCGTCATGGCAACACCGTCATGGCAACACCGTCATGGCAACATCGTCATGGCAACATCGTCATGGCAACACCGTCATGGCAACACCGTGTGAGAGAAGCACAGTTTAGCTGTTGTTGAGATGTTGTTGTACTCAATATATTTCTAAGTACGATAAATCTACAAAAACGTATTCCACGGAAATTTGCCAAAATAAGCGTTGCGTAAGAAGATTTGTTAAGTAATGGTGACATTTTGTTAACAGAACAAAATCTTATTGTCGAACGCAGACTGATTTATATAAGCATTTGTTATCCGGTAAGTTGAGTTCAACATCCTTTCTGAACGTGAGTACTCCTTCGGGTGAACCTATTTACATCTTAGGATAAAAACATTTCGCATAAATAAATTTCAGGGAAAGAAAAAAATGGAATCGACTTATTCTTTGACAAAGAACTCTTAGTGATACAGACATATCGCTGAGCAGCCTATTGATTTACACTTAAGTGGGAATGAGAGAAACTGAAGGTAGCAATATTCTAGCCAAGTCACGCATACATGTCATAGTATCTTCGTCTTATATTTAACGTAGTCTGGTTATACGTCATAGTTGTGAGCGCATAAAAGTACATCCCGCCACTTTTAATTCGGTTTTTGCGACATTATTTACATTCCTTTACGACGGTCACCGTCAGTAGAACCATTGCCATCACAAGTATTTCGGCGCAGCTGTACTAACATGGTTTTGCTATTTGCATATTAGTGTTGTGTAAAATCAATCAAATATCTCGAATGATGGTCGGCGCAATTTGAAGATTTGTTGTGCAACATCAAAAATTGCCGAGATGTTACGATTGGTGGTCACTCCACAGCCAAAATGGACGTCGGTAAATTCAACGAAATTCAGTGGATTTCGGTAAAGTAACGTACCGCTTATCGAAAGGTTAACCAATCCGCGTCAATGTCACAAACGGTTGAAGAGAAGTTTGTTTAGTGGTTAACGTAAGATTTGATTCGTTTACACAACACTGATATGCAAATTGCAAACCATGTTAGTATTGCTGCGCCGAAAAACCTGTTAAAGTACAGCCATCAATTAACTACATGGAGAGACAATTACTGACAGTGCATACTTCATCTTGTTAAGATACAGAAAATAATCTAAACATTGGCTAGAAAACCATCACAAAACAGACAATAACTTTTTCTGAAAGAATTCGACCAGCAAACTGATCAATAACGTCTTCCACTGTCGCCTTTAGAATTTGAGATAATGTATCAGTTTTGTGACCGAGGCATTCACTTTAATTTGACATTTTAGACTACAGCCGAAAATGAGAAGAATGCTTTTAAGCAAGGAAGAAAGGCATTTAAGCAATATTTAAAACCAGGTTAGGTCTGTGACCACTATAATTAATCGTGTTTAATTAATAGTTTTTCTCAAAGCTTAAAGATATATTATGCTCATTGTTTTGTTCATTTGTTTACCTAACCAAGCATGAGAAAAAAACTTTATCTAGTTAAAACTTCAATAAATATGCACTACCACAGAATACATTTATAATGTTTTTTCTCTGTCGAAAAAAGACGTTTGTATTACCATTAAATAAAAAAAATCTTCCAGGTTTTTAACAAGTGGGTGCTTTTTACTTGTTTTGTCTGTTAGTAATATCATTTAACAAAATTGTTTAAAACGGTTATATATGGCAATGGTTCTCGTTAATGATGGTTTAGACTATTAAGAAGCCCATAAGAAAATTTAGGTTCAGATGAGCCAGATACATCTTTAAATATCAGTTTGAGTACAATTGTTCTCCAGCAAATTGCGATAAAATTATTAAATTTATCTTCAGCATGCCACCATACTTTGAAGGTTTACTGATCCACAGCATGCCACCATACTCTGAAGGTTTACTGATCCACAGCATGCCACCATACTCTGAAGGTTTACTGACCCACAGCATGCCACCATACTCTGAAGGTTTACTGACCCACAGCATGCCACCATACTCTGAAGGTTTACTGACCCACAGCATGTCACCATACTCTGAAGGTTTACTGACCCACAGCATGTCACCATACTCTGAAGGTTTACTGACCCACAGCATGCCACCATACTCTGAAGGTTTACTGACCCACAGCATGCCACCATACTCTGAAGGTTTACTGACCCACAGCATGCCACCATACTCTGAAGGTTTACTGACCCACAGCATGCCACCATACTCTGAAGGTTTACTGACCCACAGCATGCCACCATACTCTGAAGGTTTACTGACCCACAGCATGCCACCATACTCTGAAGGTTTACTGACCCACAGCATGTCACCATACTCTGAAGGTTTACTGACCCACATCATGCCACCATACTCTGAAGGTTTACTGACCCACAGCATGTCACCATACTCTGAAGGTTTACTGACCCACAGCATGCCACCATACTCTGAAGGTTTACTGACTCACAGCATGCCACCATACTCTGAAGGTTTACTGACACACAGCATGCCACCATACTCTGAAGGTTTACTGACACACAGCATGCCACCATACTCTGAAGGTTTACTGACTCACAGCATGCCACCATACTCTGAAGGTTTACTGACTCACAGCATGCCACCATACTCTGAAGGTTTACTGACCCACAGCATGCCACCATACTCTGAAGGTTTACTGACACACAGCATGCCACCATACTCTGAAGGTTTACTGACACACAGCATGCCACCATACTCTGAAGGTTTACTGACTCACAGCATGCCACCATACTCTGAAGGTTTACTGACTCACAGCATGCCACCATACTCTGAAGGTTTACTGACCCACAGCATGCCACCATACTCTGAAGGTTTACTGACTCCCAGCATGCCACCATACTCTGAAGGTTTACTGACTCCCAGCATGCCACCATACTCTGAAGGTTTACTGACTCCCAGCATGCCACCATACTCTGAAGGTTTACTGACTCCCAGCATGCCACCATACTCTGAAGGTTTACTGACTCACAGCATGCCACCATACTCTGAAGGTTTACTGACTCCCAGCATGCCACCATACTCTGAAGGTTTACTGACTCACAGCATGCCACCATACTCTGAAGGTTTACTGACCCACAGCATGCCACCATACTCTGAAGGTTTACTGCCCACAGCATGCCACCATACTCTGAAGGTTTACTGCCCACAGCATGCCACCATACTCTGAAGGTTTACTGACCCACATCATGCCACCATACTCTGAAGGTTTACTGACCCACAGCATGCCACCATACTCTGAAGGTTTACTGACCCACAGCATGCCACCATACTCTGAAGGTTTACTGACCCACAGCATGCCACCATACTCTGAAGGTTTACTGACCCACAGCATGCCACCATACTCTGAAGGTTTACTGACCCATACAACCATACTCTGAAGGTTTACTGACCCATACAACCATACTCTCAAGGTTTACTGACTCACAGCATGCCACCATACTCTGAAGGTTTACTGACCCATACAACCATACTCTGAAGGTTTACTGACCCACAGCATGCCACCATACTCTGAATGTTTACTGACCCATACAACCATACTCTGAAGGTTTACTGACCCACAGCATGCCACCATACTCTGAAGGTTTACTGACTCACAGCATGCCACCATACTCTGAAGGTTTACTGACTCACAGCATGCCACCATACTCTGAAGGTTTACTGACCCACAGCATGCCACCATACTCTGAAGGTTTACTGACCCATACAACCATACTCTGAAGGTTTACTGACCCATACAACCATACTCTGAAGGTTTACTGACCCATACAACCATACTCTGAAGGTTTACTGACCCATACAACCATACTCTGAAGGTTTACTGACCCATACAACCATACTCTGAAGGTTTACTGACCCATACAACCAATGGAATATATACCATACTCTGAAGATTTACTGACCCATACAACCAATGGAATATATCCGTAAGAAATACAGACGTAATTCAATTGAGGACGAAAATGAGATTTGGGAACAGAAAGTTGCCGTTAATGGAATGGAAGGGCGAATCGACACAACATTGATTTTATGCAAATATCTTGCTCGAGACATAAGCGTTTGTAGTGCTAGGTCTCAGTACTCCGAACCCAGCACTCAGATCTCATCACTCCGATCTCAGCACTCAGATCTCATCACTCAGATCACATCACTCAGATAGCATCACTCAATTCACTTCAATCAGATCTCAGCACTCAGATCTCAGCACTCAGAATCCATCACTCAGATCTCAGCACTCAGATCTCATCACTCAGATCACATCACTCAGATATCATCACTCAATTCACATCACTCAGATCTCAGCACTCAGATCTCAGCACTCAGATCTCAGCACTCATAGCTTAGCACTCAGATCTCAGCATTCAGATCTCATCTCTCAGATCTCATCTCTCAGATATCATCACTCAGATCTCAGCACTCAGATCTCATCTCTCAGATATCATCACTCAGATCTCAGATCTCAACACTTCGATCTCAGCATTAAATATAAGACATAACTTATTTCACATTTTGACATTTTCCTACACGATTCTGTGTCGCTTTTCTCCACTTATTTTGAACTATTAAACAAGACCAGCAGGGAAAATACATTTCTAATAATTGATGCTTTCTACGCCGGATAAGGTCAAGAATTCCCAATGCCATGCGCTAATTGAATAAAGATGCGCATTTGTTTCCATCTAGTGCAGATTTCACAGAGATTCGGTGAAATGGCTGAACAACATATCCGGTTAATTAACACGGTCAATATACGATCGAAAATTAGACGAAATTTTTGATGAGTGAAAAATCCGGATTCCAGCATCGTTTCAAGCGCTTAATGACATGTGCGTAAAATTATTTCGTCCAAGTCGGTTTCGTATAATATATTATTTTGCTATCAGGTTGTGGACAATGTGTAGGAAGATTACACGATGAACATGTAATCGAATATTATCAGTACAAAATGACATTCTACCGTATTTTCAACTGTTTCTACGTCAATAAATGATAAAATTCGCGGATTCGAAAATATTGCTACATGACATTGCATTGGGCCCGTTTAGACGTTACATACAAAGTGAACGTAAACTGTAGAATAACAACATAATGAATGTTTATGGTTAAATGGGCATGTACACGTCTGATATTCTGGTCTAGAGTATGATAAGTTGAATACATTGCTTACTGAATGCAGCTTATTCTGTTTGACTCTCATGTATTTGAGTCACGGTGAGCAATGCACGTAATTTGCACACTCATACTCAATAGGATAAATTTCGAGCGCTGAATGTTGAGTATAACACCTATAATTCCGGACCTGGTTCCGAGTTTATAAATGTTGAGTAACACCTATAATTCCGGACCTGGTTCCGAGTTTATAAATGTTGAGTAACACCTATAATTCCGGACCTGGTTCCGAGTTTATAAATGTTGAGTGACACCTATAATTCCGGACCTGGTTCCGAGTTTATAAATGTTGAGTAACACCTATAATTCCGGACCTGGTTCCGAGTTTATAAATGTTGAGTGACACCTATAATTCCGGACCTGGTTCCGAGTTTATAAATGTTGAGTAACACCTATAATTCCGGACATGGTTCCGAGTTTATAAAAGTTGAGATCAGTTTCCAAGTTCAACACTTTATAATAATTCTCAACTTATTTCAGCCAAATATCTATTTTTGTTACATGATTTAGTAGCCATGTAGATTATATTATACACATACATTCATAAATACTACATGATCAATGTAATAATTTTACCAACATGTATTTACAAAAAAAATAATCACAGATATTAGCTTGGAAATCCCTCTCCAATTTGATTACTTGTATGGAAATATTTGTATCCGATCTACAGACGATCTAATGAGAATGGTAACATATAGGCGTCAATGTAAAATGTTGAACTTTGGGAGCTGGAGATGTAACGACAAATCATAGCAATCAGTCTAGACATGTAATTGTTCTATTAACTATATTGGAAGACCATCATTTTCACTATACATATAAAACACGGTACTGCATGAGGAGATATCAGGCTTCTAAGTATCAAACAAGACATATATTGTCAATAATAATTATACTTAAGTCATCTCCGTGCATCTTGAAGTCACTTGGGGTATGTTCAGACAGATATTGTCTGAAAACATGAATAACAAATTCGTATGGGTACAGAGAACACCCGGGCCATGGTTAATATACTTGATTTTGAACTCGAATTTCAAATCTTACTTCATATCAAACTATTTAAGCTAGTAACTTTACTTATAGTATATGAGATAACGTTTGACTATTTGATACATTTTTAGATATCTATCGTTCGAATACTCGAAAGTCGCAATTGAATTAAAGTTATTTAGAATTCGAATTGTAGATATCTAGTATTCGAATTGTAGATATCTAGTATTAGAATTGTAGATATCTAGTATTCGAATTGTAGATAATTAGTAATCGAATTGTAGATATCTAGTATTCGAATTGTAGATATCTAGTAATCGAATTGTAGATATCTAGTATTCGAATTGCAGATATTTAGTATTCGAATTGTAGATATCTAGACCTCACAAGTGATATTTGTATTTCGAATAATTGATATATTCTGCTCTAAATGATTGGTTTTACACAACACTGATATGCAAACAGCAAAATTTACCAAATACACTAAATTATCTCCTGATATTTATCAGAATAAATGCTTAACTTTTAGAAATGATGCTGGCAGGGTAGAGCGCCTCACTACTGAATCAAAGGTCATCGGTTCGAATCGCGCCAGGGGAGACCTATCTGCCCGGTATTACACTGTCGTCCCTGAATTAGAATTGTTCTTAAACCAAGAAGCAGCCATCAAGAGCCATAGATATAGATAGATATATTTATTGCAAAAGGCAATATTGTAACATATTTATAAATAAATACTTTCGATCAATGCACAAATGAAAATATTATTAAAGCACATAAATTACCAAAACAAACAAAAAGTTGCAATATATTTCACTAAATGTCTATTAGTTAAGAGAGAGTTATCAAGTTTGGTCACATAATGCAGTACGGAGAAAAGTGTTGCTATCTTTTTTTTGTCTCCTTCTATTAGTTACATTTAGGATACATATAAAAACAGAGTAATTATGACTTCAAAAAATACAGTATGACTTCAAAAAATACAGTTAGACAGGTAATACGTCTTATCTTGTATGAACAATGTGAATTATGTGTTAATGTTTCATTCTTGATAGATATAGGCTCGGCTTTCTTATAATAAATCGCTTAATATATCTTCGTTTATTTTTTAAAACTGAAAGATGTATTGTATTTTTAAACTGATTAATAATCATTAAAACAAATTACATAAACAACACTGCATACAATTATCCACTTAAGAGAACGGGACATTGATACCATGGAGAGACCAATTAGCGTTGGGTTTCTCCGGGCCGTCCATTCTTTTTTATATTTTTGAATAAATTTTATATGACTTTTATATTTTTGAGATGTTAAGACATAAAAAATCCAGCACGGGAGATTCCAAATAGTGAATGGGCCCAATTTTAGTGAATGGATCAGAAATCCGCTAAGAACTTAATAAGAACGACCTTGGATATTGCTGTACATTTTTTGATAGTTTTATTTTAAAAATGACCCGAACACAAAACGTATACCAACCACTGAGCATATTTGGGTGATTATCCTTCATTTAAATCCAAACGAACGCAGAGTCACAGATATTTCACATAATTTGCATCACTCCAACGTTATTAAACAAACACATCAAAGTGTACATAGCTGATTCGATCCGTACCGATATGTCTCTATTGTAAAACACATTACGTTACGTACTGAGCAGAGTTTCTAGCAATGTATTGATTTCCTACGCTTCGCAAAGTCCTCCGAGACGTGATGATGTAGCTTTCTAGTTGATAATATTATCGGATATGTCGCCGTTCGTTCCTGAAGTACGGGGTGTATTGATAGTATTCGCACGATAGTAAATACCATGCCTGAAGTACGGGGTGTGTTGATAGTATTCGCACGATAGTAAATACCATGCCTGAAGTAAGGGGTGTGTTGATAGTATTCGCACGATAGTAAATACCATGCCTGAAGTAAGGGATGTGCTGATAGTATTCGCACGATAGTAAATACCATGCCTGAAGTAAGGGATGTGTTGATAGTATTCGCACGATAGTAAATACCATGCCTGAAGTAAGGGATGTGTTGATAGTATTCGCACGATAGTAAATACGATTTCTGAAGTAAGGGGTGTGTAGATAGTATTCGCACGATAGTAAATACCATGCCTGAAGTAAAGGGTGTGTAGATAGTATTCGCACGATAGTAAATACCATGCCTGAAGTAAAGGGTGTGTAGATAGTATTCGCACGATAGTAAATACCATGCATGAAGTAAAGGGTGTGTAGATAGTATTCGCACGATAGTAAATACCATGCCTGAAGTAAAGGGTGTGTAGATAGTATTCGCACGATAGTAAATACCATGCCTGAAGTAAGGGATGTGTTGATAGTATTCGCACGATAGTAAATACGATTTCTGAAGTAAGGGGTGTGTAGATAGTATTCGCACGATAGTAAATACCATGCCTGAAGTAAAGGGTGTGTATATAGTATTCGCACGATTGTAAATACCATGCCTAGAGTACGAGGTGTGTAGATAGTATTCGCACGATTGTAAATACCATGCCTGGAGTACGGGGTGTGTAGATAGTATTCGCACGATTGTAAATACCATGCCTTAAGTAAAGGGTGTGTAGATAGTATTCGCACGATAGTAAATACCATGCCTGAAGTAAAGGGTGTGTAGATAGTATTCGCACGATAGTAAATACCATGCCTGAAGTAAAGGGTGTGTAGATAGTATTCGCACGATAGTAAATACCATGCCTGAAGTAAAGGGTGTGTAGATAGTATTCGCACGATAGTAAATACCATGCCTGAAGTAAAGGGTGTGTATATAGTATTCGCACGATAGTAAATACCATGCCTGGAGTACGGGGTGTGTAGATAGTATTCGCACGATTGTAAATACCATGCCTGAAGTAAAGGGTGTGTAGATAGTATTCGCACGATTGTAAATAACATGCCTGAAGTAAAGGGTTTGTAGATAGTATTCGCACGATAGTAAATACCATGCCTGGAGTACGGGGTGTGTAGATAGTATTCGCACGATTGTAAATACCATGCCTGAAGTACGGGGTGTGTGAATAGTGTAGTTTATGTCGTTCCTGAAGTACGGGGTGTGTGAATAGTGTAGTTTATGCCGTGTATTAAGTACGGGATGTGTGAATAGTGTAGTTTATGCCGTGTATTAAGTACGGGGTGTGTGAGTAGTGTAGTTTATGCCGTGTATTAAGTACAATCCTTGTTTATACATCATTGCCGTTTCTACACTCAACAAAATTCCTAATCGGTCAGTTTATATTGTAATATTATTTTTCTAATGATGCATGTATTCACACAAAATTTCACATACCGATATTTGAACAGGTAATGCAGCGAATTATTGATTTTTTTAGCCGGCTCGCTATGAAATTAATAGTATTTGGCGTATTGACGTTTATAGCATGTTTTGCACGTGCGGGGCATGGACACATATTTGCACGTGTTCGTGTACACTTTTGTCATTGCTGATAAAAATCCTTTTTGGAAAACACAAAACATGGTGAGAATGACTGAAGAAGAACGCGCCCGAGCCGTCGGAATGATACAGGCCGGAACTCATTTACGACAGGTGGGTTTTATTTTTTGAAATTTCATAAGAATATTGACATTATTTGTTTGTAGCCGCCGGTTGAAGGTTCTTGCCACCTGAAATAAGTTGAAAACGGAAATAACCACCAATATAATGGCTACAAAGAAATAATGTCAATATTCTTAACATGACGTAATACAACCTCTGTAACATTTATATCACTCACACTATAATAAACGTTTGCAAGTTTCAACAAACCAGACGATACATCTGACATATTAAGTCCCAATTTTAGCCACACCCATGCAATGTCTGACAAAGGTCTGTTTGTCTGTTTGTTGTTTTATAGTAACACGCTAGCAGCCAACCTATATAATATACAATCTAGCAGCCAACCTATATAATATACAATCTAGCAGCCAACCTATATATATACAATATATTTAAGATCAAAATTACGATACCAAATAAGTGTTTACTTTCTGTTCTAATAACTGCAATGTGTATATTGTGTGTTACATCTGGCATTACAATTAATGAATTGTCGTATTGTATCTTGGACATTGTTTTTGTTATTATGATATAAATAATTGAGGTTAATAATGATCAGTCCTCGTGCTTCAGTATAAAACAGTTGACCCGAGAAATACCTCCGCATATCAACTGAGGAAGGTATTTGACGAAAACGCGAATAAAGATGACGTCATGTCCAATTGCAACAGCCAATTGAAACATTTCAGTCAAAGATTTATGATTCAACGGCGAGTAGAAGCAAAACAATGTATGGTTAATTTATTCATGAAAAAAATAATAATAAACATTTTTTTGTAAAATATTATTTTCTCTGAAAAACATATTTGATGTATTAAATTTATGAAACTTAGAATTTTTTGTAGTCTTGATTACCATATAAAAAGTGCTGTAATTCCCTGAAAAAATGCCGTTTTGCAAAAAATAGGTTTTTGTAATGACCTATATATATCGCTGCATTCAGAAATGTTAATAATAAATTTCGCTCAGGTATGTCATTTGGGCCAAACTCGCAGAGAATAGCACAAATATCGAGCAAACTTTGTTGTTGTTTCGCGGATGTTCATGTTGCCATGACATTGTTCTCAGCAATAATAAAATGAGGGCATTTTATAATAAATGACGTTATACAGTACCAGTAATATTTGCATAACATCATTTTTCGAAAACAATAGATTTTTTTTTCAAAATGCCCGAACATATTGATCTCATGGGGAAACTTCTATTAACTTCCTCCGTCGCTGTCAGCATTTATCTGAAACGAGATAACTCAATTCGATTGTGTTTGAACAATTAGGTAATCATGGAGGAGTTATCGTTCTTCCCATGAAATACATACATAAGGTTTGACCCCTTAACCCGTGAATGAGTAACTAATCTATATCCCTTAAGTACCCTTAATTTATTGGTTTTACAGTTTCGAGTACATTTGAACTTTTAAATATGTTTGCATATAAGGGGGTTAAGGTAACGTTTTGGCGAAAATCAGCCGTTTCTGCTGTTATGACATAAACAGAATCTTACATTCGTGTTCATTTTTATTGATTTTATTAAACTCGTCATCTAAAACCGTTTAGAAGACTCGTTTAATAACTTCAATAAATAATGACCACTCATATAAGATCCTCTATATCTGCACATTCACTATGAAGTTGGCAGTATATCATTTGTAGAATTAATTGATGCAACCGCTACACTGTAACTTCCTGTTTTCCATTGCAATATGATAGAGAAATATGTTGTTGCTATCACATTTCTTACACCCCCATTGTTTGACCTCCTAATTTCTCCTTAGTTGTCCTCAATGGTCGACCTGGTCATTCCTTGTGCTCCTTGTATTTGTCCTTGCATCTCGTCGGTACCTGATGTTGTGTGCACTGTTGTTTTTGTTATTGGGTGTCTGCGTGGGGAGTCATTGTCTGGTGTGGGTGGCGTTCCCTGTAGCATTTTAATCTCTCATTTACTTGATCAAAGACATATTGATGTTCAAAATCATTATTAACCTCTCTATAGCAACCTTTCAACAACAGCAACACTTTATGTTTCCCAAAGGGAAGTTATACCGAGTATGTAAATGTGCAGCTTAGTTAAATATGTTATATCCGCTTGCAGCTTAGTTAAATATGTTATATCCGCTTGCAGCTTAGTTAAATATGTTATATCCGCTTGCAGCTTAGTTAAATATGTTATATCCGCTTGCAGCTTAGTTAAATATGTTATATCCGCTTGCAGCTTAGTTAAATCTGTTATATCCGCTTGCAGCTTAGTTAAATATGTTATATCCGCTTGCAGCTTAGTTAAATATGTTATATCCGCTTGCAGCTTAGTTAAATATGTTATATCCGCTTGCAGCTTAGTTAAATATGTTATATCCGCTTGCAGCTTAGTTAAATATGTTATATCCGCTTGCAGCTTAGTTAAATATGTTATATCCGCTTGCAGCTTAGTTAAATATGTTATATCCGCTTGCAGCTTAGTTAAATATGTTATATCCGCTTGCAGCTTAGTTAAATATGTTATATCCGCTTGCAGCTTAGTTAAATATGTTATATCCGCTTGCAGCTTAGTTAAATATGTTATATCCGCTTGCAGCTTAGTTAAATATGTTATATCCGCTTGCAGCTTAGTTAAATATGTTATATCCGCTTGCAGCTTAGTTAAATATGTTATATCCGCTTGCAGCTTAGTTAAATATGTTATATCCGCTTGCAGCTTAGTTAAATATGTTATATCCGCTTGCAGCTTAGTTAAATATGTTATATCCGCTTGCAGCTTAGTTAAATATGTTATATCCGCTTGCAGCTTAGTTAAATATGTTATATCCGCTTGCAGCTTAGTTAAATATGTTATATCCGCTTGCAGCTTAGTTAAATATGTTATATCCGCTTGCAGCTTAGTTAAATATGTTATATCCGCTTGCAGCTTAGTTAAATATGTTATATCCGCTTGAAATATCATGTGTATCAAAACAAAATGTAAGTGCACTTTTGAAATTCTTCATTTATTGTTTGCATGTTTTATATGTATTATAACTATTATATAAGTGTGTCATCTGTGAATGATCTTACATGTTCTAACATACTAAACTACTTCATTTGTTTTGTAAACATTCTGCACTTTACTTACATTTTCTACATATTATTTGTGCTGTATAATTGTGAATATGTTTCATGTTGTGCTCTGTCTGACATTTGTGCACAACCACGGACATATAAACCATGCATTCGATAGGCTGATATCGGTGAAACGATAAGAAGAAATAATTTACCCACAATCCTAAGTGCGCAATTTACCCACAATCCTTAGAGCGCACCGCTATTCAGAACACCGCGCTCATTATTGCGGATCATTTTCGTAGAATTGTACGAGGTGTTCCGATCGTTTGATCTCGAAAGAAAATCTCACCGCTACCGAGAGTTCAAACAAGTCTAAATACTTATACCAGCCTGTTTCGAATCCATGGTCTATATGTCCATGGCACAACTGTATAGATTCTGCCTAATAAACCGAAAGCAGTGAATTTAGATGTCCGTCTCTATTATGCAGCGCCCTGTGTCGGTTAAAATTATTATTAATAGTATCTATGTTATTTTATTTCAAACTGAATTTAACTTGCAGATTACAATCCTCATACATGTACTTACGAGGGACGGTCGGAGTTTTGAGACTACATTCATTTGACAAATCGTTATGAAACTTAAGCATATATGAGAATATTATATTTCAAAAGCTTATGTTCAGATTATTATATTGTGACGTCAGTCGTATTTTTATTCCTATCCATAGCAGCATGCGTTGTAAAGAAGCGGCACAACCCTTAACTTCTCGATTACACTGCAACGTTGTAAAACGTTCATGCTGTCATATTGGAATCATAACGTCATTTCACACTACACAGCTTCGCAGTTTTACGATTTCACATTTCTCGTTCTCATACTTAGCAGGTCAGAACAACGTTTTGATGAGATAAAACTAATTTTTTTCATGATGTTTTTTTTAGATGACGATGATAAACTTGACGTGCGTATGATGTTAATGAGAGAAAAAAACAGTTGTTGCTTTATATTTCCGTTTGAGAGAATCAACCGCAATGTCAAATCTGTTTTTAGAAAGAGGTTGAGTAACTTAGGTTAGGTTATAAAGGCAATAACTAGTTGTATCTAATTTTCACTGCTTGGATTATTCTGTTGAAAAAGGGTAAGCGTTCTGTGTCCCTTTTACTTTTGTTACTATTAACAACAACAACAACTTTTATTCAGCATTAAGCAATCAAAAATGTTTCTAGCCTACATAATACACAAATATATGTAGTTAAACAGATGAAGCGGATAATACGTGATAATTAATTGAGACAGAGGATAATTTTGATGAGAAGCTTAAGAAAAAAGAAAATAATAATATTTGTATGTATTGACTTGTGTATTATATGGTTGCATATTTCTGTCACTAGATAAAAATCGTGATAACTTTTCATAGCTGATAAATATCTTAAAACGAGAAATTGTCTGAATGTGCCCACAACTGCCACCACTTACCCACCAATCTATTTTAAATATGTATTAAGTAGGTAACGCGATTAATATCTAGTTAACGCGATACATATCTAGTTAACTAGATAGATATATACTTAACTCGTTAACCACTTAATTAACTAGATAATTAAGTAGTTATCTAGTTTCTTTAACGTGATAACCACATAATAATATAGTTAATAAAGTAGTTAACTGGTGGCAGAAATATGCCACCATAGTATTAGTGTACATTGTGGTATATAAATTTTGCGAGATTTGTTTTTTGTTGTTGAATATACTATATATTATTAATCTTTGGGAAGCATTTATATTTGAAGACCATGTTTGTTGATATTGGTCTAGAATTCTTTGTTTTATGCTATCAAATGGTAAATATTGATTTTCTTGGTTTCGCCATATATCTGACATTCCTAGGTTATCTAAAATTGTATTAATTTGATAAGCCTAGTTTATTCCTTTATATGTTACATTATGTTCAGTTTCATTTGATAAATCAATTTAACAGTTGAATTATTATTTAGTTAATAAATTTTAATCCATTATCTAATCATATTGATTTTTATTTTTTATCTTCCTAGTTCTCCCTTATACTCAATCTAAATTGGTGTAATTATTTACTGTTAGCACTCTTCAACAAAATTGTGTGTGTATTTTCCGTCATTTCCTCCCCACATTTCTGAGCAATAATGCAATACTGCAAAACTAGAGATCAAATAGTTTACATCGTTCTAACGTTTGAATTCAAATGTATAAAATATAGAATAATTTCGATATAAGGCTTTTGATGCATTTACAGCAAATTTTTGTGTGTTTTGGTGCCAGTTACCAATTTTAAATAGATATATACCGAGATATTGAAATGATGATACTATTTCAAGGTTTTCAAAATAAAGATAAAAAATATAGCTTGTTGGTCGACCTTTTTCAAAGATCATCACTTTATATTTATTTAAGTTGATCTTTAAGACAAATCTATTACAGTAGTTTTCTACGTCACTTAACATGTATTGTAATGAATCCGGTGAAGTGGCGAAAAGTACTTGATCATCAGCGTATAATATAAGAAAAAGGTTGAGATCATTTACTGAAAATAATCCATTTAAGTCTGTGTTGATATAGTATCATTTATGAACATCATAAATAGAAGTCATGAACGAGCAATGCCGTATTTTGCTCCTTTATATGAATCGATATGATTAGGATGAAGTTTTCCGTTATGTTTTATTGTTGATCGTATTTGTATTTATCATAACAAATGTTTTCTTGAGTTAATTTACGGGTTATTTTATATAGCATTTTTCATAATCAAATAAATACCGTATAATTGTTTACCTGAGTGTAAGACTATGTAATATAAATATGCAGTCGATAGTACTTTTTTTTTAAACCAAACTTAAAATTTGATATTTTTCACAACATATAGTTAATATATTTAACAAAATTTGAGAGTAATTTTTGATAGAATATTATTCAGTGTTATACCTCTATAATGTGCTGCTTCTTTTGGTCACCCACCTTTAAATATAGGTACATGTACAATATAACCACCACCCCAACTATCCGGATATTCTGCGGCATTGCATATTTTGTTAAAATAGGATTACAAGGTAGTTGTAAGCAACAATATTTAAAAAGGAGATTTTTTTAATCATTGATAAATTTTCTGACTTCCGTTCTTCAGGTATGATACACACGGATATCCAATGAAAGAAAAGATTATCTTGCATTGATCGATGAGTTGCTCGGCCATGTCGGATCATGCATAGTACGACATTGTACGCCATTGTATGACATAGTACGACATAGTTAGACATAGTAAGACATAGTACGATATAGTACAACGTAGTACGACCTAGTACGAAATAGTATCGCATATTACGACATAGTACGGTATGTATCGACATATTACGGCATAGTACGACATATTATGGTATAGAACGACAATGTATGACATATTATGACATTGTATGACATAGTACGGTATAGTACGACATCGTACGGTATAGTACGACAAAGTTCGGTGTAGTACTACATAGTACGGTGTAGCACACCATAGTACGGAATAGTACGACATAGTGCGAAATAGTACCGCATGGTACGACATATTACGACAATGTACGAAATACGGCATAGTACGGCACAATACGGCATAGTACGGCGTATTACGACACTGTTTAGTTTATCATACATTGTTGTGCTTTTTTTCCCATCTCCGTTCATATGTATACAATGTTAATTTTCATAATTATGTATAGTTTCTAATCAATCGTCTTTTTAAGCAGACTGACGATTTCACATATTTCAGTTGTCTGTTGTTTCTATGTAGGAACACATCAATTCAATTATCATGTGCTTGTCCACGTCGGTTTAATGAAGAAAGACAAGTATATTCGAAAGTAAACATTCAAATAATCATGGTAGCAGTCTATGTGTGCATATAATCCATTTAATTAATGGTATAATTAAATAAAGAACTACATGATCAATAATTAAACTTGATTAAAGAAAATTAGTTCAACCTCAATGTTCATTCGTTATCTTGTAAACGTTCATGAGACGAATTCTAATTGATTTCAGTTGTATTTATACAATTGTACCAATTTGTAAACGCATAGTTTATATTATTTTTGCAGGATTATTGAAGCCAGGAATATGGAAAGTTCACCGTCGCAATTGAAGCAGACGCTGGATCTTATAAAAGGAAAGAATATGACACCTAACACGGTTATAGTAGATGGCAATCATCTAACTACGGCAGTGCTTAAACGTATCTCCACAGACAGCAGTGTGCAAGTTAAGCTCTCAGATTCAGCCTTGAATCTTTTTGAAAAAAAATATAAATACTTGGATGACTTGATTGACAGTGATACTGATGTTTATATTTACGGTCTAAACACAGGATTTGGAGGGTCCGCCAATGTTCGGGCCAAAAGCGCTTCTGAAATACAAGATGCTCTTCTACGCCACCTAAACATTGGATTTGGAAGGACATTCGCGCCTGGCTTAGTACGGTCAGCTATGATAGTCAGAGCTAATTCTCTAAGTATGGCGTACTCTGGTGTTTCTTCTAGTTTCGTACAGTTACTCGTTGATGTTATTAATAGTAATATCGTTCCTGCAGTACCCTTACGAGGCTCAATCAGTGCCAGTGGCGACCTGATACCATTGAGTTATGTGGCAGCAACACTAGTGGGCCGCGAAGATTTGAAAGTTTTTCACGATGGTGAAATAACAATGTGTGCCGCTGCATTGAACAAAGCTAACATAGCACCAGAAAAAATGTTAAGGCGCGATGGCCTCGCTCTCGTTAATGGAACCTCATTTACGGTTGGAGTTGCTGCACCTCTGGTTTATGATGTCAACATAGCGTGTCTGTTGACACAAGTCTGCACAGCCTTAGCCGTGGAGGGCTTGCAAGGAACTACCGAAAGTTTTCATACTTTAATACAAGAATGTCTTCCTCACTGTGGTCAACAAGAAGTTGCCAAAAATCTTCGAGAACTATTGCAAGGAAGTAAACTTGCTAAGCACAGCCTTGATATGAATAAACACGAGTCCCTTTCGACGCATCGTTTAAAACAAGACCGTTACAGTCTGCGAAGTGCACCTCAGTGGTTGGGTCCAGTGGTTGAAACACTTAAAGAAGCTAATAGGAAACTTGCAATCGAACTACACGGCGTATCAGACAACCCAATCATCGACCATCGCACCAAAACCATTCTTAACGGGGCCAATTTTAAAGGGGAAACACTATCATTAACACTTGATCAGATCAGACAAAACATTGGCGTATGCGGAAAGATTCTATTTGCTCAATTTTCGGAGTTGGTCAATGTTAATCTTAATTTTGGACTTCCACCTAACCTTTCCGGTTGTGATTTTCACTCAGATTTTGGTTATAAAGGAGCTGATATTGCAATGGCGGCCTACATGTCCGAGCTAGACCACCTGGTCAACCCAATGAGTAACCACGTCTTAAGTGCAGAACTTCACAACCAATCGGTTAATTCCCTTGCCTTGATAAGCTACCGTCTGACATCCGAAGCATTGGAAATACTGCAGATGATGCTTGCAAATCATATCAATATGGTCGTGCAAGCAGTAGATCTGAGATATTTACAAGCAAAGGTGAGCGCAAAATTACATAAGATTCGAGAACAACTAAGACAACACCCTGTCTTCAATGGCAAACATCATTGGTACGAATTTGTCTTCCTCCGAGATCATATAATGGAAACAATGATTGCTACAAGTGGTACTAAGCTTACTTCAGTTGAAGAGTTGGCAATGAAAGAGTTACAGAGAATGTATGTCGACGTGAAGGAAGGCAACAGTAATGTCGCTGACAATTTGGGTCAAGGTATATTTATGTTATATCAATTATATACAATCAACATTTCAACGTCGTTGTTCTTTTGAAGTGCACATTGTGTGTGGCATTTTCTGCACCACTGAAATGTTCTTGTTGATTGTAGACTGCTTTATTCCATAATTATAGTGAGGGACTAAACTAAAGCATTAAAAGCAGAAAATATAAATTAAATTTTTCTATTTGAGCGCTGCTGTGGGATTTACAACCTCTTTTGTAAGTGACGTCATTTCAAGAAAACGTCACATGTGATGACACTATATGCAAGCATGAAACAATATTTATTCCATATGGTCACTTCATTTTCATATTGCCATATGGGGCAAATATAACTTACTGTCCGTACAAGGTGACGTCACATGTGACGTTTTCTTGAAATGACGTCACTTAATGAAGAGATTGGAAATCTTACTGCAGCGTTCATTTTTAGACATTATAGATATCGCTTTACTAGCTCGTGTTGGGTTTTCAATTTCATTTTAAACTAGTGGAGCAAAAACTTTCATCATTTCAAGAAAAAATATTTTGAGGAAACTTCTTGAATAGAAAGTTAGAATAGTAAGATAGAAAGCTACCTTTATAACCGACACATCAATACTATCAGTTATCAAAAACCTATATATTCAGTGATATGACTTTATATTGGTTATATATTTTAGGTACCCAATCGTTGTACAAGTTCGTAAGGAAAATATTAGGTGTTCCATTTTACAGCGGACAAAGTGCGATGGATGGATGGTTACAGAAGATTTTTTCAGCTATACAAGATGGAAAAATGGATGACGTTTTGTCTGACGTGTTTGCCAAAATGAGCGCTGCTTGAACTTTTCTTGTATAAACAAACATGCAGTCAATATATTTAGGGTCAACTCGGCTCACTTACCATTTCGGCCCGGTCCAACTCGGCCAAATAATTGTGGCGTCGTTTAGTTTTAACCTTTAGATGTTGAAAATTTCTATTGTTGATATATAGAGAATAATAGTTTAGTGACGTGGAATGAGAAAGTTTATCAGGCAAGGCGGAGGAATTAATCGGGTGAGCCGAAGGCGAACCCGATAACTACCGAAGCCGAGCCTGATAAACTTTCTCATTCCACGTCACTAACCTATTATTCTATTTATCCTGTCACTTCTTGTGTTAAGTAAGGGGGAAATACCTTTACTTCTAAATAATATGTAAATGTGCCGCTTAGTTAAATATGCCCGCTTGAAATGTCATGTTTAACAAAACAAATTGTAAGTACACTTTTGAAATTTATAATGATGATTTAAATACAATTCATAAACTTAACCAACCGCAACAACGGTTTCCTTTTTAACTTTCGTGATTATTCATTGCGTGTAATTATTTATTATGACAATCAATTGTTCTGATATGCCCTGTCAATTTTAGGTGAATGGAGTACTTAGTGGACATCTGGCTTTATAAAAGTCTCACTCATAGGCTTACACACATTCGGATGTTCAAATACAGTGAAATCTCAATAATAAGACAACGCTTGGTTTTGCAGAAGATCAGTTTTTGTTGTAGCTGACCTGATTTTCGGCTTAAAAAAGATGGAACAAAAATTGTAATCTGGACATCACGAAACCATGGCAATATGATAATGAGGTGGTCAATAAGTGAAGTTTTACGGTAGTTTATTGTTTGCATGTGTCTTATATGTATAATAACTATTATACACTTGTGTCATCTGTGAATGATCTTACATGTTCTAACATACTAAACTACTTCATTTGTTTTGTAAACATTCTGCACTTTACTTACATTTTCTACATATTATTTGTGCTGTATAATTGTGAATATGTTTCATGTTGTGCTCTGTCTGACATTTGTGCACAACCACGGACATATAAACCATGCATTCGATAGGCTGATATCGGTGAAACGATAAGAACAAATAATTTACCCATAATCCTTAGCACGCGCCCGACAAGTATCGTGGATTTGATTCGGAATGTTATCCCATTAAACGACGCTCGTTCAGTCTTACAACTCAGTATTGAACAACAAAATGCATACACGCAAACGACAAGATAAACACAAAATATATAAATACCATCAAGAAATATATAGCTGTTGTAAACATAACGATTGCGGCTTTTCAAAATGTCAAACTCTCTCGATTCAGAAACAAGAAGGCGGACATCGCCAATGTGTTTACCGCTAACCGGAACACCTCGCGCATTATTGCGGATCATTTTCGCAGAATTGTACGAGGTATTGTTTGATCTCGGAAGAAAATCTCACTGCTACCGAGAGTTCAAACAAATCTAAATACAGTTACCAGCCTGTTTCGAATCCATGGTTTATATGTCCAGTTATTTGTATCCAGTCTCCTACGCAGTATTTTCTATATATAGACTGGCGAGTCGACATGCGTCCACAGAAATTCAGCGAGCCGCTTGCAACGACTAACTAATGTCCCGAATGTGGGACAGTAAACATGCGTAAAGAAAGCTTATGCGAGTGTGCACTGGAAAATGCCGCTGTGACTATGGAAATTGTTAGAAAAACTAAATAATTCGAACGTAAGTGACTATCGTTTCGTCGGCATGCCAAAATTATTCCGATGCCTGTAAATGTGTAGTGATTTAAGGTCATTTAAACAGCTGTCTGTGCGGAATCTGCGTATATTTTAAAATGCGTCATATCGTTACTTCGCATCATGTTACTCGAATTCGCCACGCTAATTGTAATACGTATCTGTACAATCCTCGATGTAAGATCGAAATACTGACTTCTGTAAATGCTAAAATTTAATGACATGAAATAAACCCGATTAGCTAGATAGTCAAAAATTCCTTCTACACGAGTGCTGTTACATTGTGTACAAATTTGATTTGTTTTAAATTTTAATGCTGGAAAATACCCATCTCCATTTGTATTATAAACTCAGCTGTCACGTGATCGTGCTGACCAATGAATATTGGTGTAAGGAACGAACGGTGATTTCGTTCACTGCGACTAAATCATTGGTTATAGCAGAAAGGTTAAAAAGGTCAAATATCAAAATATACTGGGTAATACAGCAGCGTGTGAATGTAACGGTAGTGGAATCAAAGGGCTGTGTGGGAGCGTACTACGCAGTGATTTGGGGTTTCTGTAGTATAGCGTAATTGAATGACCGGCAGACGTAACATTAAACAATTTTTATGTTGTGCAACAAATGTTACCCTTCAGATTGCGACAAATTTGCAAGTTTCAAGTTGCGCCAACCATCTTTTTTAAAGATATTTCTTGTTTACACCCCCTTTGTTTGACCTCCTGAATTCTCCTAAGTTGTCCTTAATGGTCGGCCTGGCCATGCCATTCCTTGCGCCCCTGTTCCCATGCGCATTTACCCTTGCACCTCCTCGGTGTCTGATGTTTTGTGGAATGTTGTTTTTTGTTATTGTGTGTTTGCGTGGGGAGTCTTTGTCGTGTGTGCGTGGCGTTCCCTGTACTTGATAAAAGACATATTAATGTTCAAAATCATTAATTATCTCTAGTGCATTGACCTTTCAACAACAGCAACAATTTATGTTTCCCAGAGGAAAGTTACACCGAGTATGTAAATGTGCCGCTTAGTTAAACCTGTTATGTCCGCTTGAAATGTCATGTTTATCAAAACAAATTGTAAGTGCACTTTGTAATTTATACTGATGAATTAAATACAATTCATAAACTTAACCAACCGCAACTAAAATTTCCTTTTTAACTTAATTATCTATTACGAAAATCAATTCATCAATTTAACTAACCGCAATTAATGCTTCCTTTTTAACTTTCGTGAATATTAATTACGTGTAACTATTTATTAGGACAATCAATTGTTCTGATATGCCCTGTCAATTTTAGGTGAATGGAGTACTTAGTGGACATCTGGCTTTATAAAAGTCTCACTCATAGGCTTACACACATTCGGATGTTCAAATACAGTGAAATCTCAATAATAAGACAACGCTTGGTTTTGCAGAAGATCAGTTTTTGTTGTAGCTGACCTGATTTTCGGCTTAAAAAGATGGAACAAAACTTGTAATCTTGACATCACGAAACCATGGCAATATGATAATGAGGTGGTCAATAAGTGAAGTTTTACGGTAGTTTATTGTTTGCATATGTCTTATATGTATAATAACTATTATACACTTGTGTCATCTGTGAATAATCTTACATGTTCTAACATACTAAACAACTTCATTTTTTTTGTGTAAACATTATGCATTTTACTTACATTTCTACATATAATTTGTTCCGTATAATTGTGAATATGTTTCATGTTCTGCTCTGTTTGATATTTCCGCACAACTGTATAGATTCTGCCTAATAAACCGAAAGCAATGAATTTAAATGTCCGTCACTATTATTCTGCGCCCTGTGTCGGTTAAATTTTTTTTTAATGTATCTATGTTTTTTTATATTTCAAACTGAATTTAACTTGCAGATTACAATCCTCATACATGTATGCACTTACGAGGGACGTTCGGAGTTTTGAGACAACATCCATTTAACAATGTTTCTTTGACAAATCGTTAAAAAACTTAATGTTATATTTCAAAAGCTTATGTTCATATTATTATATTGTGACGTCAGTCATATATTGTATTCGTATTCATAGCAACATGCGTTGTAAAGACCCGGTGCAACCCTTAAATTCTCGATTACACTGCAATATATTGAACACACACTCATAATAAAAACGCGCGAAATGTTGTAAAACGAACATGACGTCATATTTGGATCATAACGTCATTTCCTGGTGAAGCATTCTTACCTAGTGCGTTATGCAAACGCCAACAATTAATTATGAATTAAAGATACACTGTGCACATTTTGTTTTACTGATTCCGACTTTACATTAAAAACAAAGATAGTCTCAAAACTTTCCGAACGTTCCTCGTACATCTATGACAACGATTGTTCGGTTCATATGTAATATATGTCATTTACCGAGAAACTTCACTACCTCACAGTTTTACGATTTCACTCTACACTACCTCACAGTTTAATGATTTCACACTTCACTCTTTCACACTTCACTGTTTCACAGTTTGACGATTTCACACTTCACTGTTTCACAGTTTGACGATTTCACACTTCACTACTTCACAGTTTGACGATTTCACACTTCACTGTTTCACAGTTCGACGATTTCACACTTCACTGTTTCACAGTTTGACGATTTCACACTTCACTCTGTCACAGTTTGACGATTTCACACTTCACTCTGTCACAGTTTGACGATTTCACACTTCACTGTTTCACAGTTTGACGATTTCACACTTCACTGTTTCACAGTTTGACGATTTCACACTTCACTCTGTCACAGTTTTACGATTTCACACTTCACTGTTTCACAGTTTGACGATTTCACACTTCACTACTTCACAGTTCACGATTTTACACTTCACTCTTTCACTGTTTGACGATTTCACACTTCACTACTTCACAGTTCACGATTTCACACTTCACTCTTTCACTGTTTGACGATTTCACACTTCACTACTTCACAGTTCACGATTCACACTTCACTCTTTCACAGTTTGACGATTTCACACTTCACTACTTCACAGTTCACTCTTTCACAGTTTGACGATTTCACACTTCACTACTTCACAGTTTTACGATTTCACACTTCACTGTTTCACAGTTCACGATTTCACACTTTACTACTTCACAGTTCACGATTTCACACTTCACTGTTTCACAGTTCACGATTTCACACTTCACGATTTCACACTTCACTGTTTCACAGTTCACGATTTCACACTTCACAGTTCACGATTTCCCACTTCACTACTTCATAGTTCATGATTTCACACTTACCTGTTTCACAGTTTGGCGATTTCACACTTCACTACTTCACAGGTCACGATTTCACACTTCACTACTTCACAGTTCACGATTTCACAATTCTCGGTCTCACACTTAACGAGTTCACAAAGCATGAAGCAAGATATTTTGATGTAATAAACTATATTTTTTTAATGACGGTGATTAACTTATCGTCATACGATGACTTGAATTAAAAGTCGTTTGAGAGAATAAAACCGCAATGTCAAATCTGTTTTTAGAAAGAGGTTGAGTAACTAAGGTTAGGTTATAAAGGCAATAACTAGTTGTATCTAATATTCATTGTTTGGATTATTCTGTTGAAAAAAGGTAAGCGTTCTGTGTCCCTTTTACTTTTGTTACTATTAACAACAACAACAACTTTTATTCAGCATTAAGCAATCAAACATGCTTCTAGTCTACATTAATACAGTTAAACAGATGTAGCGAATAAGACATGATAATTAATTGCGACAGAGGATAATTTTAAAGAGAAGCTTAAGAAAAAAGATAATAATAATCATTGTATGTATTGACATGTGTATTAGTGTACATTTGACGAGATTGTTTTAATCTAATTGAAGTTTGTTCGAGTGGTGTAGAAATTTCGCGAGATTTGTTATTTCTTTTTTGTTTAATATACTATATGTTATTAACCTTTGGGAAGCATTTATATTTGAAGACCATGTTTGTTGATATTGGTCTAGTATTCTTTGTTTTATGCTATCAAATGGTAAATATTGATTTTCTTGGTTTCGCCATATATGACATTCCAAGATTATCTAAAATTGTTTTATTTTGATAAGCCTAGTTTAGTCCAATATATGTTATATTATTTTCAGTATCATTTTTGAACATTTGATAAATAGATTTGACAGTTGAATTGTTTTTTAGTTAAGGAATTTTAATCCAGTATTTTTCTTATTATTTTTTATCTTCATAGTTCGCCACATAATTCATCTAAATACTGATATAACTAGAGAATCAAAAAAGTTTACATTTTTCTGACGTTTGGAATTCAAATTTATAAAATATAGAATATTTTCGGTATAAGGCTTTCGATGCATTTCCAGCAATGTATTTTGTGTGTTTTGTGCTAGTTACCATTTTAAAATAGATATTAACCGAGGTTTTTAAACAATGATACTATTTCAAGTGTTTCATTATTAAGATAAAAATTATAGTTTTGTTCTTTGAAAGATCATCACTTTAGTTTTATTAAAATTGATCTTTAAGTCAAATCTATTACAGAAGTTTTCTACGTCACAGAGATAGGTCGAACACTCGAACAGGATTGTGGTCCCTAGCTATCATTTCATTCATTGTTCACCATGGATAGGTCGAACAATAATTCACACCTTTCATTGACCGCTTAATTGGCGACAGATGTTATTCGCACTTCGTGATAATTACTTGACAGTTGTATATGTACAGTGGAAACTCCCTAACCGAATACCCTTCGGACAACCTATAAAGTTCGGATTAGAGGAGATGCCGGACTGGAGAGGATTCCTCCATTGAATGTCCGTAGGGAAGACATTCTTTCAGTAATTTGAATAAGTTCGCTAGAGGTTGTTTGTGTTATCGCGACGTAATATATAATGTCTGAATACGAGTTATTTAAGCTACACTATTTTACAAAAATTATGTAAACTTTAAAATTCAATTCATAGCCCAAAATCATAAGTTATAAGAGATCAACATATTTATGCTGCTTTCATAAACGGCAGATTTGCAATGCAAACTACATGCTGTGTTAAATATTGGTTGATATTTGAATTCTTCCATAAATTATCATCAAATTTGTTAAGTCGTTATAGAAATTGTAGAAATTTCGATTCTTCAGAATATGCACCGCTATAGAGGCCTCTCGTTAAATGATTGAACTGTATGAAAGCATTGAATATAATTAACTTAAAATTTTGGCCTTCAGTTCATTCTTAAATAGAAATTATAGCAAAATTACACTGTGCAGAAAATGTATTAGATATTTTATTTTTATTATCAATCTCAAGCAAGTCAACAAGGTAGTTGTAAGCAACACTATTTAAACAGAAGACTTCTTTAATCATTTTCAAAACGTTCTTTCGAATGGCGAGAAATTCAATAATGATGATGTCGAGAATGAATTGAAAAATAACAGCAATGAACAATTAAATGATATTTTAGATAGTTTATTCACAGAAATCGAAGTATTAAAAGCTCTGTCCACGTTAAAAAGAGGAAAAGGTGTTGATTGTTTAATACCTTTTTTTTGTTGAATGCAAATTTCTTTACTTGCTGCGTTAATTTGCAAAGCTTTTCAATTGCATCTGTATAATACGTGTTCTTATCCTGAAAATTAGGCTAAAGGCGTTATTATACCCATTTCAAAGAAAGGTGATCCAAATGATGTGAACGGTGACAGGGGAATAACGCTTAAAAGTATTTTACTAAAGTATTTTCTGTAATGTTAGACAATGGGTTACGAAGATTGGCAGAGACTAGCGATATGTTTTGTCGCCGCTCCTGGATAGCTTTTGGATATTGATCGGAGACTCCATATTTAAATCATCCGCTGAAAGTGTTATTAGCCCTACGTTTGCCTTGCAATTTATCCTGGTGGAAATTGAACCTTGCAACAGTAGGGCGGTTTTCCCCTGGGTAAATTTGCCAATTCTGTGGGCTCTTTCAATATTAAATAAATATTTTGCATCCTCCATCTTGAGATCATTTTCAAAGAACTATAATATTTTATTGATAAAATTTCTGACTTCCGTTCTTCAGGTATGTCACATTCGGATATCCCACTGAAGAAAAGATTATCTTGCATTGATCTACGAGTTGCTCGGCCATGTCGGAGTGTCATTATTTCCTTGAATTTAAATCATGTCCGATGCTGTCGATTTTTTTGCTTTCCTGTTTTAGTTGTTTATCCAAAGATGTTTGTTTTGTCAATATTTCAACACATATTTGAGCGTCCATAGTCAATATAGTACGACTTTTTTCTAGATCACAATTTTGAGGGTTGTTTCTGTTAATGTTGACTCAGAATCGTTGTACTGGGAGTTTCTAAAGATGGTCATACGATTTTACAGCAGCCCGACTGGCTTGCTTACTTTTCACGGTAGCCCGATGGGATATTCTGGCACGTCGCCACTCACTGTTTATTTCGCGGCGTCCAATAAAATATGCGGTCCGAGTTCGCCAAAAACGTTTCGAGTCACCGGCATTCAAATAGGGTAGGACAGAACACGAGAAAAATAACATATGGTAGGCCTAACTGATCACTGACCGACGAATAAACTTGACGATGCACGATCACATGCTACATAAGTATGTCAGAGGGCAGTCGCCAATCTTTATCGGAGAAGAAAATAAGTCAACATTTGTCCACAACCATCCCGATTACCACCTTATATAGGGGCTTTCATTTGCACTTTTGTTTATCATACATTGTTGTCCGTTTTGTTTTTGTTTCAAATCTCTGTTCATAGGTATACAATGTTACGAGCATATGTCCGTGTTTCGATCTTTTACGTAGGAAATCTATTAAGACATATGATTTTAAAAGACCTTCTATGTTTATATTTTTAGAATTAATTCATTCCAATGAGAAAAAAAAATATATAACTTGACATTATTTACTAAACACGCACTTAATCAGAGAAATATCATACTTAATGTTAGAATTAATTGAGTTTATTCCCATTTGTTTTGTTTTGTTATTATCTGTTTATACAATCACATGTGATATTCATCTCTACATATTATTACTATGTAATTGATGTTATTCAATATTTATTTATTTTTCCACATCGCATGATGGTGTAAATTTGTGTAAATATGTGTTAATGATGATGAGTTGTAATTGCTCAAGACAATAATAAACTTTATGTTCGGTTCTGTTAATTTTCATAATTATGTATAGTTTCTAGTCAATCGTCTTTTAAAGCAGACTGAGGATTTCACATATTCAGTTGTCTATTGTTTATATGTATGAACACATAAATTTAATTATCATGTTCTTGTCCATTCAGGTTTAAAGTAGAAAAGACAAGTAGATTTGAAAGTAAACATTCAAATAATCATGGTAGCAGTCTATGTGTGCTTGTAATCGATTTAATTAATAGTATAATTAAGTAAAAAACAACATGATCCAGAATTAAACTTGATTAAAGAAAATTAGTTCAACCACAATGTTCATTCGTTATCTTGTATACGTTCATGAGCCGAATTATAATTGATTTCTGATGTATTTATACAAATTTACCAATTTGTAAACGCATAGTTTATATTATTTTTGCAGGATTATTGAAGCCAGGAATATGGAAAGTTCACCGTCGCAATTGAAGCAGACGCTGGATCTTATAAAAGGAAAGAATATGACACCTAACACGGTTATAGTAGATGGCAATCATCTAACTACGGCAGTGCTTAAACGTATCTCCACAGACAGCAGTGTGCAAGTTAAGCTCTCAGATTCAGCCTTGCATCTTTTAGATAAAAACTGTAAATTCTTGGATGACTTTATTGAAAAAAATACTGGCGTTTATATTTACGGACTAAATACAGGATTTGGAGGATCCGCCGATGTTCGGGTCAAAAGCGCTTATGAAATACAAAGTGCTCTCATACGCATGCTAAACATTGGATTTGGAAGGACATTCGCGCCTGGTTTAGTACGGTCAGCTATGGTAGTCAGAGCCAATTCTCTAAGTATGGCGTACTCTGGTGTTTCTTCTAGTTTCGTACAGTTACTCGTTGATGTTATTAATAGTAATATCGTTCCTGCAGTACCCTTACGAGGCTCAATCAGTGCCAGTGGCGACCTGATACCATTGAGTTATGTGGCAGCAACACTAGTGGGCCGCGAAGATTTGAAAGTTTTTCACGATGGTGAAATAACAATGTGTGCCGCTGCATTGAACAAAGCTAACATAGCACCAGAAAAAATGTTAAGGCGCGATGGCCTCGCTCTCGTTAATGGAACCTCATTTACGGTTGGAGTTGCTGCACCTCTGGTTTATGATGTCAACATAGCTTGTCTGTTGACACAAGTCTGCACAGCCTTAGCCGTGGAGGGCTTGCAAGGAACTACCGAAAGTTTCCATACCTTAATACAAGAATGTCTTCCTCACTGTGGTCAACAAGAAGTTGCCAAAAATCTTCGAGAACTATTACAAGGAAGCAAACTTGCTAAGCACAGCCTTGATATGAATAAACACGAGTCCCTGTCGACGCATCGTTTAAAACAAGACCGTTACAGTCTGCGAAGCGCACCTCAGTGGTTGGGTCCAGTGGTTGAAACACTTAAAGAAGCTAATAGGAAACTTGCAATCGAACTACACGGTGTATCAGACAACCCAATCATCGACCATCGCACCAAAACCATTCTTAACGGGGGCAACTTTCAAGGGGAAACACTATCATTAACACTTGATCAGATCAGACAAAACATTGGCGTATGCGGAAAGATTCTATTTGCTCAATTTTCGGAGTTGGTCAATGTTAATCTTAATTTTGGACTTCCATCTAACCTTTCCGGTTGTGATTTTCACTCAGATTTTGGTTATAAAGGAGCTGATATTGCAATGGCGGCCTACATGTCCGAGCTAGACCACCTGGTCAACCCAATGAGTAACCACGTCCTAAGTGCAGAACTTCACAACCAATCGGTTAATTCCCTTGCCTTGATAAGCTACCGTCTGACATCCGAAGCATTGGAAATACTGCAGATGATGCTTGCAAATCATATCAATATGGTCGTGCAAGCAGTAGATCTAAGATATTTACAAGCAAAGGTGAAAGCAAAATTACATAAGATTCAAGAACAACTAATACAACACCCTGTCTTCAATGGCAACCATCATTGGTACGAATTTGTCTTCCTTCGAGACCATATAATGGAAACAATGGTTGATACAAGTGGTACTAAGCTTTCTTCAGTTGAAGAGTTGGCACTGAATGAGTTACAGAGAATTTATGTCGACGTGAAAGAAGGCAACAGTAATGTCGCTGACAATTTGGGTCAAGGTATATTTATGTTATATCAATTATATACAATCAAAATTTCAACGTCGTTGTTCTTTTGAAGTGCAATTTGTGTGTGGCATTTTCTGCACCACTGAAATGTTCTTGTTTATTGTAGACTGCTTTATTCCATAATTATAGTGAGGGACTAAACTAAAGCATTAAAAGCAGAAAATATTAATTAAATTTTCTATTTGAGCACTGCTGTGGGATTTACAACCTCTTCTGTAAGTGACGTCATTTCAAGAAAACGTCACATGTGATGACACTATATTCAAGCATGAAACAATATTTACTCCATATGGTCACTTCGTTTTCATATTGCCATATGGGGCAAATATTACTTACTGGAAATGACGTCACTTAATGAAGAGGTTGGAAATCTTACTGCAGCGTTCATTTTTAGACATTATAGATATCGCTTTAATAGCTTGTGTTGGGTTTTCAATTTCATTTTAAATTAGTGGAGCAAATAATTTCATCATTTCAAGAAAAAATATTTTTTGTGGAAACTTCTTGAATAGAAATAGTAAGATAGAAAGCTACCTTTATAACAGACACATCAACACTATCAGTTATCAAACACCTTAATATACAGTGATATGACTTTATATCAATAATATATATTGTAGGTACTCAATGGTTGTACAAGTTCGTAAGGAAAACTTTAGATGTCCCATTTTACTGCGGACAAAGTGCGATGGATGGATGGTTACAGAAGATTTTTTCAACTATACAATCTGGAAAAATGGATGACGTCTTGTCGGACGTGTTTGCCTAAAATGAACGGTGCTAGAACTTAATATAATTATTGTGTAAACAAACATGTAGTCAATATATTAGGGTCAACTCGGCTCAGTTACCATTTCGGCCCTGTCTAACTCGGCCTAAACATTGTGTCGTTTTGTTTTAACCTTTAGATGTTGAATATTTTTATTGTTAATATATCTTGATCTTGAGGCTAGAATCAGGCGGAACAACGTGATTTTCTTTGGAAATACGGAACGTATACGTCGTAACTGTGGTGATTTGATAAATATATATATATATTCAAACGGAATAGTACCAACAATCCGAATCGGACTCAGACGACAAGCATATCGACCGTTCGCAGTACTCGAATTCAAAGGTTGTTGACAACTCACCACGTGTCTTTGATCGTTCTTCCGAAAGACACGTCCTCTCACAGTCAAAACAGAGGAAACGACCAACCAGACAAAATGATGAACAAGAAACAACAACAACAGAGTGTGCCAGGAGAAACTTGATAAATCGAACTCACCGAGTCACAGCCGAACAAACACATCACAACGTGCTAGAAATCGAACAAAATCTAAAAACATTAACGCGAAAAATAACACATCTTACGCGAGTGACAGTGGAAAATCACGATCTAAAAATAGACAGTGCTAGCGTTTAAACAAAAGTCCACGTACAAGGTTCGCGTCTATAGATACACACAGGGAAACCCGTCAATCAAGCGGAAAGACCAATGATTCGTCAATATCAGATGCAAATACTCGTCAAAATGCCAGCATGGATTAAGAGCATGTGGAGAAAAGTGACATTTAATTTTGTTTATTGAAAAATCAGGGACTGTTCGGTCGCAGCTTCAATAAATTAAATTCTCCAGAACGTACAGAATTGTTTAATAACATGATATCCAATACATTTTTACTTTAATGAGGTCAAATCCTGTTTATATTTATGATATGGATGGTTTGACTTACTCTATATTACACAGATCTATGAACCATAAGAAAGCAAGACGTGACAGTGGTGGTTTAATAATTTACATAGCAATTCATTCAAATAAACATGTATCTCTAGTAAAAACTGCCGGAGATCACAAGACATTGATTAAATTAAATGGTCGAGTGTTTGAATTAGTTGGAGATTTATACATGTGTTTATGTTACAATGTACCCCAAGGTAGTATAGTGCTGTTAGATTGACCATGAACAGGTGTATCCACTTTCGGGACCGGCCCATGCCAATATAGGTAAGGAAATGCTCTCGTGCGTAAAACTAAATCGGATGTTTGATTTACTTTTCAATCAAAACACAACCGTGTTTTTTTTTCTCCGGCCAGCTTACGGACAAACACGAACATTCCAATACACCTTTTGAACTGTAATCGTCCATGTAATATATTCATACGTTCGCGGGTAATATAACCGCACTATAATAGGGCAGCATTTATAGAAAATAATATTTACGACTGTGTACGTGTATTAGATGATGTTATCGCTTTAACGACGAAAATAATCGTACAGGCGAATATATTATTCTTGGAAAGAGAAGGAATAAGTTGCTACAGGGAACGCCACATACATAAGACAGTGCCTCCACACAGAGACCTCCGGGAAGACAACAATCCATACAACATAAGATACTAGGAGACCTAAACTTAAGAATTGGGATAAAAAAAGATTTTGCTTGATGTGTATTTCCTTCACATTGTATCAATCAATGATACATAAATAACGGATACAGACAAAGCACATAAATAGAAGACGTATAAACAACAAATAAAAAAGTAATCTGACGCATACAACACAATATATATACAGGTCACATTCAGGCACGTAACCAAAATATCACAAATACAATACATTCACACATAATTCACTTTCCGAACTGACGAAAGAAGTCCAGATGTTGCAATCTCTCCGCTGTGATAATTATCCCAGTACTTCTGGACTCCTTCCTGGCAGAGGAGACGACCCTTTCCGGGGTCCTCCTCCTTCGACCACAAGGTGGACCACCTTAGCCTCACGTCTCAGGAGGAGCACAAATCTGTGGAAATCCAGCCCCACATTTCCAGTCTGACCGTTTACCCTGTGGTACCATCCTGCGAGGACAAAAACAGATTAATCAAATATTGTATCTATGAGGTCTCTATATATATTTATCTACTGTTTTCAACAGTATCATATATTTAACTGACCATAAGGGCAGCCTTATGTCGACAATTCATTGAAAATGAATAGGAAGAAATATAATTGTCATATTTTATCATGTATCCTCAATGCTTGCAATAAATAACACAATAATGAAAGAGCATTCAATTCTCTATTTCTTATATTCTGTAAAGGACGGGCCACAAAATGACATTAAAAATGTGAATGAAGATAACCTTCCAAGTCGTTGTTGGTCTTAACAGTCTGATCGAAGACCATTCAGGACTCAACGGGAAAGACGATACCCCTTAGCCACTGTCTTTCGATGATTCCAATCAGCGCCCGTGTAGCGTCTGTTGTGACCCGGTTAAAAACGGCCGAGCCAACAGCATTCTAACGAATGTGTATAGTCCCCGACGTCTCTTGTAAGTTTCTGAAAGTCCGAGGGACTCTACATGGCGCCATACAGCCTGTCCCCAGGACTTCAACACTGATCGTACAATTGACTCTCGGGGAAAGGGACACGACATGTGAAGAGACATTGCAAGCCCCATTGTGCAAAGAATGTGCTCATAACAAAATTGTAAATTAGCAGACTTGATGTGAATAATGATTTGTATGGATGGCGACATTTGTTAATTGTAACTTGTATAGATGGCGACTTGTGTGAGTTATGACTTGCGTGTTCACGAGTCGTGACTCGCGTGTGAGTTGTGACGTGTGTGCTTTGTGAATTGTGTGTGAGTTGTGTGATGTTGACTTGTGTGAATTGTAACTTGCGTGCGTGGTAACTTGTGTGAATTGTGACTTGTGTGAGTTTTGAATTGTGTGAATGGTGACTTGTATAGATAATGACTTGTGACTTTTGTACGAATTAATATTTATAAGTTTGTTTAAATTGCCAATATACTATGGTTCTTGTTTAGCTGTTTAGCAAACACATACATACATAAAATCCGTAACTGTCAAAATTGCAGTACACACTTTTTTTAATGTATTTTTAATTCAGTAAATGATGTATGTCAGTGCTTGCATTTTATAGTGTATCCTTAGACATTTTTGTATGAAATGTATGACCTAATAAGATGTTGTTAAAACAGTTATTATTAATTAATTATTCATAACAAACAATTTTGTTGTAATTTGATAGTCGTTGAACAACAATAATACATAATTAGTATTATTTAATAAATTTAACAAAATAAGGGGAAATGTAGACATATAAATTCGGACTTCCAGTCTCAAAATTCGGACAAATCCATTGTACAAATGTCACTCGTCCGGGACAGACAAGTGACTTTCAGAAAAAATTCTCGAGCTCTGCCACATCAAAATTAAGAACACAATTTTCAAGTCGATTTTCCTTGTTTTGCTACATCAAAATTAAGAACACAATTTTTAAGTCCATTTTCCTTGTTTTGCTCTTAATTCAACCTCAACATTAAGACCACCTCAATGAGAAGACCCATATGCATTTCAAGAGTCGCCGTTATTGGTTGTTTATTTCGATATTGATAACATGATAACAATAATAACACATCAATACAGTATTAAAATTTAACATCAAGGTTAAAAGATAATAAATGTCACACTGACGATAATTATGTCTTTTTTGCAAAAGTTGGTAGAGTACAATGTATAATACTAGAATGCCAAATTTAAAGTCGGCATATAAAACATTTTCCTTGGAGATTGACGAGAAAAAATGTTCAGTGTACACATGTAAAACCAAGGAGCAGCTATAGTCGTCTTTATTCGTCTTCATTCGGTTAAAATGCATATTGATAACAATCTGAATTTGACTACGGTGTAGTTTAAAGTTATTTAAGAAGAGATGAAATTACATTTATTACGATAATAGATTGTTATAGATCTATATACAAAATAAATTCATAACAATTTTCATAAAATAAGGAAAACTATCGCTCTTGAATAGCATGTAGCATGGCTTAGTTTAACTATATAGTTTTCGGTGATCGAAGATAATAGTAGTACTGTACTATACTATTACAAATCTCTGCTTCGATCTAACCCTGATTACTAAATAAGTAAATTGATTTCCAAGATACACATGTGCTACATATTTCATATTTTGATTAATTTACTTTATATTCAATGGTTACAAATCGACCAACCAGAAATATAAGGGAGACCACCGCATCAACTGTAATTTTCACTAGAAAATCCACGGCGTTTCGTAGCTTTAGGTTCATTATCATCGTAACCGAGGTGTGCCGAATAGTTCTATTTACTAATTTAGCGTAATTTTACGCCAGAAATTCGCCCTTTCTTACGCAGACGAGAATGTTTTAGATGTTTAACCCATGTCTTGTACAGTTTGCAAACCGAACATCACAATTACAGCCATTATATATGCCTAAATTGATTGGTGTTTATCTTGTAAGTATTTGTACAATAGATACCTTTTTCGCTCTCAATACATTTCGTCCTGAATTGTTCGCTCAGAACCATTTTATGTTCACTTGTCTGTAAGTTACAGTGTAACAGTGCCCGAAAACTTAACTTGTAATGAAGTAAGTCGAGGGGGAAAAGTGTGCCTGATGTGGGGCTCGATCCCACAAGCCCCTAAACACTCGACTGAGCTAACCGAGCGGCCGTCTAACCCCACACCATTACACTGTGTACAGTAATTAAATCTGTATTTTAGATGACATTCCCTTTCAATCAAGCCAGCAACTAGCTGCCATTGTTATTATTAAAATATTAACGTTTGTTTGATATGATAGGCAAAAGTCATAATATGTACTTGATACTGGGTTGTACATCTTTGTGATATTGTCCTTGCTCAAGCAGTCACTATAACTGGTCAACTCGTACCTTATCTTTTTTGGTCACACGTAACGCCCCAAGTCAACATGAACCTGTTTTGGTCAACTTGTACCTCTCATTTTTTGATATATGTTACTGTGAAAGTTTGATATGTTTACACTGATCATAATTGAGCCACCCATTGAATACAGGTATAGCTTACTTTTAACCAGATTAACTCTATTAATAATTGTTTGTATGACTTGAATCTGACTTGATTTACCGAAGGTAAGAGTTGACCATCTGGTATTAGCTGCCGCATAATATGTACTGACAAACATTACCAGTATAGTTATACTGTTCAAAATTGTTCAAAGAATACAGGAAAATACAGTAAAACTTAATTTAAAAAAGAATAACTCGTAATACTAACGGTTTAAAAAATGTAGGTAAGAGTTAACTAATGTACGTGTTGACTAAGGTACGTGTTGACCGAAGTCGGTACAAGTTAACTAAGTAACAAGTTGACTAGAAACCCTTCAAGCAGTATTTAAAACGTTGAACCAGGCTGGTATATATATGTATTTAGACATTCATGTTTGAACTCTGGGTAGTGGTGAGATTTTTCTCCGAGATCAAACAATTGGGACACCTTGTACAATTTTACGAAAATGAGCAAGGTGTTCAGATTAGTGGTAAAAAATTGGCAGCGTCTGTCTTCTTTTTCTGAATCGAGAGAATTTGACATTTTGAACCGCCGTAATCATCATGAATGTTTACAACAGCTATATATTTCTTGATGTTATTGTTTGTATTTATCTTGTTGTTTGCTTGTATGTGGTTTTTTTTCAATACTGAGTTGTAAGACTGAAAGAGCGTCGTTTAATCAGATGAAATTTCAATTCAAATCCACAATACTTACAGAGCGTGCGCTAAGGATTGTGGGTATTTCTTCTTATCGTTTAACTGTTATCAGTCTGTTTCGAATCTATGGTTTATATATATACATGTCCAAGGCAGTATGGAGGAAGTAGGGAATGCCACATTCACAAGACAATGCCTCCATGCTCACCAATTTGTAAGTAAAGGTGTTTCACTTGGAATCTGCCAAATTTTATAATATCTCTTGACTGTTCATATTGTTTGTATTACAGTAAACATATTGTGGGTAATTGCATCGAAGCACTGTAAAAGTTCAGAATGGACAGATACTTGATGATGTTATACGTCACATTGGATCAGGAGACGGCTCTAAAACATTTCTTCATAGAACACGGATGGGCTTTCAGTAAGCCAGGTAATTCCTTACAGCATTTAACGTTTTATGATATGGCTTATAGATCTATATCTTTGGCTTGTTACCTGACAATGCCAATGAAAATATGTGTTTTTTGTTATGACACCATTAAACAATTAAATACAATTGCATTCAGCTCTTGTATTGAAAACATTTTTTATCAAATATTTGAATGCCAAATCAGTATTTGGACGTATGAACTACGAATGTATGTTCGAATATATGTTGATGTATGCATGTACCGTAGCTGTTTATTGATCTGATAATGCTGGTCTTGAAGTTCTGAATTTGGTCTTTTGGCAATCCCTTTTTCCTTGACAAGCAGTTATTGATAGCCAAATAACTATTGGCTAAATAATTCCAATCTAGCTACAAAAACTTGCTCTTGAAAGTGCACATTTTATTATATAATTATATGATTTTCAACCCAAAAATAACTTCAAAATAAACAGTATATGACTATTAACCACTTATTGGCATTATTTCAGATTTGTCAATTACCACAGATAAAGTAGGTCCATCATTTGTGCCTTCATCAAATGTTGAAGATACCACAGAAAAATTGGCTGAGTTCATGTCACCATCAGAAAGCCCTGTGGCTATGAGTCAGAGTATATGTAGTAACTCTGGCAAGAAACGAAAAAAGCTGGCAGTAGTCAGGAACAGTCTATTGGCCAAGCAACCAAAGCCAGATCTGTCAGAACTTCAGAGTGAGGAGACTAACGTTATTGATTCTAGTCATAGTGATGTGTTAACACAATCCAGGTCAGTAAATCTAACATTTCCAGTGACTGTGAGATGTGAAAATGAGGAACAGGTGGTGATAAAATTGGAAAGAGCAGATGATGAAGAATTGGGGCTGGTTCATCAAACTCATCAGAATAGTGAGAATGATGTTACAAATAATATACTGGATGAGATTGAGAGGAATTCAGACAATGACAATAGTGAAAATACTAGTCATGACTTTTATAATAATGTTGATCAACCCAGTGCAGACAGTGGTGTGGAAACGGTCATTGATACAAAAGAAGATATACTGGAACATGATCTGAAACATGTAAGTGATATTATTGCTCCATTTTCCATTTGAAAATTCAAAAGATATTTCAGCAAGTATCAGGACAGGCCTTTTTCTGTCCATTTTGGCAAAAAGATCCTAGTTAAATTGGGAAAATTTGAATCCAAAAATTTGCCAATTTGGGAAAACTTTAATCACTACAACTTCAATTTTGGGGATTTTTCATTGTTAAAAGAACAGGCTTTTCATGACTAAATTTTATATAAACAAGCATTCTAATCAACAGTTATTATATCAACTATCAAAAAGACACACAAAATGTCCACAAACATTTATGACAAAAGGAACAATAATCAAAGAGCTTCACAAAATACTCCAGTAGGCGAAATTTCGTAGGTACTTCCGAATGGGATTTTTTTTTCTGATTGGGAAAAACCATATATTTAGCTTTAGGAATGGGTCAGATACTCTTACCCGTGGGAACTATAGAAAAAGGCCTGAATTGAATCACAATTATGACTTAAAATGTTATAAAATGACACCAGTGTTTTTGCATTTCATGTGGTTAACTGGAATATCAAAAGTTAGAAGTATACTTTTTGTATACATGTAGTAAATTTAACCATCTAAATTCTAACTTGTAAAAAAATACCAGTAAATGAGTACACAATTGCCTTATCCCTGTGATTGTGAAAGGGACATCTTAATTCTTATATAAATCAACTGGTATAATTGTTAAGAAGATAATAAACTTTGGTTTGAGGCAGTAGTATAATCAACAGGTAAACTTCGATTTTATGCAGTATAAATAATACATAGTAAAAGTTGAACTGAAGTTTAACTGAAAAGTGGTTATTACCACAAATACTCCAATTATTGAACACAGTGTTTTGATATACTGACCTGTAAAGGTATTTGAGGCTATCGTTTCGTAACGTTTTGCAATTTGGTTCCCTGTGTGCAGTCAATGTGATACGGTGGGCAAGGGATACAATACAAAATGTTCGCGACTGTTAGCCGTAAATGAACGCAAAGCAGGTAAAATTGCATACATGTATATAGTATTTTTGTGTAGTATTGATGAATAAAACACATAAATATTGCAGAATTTTTCTGTTTCCAAGTTATGGGTTACTGTTAAATAAAAGTTCAGAATAAGAGTCCTTAGCTCTCAGATATTGATTTTTGAAATGTTTGGTCATGTTTTAATGTTTGTACTTGAGTTGTGTGTATATTTATTGTGTGTGGCCAAAGAAAAATGAAATTTTCTTCATTTGGAGTTATGAAATTCGATGAAAACTTATTTCCCTCGTTAAGAATTCTCTGGTAGGTGTCTCGCATGTATTTGCACAAGATTTTGTGTAAGTATTTATTTATAAGTAAGTTTTGACGCTAAATGTCCATTCAGCTCTGGGAACAACCGACAGTTGTATGTCTTTTCTTTTTTGGAATTCTGGGCAGTTGTAATTTTGAAATAATTTGTACAATAAGACTGATATGTATCACTTCAAATTCAATGTGCATTTAACGTGTAAATGTATGTAGGTATCAACCGTGTATCAAGGTTTGGTTATTGTATAAGCTTGTGCTGGATAATTTTTGTACTCTCTGTATAATGCTGTGATTCGTTATGTTGTTTGGAATATAATGAATGTACATTCGTATTGTTATACTATATATACAGTCACTTGAAATACCCCTAGCAAGGGCTGTGACCCCCTCCGAAAAGTTGAGTGAGGCCATGAAAACAAATTCCTGCATCCCTTTTCTTCAACTTTAGCAGCTCCAGAATGTGATGTTTGGGAGCATTTAAAGTGGTATTTAACTATAGATAATCTATGTATTGTAGATCTGTATATAAATTTGATTGGATACATCAAAACACGCTTTTAGTTGAATAAACTAAACTCGTTCTGGTAAGAAAACAAGTACTCTAAAAAAGTCATATATATCTAATTCTTAGGTTAATGAAATAATAAAAATCATGTTGCTAATATATGGCAATTAATTGTGGAATGGATCAAACCTATCATGACATCCTACTACAATTGTGTTTAGCTTAAGTTGAGAAATCTCTTGATGGCAAAAGAAACTCTTATGACATCAACTTTAAGTATGATGCCATCGAGTTTGCAAAGAAGCACTGCAGGCAGAAAGTATGCAGTAAGTGAGAAAATTGTGTGTGACTGGAAAAAAAATGAAGACCTGTTATATGGATCTTCTTCCTAAGTCACTGAAAAAGATGCATGCAAGTCAAATATCTCCATTCAATGACATGGAGACTGAGCTAATTAATTGGGTCACACAACTGCTTGGAAAGGGACATGTAGTAACTACATCTATGATACGTCTTCAAGCACTTGAGCTGGCCTAAGAGTTGGGACATGCATCCTTCAAAGCCTCATGTCGGTTTCTCTCTCAATTTCTTATTCCACACAAAATTGAAGGCACATGGAGACGTTAACAGCAGTGAACTTAAAATGATCCGTAATTGGCAATGGGCTACTGGGTGAAAAGTCTATAGACCAGAGTTCCTGGAAAATTTTTGGTGTCAAGTCATATTGGATATCCAATTCCTTGATAGGACTTGCAACTGTTTTTATGTGAATTCAGGAAATTTGCAGCCGTGAACTAACCTGAGGGTAGAAGTGATTTCTCTCTAAACCATTATATTTATGCAGAATGTCTTTACCTGTAAGGTCAACATGTCTAGAGTTATGTACCCTTGCAGGTTTTTTCAGTATTTTGGAAAAATGACCTATATTGATACCCTTGGAATTGGGAATTTCACGTTGCTTTTTTACAAAATTGGGACATTTATAGATATTCTGTATTGAATATACTCAAAATTTCAAATGCTCTTCCAGAATATGGACACTTTAATTACCCTAACAATCATCTACAGTGCTAAATTTAACCATTTTTTATTCAAGACACGAGTAGTTAACATTTTCTGACATGATGGCATTTAGCGATAGCACTATTCTTTATGATAACAAATCAAACAGAAATGGTCTAACATTTGGCATATTTCGATGAGCAAAGCCAAATAAGTATGGTTAACTTGAAAAGGTCTTTTTGACGAAACAATCTAAGTTTTATGTATTCTCTCTCCTCAGTTCTTGAATTGTACTGACAACGATTAACTTTTCAAGCGTGTACTGATCTGGATGACGGCATGCGATTCAAACTCTTAAACTGATCGTTGTTCCCCATTGCAGATACAAATTTTGAAATTTGATTGGGAAATTTAGTCCAGATTTTGGCCAATAAAATGGTTACGTTCTGTTGCATAAGTGTGTCTCTAGAAATATATTTTAAAATTGATAACTTAGTAAACCTTTTAGTCCAGAACCATAAGGCACTGAGCTTTTATATTTAGCATATATATAATATTGTTTAGTAATCCTCTACCAATATTTTTCAAATGCCCCTGGTGTCAAAGCTGGCTCTGCCCTAGGAGTCGAGGCTTTCTATAGACTTACATTGGAAACTCTTTGAAAATCTTCTCTGAAACCACATGGAAATATCATGTATTTAGCTATTAATATTTGGAGACAGTTTGGCTATATATTTCACATGCTCAGTTAGAATTATGATTATGTTGATAGACACATTTACATAGTACCGACTTGGCATACTTTATGCATATACAGAGTTAGTCCCAGTGATCATCTCTCCTTGCTTCCTGCCTAGTTCTCTTTATCAGCCTCAACTTTTAAGTATTAACTATATGGAATCAAAGACTGCACCTGCATATACATTTCTTTCTAGGTCTAACGTTTATGTCAAGTACATGTAGCTGTGGAATTATCCCCCTTTGTTACTTTTAATGAGGCTTTCTATCTCACCACATGTTTCTCCTGTGGCAGTCCCCTACTGCTTGTGTTTCTTTAAACAAAGGTATTCATCTCAGTACATGGTATTCTTCATAGGTATTCATCTCAGTACATGGTATTCTTCATAGGTATAACAAAAATACTTTAAAAAACAAGCACCTGCAATGTTTTACTTGTATATTTGCAGATGGAAGTATTGCTGTCTTGTGAAATATGTAGGAAAGTGTTTACCAAACAACGGTATCTTAAAAGGCACAAGGCTTTACAACATTCAGGGAGGTCACTCTTTCCATGCCAGTACTGCAATAACACATTTACTATTAAGGCAAATATGATAAGGCATACGCGGGTAATTCATCAAGAAATGAAAATATACTCATGCGATGAATGTGACAAAAGGTTTGGGACAAAAGAGCAGTTATTGGGTCATAAGAGAAACCATCATGATTCTCTTAAATTGTGTTGTCCTTGTTGTGGAAAGACATATTCCTACAGAAATCACTTGAATACACATATAAAAGAATGCAAAGGAGAAACACTTCTTCATAGTCGTTTCCCTTGTTCAGTTTGTGCAAAAACATACAAAAATGCAAAAAGTCTAAATTGGCATCTAAAACAAGTTCATGGTGATGCAAACTTATGTGTGTGTGCTATTTGTGGAGAACTGTTCTCTTGTAAATCGTCGCTTAACAGGCACCTTAAGAGGAGACACTAGGACTAAACAAAAACACCATTAAGGTAGTCACATTCGAAAGTGCACATTTTCATTTACTTCTTGTAATATTAATCTCTGTATGCGATTTTGTATGAATACAATCTCTTATGATTTTACTTTGTACTCTGACTAGTACTCTACAGATATTTGTGTTTGGAAACCCTGGTCTTCTCCCTATTTGTTTCTCTTTCTGACTTTGAGCATACATTTGTTAAACATGGGCATCCAACTGTAGACTGAAACATATCATATATAAATTAGCACAAGTTACCATTAGTTTCTCATTAAATCTTGAACAAAGAGAGAGGTAGGCAGTGTTCATAGGAACTGCATCATAGATCAGTCACTGCAGAAGTTGTCGCCTTATTTCCAGAACCCGTAACTCAATTTGTGATGGTTTTGAGTATTTGGTATCGTTGAAACCGTCTTTCCAATTAGCTCTTTCTATCTGTACTGCCTGTATTGTTCTGGAATGCACATAGCTTTAATCCTTAGCCCCGCATGTAACAATTATCTCAAGAGGGTAAAACTTTAAAGTTGTTTTTCTCAACAAAAGAGAGAGAATAAGTAGCTACAGGGAACGCCAAGACAACATGACAAAAAACAAGTTATGGGGCTCTGGAAATAATTCTATGAAGTCTGTCCAGCAATGAACTAAGAATTCTTTTGCAGAATTTCCTCTGAAAATACTTCTTAATTGTTCAAGCATGTTGATTCCTTCTCAGATGGCAGTACTCTTAATGTTTAAGGAGTCATATTAATTGATTTGAAAATGATGTTTTTATATTATGGATATGACATTGAACCTGTTTTGCATATTTTACCAGTGAAAAGTGTCAAGTTAAATTATTAGATATCCAATCCATTGTTGTTGTACTGTAGTTTGTGTAAGACTAAACATAAAAGGGGTTTAAGCCACACAATATTCAATCACCTGTTGAAAATTAAAAGATAAAGACCACTTACTCTTGTCTCAATATTTTGATCTATCTTATGATTTACCAGAAGCCCTGCCATCAGGTTTTATGGAAGTACCTCTGATGAAGTGATGGAACGACTTCCAGACATGTTCATATCACTGTCGTTTAGAATTGGCCAGGGTAACAAGCAAATAATGGGAACTTAATTCTTGAAAGATGGTTGAATATTGTAATTCCTTTAATGATTTGCAAAAGATGAAGCCTGTTGTGATTCTTGGCACAAACTTGTTAGAATTTGTTAACAAACCTATTGGTGCAAGGGTGCTTATGAATGTTTTCAACAGATGCGTTCAATTTATTTTGAAAATCAGCATTTTTGTTACCATCATAAGATTTGTATTGTAAGTGATTGACGCAAGTGAAGTCCCAAAATCTCTGTCATGTTTTTTTTGGTCAAAATTATGGTGCCCTAATATGGACCTTTTTGAAGCAGAAATTTGTTCTTTTATTCAGTATTTTTTAGTTGCATGTATTTCAAAATTACCAGAACTAGAACTTGAGCAAAATGATTATTATTGTGTAATGTACATAATTTCTTAATGAATAGCAGCTTTGATGTGATGTTATTTTTGATACATGTAAAAATCCATTTGAGACAATAATGGGTACCAGCATTTTTCAGGAAGTATTAAAATTGTTTCCCCTTTTTCATATCCTTTCAGATAACTGTAGACTCTCATGTGATATGTCGGTATTGCGGTGAGTTATTCAGGAGTTTGTCAACGCTTAAACAGCATGAGGCCAAACATTCACACATAGCCCCTTACCAGTGCAACATTTGTGGGCAATTAAATTTTTCAAAATCTTCTCATAAATTACATTTAATGCGGAAACATGCCGGGTCAAAATCATACCATTGCATAAAGTGTGGAAAATCATTTGCGACAGAAATTGACCTGAAGCGACATAATGACAGAGAAAACAAAATGTACAAATATAAATGTGATTTTTGTAATTATGCTTGTGAAAAGAAATCGGAGCTGAAAGACCATGAAAGCAGTCATACTGGCACGTTCAATCACTTTTGTAACATCTGTGGAAAGCAGTACCGACACCGATCAAGCCTGAGGAACCACCTACAACTTCACAAGCATCTAGAATATAAATGTGAATTCTGTGAAAAGAAGTTTCGGACAAAAATCAATATATCACGGCATGTTAGATTGGTTCACAAAAAGAAAAGTGGTCGTTAGTGCAAGAAAGCTGAGACTGTCCATATCATGTATCTCCTGAGATTATTTTTATTGATATGAACGTTCCTACTGTTCTCAAATATTGGCATGGGCATTTTTATATCATTGCTATGAGGAGTATAGAGTAACACATATGATGCATATATTTTACGTATATAATTATAGTTACAGAAATAAGTATGTGTGTAAAGTGTGATTAAGTATACTCTACTTGTAAGTTATTAAATGTTATTGAAAGATCTCACTGAAGTGTGGTATGTGTATCATATTATATGTAATGCACTTAAATGACTACAAAGTTTCAAATGATAGTAGCCAGTCAAATTATACTATGAATATATTTTAGATGAAGTTGGGCCAAGTGTTTTGGATTTTTGAAAGAATAGCATAAATTTGTAATATGACAAGGAAGTGAATTAAATCTCTGCCTAGTTAGTGTCAGTAATCAAGTTGTTGTTATGTTATATGTATTAATTTATTTGAAGCATAATATTGAAAACATTTCAATGCATCTGTAGTTTAACAGTTTTAAAGGTGTGTTTGAGTCAAGAATCACTGATTAAGGCATCAAGTGTTCAAAACAGAACGTTTCCAGGATATGGTGTAACTGGTCTAGGTTTTTGTTCTTAATTTGATTGACTAGGGCATTCTATTTTGAATGACCATGTTTGTTGTGACAATGTTTTGAGAAAATAAAAGTGGCAATAGAACACTTAAGTCCACCTGTTCAAAGTACATACATTCCTCCACATGTGATTTTAATATAAAAAATGTCATCAATTGCTTGTGGAATAGTTTAGCTGGAAACTTACGCAGTAGAAAAGGTGTTAATACCGCTTATAACATAATTAAGTGATTGTTATTTTAAAATTCGTTCCCCATATTAAGGGAGACATATTGGTGTTGTCGTGTATCTTTGTAGGTTGTCTGTCTGTCTAACACTATTTGTGCTGACTACTGAATTAATACTTAAAAGCACATACCTGTCTGTCTCTGTAACAAGGTTTAATGACCAAATAGCTATTAAGTGTGAGGTAAGCTAGCTGTTAAATCGATTTTAATGGTTGATTGCTATTAATGATTTAGTTACTGCCTACTTAGTTGATTTATGTATATACATGTATGTTGGAAATCAATTACCATAAAGCGAGTAAGTGTGAGGTCAGCTAGCTGTTAAATGGATTTAAACCCCTAGTATTTTTACAGACAGTTCCAAGGTTGTAATTTGCTTGGTTATTATTTCTTTTTGTGTTTTGAATGTATGTTTCATTCCCCTTTCACTTGTGCAATGCTTACACTTAATATAGTGTTCAGGTTATTTTCGGCCCAGTTTCGGCCTATTGCTGCCAGATGTCTTGATTTGTCCTGTGATCTTTTCCATCCATTAATCCCCTTTCACTGTTTGTCCTCTTTGTTTCTCCTAGTAATTCTGTGAAGGGAGGCGTTCCCTGTAGCAACTTATTATTTCTCTTTCCTTATTCTGTGCTATCTGTCTGTTACTAAGTTTGTCGAACCATTTCTTTCCAAACTGCAGTTTGGATTTCTGTCAAACTTGGTAGTTGTAAAGTCATAGCATCAACCAATAATGTCGGCTTTTTTGTTTCACTAATATTCAGCAGAGTTACGGGGCTTAGGTCTATAGAGTTATAGTGATAGTGTATTGTTAAGGTATGTGGATACAGTCTGTTTTATTATTGCAGAGGAAACTTAGATCTTTGTCAAATGCTGAAAGACAACGCAAGTTTCGTCAGAGCAGAAATGCTGATCCTGTTCGTCGTCAACAGTACTTGCAGTGGTGTAAGGAAAAGTACTTACTTAATAAACAATCAGGAAAGATAAAAAGTGTGAAAGAAATGTCCCATGAGGAAAAACAACATGCTAGGAGTGTGTGGCGCCTGAGTAAGACAAACATTCGGCACAAAAAAAGAAAAAGTTGAAAATTAAACGACTTGATGCATTACACCATTTTCAAGACCAAATGACTTTTGATATTTTCATAAGTTTAAAATGTTTAAAGAAACAAGTGCAGTTTTGTATTGTTGAACATGATGAAGTAGGTAATTAATGCATAGAGATGGCAAATTATTGAAAAGAAGAACTTTCTATTTTGTCTTTAAATTCTGTGCAAGTGACAAAGGATCGGACCTGATGATGTGCCCTAAAAGTGAGCTAATAGTGATTGCACTGTCCACAAGTATGTTGTGTTTTCCCATCCAAAACACTCTTTTGAGCTTTAAGAATCATTGAATGTCCATCGTCCGTCAACATTTTCTTTAGACAATATCTCCTCCTAAACCACTAAATGGATTTTGATCAAACTGCACAGGAATGATCCGTAGGTGGTCCTCTTTCACGTAATATTAATAGTTCCTGTCTGTTGCATAAGTAGGTCAGAGGAGCTAAAAATAGGTTTTAAAAATGTAAACTTTGAAAATCTTCTTGTCCAAAACCATAAGTTCCGTCAAAAACATGGCCAACAGAAAAATATAAAGAACGTCTCCTAAACCATTTAATGGATTTTGACCGAACTTCACAGGATTGATCCTTAGGTTGTCCTCTTTCAAAGTTATAAAAATGTTACGGTCTTGTGCATAAGTAGGTCTTTAGATTTTAAATAGATTTTAAAAGTGATAGCTTCGAAAATCTTCTTGTCCAAAACCATAAGGTCTAGAGCTATGACATTCGGTGTGTAGCATTGTCAATCGGTCCTTTTACAAGATAGCACACATTATTACGTTCTGTCACAAACATGGTTACCAGGAGGCAAACCTTGTTAAAGTGAAAAACTTAGAAAATCTTAGATTTAGATAAGGTGTAGAGTTTTGATATTTGATGTGTGGACAACTTCCAAGATTGTATACATGATTAAGTTCTGTTAAAAAAACATGGCTGCCAGTGGGCATTGTTTCATGCCTATTTGTATACATGTAGTTGAAACATTTACGACATTTCCTGCTAACCTGCTAAATGGATTTTTATTGAACCTATACCAATTTATTGGCACAATAGTCTAATTCAGTCAGATTCAGAATGGCAGTGTACTCAGGTGAGTGATATTGTGCGAGCATGGCCCTCTTGGTGTTTGAACTATAACTTACTAATTCAGGTGATTCCAAAGAAACTTTCTTTACAGTTTAGTTACACATGATTGAAGTTGTGGGCAAGATTCAGTTCTGCACCTCTTTTATTAATTCACATGCAAGGGCCCTAAATGTTTTATTTTTGGGGCATGTATTTCTAACTGGTGACATCCTATTTTATATGAAAACCAATTATATGTTTGTGTGTACTTGATGTTATATTACTATTGTTGTTCATTTGCTCATGACAGAGTTTTGTAATTATGAATAAATGTGTCATGAAATACTAAATCTCTTCTTAATTATTTATTATCATGATATCATAAATTTGATAAATGTTGACATTGATGCAATTATGTTCCACATCTCAGTGCGGTTTGATGTTACTTCAATTAAGTAATTGCTTATTGATTCTACTCTAATCTAAGGTCAGACCTTTTTACCAGGGAGGTTTTCAGGAGATCGTTAATTTGCGAATAAAGGCTGGCTAAATATTAGTGTGTTTAACTCTACTGGCGGACGTTTAACCTCATGAACAACATGATAACTCCAATGCACGAAATATTGGCCTTGCGAAAGATATCTGATTTTACTGTAGTTCTTTTTATATGACTAGCGATTGGCGCAAAATTGATGTTAATCTGTTGCGTTGAGAATCAGTTACAAGAGTTAAGCGCTAAACCAACCATGAATACATATGCATATGTAATAATTACTTGAGTGTATGATGTTATATATCCGTTTTTGATTTTAAACAGTTGAAATTATTTTAACTAAAGACCAGGCCATTATAAAAATTAGGTAATCAACAATTCTTTCTTGAACAGGGTTGGATGGTATATATTTTCAATGCCTGAAAATTGACTTGTCTGTCTCTGGTACCAGACATGTGAGACCCTACAGGGTCATCAAAATGAAATGTCTGGATATAATATTAGTTGACATTCACAATAATAATCTTGACGATAAATTTATTTACCCATGTTTGAAGCTTAATGTTTGGTTTATATTTCCCAGTAGAATTTTAATGTCAAGCTTGGTCGTAAAACCACATTTGGGAAATTAGAATTATTAACGGTTTTTGGCAATGAGTCTAAACGAGCAGGTTAACATCAACTATTAATGGTTTACTTAGCTGACAAAGCAGCCACGTGAGATGTGTTTTAAATGTAATGTATGGTTATTTGAGAGGTGTTATTTGCTCTGTGTTTCCAAAACAGCATGATGACTTTAATTTGCTTTGGCTTAGGTCTTGGAGTGTGTCTGCTGCTCCCCTCCATAGGTGCAAAACACAGTCATTATCTTCAGTATCCACCAAACTGCTTGTCCACACGTAAGTGGTCGGAACTTCATCATTCACATCAAATGCAGCATCACAACTGATGAATTTGAAAAGTGTAAGGCAAACAATATTGTGAAAGAACTGTCACTGTTTCTGTGTTGATCGAGTTGCAATTATTTAGTAAATTGAGTTATACACTTATTTTGCCACTATCTGTTCATGTCAAGAAATGTAATGCAAATAAAAGAACATGCACAGACGTACAGAACCACAGTCTTGCGTGACGATTTTGCGTCATAGAAATATAAGGCTACCATAAAAATGAAGAATGTGAAGAGGCAGACAATTTACTATTGATAAAAACACTTCTTGTAAATAATTTACTATGTTTCTCTTGATGAAGTCTAAACAATCTCTGTCACGGGCCATTTCTGGTAGGAAACAGCACACATTTTTAAATTTTGTCCAATTCTTATAACATTGGAGATATTTTTAGTTCGATGATTTGTAGTGGTGTTCAGTATTTCTTCTGTTTATGCTGATTATCACTGACCAATGAAACAAGATGGTATGAACTATAATGATATAGATATTGTAATTTCTCTGGTTTTATTATATTATTATTATTCTACAATAATACGAAAACTCGTAAATGCCAACCATTCTACACCTGATTATCCGAACTGCACAAGGTTAACCAAATTGCACCGTTTTAACCAAAATAAGCCTTCCTACGCGATTCCGTTATCCTGGATCTGTTTTCAGCATTTACTACAGCATAAATTCATCTCTAACCGTAAAACACAGCTGCTCTACATGAATCAGTGGTGGTGAACAAGCAAATACTTTCAAAATATTTTATTATTTTTTTAACAAAATATTTCATGTTGCAGAGTGCCGATGCAACTGACAATGTCGAACAACAAGTGGATGGTTTACTTGCAATGTGTAAAAGATCTAGCAATGATTACAAGTGTTGTGTTTGTGAGAAAAGCATAAGGATGAAATACAACATGAAAAGGCATCTACGTTTACACCTACCAAACAAAACAAACTGTGTAATTTGTAACCAGTTCTTTGACAATGAGGAACAAAAAGCTGAACATATGAGGGTAAAGCATTCAAGTCGACATATTTGTGATGTGTGTGGAGTTTCCTTTAAACGTAAGAGTGATATGAACCGACATTTGCTTCGACATGAGAAATTGGACGGAACGTCACCGTTACCGAATTTCTTCAAATGTGGTTTCAAGGACTGTGGTAAGATATTTTTCCGCCAGACTAGTTTTCGTTATCACTGGAATATGCATGTTGATGAGAAACCATTTGTGTGTAGTGGATGTTCTAAGAGTTTCCATTCTGAATATTCTAAAAATGCTCACGAAAAGACGTGTCTTAACAATGTCAAGTTTATATGTGAGAAATGTAACAAGGAATTCAAACAACGGTCAGGATTATATAATCACGTTCAAGCAGAACATGTGAAGAAAAACGAAGGCTTTTGTTGCGAATTATGTTCACAAAAGTTCAAATATTTGACAGGATTGATTAAGCATACAAAAGAAAAGCATAAATCGATTGATGTTACGCAGCAAACAGACACAGCTGCTAACCATGAAACAAGTGATGATGAAACTATGGAAAATAAAACAAATTCTGATTCTGATAAGACAGAAGAAACTAATGATGGTTTAAATGGAAACCCTAGAGATGCCAATCTCATTGAAGAACTTGATGGATGTAAAAATGCCGAAGAACCAGAGGAGAATCTGATTGCAACTAAATTGAACGTTGACAAAACATTGAGATGTCAAATTATTGCACCGGGAACCAGTACAGTTCCTAATGATCATGTTATAGTTTTAAGACCAATTCCAGCAAGCACTTTTATTGATCATTTGACACAAAATCAAGAATAACATTGAACCATCTAGAGGATTGAAAATTGTATTTTGAATCGAGAACTGGGTCACACACACTGTTATTGACGGCGGCCTTCAGGCCGTCGTCTATTTGAATAATTTTTAATTTAGGTACATGGAGTTGCATAATCGAAATGGGAGAAGCCATTGGTATTATGCTTTTTTAAATTGTTCTTACAAAACGTGATTCTAATTATACAGATAAAAAAAGTGTACTAATTGATAATAAAAAAATGTCAAAATATTTAAAATGTATTTTTACCGTTAATAAAAAGCTTTAAAAAATGTTTTACGTATGCTTATAAGAATTTACAACAGCTAGTCACGAAAACGGTTAGGCATCGTGTATTACATAGCTTCGTTTCACAACTACGCTCAATTCATCATCAAAGTTCAGGAAATGGTTCCTAATGCTGTGCACGCAAATTGAAATTGTACTTATAAAAAAGCAAATTGTTAAACAAAAAATGTTAATCCATATTAATAAGTTCATGAATGCAGTTTATAATGTACAAATATAAATACAGTGACCAAACTATGCAATATACATTGCCTTAACTTGACCCATATAAGTTATGTACTGATGGTAATATGTAAACAAAATTCAGCCAATGAAAATTGTCGTTGAAAACGTCATAGCATTTGTTGTTCAAATAACGCATTGGCAGTAAAACGGATTCAGTACATTCGAGATCAAATGCTGATGGTTGAACTGAACTTTTAATTACGTTGTTTTGACATTTTTAGTGGATATTTTTCCCTTTTGATATCCCAATAGTTCTTTTAGATCTGTAAAACTAGAAGTTATAATCATGTATATTTTTAGATCCGTTTCGTTCTATCTACGTTTCGTGTAATCGTTTTTTTTCTTCGTTTCGTGTAAATCGATGCACCAGCATTTTCCCGCGAAACATTATCACCGACCAATGGAAAAAGTCTATTTAATCACGTGGTTTATAGAAGCGTCATTTTCCGCCATATTGGTTGAGTGACCACACAAGAAAACAAAAACAAACATGGTAAGAAGTATTTTAGGTAGTTTCCAGACTATTTAGGCAATTGTCATGAATTGTGGATGATTCTTACCAGAATTATGGCTTGGTGATGATCATACTTTCTTATTTATTGATAAACAAAATAATAAATCTTCAATATCATGCTTCCTAAAACTTGTGCCGCCGTTTTGATGCTTTGCATCAAAATTAGTCTTGTAGTGAATATTGATTAATCAAGTTGGACTGCTGTGTCATTCGTGATAATTATTTTACTATGTGCGCGAAGTGCTCATGATGAGTTATCAACATTGTTGGCTATCCACGGCCATAAGTATATGGTGGAAACTATATATGACTTCGTCTCCCAAATGACTGCATCTATTTTGACCAAACTTCTCATGAATGGTCGTTGGGTGGGCCTCTTTCAAAGTTGTATCAAAGTTGCCGCTCTGTTGCATAAGAACGAGTAGGTCACAGTAGCTAAAATATATTGTAAAAGTGAAAAAAATGGTTTTGTCCAAATCTATAATGTGCCAAGCTTTGGTGTTTACATAGCATTGTGTAGTTATCCTCTTCCAAGATTGTAAAACTTATTGTGTTCCGTCTAAAACACGGTTACTTGGGTTGGTTCCTTATATATGCATTTCAGTTTAAATGTGTGTAAATATTGCGAACACTGAGAGCGATTTATTTGGGGGAGAGAGTACGTGAACGCCACATGCATAAGACAGGGCCTCTACACACAGACCTCCGGGAAAACAACAATCCATAAAACATAAGGCATTTGAGGAGGTAAACGGGTACATACGTTAGGAAACAGAGGCGCAAGGAATGACCTGGCTGACCATAATGAATTACTAGTACTAGGAGAATCAAAGAGGACAAACAGTGAAGGGGGGTAAATGGGTGGTCAACATAACCATTAATTTCAAGAACAGAAATGTCTTGTTACTAATCAAAGAGATATTAAATTGTTACAGGGAACGCCACATGCATAAGACAATGCCTCCCCACACAGATCTCCAGGAAAACAACAGTCCGCAAAACATAAGATACTGAGGAGATGCAAAATATAAGACAAAATATAAATGTACGTATCAGTATTTTATTGAAAACTGAGATGAATATACAAGTTATGTGTCTTGTATATGAAAGATATTAAATACTTCCAATTATTTTATATTGAACATTGTTAAATCAAGTGTTACAAGGATGAATTTAATGTAATGTGATAGAGTTTAAACTGACCTTAACAATACAGAGCTTGGACTCTAAGGCATTTATTTTGTTGATTCTGACCAATGTGGAACTACACATGTACTTATACCCGAAAAACGTATTTATATATTCGAACATTTAAATCGTTATCATTTTCAACATAGTATAATACTAGTCATAGTACTTGAATCAGTGACTATTATGTTAGGATCAGCGAAACTATTGTAACTGCATTTCCGCAACTAAGTAACACTACTTTATTCGTCACACCTTCGATTTTAATTTACTCTGTTGGTGGACGTAATTGGAATGAAATCGATTTACCATATTATTGAAGTGATTGTGCTAATTGTGTATTCGTTATTCGTCTCATTTTACATTAATAATTAATAAATCCTTCAAAAATTAAGACCACAACCAACACATTTTCTCTTGTCAGAAAGATAATTCTGCTCTGCCACTCGTGTATCACGGGTCTAATGGGGGTGGGGCTGACACTCTACTCAATCGATCAATCAGATTGAAGGAAACACCATAGCAATTATATTTTAGGCTAAATTTTTATCGAGTACAGACGACAAAATAAAAATATGGCTATCTAAGCCTCAATACTTTAAAGAATCACGCTATGTAAAGTTACAAGAAACAAGAAATATCTTCAAAAAATATTAACAGCGTAGATAGAACGATGTCTTCCGGTATGTTAAATGAAATAATGTTTTATGTTGAATAATAAATCCTTTAATTCGGATCTATATATACTATCATGGACCTGTCTTATCAGGGTCATTTTATGCATGCTTAAACGTATGAACTACTTCAGGCAACATTCGAACTGCTAACGAACGCACATCTTATGAAAACCCGTTTGGTACCTCTTGGGTGAACGAAAACCCCGTTTGTGCCTCTTGGGCGAACGAAAACCCCGTTTGTGCCTCTTGGGTGAACGAAAACCCCGTTTTTGCCTCTTGGGTGAAAATATGATTGGTCAGATTTTAAAAAGACCGCTTCGAGGACAACATTTGATTGGTCCAAAATGTAGGTCAATGTTATACAGCTACGCCGAAAAACACCAAAACCCGCTAAAATTCAGTGTTCCTCCCTTCCCTAACAGGATCGTGAATGTTGTCATTTCCGTAAACATTGGCCTCATGATGTTCTTCATTCTTTAAGCTTTCATCGCCATGGTTTTCTCCAAGGACGAAATGTTCAAATAACTCGAAAGTCACTACACCCATTGCTATTAGATTTTTCAGCACAAAAATAGAAATGCCTTGAGATAATCCATGCCAGGTGATCATACGTGTAACAAATAGTGGAAGATTAATAAGATAGGCAATAGCGAATTTGTGTATAATTTCCAATTTTTCGGGTAATTCCGTGAGACCAAACTTCGTTTTTGCCAGAGTAAACAACGGAACTGTGGGTAACAGGAAGTTGACGCAACATATAGCAATAATGGCGTCATCCATACCAGATGGATACGAATCTCTGATATCCTTATCAAACAAGTTTTCCAAATTATCGACCCCATCTAAAATATCAAATAATACTGTAGAGGTCAAGGACACAATGAGATCTTTCCTGTGACCTTCTTTTACATCGTGCTGGGTGGGTAAAAATGTTATAAACACAAGTCCCGCTATTGCGATCGATGTCTTTAACGTGTTTGGTCCGAAGAAATACGCTTCGTCAAGATCTGTTGAGAATGTTTTGAATATAACCACAAGTTTAATATCTAGAACGATACCATAAACAGCCCAAGTTATGTATGTAAATGGTATGTGTTGTAATACTGATGGGGTCACGTGATGTAAATGCTTTTCAATGTTAATGTTTCTTGATGCCATTAGAAAATCGACGACAAATAAAGCCAGAACAATAAGATCTGCGCCATAGATCGCTGCCCACGTGGATGAGAGGTTCGACATGAGGTACCAGTTGATTGAGACAGCTTGGAGGACTACCATGAACAGACACAGAGCTCTGGTAGGCCAATGGTGCAGGCATCGTGCTGTACGACTCCGCTCGACCATAGTGAATCAAGTCTTTCTGCAACTCCTGAAAATAAAACCATTCTAGTAAACAGCTGTACCTCTGTAACATATCCTTCAAAATTGAACTCGACTTAGAATGGCAAGCATGTACATATCGAGAGCAGTTAAGTATGCGTTCCGAACGCAAATATGAATATAGTATACCGGTATTTTGAAAATGATATTGTTTGTTATAACACGTTTTACGCAGCATTATATATTCCAAGTGAATGTAAGAAGCAAGTATACCCCAAACGTAGGCGAGCCAAATCCTTCATACGCACCGGAGCATTCAAAACGTGAACACTTCAAAATCATCCGTTCGATGTAAATGGCAAACAATCTGAATTGCAGATGGCGTATGCCTATTTCAGTTGTAAAAGCATATAGTGCAATAGTAAGCTATATGTCTCTTGACAATTTATCCATTCTCTACAAATTAACTAGTCAAATAAAACACGTGTATAAAGCGTCATTGTAAATTAACTAATCGCGTCCTATACTATGCGCGGGAATCATGTTTTCGTTTGAGGACTTGTAAGAATAAACCCAATTCGATAAGGATTTCATTATCGATTTATCCATTATATTGGGTATAGTGTGGGAAGGTAGTTTAAATCATATTTCAATTTTGAACGGATGAATAGGTTGTATATAACACCCCTTTATCGATATTTAGGTAAACACGATAATGAAAGAAATAGCGAATTTGAGTTATACTTATAAACATATTTCGGATAATGCAATGCAAAACATAGGGCGTGGTATAGGGCTGTTAGATTGACCGCGGACATGTGCATGAACCCCCATGTGCCAATTTAGGTAAGGAAACGCTCTCGTGCGTTAAGCTTTAACTGCCGTTTGGTTTACTATTCTATCAAAACACGACTACAGCTTTTTCTTCTGTCACGCTAACGGACAAACACGAACATTACAATACACCTTTTTTGATATGTATGTATAATGCCAATGGTCCAGGTAATATATTCATACGTTCGCGGTTAATTTTAAAATCAATTAGTATCCATGGTTTACAATGATTGATAGTCTTTTTCAGGTGTAAAAGCATAGTGCAATAGTAAGCTATATGTCTCTTTACAATATATCTATTCTCTGCCAGTCAAATAAAACACGTGTATGAAGGTATAGTTCTGTTGTGTCATTGTAAATGAACTAATCGCGTCCTAAGTTATGCTCGGGAATCATGTTATCGTTTGAGGACTTGTAAGTTATCGTGCACATTCTATGCTCAAAGGCATAATGTCGGGGGCGATGCGTGACAATGTTTCGAGTTATTCAGGGATGAGGGTGTGTTCCTTACGCTGGGACATCACTCCAGGAAATATGAAGACATATCATTATGCATATTGGCTTCTAGTGAATTCACTTTAATCGTGTTTTGTGCTATCGAGATAAAAACACGTTAATTCGATTTCATAAGTTTCAGTAAATGATTATGCCGGCTAAGCTCCTGTTTATTGATTGAAGCGGCAGTATCTTCTTCACCTGACTACACTAACACATTATCTAATTAACCACGCGATAATTAGTTAATTTATTAGTTAATATTAATATAAGGTTTTCAATTATCAACCTGCAACCATACAGACTTTTTATAAATATTTGCATCGTATTTGTGACGATATAAAGTCGAGTATCTGTCATATTAAGTCGTAAAAAGTGTATGTCAAATTTTAATGACAAAAAAACTACGACATGTGTTTAAACATAATTTACGATTTGAAACACGATCCCTTCCAGGTTATTAATTATTTCAATTTATGTGTATACACTTAACGACTAGTCACAAAATTTGCACAGTAACTCATCTCCGATACGATACACAATTCACGAATGATTGTCAAAGATACGATACACAATTCACGAATGATTGTCAAAGATACGATGCACAATTCACGATTCACCGTCAACGAAACTGGATGTACGATTCTGAATTATATATCATTACGATTTGTAACTAAATACATGTAAACACTCGGTATGAACCTCTTTTTTTTAGTTAACTGTATTGCTGGTGACGGTGACGATGAAAACTGAAACCAAATTGTATACAAAGGAAATAACTTGATCGAAAGGCGAAGAGTTTTAAGGAAATAAATCGTGTAAAAGTAACCTGTTCAATATCCTGTCACACGAATGGATAAATGCAACTCCTCTTTGTATGTCCAGTGTGATCAGTGCTTACACAGAATTGATAATCCTTCGTTGCAACCCGAACTGTTCATAAAACCTCGAGTATCGACTAACGTTGACTAATGCTAACCCTATTTTAGTGACACACTCACGCTTCCTTCAAGTGGAAATATACCATCTAATCCACAGTGTTGATAACATTCATTTTGTGTGCGTTACGCAAAGCAAATAGTGCGTAGTTAGTCGCTTAGCGTTGAAAGCATCCACTAAGTGGAGAGTTATGTTTTGTCGATTACAGGCTTCGCTTGGTATTAAAACCATCACCCACCTAAACTCTGTAAAAACTTTTATAAAATAATGGATCTTTCAATATTGAACTAATTTATTGTTGGTTCTTTGTGTACATTGGCGCGAAATACATCTGAAGTTGTGTGTCTGTGCACTCGCCTGAACCTCCTCTTTGTCACAGACGTCTGAAGTTGTGTGTCTATGCACTCGCATGTACCTCCTCTTTGTCACAGACGTCTGCAATTGTATTACTGTCATCTTACTTGTTTACAAATGTTGATGAACCTGACGAAGCTAAACGACTCAATTTATTTGATCTCTTGCAATAGTACTTGAAATATGTCACTGTTCGCTTTCAACGCTCATGTGTGTTTAACTTTGGCATATATATACATTAAACATACATAGAAATAATAACCATACAGCAATTTACAGCATTGGGACTGTCAGTAAAAAAAAAGTTGCGTTTACATTGAATTAACAGCTCGCTAACGTCACACTTAACCGCTATATGGTTAATCGCTAGAAGCTAAGCAGGACATGCTTCATACATAACAGCACGCTAATGTTACACTTAACCGCTAGAAGCTAACCAGGAAATGCTTCACACATAACAGCTCGCTAACGTCACACTTAACCGCTAGAAGCTAAGCAGGACATGCTTCATACATAACAGCTCGCTAACGTCACGCTTAACCGCTAGAAGCTAAGCAGGACATGCTTCATACATAACAGCTCGCTAACGTCACACTTAACCGTTAGAAGCTAAGCAGGACATGCTTCATACATAACAGCTCGCTAACGTCACACTTAACCGCTAGAAGCTTAGCAGGACATGCTTCATACATAACAGCTCGCTAACGTCACACTTAACCGCTAGAAGCTTAGCAGGACATGCTTCATACATAACAGCTCGCTAACGTCACACTTAACCGCTAGAAGCTAAGCAGGACATGCTTCATACATAACAGCTCACTAACGTCACACTTAACCGCTAGAAGCTAAGCAGGACATGCTTTATACATAACAACATGCTTTGTCACTCCAAAAGAAAAAGGAAACATGTTTTTTAACTTAATTTAAGGGTCCAGAATGACTAATATTGTGTATTGAATAAGAGAAGAAAAATATTAAACTGTGGTTCATAAATGACAGACTTTTTATTATTACGAAGCGGCAAGTAAACATATTGATGACGTCTTTTTAACGGTTTATGTACAGATGAGTTACGCCCATCCTTAAAAAAGTATTTGTTTGCAGTTACGCGACCGACTCATGAAAAATGCCGCGACTCAATTTATTTTTCAGGTTCATCGATGATTTGTTTTTTATTCTTGTAGCCATTACAGTACTAAACAAAACCTACCTACCTACCCACTGCTAAAAGTCCGGGACCGCAAACAACCATTTTTTAAGGATGGCCTTAATTGAAAAAACTGGACTTGAATCGTGTGTAATAAAATCAATAATTGCACAATTTCTCATTATGTACTGATATATATTAATTTTGTGTGTAAATGGCGATATGCTTGTAATAGTTTATGTAAACAAAGTATTGAATAAATGATCGTTTCCAATTTCAAATTAAAATTGATTTTGAAAGTGTAAACCTTGAAAATCTGATTGTCTAAAACAAAAAGGCATACAGCTTGGATATTTGGTGTATAGCATTGTCTAGTGTTCCTCTTACAAGAATGCATAACTTATTAAGTTCCATCCAAAATCATAGTCGCCAGGAGGCGGGGCCGTGTTAAAGTGAAAACTTAGAAAATATTTTTGTCCAAAGCTATAATATGTAGAGATTTTTGTTTAGTCTGTTGTTCTCTTTTAAGATTGACAATGTATAAATTCTTAAATCCTGTCAAAAAACCTGGCCGCCAGGGGGCATTGCCTTGTTGTCTATGTGTATACTATTATAGTGGAATCTATTAGCGACATTTCCTCATAAACTGCTGAACGGACTGCTTTTGAACATATACCAATTATTGGCACATTAGTCCAATCAACAGTCAGAATGGCCGTTTACTCGGGTGAGCGATATAGGTCATCATGGCCCTCTTGTTTTACTCGATTTTCAAGCCAACTGAAAATATGAATTCGGAGCCAGTGATCGATGGTCTTACTATCGAGATTTCACTGTATTAAGATCAACATTCTTTATAGATAGGGTGTGATCATTCTGTAGAGCGTCTTTACTATACTACAACTACAACTACAAATAGTTTATTGCATTCAAAACATATTTACATGTTTTATAGCAATTATACAAAAAATATTTCTGACAAAAGGCAGAAACAGGTAAATCTGTTGAGGGCAATTACCGAAGCGTTAATAAAACGAAAAGCGCTGTGTGCGCTAAAGATGCTGCTGATAGATGGATTGTGTATTTGCTTGCTTGGTATAGAACGTGACTTGTTTGTAAACGAATTATTACATACAGTCGGTATATCTTGTAGATCAGTGACTTACAAATGCGTTATACTAATTTCTAATGCCGTATGCAATCGTTTAAACAGTATTCATTAATAAAAAGCATACCATTTAATAAAACATCCTTGGAAAAGATGAACACATAAAAAATGCATACGTGTACATGTTGTTGTTTGGTATCACACATTGCCATAAACAGACGCATCGTACTGTGTCTGTCGTGTTTGATGTGTTCCTTGTTTCAAAGGGAACCTTTACAAATAATTTGTTTTGTCTGTAACTATGGTATCCTCGACAATTTCGACATGAGCGGAACTCATTTTTTTAAAGAATCTGACAATAGTTTTCTAATATCAGTAATAGCTTTCAATATACTTTCAGACCGGCCACTACGTTTTGGATGCGGATCCTGGACGAATTGACACAGAGACTGTACACAAAGACAGCGTTGATGACATTAGTCATATGCCTATGGAACCATTAGATGGGTCATTTGCGGATGTCTCTGTTGATCAAGAGGTTGATATCACCGGAGAAAATTCATTTGAATGTGGCGTTTGTGATAAAGTGTATAAATCGAAGAATTCCTTAAAGCGTCACCTGAAGGTTCATGACGAGAAATACAAGTTCAGCTGCAAGAAATGCACGGCATTCTTCGAAAACACTGAAATGCTGATAGAACATAAAAAGAAAACACACACAAAGAATTATCTGTGTGTCCAATGTGGGCAACAGTTTTTTAAAAAGGACCACCTAGACAATCATGCAAAACTTAAGCACACTGAAGTAACAAACAATCTGTCAAATACGTTTGTTTGTCCTTTTGTTCAGTGCGGGAAGAGATTCGCATTGAGCTGCAGGTATCAGGATCATTTAAATATACACTCTGGACAAAAGCCGCATCTCTGTTCTACATGTAACAGAAGTTTCCATAACAGATACAGCAGAAACAAGCATGAAAGTATTTGCAGTGGGAGGACACAAGCTACATGTGCCGTGTGCAACATTAATTTCTCTGATCGTGCTGTTTTAAGGAGGCATACAGATGCCTCTCACAAGAAGTTACTTCATGTATGTAGTAACTGTGGCAAAACATTCTGTCACGAGTCCTCACTGGTCAGACATAAAAAAATGAAACATAACGGACAGTAACTATATTGTACAAAGCATGTCCCTGTTCTTGTTTGTACGTTAGTAAGACAGCACGATATGCTTAATTACAACGCCACAGTTCGTCTACAGGCTAAGGAGATAGTTTAAACTTTCTAAGGAATTAATACAAGACATTAAAACATTATGACAGTTACTGTAATGATACTGTTTTCTTTGTTTCACTATTATCATGCATCGTTCATTTCATTACATTGCATTAAAATTTACATTTAAACATTCTACAAGAGAAAGTTGATGCAAGGACATCAAATTCGCCGGGAAAATGTTTTAGAAAATAATTAATGAGAAATGTTTGAAGGAAATATGTAGAAAAAATAAAACAAAAGTGACGTAATAACACAAACTGAATTTTGCAAATATTGAACATGCAATATTTGTTTGTGTAAGAAATGCACAAATATACATCATTGATGTAAATAAAAACAAAGGAAAATCATCATTTTCTTTGGAAAAAATATCATAAACAGCCTTTAACAAAAAAAAATTACACATATTAAGATGAAACTACATTCAACATTAGAAAATGATTATCTCCCTTTTATTCTAAAGCACCTGTGTCTCAGTATTAATGATGGTGTTAAATTGGAAATATAACAGGCAGACTAACTTCTGTAGGCATATACATATGTCTTTCTATGCCTCTGCTTCGGACAATACTACATAAAATAACCTCAATTATTAGATCCTATGGCTGACAGTTAACCTCGATTCATCGCTTAAAAGCATCGACTGCCGATGTTTGCGCAATGCAAATGCCGTCGTGCCCATAACATTTTCGTTTCTTAAAGTTATTGTAGAGTTCGTTGATTTCCCGAGTCGAATCTGTGGCTCTACGTCGTCATCTCCGAAGTCGCTGCCTGATAACGTTTGGGCAATAGCGTCACGGCGGTCTTGTCTGGCATCGTTGGCCTCATCAGCGTCCTCCTGGTTCTCAACGTCACCGCCTTGCTGCTCCTCGTCCTGTTAAGCTGACTGAATTTGGTTGTAGGGCCTTTACAGGATCTGGTTGTCTCATTACTAGCCGTCGTTACATCAACCTGATGGTTTCCGCCTCATTCCCGAAATATATTTAAATAATGGCTAAGTAAATATTATATTCAATACTCATGGGCCTGTTAAGGCGGTACTCATTATTTTAAAATACAACATAATTGGTATGTAGTACTCCGATTTCAATTAAGCGAGCATTCAATACTCCGAAACAGATTCTTATAAATTTATTTTAGGACACTTAAATGCATTTCCATTGTACCTATAGCATATATAAATATATATAATATTTACAGTATTACAATTAAAAACAGATCTCCAGTTCGTCCACAAAAGTAACTGCTGTAAACTTTCTACATGGTATTATTTTTCATAGAACGCATTTGTTTTATGTTTGTAAAAAAAGTATCGTGGCACCTTTCGTTTACAGTAAGCCATCAGGTGGTCACTTATACAGCAGTCTATTACATCACTTTGTGAAATATTGTCTTTGTCTGACACAGTATTAGATACTCTAGTAAAGGGTAATTAAAATTAGTTTGTTTATGAGGTCTGTTTAGCACACCAAACAAAGTGGGTTTGGTTTTGGGTAAAAGATTGTTCATGAACGTAGCTTCAAGACCGTTATTGTTCAAAATCCTTCCTAATGTTGAATGCTATATGTCATTACGGATGTAGATACACACGCCGCTTCCATGTCGATTCCGGGCCCTGAGATTCATAAGTACCACTCCTCGTTTTTTTAATCCAGCCATGTATGTTTCGAAGGAAATAATTCAGATATTTATCGCTCGAGCAGACAAACGCTTATGAAGAGTTTGGTTTTTAAGAAGTCGAATTTCGTTAATAGGCAGTTGACAGCTTCTGTGTTTTTATTAGTTGGATTTCATCGGGTAATAAACCATTTTTCAAAAAAATTCAGTCATTTACGGCGACCAGTTGACCTAACCAGTTTTTCTGGAATTAATTATCAACCAGAACTAACTTGCTCTTCCGCAAGCTGCTGAAAACCTGTGTCATGGAAGAACATAACCTGCCCAATCCGGGAATCGAACTCAGATTATTTAGCAAATAATGATTTTAATTTATGTAATGCCTGGAATGCCCCAAAAGCTTGTTCATTCTGAGTTTTAGCAGCCTTAGACATATAACCTTTATAAATGACATTGTCCACTTTTCCCCCATTGTAAAACTCTGAATAATTAGTGTAACGACAACGGGGCGCAGTGTTGCCCTTCGGACCACTTAAAGGTGAAATAACTTAACAAGTGCCAGAGTTGACTGAAGATTTATCTTTATTCCTCGTTCGTCATTAAATCTACGTCGAACTCTGTGGGCCTAGACTAACGCGTTAACACCTTTCTTGACGCAGAAATCTTCTGATTTACAACACGTGCAATCACAGGAACCTGATATTATTAAATATATAACCCACTATCCAGGCCCCGTTTCTGACAAGCACCAGTATAGAAAAAAGACAGGAATGAAACGGATCGTACCCCACCCACCCGTCGCTTATACAAGTAACTCTTTTGCAACAAGTTGACAACTAGAAACTACGGCTCAGACATACACCGGAGATGGAAATCAAACATATGCAATGCGTACCATTCACATATTACAGCGTACAAACTCGATAAATCACTTATTTCAAGAGGTTGCATTATTCCGTGAACCCATTGCGTGACGTCATACACAGCTGATTCCTTTTGATACGCAGTGAATAAAATATTTATTATTGATACTCATAAAATTTGTTTTATATGTGCTATGTTTTTCTTTTATTTAAAGATAGTTATAACTTGAAGTTCATTGTAAATTAACAATTAATTTCAATGTAAAATATTGAAAAAACAGGTTAATCAAGGGAAGTAACTCTAAATTAGCATGGCTTACTTCCCCTTCGTGAGTACATTCTTTGAGCGCCAAATTTTAAACGGTCGTAATTGACACTTCCAGAATTATGGCGGCACACGCGAACTTGGCAATATGGTAAGATATTTTGGATTCTCTACGACTTTTATGTTGTACTTTGAAGACCCTAAATCGCAATTTAACAGTTGGAACGAGTGTGCCCAGGGTAGGCCTATCTTTAGATCTAGTGTTCTACGATACACACGAGACTACCGCTTGTATTCAAGCAGTAGCGGTGCGTGACTCTGAACTTTTAAGTTTTTACACACGGTTTTACCACTTACAATTATAAATGTGTTCACGGTTATAATGCACCATAATTGAAATCAGAGCCTCCAACCCCGGGGAATAGCGGGGATTTTTAATTTTGCTTATTAAAACCCAGTGTAAAATCCCTGACCTCTCGGGCTATGCAGATAGTGTAACCGCTCGCAAATTGTCGAACCCTATATAACACGGGTAGACTATATTTCCCCCTTTTTTTACCGCGAAACAAAAGCCCCGCACATACCAGGCCGTGCGGTGACATCGAAAAGGTAAAACACGGGACTATTCCACCGCTCTTCTCCGGCATTGGGGGCCGTGACTGGTGCATAATGAAACGTGATACCTTTTACAAGAAAAAAATCCAATACATATTCGAATTTCTCTCATTATTATGGTTTTGAACAGCGTTTGTATACGTGAACGCGTGTTTATGCGCGGATCCAGTATTTTTTAAAAAGGGGTCCAATCATCCTTTGTTTCTTAGGAAAGACACTTATCCCTGACAAATCAGTGGAAATATATCAAATAAACACAATTTTGCTGAATATCCCGCTGGATCCGCGCATCGTGTTCAAAGGAGACGGTGATGTGACATGACCCATAAGGAAAAAAGACAAAAGGGTAAGTCTTTTTTTACTTAACATTGTTTCATTTTGTTTTTAAAAACTGTGAGCCCTTTCCCACTGAACTTAAAAATCATGTCTTGGAGGAACTAAAATGACTATCTACCCCACGGAAATTTTTATGAGCCAGAGACTCGGGGGGGGGGGGGGGCTCGCACCATAATGTAACAATACAAAATATCAATTTATGTTCAATTTATTATACATGTATATCTTTATAGTTTAACACAGTCGCCAATGTAATAACAACATGTACATTAGAATTGCTGTTCAGTTCAACATTTCAACAAATCGATGACACACGTCAATAGAACAACTTACAACAGATACAATGCACATGCTTTTTTGAAAGATTCGAAACCGTCTTATTCAAAACTACTTTTTAGACTTTTTCCCCCTACCCTTACCTTTGTGACATGTTGGACAAAACCAGGTGCTAGTATCTGATGTAAGAAATGGCTCGTTTCCACTTAAATTGACACACATATAATGAAACCATTTATTACACCTGTCACACCCGATACTAGCACCGGACTCATCTTCCGGTGTGTCGGCACACACATTGTCGCACATCTGACATACTACAGCACTATCTGTTTCTGGTGTTTTATCTGCTTTCCTTTTCCTACATGTAGTGCTTTGTCTCTCACCCAACGCTTGAATTTTGGTTCGTAATGATTGTTTTTTCTTTCTTGGGATTGATCGTTTGAAGCTTTTTAACACGTCAACAATAGCAAGTTTAATGAAATGCTCCGTTACTGCCTCATACAATTCAGAAATTAAAATTAGAACGATTTCATCTTCCAGTTCTTCTGTGTCGTCCAAGGTAAACAAGTTTATCCAGTCAGATAATAATGGTGAACTGTTACCAATAGCCTTTCTGCAGGCAAGGTGAATATTGTCTAAGTTTAAGTTAAGATTTTCACTACTCAATAGAGGCTGGATACTCGCGTTAAGTTCTTTAAAAAAATCTAAAACTTTGGCGTTCACAATTGTGAGGCCACGTGACTTGTTCTGCTTATCCTGTATTTCTGACAATGACGTATCATTAGCATCAATGCTGTCTTCCGATATGGACAAAGCTCGTAACATTCTCTGTTTTTTAAAGTTAATTTTTTTTGTTAATTTACTTCCCTTGCCTGTTCTTCCAATGTTCCGTTCAACAGAATCGCGTAGTCTGTTTCTTATCTTGTGTATACAAGCACCCGCAATGTATCGTATCTTTGCCGATCCAGCCTGGGAAAGTGTATATGTATTTGAACTACACGCTTCGGGCTGATTCACAGTAATGGTGCTACTTCTTGAATGTATTTTCTTATCCATTAACCAGAAAGCCAGTTTGGATGAAAATTTATTTTGATCCTTTGTGACTATTTTTGCATTAAACAAAGCTTTAACTGCATATAAATGTTCAGATCCAACCAAAAACGAATGCAAATCTTTGTATGCTTTCACAAACTGAATTGTTTTGGTTGGATCTGTACGCATGAAAGAGTCTACATTGAAATAAATATACTCTATATGAGTTTTAAATTCTCCCGAACTGATTAACTGGGGCTGTAAGACAGATACAAATTTCGCCTCTGAATTCATTGCTATGAATTCGTTAATGTCATACGGACACTCTAACTTCGGATGAACTATCCTAGATTCGCCGTCGGTGTCACTGCTTGCGGGGGAACCGCTTTCGTCACGCTGACATGCAGACATATCAGTATTATCAAAGTCAAGTATTGTTCTGTTGCAACATGACAAATCTTCATTTGCAATACGAAAAGGTTTTTCATAGAAGTTAAAAACCGAATCAGGGTGTTTAAGTGTGGCTGCGTAAAGGCTGAAGTTTTGAACACTTAGACCACTCTTACTAACCGCTCTCCCAACAGCAACACCTAACTGTCCCGGAGCAAAAAATGAACTGCAATCAATTTCAAGGTTTTCAATGGTTTGCCCCTGTGATCTATGGACCGTCATGGCATAACTTAAAATGATAGGCAACTGCTTCCTAGACGCGACAACTTTATTTTTACTTGAATCGAACACATCGAACGTTTCTGCACGGAGCTCATAAAGTTTTGATTTAATATTGATAACAGGATCGGAACCTTCCGTCAGTTTGTGCACATTTCCTGTCTGTCCATTGAACAGGTCACCACCTAAATTTTTAATCACTATGACAGGAGCGCCTTCCTTTAACAGAAGTGTCTTAGGTGCAGGTGAATGTAACAGTAATTGTCGATTACCTGAAATAAAGCAAAATAAACTTAATAATACCGATTTGTCGGTCGCTCAGTAAAAATGGAATTAATATTGCTAATGTGTCAAGTAAATCGCTGGTTGCTTAGGGAAGCAACTGGTTGTTTAGGAAGCCACTCATTTTCTCAGATCTTCTTATTATGCATGAAGAGAACCGCACTGTAGTACCATCTGGTATCCGAAAATGTACATTAACTTTCGTATACATGTAGTTAAAGTTTTAGGCCCTGTCAGACGAAAGCACACCGTTAGGGTGATTACAAGCAAACAACTGAATGAATATATAAGTACCAAATGGCAAGCAGTGAGAATCCTTATTAGCCAATTTGAACGCATGCCTTTTTACTACTAAACTGTTTATATATATCGCTTTTGGGGTTGGATTTAGACCTGGTAGACACAGGAGACTAGAGGCATGTTGTTGTTTCTTTATCGTATCTTACCTTGGTCGGTGGCTTTAAAAACATGAACATCACCATCTAACAACTCCAACATCTCCTCGTTAACATAACGGACGTCAAAATTCGTACCATACAGTCTAGTCACGTGATCTGCTGAAACATCTAACCTAGCGTTTAATCCCCTAAGTAACTGTATTGTACCGTCTGATGGTGAACCATCACAAAGTTCTTTAATTGCCATAACAAGATCAGGTTCAGTTTGGCGAATTACCTGAAATCAAATCACACTTTGCTTAAGAATAGTCTACACAATTATATTCTTTAACCGCGTTCACAAATGACCCGAAATCAAAGAAAATTGTAATTAGTTAGTCTACAGAACTGAGAGCTACCGAAGTCAATTTATTTCTTACAGCCATATTGGTATTTTACGATAGCCTTTAGCCTGCGAAAATATTGTACAACCTGCAAATACATGTATTAGAGTTCGCTACTGAAAATTACATTAGCTTAGATAAAATATTGGATACCTTGGTTAGTTGCACGTGGTGGGGAAATGCAGCATCGAATATATTACTAAGAAAACAGTAGCTTCCGTCATCGTCAAGAAACTTGTTTGGCACAGGAGGAAGTTGCTTGAAATCACCTGATCCTATGACCTGTTCAAAATCAAAACATTAAATTATTTTACCTTCAGAAGCAATATATGGCACATGTTACACTTGGCCTGTAGATAGCAATCGAACTAGACCAGGCACCAAGTTACATCTAGTAGAATGACAAGTTTTATGACGTATAGATAATACTTCTTATAAATCTAAAGCATATTTGGTCGAAATTTGCAAACTAACTGGCAACAAATCCTGAAGCATACGGCGGTTTTACCAGTATTTAATGAGGCAATCACAAAGGTGTTATTTTATATTGCCACATATCAGCTCAGCAGGTTACTTAAAGTCAAGTACTGTGCCTTCATTGACTTCATGAAAAAAGACAATAGATTATCGAACAGGGACGACAACACTCAACTTAAACAGCCGAGCACTGAAAACATCACAAACCACAATTACACGACACAAGTCTTGCAACGTCATACGACAAGAACAACATATACATATATACAGACTAATGAAAAATCAGACTAATTTGTAAACACCTGTATGCCTCCAAAACACAAATTATTCTGCTTTACGTGACGGCAAACGAATTCGGCCATGTCCAACATTCTCTTGGAAAGCATGCTAATCTCATCTATGATCAAGCAGTCACAGGAGATGATCCTCTTCTTTGCTGGAGCGTAGTTGTCATCGTTGTCAAACAAATCGGCCAACACTTTCAAACTGTATCGACCGTCTCGAATGCCACTCCAGTGATGTAAGGTAGTACCGTCCATACCAATCTGTATACTGGCCATACCAGTCGTTGCTGTCACAGCTACATGTTTTGTTTCAGCTAACTTTTTTATTATTTCTCTAAAATTAAACACAATTATTACTAGGTAAGATTGTTACTAATGTCAATGTAGAAGAATACGAAAACATAGATTATTGTGAATGTTAACTTCCGAGTACCGACCCTTTTCACAACCCACTGGCAATCACATACAATACTATTTGGGTCTGATTTCTTCTTCTTATTGCAATATCATTATATCATGTTTTTTTCTAATACAGGCTGAGTGTAAACTTCGAAGAAAGTGAAGGTTCTGTCACCACCATAGAAGAACTTTTTAATCATTGCCAGCATTTGACACCTCGTCATAGTAAAGATGTCATAGCAAAAGTAGTTACACTTATATTTAAAGTGCAACCGACAATGTGTTATCAAAACGGCGAAAGATACATGGCATATAAAAATCTTAAGACAAAGAGTGAAAATCCTAATAAACAGATATCCTTGCCAAGCTACTGTCAACAAGTAATACAGACATCTGCTCTTTTCAAATTTAAATGTCCAGTGAACACTATTGTCAACGGAAAGTTATTATATTGTACTGTTACAATAAGTGACACAGACACAGTTGTATCATTTGAAGAACACGTCATAAAATGTGGATATTCTTTGAATATGGACCAGATGAGCATTGATGGGATAATTTTGGCCTTGCAAAATTTCAGAATGTGTAATGGTGTGAACTTTGAAAACAAAAAGTTGCCTAAAACTTTTAGTGTAGAAATGGTCTCGTTTCTTCACGACGAAAACTATCCACGAAAAGTAGGTCGGTCAAAGCATTGTAAGAACTTTCTACCTTTATTAGGCAAGGTAAATGCATGTGCAGCATGTAGTGATGGCTACAACAAATTCAAAAGACGCTCAGATGCAATTTCTTCATCAAATCTTGATATTTCACCTTCACCTGCCAAACAACCCCGGCAGCCATGTTCAGACATAACTAACGATACATGTATACGTCAGGCAGTTTCAGGTATTGAACCTTGTAATGAACCTACCCTTAACCTTAGTAAGGAATCAGATTCAGATATGCAAACTTTACTTGCCAGCATTATCCAAGACGACAATGCAGGGGAGTTTTTAACTTTGCTAAAGTCACAACTTCGAAACTGTCAAAAAACACTCGAACCGCGCCAAAGACGATGGGACCCAAAGGTCATAAGTGTTTGTCTGGGTATTCTCTTGAAGTCACCACAGGCTTATAAAACGTTAAAGGAGTCTGGTATGTTAGTGTTACCGTCTAGGAGATTGCTCCAGTATTACAAAAACCTCGTAAAACAGCATCCCGGAACTAATAAAAAAAACTTGGAATGGATGAGAAATGAATACAAAAGACAAAACATTTCAGAATTTGGTAGTCATGGTGGAATTCTTATAGATGAGATGACAATTCAGGACGACCTTGTTATCACAAAAAGTGGAGACAGTTGGAACATAGTCGGCATGGTTGACATGGGCACTACCAATAACGATATATCAATTATAACAAACGGAAGAAAAAAAGTTGGAATGGCAACTCATGCCCTGCAATTTGTTTTTCACGGATTTACAGGTTTTAGGTAAACTTAAATTTACAATTACCTCCCCCAACCCCCTATCGGTGTTTCGCTGGAGGCAACTATAGGTTTACCATCAAACCGTCTGCTGTCCGCCCATCCGCGAAACTAGATCCTTCGACTTACTTTTCCAACATCTTTTCAAAGAAATGGTTGCCAACATAAAAGGGCAATGTATGGATTATGCAAAACCTTTTGGTTTTTCATCAGAAAATTAGCAGATATATAAAAAGCATTAGTAATGCGATATTTGATGTTAAACATTATATTTTGACGAAAATCAATGAAAAAACATCTCATGATCGCTTTGTTTAAAAAGTTACGCAGAATAGCAGAAGTATTAAAATTGAAAAGCATCATTATATTATATGCGAGTTGAGTGTCTTAGTAATACGGTTATATATCCAAATGGTGTTTTTAATTATAACATACCGCATCGATAGCCTAGTGGTTGAGCGACCGCTTCGAGTGCGGGAGGTCCCGGATTCGATCCCAGGTCGCGTCATACCAAAGACGAAATAAAAATGGTTCCAGTAATCCCTTGCTAGGCGCTTAGCATAAAAGGGACAATTGGCTTCTTTCTCTCATACCCTCGTGGCGATGGATATCATCAGGAATGAGGTGTCGAGAGCGATTTATATAAGTTGTAAGAACTTGTTTCACAATCGACCTTAAATAAATTAGTATAAACTAATAATGACCGATTTACTTGACCTTTTGTTGATTGTTATCTTATTCTGACATATAGTCGTGAATATTATCCAATATAATGTATCCATGCGTATACTTTGCTTCAGATGGCCTGTTGTGTATTATGGGTCTAGTACTGCCACAGCTCACGAACTCTACACAACATTTTGGAATTGCGTGGATAATGTAGATGAGTATGGCTTTACGGTGGAATATGTGATGTTAGACGGAGCTTCTACTAATAGATCGTTCACGAATATGATATTGAGTAATCCAAGAGAAAACAAATTTATTTTCCCAGATGTTTTCTACCGTCAACATTTAATGTGTGCCATACAAGATGTCATGCATGTGTTAAAAAAAATAAGAAATAACATTGAATCAAGTTCCTCTAAATCGACATCGGTCAGATATCTCGTTTTGGATGACTCTCCTGTAGTGTGGGACCACTGGAGAGAGTGCTTTAATTTTAATTTCCAGAACGGTTTTCACATACATAGGAAGCTCACTGAAGAGCATATAAACCTTACTCCAGCGTCCAAGATGCGAAATCATTTGGCTAGCCAGGTGTTAGATCGGGATATGCTATACCTCATGAAAACATACCAATTAACCCTGGCAGACCCGGACAGACTATCGTCTTCCGTGAATTTTCTAAAACATACATCAGCAATTGTCTCAACTTTTTGTGATCGAGATAGACCAATATGTGCGCTTACAGACCAGCGTATTTCAACGCTTTTAACAGTACTCAACTTTTTTAATAAATGGGAGACGAGTATTAAAAATTCGCCCTCTTACGTTATCAAAAAAAATCTCATGACACAAGAGACAAGAGACGACTTAAATTCATCACTAAGAGGATTTATTTCTATTTGTGAGCTCCATGTCAAGAATGGAAATTCTATTAATCCGGGATTTTTCAATTCCGACTTAATAGAGAACCTGTTCTGTCAACAGAGGGGCATAAGAAACGGACTCAATTCAAATCCAACGTTAGCCCAGTATGGCCCGTCTAACACTGCTATCATTCTTGGCCAACATAGTGTAAGCAACAAATGCAATTCAGGAACATCTGCAGCTTTGTATAATGCCATTAAACCATGCCCCTTAAACAAACGGAAGAAACGCTCACTTCGTTCGATTCGAATGTAATACGATGTTTCAACTGACAAAAATGTGTATATGTAGGTGAATAGTTGTTTGTAAAGATTAATCATTATTAAACAGGTAAAATGAAATGTATTAATCAATAATATGTCTCATAATCTTTGAAAATAATCTGTGTTAATAATAATTTCCTCTGTACATGGCGAGGAACGCTTAGAACTGTGACGATGGGGCTATAAGATCTCTGTTTTAAGGCAACTCTCTTTATATAGGTACAATGGAAAGAATTCACTGTAACAAATTGTACTTACTTTAGTGTGTGGGTTTTCCCTGTTCCACAACAGCCTGTTATGATAAAACTGTGGCCTTTTAAGGCCATCGAAATAGCGGCTTCCGCCATGTGCGCCATGGTATTATTTATCGCGGTTTTTTACGGACCGGTACGGATCTACGGATTTTATACATAAATATTTCATTCACTGCGTATCACAAGGCATCAGCTGTGTATGACGTCACGCAATGGGTTCACGGAATAATGCAACCTCTTGAAATAAGTGATTTATCGAGTTTGTACGCTGTAATATGTGAATGGTACGCATTGCATATGTTTGATTTCCATCTCCGGTGTATGTCTGAGCCGTAGTTTCTAGTTGTCAACTTGTTGCAAAAGAGTTACTTGTATAAGCGACGGGTGGGTGGGGTACGATCCGTTTCATTCCTGTCTTTTTTCTATACTGGTGCTTGTCAGAAACGGGGCCTGGATAGTGGGTTATATATTTAATAATATCAGGTTCCTGTGGTCCAACTGAGATGTTACTATGGCCCTGAATAATATTAGTTTTTCATCATACGTTTCCTTATGTTTCGTTTTGGTATAAAGTAATCTTGATGTTTGACTGAGGAAGTGTAAAGTAAGCTGTGAGAATAGAAACATACCCTGTGTCATGCTATTAGTTGACTGATATGTAAAATTGGATCAAAACTGAGAATCTTACTATTTTGTTATATCTTTCTTTATGTGCTCATATTAAGATTATAATATTGTTTTTCTCTGAATCTGTGTGTTTCATTTGAAAGAACTAATATTTTCATAGATTGTATGTGTCATATTTTGCATATGTATGTTAAATTCTTTGTATCAATTGTAGATATGTTATGCTCTCCAGTTATTGGAGGTAATAAAAGTATATGTAGTACTCGATTTTGTCTCTAAAATGCTGTGTTTTTGGTAAAAGTACATAGTGTTTTAGCCAAAATCCTACCTCGTTTGACTATCCGTATTTTCCGTGAATAGTCATAGGCAAATAAAGGCGGGTACTAAGTCATACGTATGTATGGATAAGACGTTTGCCCACGAACATACGAAGTGGCCCGCTTTCTATACGGAAACAATTGACACTCATAGAATGGTCACGCGTTCGCGAAAACACTCGAACTAAAACGCGGTCTGTAGTTGTTCTTAATCTTAGCAATTTCGGATCCTACTTTTTAAGTATTACCTCGCTTGTAAGTCGCTGACGAAATATTTTCTTAATGGCTGACGTCATCAGTATTTAAACACAACACATTGTCTTGATGACTTAATTTTTTAAGCAAACATAATTGGTTTACGCCATTAAGAATCAATACATACACACTATTTTAATAAACATATATTAGAGATACGTTCGGTCAAATACTGGAGATTATTATGTAAAATTTAAACTCGTATCAGCTATATGTCAATAGTGTTATGTTATGTTATGTTATATATCAATAGTGGCCGACAGTTAATTTGTTAACAATCACCCTCGTTTAGCATTAATTATGAAACTGACATGTTTAATATATCAATTTACTATTTACGCATCGTCTTAATTTGCTAACTGAACAAACAAATAGAAACTTGTATACATAACATACATTAATTATGGACGGATATTGATTGCATGGAATGGTGACTGCATCGCTATATAATCAGTTATAATAACATTGATTTCCTGCGGTCAGTACCAAGTAGCCTACCGGTCAAACACTTGTTGCCTGATCGAAGGTCGTGGGTTGGAACCCCTCCAGTTCTGCAGTTTTATTAATCTGTGAACTAGACGTGAGAAAATTGTGTCAGTGATAAATATAACTCGATTCACAAGCAATGAAAAATAAATGATAATTAAATGATAATAATTTAATTTAAAATATGCCAAGCAGATAAATTATTACAATAATATATCAAGCCGCGTGCGCACACATATGCAAGTACATATAAATTATATCAAAATTTAGGCACTTTGTAAAACAGGACTTGATATTGCATCAAACTGTCACATTATCTGAGGTTTTTCACGCAGTACTGTCCAAGTAGAACCGACTGTACACAATGGTAGATACTTATGACTATAATTGACTGTACTGCATGCTTTTTGTACAATTTGTTAGTATTATTACATTGAACAATATGAACATAGCTGACTAGGTTACTTTAGTTGAGTTCCGAAGTAAGAAAACCATCGCACTTGCAAACCAGTCTTTCAACGTAGATCCACATAGTGGGTAATAAATCTACGACTTTGGAGGGGACATACTATAATCTAAAAAGGATGAGAATAGTTTACTAAAATGGGAGGATATAAAAGAGATAAGCCAGATGGTTCCTAGACACCAGGTACACATAATACTCTTCATAACATCCTAGCCAGTCCAAGCCACATACAAACTCAGTACCCAGGCTATTCATAACACATATGATACCCTGGACCAATTGGCCAGCGAAACTTCGTAATGTACGAATATTCATTAGCATTTCTCGACGATACAAAAACGAATAAATCTCCTTGTGAAGAGCTAGTGATGCCTGCCTAACAAAATTTGAAAGCCGCGATCTCATTGGATCGCTCAGAACCGCGATTCCATCTGTAGGTGTGTGTCATGCGACCAATCAAGCGGCAGTATTTCACCTCATTAATTATTCATGAGTACGATATTTTTACAGTCAGTTTGCCCAGGATATCATGTATGTTATGAATAGCCTGGGTACCGAGGATGGGCAACATGTAGTATGTTACATGTATAATCTAAGAGAGACAAGTTTGATTCATGTACTGACACAGTGAAGATAGATAACATATACCGTCTCCCTTGGCCGAGTGGTTGAGGCATCCGCTTTGGGAGCGGGAGGTCGAAGGTTCGAATCCCGGCAGGGGTCCGTTCTGATATGGCCGGTTGGTGAGCCGCCAGCTAGTTAAATAATGGTTACCGTGCGCCTACCTGCCTGGTGCCTGGCATTAAAAAGGATAGGAATCGGGGAGTAAATGTGCTCAGAAAGTAGGTGTCTCATAAGTCAGAATTGGCTGGCCCTTTAAATAGGGGTGACACTATAATAAATAAATACTTTTACTTATACATCTCTTATATCCAGGACACATGGCGAGTGGGAGATATTCAAATCAGAGACCACGAAATCTAACCTCACAGAAACCACAGAATCTGGAGCAGTCCGGACATTTCCACAGATCTCATTCTGGATCTATCTCAGTAGGATACCTTACTTATTATTATTATTTATTTTCTATTATCACGTTTTTACACGGAGCATTACATTTTCGATTATTTGCAACTTTATTTTGTTCTATCAACCGGGTGCCGAAATTTAAATTAGACGGCGATAGTTCAGTTGAAACATCAGGGACGGTCCTTCGAAACAAACTTGCGAAAATTAAGAATGATGACATATAATGCTTATGGCAAGGGCGGTAATGTACGTCGTCAACAAGCGCGCGCAACGGAAGCTTCGTGGAAGCGCACCTCAATCCACCTATAGACATTGCGCCAATGTTCTTGAAAACGAGACGCTGCTTTGAAAAATGCACACATTTAAGACAAACCAGTGATACATGCGGGTGCGGCGGACCACATATCATTTCCACATCGATCCATTTACAATGAAATATGCCAATTTTGTTTTCTAATTTAGCGCACCAATACGCGTCGCGCACACTTGTTGATGACGAATAGAAACCATCATTGTATATTGACTCTATGATCTGTCGCAATTGAACTTTATATATTTGCCATCATAAATTCAAGTAGCGTACGATTATATATTTTATGCCACTTATTATTAATAAGTTTATTAAAAAAAATATTTAGCTTAACATTTTTTATATTTTAGCACGCAGATCGGGTTTCTACAACTTGAACGTTGTCATGCCAATAATTCTGACATCACTTCTCGTGGCCCTGACGTTTGTTGTCCCCGTAGATTCAGGAGAAAAATTGTCCTACATCCTTACCGTGTTCTTGTCCATTACTGTGCTTCTTACCTTAGTAGCTGATTCTATGCCCCCGACGTCCATCAGTACTTCTGTATTAGGTAAATATACACTGATATCGTCCATCTATGCAGTTCTGCTTAGATACTAATATGGAATATTATAATATGGAGTTAAAATCGTCCATCTCTGCAGTTCTGCTTAGAGACTTATATGGAATATTATGATATGGAGTTAATATCGTCCATCTCTGCAGTTCTGCTTAGAGACTAATATGGAACATTATAATATGGAGTTAATATCGTCCATCTCTGCAGTTCTGCTTAGAGACTAATATGGAATATTATAATATGGAGTTAATATCGTCCATCTTAGAGACTAATATGGAATATTATAATATGGAGTTAATATCGTCCATCTTAGAGACTAATATGGAATATTATAATATGGAGTAAATATTCGTACATGTAATTCTTAATGAAATACAAACATATTCAATTTCAAGGTCAAGAATTGTGTGTAAACACATTAACAGTTTATAGGTATACAATATGTACATGAAACAGTACTGCCCACGATTCGTATTTTGTTAAGAAAACGTCACGATTCGCCCATTTTATAAAATGGACCACTTAACTGCAATTCCCAAGGGTCAAAACTGAATAATATTATGTGTCATGTTTTATTATTTGTCGAATTGTTTGAGTCGGATTTAAAAAAGCATAATCACAACCATGCGCCAGAAATTGAGCTATACACTGCAAGATATTGATATAACACATTGTAAATACACAGAGAAGAACGGGGGCACTTGGCTTCCTTCAATTGTTTTCAGATAATATTACAATATTTGCATCCTCGCCTTTTTTTCCCGGGACAACACGTCCAGAGGTGCGTTTTTTAGAGGTAGGAAAGATAGAATTCTACCTAGCGCTACGTAGGGAAAGTAGCGATGCCGTTTCTTAGACGTAGGAGCAGTAGCCCCTATCTTTAGATAGGTAGCGTGATCTGACAGTGCTAGCTTTGCTAAACAATATGGCGTCCATGCGGAACAGTGTCGTCTGGTCTGGCGGGCGCCATTTTATAGCTAGCGAAGCGTTCAAGCGTTTTTTAGACAGCTACCTTTTCTACATTGGCTAACTTTTCTCGATTACTTCCTCTACCTCTAACAAACGCACCTCTGGTCTACTTGCCGTTGTACGATTCTCCGTTTTCGAAGTCGCCACAGTACTCATCGTGGTTATTAGGGAAAAATGTTACAAAACATCACACACAAATGGGTAATCGTGTGTGCTTAATAGATGTTCTTGTAGCGAGAAGTGATGCATTTCTACAGTTGAAAAGATGTTTAAGCATCTTATTTCATCCAGCGATATTTTAAATTTAATTATTTATGGTGACTGCTATATCATTTGTCTTCATATTGACTCAATGCTCATATCTGCTTTTCAGGTTTGTATCTAGGTATTGTGACAGTGTTGGCAGCAATCGGAATACTTCTCGCTGTATTGATTCTGATAATCTTCCACAGAGAGGGAGATCCACCTTCATCATCCATCATTCTCAAGGTCACGCGCGTTGTTGCGATGTGCGCATGCTCGTCGAAACTTGTACGCTCCAGCGAAACCAACAAAGTAGAACCTGCACAGACCGCGGATGGTGACATAAAGAGTATCGCTATAAGCGACGCGTACTATGCAATTTCATGGAAAGTCGTGGCAACCATTTTAGATCGATTTTGTTTCATCGTATTCTCGGTGGTGACAATCGCAATGAATTTTGCTTTTGTGATTGCTTTAGTTGCAGGTGGGAAGGCGACAGACCTGTAAAAATCGCCTTCTCGTCTGTCAGAGGTGCAACAGTTTAGGTTTGACCTCTGATGTGCGATAGAATAAGAATCGGTTTCATCTAATATTCATAAACTTTATATTTGGTGTCAAAATGTTGCTTTTGAAAATCACACAACATAATATATATTTTTCTATCGCCTCTTTTGAAAACCTCGTGGATTTACAACAATTAAGTACGAGTGCATGGCTAGCGTTCCATAGCGACCATCGACTAAGCAGCAAGCTCACTTCAACATTTTATCAATAATACTATATAACAATTAGTACTATTTTAGCTTGCCTAGAAGAACCACCTCGAAATAAGAGCCGGCATCTCCCGGGGGTGGGGGTGTTGCTCAGGGGAGGTTGCACTGTGTTACTTGAATATTCTTATGTTAGAGATAATTTGGCATGTTATTCCAGAATAGTGAATGGATATTAGAATGAATCGATCGTTGAATTATGTCGTGTAGTGTCGTGTAATATCGTGTAATGTCGTGTAATGTCGTGTAATGTCGTGTAATGTCGTGTAATGTCGTGTAATGTCGTGTAATGTCGAGTAATGTCGGTTAGTAATGAATTTCCGAAGATGGACTGGATCGACATTAAACGGAAACCGTTGTGCCAAACGTTGAATCACAACCTATGTTCATATGACGGGAATACATTCTGGTTGTGATAAGTTCTGTGATATGCTGTGATACTTTTATGTTTATTTGTGAAGATTTTATTCTGTTGTGTGTATAACATTATATTATTTATATTAAAACAATGTTGTTAATGACTAGAACAATAATATTATATTAATGCACTGTTGTGAAAAGACATCATGAGGCCAAACAGAAATACGTATGGTTCAGACAACAAGGCAAACAATATTAGGGTTTGTTGGTCGGACTAGAGTTTTATTGTATTTTCTATTTTATTTGGAATTGTTGGTGGTGAGATTTGTAAGCGTAAGATATGTTCAGTTTGTTAGTTCTAACGGCGTCATTTCTCCTTTCAAGGGTAAAACTAGGGACAGTTTAGATAAACGAACCATGCGTATTTTTATTTGGTAGTACTAAACATTATATGGAGGACTGTAGCATAATATCCTATGTACATGTTTTATGTATAATGATCATGAGTTAGAAATTGTTACAAGTTTTAAATATTTGGGTGTATTATTTACTTCAAGGGGTTCGTTTTATGAGCATGACAAGTTATTAGCTGGACAAGCTTTATAGGCGATTTTTAAAATGAATAAATATCTGTATAAGTTCACTGATCTGTCACCTAAACATACATTAGAACTATTTGATAAATTAATCATGCCAATTTTAACCTACTCTTCAGAAGTTTGGGGCTTCCATAAGGCTCTTCAAACAAAACGGACTTATTTAAGTTTTTTGTAAGAGATTATTGGGCGTTAAAGCAACCACTCAAAATGATTTTGTATATGGTGAACTAGGGAAACAAAGTATTGATTCACTCAAAAGTTTTAGTATAATAAAATACTGGTTAAAAATCTGTACATGTGTAGAATCAAAATATATTAAACATGCATACTTAATGCTGCAAAACGACATTGTAAGTAGACCAACTAAAATTAACTGGGTAACAAATGTTAAAACAATTCTGACTAAACTAGGTTTCGGACACGTGTGGCTAAACCAAGGTGTTGAAAACAAGGAATATTTTCTTTTACTTTTAAAGCAAAGAATAAGAGATATATGGTTGATCGATTATAACAATAGGTTAGAAGATTCCACGAGAGCTTTATTCTTTAGAACAATAGTTAGTACAAATTTTAGCAAATATCTAGATGTTATCACAATCCGTAAATACAGAATAGCATTATCACGCTTGAGAATGTCATCACATAGACTAGCCGTTGAATCTGGTAGATGGAGAAAACCTTTAAGTGTCCCGTTAAATGAACGTATATGTCCATTCTGTAACATCCTAGAGGATGAATACCATTTTGTTCTTGTATGTAACATTTTGAGAGAATTGCGCATAAAATACATAAAATCATATTATTGGAACCGTCCCAGTACTTTTAAGTTCATCGCATTAATGACGACAAAAAATGCATCAGAAATACGAAATTTAAGTGTATTTGCACATCATGGATTTATTAAGCGCCAACAACTTCATAACGAGTTGTAATAGTATTAGTAATTTGGTTTAAAAATGTTTAAATGGTTACACCAAAATTGCCGATATTGAATATACTACTGTCTGTTATATTTAAAATTGTATAATTATTATAATATAAGAAATGTATTTATATATGTGAATGTATGTAAATGTGTATGTATAATTCTTTGTTTCATATAAGTGATAACGTCGATGGAAACTACTAATATGTACATTTTATGTATATTTAATGATTGTTTCATGTACATGATCACCGTGCGATGCTTTACAATTTCGTTTCGGTAGAGCACACATGCAATTGGTGACTGTACATTTTAAAATTGCTCGATCATTATAGGTTATGCGCTCTTTGTAAGGGCCATTTCCTTGATGATCCATTTAGATGTTCTAGGAGTTACCATTGACGTTAAATTATTTTATATAATTATGTAATTATGGATATGAATTGGATGCTTTGTTTTTAACATGTATTTATCATTTAAATTATTCTGCCTCCCCCAACAGAGATGAACCTCATTTATTTACCATTTCATTGTATCTTCTTGTCACTTATTGCTATGTATTATTTTCTATGTTATATTGATGTTTTGTCAATAACCTTTTATGGGTTTAAGTACAAATAAAAGTTCTTCTTCTTCTTCATGTTAGAATATTTTCAGTACATATCAGTGTATACTGTTTTAGAAACTAGGTGTACACATTTCTATTCAGGTACATGTTAAATGTTTTTTTTCTCATGGACACGCGTAATACGCAGAGGCAGAATTACGTATTTATATACGTTGGAATTATGTACACATGCATATATTGAACTCATATTGTCATAAATTATCTTTTGTGAAATAAAAGTTTGATATAATTGATAGTGTTTTCAGAATATCACTTTCAAACGTTTATGTGACTCGAAAAGCACTTGAATTATACATGCATACTTTTGATTGTTCTCAGACCAGTTATCTCGCTTAGATGAGCACTCATTGTCCACTTTCCGGTCGTTGGTTCGGACCCTGGGGCGATGTGTGTGTTCTCCATTACAGTTTGACTCATGGATCCCAAGTCAGTTATCTTCACCCCTGATTCAAGTGGAATGTTGTCACTCGCTTCAGGAAGAAAAAGTCACAGTGGTCGAGCGCATGTTTCTTGATCCTAGGGTCCTGAGTTTCGAGCCGAGCGTTTAGCGTGATTTGACCACGAACTTCACAATCCCAGAATTTAGCACGGATGAAAGAAGTTCTTAAAACGTTTACGTATCGATAACTCCTTTCTGTGTTACTTACCCGAACTCGTGCCTAATGGTACAGACTAACAAACACACTTAAAGCGAACACACACACACAGCATTTTAAGGAACATTTTGTGACACAACTGACAGGTCATCGTTTGTGATCTTTTATGTTCAATGTGTTACAAACATCGATGATTCGCAACATGACCTATATAAGTAAATTGTTTATTATAGTGACATGTGTACCAAGCATTTACATATATACACATATTATAACATATAGTAATAGGCACCTGGCCCATTGGACATATATGTCACCTAAAATATGAAAAGTAAACATAGAGTATGAATGTGCAAATTAAAAATATAACAAGGAATCAAAATGTGGTAAACAGATATACAGCTGAAACATTTTACATACATGTAGATTATATACAGATTATTTGACATAAATAAATTGTAGTCGTAAAAAGTATGCTTTTGTCAAAAACAGTATCACTTCATTTGACAATTATAAATGAGAAAAACAGGTTTATCACTGGTATTCATATCAATACATTCATCCGTAGATAGTATGTTATGGAATATAAGTGTCCTTAAATTATCATATAGATGACAAAAAATGTGACTCGTCTTCGACAGAATCCGTTCGGCATATGGTACACAGATGTGGTGCTTCCCCAATATATCGTCCAGTCTCTATACGCAGCGTAGAATATCGCATCTGAATTGTGAATATATTGCGCGCTCAATTCTTTTCAGTTCAAAAGTAAATACTTTTCACAAGAAAACTCAGTCTAAAATGTTTTTTAAGTTTTAATTTAGGCACCTTCTGGAATTCAGTTTTCCACACATTGGAATCATATTAAATCATTTCTGACTTAACATTGTCCATGTTCAACATGATTCTGTTTATAAATTGGTATATTAAGTCGTTTTTTGTCATGATGGCCTTAACATCATATAGCACCAGTTGTGAGTCATATTTGCGTTTCGATAATCATTATCAAACATTACATAATATAGTATGGCCATTATGGACAACTACAACCTCTTTCAATGTACATACATGCCCCTTACGACCCATCTAACAATTATCTTGATTCTGAGCACAGTTTTGATAAAAAAGATAAGCTAAGCTACGTTTATTTATGTCTTACTTTTGTACATGATTGTTACAAATACACATCTATAAAATATTAAAAATGTAATTCATGCACAAAACCACCCAATATGAGAGACAAGATAAATGAAATAAACAAAACACATAGCTACATAAAATTACTATCAAGATAATTTAAAAAAAAACACTCGTTGTGGAAAATACATATATAAGAAAACTTCCTTATAAGAATGCAATATTTACATGTAAAACATTGACTGTATAATACATTTTGTCTGGTGACTAGAATATCATGACAAGTTGTGGCACTGTATTTCACGATTTTATCATAAGATAATATATAACAGAATTTATCAAGATCATTATAACTACACAAATCAGGACTAATATCACGTATACATTCAAAAAGATTATTTGATATTGACCAAATGAAAGACTGTATTCCGAGACTGGTCGCCATCCTTAGAATCATTGACTTCATTACCTTTGTTAAGGTATGTTCTCATTTGACGATAATCTAAGCCAGATAATTCTGTGAATCATATAGGTCATGAGAAATGAATGTAAAAATATGGATAAATATATAGATACGTCATAGATGTGAACGTATTCATTGCGCGTATTTTACACATTAAGTACAATTACGACAATATTATAGAAATTAATGACACAACCGCTTGATCAATTCTATACGACACATTACTGACCGGAGATGTTCAATCGCTTGTCATCATCAAACTGACCATTTGTAGTATTATATTGTCGGACTGTCGATATGTATGTCATATGGATGACCTTATGACCTCACCAACATATACTTTGGTATTCTGTAATCTTACACCTGCATGTCCTAGTTTGTGTGACGCAAATACAGTAGTGTATGAATTCGCTCTTACTAAATACATTAGTATTTGAAAATGCTGAAAATATTTCATAAATACATGTAAGGTAAAAAATGAACGTATGAAACATATAAGCAAATCAGTCGATTCATTTAAGCGTGGTGTCATTGGACATTAATATCAACGTCGTCCTCTCTGTCTGACAGTACATTTGTGTATTGATGTAAACACATTATACTGAACAAATTTCAAAACTAATTCACATGTACTTCCCAGATAAACTGCGCACTGTGCTTCTACCCGAGCAGAGAGTTGTTTTTGATAAAGGTAAACCACTGCGTATTGATTGCTAAAGGGCTCGCTGCCGTTCTTATGTATTATTGTTTTATGCCGGTTATCAACAGGAATTCAGTTATGTCCGGTGGTCAGCTGACCTAACCAGTGTTCCAGGGTAACCAATCTGTAAACACCAGTCAGAAGTGTTCTTCCACAAGCGACTTCCCCGCATAAATCAGAGGTGGGTGACAAATGTAACATCTTCAGTAAAATCGTGGGTTCGTACGTGAGACATCAGGGGATGCAGTCGAGTGTTCTACCACTTGAGCTAACTGGGGGAGTTGAAACATCTTGTACCAAAGCTACACACCAACTCGTTCCTGTCAATCAAAGAAAATCCAGTCGATGAGTCAAGTGTGTGAACGGTGGTTGTATGCATGTGTATACAGTATCAACACAACATTATAGTTAATCATCATCGACATGTTTACCAACTTAGTACTGATAGAATATTGACCAGTATCATATAAGTTGACTGTCAAACACAAGCATGTTGTTGATAGTAAATCATCTGTTGTTGTCGGTCATTCATACGTACATCTAGCTACAACAAAACCGGTCAGAAATGTCCAAATATGGTATATAGCGAATAAGTTCATATGTCTGTTACTTATTTATTTGTTAAATAATGGGTATAAATTTTATCATGTTGTTGCGTGTGAGTTATTATCATCAATTCCAAAATATCGTCGTCATTATTATCAATATAAACAACAACAACAGCCAGTGGTGAGATCTATCCGTCCTGAACACACAGATTGGGAATGAAAGTTTGTCAGCTTTGATCAGAAATGTCGAACAAATCGTATTTTATCATTAGTTTTAATGTTCCTTTAATATCTTTGTCAGTTTCCGTAATCTCAAGTTATTGAACTTTGAAGTTAGAGAAAAAATTTACGTAAATTCAATGGAAACTTTTTATCTTAACGTCAATAATTACAAACTCAAAAAAATAAATTAAATATAATTTTCGTCAATTCCATCTAAACTGTGCCACTAATCCTTGACAACACAAAAATGACGATATGTCGCTGTGGTGAAGTGGTTAGCAAAATGGACCGGCAATCCGTACACCTGGGTTCGAATCCCGGTAGCGCCATTGACCGATATTTCGTGTTCAACAAAACATGACTTTATTACAATGAGCCTTGACGTACGAACATAGCCCCCTCCCCTACATGAGCGTAATCTGTCCTTTAACTTTTGCATGACCACCCTAAGTTCCGGAAATTTAGCTTATTCTAAAATTCTTAACAAATAATTATCGACAATGCAATACATTGCATAACGCTATACAAACGTGCATGTATATAAAAATATATTTATTTGATTTTATATGTATACATTTTATTGAATAATTATGTATAATTATATGATATACTTATCAAAGCGTACCCGATATATTATCATGCAAGAACTGGTTAATGACAAACGACTGTACAAGGTTTATGATAAATCTGTCGTGTACATGCAGATACGTTTTCTTGTTCTCTTGTCACGTATAGGTAGAAAAAATGTCCCATTCGGTCGTAAAATGGCGTGAATGTTTAGTAACCAATTCGTGCATGGTTATGGTCATTAATGGCAGTATTGATAACAAATTATACAAATTTACATCAGTGATTAATAAACATATATTGTTGATGGATAGTTCGTGTTTAACGATGCTTTTTGCATTTTAGTCATAGCCGAAGTGACCAAACATCATTCGGACACGTTCGTCAATTTCCGTAATTTTCTTTATACCACATACTTATCGTATCGACGGATATTGCCGAATTATTCCGAATGTTGAATAACTGTAGTGGACTTGCTGGAAAACGACCGGGCAGTTCCGAATATAGTAATAAATATGTCACAAATATAGTTTGTACATATAATAACCTTTTCGCAATATTGTTTTAATTAGTTTTGTTGTAATGACGGTAATAACTAAATGTTTACAATCCGGAGTAACACAATGTTTGTATTTTAAGTTAGTGCTGTGAAAAAGGATCTTAATAAAGGTAGGACTTGATTATTTTCTAATGATGTGTATTAAAGTATTTCAATGATAATAGGAACCACTTACTTTCATTCTAAGCAAAAATGTATGCGGTAAAAATGTTTTTATTATTAAAATTGTAATGAAGTAAGATTACATTTAAATCATTTAAAACCTTTTTCTTATTTACCGATAATTTTCATCATGTTAATTCTGTTACATCGCACCATGAAGACTTATTTCGCTTGTATTTACATGTAGACATTCCCCCTATAACTTCATAATTTTGTAGGCGCTGTAATGTAACTAAAAACAACATAATTAATATATTTCAAAGTTAAAACTTCCCGAAAAGAATACGCGTTGTTAGGTCGGTACAGGCATTAGTTTAGTAGTTTACAAAATGCGCCAAAGAAGTAGTCCTATGAGAAAATGTCGCCTGACTCAAACGTGGAAACCTGGAACGTTGACTTATGTATTATTGTATCATTTTCAGATCTTATAGAAAGGAGGAATAAAGTATGAAATATAAAAACACGATGGACATATATACATGGATAATATTGATATCGCTCTTCACAATAGGAGGTAAAATTGTTCACTTATTCTAGACATGTAAACCAAAAACGCATAATTATTCCGAAGTTTGATGCTTGTTGAATATGTTATATTTATATTTGTATGGCGATGAACAATGTACAAGTCGAATAGAAATAAACATAACTTGTTCAGTACTTGATTTACACTTCGTTCCCTTTGTAAAATAAAAAGATACATGCTTGTGTATCGTCACCAGAACCTGACCAGAGTCCAGTAGTGTATAACTGGCTTATTCCAAATATCATACATCTCCGTTGCCGAGTGGTTAAGGGATCCGCCTTCGGAGCAGGAGGTCGAATGTTCGAATCCCGGTAGGGGTCCGTTCTGATATGGCCGGTATAGCACGAAAGTAGGTGTCTCATAAGTCAGAAATGATTGGCTCTTGAAATAGGGGGGACGCTATAATAAATAAACACTTACATTTTGGTATTTAATTTGGATCGTTCAAAACAGTTCAAACCCCGTCATACATGTTTACTTCGCCATGATTTTGTTTTGGATTTGATTACTTTAAAGATATTATGCTCATTTTTGTTCATTTGTTTGCCTAACCAAACATGAAGATATACTTTATCTAGATAAAACTTCAATGAATATGCATTATCAAAGAAAACATTTTAAATGTATTTCTATGTATTTGTCGAATAAAGACGTTTGTATTATCATAAAATTAAAGAAAACAAGATTTTTAACAAGCGGGTGTTTTTCACTGGCTTTGTCTGTTAGTTATATTATTTACTAGATGGTTTAAAACGGTTATACATGGCAATGGTTCTTATAAATGATGTTTTATGCTATGTAACAACAATAGTGGATTAAGCCCATTAAATTAGTTTAGGTTCAGATGAGCCTGATACATCTTTAACACTAACCATGGAATGATTTGTTGTAACTAGATCAACATGGATTACCTCCCATACTAACAACAATTAAACTCTAGCGTAAGTTACTATATGTACACTCAACAAAATTCCTAATCGGTCAGGTTCTTCTTCAGTCATTCTCACCATGTTTTGTGTTTTTCCAAAAAGTATTTTCATCAGCAATGACAAAAGTGTACACGAACACGTGCAAATATGTGTCCATGCCCCGCACGTGCAAAACGTGCTATAAACGTCAATACGCCTAATACGATTAATTTCATAGCGAGCCGGCTAAAAAAATCAATAATTCGCTGCATTACCTGTTCAAATATCGGTATGTGAAATTTTGTGTGAATACATGCATTATTTGAAAAATAATGATACAATATAAACTGACCGATTAGGAATTTTGTTGAGTGTATATAGCTACTATAAACCATATAACTGGACCCAAGCATAGAAACGCTTGTCAGCTATAAAACATAGCAAACACTTTTAACGCCAACATAATACCACAAAAACGTTTGTTTACGATACATTTCATATCATTTTTTTCTCATTCAACAGCGAGTGTAGACGTGCAGGTTCGACAAGGTGAATCACTGGAGTTAACACTGCCCACGGTAAAATCTTGTGGTCAGTACACACTGCTGAACCCTGTACTCCGTCCTGTGGTCGTGATAGAAGGTCAAAATACTACAAACATAATAGAATGGTACTCGGATAGGTAAGAGCCAGCTGTTACATACTATTAATAAACCACCCTTCAGTGAGCAATATGGCTATATGCAATTCTGTCACTTTATACAGTGTTCAGAGTGTTTCCTGCCCATTTTTGGCCTATTGCGGCCAGTTGTCTTGACTTGTCATGTGATCTTTTCCATCCATTAATCCCCCCCTCTCCCTCCCTTTACTGTCCACTTTGATTCTCCTAGTTATTCCTTATGATCTGTCTTGCCATTCTTGTGCCTCTGTTCCTTAATATGTGTACCGTCTGGCCTCCTTAAGTGCCTTATGTTTTGTGGATTGTTGTTTTTCCGGAGGTCTGCGTGGGGAGGTATTGCCTTGTGTATGTGGCGTTCCCTGTAGTTACGTATTCTCTCTGTTGTATATGGCTATATTTACCTCGAGTAGTGTGACTACTGACCGACGGGTCAGCAAATGCTCGTATTGTATAATTTTGAAAGACGAGCTCTCATGCCAGACTCCTTGTATATTGTATAACAAACTAAACCGTATGAAGCATCCTAAATATGACAGATGAAACATTTTTATAAATATTTGAGTAACGACGTAAACACATACGTGTCGGCCGTTCAACGTTCAACACGGTAGGTGTATGTTCGAGTCCTGTTTTTCCAGGAGATGCACTCGAATCATTCGGATAACAATACGATACAAACTTTTCATCAAACTCGACCTTAAATTAATTACCTAGTTATATAATTTTATGGGGAAAAGTAAGTGATATACTGGTAATCATTTTAAGGTTGCTTGGCAGTAATTGTCTTCCAGCGGATACCATCATACACTCAGAGTATTTTCCACATGCAACCATTAAGTCAGCTTGTGTGGTGAATTATCAGTCCACTTCACTAATGATATGCTTTATTATATTTCAGGGCATACATAAGTCAAATAGAAGAAGGATTTTTACTTTCGATACAAGCGATCACCATGGCTGATGAAGGGAAGTACAAAATAGCTTCATCAGCAGTGAACATGGCAGAAGCGTGTGTACATGAACCGTTTATTGTAACTGTTACAGGTATAACAATAATTAATATGTTGTTGGCAGAACTACACACTTCACAATAGTGTTAGATCTTTGGGTGTTTTCATCTGCTTGGTAAAAGTGCTTACAATACATATGTACTTGCCAGTTTGTTGTCGAGTTATTATCCATGTTTAATTGTGTACAATCCTGTGTTGTTCCCACATACTCCTTCAATGTGAATGCTGTATTCCGTGAAAGTACCTTTCCTTCAAGTACTCTCTCTCTCGTTCTATGTAAATGCTGTATTCTGTGAATGTATTTTCCTTCCAGTACTCTCTCTCTCTCTCGTTCTATGTAAATGCTGTATTCTGTGAATGTATTTTCCTTCCAGTACTCTCTCTCTCGTTCTATGTGAATGCTGTATTCCGTGAATGTATCTTTCCTTCTAGTACTCTCTCTCTCTCTCGTTCTATGTGAATGCTGTATTCTGTGAATGTATCTTTCCTTCAAGTACTCTCTCTCTCGTTCTATGTGAATGCTGTATTCCGTGAATGTATCTTTCCTTCTAGTACTCTCTCTCTCTCTCGTTCTATGTAAATGCTGTATTCTGTGAATGTATCTTTCCTTCAAGTACTCTCTCTCTCGTTCTATGTGAATGCTGTATTCTGTGAATGTATCTTTCCTTCAAGTACTCTCTCTCTCGTTCTATGTAAATGCTGTATTCTGTGAATGTATCTTTCCTTCAAGTACTCTCTCTCTCGTTCTATGTAAATGCTGTATTCTGTGAATGTATCTTTCCTTCAAGTACTCTCTCTCTCGTTCTATGTGAATGCTGTATTCCGTGAATGTATCTTTCCTTCTAGTACTCTCTCTCTCTCTCGTTCTATGTGAATGCTGTATTCCGTGAATGTATCTTTCCTTCAAGTACTCTCTCTCTCGTTCTATGTGAATGCTGTATTCCGTGAATGTATCTTTCCTTCTAGTACTCTCTCTCTCTCTCGTTCTATGTAAATGCTGTATTCTGTGAATGTATTTTCCTTCCAGTACTCTCTCTCTCTCTCGTTCTATGTAAATGCTGTATTCTGTGAATGTATTTTCCTTCCAGTACTCTCTCTCTCGTTCTATGTGAATGCTGTATTCCGTGAATGTATCTTTCCTTCAAGTACTCTCTCTCTCGTTCTATGTGAATGCTGTATTCCGTGAATGTATCTTTCCTTCAAGTACTCTCTCTCTCTCTCGTTCTATGTGAATGCTGTATTCCGTGAATGTATTTTCCTTCCAGTACTCTCTCTCTCGTTCTATGTGAATGCTGTATTCCGTGAAAGTACCTTTCCTTCTAGTACTCTCTCTCTCTCGTTCTATGTGAATTCTGTATTCTGTGAATGAACATTTCCTTCTAGTACTCTCTATCTCTCGTTCTATGTGAATGCTGTATTCCGTGAATGTACATTTCCTTCTAGTACTCTCTATCTCTCGTTCTATGTGAATGCTGTATTATGTGAATGAACATTTCCTTCTAGTACTCTCTATCTCTCGTTCTATGTGCATGCTGTATTCTGTGAATGAACATTTCCTTCTAGTACTCTCTATCTCTCGTTCTATGTGCATGCTGTATTCTGTGAATGAACATTTCCTTCTAGTACTCTCTATCTCTCGTTCTATGTGCATGCTGTATTCTGTGAATGAACATTTCCTTCTAGTACTCTCTATCTCTCGTTCTATGTGAATGCTGTATTCCGTGAATGTACATTTCCTTCTAGTACTCTCTATCTCTCGTTCTATGTGAATGCTGTATTATGTGAATGTACATTTCCTTCTAGTACTCTCTATCTCTCGTTCTATGTGCATGCTGTATTCTGTGAATGAACATTTCCTTCTAGTACTCTCTCTCTCGTTCTATGTGAATGCTGTATTCTGTGAATGTACCTTTCCTTCCAGTACTCTCTCTCTCGTTCTATGTGCATGCTGTATTCTGTGAATGAACATTTCCTTCTAGTACTCTCTCTCTCGTTCTATGTGAATGCTGTATTCTGTGAATGTACATTTCCTTCTAGTACTCTCTCTCTCGTTCTATGTGCATGCTGTATTCTGTGAATGTATATTTCCTTCTAGTACTCTCTCTCGTTCTATATGAATGCTGTATTATGTGAATGTACATTTCCTTCTAGTACTCTCTCTCGTTCTATATGAATGCTGTATTATGTGAATGTACATTTCCTTCTAGTACTCTCTATCTCTCGTTCTATGTGCATGCTGTATTATGTGAATGTACATTTCCTTCTAGTACTCTCTCTCGTTCTATATGAATGCTGTATTATGTGAATGTACATTTCCTTCTAGTACTCTCTATCTCTCGTTCTATGTGAATGCTGTATTATGTGAATGTACATTTCCTTCTAGTACTCTCTATCTCTCGTTCTATGTGCATGCTGTATTCTGTGAATGAACATTTCCTTCTAGTACTCTCTATCTCTCGTTCTATGTGAATGCTGTATTCTGTGAATGTACATTTCCTTCTAGTACTCTCTCTCTCGTTCTATGTGCATGCTGTATTATGTGAATGAACATTTCCTTCTAGTACTCTCTATCTCTCGTTCTATGTGAATGCTGTATTCTGTGAATGTATATTTCCTTCTAGTACTCTCTCTCTCTCTCGTTCTATATGAATGCTGTATTATGTGAATGTACATTTCCTTCTAGTACTCTCTCTCGTTCTATATGAATGCTGTATTATGTGAATGTATATTTCCTTCTAGTACTCTCTCTCGTTCTATATGAATGCTGTATTATGTGAATGTACATTTCCTTCCAGTACTCTCTCTCTCGTTCTATGTGCATGCTGTATTCTGTGAATGTATCTTTCCTTCTAGTACTCTCTTTTTCGTTGTATGTGAATGCTGTATTCTGTGAATGTATCTTTCCTTCCAGTACTCTCTCTCTCGTTCTATGTGAATGCTGTATTCTGTGAATGTACATTTCCTTCCAGTACTCTCTCTCTCGTTCTATGTGCATGTTGTATTCTGTGAATGTATCTTTCCTTCTAGTACTCTCTCTCTCGTTCTATGTGAATGCTGTATTCTGTGAATGTACCTTTCCTTCTAGTACTCTCTCTCTCGTTCTATGTGAATGTTGTATTCTGTGAATGTATCTTTCCTTCAAGTACTCTCTCTCTCGATCTATGTGAATGCTGTATTCTGTGAATGTATCTTTCCTTCCAGTACTCTCTCTCTCGTTCTATGTGAATGCTGTATTCTGTGAATGTATCTTTCCTTCCAGTACTCTCTCTCTCGTTCTATGTGAATGCTGTATTCTGTGAATGTATATTTCCTTCTAGTACTCTCTCTCTCGTTCTATGTGCATGCTGTATTCTGTGAATGTATCTTTCCTTCCAGTACTCTCTCTCTCGTTCTATGTGAATGTTGTATTCTGTGAATGTACCTTTCCTTCTAGTACTCTCTCTCTCGTTCTATGTGAATGCTGTATTCTGTGAATGTATCTTTCCTTCTAGTACTCTCTCTCTCGTTCTATGTGAATGCTGTATTCTGTGAATGTATATTTCCTTCTAGTACTCTCTCTCTCGTTCTATGTGCATGCTGTATTCTGTGAATGTATTTTTCCTTCCAATACTCTCTCTCTCGTTCTATGTGCATGCTGTATTTTGTGAATTTATCTTTCCTTCCAGTACTCTCTCTCTCGTTCTATGTGAATGCTGTATTCTGTGAATGTATTTTTCCTTCTAGTACTCTCTCTCTCGTTCTATGTGCATGCTGTATTCTGTGAATGTATTTTTCCTTCTAGTACTCTCTCTCTCTCTCGTTCTATGTGAATGCTGTTTTCTGTGAATGTATTTTTCCTTCTAGTACTCTCTCTCTCGTTCTATGTGCATGCTGTATTCTGTGAATGTATTTTTCCTTCTAGTACTCTCTCTCTCTCTCGTTCTATGTGAATGCTGTATTCTGTGATTGTACCTTTAATTCTATTGTTCTCTCTATATCTCTATCTCTCTCTGGTTCTATGTGAATGATGTATTCTGTGATTGTACCTTTAATTATATTGTTCTCTCTATATCTCTATCTCTCTCTGGTTCTATGTGAATGCTGTATTCTGTGATTGTACCTTTAATTCTATTGTTCTCTCTATATCTCTATCTCTCTCTGGTTCTATGTGAATGATGTATTCTGTGATTGTACCTTTAATTATATTGTTCTCTCTATATCTCTATCTCTCTCTGGTTCTATGTGAATGATGTATTCTGTGATTGTACCTTTAATTATATTGTTCTCTCTATATCTCTCTCTCTCTCTGGTTCTATGTGAATGATGTATTCTGTGATTGTACCTTTAATTCTATTGTTCTCTCTATATCTCTCTCTCTCTCTGGTTCTATGTGAATGCTGTATTCTGTGATTGTACCTTTAATTCTATTGTTCTCTCTCTATATCTCTCTCTCTCTCTCGTTCTATGTGAATGCTGTATTCTGTGATTGTACCTTTAATTCAATTGTTCTCTCTCTATATCTCTCTCTCTCTCTGGTTCTATGTGAATGAAGTATTCTGTGAATATGCCTTTACTTCTAGTACTCCCTCGTTCGGCATGTTCGACTTTCTGCATAAAGTACCAAGTTACGCTGAATTTCTTAGCTTGTCCTGAAACAAACTAAAGTACCAAACAATAAAACTACGTTATTAGCCATACTACGCTATGATCTTTTATATAATAGGAATACTGCAATTACTGGAATAGATACCAGTTAGTCAAACTTGTGCAGTTATTTCAAGGTATGGATGCTTCGAATTTGCTTTGCACAGCCTTGATATATTTTCATTTGATTATTTTTCAGGTTCGAATGGAGAATATCTAAAGCCATGGACCGAGTGGACATTTTGTATAAATCAATGTAGCCCTCATACAAGAAGGTCAAGGTCACGGGAGTGTAACATCCCAGGGGGTTGTGGAGATATGGGAGCAATGACTGAAACACAATCATGTGACAGAGCCGACCAATGTTCTCGTACGTATGGGGCAATACATTAAAATATTACATTGTCCGCATCAATAATGTATGATAGTAGATAAAAAGGTCGAAATAATAAAATTAAAATAATGACTGTAAAAATCTTATTTTTACATCAACTATGTACATGTAACATTGAATCGTACTCAATGTAAGGTTACAACAGAAACGTACTGAACTTTTTAATGTATGTAGTTTTCATTAGATTAACGCAATAAAACACGCTTAGTTCGGATAAAAGGGATTTTAAATGAACACAATAATGATCAGTATTTTGAAAGAGTCCACTCATCATTCATTTTTTTTAGAAATAGTACATGTATAGCTTAAAAATCACTTTAGACAAAATATTTGATTACATTTTATATGAACAATTGTCTTGGGATAATAATAAGAATTGCACAGATCACTTGAGTATCTTTGTAAATGCAGATTGGAATGATTGGGGAGCATGGGGAACATGCAGCGCAAACTGTGGTAAAGGATTTAAGATGAGGAAAAGGGTGTGTCTTAATGGTAACTCCTCCCTTGTTCGAAGTTCTGAATGTAGAGGCGTGGCTTCACAATCTCACATGTGTCTGACAGTTTGTGAAGGTACGTGTCTTATATATTTCTAGTTATAATGTTCTATAATTTTCTTCAATATGATTCAATGCACACACACCATATTGTGATGCGCACACACTACTTTGACATTTGTTCATTTATTTATTTTTGTGTTTGTATTTGCGTTCATTTATCGTCGCCACCGGTTTCCCATATGGGCGACGCCTCGGGAGGAATGTTAGGAATGATACAGGAGATGACCCAGTTCCAGAAGCACCCCTGGTTCTTTTACGAGCTCGATGTAAAGCACCATACATGGCACGGGACCTCGGTTTTTAAAGTCTCGTCCGAAAGACTGCTAGTACTGTCAGTGATGGAGCGGGGAATCGAACCTGCGATCCCTGGATTACTATTCGAGTGCGTTACCACTGGACTACGGATCCGCTACTTGTTCATTTACAGTTTATGTTTACATTTTGTTTACGGATTAAATCATAGACCGTGACTTCGTCTCATGGACGGCTTAAGTTCGATGCTTCTTAGATATAAAGACATTACAGATATATACAAACATATTTAAAGATGTATCTGGCTCATCTGAACATAAACTGTTTGAATTTGCTTCATCCAGTATTGTTGTTACATTGGCTAAAACATCTCTAAAAAGAACCATTGCAATGTATAACCGATTGAAAATATCCTTTTTTACCATATTACTAACAGACAAAATTGTAAATAGCCTGATTGTTAAAAAACTGGAATTTATTTTTTAAATTTTGTGATGAACAAACATCTTTTTTCAACAAATACGGATCAAAATATTATGAATTCTTTCTTTGTAAATGCATATTTATGGATGTTTTAACTAGAGGAAATATATTTTTTATATTTTTTGAGGTAAGCTAATGAACAAAAATGAGCATAATATTACTTTAATACAACGCAGTTGATCGAGTTTGGAATGATATCGAACATTAACTGTATTCATATTTTATGTTTTCTTAGTGGTCGGTGCATGGACAGAGTGGTCCGAATGGTCGAATTGTTCTAAGTCATGTGATGTCACTGATGACGTCACAGAAAGCGGAACAAGAACGCGACAAAGAACATGTTCTACCGACACAAGTCAACGGCTCGTGACTGAAAACTGCACTGGCAACCGAACAGAAGCCGAGTCATGTGGAATTACAAATTGCCCAGGTAACTTTCTCTTTAACGGTAGACCTCTGAACAGAAAAAACTCCATTTTTTCAGAACTCATGTAAATTTTGTTGGGACATGCCCAACGACTGAATTGTTGTCAGTAACGCCGACCAGTCTTAATATTTCACACAGAGTATCCGGATATAATTTATTGAAAGTATGATATATTGATGTTTAATAGCGCTTTATCATTTATCGACCAACCGTTTATGCCTGATTGTTTTACAATATATGCACCGCTGTACTATTTCCAACCTCTTTTTTAAGTGACGTCATTTCCAGAAAACGTCACATATGACGTCACCATGTACAGACAGTAAGCACTATTTGGCAATATGAAAAGTGATCATATGGAGTAAATATAGTTTCCTGCTTGTAAATAGTGACATCTTATACTGCGATTTCTTGAAATGACGTCATTGACAGAAGAGGTTGTGAGTCCCATAACAGAGCTCATATATTTTTATTTCCAGATTCGCAAGTAAATACCACAATACCTGTGATAGGTACGTCACGTGACCAGTCTGATATGATAACAATCGTTTCCATGGTAGCGGGTATCGTCTGTGCTGTGGTGTTTATTATCATTTTTGTATGTGTGATGGTGCTGAGGAGGAGAAGAGTTCGGCGTGACAGTGTCCCGACATTACGTCCAGGTACATGTAGTCATTATCCTGTATTTACTTTTTAACTGAACGGATAATACAACACAAGAGTATAATTCTTAGGGTATGAGCTAGGATCTAAGGTCGTAAGCCTCGTAAGTGGCATAGTGATTGGTAGTAATTGTATTTAACCATTTCCACTAAATTATAAAACAAACTATTCCGTCCAACCTTGGTCTCTGCCATCTCACAGAAGTAGGTCCCATTGGAACGTGTCTGGATTCGCTTGTCCTGTGATCTTTTCCATCCATTAATTCCCCCCTCCTTCACTGTCCACTTAGATTTTCCTAGTTAGTCCTTATGGTCTGCTAGGCCAATCCTTGTGCCTCTGTTCCCTAACGTATGTACCGTTTAACCTCCTCAAGTGCCTGATGTTTTATGGATTGTTGTTTTCCCGGAGGTCTGCGTGGGGAGGCACTGTCTTATGTATGTGTCGTTCCCTGTAGCTACTTATTTTTTTTTTTAAATATTGTGTACTGAAAACAAAATACAATACTGTAATGTTTAATGAGTGTGCAGCCAGGTTTTGTCCCCTTCCATGGTCTCTGTACATTGTATCCCCAATTGTTTATTTTGTTACACTAAGTAACTGTTAAGAAAGGTTCTGTTATTTGACCTGTCCCAAATCTGGATCGTTGCTACGCCGATGCCAACGGATGCACTTACCTTGGTCACAATGTTTTAATGTTCCGAAAATAATACATAAAACAGCAACACTATTTATTTTCCTGATGAGAATGCTTCACGCCCTCTTCATCTCCGTTAAATTGCTGAACTCTGACTACGGGCCTCGTCTTTTTCATTTTTGTGACTGTAAATTGTGCAAATATGCATCAACCATGCACAATTCATTCTAATATACTGATTGACATTATATTATTTTACCAGAATTTATATGTAAACTTGGTGATCAATAATTAATTTTACGGAAAATATTTTTCTTTTCATTATTTTGTTCCGAGTCGAGTACTGTATATAACTCTAATCCTTTTAATATAGTATTTGTTTGAGGTTGAATTGTTACAAGTTGTTTTCAGTTATCTAAATTGATTTCAGCGGACTCAGCCAACAATAGAAGAGTCAAAAAGAAATCAACAGAACGACGGTCAGTACCCACTTCCGGTCAAATCGACAGCGGAAATGTGTACTCGGACCTCACTTCGGGCGCATACTGGCCGTCCACTGAATTTGACTCATCATATGACATCGACAGTATGGCATTTAGTCAACATTGTGGTGGTATCGCAGGAATCGATAATCCTGATGCTGACTTTGATGGATCAGACGTTGACAGCGATTTTGATGACGCCACGGATCAACCAGGTAATATATATAATAGTAAACATGAGGATAAATATATATATAATATTTCCCTTGCGCCGAAACAAGTTTTGACAGATAAATTTGGGATATAGAGACTGTAAAACTGACAAGCTAAAGTGTTCTTAAAGGCGCACACATATTAACTTCTTGTTATGCATTTCAGGTATAAGTACTATGTGCGAAAGATCGGAAATCATTTATGAAACTTCGCGAAATTCATTTCAAAGAACCTTTGATGGTCACAGGAACACTTCCAGTGTTGACAAAATGTCAACGATTTCATCTGAAGATTACGAAGTAGTAACAGAAAATCAATGCTACGAGCCCCCGCAGTTGTGGAGCAGCAATGACGTCATAAGTAGTTTTGATTCTGATGACGCCAAATTAGCCGGAAGCACGGAAAATGTTGAGAATTCTGGGCAGCAAAAGGATGAAGAGGAAAGTGTGTACTATGAGCCTCCCGATGAGTTGAAGGAAAAAGCTCACATTGCCGAAATGAAGCGACAAGAAAGTGAAATGACTGATGAATCAATATATGAAAACTGTGGATTTGAAAGAGACCTAGAGAATGATACTGATGTTGAAACTGCTTTTGATGAGAATGAAAATTCTTATGAAGTTCCGGCTAATTGTTTATGTGAAAAAGACGATAAAACAGTGACAAACTGTGAGGTTGACACAAAAGTCGACCATACCATAACTGAAGATACGAATGATGATAAAGCAGGGTTCGCTAAAGTTCGTATGCGAAACGGAAGTATAGTTACATTTGATGAGAAAACAAATTCTCTTACGTATGAACCTATCTATATGAATGAAAAAGTTGGAAGGGAATCTGGTACTTTTTATGTTACACCGAAGTATACATATGGTATATCAATGAAAGATAAGGACAATGAGGATGATCATATATATGATATACCAAAATTTCCAAATGGAACATGAATATTGCAACTAGTATGCTAAAATAGGGTTTCCATGCTCTGTGAATATTGACCTGTACACAATGTATATTGAAACTATAAATAAATGATAACTGTTTGAGTAACATAATTAGACATCTTGCAGTGTGACACCACAAATACATTGTTTTCTAAGTTCTTGTTACTTTAATGACTTCTACCAGAATCGAGCTTTGTTCATTTACCGACATAATTCATTATATTTACCATAAACATTCCCATATTATGTGTTTGTCTTATTTAATTGTATCCAACTACATTCTTTAAAAAGCTGCAATAAAAATCATACCTGGTTCATTTCCCGGTACATTAACAGACATACCTGTATGTATTATTTATTCGCCATACATAATATCATATTCTATAGTTCATGCTGTAAATGTTTCAATGATTTTTCCATATGGTTCTTCTCATCGTCGCTATGTTCAACGTTCAATTGACATGACTCATTCATACTTGTACTACATGTAAATTAGTTCGATATTAGATATTATAATGCGTTTGTTGTCAATAAATTATATGTATGTTTGTTTATAGTTTCAAACCATATCTTGTATATCAACGGATATCAATCCATTTTGAAATCAATACCACGATATTTCACTGAAAGTCATAGGAACAATGAGATGTTTTAAAACATTTACTCCCATAAGTAGTTGCACTAGAAAATACTCCAAAAAGTCTACATTTACCTCTCTCATAATGTGTTGCTCTGACAATAACTCAAAAACAGCCTAAATTTACCTTTTTCATAATGTGTTGCTCTGACAATAACTCACAAACAGCCTAAATTTACCTTTTTCATAAGGTTTTTCTCTGACAATTCCTCCAAAACAGCCTACATTTACCTTCTTCATAATGTGTTGCTCTGACAATAACTCACAAACAACCTAAATTTACCTTTTTCATAAGGTGTTGCTCTTAAAATTACTCACAAACAGCCTAAATATACATTTTTCTTATGGTGTTGCTCTGAAAATTATTCACAAACAACCTAAATTTTCCTTTTTCATAAGGTGTTGCTCTGGCAATTACTCACAAACAGCCTAAATCTACCTTTTTCATAAGGTGTTGCTCTGAAAATTACTCACAAACAACCTAAATTTACCTCTCTCATAATGTGTTGCTCTGACAATTACTCACAAACAACCTAAATTTACCTCTCTCATAATGTGTTGCTCTGACAATTACTCACAAACAACCTAAATTTACCTTTTTCATCAGGTGTTGCTCTGGCAATTACTCACAAACAGCCTAAATTTACTTTTTTCATACTTTGTTGCTCTGGCAATTACTCACAAACAGCCTAAATTTACCTTTTTCATAATGTGTTGCTCTGACAATAACTCAAAAACAGCCTAAATTTACCTTTTTCATAATTTGTTGCTCTGACAATTACTCGCAAACAGCCTAAATTTACCTCTCTCATAATGTGTTGCTCTGACAATTACTCACAAACAGCCTAAATTGATCTCTCTCACAATGTGTTGCTCTGAAAATTACTAAAAAACAGCTTTAATTTACCTCTCTCATAATGTGTTGCTCTGACCATTACTCACAAACAGCCTATATTTACCTTTTTCATAATGTGTTGCTCTGACAATTACTCACAAACAGCCTAAATTTACCTTTTTCATAAGGTGTTGCTCCGGCAATTACTCAAAAACAGCCTAAATTTACCTTTTTCATAATGTGTTGCTCTGACAATTACTCGCAAACAGCCTAAATTTACCTCTCTCATAATGTGTTGCTCTGACAATTACTCACAAACAGCCTAAATTGATCTCTCTCACAATGTGTTGCTCTGAAAATTACTAAAAAACAGCCTAAATTTACCTCTCTCATACTGAGTTGCTCCGAGAATTACTCACTAACAGCCTAATTTTACCTTTTTCATAATGTGTGGCTATGACAATAACTCACAAACAGCCTAAATTTACCTTTTTCATAAGGTGTTGCTCTGGCAATTACTCACAAACAGCCTAAATTTACCTTTTTCATAAGGTATTGCTCTGACAATTACTCACAAATAACCTAAATTTACCTTTTTCATGATGTGTTGCTCTGACAATAACTTACAAACAGCCCAAATTTACCTTTTTCATAAGATTTTGCTCTGACCATTACTCACAAACAGCCTAACTTTACCTTTTTCATAAGGTTTTGCTCTGACCACTACTCACAAACATCCTTAATTTACCTTTTTCATAATGTGTTGCTCTGACAATTACTCAAAACCAGCCCAAATTTACCTTTTTCATAAGGTGTTGCTCTGACCATTACTCACAAACAGCCTAACTTTACCTTTTTCATAAGGTTTTGCTCTGACCATTACTCACAAACATCCTTAATTTACCTTTTTCATAATGTGTTGCTCTGACAATTACTCAAAAACAGCCCAAATTTACCTTTTTCATAAGGTATTGCTCTGACAATTACTCACAAAGACCCTATATTTACCTTTTTCATGATGTTTTGCTCTGAAAATAACTTACAAACAGCCCAAATTTACCTTTTTCATAAGATTTTGCTCTGACCATTACTCGCAAACAGCCTAAATTTACCTTTTTCATAATGTGTGGCTATGACAATTACTCACAAACAGCCTAAATTTACCTTTTTCGTAATGTGTTCTCTGACCATTACTCACAAACAGCCTAAATTTACCTTTTTCATAAGGTTTTGCTCTGACCATTACTCACAAACAGCCTAAATTTACCTTTTTCATAATGTGTTGCTCTGACAATTACTCACAAACAGCCTAAATTTACCTTTTTCATAAGGTTTTGCTCTGACCATTACTCACAAACAGCCTAAATTCACCTTTTTCATAATGTGTTGCTCTGACCATTACTCACAAACAGCCTAAATTTACCTTTTTCATGATGTGTTGCTCTGACAATTACTCACAAACAGCCTAAATTTACCTTTTTCATAAGGTTTTGCTCTGACCATTACACACAAACAGCCTAAATTTACCTTTTTCATAATGTGTTGCTCTGACAATTACTCAAAAACAGCCTAAATTTACCTTTTTCATAAGGTTTTGCTCTGACCATTACACACAAACAGCCTAAATTTACCTTTTTCATAATGTGTTGCTCTGACAATTACTCAAAAACAGCCTAAATTTACCTTTTTCATAATGTGTTGCTCTGACCATTACTCATAAACAGCCTAAATTTACCTTTTTCATGATGTGGTGCTCTGACAATTACTCACAAACAGCCTAAATTTACCTTTTTCATAAGGTTTTGCTCTGACCATTACTCACAAACAGCCTAAATTTACCTTTTTAATAAGGTTTTGCTCTGACCATTACTCACAAACAGCCTAAATTTACCTTTTTCATAAGGTTTTGCTCTGACCATTACTCACAAACAGCCTAAATTTACCTTTTTCATAAGGTTTTGCTCTGACCATTACTCACAAACAACTCAATTTACCTTTTTTTAAGGTTTTTCTCTGACAATTAACTAAAAAACAGCCTAAATTTACGTTTTTCATAAGGTTTTGCTCTGAAAATTACTCACAAACAGCCTAAATTGACCTTTTTCATGATGTGTTGCTCTGACAATTACTCAAAAACAGCCTAAATTTACCTTTTTTTACGGTTTTTCTCTGACAATTACTCAAAAACACCCATTTTACGTTTTTCATATGGTTTTGCTCTGAAAATTACTCAAAAACAGCCTAAATTTACTTTTTTCATAATGTGTTGCTCTGACAATTACTCACAAACAGCCTAAATTTACCTTTTTCATAATGTGTTGCTCTGACAATTACTCACAAACGGCCTAAAATTACCTTTTTCATAATGTGTTTCTCTGACAATTACTCAGAAACAGCCTAAATTTACCTTTTTCATAAGGTTTTGCTCTGAAAATTACTCAAAACAGCCTAAATTTACCTTTTTCAAAATGTGTTGCTCTGACAATTACTCAAAAACAGCCAAAATTTACCTTTTTCATAATGTGTTGCTCTGACAATTAATCAAAAACAGCCTAAATTTACCTTTTTCATAATGTGTTGCTCTGACAATTACTCAAAAACAGCCTAAATTTACCTTTTTCATAATGTGTTGCTCTGACAATTACTCACAAACAACCTAAATTTACCTTTTTTTTAAGGTTTTTCTCTGACAATTACTCAAAAACAGCCTAAATTTACGTTTTTCGTAATGGGTTGCTCTGACAATTACTCAAAAACAGCCTAAATTTACCTTTTTCATAATGTTTTGCTCTGACAATTACTCAAAAACAGCCTAAATTTACTATTTCATAATGTGTTGCTCTGACAATTACTCACAAACAGCCTAAATTTACCTTTTTCATAATGTGTTGCTCTTACAATTACTCACAAACAGCCTAAATTTACCTTTTTTTAAGGTTTTTCTCTGACAATTACTCAAAAACAGCCTAAATTTACGTTTTTCATAAGGTTTTGCTCTGAAAATTACTCAAAAACAGCCAAAATTTACCTTTTTCATAATGGGTTGCTCTGACAATTACTCAAAATAGCCTAAATTTACCTTTTTCATCATGTGTTGCTCTGACAATTACTCAAAAACAGCCTAAATTAACCTTTTTCATATTGTGTTGCTCTGAAAATTACTCAAAAACAGCCTAAATTTACGTTTTTCATAAGGTTTTGCTCTGAAAATTTATCAAAAACAGCCTAAATTTACCTTTTTCATAATGTGTTGCTCAGACAATTACTCAAAAACAGCCTAAATTTAACTTTTTCATAATGTGTTGCTCTGACAATTACTCAAAAACAGCCTAAATTTACCTTTTTCATAATGTGTTGCTCTGACAATTACTCAAAAACAGCCTAAATTTACCTTTTTCATAATGTGTTGCTCTGACAATTGCTCAAAAACAGCCTAAATTTACGTTTTTCATATGGTTTTGCTCTGAAAATTCTCAAAAACAGCCTAAATTTACGTCTGTCATAATGTGTTGCTCTGACAATTACTCACAAACAACCTAAATTTACCTTTTTCATAATGTGTTGCTCTGTCAATTACTCAAAAACAGCCTAAATTTACGTTTTTCATAATGTGTTGCTCTGACAATTACTCCAAAACAGCCTAAATTTACCTTTTTCATAAGGTTTTGCTCTGAAAATTACTCAAAAACAGCCTAAATTTACCTTTTTCATAATGTGTTGCTCTGACAATTACTCACAAACAACCTAAATTTACCTTTTTTTAAGGTTTTTCTCTGACAATTACTCAAAAACAGCCTAAATTTACCTGTTTCATAATGTGTTGCTCTGACAATTACTCTTAAACAGCCTAAATTTACCTTTTTCATAATGTGTTGCTCTGACAATTACTCAAAAACAGCCTAAATTTACCTTTTTCATAATGTGTTGCTCTGACAATTACTCAAAAACAGCCTAAATTTACCTTTTTCATAAGGTTTTGCTCTGGAAATTACTCAAAAACAGCCTAAATTTACCTTTTTCATAATGTGTTGCTCTGACAATTACTCAAAAACAGCCTAAATTTACGTTTTTCATAAGGTTTTGCTCTGAAAATTACTCAAAAACAACCTAAATTTACCTTTTTCATAATGTGTTGCTCTGACAATTACTCAAAAACAGCCTAAATTTACCACTTCATAATGTGTTGCTCTGACAATTACTCACAAACAACCTAAATTTACCTTTTTTTAAAGGTTTTTCTCTGACAATTACTCAGAAACAGCCTAAATTTACCTTTTTCATAAGGTTTTGCTCTGAAAATTACTCAAAAACAGCCTAAATTTACCTTTTTCAAAATGTGTTGCTCTGACAATTACTCAAAAACAGCCAAAATTTACCTTTTTCATAATGTGTTGCTCTGACAATTACTCAAAAACAGCCTAAATTTACCTTTTTCATAATGTTTTGCTCTGACAATTACTCAAAAACAGCCTAAATTTACCTTTTTCATAATGTGTTGCTCTGACAATTACTCACAAACAGCCTAAATTTACCTTTTTCATAATGTGTTGCTCTGACAATTACTCACAAACAACCTAAATTTACCTTTTTTTTAAGGTTTTTCTCTGACAATTACTCAAAAACAGCCTAAATTTACGTTTTTCATAAGGTTTTGCTCTGAAAATTTATCAAAAACAGCCTAAATTTACCTTTTTCATAAGGTTTTGCTCTGGAAATTACTCAAAAACAGCCTAAATTTACCTTTTTCATAATGTGTTGCTCTGACAATTACTCAAAAACGGCCTAAATTTACTTTTTTCATAATGTGTTGCTCTGACAATTACTCAAAAACAACCTAAATTTACCTTTTTCATAATTTTTTGCTCTGACAATTTTGCTCTGACAATTACTCAAAAACAGCCTAAATTTACCTTTTTTTTAAGGTTTTTCTCTGACAATTACTCAAAAACAGCCTAAATTTACTTTTTTCATAAGTTTTGCTCTGACAATTACTCAAAAACAGCCTAAATTTACCTTTTTCATAATTTGTTGCTCTGACAATTACTCAAAAACAGTCTAAATTTACCTTTTTCATAATGTGTTGCTCTGACAATTACTCACACACAGCCTAAATTTACCTTTTTCATAATGTGTTGCTCTGACAATTACTCAAAAACAGCCTAAATTTACCTTTTTCATAATGTGTTGCTCTGACAATTACTCACAAACAGCCTAAATTTACCTTTTTCATAATGTGTTGCTCTGACAATTACTCACAAACAACCTAAATTTACCTTTTTTTTAAGGTTTTTCTCTGACAATTACTCAAAAACAGCCTAAATTTACGTTTTTCATAAGGTTTTGCTCTGAAAATTTATCAAAAACAGCCTAAATTTACCTTTTTCATAATGTGTTGCTCTGACAATTACTCAAAAACAGCCTAAATTTACCTTTTTCATAATGTGTTGCTCTGACAATTACTCAAAAACGGCCTAAATTTACTTTTTTCATAATGTGTTGCTCTGACAATTACTCAAAAACAACCTAAATTTACCTTTTTCATAATTTGTTGCTCTGACAATTTTGCTCTGACAATTACTCAAAAACAGCCTAAATTTACCTTTTTTTTAAGGTTTTTCTCTGACAATTACTCAAAAACAGCCTAAATTTACTTTTTTCATAAGTTTTGCTCTGACAATTACTCAAAAACAGCCTAAATTTACCTTTTTCATAATTTGTTGCTCTGACAATTACTCAAAAACAGTCTAAATTTACCTTTTTCATAATGTGTTGCTCTGACAATTACTCACACACAGCCTAAATTTACCTTTTTCATAATGTGTTGCTCTGACAATTACTCACAAACAACCTAAATTTACCTTTTTTTTAAGGTTTTTCTCTGACAATTACTCAAAAACAGCCTAAATTTACCTTTTTCATAATGTGTTGCTCTGACAATTACTCACAAACAGCCTAAATTTATCTTTTTCATAATGTGTTGCTCTGACAATTACTCACAAACAACCTAAATTTACCTTTTTCATAAGGTTTTGCTCTGAAAATTACTCAAAACAGCCTAAATTTACCTTTTTCAAAATGTGTTGCTCTGACAATTACTCAAAAACAGCCAAAATTTACCTTTTTCATAATGTGTTGCTCTGACAATTACTCAAAAACAGCCTAAATTTACCTTTTTCATAATGTGTTGCTCTGACAATTACTCACAAACGGCCTAAAATTACCTTTTTCATAATGTGTTTCTCTGACAATTACTCAGAAACAGCCTAAATTTACCTTTTTCATAAGTTTTGCTCTGACAATTACTCAAAAACAGCCTAAATTTACCTTTTTCATAATTTGTTGCTCTGACAATTACTCAAAAACAGTCTAAATTTACCTTTTTCATAATGTGTTGCTCTGACAATTACTCACACACAGCCTAAATTTACCTTTTTCATAATGTGTTGCTCTGACAATTACTCACAAACAACCTAAATTTACCTTTTTTTTTAAAGTTTTTCTCTGACAATTACTCAAAAACAGCCTAAATTTACCTTTTTCATAATGTGTTGCTCTGACAATTACTCACAAACAGCCTAAATTTATCTTTTTCATAATGTGTTGCTCTGACAATTACTCACAAACAACCTAAATTTACCTTTTTCATAAGGTTTTGCTCTGAAAATTACTCAAAACAGCCTAAATTTACCTTTTTCAAAATGTGTTGCTCTGACAATTACTCAAAAACAGCCAAAATTTACCTTTTTCATAATGTGTTGCTCTGACAATTACTCAAAAACAGCCTAAATTTACCTTTTTCATAATGTGTTGCTCTGACAATTACTCACAAACGGCCTAAAATTACCTTTTTCATAATGTGTTTCTCTGACAATTACTCAGAAACAGCCTAAATTTACCTTTTTCATAAGTTTTGCTCTGACAATTACTCAAAAACAGCCTAAATTTACCTTTTTCATAATTTGTTGCTCTGACAATTACTCAAAAACAGTCTAAATTTACCTTTTTCATAATGTGTTGCTCTGACAATTACTCACACACAGCCTAAATTTACCTTTTTCATAATGTGTTGCTCTGACAATTACTCAAAAACAGCCTAAATTTACCTTTTTCATAATGTGTTGCTCTGACAATTACTCACAAACAGCCTAAATTTACCTTTTTCATAATGTGTTGCTCTGACAATTACTCACAAACAACCTAAATTTACCTTTTTTTTAAGGTTTTTCTCTGACAATTACTCAAAAACAGCCTAAATTTACGTTTTTCATAAGGTTTTGCTCTGAAAATTTATCAAAAACAGCCTAAATTTACCTTTTTCATAATGTGTTGCTCTGACAATTACTCAAAAACAGCCTAAATTTACCTTTTTCATAATGTGTTGCTCTGACAATTACTCAAAAACGGCCTAAATTTACTTTTTTCATAATGTGTTGCTCTGACAATTACTCAAAAACAACCTAAATTTACCTTTTTCATAATTTGTTGCTCTGACAATTTTGCTCTGACAATTACTCAAAAACAGCCTAAATTTACCTTTTTTTTAAGGTTTTTCTCTGACAATTACTCAAAAACAGCCTAAATTTACTTTTTTCATAAGTTTTGCTCTGACAATTACTCAAAAACAGCCTAAATTTACCTTTTTCATAATTTGTTGCTCTGACAATTACTCAAAAACAGTCTAAATTTACCTTTTTCATAATGTGTTGCTCTGACAATTACTCACACACAGCCTAAATTTACCTTTTTCATAATGTGTTGCTCTGACAATTACTCACAAACAACCTAAATTTACCTTTTTTTTTAAGGTTTTTCTCTGACAATTACTCAAAAACAGCCTAAATTTATCTTTTTCATAATGTGTTGCTCTGACAATTACTCACAAACAGCCTAAATTTATCTTTTTCATAATGTGTTGCTCTGACAATTACTCACAAACAACCTAAATTTACCTTTTTTTTAAGGTTTTTCTCTGACAATTACTCAAAAACAGCCTAAATTTACGTTTTTCATTAGGTTTTGCTCTGAAAATTACTCAAAACAGCCTAAATTTACCTTTTTCATAATGTGTTGCTCTGGCAATTACTCAAAAACAGCCTAAATTTACCTTTTTCATAAGGTTTTGCTCTGAAAATTACTCAAAAACAGCCTAAATTTACCTCTATCATAATGTGTTGCTCTGACAATTACTAAAAAACAGCCTAAATTTACCTCTCTCATAATGTGTTGCTCTGACAATTACTCACAAACAACCTAAATTTACCTTTTTTTTAAGGTTTTGCTCTGAAAATTACTCAAAAACAGCCTAAATTTACGTTTTTCATAAGGTTTTGCCCTGAAAATTACTCAAAAACAGCCTAAATTTACTTTTTTCATAAGGTTTTGCTCTGAATATTACTCAAAAACAGCCTAAATTTACCTTTTTCATAAGGTTTTGCTCTGAAAATTACTCACAAACAGCCTAAATTTACCTTTTTCATAATGTGTTGATCTGACAATTACTCACACACAGCCTAAATGTACCTCTCCCACAAGGTGCTGCACTGGCAACTACTCGACAACAGCCTAAATATACCCCTCCCATACATGTGTATACACTTACTTGTGTTTTTCTTAGTTAATGTATCCATATTAATGCTTACCAATCAATGCATCGCGTCTTCTTGCAAGTTGTCATCCTTATTACGTCATTCTTCACACCCTCTTACACTCTTCCGTACAAATACTGTATGTGTCTACATGGACTTATTTCTTTCTGGTTTGCATAGACAACACTGACACATGTATTTTGTATCTCAATTTAATTCCATGATTTGTCAACGTTACATATAATATATCATGGCACAAAATTGTATACAATAATTAAACAGTAAATAGATAATTCAAGTTTGGCATAATGATATATATATACAAGAATACAAATGTCAGATAAAATCCTTGCAGAAATACTATCTTTTATAAATGGTTAATAAACAATTCACTATCTAATCTGAAATCACATGTTTTTATGAAAATGCAACAAAATCGCTCATACACAATAGATACCAAAACAATGTCGACAGAATGTTGGTTTTTAACAATATAATACAATTTACTATGGAACTTTATGCATGTTGCAACAATATTCTTGGGCTAAAATCTGTCTGTTTGATAATATTCTTGAAAGTAAACCGCAGAAAACTGAAGATATGACATGTAAACAATTCTTATAATTCCATCAGGTGATAAATAAATAAAGTACTTCCAATTACTGACAATATATTTGAATTCAATTTGTTCAAGAAAACTATTTTTCTTAACAAATTTAAAAACGAGCAAAGACGGTTTTTGGTGGCTTTGAAGTCAAGTCAAAATGTAAACATCTTATTAAATCAAACTATAAAATGAATCAAATCTTGCCTAGGTGCAATCATTTGGTTTTTGGCTGTTTTTTTATATCAACTATGGTTTTGTTTCTGGGGTCATCATTGAAATTACGACATAACTAAATTAAAATCACAAAGGCTTAATACATAGTTCCTACATGATGTAACATCTACAATATTTACCTCCCTTGTCCTTTACTGTCGGCCATTTTGGTAGGCAAAACTGATAAGCCCTTATAAGGGTAATTTCCAAAAATGTGATAATTGAGAAAATACCAAGAGAGTTTGCATGTGACAACCACTTTTTCTTCAACTTACTGAGCCAAATAATTAATAAGTTATTTTTTATTTATCAGATTTGTTTTATCATCGTTTACATTGTATTCCCTATAAACTTAAAGGAAATTTGCCTATCAAAATGGCCGACAATTCAGAACAAGGGAGGTAAATATTGTAGATGTGGGAACTATGTATTAAGTGAATAATGTAGCAACAAATTAAAATGTGAATGAAAAAAAACAACAATGAACTGGTAACTAATTTAAATAATCATAGAACAACAACGATGATTTCATGGTGATTTATATCTACATGTCTCTATTTGGAATCTACGATTCGTGAATCTGCAAAAGGAAACAATGCAAGATCTGGCTTTATTTTTATTTTATGTTTTGTTTTGCATTAATAAGAAGTGACTAAACATTAATGAGCGCCGCTGTACGATTTCCAACCTCTTCTTTAAGTGACGTCATTTCCAGAAAATGTCATATGTGACGTCATCATGTACTGACAGTAAGCAGTACTTGCCCCATATGGCCATATGAAAACAAAGCGACCATAAGAAGTAAATATTGTTTCCTGTTGGCAAATAGTGACGTCACATTTGGCATTTTCTTGAAATGACGTCACTTATAGAAGAGGTTGGAAATCGTACAGCGGTGCTCATTTTTGATGACACAAAAATGGAACACATAACAAAGAAGGAAATGCATATACATTTGCAAAACATGAAAAGCTGAAATATTTGTTGATAAGGGAATGCGGATTGGTAATCATATCATCTTCATGACGGGAATACATAAACTAGGAAATAATTATTAATTTAGGAAAAGAGGCTTGAGATCCGGTCTATATAGATAATAAATGATAAAGTTGATATTTAATATAAACGACATGGTGTACGATCTACAGATGATAGTTTGGTGATTGAACACATAGGTAAAAGGAAGACATGATACTCATGGCACGTTTACATAGCCTATCAGTCAAGCAATATAACCATCTTTACGTCAAGCAGTCAGGTTCCAACGCAGTGGTCTCCCTTTGCCAAAAACAGAGATGTACCGCCTGGGGAGTTCACCGCGAACAGGAGTTTGCCTAGCAGTATAGCTTACTTTTGCGTAGTCTGCCAGTCAAAATATTTCGCATGTCTAATGTAATCTGTCCTTCAAACAGTAGAACTAGCTTTAAATAATCTACCAGTCAAACAGTATAGATAACCTTGCGTAGTTCGACAGTAAAGCAGTATGGTTAGCCTTGTGTAGTTTGACAGTCAAACAGTATGGTTAGCCTTGCGTAGTTTGACAGTCAAACAGTATGGATAGCCTTGCGTAGTTTGACAGTCAAGCAGTATGGATAGCCTTGCGTAGTTTGACAGTAAAGCAGTATGGATAGCCTTGCGTAGTTTGACAGTAAAGCAGTATGGATAGCTTTGCGTAGTTTGACAGTAAAGCAGTATGGATAGCCTTGCGTAGTTTGACAGTCAAACAGTATGGTTAGCCTTGCGTAGTTTGACAGTAAAGCAGTATGGATAGCCTTGCGTAGTTTGACAGTCCAGCAGTATGGATAGCCTTGCGTAGTTTGACAGTAAAGCAGTATGGATAGCCTTGCGTAGTTTGACAGTAAAGCAGTATGGATAGCCTTGCGTAGTTTGACAGTAAAGCAGTATGGATAGCCTTGCGTAGTTTGACAGTCAAACAGTATGGTTAGCCTTGCGTAGACAGTAAAGCAGTATGGATAGCCTTGCGTAGTTTGACAGTCAAGCAGTAAGGATAGCCTTGCGTAGTTTGACAGTAAAGCAGTATGGATAGCCTTATGTAGTTCGACAGTCAAGCAGTATGGATTTTCTTAGGTTGACAGTAAAGCAGTATATCTTACTTTACATTAGCTGCCAGCCAGACAGTATGGCTAGCATTACGTAGTTTCACAGTCAAGCAGTCTGGCTGGCTTTACGTAGTTTGACAGTCAATCAGTATATCTAACTTTACATTAGCTGCCAGCCAGACAGTATGGCTAGCATTACGTAGTTTGACAGTCAAGCAGTCTGGCTGGCTTTACGTAGTTTGACAGTCAAGCAGTATGAATGGCTTTATGAAGTATAGCTAGCAAAACAGTGGACATTATTCGATTGTTTTATTTGAGAAATTATACTTGCAACAGATGTTTTCTGATTACTTTACGATCGATTTACAATAGTTGTGCACAACACTCTCGGGATACTTTTAACATATGTAGCATATTTACATGGATCATATTGTGAACAAAATATAATATATACCAGCTACCTCAACAAGAAAGCGTTTGTCGAAGCAATGCTTAGTGGGGATCAAACTTGGCACTTTTCCTCCATACTTTCAATTGTCTTGTTGTATGTTTTATTCATATTTTGCAATGCATTTTAGACAAAACAAAGGTGCTGATTAGAATTGACTTTAAATAAAATGAAACAATTCAATGGAATCCAAATACCCAGATAGTAATACAAAGCAGCAGTGAGGCGTATATCGTATATAAGGAAAAGCAAATTGCAACCGTTTAACAATAAATGAAACATGCGCAACTAGTTTCACATACATGTATATACACACTGATTCAAACCCTGTATTTAACACAAATAGAAACAGATTTTTAAACTCTAACAAAACCTCAACAACATGTACAGTTAATGTACTCCGTATACTGGTTTGTAAAATACCCATTGAACATTAGTATAATATTTCAATAATAATAATAATCAAACAGAGAAAAATAATAAAAACGTTCAACGTTTTGTAAAACAACTAAACATTGCACTACCCCAATAAGTAACAGATAATATAATAAAATGTTTTACGGTAAAAGACAATTGTTTTAGATAATGCATATTTGTGGAGTTCCAATTTCGCTATTGATCAAACATACAAGGTTATCAAACTTGAAATGAATCTTCATACTCGAATCTATATTTCATTACAAATATTGTTTCGGTCAATTATGTACTGTTGATTATAGAACTATATTTTAGTAAACGTTCAAATAAATAAATTCAGGTACAGAATAATGTATGATAAACTATGTCAATCTTATCAGAATTAATGTTGGAAACTTTAAACACAAGAAAGAGTCAATTAAGCTTTGAGATCAATATCCAATTTTGAAACCTTGTACCCTGAACAAAACAACCAAATCACTGGTGTCAATGTAAGGTAGTTTCTGAAACAAAAACAGAATAATTGTTCAAATACATTTGTAATAAAGTTATTCCCAATGTTTCAGAGCTCCGTCATTATTTGGTGAATATAAATTTTGTACAAAATTTGAATTTATACTTTGCTCTCCAATAAACACTTGATATGTTGCTGATTTCAGGAAATATTTTTTTCAGGAAATATTTTTTTTCAGGAAATATTTTTTTTCAGGAAATATTTTTTTCAGGAAATATTTTTTTTCAGGAAATATTTTTTTTTTCAGGAAAGAATACACTATCGTTACGAAATAAACTTTTGCAAAAACTTCAAATGTACGTTCTCCTATTAAGACAAAACATATTTTTAGCAACATATCAAATGGTGCAGTTCAAACCCTAACCCCTATTCACCAAAGGTTTCGTCAAGCGAAATCAGAACTTCCAAATATTCATAACAAGTATAGGTAAGAGTGTAACAATCAATAACACGATAATTTTTTAGAACCATACACGTAAGTTTATATCACAAAGATGTGGTTAAAACAGGCAATCACCATGCAAAATACTTCCATAAATGTATAATACTTTCGTTATTCGTACACACTCCACAAAAACTTTCATCGAACTTTGCACAATATTCAAAATTTTAATAAATAAAAGGAATTTTAGTTATTCAGTAGTAAAAACATGTTTTGTTTAAAGCAAAGAGAATGTTAAAACATTCAGTATACACTAAAAACAGGTTCGTCTATGCTAGAACCTTATTAAACCATATATAACAACAATGATGAAAAGTTGTATTTGTTTAATAAGGAATAAGTAGTTTTAAGAAGATATAGCCTAATAAAAATATTGAAACAATAGAAAGGTTCGTGAGAAGAATACAGTTTTACTTGCAATCTGGATTTTAATGGTAAAATCTTAACGAATAAATAATAAATTGAATTAATAAATAAATTACCGTCTAAACAACCAAATACATAAATTTAGATAAATAAACACAAATAGTAACACAAAGAATAAATTTCAAACATTTAAAATCTGAAAACACGAACTATAATATGAAATATATAAAACTAAATACATTAAATTAGGTCTACATATATATCTATGAAATGCTACTAAAGTAACTATAACAACGTTCATTCAAACATTCATCAAACATTGGTCAGCGATGAGAACTGATGTCAAGCAGGAGAAGGAACGATACGCATCGAAATCTTTCTGGCTTAAAATTTACACATCTTTATGCACTTATTCACGTAATATTAATAAAATAAATAAAATCACAATTTGATAAACGTAAAACAGGGTGCTATAATTTACAATCCTAAGTTTCTCTTTTCTGCTCAACCATTGGAAACTGTGAATATGATGTTTATGAATCTTAACCACACCTTTCTATTTTGTCTACATGCATATTAACATATTTATGCATAGTTGCGTAGAAAATGGTCACGTGGCAACAACATATGACGTCATTTTCAGTTTAAGTGTATATTATTTTGAAAATTGCAATTTTAAGAAGTATTTTGATAGAATATGTCTGTACGATAACCTTACAGCAGAACTATTAAAATATCTGTAACAGATGGCCACTTTGTTGCTGGTACCTCTTCCTACCAGCCACTCGCCTAGGAACCAGTCTAATCACAATAACTAACAACATAATCTGCTAGTGAAATCAAGTGTATAACTACTGGTGTATTCGAAAAAAATCAGTAAATTGTAATTTAGCGTTGTTATAGCAACCTAATATTCGTAATTTCAGATTGTAGAGATGAATCAAATGATAATAATGTGATAGGCCTACATCAAATGCCATTGAAGTCAAAACAATGAAACATGCATAAATCATGCATGGAGTATGACTAGGTAGAATATAACGTTTGTAAGTGAAAATCTATATACATGTACACTCTTGAAATATGAATACTACGTAAATAAAACATGCGATATTATACTTGTTGATAACAAGTCATAAGGCAACGAATTATAAATGAGGAATGCGACAACAAGCATAGATTTGGTGGTCACTGACCCTTTGTCAGGTATAGATTTGGTGGTCTCTGACCCAATGTAAGTTATAGATTTGATGGTCACTGACCCTTTGTCAGGTATATATTTGATGGTCTCTTACTCTATGTCAGAAGTAATTTATGAAACGATCTTAAATGTAATTATGTAATAGCATGTTTATTAAATTAGGCCGTTTCTTAGTGTACTATAGGACGCATCTATGATATTCACCATACTTTTCTGTCATTATCGACAGCTCTCGGATATTTCCGTACCCCTTCGTTACTCTACGCACTGGACGTAGTTGGCCGAGGTTTTCCGAATTACTTTGCTGTATGATATTAATGAATGCCGATAATATTAACAATACAAGTATTTCATAAAGTATTGGTTACTTAATAGTAAAGGAATTATAAGTTAAGCTATTTTTTCTATCACAAACACATTCAAACTATTTCTTTCGCAAAAAAATATCAAACTTTAAGTTTATTTATTGTGACCAATCAACAACTCGTTTATTCAAAATAAGAAGAACATTGCAGAAATAGATGAGCACTATGTGAAACCACGCTAGAGCCAACAGCTTGGCTGGCTGTCGTCGTATCGATGACCAATATGTATGTAAGGTTCCATGTATGATAATGCAAACTACACAAGTTTCAATTTACTTATGCAAACTTTATACTTCTAGCTATCTCCCTCTTTCTACATGACATGCTCGAAGATATTTGCATTTTCGTTTTCGAATCAGGGTCTTCAATACATCACATAAATTCGCCTCGTTTTAATCATGACGTGCACTACAATTGAACCTTAATGTAAATGGAAGTTAAAACAATGTCGAAACAAACTGATGATAAAATAAATCTAGACTGTAGGTTGGTAAGAATACACACAAAATAAACGATCAATTTTAAGGCCAGGAGTGAATAAGAACTTCATGACCACTATGTTTGGTTTTATGCAACAAAATGAAAAACAAACCGAGAATTGTTAATAATAATAAAAAAATATTTAAAACACGCCTCAGCCCAAATAAAATAGTTTGATTGATTGATGTAGCGCTCTTACAGTTTGATAGGATATTTGTTGTTTCTGTGACTCTGTCCTTCCTCAGTCAATTGTAATCACTGATTTAACATAAATCACTTTTCTCGCAGCAAACGCAGCCTGACACATTGACCAATCACGTAACCAACACTTGTTTCCATGGTGACCGCGTGTATAAAAACCCAATGCGTTCTTACAATTGGCGTCGACAGTTCGATCGTTGGTTTGCCTGACGTTAGCAGAGACCACGTACCAAGGACTGCTCTTTGAGTGACGTCGTTGTTATTCTTCGACGGCACTGTTGACGTCATAGAATGTTGGTCATAAACATTTGGGACTTTCTGTCATACTCAGACATCCTCTCCCTCGAATTCTGTTCCTAAAGCATTATTTCTTATCTGTGCCGCCTTCTTTGTTCTATACATGTCCCACAAACCGGCTAATATTTCAGCCACCACGATATCACTTGAATTTTTTCCGACAAGCCGCAGTGTAAACACACCGTCGTGTCTTAAATACTCCATTGTAAACCGGTTAGCCAGCTTTTTTTCCGGTGCAGAACTGATCCGGTCCATGACTCTCAGGAATTTCCGGATATACTGCATCCGGGCAGTAGGAAAGACAGTGTACCATATCCAATGTGCTAGACTGTAACATGACATTATGGAGCAGAACACGAACCTGAAACAAAAGATACATCATGATCAAGTATTGTCAAGACACACTTCATTTATTTTAATTAATTCGTCTTTGGTAAAGATGGATAGAAGAATATACAAAAGGATTTCCTGTCTCGAGTCAGCGTAATGAAGCAAAATGGATATAGCTTCGTTCTCGTACCAAATCTCAGACAGGTACCTTGTATATGTCTGATACAGCGCAACATCTCCCGAGCAACGTGTGGGAGACGCAACACCTCCCGAGCCACATGTGGGAGACGCAACACCTCCCGAGCAACATATGGGAGATGCAACACCTCCCGAGCCACATGTGTGAGACGCAACACCTCCCGAGCAACATATGGGAGGCGCAAAACCTCCCGAGCAACATGTGGGAGACGCAACACCTCCCGAGCTACATGTGGGAGACGCAACATCTCCCGAGCAACATGTGGGAGACGCAACACCTCTCGAGCAACATGTGGGAGACGCAACATGTCCCGAGCAACATATGGGAGACGCAACGCCTCCCGAGCAACATGTGGGAGACGCAGCACCTCCCGAGCAACATGTGGGAGACGCAACACCTCCCGAGCAACATGTGGGAGATGCCACACCTCCCAAACAACATGTGGGAGACGCAACACCCACTGAGCTACACCATGTGGGAGACGCAACACCTCCCGAGCAACATGTGGGAGACGCAACACCCCCTGAGCTACACCATGTGGGAGACGCAACACCTCCCGAGCAACATGTGGGAGACGCAACACCTCTCGAGCAACATGTGGGAGACGCAACATGTCCCGAGCAACATATGGGAGACGCAACGCCTCCCGAGCAACATGTGGGAGACGCAGCACCTCCCGAGCAACATGTGGGAGACGCAACACCTCCCGAGCAACATGTGGGAGATGCCACACCTCCCAAACAACATGTGGGAGACGCAACACCCACTGAGCTACACCATGTGGGAGACGCAACACCTCCCGAGCAACATGTGGGAGACGCAACACCCCCTGAGCTACACCATGTGGGAGACGCAACACCTCCCGAGCAACATGTGGGAGACGCAACACCTCCCGAGCACCATGTGGGAGACGCAACGCCTCCCGAGCAACATGTGGGAGACGCAACACCTCCCGAGCAACATGTGGGAGACGCAACACCTCCTGAGCTACACCATTTGGAAGACCAAAGCTTGGCTGCTGATGAGAGGTTGTTGCACGGGAGAGTTGTAATTGAAAGTAACGTTTAAAACCAAATGGGTTGTTGAAGAGAGGTTGTTGTTATCGAGGGGACAGTATAGGAAAGGTTGCGCTGTATTCAGCCATATTTTAGTGGAAATTGATACATTTTTCTTACAAATGGAACATTCTATAAGCTCGTTTCATAAATATTAAAACAGTTATAATGTGTATGTAAGTGACGTTATTTTGATATATCAATAATGTCATAGACAAGATTATGTTCTTAAAAGAACGACAAGTTTTAAACGCCACATAATGTTTTGCACGTTTTTCTGATTCATTGCTAACATATGCAATTAGTTTGCTGCTTGTAATAATAGTAACAGCCTGATCGTGTGAACATGTTACACAATCAATAAGGCGTAGCAGTGCAGGGGTAGAGCATTTGACTCATCATCTCAATGTTGTATGTTCGATCCCTGCAATTAATAACTTTAAATTGTAACAGAAATTTGTCTCCAAAAATGCAATGTATGTTACAAGTATATTGCCGCATTGTCATTGAAGTGTGTATGGAAAATCAGCAGTCATTAATGTATTACCCACCAACGATTGCTATAGCCTCTATATGATACGGCTGCACTAAAAAGTTATTCAGAGAAGAGTAAACTGTTTAGTGAATTATCATATACTTACCAAAACCACAAGAATATATAAATCTTTTCTGAGAACAAGTTGATAGGAAGTACACACTGGACGGTGTATCGATGAATGTTGTTGAATTGTCTTATCTGAAAATCACATAATGTTACTCTCGGAAATCTGTGACTTGCAGTCCAGTTTTCTTTTCCATTGATTAAATCTTCTAGAACTTGAAATCCAAATAGATTATATTCATGGCCAAGGAATTCATTGAGCAAAAATAACTGTCCTATGGCGTTCGCTATGTACAAAGCTTTTGTTAGAAAATAAACGCCTACTAAATAGTTGCCATATCTTTTGCCGCATAAAATGGACAATTTGGCGGACAGGAAATGGCGTAGTGATACACAACATGAAGATCTACTTTCTCTCTGATTGTCTAGACAACGGTCTAAATGCCGTACTACATATTTTATAGTCCGGATTCTAGTTTCCGGACTTTCATACTGCGCGTCACTTGCTAGAGACACAATTCGATCAACGTTTATTCCTGACTGTCCGTTTAGAAGTCTCCAGATTATACAAGGCAAGTAGAACATGAGAGCTTGTACCAGTAACATGACTGGTACCCATTGGTAATAGTTTAATTCCTTTCCTTCCCGTTCGTGAATATTGTACGGTATTGGTTCCTCTATCTGTATGTAGTATGTGTTTGAGATCCAGCATATGTTGTTCGCATAGTCCACGTGTGTTCCAGGAAATTCGGCCGGGCACCAACATCTGAAATACCAACACCACACCATAAGTCTAATGAATTTCAATACATTTAATGTATAATCACGTACACAAGTACTATACCGAGGGATCAGCGCAAGACTATCCTAACTCCTATGTATTTATATAGGAGTTAGAATAGTCTTGCACTGAACCCTCGATACAATAGTTAGATATATCCTGCAGTGATGGATGTTGCCATTATATTTACGTTCGCGGACAATGCGTCAAGCAATTATATCGCATCTGATTAAGGTAGCCATGTAATATGCGGTCTGAGGAGGAATAACAGAAAACATTTAGTTAAAGACAGTTACTTCAAGTAAAAAGCATAATTTTATTAATCTGGTATAGCATTCTATGATATAGTGAACACTGATGAACGTCATGCAAACTGGGCCCGTTTTCACAAACGTTCTAAGACTGAATCTCAGATTTGGACTTTAAAATTGCCAAAAAAAAGTTTACAAGCAATTTGTTTTCATTATATTTAAACGGATAGATAGTTACCTGAATATTTCTTTTCACTCACTCGACACTTGTGCCATGTTTTATCAAAATATATTGTGTAACAATAACGTAGGAACAAAAATGAGAAATCTACCATTTTAAAGTCTAAGTCTGAGATTCAGTCTTAAAACGTTTGTGAATACGGGCCCAGAAGATGATTAACGCACACAGATACGAATAACAGGTAGTGAAGATGGAGACTTGGACTAGTGGCCATAGTCATCAAAGAAACTAAGAAATATCGGTACTGTTGACATAATGTTCTGGTGATTGTATTAGAAACAAAAGGTTACAACCATACTTGGGAATGTTGACCATTCGACACGTTTCATGTGGTAGACATATTTTGTTCGACATGATTGTAGTCTACAAAAACGTTCTTTAATCATCTTTTAGACAAGCGGGAATAATTCCACGCGCGATTAATTATTATAAGAATTACCGAAATGTCAAAGTGTCGGTTTTATAATTATTATCAGAAACTTGAAGCCACGAAAGTCTGTCAGCAAAATTATTGCCAAGTGATAATAAAATAAAACTGCTACATCATCAAACGTCTGTTGTGTTTCCATGGTGACGGATATACTTGTCATGTGCCTGTTTGTTTAAATACTATATCTTGCCCACATATTGTCCCAGAGGAACTTATAAAAATACATCTTAAATCCAAAGTATACATTATGGTCGTCCTCACAACAAATACCAGACAGCCTTATATAGGTTTGCATTTGGCAATACATAGTATATAACACGTTAAGACAAAACACTCATTGATAACTGGGTCATACGTTCCATGTAAAAAATACTGATAAAAGTTTCTTTATCAACAAGGACCCGATTTCACAAAATATCTCGAATGATACTGGTCTCAAACTCAACCTTTCAAGAACTTTTTGAGTCATAGAAAACTTATTGAATCAAAGAACTGGTAGAAATATTCACATCACAATCGGTGACGCCTTACATACGGGAAGGAATCTAATATAAGTTTGTACAGCAAAATGTGTAACAACTCCCCATGAGAAATCTCTTATTAAAACATGTAAAATCATTTTATTCATTAGTCAGTAAATCGCGATCAAATCTGATAGTTATTTCATTAAATGAAGCAATTTTGACTAGTACAATATTAAGGGGAACAATTCAGTTAGAAATTGGAATGAGAAAATGTCGAGTTACTCCCCTTACGTAAATAAGCGTACATGCGCCAATGTTAAATTTTATGTGAACAATTATTTTAGCAGTTTTAAGCAGATCAAAGGATAATTATAAGAAAGTAGCTACTAATTCAAATGACGATACAATGTAGCTGTTCAAACTTTATAACGCAAAATTCGTTGAAATACATTAGGGATAGTTAGGCACCGTAGTACGCAATGATTTTATGAAATAAAAACGAACTCATAAGATCATTCTCATATTTCCTCAAACAAATTATCATTAGGTATTCTTGCGTCACATTTTGTAATCAGGAACTATTTTATGATGACAACTGTATTACTACTCACCGTATAGGATCCCCGACGTATTGTCTAGCACTTACAACGACGGTGAAAATAATGAGTATACCGGTGGTATACAGATGATTGAGCCGATCTACCAAATCATCATCATTGCGAACTTTAGTGTTAGCTACGCGCCCTACAGACCCTATGATACTGTCCATCCTGAAAATATACAAGAAATATCATAGTTAATAAAATGCTCAATAGTTTTAAAATTTAAACGTATTCTCTCTGGGTTAAATCATATACTCGACAGGTACTATCACAGTTTCATTAGAAAAAACGCAGTTTCACTGGTAAAATACGCATTTTGGAATATTAAAACGCAGTTTCAATGTTTAAAGGACGCATTTGGAATAGCTAAAACGCAGTTTCAATGTTTAAAGGACGCATTTTGTAATAGTTAAAACGCAGTTTCACTGGTAAAAGACGCATTTTGGAATAGCTAAAACGTAGTTTTAGTCTTAAAAACGCAGTTGGAATTCCTAAATTACCGTTTCAGCAGGTAAAAATGCATTTTCAATTGGTAAAATCGCTGTCTCAAAATGTAAAAAAAGACAATTGAGATAGGTAAAAGGCTATACATTTATAAAAGATGCAGAGTATAACAGATAAAAATACAGTTTCAATTCGTATATACCACACTTTCAATGGGTAATAAAACTAATCACATTAGATAAATGTCACAATATCAGTGTGTCTGAGGAACATAGGATTATCATGGTCCTCGTACAATAAAACAAAGAAAATAATTCAATATGAATAGGAATTCGTTCAAATGTGATTTTTTCTTATCAATAACTATATAATATATTATATCATTGATTTATGAGGATAGTATACATAAACTGCTTTATGTAGCTCAAATAACGAAAGTTTTATATCTTTTCTAATATACATAATATTTTTAAAAATATAATAAATTAGGTGCTATCAAGCACGACATTGATTGATATATATAATGTGGAATATATAACTAGGAGAATATGGTGTTATCTGTATGGCTTCTGCTCCTAGCAATCAACAATTATAATCACACACTCATACATCAGCACCAATTAAGTCTGTATCAGTCCCAATCCGGAGATATTTCTTGATTTCCATACACTATTCCAATCAGTGTTTTATCTCAAAGCAGACAGTTTCCACGACAGAGAAGTGGGCCGGTTTGTTAAACAAATATTCAGAAACCAGAGGAATTTCAGAGTCGTCATACAAGTAGAACGAATAAACGACCATAGTTTCAAGCGAGCACCCGGATTCTATTCAAACAAACGTAACATGACTAATACATAAAACGTTTTTAAAGATAACAATTAGAAATACAGACCATGTTCAGAACATATCAATAAAATGTAGGAGTCGACATTGGTCAACTCAGGGTAATCACAGATTAAGTTTCATCACATGAATCATCCAAGATAACGCCAAGTCTACTCATAAAACAAATAAATACACGTCCCAGTAATACAACTAAATTATGATGCGGTTTCCAATAACTGTTTGTACAACAAGTCAATTGTGTCCAACGTACTTGCGGGTGCACGTCGGTGTTGTTACTATCGCGCATGCGTACGTATAGATCAATTATTAGCATTGCGCATGTCAATATAGATCAGTAACAGTCAATGCGCATGCGCACGTAAATCAGTTGTTACCAATGCGCATGTCTACACAGATCAGTAGTAGCCAATGCACATGCATACCAAGATCAATTGTTACACAATGAATGTCAACTATTTCCCATCCCGGACATAATTGATTCACTACACTGTTTGAACGTAACCGACCAAAAAGAATGTTTCAAACGATAACAAGCGGTGATAGAAAACGTTAACAATCGTTATGGTGTTTATTCATAATATTCTTGATGACTCGAAGGAACTATGAAACACATAACGTGCCAAAATAAGCAATCTTCGACATTTATAGCATATTTTTAATATAGAAGCCTAAATATTATATACCAGCAACTTCTCAATAAAGGTTATATACCAGTAAATTTAGTAAATTCTCAATAAAGTTTATTTACCAGTAAATTCAGTAAATTCTCAATAAAGTTTATTTACCAGTAAATTCAGTAAATTCTCAATAAAGTTTATTTACCAGCAAATTCTCAATAAAGTTTTATACCAGTAAAGTAAGTAAATTCTCAATTAAGGTAATATACAAGTAAAACCTCAATAAAGGTTATATACCAATAAATTCTCAATAAAGGTCATATACCAGTAAATTCTCAATAAAGGTTATATACCAGTCAATTCTCAATAAAGGTTATATACCGGTAAATTTTCAATAAAGGTTATATACCAGTCAATTCTCAATAAAGGTTATATACCAGTAAATTCTCAATAAAGGTTATATACCAGTCAATTCTCAATGAAGGTTATATACCAGTCAATTCTCAATAAAGGTTATATACCAGTAAATTCTCAATAAAGGTTATATACCAGTAAATTATCAAGAACTGTTATATACCAGTACATTTTTCAATTAAGATGAGATACCTGTAAATTCTCAATCATCACTTCTCAGAAGCAACTGTTCTCTTATATAGAATAATGAAGTGTAACAGTAGTTCACCTATCTTTTTTATCAATGCATCGAGATGCCTGGTTTTGTGTTTTTATCAACACAGCTCTCGCGAGAATGAGCCAAAATGTAGGGATGCTGTGTTGTACGTTTCGTATCCACGTCATTTCTTATTGCATATCTAAATTGATAACATTGTTCTGTTGTCTTGCTCCATGAGAACCACGCATTCATTGTTTCTGTGCGTGTGTGTGTTTATATAATTATTGACAAACCTCACGTACATACTGATATTGTATGAAGATATGAGTAATACAATTTGAAAATTTAGTTCTGCTGTAGACACGCATGTTTTATAATGAATTTGAACTCAGTGTATGACGTCATGCACGAAGGAAGGCTCACGTTAGTAAGAATCATGCTTCATTGACCGCATCTGAACTTTGTCAATAAATGAATTCTATGAAATGCGCTTCAAGTTTTGAAAATGCCATTAAGTGCAAAATAGAAGGTATGCGTCTGACAGGATTGCGATCAAAGACTTCTCAAATATTGCGAATAAAGAATAGAATGTTATGAAGCACCACCTTGTCCAGACGACTTTATTAATCCATTTATATTGGAACGAATTACATTCCAGACAAACACACCAAAGCATGTGCACTTGTATATTTCATATTGTGGGATACTTCTTACGTAGACCACAATATATAACCAAATAACTTCATATGAGCGCCGCTGTACGTTTTTCAACCTCGTCTTTAAATGACGTCATTTCCAGAAAACGTCACATGTGACGTCACCATGAGCTGACAGTTAGCAATATTTGCCCCATATTACAAAATGAAGACGAAGTGACCATATGGAGGAAATATTGTTTCCTGCTTGCAAATAGCGACATCACATGTCATTACCGACAGAAGAGGTTGTAAATCCCACCATAGCAGCGCTCATATCGTAAATTCAGTAATCAGAGCATGCACGGGATGTCGGTCTTCAGGTAAACATTTGACAGAAAACAGCGCATACGAACTGTAGATTAAATATACTTTGTAAAAAATGTTCATTTTTCTGATAAGAAATCATTCAATTATACAATTTCATGGACAGAAACTTGCACCAATGAACGAAATTGTCAGAATAATCACAGAGATGATACAGCAGACGATATGTCTGCCTAAACAGAACACTGACACAATGGTTTGTCAGAACAGAAGTCTATTAACTACATTTTATTGTACCTTTAGTTTCCATAGCTATGCTTCTGTTACTAATGTTGAAAACAATTTTAATGCATGCAAACCAAAGATAAATACGTTTTACGATTCTTATCAAATACGTCCAAGAACATTATTATTTTTCAGGAGTCAGTAAGTAAAACAATTAAAAAAATACAACGACCTTCTTCACAATATCACTAACAGTTACAGTAGTCATTAATGCACGTGTGGGTATCTTCAATAACTATAAACGTCTCATACAGACCATAGAGAGATAATCACTGCTTAAGTTACAAATTCACGACTTTCAACATACTGATTAACGAGATTGTAAAAGCTTTACAGTCATACTGGACACTGGCAATAAAATGTCGGGCTTTTCATCATTTTTCTTACAATCAAACATTAGTTTTAGAGCAGAGCAGGACAGAACAGAGCAGAATAGAGCAGAACAGAACAGAACAGAACAGAACAGAACAGAACAGAGCAGAGCAGAGCAAAGCAGAGCAGAAGCAGAGCAGAAGCACAGCACAGCACAACACAACACAACACAACACAACACAACACAACACAACACAACACAACATAGTAGAACAGAACAGAACAGAATTGAACACAACACAACACAACACAACATAGTAGAACAGAACAGAACAGAATTGAACACAACACAACACAACACAACACAACACAACACAACACAACACAACACAACAAAGTAGAGCAGAAAAGAAAAGAACAGAACAGAACAGAACAGAGCAGAACAGAACAGAACAGAACAGAACAGAACAGAACAGAACAGAACAACTTTATTTAAGACTTATGAGTACGTATATAACAAGAACCATAATTGCCAACATCTGACTTACGCAGAGATAAAGTAAAAATAACAAATGAATTGCAAGACTTCATATTTCTAATCGCATCTTATTTTGCTTCAACGAATAAACTTCGAGAAACCTTTTGGTGGTGGTCACGCGGGAAAATAATTAACTCAGTATTGACGTTTTGTATCTGCTTTATGACTGCAATCAACAAGTTCACATTACAAAGCTCAGATAAGCTTGTTATATTCCCAAGGCTTTATGTGTTTCTACCAAAACAAGAAATATGCGCATTGTCCACTTAACAGAGCATAGCATTTACAAAATGTATCTGTGATGTTCTTGGTAAATGAAAATGTACTAGTCTCAAATTATACACGTTTCTTTCATCAATTTATCTTTTTGGAAATTTGGATTTTACATTTGTCATTTATTTGTCAGTCATCTGTTATTGTGGAATTTCATTTCATTTGACGCATAATGCATTTTGGCCAATAGTCGATACATCAGAAATTATATTTTTCCATTTTGAAAGTAAATATATGAGTGCCGCTGCACAATTTCCAACCTCTTATTTAAGTGACGTCACTTCCAGAAAACGTCACATGTGACGTCACCATTCACTGACAGTAAGCAATATATGCCCCAAATGGAATAAACAGTGTGTCCTGCTTGCAAATAGTGACATCACATGTGACGTTTTCTTGAAATGACGTCACTTACAGAAGAGGTTATAAATCCCATAGCAGTGCTCATATATTAAGACTCTTCGTGGTTACCGCGGCACCTCGCGATGACTTTAGCTATTTGAAAAAATTACGATTTATTGCGTACATCAATCAGAAATTTACATTTCTAGGATTCGTACTATTCTAGGATTCGTGCAATTGTACGAGGTGTTTCGATTGACGTATACAATGACTTTGACAATCTTCAGTTGTAAAGCTTCTGCTTTGTCATGCCAGGTAATTTCGCACGCACACATATACTTATACTTAATCATTATCATGTGTAAGTTGAAGCGGCGGCCTCACGTTACTCCGGATATTGTTTCACTATGTTTACGAAGACGAGTTTCTGATTTTTTAGCATAAGACTAACAACGAACAAAGTAAGCTTAGTGCTTCTTAATTGCTTAAGTAATGTTACTAATTTATTCTGCAAAATAAGTTCAATCTATTTCTGTTTTTAAGATTATTTAGCAATCTACATTTGAGATTGGTACCACACGAACTCCACATATGTCAAGTGATGACTAAACGCTAACCGGTTACATAGCAACATAATCGTCAAATATGTTTAAGCTGTTTTGATATTTGCCCCACATGACTGTTTTAAGGGAAGTTTAAGTTGTGCACGTGATGTTGGCCACTCAGACACCTACGTGTGATTCAGCAAGGATGGTGGTACGGTCGTTTTTTTTTGTCTTTCAAATTGTTTAAAACTCAAAACTATATCTGCCAGGTAGGATATCTATTTTTGGCAAAGAAAACATAACAGTTCATGATGAATAACATATTTCGATAAATTACAGACGTAAAACATACACAGAATCAGGAAACGGAAATTCAGTCGCTTTTCATTTGGATGAATCTAAATAAAATAATCATGGATGAAGATGATGATTTTTTATATTGGTCACCTAAGGAGAGAACATGTCAGACTTAACGTATAAAACGAATTACCGCAAGTTGTAATGCGTTCTTTCTAGACCTGGCCCTCTATTGAGCTATAAAATATTTCCAACAACATTATCAAATTGCAGTAAATATTTACTACCAATTCAGCATCTCCAGCGTAACAACTTCAGCAGCAACCATACATTACCTTTCCTAAACAATGCTACTCCGGAGACGGTTCATTTTATTAAGAAAGCAACGGAGCATTTCTTCCAAATATTTCATAAATCATTAATATATGAAGTTCAGTTGAACAAAAATATATTCCACGGCTTTGCTGTTTCTTCAACATCCTCTTTCATTGCATTCATTGACATCAATTAACGAAAGTTAGATTATTGAATTGATGCAATAACCAACATATTGTTTTCAAAGATCACATTTGTAACTGGCCACTACGAAACTTCACACACACCTCCGCAGACCCGTGCCTCCCCCCGGGGTGAGGTCCGAGAGAGACCCGTGCCCTTCCCGGGGTTAGGTCCGAGAGAGACCCGTGCCCTCCCCGGGGTTAGGTCCGAGAGAGACCCGTGCCCTCCCCGGGGTTAGGTCCGAGACAGGCCAAACATACATTATACCCTCCTTACAATAACGCTATATCATACATTTTATAATATGGCTTTTATGTAAACGAGCATCTATGGATATATATGTGTTGTAAATGCATGTCGTTCATTTTAAAATATAATTCATTCGATTATTTAGTTGATTCGCATTATTGGAATGAAGGATATGCACGTAATTGATAAAAAAACAATTAACATACTTGAAAATAAGAAAGATCTTTATGCCATAAGAATTACGTATAAAAGTAAAGGTTATGTATATAAATTATACGGTATTAACATCAACCGAATGGTTAAAGATAAAACACTATTATACGTAACAGACTGATCAGTAATTCAGTGTTAATAAAATCAGGAATAAAAAGGTATTTGATTTTTGTGGATGCATCTATATCACTGTTATGGTTCATGAAACACCTAGTTACGCCATCTGGATTTATATTTAAGACTATGTTCAAATAGTATTGGGTATATTGAGTTATTTGCGGATTTATTCGGATATAATTTAGCAGTTTTATGGATAAATTCGAATATGTTCGGATATATTTTCGGATATGTTCGGATAAATTCTGATTCGCTTGTATAGGTTTGAATATGGTCGGACATGTTCTGACAACATCTCGCAGATTCACCTTTCTCCCCTCAAAACACATGGTCTATCAATAACAGCCGCTCATTCCATGACAAGGTTAACGTAGATCAGAATATCTTCTTCAGACAAAATGATACTAACACATTCTAACATGAACCTATCTATGATATGTCAATCATTTTGGATTGTATGTGTTTTATGAGAAAATATATATTCCAGACCAGCTCGTGCCGTGTTCCCTTTCTTGCGATTCGACAATGCAATGCTATAGAGTTTCAGAACAATATAGTAGAAGAACAAAGCGTATAGTATTCTATTTGGTGCAGGGTATACAATACATTAGTTTCGAAAGACCATTTATAGTAAAAAGAACAAATGGACGCGTTTCATGCTAGCTCTGACGATCGACAATTTACCAAGAAAAATGCGATACCGAATATTGTCGACATTTTTGTAATTACAAAAATCCTAGCAGTTTAATACCTAACCTTCATGTAATAAATCTAATCTTATAACTTATCATTTGATGAATGAACATTGTTTATAATTTGATAATAACAGAATGCCAAACACGACAAGAACACAACACACACATCTAGAGCTATATTTACCAAAAGGTTTCCCAGAACATCTTAGCCAAGTGAAAGCTCTATCCAAGACCATACTAATAGCACATGCAAATTTGTATCAGTGATTAGAGGGCATCACAGCACACATCGTAGAAACGACTTAGAAACTACAATAGAAAGACAGAGGATGACAGGAGACACACAGACAAGTCCAAGCAACCAAAACACTCACAGCACAATTTCTGCAAAAATGATTGTTATTGAAATAGAATCTAGTCATTATTTTCTGAACTAGATAAAACATACGTGGCATACAGTGTCATGAAACTATTCTGGCCCAATTCGTTTCTCCCTAGAGGCGTAGGTCGTATCGCTACCACAAACCGGCTTCGCATTTATCCGGCTTACCTTAGTCTCGGGACTTCTCGAAGCGTCTCTAGATTGTCAACGTGACAATAAAAGTGGCGACCAACAACGGATTGGTTACAAGAAAAATACGGGTGTTATACTCGTGTCAATTATCCTACCCATTTTTCGCTGATTATCATAAATAAATAGAAAACGAACAGCGAAGCCTGGCTGAGTGAGACAAATTGGACCACATACGGTAAGCATTTGACGTCTATCTAAAACATGGCAATCTTGAAATACATCGTATAATTTAAATCTTAAATTTTACAATCAGTATTCTGAAATCTCTGAAATACATGCCTTATCATCACAATATGTACCTAGCTATAAACATATCGATTGAGATATACTTAGAACAACTTCCCTATACTAATTTATTAGCAATTACGGCTTAAACGCTGTTAATATGTGCACTGACATGTGATTTTTATTTTAGGATTTTGGATAACAAGTGGGGGCATGTTGAATAACACCAATATTAATAAATTTTCGATGTTATGAAAATTGCTACGCCGTAATTTGTTGAATATTTTCTAGAAAATATTTTTTTATTTATAATTTCATGTGAAAAAATGATTTGATTGTCACAATATTTCATATCAAATTGTTGTTTCAACGAGTTTTCATTGCTGTGTACTCGAATAAATTGGTAAAAAGTCGCACTTTTTTGTCAGCGGTTGATGAAAACTCGATATGGTGTTAAACGACCACGTGGTTCAATGAAGAGGCACCGCACAGGGTAGTACGCGTAATGAGACGCTCGAGTAGTTATTGGTTTAAAAGGCATAACATTAAAAGAATATTTGTTGATTTCGATGAAAGATCGAATTTTATTTCACTCGTGGTCAAAAAAAAATTATACATGTATTTATAAAATTCGATCTTCCATCGAAATCAATAAATTTCCTCTCTAATGTTACATCAATGACGTCATCAGCATGAATAATTTGAATTACTCAAGAAATAAATTAATTATATTGAAATTGGTAAATATTCATGTTCCAATAATTATTGTAAATAACCATTATCATTACAATAAATAATATAGATTTCTTCGTAATAAATCTTTGTCTAGCGACACGGATGGGCATATTCGAAGACGTCATCAGATACTGCGTACGCAAGACGTTTAATGTAATGGTCAAGCTACACTCAGATTTTTTTGCGGGCGGTAACTATTTGATTATACAGTCTATGATAAAAAGAACACTATTTTACGGAATAGCTGGCAGCAAGACAACAATAACCACTAGCAGGTGTTTTGTTTTGGCGAAAAAATATTACGACGCAAACGCAGTAGCGATCTCTAGTTTTACATAACCAGAAAGTCCTGCTGAAAGAACGTCATGTTACATTTAATAATATTGCAAGTATAAATACCAGAGAAAAAGACTTGTTTAGCTAATACTCGAAACATTATATGAACATTATAACTGAGTTGGAACTAAATAGACAACTAATACAAAACGATTCCACAAGAAATGCGTTCGGAAACGCGAGGCTATGGTGGCATAGAGATGACATGTGTGAAATTATTTTTATCTCGTGGCCGAGATTTACTTACTCGTTCCCACGACATAGTTATCTCGTGGCCACGACTTACTAACTCGTTCCCAGGACATACTAAGTCGTGGCCACGAGATAAAAATAATTTCACACATGTCACCTCTATGCCACCGTACGAGGCAATGTATTTTAACAACAAATGCAGACCAATAAACTAGATTCTTTCCTAAACCTGAAGCACATGTTCGAGCTATTGTTTAACAGATAAATTATCTTACATTAAGTAATACAATGTACATAACATTTACGAATGTTTTAGGCAAATTAAACCAAAAGAACCCCACACATTTTTATCAGTTGTCTAACAATTATATAATTAATTATATACATGTACCGGAAAGAAGAGAAAATAAAGCACCACTTCCATATACAATTAAGTATTTGCACATCAATGTACGAGAGTAAATTATGTCCAGAACAGACGTCCATTAACATAAATCTTGACATTCATGGTGCTACTCTCAGATTTCATATTTGGGTAATTGTTTCATGTACAATTGCTGTTAATTAGTATGTTTTCTGGAAATAATGCCATAATGTATATACTTACATGTTACGTGAATAATGCATGTTTACTATTCTGTCACCAAGGAAACTCCTCGCAATCAACGATTCCTACTATCCTTGCTATTAATTGTAGTCAATGATTCATAAGCATGATGTAAACACCAAACAATGTGTCTATGTTAATTATAATCATATTTCGTACTCGAAATTACAGAACTGAGTGTCCGCAACTCTTACACATAGATACACTATTACACTGTTATGAGAAAAAACCGCAATTTTATCCTGATGATGTTCCAAGTCTTTGATCAACTGCAGGATGTCAACTTTTGTCATTCGTAATATTTACCACATGTGCAATGACGACAATGCAACATGCATCGTATTATTTACGACGAGTGTGCATTAATTCCACATTTCGTACATAAGGTTGATTCAAGAGTGCGTCTTTGGATGCAAGACAGTTTGCAGAGATACTTCATAAATATCAACGACTCGTGTTAAAGTATTGATAGCTTAACACAACATTGTCATGGTAATGCTGATTTTAATCACTACTGAAAACTTTGCAATTTGAGATGATTTTCTCTTGTGTTTGTGAAAGCTTTAATGAATAAATCTCTGGAGACATTGTGTTAACACTGTTTATAGTTCGTAAATATTATATCATATTACTGCGTACATATACCGTCCAGAAATATCCTAGTAGTAAATCGATTTAGGCTCAGACTCTCAAGTATTATCACATATCTCTGAGGTCTGTGTTATGAGATCAAGTAAAATGCTATACAAATGTTGCAGTAAACATAAATCAAAAATCACCTACCAAAAGTACTTTCAGTACTTTAATTGATCATATTAGAAATTAATACGCGATTATTCGGGTAAACCAAAACTGACTCAAATAATCCAGATAACCCGTTTATATCAAGATTCCCCTTCTACAATTGATATATCTCTGACAAATCAGTCACTATGCTCATTGAATCTATAATAAATCAGAGGAATGTACATGTACTATTTTCTTGAGACGTATGAATATGGTTGGCGGTCTTTTAAATTCGTTTTCAATTGATTTTGGCTCCACTGTAACAAGCGCTTAACATTAATTGTTTCGCTCTTAAAATATTTTCTAGGAAAAGACACAACTGTTGACGTGTGTGAAGGTCTTTTAAATACAAGGAAATTAAAAAATAGGAAACGCCAAATTTATGTTAATTAACTTGACATAATGGGTGCTTACTGAGTATAGTCTAAGTATTAATTGATTTGTAGTCAAAGAAAGAATGTGTTTTTATAGTTTTTCGTAATTAGATCTTTAAAAAAAGCTCTGCATTAAAATATTAGACGTAAACGTAACGTCAAAAGTTGAGCGGCACATTTCCCGGGTTTTGCGCCAAAATTGTAAATTTCAGTCTATGTTTTACAATTGTGATTGTAACGTTTTGTTACAAATTACACGGCCATTTTGCCGTTATTTTTCGATTAAATCTTCATTATTTTCTTTTATCCAATCGAAAGATAGAAAATAAATGTACAGCTATCAAGTACGATTCTTTGTGGTTAATGTCATACCAGGAACATATATCTTGATTTAAATTTGTAAGAAATACACGGGGATGCTAGTTGACATGTAGGGCAAATTTCGAGTGTCGCGCAACTTTTGACGCTACGTATATGTCTCATAGGAACTCATGGCATAACAGACAGTACTGAACTAAACATGGAATTATATCAATAAGTGTCAAATCTAAACATTTACCAACTTCTGAATACTAGTATAAGATGATAAGTATATCTAAATTTCTGTATCTACTATTTGTAACCCGATATATGTCTGTGCATTTGTAATCGAGACGGATTTAATTCAGTTAAAAAGTAGAAAAATACTTGCAAAGTGAATATTTTGGATTTTGAGTAGAAAGTTGATGCCAATATCGAATTATGAGCCTTTCATTGATGCAATGAGACAAACAGATGGAAACGATGATGTCTGCAGGATATAATATACATATGAGAATAATTAACATGGACGAAACTATTCCTAGATGCAGCATAATTCCACCTAATGCTATTACCAGAATTGCTAAATTTCTATTCGATAGAATATCCGGTATTCAAAAATATAAAACATGTTGAGATACTTTTTAGTGGAGATAAAATCTCAATAAGACAACTATTAACGTTAAGTTAAGCAAAACTTGTAAGAACTAATTAAACAAGACTTGTAGTTCTTATACATTCAATTCAATTGAACTAAAGTAATGTTTTGAGGAACACGAACAATCGGACTATGGCGCTACCGGGATCCGGGTCTACGGATTGCCGGTCCGTTATGCTAACCATTACACCACAGCGACCAATTCATTAAGTGTAATGAGATCATAGTTTATAATTAAACTGTCCCTATTATATGAACTGCAACTTCGCTAGGTTTACTTTCCGAAATTACCATGCTATTCAAACAAGCGTAAACATTTCAAAGGCAAAGCGTAAGAACACAGAAACAATTAGTTACGATATTGAGACAACCACATCACCCTGAAGATGAAATCTTTTAATACCTAAATACATTTAATCAGGCATTTTAGAGTTTGCCTCATTAGAATTACATCTATCAAAACCTGAGCCAGCTTGATAACGTTTCCTAGATAAAACACCTAGCTATTCACTTCAAAAGAATTGAAGACTTTTACCATTTTACGGATTCTGTAAAAAAACCGGTGTATTTTCAAAGATTGATATTTAAACACTTAAACACGCCACACTTTCAGCACTTATAACACTTATAACAGATTCCCTCTGAAAATATCCTTTCACAAAAAAGTGTTCATATCTGTGAAGAGTTCTCTGTAATATCATTCGAAAGTTCACCAGAACATGAAAAAACCTTTCATTATTGCAAAAATCAAAACAAGAAAATAAAAAAAATCCTTATCAAACACGCTCCATTGTCCGTCTTTTATATATGTTTTCAACATCCACCGCTGCGTGGATATTGTTCATATAGGCTTAACGTCAGCGGTATCCAGAATCAATTAGTCTTTCAACTTTATTTTATATGCTAGGATGATTATTTTAATAGAAGCAACGCCAGATGTTGTAAATTTATTCTCTCTAAAGCAAGTCATTGCAATAAACTTGAAACTAGGGAAAAAAAAAATCTATTGGGAAGTAAACGAAAAACTGGATCTATAAATAGCTTGTGATGTTTATAAGAAAAACTACATGGTAACGATGTTATCAAGATATACCATTAATTTATACATAGATTGAAGGATAAACGTTGGTTATAGTATTATATTATCATTTATATAATATTGATCTTAAACATATGTTTTGATTGTGTACGCATGATAACCAGCAGCTTGGTGCAGTATTGTACATCTACATTCTTGCTTTAATACATAGACTGTTAGGGCATCGCATGACCATGTATTGAATCAAAGGACTGTTAGAGTATCACATGACCATCTATTGAATCAAAGGACTGTTAGAGTATCGCTAATCCGAGACTTCTCTGACCCTATAGCCTCGGGGATTACTGAAAACCACACAGTCGTGTACTTTCAACGGTGTATGTGGCGTTTGGTCTCATTTTAACGGAAAGTTAGCCGAACAAATCGGTAAATTGATATTTAATTTACCAATCTGCAATGATAAAACTGCCCCTTTATCTACTGTAGTTTCATAAAAAAACATTTATGTTATGCAGTACCGAAATCGTTACGAAATCGGCCATATTGTTCATTTGCATAATAATGCAGTACTCTCGCGAGGAAAAGTGACGTCATATAAGCGGTGAAGGCATTAAAAGTCCTCTCGTTTTTGATCACGTGACAGCCAGGTGCTTTGACCCAAATACATATTTACATGAAGAAAATTATTTTTTTAGCTTACTCTGAAAAGGATTGACCGTTACAACGTATTAAAGGTTTTCAAAACAAATGTTACGGTTCAGATAGGTTAATTAATATATTGATAATAGATGTATATGCTTGAAATTTTAAACCAATGAATGTTTACATAGATATATTGATTTAAAGTTCCTCTCCCGCGCGGGAGAGGAAATCCCCGGGTTTTTGCTATATGAGTTCTTCTGACCCTAACCAGCAACATGAAATATCAAAAATCGTAAAAGGGGCTGGTTTAGGGACAGAGAAGGCTCGGATTAGAGTATCGCATGACCATGTATTGAATCAAAGGACTGTTAGGGCATCGCATGACCATCTATTGAATCAAAGGACTGTTAGGGTATCGCATGACCATGTATTGAACCAAAGGACTGTTAGAGTATCGCATGACCATGTATTGAATCAAAGGACTGTTAGAGTATCACATGACCATGTATTGAATCAAAGGACTGTTAGAGTATTACATGACCATGTATTGAATCAAAGGACTGTTAGAGTATCACATGACCATCTATTGAATCAAAGGACTGTTAGAGTATCACATGACCATCTATTGAATCAAAGGACTGTTAGAGTATCACGTGACCATGTATTGAATCAAAGGACTGTTAGAGTATCACATGGCCATGTATTGAATCAAAGGACTGTTAGAGTATCACATGACCATCTATTGAATCAAAGGACTGTTAGAGTATCACATGACCATCTAATGAATCAAAGGACTGTTAGAGTATCACATGACCAAAGCACGTTTACCGTGTCTCAGTGACAATCTCCCACACAGCATACCTAGCAACATAACCGTGACAGCAACACGAAATATTGCAACGTTACAACATGAAGCGACAACATATTAATGAGTGGGAGGCATGGCATTCAGTCAATTTAAATCCTAGAACATTGTATTGTGCAAACAATAGACAACTTAGATTGTGTGTAAGATGTGGACCAATGTTTAATCTACCGTCAGTGTTAAATTAACCACTTTGTGCCATCACGCACATAATAGACGCGTGTCTACTTGCTTGTTGAGCATAACACTGGAAGAACTTAACAATCTGAAAAATCACGCTGTTTTGTACAACACGTTGCAAACAGGCAATAAGTAGCTCAGACAATCTTCTGTTCTTGTTCTTGGAAAGTATAGCATGGTAATAGAAATATTACAGCTTTCCGAATTGTCGTGAACACAAGTGGTGTTTCGATCAATCTATATATAGCAATGAATTGAATAATGCAAACACATTAAGAGGATACCATTATTGTTACTACTATTTTTACCCGACTGAGTAATAACGTAGTTTGCGCTAAACCCCAGGTATATAAATTCTATAGATGAAGAAATATGGCTGCCAACAAGTCGGCCATGTTTTCTCACACTCAAATAGTATATGATATTATAAAGCAATTAATTAAATGCGTATATTTATATACAATAAGCAGACAAAGAGTAAACGATGAAAAACTCACTAAAGCCGGTCGAATTGAAACAGATAAAATCAGAATTATAAGTTTGAACAAATGCTGTAAATGATTAATGATGATACAAAATATTTGTTTTACTCATTTTGTCGCTTTGCCGAGTGGAATTGAACGTGTTAAGAATAAGTTCTTACAGTTTATTATTTGTATGTGAATTAGACGTCGGCCAAGAATGTATATAACAACCATCTGTTCTGTGGGCACATCGATTGCAGCTGAATATACGTAAGATTATTATGATAATGATTCAATTAGTGTTAATTATCTCAGACAGCCCGCCCACTGTTAGATCAAACACTCATATTCTGTATTATAAAAGCGTATATATCATATATACATACAAAAATCTCCAGTATGAAGGAAGCGAACGATATATATCCAAACATAACTGCATATGTCATATCTAATTAGTGTTGCATTAAACACAGTTGTACGCCTACATTTATACCATGTGCATTTTCCTGTTTGGTTCGCTGTCCATCGTTCTGTACGGATTTCTACAGCCGCCATGTACTTTCAAACTTACATAACATTACAAGATTCCACAGGGAATATTACGAAGTAGCGTCTGTATATTAATATGACAACCCAATCGTAACAAACAATATTATAAAACAGTTATATCATTTTTATCATCAATTCAGGATTTTTAAATTGAATCTGACTTTCATTTAATATACGGACAATGTTTCATGCAGATACAATGCTATTACGTTACTCAAGTGTCAAGCTGTGTATCGATTGGTGAATTGAAACATAAAACTTAGTAACAGACAGGTTTTAGCATCGTGAATTCAACTTTCATCCTAATTTTACAGTTTTTTCCAGCTCACTTGACATTTTTATTTTACTACAATAAAACTGCCGATGAAAAAAGAACATCGCTGAAAGCAGGGACAATCTATCATGAATGATACTGCCATAAACAATAACGAGTACTTACTTATTTTCTCAAACGTCTAGTCCATATTTTGAGTGTTCAAACTACTGATATTTTTGTTAGCACGTTTCGTTTTATATCAAACTCAATCCTGGGCAAGACTTCACAGGACGGAAGTTGCAGGATGTATCTTATATGGACAATGTAAGCAAAATGTGGACATTTCATTATTTCTATAAGCGGATTACGATGAGGACAAAAGACGTCCAATTAAACAACGGAACAGTGTCAGCCATCTTGAAAATCGCGTAAAAAAAGTTTCCTTCGAAATAATTATTGTCCATTTCAAAATGGAATCCACTTATGTAACGAACGGTAATATATGTAATAAGTGTTTAGTATGTTACGTTGGAATGGTGGGGGGTGTTGGAAAAAGTAATTAAGTTGTTTTAAAGTAACCTAGTTTGGATACAGTTTGGTAAGTATGATAACGTTATTGGGCATGTACGCGCTAAAGTCATCTGTAAGAACTGGTAGAACTAAGTAAAAAAGATGATTTCATCAGAGAATATGGTACCAATACTGATAAATGAACAAAATAAGTAAGAAAGTGTAAACACAATGTGGGTTATATTCACAAAATAACGTCTCCCCACACAGACCTCTGGATTACAAAATGACGTCTCCCCACACAGACCCCTGGATTACAAAATAACGTCTCCCCACACAGACCCCTGGATTACAAAATAACGTCTCCCCACACAGATACCTGGATTACAAAATAACGTCTCCCCACACAGACCCCTGGATTACAAAATAACGTCTCCCCACACAGACCCCTGGATTACAAAAAAACGTCTCCCCACACAGATACCTGGATTACAAAATAACGTCTCCCCACACAGACCCCTGGATTACAAAATAACGTCTCCCCACACACAGACCCCTGGATTACAAAATAACGTCTCCCCACACACAGACCCCTGGATTACAAAATAACGTCTCCCCACACAGACCCCTGGATTACAAAATGACGTCTCCCCACACAGACCTCTGGATTACAAAATAACGTCTCCCCACACAGACCCCTGGATTACAAAATAACGTCTCCCCACACACAGACCCCTGGATTACAAAATAACGTCTCCCCACACAGATCCCTGGATTACAAAATAACATCTCCCCACACACAGACCCCTGGATTACAAAATAACGTCTCCCCACACAGACCCCTGGATTACAAAATAACGTCTCCCCACACAGACCCCTGGATTACAAAATAACGTCTCCCCACACACAGACCCCTGGATTACAAAATAACGTCTCCCCACACAGACCCCTGGATTACAAAAAACGTCTCCCCACACACAGACCCCTGGATTACAAAAAACGTCTCCCCACACAGACCTCAGGATTACAAAATGAAATAATACAATGAATAGGGTACACTTACATATTGAGAGTCTTGCATGTATAAAACTACAGTATATAGTGTAGCTATGTCGAGTTCAAACAATACATAAGTATACAAATATAATCCGACAGGAATGGCAAAAACGGAGATTTCTTTTTTCCTTCCACTCTATTTAAGCACACATCATAATTATCTACTTGTGATTCAGTGCATATTTTTTGTATCTGAGTGACGTATTTACACGCTATAAAACCGCTTGGCACGTTTGTTACATCAGTTTGCTTTGCAAGTTTCCAAAATGAGTTTTGAAAGCTTGTTTCTACGCTTGCAATAGTGACATATCCGGGATAGAGATTGTTAGAACCGTGCTGGAATGGAGCAGTCAATCAAGTTGGTACCAGACGGTGATTTCATTTATGCAAAACTCAAATATGCGCACTATGGGTAAAATTCAAATGAATTAATATGTCCATTATATTTCACGTATTCCACTCTTAATGTAGTTCACTTCTAAAAAAACATTCTACAACATTTTTTTTCACACATATATGTAAATTGAAAAATACTCCATTTTTTTGCGTGTCAGCAATATTCCATATAGAAATATGTACAAACAATGTTCACTATACATGTTAGAAATAAATTCCTACGTCACTGTATAAAATGTATCAAATGTTTTCCATACAGGAATCATATGAATAATTCAAGTACAAAAGCTACCATAGTCATGTTTTCTGATGGCACGGAAACGGTCTAATCCCGGCCGAGGTTGTAAATAGCCTTAACCAGACGTATGATGGACATGACAAGACTTTGATGCGGTATGTGCGGGTAATAATCACATCGAATCTATGAATACGTAATGAGTTGTGGATGTAGCTAATAGCCTCTCAGATTTGCATTTGTTAACCCACCGTTCATAGATAAAGCAATTAGCAACACTTAAGAAACATTTATGATTCGTGCAGTATGGTGTGCAGTTATAGCCATGACTTATTGCAGTCGGTGATTTCGTGGCTGTCTGTAACGGAACAGTTTGGTATGGCAACAAAAAGTAAGCATACACCATAGTTAAAACGAATATATTTTAAATGTGTCGCCTGAATGTTACAGTCATCGAAAGGCAATATTGTTTTAAGAGTACAAAATGTATAAATACGCATACACTTCAATGAATCACTATATGAGCGCTGCTATCGGATTTGTAAGTGACGTCATTTCAAGAAAACGCAACATGTGATGTCACTATTTGCAAGCAGGAAACAATATTTACTCCATATGGTCATTTCGTTTTCATATTGCCATGAAATTATTTTTTCCGTAGTTATAATTCGCTATAAATTTGACCTTTCCATAACCTGTCAGAATCAACCACAATTTACGTCAAATGAAGAGTGTTGGTTAGAAGAGGTTGTATGGTACGTCTGTTAGCGCTACGTAACAAAATATTGTACAAATACAATCAACGATCACTTGCCATAATTTATATTATACAAACAAAGCTAAGGATGTCGGATCCTAAATGTTTGTACATATTTTGAAGTAGTATGCTGTTAGAATTGTTGAGTGTACGTGTGGATGTTATTGTAAATCAAGCTTTCAATAAATAGAGTAATAAAGAGCATCGCCAGGACAAAGTGTTTCGTAGCGCGGGAATAACCGAGGTTGTGCATTGCGTAAATCGAATTTCGACTTAGAGAAATAAAAATATCTATGGTCACTAGTTTTAAGATGTTGATATGTAGCGTGAAATGTTTGTACTCGAAGGTTCATCAAATACATTGTGACCATAAAATTGTTTGAAGAAATAAGGACATAACTGGCCTACTGTTTTCTGGTTTGAGAGAAATTTCATATGTAGGTAGTGTGAAACGTGGTTTAAAAACCTATTGATTTTGACTGCTCCATATATAGTGTTAACTGTAACCCATTGTCGGGTTTTCAGGAAGCCTTTGTCTGTCTATATATTATCTTATATGTTTATCATGTCTTGACGTCCGTTTTGTAGCATGTTCGTTTGATTGTCACTAAATTTCCAACTCAATCTAGAAATTAAAGATATATTATGGTCATTTTGTGTTCATTTGTTTATCTAAACAATTATGAAAATATACTTTATCTAGCTAACACTTCAAAAAATATGCATTATCACAGAATACATTGATAATGTATATCTCTGTATTTGTCGAAAAAAGACGTTTGTATTATCATGACATTAAAAACACTTCCAGTTTTTAACAAGAAGGTGTTTTTTTACTAGTTTTGTCTCTTAGTAATATGACTAAACAAGATTGTTTTAAACGGTTATTCATGACAATGGTTCTTATTAATGATGTTTTAGAATATGTAACAACAATACTGGATGAAGCCCATTAAACATTTTTAGATTCAGATGAGCCAGATACATCTTTAAGTCAATATATTATGTTCAATTTTGTGTTTTATCAGCTACGACAATAAAAACTAAGAGGGTGTTGTGTTGCTTCATGACTTCTGAACATCGGAACTTACGTAACAATGCATGATTTCAGCTGTTTGAACCCGTTCGGTGACTATTGTCCTAACTCTTTTATCCTCAAAAATACAGCATAGAGAATTACCCAGACGTCTCATACACGTCACGTGATTTATATATGAATCTCGACCCTCAGCGAACAGTACCAATTATCAGCATTTTTATCATGATTTCATACCTAAATCCGTAGACTAGAATTCCTGGGGGAGTACTTTATCAAGAACATCATCCAGGGAAAAATAGAAAAAAATATGTGTAATGACTAGCGGATGGCAACCAATTAATGTTAATGAATGACAATTAAGCGTTAATGATAATGTCCTGATTGTAATTAATGGCAAGTAAGTGTCATGGCATTGTATAAGTTTTACATTAATGTTCCGGGGGCCCAAGAATCTCTTTCTTTCGTTTCTTTGGCCAGACACTACAATGTAGCTGTAATTTGTAACAAGTGGTCGTACATGATTGGTCGGGAAATGAGTTTTTACTTTAAAGGATGGAATCTTTCCAAACCAATTTATTGCAGTTCAAAGCACAATTGTTTCTGCGAGTCGATCATTTGAAAGAATGCACATATATCTACGACGGTTGTCCTTGTTCATGCGATGTCGTATTTACATAATTATCTAATAAGATAGATTGGTAGAGGTCGAACTTTAAATGGTAGACATATTGTCAGATGAATTCTACAATTTTATTTATGGGTATTTATAGACGAAACTCTGTACAAATGTCTAAATATACAGTCCGTGTCAAAGACGTTCACGACGTCACAAGGCTCGCGTTATCTATCGTACGTGACCAAAACGTACTTCACAAAGTCGCAAATTTTGAAACCCTGCTGGAACAAGGGTGTTTACAAATATTATAGAAAGTTTGGTTTTGTAGGGAAAATAACCAATATTACCGGTTTTATCAAAAGAATGGTCATTAATTGCACTTTCTGAGTATTTAGCACGTATTCCCCATTCACACTTCGTCAATGAATGTGTATATGATGTCATAGATCACGTGATATTTGCAGGGCAATATATTATAGACGTACATGATTCTTTGAACACATCTGTCATATAGTATGATGCAAGAGCCAGCTACCATGAAGCAATACACACAAGCACATGATGCACGGCCACACCTCCCACTATTACCCGAGCATCATTCAGTGTAAACCACTTTTGTTGTTTCAGATCTTCTGACATAAAGTCATTGTTCTTAACAAAACTGCGGCTTAGTTGCCCTCTCGAAGTCTATATAACTATGAAGTGCGTGCTCTATGAGCTTTCATTACACATGTGTTGTGTTCATATTTATCATTCACAGACATTTCTTTTTTTCCAACAAATATTTCCAAATAGTTTTAATGACATCATTGCGCATGTGCGACCGGATATAATTGCTATTTGGAATGGCTTTGATGTGTACGCTTATGTTTATTTGATGTTTAGAAAAGTCTAGGAAAACAATCCTCACTTTTATCTACTGTTCATTGCACCGAATAATTCGAATAATTATTACAAGTTTGGATACTAAATGCTTATGAGAACTGATTTCTGTGTCAGTTATCCGAATTTGATTGGTTGAAAATGCTAACCTAAGAAATACATAATAACAAATCAATCAAAAAAAAGTTAACTCAGTCGAACAAGCTTGAATGTGTGATGTAACTCTTTTTGCGATTGCGTTAAGGTTTAACTCTATTCAATATAATTATAGCTTTGTTATATATGAAGACATCTGGCCATATGATGCACTGACCGAAGTTCGTATATTCTGTGGTCAACCTGTTAAATCATTGGGACGTTGTGTCAGAACGATGGATTGTCTTATTGTCCACTCTGCTCGCCAGTTACGGTGCAGTAATGAATTAATACAACATCCAGAAAAATTAGAATTAATCATTTTGATTGAAAGGACCGTCTCGAAAGGCTAAAGTGGTCTGTTTTATATTGCAATTGCACAAACAATAAGAGTTGAGGGGCATTTCACCTATTTTGTAGATTCTGTTTACCAGCACTCATGTTGTGAAAGTGTAACTCTTGTTCAAGTATTTTTTGTTGTTTTAGTATGTAAGAGAGGTTTGTGATAATGTTTGTACGTGGTTATAGTGTGACCTCTCCAAACTGGCCCTCTCTTCAGCAACACCGTTTCTACAACAACAGTATCAATATTTCATGGAGTAATAATTAACGGCCAATTTAACCTCCCTAAAGCGACAATCTCTCCACAGCAGTCAGACGTCGCGTCTCCCACAGGGCTGTTGCTCTACACATCTTGCACTGTAAGGATGCAAGCAATTACTAGGCTACACACACAGGCTTTCACCCGTCTATCTGCACTTATTTTTACATTTTATACTATCTAGTTATATTGGCATATCTTATCTTAATATATGATGTATAAACCCAAAATAACTCGCTGTATTTCATTTGTGTGCCATAGATTCAAGCAAGGTATTTCCTGTATAAAACCCAACTGAGATAAGACCGTAAAATACCGCCTTCAGGGTTTACAACAATTACTGTTACTGCGGTTATCATTACATCGTAAATACATATTTACTTAGCTATTCAAACGCATTTTTCTCCTCTCAGTTCCAAACAATTTCGTACGGACTGGTTCACCCGATATTACCCCCAAATATAATCTCCCACTGTGTGATAAATGTACGTATACACTGAAGGTAGATTGTATATAAGTTGAAACATGCTACAGATATTGCATGTCTCATACATACCATCATTACGTATAACCACTTCGTTCACAACATGCTTCATTTCTAGCTTATAGTAAGTATACCAGATTATACCTCCATACTGATTGTATTAGAGATATGTGTACAATTAGTTATCACTGTGCGCATGCGCAAAGATAAAATATATATATATATATCTGCGACATCGGAAAGAAGTTTCTCGCCCATATGGGATATCCCGGTGGCGAGCGTAAACAAACTCAACTCCACAAGAAGTTTTATAATTTTGAAGTGTGTCCGCGGAAGATATCAGAGAAATGTACTATTTTATTTGGTAAAAGAGAAGTTAATTCCTTCAGACCTCTTGGCACATATTGAAACTAATCTTTGTTATCTATTTTATTTTGTCTAAAATATTTAGAACACACTTCAGCGTATTAACTTTAATTAATAATAGAGAAACATCCTCACAAGATGTTAGGAAGTGATTAATACGTTGTGTAAATAATATGAACACACCAAATGAGTGGGACCCGAGCCAGAAGAGAATGTACCACATTATTTAAAGTTATGAAAGAATTTACATGATTCACCTGTTCATTGTTACGTAGGTAACTTAGGAAATATTTATTCGAACATTTGAAACTAAATACGCCATGCACGTGCTTTCATATCTGAGCTGTAATGACTCATCGGCGAAACAAACGTAAAGATTAAAATGTACAACATGTTGCGTACTGTATGGGAAACTCATTATCGTCTGACGTATAAATACAGTTTTCCTTTAAGCATTCTCAGAAATAATGAATATACTTTTATTTCATGAAAGAAAATAATCGTTAGCTCATATTTATCTCACAAAATGAGTTGTGTATTTTACGAGCAGCTCGGGACTTGTGGTTCTTCAACGGAATCAATAAATTGTGACCTGAACGTATCCAAACGCAACTTATGGTTACAGTTTGTGTTATTAAATGGGGAAGGGAGACCAAAGTAATGCGACTGAAATACACGTACATGTAGAGGTTTTAGCTCTAGTTTCATTCATACATTGACGTTGTAAATATATTTGAATTCGATATGTTTAAGGAATGGGATATAGTATGAAACAAGGAATTGAAATATTTGGTGCATTAACTAGAAAATGGTCGTATCTACGTTTGCACCATGATGCCTTATTGTATACTCTTAAAGTTATAATATATGTATTTGTTGATACATAATAGACAATAAAATGGTCCAAAAAGCTAGGTGGGTCGATTCCAAAAAAAATGAGAATGTTTTTTTGCTCTCCTGAAAAGTAGGCATTTTTAGATACGTGGTTTGCACATTTCACCGACATTATACATGTCCCCATTCCTTCTTCTGTAATAAGTTCATAAGTTTTCAAGTTTTAGGGCGGAATATATCTGATGAAAATAGTAAATGATAACCATGTATTAGATAGTATGTCACTGATCAATTCAGGAATTAATTAATATGCACAATACACAATGAGCTACCCAGGACAAATATTAAATGAAATCAAAATCAGTAAAACGAAGTCCGACTATGGGCTCTAGAATTCCACTAGCCCCACGTCCAAGACAAGTCTAATTGTAGATTCGGGCTACCATTCCTTTAAATGTGAGATTCATCATGAATGAACAGTTATGACTGAGAGTGCAAAATGTACAATTCACTGTTTAGAAAAGTCACATTAAACCAGTTTTCCCAGTTTTATCAATTGATTGTAATCGTTTCATTATTACTCAGCACATGTCATCATTTCAATCAAGTACAAACACTATCAAGATTTCCAACGTATTATTAAGATATGAACTAAGAAATACAACAATTTGTATCTAGAAAAATGTGCCCCTTTTAACCTGAAATATTATTTAATAAATGTTTAGAGAGCAAAATGCTTTGAGAAAATGTGTAATATTAGTCGGACGATGAGAATAAGAAAACAGTATCTGTAGCATATATCTTAATATGTCATCCGTAAAAATAACGAATCAAAAACCTGGCAAATTGTAGTCAAAAGTATATGAATAGTATTCAATCTTATAACATTTTGTATCAAAATCGGTACGATAATTTCGAGAATTTTACTGACAATTCTTACAAATGAAAATAAGTATGAACGTATATTTTATTCAAATGAATTCGTCATACATATACATGTATATATATATATATTCATGGTTAAAACGTTGAACCGAGAATGGTACTGTGTATCTTGTAATGTTTTATTAATGAAAAGACACATAAATGGATAAATAAATAATACAGTAATTCAAGGTAATGATGTAAGAGTTGTGTAGAAGCGAATCAGTGTATCTTTTTCTTAAGTTTGTAACCTCAGGTCCAGAACATTTTTCCATTTCAACTCCTGAAAACGTTAGCAAGTTTCGAATTACAGTCAAACCTGTCTGTAAAGACCACCCATGGGAACAGCAAAATGTGGTCTTTGTTTACAGGTGGTCTCTATTAACAGATTAAATATCATTGAAAATGGTCTGATGGGAGATAAAATTGGTGGTCTTTGCAGACAGGTTTTGCAATAGTGGTCTTTGTTCGCAGGTGGTCTTTAACACAGGTTTGACTGTATATAGTGTCTGTAATACTGTAAACTTGACTGACAGCAACATGTAAGTGTACCAGCGTGACTCACCTAACATGATACCTTGTAATAACAACATACTCCAGTCAGTGACCGTTTCTTTACCAATTAGAAAAAAGAAAGAAAAAAGGCGTTTATCATTTCTTATATATGTGATCATTACAATTACAGATCCACTGTACAGACAGACACGAATGATACATCCCTCCTGTGTGTTAGGATAATGAACTCTATTCAATTCTTATACAGGATTCCAATCTCATATCTTCATCTCCAGAACAAACACGTTCATTATCAGCTGTGTGTTTGTATATTTTCAATGTCTCAGGCATTTTTTGTAAAATGTACATCTGTGTTTCTGTTTTTTTAATCTGAACATATCTCTCTAGCAGTATGTTTTCAGTGAGACGCACAGAAACGTCCATTCAACCTGTCTGTTTCAATAACAATTGAACTATGCATCCGTATTGCGATAATTGGTTACATAATCAGTTAAATGAATTATAATTATTTCTACTGCACGAATACTTGAACAGACATTGAACACTCATATGGAAGTCCCAGAATGCATCAATTTCCATAAACTACAATTTCTTACGTATTTCTGGTACTGACTTTTTATTACCATCACATATAAGTCCTCGTCTAATCGACCAGAACTAGTATGACATAAACGGTTAGAGAGGGTGGCCTGTAGTATGACAGGAACGGTTAGAGAGGGTGGCCTGTAGTATGACAGGAACAGTTAGAGAGGGTGGCCTGTAGTATGACAGGAACGTTTAAAGAGAGTGTTCTGTAGTATGACAGGAACGGTTAGAGAGGGTGGTCTGTAGTATGACAGGAACGTTTTAAGAGAGTGTTCTGTAGTATGACAGGAACGGTTAGAGAGGGTGTTATGTAGTATGACAAGAACGGTTAGAGAGGATGTTCTGTAGTATGACAGGAACAGTTAGAGAGGGTGGCCTGTAGTATGACAGGGACGGTTAGAGAGAGTGTTATGTAGTATGACAGGAACGGTTAGAGAGAGTGTTATGTAGTATGACAGGAACGGTTAGAGAGGGTGATCTGTAGTATGACAGGAACGTTTAGAGAGGGTGGTCTGTAGTATGACAGGAACGGTTAGAGAGGATGTTCTGTAGTATGGAAGGAACGTTTAGAGAGGGTGTTCTGTAGTATGACAGGAACGGTTAGAGAGGATGTTCTGTAGTATGGAAGGAACGTTTAGAGAGGGTGTTCTGTAGTATGACAGGAATGTAAGATAGAACCGAGAAAAATCCCATACATGATTCTTCTTTTTCCAGTCAGTGCTTGGTAAGTAATTAATTAATTGTTCTCCGGTTCGACAAATATCCCCCTAATTAAACCCAGACCTACAAATCATTATTATTTTCCATCGGCATCAGGGTGGTTTCTGTCGAACTAGTGGGCATTCACCTTGCTTCACATTCATATTGGTGGTGGAAATTATTAATGATTGCGATAATTCGGACCAACCCAAATTCAACCCGAGGCAAACAGACTTATAAAAACATATTCATCATCATCACCACCATAACAGATGTGATGATGATGATAATGTTTATATCAGAAGTAAAGAAAACCACAAGTTGTGATATATATGTTTATGGAACGACTGTGAATCTAGATCACACGTTGTGATATATATGTTTATGGAACGACTGTGAATCTAGATCACACGTTGTGATATATATGTTTATGGAACGACTGTGAATCTAGATCACAAGTTGTGATATATATGTTTTTGGAACGACTGTGAATCTAGATCACACGTTGTGATATATATGTTTATGGAACGACTGTGAATCTAGATCACAAGTTGTGATATATACGTTTATGGAACGACTGTGAATCTAGACCACACGTTTTGATATATATGTTAATGGAACGACTGTGAATCTAGACCACAAGTTGTGATATATATGTTTCTGAAACGGCTGTGAATCTAGACCACAAGTTTTGATATATATGTTTATGGAACGACTGTGAATCTAGACCACAAGTTTTGATATATATGTTAATGGAACGACTGTGAATCTAGACCACAAGTTGTGATATATATGTTTACGGAACGACTGTGAATCTAGACCACAAGTTGTGTTATATATGTTTCTGGAACGGCTGAGAATCAAGAATAGACTTTATACATTTCAGTTTCTTTTTCTCAGTCGAACTATAGTTTTAAATCAATACAATGAATAAAATCATCATTTTCATCATCATAAACATAATTCTGTTGTTTACAACAGGCACACACAACACTATACACACCAACATAGATAAAGGAACACTGACAGACATAGCGTCAAACAACCACCTTGACGTACGCCATCAACAACAATAAAACAACAAAAAGCAACACAGCATAGCACACAAGATTTCATCAACATAACACCACGGAGATGTCACTAACATTATCAACATCATGAACAACACAGTGAATGACAGCTCACATCATCATCAACAGCAACCTATCTCAATATCGGGGGGTAATGTTGTCCACGCTTGGTAACTCAGAAACGTGTGTATTTATCATTTCAAGTTTATAAGTATAACAATTTACCAAAGTTTGACCAAACCTGGCAAAACGTATATCATCATATTAACGAGGCGGACAATTTACTGGTCATTTTATATCAAAATGTACATTCATGAGACTGTGATGTATCAAAAATAATGTCTTTGCTGTTGTATATTTGTCTTTCATCCTTATTAGTTTGAGTAATAATTCGTCAAAATTGAACGTTTATAATAATATCCTCGCAAGTTTTATTACAATATGTATTCAAAATTTCGTATATTGCACATACAATAAAATACAGTACATACTAATTCAATTAATTATTTATCACGTTCTATCGGTAAAAGCAATCTGATAGTTAACGTAACCTGTCATTTCAAGACAACTCAATTCTATCTTTTGAAGAAAATAGTCGAAAATACCCAAGTATTGAGAAGGCATCACTTTCAAGATTACAGATATTATTTGTGTAAGTAAAGGGAATATTCCATGCATGTATTATGTATAATAAATATTTCTCACCATGAAGTTTGTCAGGTAAATTCCTGTAAGTTCTCTATCTAACATCCACACAATTAGTGATTTCTTTCACTGTTTTTGTTGTTTCTTATTTGGATTCATTCAACAGTTGGTTAACATTCACTTAGAAGAGTCACTCCTTAATTGATGTGTAATATATTCCGATATTAACCCGAACACTCATACACGTTATACCATCCCAGTGATGTTTCACTTTTCTGTAAGTATTTCCATGCAATAACAAATTACGTACTAACCTCAGTGAATGAATAAAACAAGCAATACTTTGCAGAGAAACACAATCGTACGTTTATCGTCGATTATTTGTAAAGAGTAAAAAAAGATTAGCTGCATCAGTTTCCATAGTTACCCGAGTTTCCATAAGATAACTTCTTGAGTTACACATGTGCAAAAGATTATTAATAAAACTATCTGGCAAGCTCGGTATTTAATATTTACTCTCCGATATTTTACTGTCTTAGCAATTCCTTGAGTCATATATTTCCGATCAATACATCCGATAAAACCGTTCAGGGTATATTTCTCCTTGTTACGGAATGATTAACAGTTAAACAGTTCCAGCGTTGCGTAATTAACAAAGCCTAACTCGCTAAATAAATAAAATTAACGCTTTACGTGCGTGGTTATTCATTGGGTTAGATTAAGTTCCTTTGGGTAACACTTGTTCGGGCAGTTGGAGGTCATTTCTCGAACATATGCTCGTCTCTTGATGAATACAGCGTGCGCATAAAGACGATTAATTCATAAAATCTGCACAAAACAACGCGGACCATTGTTCCTATTGACGTCTTCCTCTTTTCACGCCTAGATTGTTAACCGCAAAAAACATAGCAACCATTCTACGGCGAGTCTGTAATCCATGAACATCACAGTCACGTGATCTTTATGGGAAGCAATTGTTCGATGATAGGATCATGTTGATATTATACGATCATTTCTGCACCGATAATGTAAACTTAACATGAGATATTATTATATTTTATATAAAAAAACGTCCAGCTTCTCCATGCAAGAGGAGCATCACGGATACAAACGGAACATTCTGTTCACAGCGCAATATGCGATAAAAAAACAGCGAAGGGACTTTATCCTAACAACTATATCAATATTTCTGGTATGTAGGAAAGAAATATTTATGGTTTACCGTCTTACGTGCGTCTGAAGAGAGATAGAAAGCCTCTCCCAGTGGAATGTAGGAATACTTACAATGAATCGCAATGTCGGTTATATACAATAAAACAAGTATGTAGCAAACCACCACAAAATAGTCTCATATAATCGTAGTTGATGTATGGAACAATTTGATTACAGAATCATGTTCAGGACTCCAATCCTGTATGGAACAGAACCCTAAAGGACAGGCAAGGGCCCCGACGGTATGAACAGGTTGGTGTACAATGTCGTGTTGTTCCCAACGTCCCTACTTCATGGATTTGCTTTTTTTTTTATCTCTTACGCATTCTTATTTTTGTTTCGGGTCCTCGGGGTCTACGTGGAGAGGCCCTGTATTGTGAATGCCGTCTTCCGTGCCCTACTTTTTCACTTTTTTATATAAATTATTACATTTGTTAGATATGAAGTATCAAACAATGATCATCAATATCCCCCTTTCTTCATCATGGATATTTATTCTGTGTCTTCAAGTGTTCATTTCAACAACCTTTAGTCTCATTGTTTAAAGTGTCTATAAAGGGAACCCAGCATGGCATATCTATCAGAAATAAATTGGATTGAATTTATCTATGAGATGTTGCAAACGTGAAATTTCGTTAAATCTCAACGACTTTATAATAAATGTCAAGTTTGATCTCAGAATATTGTTATACTCACGTTTTGTTCTAGTATATATTCACATATCTTTGCTATGTTACATTGTAACTTGTCATATTTCAACAAGCAGTTTATTGTCTAGAGAAACTAGCCGAGTCATGCTGTGTTGATACACGGCATTGTATGGATATGTGATCTAGTGATCAGAAACACAAATAGAAACAATTGTTTCTGCGCTGATCTATTTGTAGTTTTGTCCTGACGGCGATCAATTTTATTTTTTTACAATAATTTCATTAAATGGAAACTGTTGCGATGTAACAGGAGTACTTCAACCTGTGTTCACGGCGCATGCGCAATGAAGTCAGGATTCTTTCTCTGCACTGAATTGGAGATGAATCGTTCTATTCTATAACGTGGCATTATCATCATGAGCAAGATAGTTTTTTCACGAAATCCATCGAGGACATTGCTGTGAAACGATTATAGTATTAATATTTTCCTCAGTTAACTTCTCAAATCAAAATTCAACATTGTTTCAAAATTATTTGGAGGAGTAGCACTTCTATTCAATTTACGTACCGGCATTATAGGTAGATTTATGAATAGTTCCATATTTAGAAAAAAAACTTAATTATTCGTATACATGCATTCAAAGCTAACAGTTGTACTGGGTAACAACACAACAACAACAACAACAACTACTACAACCACAACAACAACAACAACAATGATACAGATGATGGTTTTAAGTTCTTCAACATAAAACAATGATGGCCATATATAACAAACTATTTTTATTTCTATCATTATACTTACAAAAGGAATTAATATGTTTAGTATGTCTGTAATAAAGCATTTGTATTAGATTTTATCATCCACATAAGATTCTGCACCCTCAAAACAGTCATCATTTTCATTTAAATATATAATTTAACATCTAGCCCATAACAATTTTGCAGCAAGTTTTCAACAAGAGAATTTTCTCTCATCACTATATATACACGAGGAGTTGTGCGAATCCACAAGGCACTGTACGTGAATGTACTCAACAAAAAAGCTAGCCACTACAACAGGCGCCGGTCTCGTAAAATCTAGTATGAATTTACGACTTCATGAATCGCTTTTGATTCATAAAAACGAAATTTGTATAATTAAGTAGGAGAGATGGTCGGCCGAGTAGACTGATCAATTCAATGTGAATAAATAAGAGTTTGTGTAGCAACACTCCCGATGTAAGTTTATTTATTGAGAAGAAAAAGTGAACAGCTGGCCAGAAATGTTTGGTTATTAATGATCAATATTGATACATATGTTTCAAGGTGGCTGGCTTTTCATGAGAAAATCCTGAATAATACTCTCATGCATAGTTGAAATCGTTCAATGGTTGAGTCGGGCCTGGACGTTGATTGGATTATTATGTTTAAAATCGGAATCAAATATAGAATAGGGCCTGTTACGGTCTGTACTAAGGAGCTATAAAAATGTATGATACATGTAAATGTTTACATAGCTGTGTCATAGATGATGCGAAACAACAAACCATGTATCTATATTTTGGGTAAAACGAGAAAAGAATGAGATGAGGACCAATAAAGTATTCATCTAGCTGTCATTGTTGAACGCTCTGTTTTATCTAGATGTCAATGTTGAGTGCTTTGTCTTATCTAGCTATCAATGTTGAGTGCTTTGTCTTATCTAGCTATCATTGTTGAGTGCTATGTCTTATCTAGCTATCATTGTTGAGTGCTATGTTTTATCCAGCTATCATTGTTGAGTGCTATGTTTTATCTAGCTATCAATGTTGAGTGCTTTGTCTTATCTAGCTATCATTGTTGAGTGCTATGTCTTATCTAGCTATCATTGTTGAGTGCTATGTCTTATCTAGCTATCATTGTTGAGTGCTATGTTTTATCCAGCTGTCATAGGGTGCTATGTTGTATCTAGCTGTCAGTGTTAAGTGTTATGTTTGATCTAGCTGTTATTGTTGAGTGCTATGTTGTATCTAGCTGTCAGTGTTGAGTGCTATGTTGTATCTAGCTGTCAGTGTTGAGTGCTATGTTGTATCTAGCTGTCAGTGTTGAGTGTTATGTTTGATCTAGCTGTTATTGTTGAGTGCTATGTTGTATCTAGCTGTCAGTGTTGAGTGCTATGTTTTATCTAGCTGTCAGTGTTGAGTGTTATGTTTGATCTAGCTGTCAGTGTTTAGTGTTATGTTTTATCTACCTGTTACTGTTGAGTGCTATGTTTTATCTACCTGTTATTGTTGAGTGCTATGTTTTATCTAGCTGTTATTGTTGAGTGCTATGTTTTATCTAGCTGTCATTGTTGAGTGCTATGTTTTATCTACCTGTTATTGTTGAGTGCTATGTTTATCTAGCTGTCATTGTTGAGTGCTATGTTTTATCTGGCTGTCATTGTAGAGTGCTATGTTTTAGCTAGCTGTCATTATAGAGTAATATGTTTTATCTAGCTGTTATTGTTGAGTGCTATGTTTTATCTAGCTGTCTGACATTATAGAGTGCTATGTTTCATTGAACGTTTTGTACTTACCCCGTCAACGACTGGAACTTCAGTTTCAATTTTACCATAAAACACATTTTTTAACATAAAATGAACACAAAGGGAACATTATATTGGTTTTTATCGGATTTAAGGCCGTGTTTCGACACGTTTTCGGTAATAAATGGGAGTCAGTTAACCATTTAGTTTTCCTGAAATTAATTAACAACAAGTACTAACTTACTCTTCCGCGACCAGCTAACAACTTCCCCTCATTTATCAGAGGTGGAGGACAAATTAACATAGCGTTATTTCAAAGGAGGAGATGACAATCCCAGCTCGGCAATCCAACACCGACCTCCCTGGTGATAGCATAGGACTCTAACCACTCAGCTCACTTGGCTGTGTATAATCATTCTTTATGACACATATTAGCTCATAGCAACTGGGCGTTATTTACAGTTGTTAATCATCCAAATGAGTATTGTTCATATCAAACCTATTTACCAAACATATAGCTACAATCTGTGTGTACTGACAAAACGACCGGTTTCATATAATTATATCAGTCAAATAATCTTTCAATCTCCATTATTTACAGAAAGTTTCAACAGGTAATTTGCAAACAGAGTATAATGTGAAATGAATGTAAACATTATTTTATATTTAAGTCCGAAATGGAACTTAAAACTTATATTCTACAAGGCAGATACGAGCATGTGCAGAAGTTTGTGTTTATTTGTGTTTATACAATTATCTCTTGTCAATGTTTGCGTATAATAATAGTGTACAAATGTTTATATCATATGTATACTTACAATTGTGTACCATAGTAAAAGTAATTGTATAATGTTATCATCATAAATCAAACTAGAAGCTGGCATTCTTCTGCACAACTATTTCTAAAGAGTAGTCATGTACTAGTTTTGATTATAAACCACTATGTTAAATACATGAACTATTTTATTATTTTTTAGTAAAGTATCCTTACCAATAATTAAACTTATTAATTAATAACACGATTAGAAAAATCATTATCCATATTGTAAAAAAAAGACATAACTATTACCTTTAAACAACATGAACAAATATAATAATCCTTTCTTTGTATAACTTAGAAAATCACTTTCAACACTCCTTGTTGTAAATACATGTAGAATGAAACACGCATTTATAGTATGTATATATCAGGGCATCGTTTTCACAATATTTCCGTGGACGACTTTTTCAGTGTTTGCTTAAATATTTTATTGTAGGAATGTATATAATTATATGTTCAACTCAGACCAGCGCATTTATTTTGTATTTATTTTCATTGTAAATTTAAGCCATGTTCCATATTGTGAGTTAACTAAGTTTAATGTTAATAGCTTGCTCTTCTGTAAATACCTCTACTCATTGTGTTTTGTTATAATGTACATTATGATGCTATGAAACATGTTATGTTTTAATGCAATATACTATTTGTATTGTATTTTATTGTTTATTTACTTAGTATAACTTACAAACAAAACTATGTAGAAAAGACGATGACATTCTCAAGATCAAACAAATTATTGAACGACAATTAATTATTGATACATTTGCCATATTCATAATTGTATTAAATAGTATTCTTTTGTGTATGCGTCAATGCAAAACTATTCCACGGTTAAGTCTATAATTCAATTAGTAAAAATCACTATTATTATACAGTAATCAAACAATGACTTATACTCGTGTGTATAACAGCATACGGCAAGTAACAATTATCTTTTTATAGAGAAAATTAGTTTTGTATACCAACACGACGCCGCAGAACAGCAAGGTTGTAACGGCTGAGTAGCTAAGCGAGGTAACTCCTGTCATGCAATCATCACACAACATTAAGTTACTTCCCTTTGCTCATAATTGCGCGCGGAGAAGTAACCGTTATAAAGGAATTTACCTTTTAATTGTAAGATCGTGCGCGCATGTGAAACAATGGTTAGCAATATAGTGGAAGGAAACAACGTTAGATACAAAACAAACAGTGAATTACACTTGGATACCGTATCAAATATCATAGACAAGGCATTACGTCACAGTAGAAATAAAATCGAATTTCTATAACCGATAAATCGAACAATTTAAGTCAGCCATGATCATACGAATGACCAGATAGTACAAAGCCGTAGCTAAGTTGTGGCAACTAGTGATACCATTATACCCCTCAAGTAATACAGACTAGTTATACCATTATATCCCCGAAGTAACACAGACTAGTTATACCATTATGTCCCTCAAGTAACACAGACTAGTTATACCATTATATCCCCGAAGTAACACAGACTAGTTATACCATTATGTCCCTCAAGTAACACAGACTAGTTATACCATTATGTCCCTCGAGTAACACAGACTAGTTATACCATTATGTCCCTCAAGTAACACAGACTAGTTATACCATTATGTCCCTCAAGTAACACAGACTAGTTATACCATTATGTCCCTCGAGTAACACAGACTAGTTATACCATTATGTCCCTCAAGTAACACAGACTAGTTATACCATTATGTCCCTCAAGTAACACAGACTAGTTATATCATTATGTCCCCGAAGTAACACAGACTAGTTATACCATTATGTCCCTCAAGTAACACAGACTAGTTATACCATTATGTCCCTCAAGTAACACAGACTAGTTATACCATTATGTCCCTCAAGTAACACAGATAAGTTATACCATTATGTCCCTCAAGTAACACAGATTAGTTATACCATTATGTCCCTCAAGTAACACAGACTAGTTATACCATTATGTCCCTCAAGTAACACAGACTAGTTATACCATTATGTCCCTCAAGTAACACAAACAAATGTTGTAAATATGTCCCTTAAGTAACATACCTTAGTTGATTATTATGCAGATGTCGTTACTGACGCAATTGTATAATTTGTTAAACATCCCTAGTTTGATCACATTTTTCATAAGTATTTCAGTTATAAACATAGACTAATTGATATAACCATGTTTTTAGAAATCAACCGGGGGGATGGCCAACTCAGGGAACTTACAAAATGAATTGCATGTCTAAATATGGAACAGAGAGTTTGTGATATAGGCATCAAAATCTCGGTCAAATCTATTTCCCGGATTGCCATCTTACAAGGCCTGACATCCGCCGTGTCCCTAATGGGGTAAAACATAAACACACACATGACATACTGTATTCCAAGCAACCGAGAGCTTCCCGTGACATGGTGGATGACGAATGACAAGAGATATATTGAGCTATACAAGGGAGACAACATAATTTATTTCATCAGTATATCAATATTTTCTTATCTGTGTCTAGCTCTTCACTTGATTTTGAAATTTCTTACGTACTATCGTCAAAACGAAATAATGAAAGGTACACAAGTGTCGCTTCTGCACCTCAATATGTATGTTCGAATATTGGAGATATTTATAACGTATTTCTGTGTGATTTCCATTGTATAATATGTCAGATAAATATTCAACTTCAAATCTAGACAGAAACGTTATGAAATTATGTTGATTGATATGGTATATATTTGAACTTAGCCGCGTGTAATCCAATTTCTGAGCGATACAATACGTCATTCTGCGAAATCTTCCAGACATTAATAAGTTCAGTGATTTTCTTACAAATGTAATAAATAAATTGTTGGCGGGATAATGTTATACTTAAAACGTGGTTATTTAATATAGTCATGTTTTAGGAACACGCAAAATCGGTCAATGGCTTGGAACCCGGCTCTATGGATTGCCGGTCCGTTATGCTAACCACTACACAACAGCGACCTTATGTCTAACTTAAAGTCTGGATAACCAAAATGTGTCATCAATCCACAAAGAAAGATAAATAATGTACAACCTCTCAAAAGCCACACCGTTCAGGACAGGTACATTGTAGCCCCGCATACGTGTCTCTGTACTCCGACTTTTACACGCGTCTTCGTAACAGCGCAAGTATAGAGAAGTGACGTCCGTGGCTAGACTAGGTACGTCGTGACTTTTGTTGAGAGAATGTCGCTAAGGAGAGGCATATTATGACTGTTGTTGAGAGAATGTCGCTCTGGAGAGGTAACGTGGATTGTAAATGTTCACTACAGGGTGAATTGATATTGTTGTTGAAGAGAGGTTGTTGCTCAAGAGAGAACTTTGTTCAAGAGGTTGACTGTACGTATATTCCACCGACAGCAGGTGTTGAACATCATCAGAATCGGAACAACGCAGATGTTAGCAACGGGAATGAACAGACGAATATAGAAGTGAAAGAAGAAGAAAGATATAACTTCTGAAATTGCTGACTATAAATGTCAGTAACCAGGGGCAATTACATTCTAAAAGTTTTAACTATATTTTATGGACTATAAAGGCTGTGTATAATGAATATTCGGTGAACATTATATAGAAGTGTTTTTCGAATTCCATTTACAGAATGTTCGTGCATTTCATGTCGGCATGCGTGTTCGTACATATTTACATTTACATTAAAAGATGCAAAACACACAGAACTAACTGAACTAACGTTATTGTCTTGGCATGTTCTCAGATAATGTATCAAGCTCATGTACACGTGCTTGTTTTTTACCCTGAAATATGTTAAACTTAACATTTACGAAAATCGAGAAATGAAATGCCCACACAGATCATTACTGAACGAAATCATCCCACTTTCATACAACCCTGTACTTTTATTCCGAGAAAGTATGTAAGCATATGTACATACTTCCACAGCACATATAATACACTTAGAACTATCCAAAGGCACATTTATTATGATTTTTGCGCAATGTTGCTAATTGGATTCATTAATACAGATGCAGTTGACATTAACATAACATCAATACATTCGCTTAAAGCAATGATCCACGCATAGTGAATTGATTTGGAATGAAAGATAATTTGCAATATGTAGTACAAGGATAAATGCAAACAGCAGATGCCAGCTGTATCAGAATTCATTTGAAGACAAAGAATGTGGAGATTTTATGGGGATCAATTAATGAACGTTGGTAATATTATTCTTTATAGAGCTCATTAGTGGACGATACAGCCGGGTATAATGGTGAGTTACAAGCTGTGCGCGATGAATCTGAAACACGTACGGTGATCTATTAGTGCCAGGAAGCAAATAACGAGTTTGTAAATGAAATAGCTTGAGTAAACCTTAGATTTTTATCTGAATCATACATTAGATAGAATTACAATATTATTAACATCCAACCATACACGATGCAGAACGAGAGCATTCATAATGGTTCTTCTGGGATGTATTTCCTTTATTTATCTGATAATACAATATACCCCAAGTTTTATCTGACCTTATAATAGTACAGGTCCCATTACAATAAAAAATAACTAAGTGGTTGATAGTACACCAATCACAGTACTTCTCAATCTTACACTCTTAAACGTATGTGATAGCCCAAACCGTTGATACATGGAATCATTTGTATATTACTGTACAATAGCCTCTAGGTGATACGTAATTGTGCCTACATGCGCTATATGCTTACTGTCATCTATACCAGCAACACCACACTTGACAGTTTTATATCCAGCACGTCCTGTTAGTGCGGGCAACACTTTTGTAGAGTAGCATTAAACGTACGAGTATTTAACAGATAAGCAGCAGGCACGAAATGTTAAGTATGTGTCATTCAATGTCACGGTGCGACCATGGCCCCTACAGGGTCACCCACGTGGTCTGACTCGTCCCTCTATACAAACCCTACGATGCGGTATAGATAAGAATTGCCACGATTTTGTTACGGACAGATGAACCAATATCAATATGTTTTTCCAGCACTGATAGTAACAACGATAAACGAAATTTTAGATTCTTAAAAGAGTGGGACATTATTTTGACAATTCATTCTTTATGCACATAGTTATAGCACATCAATTTTTTCAAGTAATGATAAAACATTCATTTTTAGGGAAAAAAACATAAAACGACAATTTATTTCAATGTTATCAAATGGTATACAAAATAGTTTCAAGAACAAATATGCTCTCATACATAACTGCTAAAGTAAATTAAATATTCCATAGCTGTTTGCATGACTTACATGTATAAACTGTTGCATATTTTCGCTTTTGAACGAACATACATTAACCTGGATGCTAAAGAAATGTCACATACACTTTATATAATCAAACTGAAATATGCTCCAGAAACGCAATACGACATGCATTAAATATTCATTCAGGCAACGAAATGAAATTTAATAATACTACAGTTGAAAAGTTAGATTTAAAGCTTGTAAAATCAACTTACTCAATCTTTCTCTCAGGTGATTTTATCCTGACCATAACACAATTAAATCTCTAAAATCTCTACAACTCGCTTTGGTAAGAAACACCTATATTTATTGCATCTATTGGCGAATCTAAGACTTGTCATTCTTTGCTTGTCCGATGACATGTTGCGTCGACGACCCTTGCCAAACCATCACTTAATCCACACAAATGTTTTCGTCAGAGTTTCATACAATTAATTGTATTGTTGATTTGTGATCTATATCTTTTGATCATCAATTTGGCGATTCTAGGAAATGTTTGAATGTGTGTCCGAGAACTGTATTGTCCGGTAATTGGTTAGTGCAGTGCTGAATAGAACATTGTTTGCATAGACGTTAGTGGACGACAGGAGAAGGCGGCCAAATGTTTGATAACTTTATTACTGGTTATTGTAGCTATCTGACAATAGTTTGGATAGTCACAAATGTGAGACACCTTGAAGATTTAAGTTATGTCGCAACAGGCGCTGTTAGCCATGTTCTCCTCTTTTCTCGACCGAATATACTAAACATGCACTACATGACAAGGAGTGTGTGCTTGTTATAAATCAAGATAATTCACGAGTGGAAACTAATTTTCTTCCAATCGACACTTTTACGACATAAAATCATTTTCAAACGTGTGAATAATTGCATTTTTCGGGGGGAAATGAAATTGCAAGAATGCAAACATTAATCGAGCGTAGTTTAGATACCGATTAATTAAGTAATTGTAGGGCTTTCTTCATGATTGCTCAGACGAATTTATGTTCGGGAAGTATCATAGTGTTGTAGAAATGATTTTCAATAAACTGAGTAAACTGGTGAGGTTAACCATAATGTAGGTATGACCAGAGACGTGTCGAGGGATTGAGCTTCTGATCTAAAGGTCGAGTGTTCGAATCCAGCTTTGAACGAGTTTGGAGACGATTTCTAAATTAGGCGCGAGTACTTGTTAGTAACACAAGACGCAGTTATAGAGAATGGCTTATATAAAACCTCAGTCACTCTAGAGAGTGCGGTCATCTGCAACCTGAATAGTTGGTGATTACCTCCGATTGTCTGTGACTTGTTCCCAAAAATGAGTAATAGCTAGATCAGTAATAGATAGCCGATATTTGTACGACAAGTTGTTTATGATCGTAAGACATGTCGCTGTTAATCGTACGATCATCCATTTATGATAAACGTACGATAGTCTTACGATTGTTTTACGATATGATAAGACCTTATAAAGATAACAAACATTTACATTTTCTGGGATGTGATGAGCAACTGGTCCGACGGGGTCACAGTCTCTCACGGCACTTGTTTTTGTTAACATGCATTTAAATAGCATCTTGCCTTTTCCTTTGGGACGTTTCTTGGCTAGCATTTTTAACAGGACAAGCATACTTCGAGAAAATGTTGTTATCTAATCGCGACTACCTGGAGACGGTGGGAAATTTGCATAATCTCTTTTCTACGGGGTCATGTGGACTTTGACGGTTTAGATATTCGCAGGTAGTCTTGTAACAGGGCTCGTATTCACAAAAGTTTTAAGACTGAATCTCATACTAACACTTTAAAATGGCAAAAAATAAATTTACAAGCATTTCGTTTTCATTATATTTATACGGAAACATTTTTGCCTGAATATTTCTCGTTACTCACTTTTGCCATCTTTTATCTAAATATACTGTTAAAATAACGTAGGAACAAAATGAAAATTTACCATTTTAAAGTCTAAGTCTGAGATTCAGTCTTAAAATGTTTATGAATACGGGCACTGTTCTCAGTGATCGTACGACAGGTTGTTGGTAATCGCTATCAGGTGGCAGATAATTTTTTGATAATTGTGCGACTAGTCGCATGTGATAATCGGGAGACAATCGTACGATGGTTGGATGATTATTTGCGACTAATGCCGGACCGGAGGTAGCTCGAAGGCCCTGGAGATTGTCGCCGACTGTTAACGATTGTGATTGATATTTTACTCGTCCTCTCAGTCAAACCAACAGACAATTATTACTACAGACAATTATCACAACAGACAATTTGCTAAATGCCAAATCAAACACTAAGCGCGGCGTGTAAAGGGGATTGAATTAGTTTTAATTAAGTCAACGGAAACAATGTTATATGTTAATTTAACACTGACTATCCCTTCACGAGAACTGAATTACAAAATTTAAATTAAATTTGAGAAATTGATTTTAAATGTACAAAAATAGCATTATTTTATCCGAAATATTGCGCAGACGGGGAATTCCTTTAAACGCCGAATCAATACGATCTTAGTTTCTTTTACTTAAATTGTTTTCAACGGATGAAGAGAAAATTTCATTGTACGACCGGAGAAACGATACTCAAGGGGTAAATAAACTAGGTAGGAAATTGTCAGTTCCTGTCTGTATGCGATACAAAAACAACATTTACTGACGCAATTTTATGTAATGGTTTTGTTAGGAATCGCGCACTATGTTCCTGTTGAAGAAACATGGCAACACTATTGAATAAATTCTCCAGTTATAGTTTTAGGTCTGATATCGTCGTCAGCATATGCTGGTAAACCGTCACGATATAATGTGATATAATATACACCTTTATTAAACCATATACGATCTGTGATATCATTTAAAGAGTGCTATGTTAAATTGCAAGCATCCAAAACACTAAACTTACAGACATGATGCATGTTTCATCTGGTCAATAATCAAACATTTCAAATGCAAATCTTATTCCTTTGGCTATAAGAGTTGGGGATTTTATATTAGAATATACGCTGTGTCATGTTCGATCGTTGATACATCTTTGCTTCATATTCACTTATGTTCTTGACCACATAATATTTATCAAACGTTTAAAATGCTGTAAAAATAAGGAAGTAAAAATAAGGACACGGCTTACATTGCAGAATATTTTCGAATTGTCCCCTAACAGAAGAATACAATTGAGGCAAGCACGATACAACACGCCAGCAAATATCAAATTGGGTATGAAACTTAGAAATAAATCTTTAAACTGTATCACCACGATGCGTTTCTCCAACATGTACATGAAATTCAAACATTTTTTATCAAATTGAACTCCCTTTATAAGCTACGAAATTAGAACCATCTTAATTGTATTCTGTTCAGCTGCAACATGTTTTTGTTTTGCTTAATTAATGACATCATTCGAATGCTATGATGTACATTTACAATCAAATCGAACAAAAATTGTCACCTCTATGTACGCAAGTCTACGCTGATAAAATGTTGGTCCAAAAACATTATAAGCGACATAGTTGAAACTTTTCTTTTTGTCAATTATTAGGAAACGTCCCTTGAGACATTAATTGTCACGGTTAAGTCAATTTCACGGCGACAGTGATCGTCTTTTCGTACATTATCTGGTTCATTTTTTGTACAGTGGTAGAATACGTATACTGAAGAAGTGAAATGCGATTATATACACAACGTTGGTGCAATGATGACTGAAAATAAGGGATTTTGTTGCACTACGGCTTCTAAATAATTGTTTAGCATTGCGCATGCGTGTGCACTCATGCAAAGAATGAACTATGACGTCAGCATAAAATAATAAATGGGGGTGGGGGGGGGCGGTTTAAATGAAATCTGACTTAAAAAATAAATTTCCATCTGACATCATTGAGTTACAAGTATTTGAATTGATTTCTTTTTAAATATTATTTTCGATTTCCTGCAAGTAAGTGAACACACAGTCGACAGTCGATTCCAAGATGAAGATTTGATAGAAAGCTTCATGTCGCAGAATTCCATGATGATCGGAAGGCGTATTGCGTGTGGAAAACTCATAAATGTGTTAATATCAAACTTGTAATTAGAACATTTATTGCAGATCATGCTGCTAATATTTTATATTCCTTGTATTTAGGTTTGATATCGAGTAATAGAAAACAGACAATGATAGCACGGAAGCTGAGTGTTCTGCAGCAAGTTTCGCAAGTATAGATTATTTCATACGATAAACAAGTAATATCAATGCAAAACAGCGAAACAAAACATCGGAGGTATTTCTAGATTTCTACGGTCCCAATTATCCATTCTTGTTCAGATTAGGTTCGAATCTGTGGACAGGAAAACTTAATTTTTTGTGCAGCTTTTACGTTATCTAAAACGTAAGTTATTGCCTGAACAAACGTTCACCTCCGGTGCAGCAGGTCGTGGACTCGATACCTAGACGACACATATCACAGTCATTACAATGATATTAGTATCTTCTTTTTCCACATTGAGCATTATAATGATTTGCCCGGTGTAAGGTCAATATGTGTATTGTTTTACGTGTCTGCGGTGTGATAATAAAGTGTGGCCTGCTACACGTGGATGCGTATGACTTTTTTCAGCCACGGACGTCACATCTCGCTGTTCTTTAAGACGCGTGAAAAAAGTCGGAGTACAGCGACACGTATGCGGGGCTACGTATGACTGAAATATGGATCATGCTACGTACGATACAATACAAACATACATATGAACAAAGCAAACTGACCCTGCAACAGGTTTTTTTGTGCCAACTTACAAATTGTGACACGGCAGCCGTTCGATATACGTTAAACTGTTCGCCGAATACAAATACGCAAGTCGATTCAAGATGGGAAGAACGAGCTGAAAATGCAGTCAAACACTGTTTACAGCAGACGGTATACAGACAATCTCTGTACTGTAAATAATTCTTATAGGTTTCATAACTTTCTTTTATGAGATCAAAGCTGATCTATTATTTATATTCATAAGGAGGGAATTGCTTTGTGGTTTATATTGACAGTATTATTTCTCTCAGAAAATGTAATAACTCCGTAAAGAATTGAGTTTGAAATGAGTACACCACACAGCTTGTAGGTCAATACACTTATCCACTGTCAGATATGATGAGATTTAACATTCAATAAGAATATCAGGTCATCTGTTGGCAATAAAACGCCTGATATAGCTTTCTAGTCAAAACAAACAAATGATCACTCGAATATTACGTCTGACACTACAGTATAATGTAAGTGTAGATCTGAAGTTTTTGCTAGGGACTGTAGACTATAACAAGTATAAAATGTTTTCACTAACGACAAATGCTGTGAAAATGCAATAAAGACTCAATCGGACAAAATAGCATCGTACATACTGCGAGTATTTCCGGTTAATATGTAAACTTACACCCTGATGAATTATCCATAGACAATGATGAAACGATTTTTGGAACTCTACCCAAGATGTAGGGAGTTATGTTACATACACCGATCAATACATTCAGATATATTAGACAAAACCTAACTTTTATAAAGATCTTATATGAAGAAGCTGAAAAAGCAACTATTGCACATTAGGTATAGCTCTGGCTAATCGTGGCAATGACAATCGAAGAAAACTGTCAATCAATCAATCAATCAATCAATCAATCAATCAATCAATCAATCAATCAATCAATCAATCAATCAATCAATCAATCAACAATCAATCAATCAATCAATCAATCAATCGGTCATATAAAACCGATCAAGTAACTTCTGAAACATTAAACAAAATCAGGGACAGAAATCAAAGACCATTACAAAAACAACACCATTAAACATGCAGTGGAAAATGCCGGAATGAGGCATTCAAAAAAAAAAAGCTTGGAGTAAGGTACCACCACAAACGTCAAGACATTGAATAACACAATAACATCCATACAAGCACAAAGCAAACATAAAACTATATTATATTTTGAAATATTAATCAATTAAATCATTTCCAACGTCTAAACTATGAGAACTCTTCAATAACTCTCAATATTATTAAGACTATGAAGACAGCCAGAAAATTGGCATTGCATTGAGATACAAAAGAAAATCAAATCCGATATTCAGCTATTATTCGGTGGGTACTATATTTGTGTCATATGACAATATCGTCTAGCCATTTGTCTTCAAACAGAAATATATTATTCTGTCCAAAAGAATTGTGCATGTCAATCATTATAGCCAATTTGTAAGGTTTTCCGTAATACAGTATTATCTCAAAATATATGAGCGCAAATTCTGGTTATTTAACTAAATGATTAGCGTTATGAATATGTGTTCACCACACACCATTGAAGCTTGCCAGTTCTTACCCAAGAAATAAAATGTCACGGCACGGATTTATAGTTCAAGCAGAACTAGGCAGAAACAACACAATCATTAACGTATAAACATTTCGATGACTGCAATTAATACAAAATAGTTCAGACAAACACTGTTGCTATTGAAATTTAAGCAGAACTAGGCAGAAACAACACAATCATTAACGTATAAACATTTCGATGACTGCAATTAATACAAAATAGTTCAGACGAACAATGTTGCTATTGAAATCTGAGCTGAAATGACATGTTTGGGTTTCTATACAATAAAACTAAATGATAAGAAAAAAGCTTATTTTATATGCTTGTCTTTTTCAGTTTTCTTTGCGGTAATAATATTTTCAAAATATTGGGTCGCAGCAAATCTTAGTTTCAAATCTGCGAATAACCGTCTCAGCAAAACACATTTGTAATAGCATCTATAAACTTTGTTGGTGAAATTTAACGCTGCCTTCACAGTTAGCTTTGCATAATAACCGAAGTATGTTACTTGTGTCAGCGTACAGTTTCTTCAGAATGAAACCTCACAGATCAATAAGAGACAGTTATGTGTAGGTCCAACAGTCAGTCTGTTGTATCGTTCAATCTTCATTAATGTGCACAGAAGTATCGTCTAACTTAACACCGATGTCCGAATGAGAAGTTCTCTCGCTGATTGGGATTTATGACTTACACAGACTTCCGGTACATCATACGAATCATTCGTACTCAATATATGAAATATTCATTACTCCCCGTTCCATTTCGAGAAACAGTTCGCAGTACTTGACAGTCTGCACGTAAACAACTTGCTACATCCACCAAATTCTAATAATAAGGACAGACTAATGGGTATCCGTACCTTGATTGGCATGTCACTGATTTTGACCGTTTCCTGTACAGCGTGGATTTAAATATGGTTTTATTAGCGTTAAGTATGAGTATCACGCCAACATATTTGCGATCATACTGAAACAATTTATCATTGAAGAACGTAGCTAAGACGACCGATCGGACATTATGATATTTGTTTAGAATAACAAACTTTGAAATACATTACAATTAAATCAGGATTATTGTGATTAATATTTTTAGTGCTAATTCGTTGACAGCCACGTGACTATAAAACTGATGTAAATGAACGTGTTGTAATCAAAATAAACAATAAATAATGCTATATTATCAAAGTGTCCCGGACACCATAGCTAGCATAAAAAAGACCCATATTAAATAAACGAGTAGCTTTACTCTCGTGTTTTCCAAATTTACCCGACTTAGGAGAATATGGGTGATACTTGGATTTCCCCACCACTGTACAATGTGTAAATGAGTCATACATTTGATAGCATTTTGCCTATTAACATGGATTCTTTATCGACAGACTGACATTTATTTTACGTAAATTGGCATTTCAAATATTTTTCCTGATTCTCTCTAAGATCGAGATATAAGTCGCCTCCTGGCGGTCTTTGCTTTTAATCTGTTAAATCATCTTATTTAGTCTCATTTAGATCTCTTCCCGGATTGAAAGGCAACACACTCGCAGAAAACTTATATGGCTTTTGGTGAAGGTTGCATAAACAGGTTTCAAATAGAATTTCCTAGTTTGGATCGAGGTCTTACGCGGGAATAAACACCTGCGTTTTAATTATACAAGTTGCAACGTGACATTTTGTAAGAAATAAATGAATTTCTGATGCTTAACCAGAACGTAAACTGATATTGTTACTACGCAACGGCACAAATTAAAGAAAACGAAAATGACAGTTATACTATTTATTGAATGTAAACGATATTCTCCTTTTCAATTTATACGCATTATTACAAGTAAATATGGATATTGTTTACATTCTAATTGCAATATTGATTGTTTAAACTATAGAATCATTATATAATACATGATTACATTTAATGTGAAACTGATCTACTCATACAGGTGATGTATAGTTGAATGCGATACTAGTCAACAAACAAATAAAACAACAAATAACAAAAGCTGAACTATGGAGCCCCTAAAATGACATTCCATATTCTTTTTATATAAATAATATTTCGTATTTACGAAATAATAATAATAGTGTCGCTCGAAAAAAAGAATATGGAATGTCACTTTAGGGGCTCCGTAATGAACAATCTATCTTCGTATTTTATATTCTATCACATAAACTAGAACCATGTTGTATAAGCCCAATTCGATAAAGCTTTCAGTATCGATTAATCCATTATATTGGTTATAGGGTGGGATGGTTTGTTTAAAACATATTTTCAATTATGAACCGGTGAACAGGTTGTATACAACACCCCTATAATCGATATTGAGTTATACTTTTAACACTGCTTTATACACGTATGTGTAAGTGACGTACAACATATCGAACGGCTTTAAAGCTTTACAATTACATTGATAAATGTTTTATGTCAACAACAACCTTGTTCCTCCTCAAGCTTTAACCAAAGGTTTGCATTAAACTGATGACGACATTACTTTTCAGGGATGCAAAACCCATTACAATCGTATCTATTATCTCACACAAACTATTCCATTGACAGCTAGAATCTAAAACAAACTTTGGATAAACGATTTTAAGCACTTGCGATAAAATCAGACACTGAAACGATAAATAAGTAGACTGGTATCATATCTAATCATATTGCTAAGTGAGTTTCCAGTATTAAGACTGACATAGCAAGAACGTGGATTTATCAATGAAAATAAATATCGATATTCGATGTTTGACGGAAACTTATTCCGATTATGTCCGAACATTACCGGAAATTGACGAAAAGTTACGAATGTAAATAGTTTAAGCCTGCTCAGTTGGCTTATAGCGCATTGTATTTTATTCTTAATCGGACAATAGCTTCCTGCTGGCGATAGCATGTAGCTTAAGTACACTTTGAGTGAAAACATCTGCGCCAAATAGTTCTTATTCTTGTCCATACTTGACATACTCATAGTGTTTGTTTGCAGGGCGAGGGGATATATCACTCAAGAAGCTTTAATTACGGCATTTCTTGTGTGTAAACTTGAATCTGGTCTCTTCTCCTGGCACTTAATGTGCCTTCAGGTTTACAGAGTTCTATATCAGTAGTTTAGTGGTTAAAGATTAATTGGATAGTAATGATAAGTCACTAAACACTAGCCATAAGTCAGAGTTTGGTGAAGGTATTATATATTGCCCTAAGTTACAACATATTGGGATGAGGTGACAAAACATCTTGTCAAAACCTATTCAATGAAATATGCAGTGTTACAATAAAACGTGTAAGTCAATCTGTCACTCAGTCAGGAGGCGGTGTGAGTCAATCTGTCACCCAGTCAGGAGGCGGTGTGAGTCAATATGTCACTCAGTCAGGAGGCGATGTGAGTCAATATGTCACTCAGTCAGAAGGCGGTGTGAGTCAATATGTCACTCAGTCAGGAGGCGGTGTGAGTCAATATGTCACTCAGTCAGGAGGAGGTGCGAGTCAATATTTCACTCAGTCAGGAGGCGGTGTGAGTCAATATGTCACTCAGTTAGGAGGAGGTGTGAGTCAATCTGTCACTCAGTCAGGAGGCGGTGTGAGTCAATATGTCACTCAGTCAGGAGGCGGTGTGAACCAATATGTCACTCAGTCAGGAGGAGGTGTGAGTCAATCTGTCACTCAGTCAGGAGGAGGTGTGAGTCAATATGTCACTCAGTCAGGAGGAGGTGTGAGTCAATCTGACACTCAATCAGCAGATGGTTGATACGAACCTCGTAAAGACCATAATCACACCTCCTCATAGAACACAAGTGTCGGGCCCTTCATTGAAGAGGACACAAGAGTGAATACAATAAACATTTACAGTATTACAATACCATGTAGAATTAAACACTGGTATGTTTAACAGATGTAACAAATTCCGACTAAGTTGATGATAACATCAGCAATTTTTTCTATGACTTTATAATTCGAAATTACATTGCAGGCTCTGTTTCTTAAATCAAACGTACATACATATCTTTATCTATGTCAAAAGTCGTAATACATTTTACTGAATCGTTCTGTGCAGTTGGTACACGTCTGGATAGATATGGAAACTATATACAAAACGAAATAAATCATTCAACAAATTGAGTTATTTGCGAATATTAGATATTTCGAAGTATAATAACGTATTGTCAAACTGTTAGATAATAGCTGGCATCTCTCAGGCAAATCATATAAATCCCAGACCCAGTCATAACACATTATATATACTTCACAGACATTCTCAACGAAGCAATACTCATTCAGGGCGTGTTTCATATCAAATTCCAAGTTTGCATGTGTAATGTTAGATCGTTACCAGATACAGAGCTAGACTTTTATTTTCAGCTCCTTTCACACAGAACATGACAGAAAGACACACGGAAACATTTTGATGGTACAAATCACTGGTACGGAATTGGGTATTTAGCATCTATACAACCCAAATGTGACATTTCATTTTTAGTTGCTCGGTAGAAGAACTAGTTCTATGGCTATTTTCGACAGTCGCATCGCTTAACTACGGAAACTACTTTTTTTCCGGAAGCGGCGCAAGAATAATAGGAACGTGAATCGGTTAAAATAGTTAAACATCTGAGCGTAACCTGCTTAACAAACTCAATACTGGTAGTAATCTACCGAACAACTAGTTCTATTTTCGACAGTCGCATCGCTTAACAACGAAAATTACTTTTTCCGGAAGCGGCGCAAGAATAACAGGTAAGTGAATCGGTTATAAATAGTTCCAACATCTGAGCGTAACCTGCTTAACAAACTCAATACTGGTAGTAATCTTAACTACGCAATTAAATTTAATGTTTTAAAAATGATGATTCGTACTTTCTTGTAATCTGGAAGTGTTGAATACAAAACCAGTGTTCAATACCGAACCACTGCAGTGCTTTCAGCGCTTTGATTTTATATTTCTTGTTAATTTTCAAAGTTAACAGTGAGTACGATTTCATAAATGTCGATCTTATTTGTAATTTAGAGACATTACTCTTTCTTATGCCTTTAAATCATTGTTTATATTTTAACACTTCGTCGTAGGAAACTGCTATATTAAGAAATGAAAGTGGTCATATTGACGAAAAGTGATCAACAACAGTGAGGAATGCTTCGAAATAAACTCCAAACGTACGTAATGTTACGTGAGCGCTGTTATGGGATTTACAACCTCTTCCGAAGTGACGTCATTTCAAGCAAAACGCAACATGTGATGTCACTATGATGTCACTAAGCAGGAAACACTATGTACTCCATATGGTCACTTCGTTTTCATATTACCATATGGGGCAAATATCGTTTACTGTCAGTAATGGTGACGTCACGTGTGACGTTGTCTGGAAATGACGTCACATAATGAAGAGGTTGGAAATCGTAGAGGGGCACAAAAGTAAGCACGTTCACAATCACACAACATCACACTACACAGGAACATTGCAGGCCTACTGTTATCATACTTGGTATAAACAAATCCGCGATGAAATCAGTAAAAGGTCGTTCAGGACGACTCCTAGGAGACACAAACAAACTGCCGGAGAATAATTGTCTTTTATCCAGATTCAATCTATTACTGAATAATTCTATATGACAGATTATGGTTGAGAGATATGGGGTCCAATGGGAGTTCCCCAAATGTCGTAAATCCTAATAATGTAGCAAATACAATGAACGCTTATTTATTTTCTTGAGTTAACGAGAATTTATTGACAGATAAGGAAGTCCAAGAGGAACAAAGCGTCCAATCGTGATGAAGAATTGTGAATGAATACATTTTTGTATAACTAATTTCTAGTCTTAACAAAACCCTAGCATTGGGCATACTGTATTGTTAATTACAGATGAAAAAAAGTAAAAGTAAAAGTAAAGTAAATACATTATTTATTTACATTTACTGTTATGCATACATTTAATTGGCAAAACACTTTATTTGATATTATCTAAAGATGTATATACTCAATTTGAACTTAAAATTAAGACAGCAATATATATTATTCTTATGTCAAAGTAGTAAGAACGGGCTCATACTCGTTGATAGTCGTAGAGTATGACCCGGGAGACTTTAAGTGAGATTGTGACGTAGAGTATTACACGGGACACTTTAGGTGAGATTGTGACGTAGAGTATCACACGGGACACTTTATATGAGGGAGATTATGACGTAGAGTATCACCCGGGACACTTTAAGTGAGATTGTGACGTAGAGTATTACACGGGACACTTTAGGTGAGATTGTGACGTAGAGTATCACACGGGACACTTTATATGAGGGAGATTATGACGTAGAGTATCACCCGGGACACTTTAAGTGAGATTATGACGTAGAGTATCACCCGGGACACTTTAAGTGAGATTGTGACGTAGAGTATTACACGGGACACTTTAGGTGAGATTGTGACGTAGAGTATCACACGGGACACTTTATATAAGGGAGATTATGACGTAGAGTATCACCCGGGACACTTTAAGGGAGACTGTGATATTCCCATTTTTACATGCTCTGAATGTGATGAAATAACTCCTTGACTAAAATGAGATATTTCCGCTTTATAAAAACAGTTAGACAATAACACATTGTCTTATTCTCTCTAGAGAGAAATAAATGCCAATAAAACTTAAGTTTCCCTTTGCTTTAGAAATGTTTTATCTCATTGACTCTCCCATCTAGTTCTGTACGCTAAATTGAAATTGACGCTTCTTTATATTGTGGAAGCAGATACGAGCAGCGGAATAGATATTCACAGAAGTGATATAAAATTTTGAACGATTATGATTCGCTACATGCAACACAAAAATATATTTCGTTAAAGCGACCTGCCCTGACATTGATTTCAAATATCAAACATTTAGTACACTATGTAGTTGGGTAGCCTTCAAGACATATTTACTTTTAAAATAACCGATACAATGAATACTTAATAATGAATTGTTCTAAATGGCGCTTTAGATATTCAAGAAAAAACGCATCCACTCGACAGCATGCATTTAACATTGTAAAATATGTAGTGATAAATCTGGCTTTTCGACATGTATGACCCTTCCGCTTTAATTGTTTCTTTTTATTTGGTAACGTGAAAAACGCATATATTCGTTTTCGCTTGAAGAAATATGATTGGCACCGATGAAGAATTTTCGAAGATTTGCAATTGTATCATTTTGTTTGAAATACCGGCCCACTGTATTAAACCTGAAATTCTCCCATACGTATAGATTGGTTTTGATTTAAAGCATATAGATTGGTATACAAAAGACCAAGTCATGCGGTAGACAGTTTTAAAAGTGTACTTATGAATAAAGCATGTCTAATTTAAAAATGCTATGTTGGTGAATAGCCTTCATTCTGAAGGCCGGAACCATCAAGAAAATAATATAATCGTCTTAAATGTGTTTGAAAAAATTGCCCATAATGTATAAATAGGTAACAAGAAATATATTGAAAAAAGATGGTCGGCGCTCCAGATCCAAAATGGATTTCGGTAAATTCACCGAAATTCAGTGAGGTAACGTACCCATTATCGAAAGGTTAACCAATCCGCGTCAAGGTTACAAACATTGTTCAGTTGAAAAGAAATTGCCTGGATGGTTAACGTAAGATTGATAACAAAACACTGATATGCAAATAGCAAAACCATGTTAGTACGGCTGCGCCGAAAAAAAGAATGTATGAACTCAATTAGAGAATTGCTAGGGTGTTGTGACAAATGAACTGGAAGATACCACATAGCCATGCTGAATTGAAAACGTATAATTAAATCAGGCATTTGCACATGTTAAACAGCAGCACAATTTGAATAAGTTCAATGAACTGAATTATTTGAAAAGACCAACATTTCCGCACAATACGGTCATATCATTCTTTCTTAACAACCTCACATATTTGTGTACTCAACTTTCTTATTTGTGGGATTGATTATAATACATTGCTGAAACCATTCGTGCATTTATAAGAACTCGAATAGAAACCAATTTCAGGAAGAAATGTCATTCAAATATCGAAAAACTGCCATTCTTTGCACGATAATATTCCAATGATTCATTTTCAGTACGCAGCTCAAGAAAGGTTTTTTATCCTATTAAATTCAGTTTTTCTATAATCACCCCTCTCAACTTGATCAACTATCTTGTGTCACCGTTTTTTCTGTGAGCTTTCAATAGGGTTGACATTAAGAAGGATTTAGAGCGCAGGCATCAATGCGTAATTGTAATTTATCTCGCTTTATGGCATAACGATATTCCATGTTTTCGATTACAGATCACTGCAAATCTTGATTAGCGCAGTAGATAGCTTGAAATTTGGGAAATGTGCTTATAGTTAAGCAATGAATATTATGATGTTTTCCCCAACATTCTGACGTTAGATAATACATTCATAAGCTCCAAATTTGCCTAAGAATATATTTCTAATGAATAGCAAATACGCTCGAGAAATGATGGAGAAATTCGGAGCCGTTGTTTCTAGTTGTTTCAAAGATACGAGGTTTAAATTGAAGCTGCTTTTTCTATGCATGTCCGTAGAGAAATGTCTGAATATCATTGTTCAATTCATTTAGCTCAATTGTACGTTCGCGCATGCTCAAAATATGTAATTATTGGCGAAAAAAACCCACGTCACAATATCCTATTCCAAACACATTTCACAGGACAACGATTGTTTCGGTGGAAAACCCGACGAAACCTTTACATATATCAAATTAGCAGTCATATACTGATTTCACCTTCACATAAACCAAATTAACGTCCATATAAAAACGGGGATAATGTACACAAGTGGTAGAGCTATTGTCGAATTATTAGTCTGGTGGCCATCACGGTAACGTCAGAACACTAAATAAAATATTATCACAGTATATTGGATGAAGTGGTATTGATGAAAACCAAAGTGGTTCTTTCACTACACAATCATTTGTCGCCGATCATGTTGGTACAATTTGGAGTGGAGCAGTATACAGTCAAACCTGTGTTAAAGACCACCTGCGAACAAAGACCACTATTGCAAAACCTGTCTGCAAAGACCACCAATTTTATATCCCATCAGACCATTTTCAATGATATTTAATCTGTTAATAGAGACCACCTGTAAACAAAGACCACATTTTGCTGTTCCCATGGGTGGTCTTTACAGACAGGTTTGACTGTATTTGGTACAAAGGCATGTCTTGCAAAGTCAATGAAATACAATACACCATACGACGCTATTAATTTTAATTAAGGAGAAAGTTGTGATATAAATGCCCCATATGACATGAACGTGATTTACGAAGTGTTGTAGATCACAGAATATGTCACTAAACTTGTGTATTTTCAGTTCCCTTGGGGACGCTAGCAATAGTTTATGTCGCATACTCCTAAACATTTGGAAATGTGTGTTTTAAAGTGATTTAATGTTCCTGCAAGACATAATTTGAGGTTTGCTGGTCCCATAAGATAACATTTTATTTGCGTTCTCCTTAATTTAAACGTGTTTTGTAGCTTATGCTTCAGTGTTTTATTCGAACAGAGACAATATAGAGACAATATAGAGCAAAAGTTATTATTCACAAAACTACATAGAGGTGTTCCGAACATTAACTATGGTTCAACCACCGATTTAGTACGGTTATAGTCGATATTCAGAACACCTCTATATAGTTTTCAACCCTTCAAGTTCGAAGAGTGACCAGAGTAACTAGACCATAGATGAACTAGACTGAGTTTTATCATCCAACCATAGTCACTATAGTTGCTGATCGAACTACCTCTAGGTGTAGTCATATACACTAACCAAAAATGCATGTAGCCACGAAAAGCGGAAACACATCTGAAATTAGAGCGTACATTAAAGTGCGTTGTTCTTTACAGATACCTGCAAAGCAGATTCTCAATGGACTGCAGAGTTCTTACAGGAAGTCTGCCGTATCAAAGGGTATTGTTTACGGGTGAGTAAAGATATTCAAACTTGATGACCAAGGTCGATCTGGCAGAACCAAAACAGAAGTGACGCCAGAGAATATTTCTGTAGTAGGACATCATATTGAAGACAGTGCTAGCTAGATACAAAGTGTCCAACATAGCATCTTTCCTTGGTATGTCAAAGGGGAGAGTTCATCAAATTCTCATCAAATGTTTAGGATTAAAAAAGATTTGCACTAGATGCGTGTCTCTTGACCAAGGAGCAAAAGGCAAACCGGGTCAAATGTGCAAAAGAAATACTAAAACAATTATCAAACTTAAATAATGGTAACATTTCTGAGCTCATAAAAGGAGGTAAGGCATGGATATACATCTATGAGCCGCAGCGTCGCGTTGCCAATCGACAGTGGTTGAAAACAAGCAACCATAGACCGGTCCTTGCCAAAATAGGCAAAAGTGCCAAAAAAGTTTTGAACTCCATTTACTTCAAATATAAGGGTACCGTTCTACAAATTTCTACCCGCCATTGTACAAATTTCTACCCCGTCAAGCAAATCAGTTACAGGAATGTTTTATAGAGACAATGTACTAACAGCATTGAAAGGACCAAACATTACGTCTAAAGACTGGTCTACACGCCCTCCATTTGTTCCATGACAACGCTGATATCCTTAAGAGTGACATAGTTCCAAAGTTTCTAAGAGATGGGAAGGTAGTACAGGTCAATCATCCAGCTTATTCGCCCAGATTTTAGCCCTTGTGACTTTTTCTCTTCCACATATTGAAAAAAAGATATTAGCTGAGCGCAAATATTCGTTCAAAACAGCACTCGGAAGCACTTTTTACAATCATCAACAGTTTTCTATACAGTTATATTGTTTGAAGCACTAACTGTATATATGTGCCATTATACGAGTAGATACTTGCATAATGACTTTTCATACTGATTCTTTTATTTTATTTTTTTGGTAACATTTAATATGGAATCGCAATCCCCACCAGGTTAAAAAAAACAAAATTTAATCACCATCCATTAAACAAGATTTTAACGCCATTACCCATCCATTAAGTAATTATGTTATTTTACGTTCGCATATCATTGCATTTGTAATCTGTAAAATTGTAAAAATTAAAAAATTAACGTATTGTTATGTTCTATTCAGTGGCGTTTTTCAGTTACTTAAAATGTAAACAAGTCAACAGCGAGTAGTTTAAAGGATTAAACTTAAAAATAACTCCATAAATAGACCGTCAACATAATTACACCCAGTGTATCAAAACGTTTAGAATGACCTCATAATCTACAATGGGACGGGACGCTTAACAATGTGTAAGTGTATTATATCATCAACAACTGTATAAATTAAACTTTGAACATTCGCAAAACCTTTATCTTAATATATTTATATTTAATTAGTTTACATATGTGGTATGTTTGTTCTTATGTTTGTTCCTATACACGATTGCTTATTGTATGTGTAAATGTTAAAGTAATGTAAATGTTTATGTACAAGTATATTAATTGTATCACATGGGTCAATGATCTTCTGGTATGTATGTTAATTGTATGTGTAAATGTATGTTAATTGTATGTGTAAATGTAAGTTAATTGTATGTGTAAATGTATGTTAATTGTATGTGTAAATGTATGTTAATTGTATGTGTAAATGTATGTTAATTGTATGTGTAAATGTAAGTTAATTGTATGTGTAAATGTATATTAATTGTATGTGTAAATGTATGTTAATTGTATGTGTAAATGTATGTTAATTGTATGTGTAAATGTATGTTAATTGTATGTGTAAATGTATGTTAATTGTATGTGTAAATGTATGTTAATTGTATGTGTAAATGTATAAATAATGTAAATATTCATATACAAGTATGTTTATATGTACCACATGGGTCTATGACCTTCTGGTTGTTGGGAAATAAAACTATAAACTATATATATCTTATATAATATGAAGTATGAATACAAAATATATTGTACTCTCATTTGAATGGACTGATGAGTCTCTTACAGCAGACAAATGTGCTTCCATCTTTTCCCAACACTTTTCTAACTTTGCTTTGTTCTGCTGCTAGCTTTGTTTATTCCCCTGATTGTTTTGCAGCTAATATTCCCCTAACATTCATCAATACAGGGATCAAAAAGGACTATTCTGTTACTATATGTACAAAATCACTCATCGTCTCATCTCAAAACTCGAGACAGTTTTCTGATATTTTCTTGCAAGAATCCTGAGTACCGGAACTATTATATGACACTCGCTTCAGTAAATTTCCCTCAAGATTTCCCCCATTGCATGTATTTTAATGACTACATGGTTTCAATTAAACGATTCCATGCAAGAAAGATGTTGCAATTAAACCCTGACGTGCAATCAATGAGAAACTGCAATATTCCTGCTCATTAAAACAAATTTTATATTTTAGTATTTTTCTGATCAAAGTACGCACAATTTGTTAGTGATTATAGGATAAAGTTACTATCAGGAACATTAATTTGTCTTGATACCATTCCCAATTTGCATTGCATATATGTGATAGAGTAGGCGTTAAAACATGGTTTGTTAATAAATTGTACTTCATTGATTTCTCTGTATGTGGCGAAATATATTAAATTTGAATCTTTTCTAAGTAATTAGTGGGTAAAATTAGTTGCTGCAAATTGGAACTTAGAATATAGAAAAACTAAAAGTTGGAAATATCTGATTGATAATCGTAATGCACACGGTGCTTCACATGTGCTCTGAGACCGCTTAGTGCTGGCTCAAGTGCACAAAGATCAAGTCTGAACTTCTGCGATTGACAGTCGTCTGTCGGACCACAATTACTAAACGCAAATATCTGTGATTTAATCTAAGGCATCTGATGAAACTTTTTAGAAGTCATTACCAGGGATAAGTAAAATTACTGTTGTGAGCTTTAGTTTGTGATGTTTAGTATCACCATGTCCTTTAGAGTTTCAAGCGATTGGTCACTGCACATATCAGAGCTTACGATCACGTTCATCAAATTCTAACCGTGTTAAATAGTTTTATGTTCAGCAGTCGTATCTACAGAACATGGTTTGTCACGACATAAGTCCACCATGACGCATTATGAACATATAAGAGTTCAGTGAACTGCAGTAGTATAAAACAGCACACTCTTCAAGTAGCATTTGTAATCATAAACTATGCATTAGCAGACTCATACCATCTGGTACCTAATTTCCCCCACAAAAGACGCTGTGATTTCAACACAAATTTCGTCGTGGCAATTATTATGAGCTTAATCAAGTCTAAAGTATGTATGAATAGTCTGCTGGCATCTCCCAGTGTGGTCGAAATGGTAACATATTTCACAGGATTTCACCAATATTCCCGATTCGTATCCATCAATTTTGACAGTCTTACAATGCAAACGTCAATGGTGATAATATGCTTGGCAAAACTCGACAATATCGACGCTGCAGCGTATGAATAAAAATCACAGTTCTGTATAGCTAATTGACAGTATAGTCGGCGGCCAGGACATTCAGATGTCATAACATCCATATAATAAATATTCCTTCAGTTTTTATGAATTATTATCAAACATATCAGAGACAATCTTCATGTCAGAATTGTTTCAATGTTCTATTTTAATACAACAAAGACTTAGCATCACATTTCAAACCATATCATGAAAATAAATGGGACACCGTACAATAGATTTGAACTGTTGTTATTTTTCATTGAATTAAATTGTAAAGCAAACCTACAAGTAAATCTATTTCAATTTTTTTACAAAATGCTGGAAAATATTGAGTAAGGAATTCATGCCTTGTGATCACTCTGAGCCTGAACACATCACACAAACCGCCAAATTGGATGTAATTCCGAATAGGAGGCACTAAAAATAACTATTCCCCAGAGCTAATGATTAATGATGTCAAAGGCAGCGAAAACGGTGAACTTTTAATCAGCTACCGGTCTTTTGACAGTGCACGGCGCTGTTCTAAAGAAAATTAAATTATCACATCGTGTTTGTCTTTTCTATTGAAACCGAAGTTAGAACGCAATCTACAAAATGAACATCAATTTTAATTCTCCGGAGTGAATCATTATATAAACAGAAGCTTAAGTTAATGAGCGTCCTACATCGTAACAGTGCTCTAAAATAACCGTTACACTTTCCTTTTTGGCAAATATATAGCAAATATCGGGAAATCACATCAAAGGTTTGTTGACATTGTTCAGAAAAGGATTTTACTCAATTAGCACAATTTGATAAACTGTGTATATTGCCAGGTACTGTGTATATTGCCAGGTACTGTGCATATTGCCAGGTACTGTGTATATTGCCAGGTACTGTGTATATTGCCAGTTGCCAGGTACTGTGTATATTACCAGGTACTGTGTATATTGCCAGGTACTGTGTATATTGCCAGGTACTGTGTATATTGCCAGTTGCCAGGTACTGTGTATATTACCAGGTACTGTGTATATTGCCAGGTACTGTGTATATTGCCAGGTACTGTGTATATTGCCAGGTACTGTGTATATTGCCAGTTGCCAGGTACTGTGTATATTGCCAGGTACTGTGTATATTGCCAGGTACTGTGTATATTGCCAGGTACTGTGTATATTGCCAGGTACTGTGTATATTGCCAGGTACTGTGTATATTGCCAGGTACTGTGTATATTGCCAGGTACTGTGTATAGAGATGGGATCGTCATCCGACCATACATCATTTTGTTCACAATTATTCACCGAGCAGAAACTGCGTAGGGGCCAACTTTTTCCTGCTGGTCTAATTAATCCTAAAGGATTTAGCATACTGTATGTATAATTGGAAATCATAATAAAGGAGGACTTTGGTTGCATAGAAAGTATATGTTTATAAGACTGCAACCAAACTAATAACTCACAAGTGTCGGCGAATATTGTTAAGCCTATTATTCTTAATTGGTCCGAGTTTTTCATTTATCAGCGTTCTCACTAATCCGATTATTTTCTTATCCAAAATAACGGCGGCAATAAATCATTCCCCATAAATGAAATAACTGAGCAAATTGATGATGTTAAACAATAGCGTTCAATCAACGTTGTTACACATAGGGATCAATATTTAGGCTAGTCGCTCGTACATTCATTCAGTTTACCCATCTGCAAGTACATGCTTTATATTATTTATTTAAACAAAAAGTTTGCACCTTTTTGCCGATCTCATAAAGAAATTTCTACCATATAACCGGTAATGTAGCATTCAACGAATTCTGAATTGACTAAAACACATTATACCCTATTTTCCTAGACAATAATGCATAGTCGTTGGACACGTGGTGAACGGTTTTTAACCAGTCTTTTGCTGTCTTTATAATACGCAAGAAAATAATCCCATTTTCCAGTCGATTTACTTGACGTGTACAAAATAACAGTGGACGGAATATTTCTCCCGTATTTACATAATTTGGAACGAATATTTACCAAATAGAGGCGAGAAAGGTCGCAGTCTGTCGTAGACAATCAATTCCAGCTTAATCCTCATGGAATACTCGAATTAGCCACAAGCGCACGTGAACCGCGAAAATCTGACAAACCTTGAGGTTATAGCCAATAAACTGCGATTAGGAAGTCACGTGTATTTTTCGTTTTCTGCAGCAATCTTTTGTGACACCGGGATAGTAATTATTGCAGTTTTGTGGTACGAAAGTGCTTAGTACGAGCCTGAAAATCACAGACAGCTAATGTAATTAAAATGTTGTTTTATTCAGTGGAGTGTCTCCTGGACATTTTCGTTAATTATCTAAGAAGCAAGTGCAATATTCGATGCAATTTATGTTTCTCGCTAATTATATTTATTTCCATGGAAACCGTACACAGTTTAGCACAGCACTACTATGTTAAAAGGTTAATTGTTTAAGTATTCTGGGAAACAAACGTACATGGCTGTTGCCTGAAGTAACGTATTGGGATGATGGTTAGCAAATATATTAATGTACGTATTAAGCAAACATACGAGTAACAAACACAAAGTGTCGCATGCATTCATGAACAATGTTATCTTACATAGCTAGTTTCCATACGAATCATGAACACATTTGAGCGCCGCTGTAGGATATCCAACCTCTTTAAGTGACGTCATTTCCAGAAGACGTCACAAGTGAAGTCACCATGTACTGACAGTAAGCAATATTTGCCCCATATGGCAATTTGAAAATGAAGAGACCATATGGAGTAATGCTTGCAAAAAGTGACATCACATATTGCGTTATCTTGGAGACTTCACTTACAAAAGAGGTTGTAAATCCCATTGCAGGGTACATTTATTTATTATAAGGAATTAAAATGTGTAGGACCAAATCTAAAGTGAGTTGATAGCGTCACTACACGAATGTTTCAGGAATTGTTTGCTTTAAATCTCAATTCTCTATAAGCACAATTAGGATATACTGTTGGGAGTTGAGGTACAACATTCACAAGCCAAAACTATTTTAACTCAAAATGACAAATTGATTAATGGCTCTACTTCTAAAAGTCTTACACAGCAACTTTTGCTGAAATCAGATCTGAAATCACCAAAGCAGTTTTTACCAAACAAGAGAGAAAACACAACCGTGAAAATTAGAAGTCCACTAATTTAGCTTTTACCGTCTCAAGACGATACCGATGGTATAGTCTAATCAAATCATACGGCGAGTTTCGGATGTCATTGTAAGACACATTTTCACGGAAGAGAAACAAGTGTGAAACTTCATTGACGCGTTCGTAGAATGAGTACAAAGCCATGAAATCAGATGGAATAAACTTTGTGTCATGCAATTATGTACAATCCACTGATCTTTTTGTCAATTAGGGAATATCGGTCTAACAAAGCAGACTATAAGACTCTGAAACTCAATAATCTAAAAATCGTGCCTAAAGGCGTTAACAACAGGATTTATGAGATTTTAAAAATCGACGACCTTTCGTCGTAGCGCACTGTCATTGTATTCCGGTAGTGTTCGTTTCAATCTTAAATGCATCAAGACAATGTGCTTACTTGAAGACGTTATTTACAACCTCCTGTAAACTATATACTAGATACGGTAATAACGATGTATCAAGAAGAACAATCAGAAGCGTAGCAACCAAAGAATAAAAGTGAAAAATCTGTACAGCGCTGAAGGCCAAATTTACAAATCGGAACTTGCCTAGACAGATCTAGATACAAGAAACGAGAGGAGACACAGATGAAGGGGACACATAAACATACAACACCAAACGGACATGGAGGTACACGAAGGGAGGGGAAATAAAACAACACCAATTGGACATGGAGGTACACGAAGGGAGGGGACACATAAACATACAGCACCAAACGGACATGGAGGTACACGAAGGGAGGGGAAATAAAACAACACCAATTGGACATGGAGGTACACGAAGGGAGGGGACACATAAACATACAGCACCAAACGGACATGGAGGTACACGAAGGGAGGGGAAATGAAACAAAACCAAACGGACATGGAGGTACACGAAGGGAGGGGAAATAAAACAACACCAATTGGACATGGAGGTACACGAAGGGAGGGGACACATAAACATACAGCACCAAACGGACATGGAGGTACACGAAGGGAGGGGAAATAAAACAACACCAATTGGACATGGAGGTACACGAAGGGAGGGGACACATAAACATACAGCACCAAACGGACATGGAGGTACACGAAGGAAGGGGAAATAAAACAACACCAATTGGACATGGAGGTACACGAAGGGAGGGGACACATAAACATACAGCACCAAACGGACATGGAGGTACACGAAGGGAGGGGACATAAAACAACACCAATTGGACATGGAGGTACACGAAGGGAGGGGACATAAAACAACACCAAACGGACATGGAGGTACACGAAGGGAGGTGACACAAAAACAACACGAATTGGACACGGAGGTACACGAAGGGAGGGGACACAAAACAATACCAAACGGATATGGAGGTACACGAAGGGAGGGGACACAAACAATAACACGAATTGGACACGGAAGTACACGAAGGGAGGGGACACAAAAACAACACGAATTGGACACGGAGGTACACGAAGGGAGGGGACACAAAAACAACACGAATTGAACACGGAGGTAAACGAAGGGAGGGGACAAAAAATACACGAATAGGACACGGAGGTACACGAAGGGAGCGGACACAAAAACAACACCAAACGGACATGGAGGTACGCGAAGGGAGGGGACACAAAAACAACACGAATTGGACACGGAGGTACACGAATGGAGGGGACACAAAAACAACACCAAACGGACATGGAGGTACACGAAGGGAGCGGACACAAAAAACAACACCAATTGGACACGGAGGTACACGAAGGGAGGGGAAATAAAACAACACCAATTGGACACGGAGGTACACGAAGGGAGGGGACACAAAAACAACACCAATTGGACACGGAGGTACACGAAGGGAGGGACACAAAAACAACACCAATTGGGACACGGAAGTACACGAAGGGAGGGGACACAAAAACAACACCAATTGGGACACGGAAGTACACGAAGGGAGGGGACACAAAAACAACACCAATTGGGACACGGAAGTACACGAAGGGAGGGGACACAAAAACAACACCAATTGGGACACGGAAGTACACGAAGGGAGGGGACACAAAAACAACACCAATTGGGACACGGAAGTACACGAAGGGAGGGGACACAAAAACAACACCAATTGGGACACGGATGTACACGAAGGGAGGGGACACAAAAACAACACCAATTGGGACACGGAAGTACACGAAGGGAGGGGACACAAAAACAACACCAATTGGACACGGATGTACACGAAGGGAGGGGACACAAAAACAACACCAATTGGACACGGATGTACACGAAGGGAGGGGACACAAAAACAACACCAATTGGGACACGGATGTACACGAAGGGAGGGGACACAAAAACAACACCAATTGGACACGGAGGTACACGAAGGGAGGGGACACAAAAACAACACCAATTGGACACGGATGTACACGAAGGGAGGGGACACAAAAACAACACCAATTGGACATGGAGGTACACGAAGGGAGCGGACACAAAAACAACACCAATTGGACATGGAGGTACACGAAGGGAGCGGACACAAAAACAACACCAATTGGACATGGAGGTACACGAAGGGAGCGGACACAAAAACAACACCAATTGGACATGGAGGTACACGAAGGGAGCGGACACAAAAACAACACCAATTGGGCATGGAGGTACACGAAGGGAGCGGACACAAAAACAACACCAATTGGACATGGAGGTACACGAAGGGAGCGGACACAAAAACAACACCAATTGGACATGGAGGTACACGAAGGGAGCGGACACAAAAACAACACCAATTGGGCATGGAGGTACACGAAGGGAGCGGACACAAAAACAACACCAATTGGGCACGGAGGTACACGAAGGGAGCGGACACAAAAACAACACCAATTGGACATGGAGGTACACGAAGGGAGCGGACACAAAAACAACACCAATTGGGCACGGAGGCACACGAAGGGAGGGGACACAAAAACAACACCAATTGGACACGGAGGTACACGAAGGGAGGGGACACAAAAACAACACCAATTGGGCACGGAGGCACACGAAGGGAGGACACAAAAACAACACCAATTGGACATGGAGGTACACGAAGGGAGGGGACACAAAAACAACACCAATTGGACACGGAGGCACACGAAGGGAGGGGACACAAAAACAGCACCAATTGGACACGGAGGTACACGAAGGGAGGACACAAAAACAACACCAATTGGGCACGGAGGTACACGAAGGGAGCGGACACAAAAACAACACCAATTGGACACGGAGGTACACGAAGGGAGGACACAAAAACAACACCAATTGGACACGGAGGTACACGAAGGGAGGACACAAAAACAACACCAATTGGGCACGGAGGCACACGAAGGGAGCGGACACAAAAACAACACCAATTGGACACGGAGGTACACGAAGGGAGGGGACACAAAAACAACACCAATTGGGCACGGAGGTACACGAAGGGAGGACACAAAAACAACACCAATTGGGCACGGAGGCACACGAAGGGAGCGGACACAAAAACAACACCAATTGGACACGGAGGTACACGAAGGGAGGGGACACAAAAACAACACCAATTGGGCATGGAGGCACACAAGGAGGGGGGGGGGGGGGGTCGGCCCAAAACAAAACTGATAAGAACTTCTTAATTGAAATCGGAAATAGTAAATACATAGCTGATTATAGTAAACAGCACAAAGTGCATATACGCGATCGTCACTTACACATTTAATGTTGTGTTCAAATATTGAAACAAGATGTGATTCTACAGTGATCCTTCTAGGGATACAAAATGCATGATTACTGTGTGTTTATAGATAGGCAGTCATGTCTCAAACAGATAAGATGATATTCATTAAGATTCCATCTGCAAAACAAATCTGCTTGCGACAAACTGAAACTGGTTGGAAAGCTAATGGTTGTTTGGTTATAAAGGAATTGTAACATTTGCGCCTCTTGCTTATTAAAGAACACGTCTTGTTAACTGTTAAGGCTGACTAGACATGCCTGTCACTGAAATATCTTATGTTTCTGATGAAAAATGTAAATGAAAGCAAGATACTGGTACAGATATATCCACACATAGCGACATCTTAATTAATGATGAGGCGATATGTTGTATATATAATATGTACATAATTGACTTGGGAGAAATCTTAAATATCATAGGCAAGTGGTGTGAAGAAATGCAAACACCCACTCCAAACCTACAACAATACGACATTGCTAGACGACAGAACACTGGAACCGTGCTTAACAACCACAGGAACAAAGCGGAATGTTCTACTCGTTAAAACGAAACAACATTGCGAACTTTGAACAGAGAAACTATAGAACAAGTGTACAGTGTAACTGGTGGACTTAATGTTCCTCGTCATGATGTGACAGTAGACACCAGCCCTATCGTTTCGTAACGTTTTGCAATTTGGTTCCCGTGTGCAGCCAATGTGATACGGTGGGCAAGGGATAAAATACGAAACGTTCGCGACTGTTAGCCGTAACTAAACGCAGGGCGGTAAATATTCTAGTTTCCAGATTTCATTATAATTTTATGACTGTTAGAAATACGAAATATTCCGTGTTGTGTCTAGACAGACAATAAACTTTCATGAAACATGCCTGAGTAAAATTAATGGTATAAAATATGATAAAGATAAGTTCGAGTATTTAATATAATTGAACAACAATTATGTAATGAATGGGAGCTGTGTTGGAAAGTGTCTGAAGAATTCAGGGAATATATAAATGCGGGATACACACGCGACTGTGTCTTGTTAGGAACTATATTTTAATACCTGTCACGGTAGTTTTCTACTTAAACATTAATGTCTACCGTTCAATAAACTGATTTCAAAGTTAGTAGACATTTTTATCGGTAGGGCAGTAAAAACGAGAAATCATTCAGGATAAGAGATGGCGCTGTTTCTTGTCTTTGTTTTAATCATGTCACTATGGAAAAATTATGCTATATTAACCTTCAAACGAGTAGATTTATGGCAATTTTTTTTCCAAATTTTCTAGAGTAGTTGTGTCTTATTTTTAGTTATACAGTTCACTGTTGATACGACATAAAGTATCTTGGAAATTCTAATAATGGAAAACAAATATGAAACAATGCAAGGAACACTTTTCTTTGCCACAACTAAGCAAGCCTTATCAAATTTCAATATAATTAATCAAAATGGCACATGTGTAGTCTCCTGGGGGTAGGTGAGAATCGGATACTACCTATGGTCGTAAACTCCTGGAAATGGCATCTTGAAAAATAATTACATACGGTAATGAGCAGTGTAGAAATTATTGTATTAAGTATCAAAGAATTTACACTCTTGGTTCGTATCATTTCAAGACAAGGCGAAACAAATCGATGCTCACTTCTTTTCCAGCTTGGATGTTTCTGTCTTTATAATTAGCACATAGCAACCACTCGGAAAATTATGGTGTTAAAAAACATGTTGTACTTAAACCTTGTATTAAGTTATATTCACCGTAGTTATTGTAGTCTGTTGAAATTGTGTGTGATTTCCATGTGTTGTCGATTTCACGGAGCACCGAAATCTCGCATATCGCGAGAATTGGCAAGTGGTAGATAATAAACTTGTCTAGATATCTGAACTGAGTAGTCATTTTCTTGTCAACATTTAAGATGTTTTATAGTTCATCCAAGAGGCACTATGTATTAACTGATTTAGTATAAAACGTTTCAAGCTTCTAGTGAGACTGAGTGCACATAACAAGCGTTCAGTATCATTCATGTGTAAATGTGTCACATGTAGTTACCTATGTGTCACCGCATTTCAATTATCGCTTACTTTCATTAGTTATTTCAATGGTTACAATTAGAAATGAACGCTGCTATGGGATTTACAACCTCGTTTGAAGTGATGTCATGTGATGTCACTTTTTGCAAGCAGGAAACAATATTTACACCATATGGTCACTTCGTTTTCATATTGGTATATGGACAAATATTGCTTACTGTCAGTACATGGTGACGTCACATGTGACGTTTTCTGGAAATGACGTCACCTAAAGAAGTGGTTGGAAATCGTACAGCGGCGCTCAAATGAACAATTAGAAGTACATACATGATATTACAGCGTACAGTTCACATCTGCAATTCTAAGAAATAGAACCAAGCGAAATCCATTTAAATCGTGATAATTGGGGATAATTAATCTTTGGGAATTTGTTCCTCACAATTCGTTCATATAGGAAAGTTGCTAGTGTCTAGCAAGTGAACAATTTTGCCCTGGTTATTGCTCATCGCCGTATCAAATAAACACATATACAAAACAGATGGTCTTAAACGTCAGAGCAGTCGATGAAATCTCCGCATATTAAATATAGCAGAACATGGTTCAGTGCAAACTGTCCTCTTGAACCATAAGACGACAGTTTCGTGCTTAAGATCAACAAATCGCCATTGAGTCATACAACCTCTACGCCCCAACGTGAGGGTACAGTTATTTTTCAGCATGTACATTGAAAACGAGCTTTTGAAATTAATTCCCAACAATTAGGTATTTGACTCATTTTTGCTGAATGGTTACTTTGTACTGATAGATACTTTTGCAATTTTCTAAAATAATTAAATCATATCCCACACAGATTCAGGATAATTTTCCGAATTTCCGAATCGGATGTTTAAAGGCGTATCCAACAATAATGCCATATTTTCTAACGAAGAGATTTCCTTTAAACTTTGTATATTTTATCAGTGTAATGTATCTAACCAAAATATGAAATAAAAATGACGCGACGCCATGCTTGTTTTTATGATAATGAAGATTAAAACGTGATAATTTCATATGAAATATAGCAAATCGATACAATTTTACTATGTTTTTTCTAGCGGAGAGATTTTCTTACAACTTGGTATACTATATGAGAGTCAGTGTCTGAATGAAAATATGAAATAAAAATAATAGGCCACATTGCTTGATTTTAAGATAAAGATTAATTTATTGTGTTTCAAATGTAATATATATGGAAAGTTAAAGTTGAAAAGATTTACCCATAATACACTTGGTAACCCATTATCGTTTTACATTTTCATAAAATGTGTTAGTTTAAAATATCATAATATTATTTCAAATGTAGAATTTTAATTATCAATGACTTTTCATTTTTTTAATAATGAAGTGTATGGAATAAAAGTTGAAGGAAAACTGCAAAACATATTGAAATCCTTTAATTAAACATAATAATATCATCATTTGTATTGGTCTTAGGGACTCTATAAAGTTCAGTAAAAATCTTTGCATCGTAAAAGAAAATAGTAAACTACTCCCGGATACGTCTTAAGCATAAAACTTGACTGTTTTTGTCAAGGTAATGCAATAAAACTAGGGAAATGATTATGTCTGGAATAACAATACAACAATTGTCCGAAGAAATTGCAGTGGTAAGAATGAATATTGAAGTCAACCAGGAAAGCCACTTACAAAAAGGCGCAGCCAAGTTAAAACATGAAAATACATGAATATAAGAGCAAATTCATATAAGTTGAGTAAAGATTGATAGTCGAGTGGTCTCTGTTTCTCGTGTTAATACCGAATTGAGCTCATTCCGAAACTTGATCGCCAGCTGATACTATAACACGAACAAGCATTTAAGACTTAGAGTAGTGCAGAACGAATGAGTCAATATGAGTAAGACGATATGATGAGATATATACGTATACATTAACATTTGAATTGAAAACAAGGTTGTCAGAGAACCAATCACATGTCAGCTACAATTATGCTCTAATATGTTTAAACTAGTACCGACGTGTATCAGATGTGTAAAATTTACACAATGCTCACCACATTGAATTAATGCCAAAATCACAAAATTTTACATGTCAAATGGATACTTTTATAAGCTGAACGAGAAAACAGAGAGAATACGTAACCACAGGGAACGCCACATACACAAGACAATACCTCCCCACGAAGACCTCCGGAAAAACAACAATCCACAAAACATTAGGCACTTAAGGAGGTCAAAGGGTACACATATTAAGGAACAGAGGCATAAGGAATGGCCCGACAGACCATAAGGAATAACTAGGAGAATCAAAGTGGACAGTAAAGGGAGGGGGAGGGGGGAATTAATGGATGGAAAAGATCACAGGACAAGTCAAGACAACTGGCCTTAATAGGCCCAAAATGGGCAGGAAACAATCTGAACACTGTATAAAGTGACAGAATTGCACAGGGGAAAGGGAAATATAAAACACATTCATAACACAAACAGAAACAACAATCGTATAGCGAATTACAGCCTTGAAACTGTCAGTAAAAATTACTTTGTCGTGTTAAATACCAGTCCTCTGAGCTAATACATGTTCATGTTGCGACCAATGCACCTTATCTTCATATGTAATATGTTGATAACAGAATGTAGACAAAATATGTTCAGTATTTCGTTTGCCATATAGTTACATGTGAAGTCTGCAAGCGTATACCATTGTACGAACACTATCGTTCACAAACTACAAAGCTTAATTACAGGGATGAAAAGAGAATATTATTTTCATACACCTGTTAATTGAGTGCTTTATTGCAACCGCTCCAGCACGTTCATCGTTAGGTACTCATCACTGCCATACAACACGCAGACAAACCTACTCACACTTGTTATGGCTATTTCTTTCTAAATATATTTTATTTCCGAGAGGTCATGAGAGTTTTATTCGGGTGATAGTAGAAAATGAGTTGGATGCATGTTCAAGTTATTTTTCAAATATACAGTTTTGTTTTTCTTATTGTTATGCTGGTGTCTTGTGTCCCTTTCATCTTTGATGTTGTGTACATGAACGTATATATGGGTGGTAAGATGCCAAAGTGAACTAAGCCTCATCTACTTAAATCTACTTTTAAATATTTTGAATTCCTCATAAAAGACGATTATTTCTAGACAACATATGAAGTATTCATGCTGTTATGTGGTGATATAGCAATAAATTGCTTGTTTAGTTCCAAATGATATTTATTTGCAGTTTTTGAAATAAAGGATTTTGTGGGATAGTTCGTTATGGCATACATACTTCACTTCAAACTTGAAATAATACGAACGTGAACCACTTGTTTCTAGTTCAGTCAGGCTTAGTTACGGGGAAGAACCTATAGTAGATGTGGGTTAGTACACCTTTTCAAGATCTCCTGCTATAAACGTCTTAGAAAGCTTGAAACTGTTACGTGGAAGAACCTATAGTAGATGTGGGTTAGTATACCTTTTCAAGATCTCCTGCTATAAACGTCTTAGAAAGCTTGAAACTAGACCAAATTAAACAGCCCTCTTTGAACAGTGACAAGGAGTAGACAACTCACTCTTCATGAACATTTGGGTTAGTTCACTTTGGCATCAGACCATCCATATGGTCGTGGTCTCCTGTTTGCTGTGGTTGTGTGGGACATTACCTCTTCAACTTCTTTATCCATCAGTGGTTGTTGAACACTACTAGTTGACTTGTGAAACGTAATCGTTGTAATCTTAGTAAATGATAATATTCAAGGAAAGTCCCTTCAATTAAGTGGTATAGGTAAATTATATAGAACTTAGAGAACAGATCAAATGAGCGTTGCTATGGGATTTACAACATCTTCTGTAAGTGACGTCATTTCAAGAAAAACGCAACATGTGATGTCACTATTTTCAAGCAGGAAACAATATTTACTCCATTCTATTAACTTGTTTTCATATTGCCATATTGGACAAATATTGCTTTCTGTCAGTACATGTTACGTCACATGTGACGTTTTCTGGAAATGACGTCACTTAAAGAAGAGGTTGGAAATCGTACAGCGGCGCCCAAATGTTAAATGCAAATACATTTAAGCCATTATCGTTATTATTGAGTGCGACTTGTTGAAACAGACTTATACACACAGATGTTTTATCTCTGAATATATAAGTACTTAACGATATTACAACGTTTGATATATATCATTCATATTAAATGAGCAAAATACGAGATACTATCACTCATGCACAGACTTGTAAATGTAAATGTAAACTTGCAGAAGATGAAGTATATATTGCTGGTTATAATATTATAATTGGACAAATTGTAACAGAAACAACTAGTATTAATCAATTACTGTTTCTTTGTTCAGCATCAACATTTTGCGTCCTGTTTGGCAACTATGAAGCAATGTTTAGATGGAAGGCAACGCATGAGGTTGAATCTATTGTTAATAATATTGAAAATGTTGAACGCGAATAATGGTTAGGACTAATCTACGGTGGCACCGAGGTGATATGAGTATGTTTTTATTTATCTCGTGCGCACGACATACTAAGTCGTGCGCACGAGATAAATAAAAAACATACACATGTCACCTCTGTGCCACCGTACTAATCAGCTGCAACTGCGTATGAAGTTTGCTAGTATGACAGTTGTGTGTGCTCATGCGTGATTGTAGTTGAACTATTCATGTCAGGAGAGGAAGTTAAATGTAATGTGTATTGAAAGTAGATAAAAAGATGCTTAAATCACTATAGATCTTAATCTAAAGTAATGAAAGAATCGGAGAACTTGCTGGATAATTAATGTGTTGTAAATGGCTTTGCATACTTTATCAGTAAAAACAATGGTTTCGAAATAGCTTTGTTAACTTTGTCGTTCGCAACGACACGTAAGCAGTTTTATACAATGTCACCATTGTCACGACCAGAAATAAAACAAAACAGACTGCACCGGTACATTTTGGGAGCTTTAACCTTATAGTGTAATGTTCTGCCCTTTGATCTTGGGTTCATTGTTTGCAATAAACATTGCATAATTTCCGAACGTACAAATGCATATATTTGTATGTCCATGACACAATTGTGTATGACGTTTTTTTGAAGTAGGTAGATAATCCCCATATCTATGCTTACTAGAAAAGTCAGAAAAGTGGGAGAGAATTCGGAATTAACAGTGAGGTATTGTTTAGTTCAACAAGTTGTTGCTTACTTATCCAATTATGACACATGGACATTGATTATTTTGGCACTGGCATCTGAACAACTGCTGGTAAGATAACAACACGCCTTTATCTATACAGAAACAACAGAAACAACAGTTGCATAGATAACAACATAGAATGGTACGAATGCCTACATGTTGTCCACAACGAATGCCTACATGTTGTCCACAACGAATGCCTACATGTTGTCAACAACGAATGCCTACATGTTGTCAACAACGAATGTCTACATGTTGTCAACAACGAATGCCTACATGTTGTCAACAAAAAATGTCTACATGTTGTCAACAACGAATGCCTACATGTTGTCAACAACGAATGTCAACATGTTGTCAACAACGAATGCCTACATGTTGTCAACAACGAAAGTTGACATGTTGTCAACAACGAATGCCTACATGTTGTCAACAACGCAAGTTTACATGTTGTCAACAACGAATGCTTACTTGTTGTCCACAACGAATGCCTACATGTTGTCAACAACGAATGTCTACATGTTGTCAACAACGAATGCCTACATGTTGTCAACAACGAATGCCTACATGTTGTCAACAACGAATGCCTACATGTTGTCAACAACGAATGTCTACATGTTGTCAACAACGAATGCCTACATGTTGTCAACAACGCAAGTTTACATGTTGTCAACAACGAATGCTTACTTGTTGTCCACAACGAATGCCTACATGTTGTCAACAACGAATGTCTACATGTTGTCAACAACGAATGCCTACATGATGTCAGTAACGAATGCCTTCATGTTGTCAACAACGAATGTCTACATGTTGTCAACAACGAATGCCTACATGATGTCAGTAACGAATGCCTTCATGTTGTCAACAACGAATGCCTACATGAACATGTTTCCCATGCACTTACGGACAGACAGTTTCAAACGCATTGAATATTCTTAATACAAATGGAAGAGTCCATTTTCATTAGCATTGACTTCAAATAAAAAGGCATATTTTGTGAGTGTGACCTTGTCTACCTTGTCTCTCTCACTTTTGGTCATGTGCTGGTTGTAGTTAAGATACACTGCAATATTGAATAGATTTTCCAGACACAGACGACAGACATTTGAATTTATTCAGTTCAGTGACAAAACTAATGTCCCCATACTGTAAAAATACATTACATTACCTTGTAATTAGGGACAACCAGGAACAGAATATTTAAATGCACATACACTCGTTGTTTTACATTGCTGTTTCCTAAAGTATTAGCAAAGTTATCTCAATAGTTTGGTACTGCGTAAATTTTTTACAGTACTGGAATGATAGTGTGATTCCCGCGAAAACATGGAGACTCTTCTATTAACGTCAACTGTCAAAATAGCACTTTACACGCGTTACAATGTACCAGCAAACATGGAGACTCTTCTATTAACGTCAATTGTCAAAAAAACGCTTTACACGCGTTACAATGGACCAGTAAACGTGGAGACTCTCCTTTTAACGTCAACTGTCAAAATAGCACTTTACACGCGTTATAATTTACCAGTAAACATGGAACCTTCTCTATTAACGTCAACTGTCAAAATAGCAGTTTACACGCGTTACAATTTACCAGTAAATATGGAACCTTCTCTATTAACGTCAACTGTCAAAATAGCACTTTACACGCGTTACAATTTACCAGTAAACATGGAGCCTTCTCTATTAACGTCAACTGTCAAAATAGCACTTTACACGCGTTGCAAGGGACCTGTCAACATGGACACAACGAAAGTTGGTAAAGCGATGTAACTCAGAATTCGTGTACAACCTCACTTTTCTATTGACTCCTGTAAAATATATTTACAAGCATGATTGTAAAAGAGACATTACCGATGGGGAAATACAACTGTGTAAATACGTAGAATATTCTGTAACAACCCCGAAGTTCCAACATACAGTTGTAATTGTATCTGCATGATAATTATATTCTAATTGTTTAGCATGTGTATGTATGAATTTTTGTAACTACCATCATATTTCAATTTAAATCTTCACTATGCTCTGATGACTATTTCTCTCACACCGACTATATATGTGGTAAAAAACTGTGTAAAATGTTTAATGCCGAAATAAAATGTAATGTATTGTATTTTATTGTATTGTATTGTATTGTATGTTTTCAATAGGAATGATGTTTCTCGTAGTACCGTCACACAATAAAAACATAATTCATTAACTAGATTCAATGAAGATGAACATAAATGTTCAAGTACACCACAATGTGAAATTAAATAAATATAATACATTTCTCCCTATTGACCAACTCGTAAAGACTTCACGAAGCATATCCTGAAAATATAATCAAATATTCTCCGCAGCTTAGTTTAGGGTTTGCGCAGCCATGAACAAAATCATCTCAATTCATACAGACAATACTTGTAGACAAGACAGATGATAGAAAATGCATTAGATGAACAATTTGTGAATAATGATGGGTTGTGTTCGTGTATTGGACATAAAGATGGATTTTTACCAAGGCTTTGTACCATTACTGAGTTTTCCGTTTTAATCACACAAAATGCTATCACAGACTGTCAGAGTCAGTGTTATATGAGTAAGCCGAGTCCAGCAATATATGTGTGGAACCATTCTAAAATATATGAGTAAGCCGAGTCCAGCAATATATGTGTGGAACCATTCTAAAATATATGAGTAAGCCGAGTCCAGCAATATATGTGTGGAACCATTCTAAAATAGACGTGTAACCAGAGTCCAGCATATGTCGAAGCTACCTCACATAAATGTGCATTCTTAAATACATTAAGAACATGTTGTTGGTAATAAAGTTACAATGAAATGAAGCGCAACACATTTACAGACGTATCTTGTTTGCGAGATGCGAACATTTATGCTTAAGCTTTTATTCAAAGCGTCATTGATTGTTTGTTTTTGCCGAAGACTCGGTTGTAGTGCAAACATCGAGGACAAATGGTTTTAATCACCATAAGATATTCCTAAGTGCTTAATTAATTTTCAATTAAATAAACGCTATTCCTTAGTACATTACCAATGTCATGTAGTTTATTTATGTCTCCTGTAGGGCTTATATGTTACTGCTCACTGGGTCAATGTTTTATCTCCTTTAGAGCTTATATGTTACTGCTCATTGGGTCAATGTTTGTGTCTCCTTTAGGGCTTATATGTTACTGCTCATTGGGTCAATGTTTGTGTCTCCTTTACGGCTTATATGTTACTGCTCAATGGGTCAATGTTTGTGTCTCCTTTAGAGCTTATATGTTACTGCTCACTGGATCAATGTTTGTGTCTCCTTTAGGGCTTATATGTTACTGCTCATTGGGTCAATGTTTGTGTCTCCTTTAGGGCTTATATGTTACTGCTCACTGGGTCAATGTTTGTGTCTCCTTTAGGGCTTATATGTTACTGCTAATTGGGTCAATGTTTATGTCTCCTTTAGGGCTTATATGTTAATGCTCATTGGGTCAATGTTTGTGTCTCCTTTAGGGCTTATATGTTACTGCTAATTGGGTCAATGTTTATGTCTCCTTTAGGGCTTATATGTTACTGCTCATTGGGTCAATGTTTGTGTCTCCTTTAGGGCTTATATGTTACTGCTCACGGGGTCAATGTTTGTGTCTCCTTTAGAGCTTATATGTTACTGCTCATTGGATCAATGTTTGTGTCTCCTTTAGGGCGTATATGTTACTGCTCACTGGGTCAATGTTTGTGTCTCCTCTAGGGCGTATATATTACTGCTCACTGAGCAATGTTTGTGTCTCCTTTAGGGCGAATATGTTACTGCTCACTAGGTCAATGTCCGCTATCCCTGTACGATACAGATTGTATTAAAACTCTATTGTGATGGAAATGTTGTAAAGTGACATGGAGATGATTTGGAAAGCACAATGATTTGCCAAAGCACTGATGTAATCAAAACTGTGTGTGAAGACAGCTAACCAGTGTACTCATACAAATGTAAAGATTGGCTGAACTGATTGTCCAGTGTTACAGAAACGATGTAATGGTATCATCTTCGTAAACGAGCTTATAATGTTTTTTCTACGTTTTTTATATTAGATATATTCAGTTATTTTCTTTTACTCTGCTTATTTATTCTGCAAAGAATAATCAATGCACTTTAATTCAAGCCTGACTTCAACGGCAACAGTCATATGGTTAATAATCGTCTTCCAAGAAATTTATAATAAATAAAGGTAAATAATTCCCACTGCGTCAGTTGCTGACAATGTTTATTTTAACCAGTTAAAACGCCTTACTGTAAAAACTACATGTAGCGAATGAAACCGAATTCAATGAAAATGAGCAGCTTATTTATTTTCTTCAATTTCTATTTATCGAGCAGTATGAAAACAGTGCTAAGTATGAAATAATACTGTCGGAAATCTTTTGTTTTCTCTTTAGAGTAAGACATTTATATTTTTTTTGTATTTGCGTTAATTTATCGTCTCCACCGGTTTCTCAAATGGGCGACGGCTCCGGAAGAATGTCAATCATTTTTTATTTTTGGCGGATAGTGCATGATACAGAAGATGCCCCAGTTCCAGAAGCACCCCTGGTTTTTGTACGTGCTCGATGTAAAGCATCATACACAGGACCTTGGTTTTTAAAGCCTCGTCCGAAAGACTGTTAGTACTGTCAGTGGTGGAGCGGCGGATCGAACCTGTGACCCCTGGATTGCTAGTCCAGCGCGTTACCACCGGACCACGGATCCGCTCCTACATTCAGATAGAATGTGTCAACTGCACTTGTATTTACTGACATGATCGTTGAATTATACGATTCGTTCGCTAAGAAAGTAAAATATTTACCTTGTTATTAAAAGGGGATTGCCAAGTTATATTTTATGTTTAATATTTTGTTGAATTATCGCGCGCGTACTTCAACAAAATCCAACAAACATATCCCATGGTAGCAAACGTTCAATACAGAGAGCGGTGCATTAAGACAGGCTAACAAACATAAAGTTTGTTCGAAAGCAAAATGATGTAAAACATTAGAATATTGATACAGATGTAATATTTTCTTGTCCGTGTTCACAGAATTGACAACATGACACAATATCTCTTAGTTTTATATCTCCTCATATATATATGTTTACAGACTTATGAGACAGCCATGAAGCAAGCTTACAGCATGTTGGTTATTGTATTAGGTAAATATAAATACAAAGGGCTCTGAAACCAGATATGAACTAAGTTGTGTCCGTAGGACCAAGATAAGTTGGAATGCAATCTCAAAAAATACAAAAATAAAAAATCTCAGTAACTACGTACCAATAGTGTCCGTGACTCCACAACATTGTTTTACCGTTTTACACAAAATCCCCCAGAATCTGTGCCTAATCCTTCCAATGGTTTAGACAGCCTGATCGAGTAGATTGTTTGTTTATTCACTTGTCATAAATTTGGTTAAAATAATTCTTACAGAACACTGACAATCCTCTTTAAGATTCTTATACAAAATCACATTACAATCATCCGTACAAATAGAGAGTTTGAACATAGTTTACTTGAAATGATACCAAAGAAATTCTGCATGAAATTCTACAATATATTGACAAAATCCGTTCGTTTTATGTTTGTCCTCGCCTTCAATTTTCTAGACGATCATATATGTTAGAACCTATAGTATTAAGAGAACACTTTAAACAGCGATGAATTACATTATCAATACTACAGGAAAAAGAACGATACATTTACTGAAAATATCCATTTTTTTCAAAGACTATGCTTTAATGAACAAACACCAATTAAAAAACGATCACAGTATTGAAACAAAAACAACTGGAACTGTTGGCGTGCGTCATGTCTTTTATGCACAAAATCGTTTTGAATAGCGCCGAGAGTTAGCTTAAACCGACTTTCACTAGAAAGCAGAGGAATAAAGATCGATGCATACACTTCAGTGAAAGGAATCTTATTGGAACACTATTGTCCTCCGTTTTACTCTCCAATAAAGTAAGTTTTCCCGTATCAGAGACATCGCTGATAAACAGGCGTCAATTGCATAACACTTAATTAACACGAGAGCAATGTTGGATGGTAAGATTGCATTTAGAGTCGATGAAAAACACGACGGTGTCTTCATTAGGTATTGCTTTCAACACGGAGGATGAACTGTTTGATTCCCAGAATACTTTTTGCACGTCCCTCTAAAATGCCTGGGCTGTGTTTCATCAAAAATCCTAAGTATGAAAAGATAGGAGTGAAACCTTCTGGAAGGAATAAGTCATGTTGGCTCAATATGTTTTAGACATTTTGAAGTGTAAATATCTTTAATAATTCATATTCTTAAAGATTAAAATAAAATTTGGTTGAATCTTGTTTTTTTTTAATTCATGCAACAAAACATGCTTAAATTGGCTTAGGTGCGAAAAGTGTGCTATGAAGAGAAAAGCGCACTTTTGATGAAATGCACATCTGGTCTTGTTGCTGCACATTTATTTCAAGACGTTGCACAATATGTAGTCTCAAAATAGACAAGTAATTACAGATGATTTGTATTTCTGATTTATGTCTTAAATGTTACATTTTTAAATGAGCTTAAAATTCATTCACTTAAGTCCCACTTAAATTGGATTCGCTAAAAACCAGAATGTGTGCATTTCTAGGAAGAGATTATACTTTATGCCTTTGAACAATTCGTTGAAAGACGATTTGAATTAGACAAAATACACGAACCGAATTATGAAGATAAATACATATTTTATGTCGTATATTTTAACTCCCATTAGAGTAATTAAGAAATCAACAATACACACACAACAGTAGAGTAATGACGTAATGGTGAGAAAGCGTGTACTGTTTTATTGAGGTATCTAAGAAAATAAGTATACAGGGTGTTAAAAAAGTGTGTTCACAAAGTTTTTATTTAGATAAAATGAAAATAGTGCTGTGTACACTGATTTTAATTCATATCATGAAAGATACTGCTTTTTTCTTGAATATCAATTTTATTTAGAACTCTCATGCAGAAGTCGATAGCGACATAGATAGAAAGAATATTTAAAACTTTGTGAACGGACTTTTTAACACCCTGTACGTATATGAATAGAAGTTATGCATTAAGTACATTTGTATATAAATTTAATAATTCGAAATATTTTGAGAAACTTAATGGTAAACTTTTTATTAACTGTCAATACGTCGTCGATGTGGAGTAATTGCCTGGGGGGTGTATACGTAGATAAATGCTATGTTTACAATCGAGGGTTGTTTTATCATTATTGAGTTTTGTACATGTTCAATTGTCCATTATTCGCATACTGTGATCTTATTTAAACAAAATATTAACATTCTGTCCATGGAAAATGTCACCAAATTGATTTTGTTTACAAACAGTTCAATAAAGTATTCAGATTATAAATCCATTGTCCACCGACTACATCGATTTGTACCGGAACAGGGATTATTTTAATTTATCTAAAAGCCATTTCAATATACACGCCCGGATGTTGACTGAACGTCACATTCGTTAATAATTTAAAGTTTCGAAATAACTATGAGTTAAAAACTGAGTAATATATTGACAATCAAAGCACTTTCTTCTTCGTATGCAATCACAATTCATTACTTGAATAAATGCATTTACGTTACATTATATACTTGTATTTATACATTATAGAATGTAAGGTGTTGTAAATGTACCTAAGGAAACGTCTCTAAGCTACACAGGTCCACCAGCGACCTTGGATGACATTGTTGGAACAATGGAAACAAAGGGGTGTTCGACAATAGTCCTAAATTAAATATCTAACAAACTGCCACTAATAATCTCTTGGGGTTTACATGGCCTTCTTAACATAATTTATATCAGATATCATCTTGTAGCTTGTCTTAAATAATGTATTGTCTTTCCTTTTTAACATTTTTATCATTTGTAACCTAACACCTTATTAAATTTTATTTGCTTAGCCTTTTCATCCATTATTCCTGTCAGAGATAACTTATTGTTTTATTGTTTGATCGTTTTATCTATTTGTTTATAAAAATGTAACACAATGTCTTGACTGTGATTAACTGACTGTGATAACTTTATTTATAACTTATAATTCTTCCTATGTCACACAATACTATATATTAAGGACCACAATGGAAATAAGAGTTTTTACTTGTACTTTACTTGTGTTATCCTTAACATATAATGTTGATTGATATGGCTTTATTGATTCATACATATTGTTGTTACTAATATATGTCTTAATTTTATATTGCCATGTAAATTGTACATTTTATGTTGAAATAAATATATCTATCTTAACTAGTTTTGACGTCTAAAGAAACAAAAACAGAACGATAATGGAGATTTTCGAATCTTATCAAGGATGTCACGATCTGAAAAAAAATCAGAGGTATTCCAAATGTTTTATTCACAGTAAAATGCAAGAAGAACAGTTACATTATCGTCAAAAACTCATTATTTATTGGAATTTGTCCAAACAGATTACAAAACAGTAATTTTCTACTGTCATGATTTGAGTGCGTAGAGATTACGACTTAAGTCTTCGAAAATAATGTCTTATTGCAAAACATCGGGAGGTTTTTATATGTTGTTGTATGTTTACTATTGGTATGCGAATTTACTCTGGTTTGAAATTATTTGTTTTTTAGTTTATTGTAAATTTACCGCACAAACTTATTGTAAATTTACCGCACAAACTTATTGTAAATTTACCGCACAAACTTATTGTAAATTTACCGCACAAACTTATTGTAAATTTACCGCACAAACTGTTTGTTTCTTTTAAATGTATCAAAATTTACCATTTACTCGTTATGTTACTATATATATACTATCTTTGAAACTTAAAAAAACATCGGCAACCGCAATAAAGCATTATAATTTCAACAAGATGTGCAGTTTTAAAGAACGTTTTCCGTTAACACTTTAAAAAGACCATATCGACGTTTAATAATATTAATATCGGAATTGCAAATATCAGTATCCATGGATAGGCTATTAATTCTTAGATGTGACTTGCAGTTAGAGTGTAAACATATCGCTACACGTACTTTGTATGGGAAATCGAGTATGATATAAAGTGTATGTTTTTAAAACATATTATTTTAGGCTTTTCTACTTGCGTCATTATTAAATGTACTTATCTAATCAAATGTACAGTAAAATGTACGAGCCAGTCTTCTTGAATGTCTACATGTACATTTATTGCGTTATTTCGAAAATCTTGTCATTTAATGTAAGTTCATAAAATCAAATTAGATTTCCAGTAAAACATAGTGTATACATGAAGCAGCGATATCTGCGTTTCTTCGTACCGATAAAGAAGAAATATGCAACTGTCTATTAAACCTCTCTTGAGTTTCAATCGGCGATGTTTTTAATTGGTGTTAGTCCATTAAACACGTATGAAAAACCACACCGGTTCTATAATCCAATAATAATCAGCATTAAAATTCTCTGATCGAATCAAAACGAAACACACGAGACACACATGCATCACATTCCAACCAATTACTACCACTTTGGTGTTTGTGAACTTGCTAAACCTTTCACTCAAGAAAATAAACCCGCTTAGGCTTCCTGATGTCAAAGTCCAACTTCCAAAAAATCTAATTAATAACACACAGGCCGCCGATATTGATGTCTGGTACCTGACTTGATCAATGTTCCGAGGAACCAGCAATACTAACTACAATAAAATCATCTTAAAAAATTGCCAGGTGAATTGTGCCTTTATAACATTTGTTTATATGTTAAACAGCTGTTAATAGGTTATCCGCAGGTTCGTACAGTTTGTTGTTTTCAATTACAGCGAGGAATGATCGTACAACAAGTCATAAACTCCCGTCAAAACGTGGTCAGATGTTTGCATGCAGACATATATTTATGACCATTATCGATATATCAATCTATGCATGTTGTACGCCTCTTCTCTTTGTTTGAACGGCAGCGTTGCAGAAAATTGCCGAAATCAGAGGAATTCAACTGATCCAAAACTTCGATATAAACCACATTAAAACGTATACATGTATAACTAAAACCATGTACCCTCAACTCAAATCATTGCACAAGAATTTATAAGATCGAAATAAAATTCATATTTCGGAGCTTCAGTAATTAGCTTGATATCTCTAAAGTAATCACAGTGAAGAAATCATTGTATTCAGCATATATAAAGGCATTGTACATCCATCAACACATTATACGTAGTTCGTAAATTAAGATATGTTACAACAAACAACATTAACTTTTCAATACAGATCAACGCATACAAGCGAACACCATTCAGAAATTATAAAATGCTTCCTAGTTTATCCTACCCATAGGTGACATGCCAATGTTTAACTTCCTGGTTTATCCTACCCAAAGGTGATATTTCAATGATTTACTTCCTGGTTTATCCTACCCAAAGGTGACATTTCAATGCTTTACTTCCTGGTTTATCCTACTTAAAGGTGATATTTCAATGCTTCACTTCCTGGTTTATCTTACCCAAAGGTGACATTTCAGTGTTTTACATCCTGGTTTATCCTACCCAAAGGTGACATTTCAATGTTTTACTTCCTGGTTTATCCTACCTAAAGGTGACATTTCAATGCTTCACTTCCTGGTTTATCTTACCCAAAGGTGACATTTCAGTGTTTTACATCCTGGTTTATCCTACCCAAAGGTGACATTTCAATGTTTTACTTCCTGGTTTATCCTACCTAAAGGTGACATTTCAATGCTTCACTTCCTGGTTTATCTTACCCAAAGGTAACATTTCAGTGTTTTACATCCTGGTTTATCCTACCCAAAGGTGACACTTCAGTGTTTTACATCCTGGTTTATCATTTCCATAGGTGACCTTCCAACATTCGTATTTCATATTACGAGTACACGTTGAAACGTGGAAACATACTGTATACTGAGTTTACGATATCAAACCAAACTGAAGAAAAGGAGGCTATGAAATCACCAACTTGACGATTTGACAATGAACAATTGTATGTTTATAAAGATACTATTTTAGATGTTAAAGATGAAATATGAAGAAACCACTTGTGTTTCGTTGAAACTAGCATATTCAGCGTATTTAATGTTATATTATTGTCTATGAGCCAAACCACATAAATACAATTTATAAAACCTACAAAAAAAATTATACTTCAGCCGACTCCACCAACAAAATGACAAAATGGTTAGCGGGAAACCCCACAATATGACATATTACAGAGAAACTGTAGATATATAAGAATGAGTCTAGTTTACTGACTATAATGTGTTATATAGAATCAAATATTCATGTCACATGACAGTCATTTGATTCTCGGAAAGTCTTCCTGTCTGGTGCAGCTTTTTGCCTCAGAAAAGATAAATAGGATTTTTTTCCAAAGTGGTCCATTTATTTCATACAAATATTACATGATATCGATACATGTATGGGATGTTCATAGAGGCTAGATAGAAGAATGTTATATGTATAATTGCAAACAGATTAATAATGATACTGACAATATGGTTTTGAAGTTAAAACTTTTAACGTTTTCTTTCCATTCCGACTACATGTATAACGGAAAAAAATCGATACATCAGTGCATTTTTTCAATGAAATAATTACCTGAACCTAGGTAAGAGTATGAAATGGCATCAACATGACAAAACCCTCTATAAACCGGAAACCTCTGTAAACCGGAATTTTCAACCGGTCCCGAAGGAGTCCGGTATAGGGAGGTTCCGCTGTATATAATCGAAATATTAAAAATATACACTGAGAAGCTCAAAATAAGCAGGTTTTTGTTAATTTGGTTTGTTGTTTACGCCAATAATATTCAAGGTACGTATGGCGGTCAGCTGACCTTACACGTGTTGCTAGGTTACCAACCTGTTTTATCTATCTACTGGATAATGTTAACATTGTTTTTTGTTCTGCAATTAATTGACAACTTCATGTAGAGGACAAGTGACAACTTCCTCCATGGACTCAGTTGTAGAGGACAAGTGACAACTTCCTCCATTACTTTTTAATGTACTTCAGTCAACTTGTCACGGAGAACGTACATTTCATCCCGGGAATTGAACCTATGACCTAAGCGAAGCGGATGTTTTTAGAAATGGTAACAACAACTTCATTGTACTACATGTATAAATAATATATAAAATAAGTTAATATCAAAGAAAAATTTATTTTAGAAAAAATGCAGGGTGATTTTGCGTTCGTAATTATATGAATCTTGGTGTTTGAAATGGAAGAATTATTCAAGCGCAACCATTGAAACCAATGCCAACGAGATTGAATCACGTGACCTTAAAACTTGCGCAATATCTTAATTCACTATAAAATAATTATATCCACAAAGAGCCTCGAAATGGTGAGCTCAACCTTTCTTCAGAATAATACCAGTCGTTCCAAACAACTTATCCAAGATAACAAGTACATTACGTTTCAAATTGTAACTGTTGAAATGTGTTCAAACTTTTGGTGAGTCATAGGAGATGTCAGTACTGACGTATGTTATCCAAAACACATGTTGCATGTTCGAAAAACTCATTCAGACGAAGCCATTTGGCAATCAACACACAGGTTTAGGTAGCAGATTTATAACTGCAGGAATGGGTTTAAATTCGGATTGTTAAGCTCTTAACATGTTTGCACCGTATTTTGGGGAATATATTTGAAGTTGTGTTTCGAAGTATAGGTTTAATTAATATTTTTAAAATAATTGTGTCATAAAATTAATTATTAACCGATTCCTGGTCTGCAAAATGGGTCTGTTGGAAAAATAAACTAAATAAATGTACATTTTTCCGTTTGAAGTAAAGTGTGCTTGTGTCTAGGTAGAGTTTATGTTGTATATCGAACGATATTAGTGCTAAACAACTCCATAAAACCAGAACAGATATATGCCATGCAGTTTATTAAGTATGGTAAAATTCCTGTAATATAGAACATTTCTTTCTTCAAATATTCGTAACCCTGGTAACTAGTTCAAAATATTGTTTTTGAAATCTTATAATGTAAATCTGGTTAATTTAATAACTAAAAACGTTTAGGTTAATAGCCGGATTTTTCCTGTATACAACATAAATATGTTATGCAAACCATTTCCCAGAAATAATGTTCATCTCCCCCGACAAATGCTTTGTAGGTCTATTAGGTTTCAAAGTTGCTTTTGAGAAAGATTTTGTTAAGCACCAATAAACAATTATGATAAATGTTACAGGTGTGTGAACAGCAGAAGCGGGTGGGGTATTGTTGGAGATTATAATTGGTATCTAAACTAACGGTACAAGTTATCTCGCTTCTATTGTGACAGTTCAATACGATTTAATCCGCATTATACATTATTTTTCAACTTCTAGCATTCAGTTAAACCGACCAAGTGACACAGTATATTGTACATAGCATAAAAAACTAGCTTTTGTAAATTTAATAATAAACATTAAAATAACAGAGTTGAGGAAGAATAGCATACTCAGTATCTAGGTTTACTAGAACCAGCAAAATACTCATTATCTAGGTTTACTAGAACCAGCAAAATACTAATTTTGTAGGTTTACTAGAACCAGCAAAATACTAATTAAGTAGGTTTAATAAAACCAGCAACATACTCTCTATGTAGATTTACTAGAACTTGCAAAATACTAATTATCTAGGTTTACTAGAACCAGCAACATACTCAGTATCTAGGTTGACTAGAACCAGCAAAATACTCATTATGTAGGTTTACTAGAACCAGCAACATACTCAGTATCTAGGTTTACTAGAACCAGCAAAATACTAATTTTGTAGGTTTACTAGAATCAGCAAAATACTAATTATGTAGGTTTACTAGAACCAGCAACATGCTCAGTATCTATGTTTACTAGAACCAGCAAAATACTAATTATGTAGGTTTACTAGAACCAGCAACATGCTCAGTATCTATGTTTACTTGAACCAGCAAACTACTAATTATCTAGGTTTACTAGAACCAATAACATACTAATTATCTAGGTTTACTAGAACCAATAACATACTCATTATGTAGGTTTACTAGAACCAGCAACATAGTTGTATTAGGGTAAATACCAGACTCCTAGTTCAGTGGTAAGACAGCATAGTTGTATTAGGGTAGTAATACAACAATACCCTTATACAACTATGCTGTCTTACCACTGAACCGGGAGTCTGGTCTCTACCCCAATACAACTATGCTATCTTACCACTGAACCGGGAGTCTGGCCTCTATCCCAATACAACTATGCTGTCTTACCACTGAACCGGGAGTCTGGCCTCTATCCCAATACAACTATGCTGTCTTACCACTGAACCGGGAGTCTGGCCTCTACCCCAATACAACTATGCTATCTTACCACTGAACCGGGAGTCCGGCCTTTACCCCAATACAACTATGCTGTCTTACCACTGAACCGGGAGTCTGGTCTCTACCCCAATACAACTATGCTGTCTTACCACTGAACCGGGAGTCTGGTCTCTACCCCAATACAACTATGCTGTCTTACCACTGAACCGGGAGTCTGGTCTCTACCCCAATACAACTATGCTGTCTTACCACTGAACCGGGAGTCTGGTCTCTACCCCAATACAACTATGCTGTCTTACCACTGAACCGGGAGTCTGGTCTCTACCCCAATACAACTATGCTGTCTTACCACTGAACCGGGAGTCTAGCCTCTACCCCAATACAACTATGCTGTCTTACCACTGAACCGGGAGTCTGGTCTCTACCCCAATACAACTATGCTGTCTTACCACTGAACCGGGAGTCTGGTCTCTACCCCAATACAACTATGCTGTCTTACCACTGAACCGGGAGTCTGGTCTCTACCCCAATACAACTATGCTGTCTTACCACTGAACCGGGAGTCTGGTCTCTACCCCAATACAACTATGCTGTCTTACCACTGAACCGGGAGTCTGGTCTCTACCCCAATACAACTATGCTGTCTTACCACTGAACCGGGAGTCTGGTCTCCACCCCAATACAACTATGCTGTCTTACCACTGAACCGGGAGTCTGGCCTCTAACCCAATACAACTATGCTGTCTTACCACTGAACCGGGAGTCTGGCATCTACCCCAATACAACTATGCTGTCTTTCCAAATGCGTGTAATCAATAGCACAGACTGAGAAATAAGAAAGCGGAGAAAATTGTCGACAACATATTAATTACAGATAGAACTCACAGAATTGGAAAATCTCGACTTGACAATTCTCCGCAGATATAAAGACAGAGTTCATCTCACTGTTCTAAAGATGTAGCCCAAGATACGTGTATAGATTTATGGATTATTAAACACTTATTAAAATATGACAACATGGGGTAAATGCTACATCGATTTTTATTTCATTCAGAGGAAACGAGGCACTAAATAACAATAGTACACGATACGAATAATAAGAATAAATAATGTTGCCGCGGATGCTGCGGAATAGATTATATAATGAATGATAATAATGATAGTGATGATAATAATGATAACAACAGTATTTGAAACAATAATTATAATGATAATAAAAAGTAATAATGGTTACTATTATAATGAAATTAATCATAAATATATCATCAGATTATCATTATAAATATATATACAGAAAAACTCCCTCAACCTAACAGTTCAGATTAGAGGGGATTCCGGACTGGAGAGGAGTTCTACATTGGGTGTCCTTAGGCAAAACTTCACTCTTGTGTGCTTGTACGGATCATGTATACAGTATAAACATAGTTAAGTTTATTTCATTTTAAGTCCAGTAAGCCATATGGTCCATTAGGACAAAAAATATATACATATATACAAACATACATCTATGCGTCCGGGAAGGGCAAGGCTATGTTTTGAAGTCGTTATAGGAAATGTGACTTGCGTAAAAATGTCGCTTTACAATAAATCTCAAAGGCGATTATTGATTTGAAAGCAACTCATAATATTGTAATAACTTGCATAATGCACCAATTTCTGCAACAGAATGCGAAAAATCTTAGTCTCTTGAAAGATTTAAGCTTAACCATTTGTATTGGCTTCAAATTGTAAACAAAATGTAAACAAAAACAGGAGTATATTCATAGAATGCAAACATGGCGAAGTCGTGAACTACACTAACTGTTCGCATATGTTTAAACAATCAACATGGCGTTTACCTCGAGAAACCACCTACATAGATGAATAATATGACATAGAATTCTAAACAATAAAAAAACTCTGAAAGTAAGCCGCAGTTCTTTGTACTTGATTGAATGCTTTTGTATATCGCTCGACGAAATCATCAACCTTTCGTCCTAAGAAATAAACGGAGCAAATTATGGCTGCGAATAGAAGTTCGGCTTCCATTGTTCTGTTCTGTTGCGTGGCAAAGTCATGAAACACTTCTGTAAATAACAGGTAGTCTGTCGACAGAGCATCTTGGTTTCTCATTCAGAAACATATAGAACTATTCATTATATACCGCTGTTTGTTAACATTGATAGGACATTAAACCACAGAGTTGCTGAAACAATCCCCGTAGTGAATCTTATCGTTAGAGAACCAAGAATCTTGCTGTATGGACTATAGATGTGGAGACAATTGGCAACCCGGTTTGTTTTCAACTCATAAATGTGAAACACACACAAAAGTGAAGCATACTTTATGAGCTACCTGTATGCTGATGACCAATCGTGAAATAATACAACATGAACTACGAGTTTATATATTACTTTACGATGTTTACATATGGACAAAGATGTTAGAGAGATCAGTATCTTTATTCTTAATTATCATACGAAACATACATTCAAGCAGATGTGTACAAAATCGTCTTAATTGTAATAAGAGTTTCAATAAATCGTTTAGATATATTATGGTGATACTCATCATTTATATAACACTGGCGACGCTTACACTGAACATGTTGTATTAACAGAATACTTGTTATGCTATCATTTATATAACACTGGCGACGCTTACACTGAACATGTTGTATTAACAGAATACTTGTTATGCTATCATTTATATAACACTGGCGACGCTTACACTGAACATGTTGTATAAACAGAATACTTGTTATGCTATCATTTATATAACACTGGCGACGCTTACACTGAACATGTTGTATTAACAGAATACTTGTTATGCTATCATTTATATAACCCTGACGACGCTTACACTGAACATGTTGTATTAACAGAATACTAGTTATGCTATCATTTATATAACCCTGGCAACGCTTACACTGAACATGTTGTATTAACAGAATACTAGTTATGCTATCATTTATATAACCCTGGCAACGCTTACACTGAACATGTTGTATAACAGAATACTTGTTATGCTATCATTTATATAACCCTGGCAACGCTTACACTGAACATGTTGTATAACAGAATACTTGTTATGCTATCATTAATATAACCCTGGCGACGCTTACACTGAACATGTTGTATTAACAGAATACTTGTTATGGTATCATTTATATAACACTGGCGACGCTTACACTGAACATGTTGTATTAACAGAATACTTGTTATGGTATCATTTATATAACACTGGCGACGCTTACACTGAACATGTTGTATTAACAGAATACTTGTTGTGCTATCATTTATATAACACTGGCGACGCTTACACTGAACATGTTGTATTAACAGAATACTTGTTATGCTATCATTTATATAACACTGGCGACGCTTACACTGAACATGTTGTATTAACAGAATACTTGTTATGCTATCATTTATATAACACTGGCGACGCTTACACTGAACATGTTGTATTAACAGAATACTTGTTATGTTATCATTTATATAACACTGGCGACGCTTACACTGAACATGTTGTATTAACAGAATTCTTGTTATGTTATCATTTATATAACACTGGCGACGCTTACACTGAACATGTTGTATAACAGAATACTTGTTATGCTATCATTTATATAACACTGGCGACGCTTACACTGAACATGTTGTATTAACAGAATACTTGTTATGCTATCATTTATATAACACTGGCGACGCTTACACTGAACATGTCATTTATATAACACTGGCGACGCTTACACTGAACATGTTGTATAAACAGAATACTTGTTATGTTATCATTGCAGTGTCGGATGTTATGTTCTCCATTCCGAATCGCGCTCTGGTTGAACAAATTGTCTTTTGAACTCTGCCAATATTAACGTTTGTTCAGTACAAATTATCAATACTAATTTGCATGAACCATCAATTTAGGCATGATTCGGAATGCCTTGGTGTCAATCATAGAACGTATAATGTGAAATCACTGTAGTTAGAATATAATCACAATTGACAATTACATGAATGTGTTCTGATATTTCTCTCCAAATTTCATATCTCATAAATTCACGTGAATGAATTTACATGGAATACAACTTTGCTACATACGTTATGTATGTTTGTAGAGATTTTTAGGATACCCCAGCAAATCTCCATATTATTTCTAACAACAATGGAGGGGACGGATTTGCACCGGATATTTTCATCAACATGCACCGGTAACATGCAAGCGTCTGGTATTTCAACCTTAGAACCTGATGTAGCTTACACAGTGTGGGTCATATTTTATTGCTTCACACATCACACACTAGCTGACCATGTTGCATTGTTATTAGTCCAGCCACGGACGTCACATCTCTATACTGTCGCTGTTACGAAGACGCGTGTAAAAGTCGAAGTACAGAGACACGTATGCGGGGCTACATTGTTATACAACAACTGTCGGAGTACAGAGACACGTATGCGGGGCTACATTGTTATACAACAACTGTCGAAGTACAGAGACACGTATGCGGGGCTACATTGTTATACAACAACTGTCGGAGTACAGAGACACGTATGCGGGGCTACATTGTTATACAACAACTGTCGGAGTACAGAGACACGTATGCGGGGCTACATTGTTATACAACAACTGTCGGAGTACAGAGACACGTATGCGGGGCTACATTGTTATACAACAACTGTCGGAGTACAGAGACACGTATGCGGGGCTACATTGTTATACAACAACTGTCGGAGTACAGAGACACGTATGCGGGGCTACATTGTTATACAACAACTGTCGGAGTACAGAGACACGTATGCGGGGCTACATTGTTATACAACAACTGTCGGAGTACAGAGACACGTATGCGGGGCTACATTGTTATACAACACTTGTCTGCATAGTCAGATTATATGTCTTTGTTGTGTAATAAAGTTTCTGTTAGTGCAGTTCCTTTTTGTTTTAAAAGTACGATTTTATTGACAATATGTACAGTACATGTATGCAATAGTTCAACACATGAAAGTACACTCACGTATGACTATAATAAACCATAGTGTCACATCGCTATACAGACATTTCTACCACTTTGTGAACGGACAATGCATATTCGTGCGACACAAGATGGTGACAGTGCATCAAAGAAAACGGAAACTTCATTGTATATCGACTTAGTACCCAAACATTAAGATAATCAATGACCAACTGTTATCAAAATGCTATTATACAAATTGAACAAGAATTGTAGCATCATTGCCCGATTTCTCGTGTTCCTCAAAACATGATTTTTATTAGATCTGACGTAAGCTTGCTGTATTTCAATGAAGTGATTGAATATTGTAATACGTGAAGAATAATGACTTCCTGTCTGCTAAGAAGAACAAAATGTGGATAATACTTGGAATGCTATTCATGCTACTCAAGTTCCTGGTTCTTACCAAGAAAGCAATGACAGACATTTATCTTAGGATGCGTAATTTGAACAACTAGATGCCTCGTTTTCTCTAAATGGTCTCTCTATCGCGATTAATTATAATCATCGTTATTTATTTATGTTTGTAATAGTGAACAAGAGGATATACTGAAGAAGGAATAACTAAATGTACACTCGGCTATGTTTACTGTAATATTATCAACGACATCATGCACATATTTGTCTTTATGATGACTACATAGTGTATAATCAGCCTTGCGTTCAGTAAAGGTATTTGAGGCTATCGATTCGTAATGTTTCCTAACGTTTTGCAACTTGGTTCCCCATTGGCAGGCATTGTGATACAAAACAAAACGTTCGCAACTGTTAGCCGTAACTGAACGCAGGACAGGTTTACAGTATAATATCCAAATGTCTCTTTGTTTATCCAGTTTTTACGTGTTAAATATGAATCAGTAAATACAATGTAACTCAATGTACAAGTCATGACACCATACGTGGAGTTTGTATCTCACTTACTCGATATCTCGCCATTTGGACAAACAGTCCGCCTTACAAACAAACATTACGGGGGCCACAGTTTGTCTACCTTATATACACACAATGTTAAATATCGATAAAAGACATCGTTACGACTGAATGGCATTTAAATTTCATATAATTCAATGGGTTTGATAATTGATGATTATATGAGGAAGTGCAATTATTATTTCAGATATTCATAAAATAAAAGGTTCAAACGAGATGAAGACTTTCCATGCGTGAACCAAGGACTTCCAATGTATTCAAAGTGCAATGGAAATGTACGTGTTTCTGAGAAATAAATCTAAAAAAATAAATGTGTATAAGAATTCCGATTTACAAATGTATTCCCCGGTTCATTATGTTATCATGATATCGGAACCCAGTTATCAGCGAAGTGTCTATGTTATAAATGAGAATTTCTCGCATCCTGGCTTGGCTTTATCGACGATGCAGAATACTTGATAAAACTTAAACCAATACGTCTAAGTGTTCAGGTAGATGATCAAGGTATGTTGTAGGATTTTTAACAGTGTACTTCTCTATGTTATAAGTTCTATAGGAAAACATAGACGGTGAATCATAGAAAAACTCTCAGAGTAAAGTACGAGTGCTTTCCCTTGTCACACTCGGCAAATTACAACAAAAAATATGCCGCAAACATTCTTGTAGAAATTGGACCTGTCAAAAACATTACTTGATAGAATGTTAAACATTCATTTTCACAATAATTACCTGTCTACCATAAGCTACGATTATTAAAGATATTGGCCTGGCAGCTCCTACTGTCTATGTTTGCATACAACTGACTCAGACATCAAACTACTGTAACCTCATACAAAACTGTAGTATGTTAGGGGAATATAACAGCAAGACTCTAGATGGGTTATCAACCTTTAACAATGCACGTTCTGTTAGACATCCTACAGCGTGATGTGATAACATTAATCAATCTCTAAGTTGTTACGATTGTAAATGGAACAATTTCTAGCAGGTTGTATATGATTCAATGCTGTGTTTATGAGTTTGTTTCAAACGATAAGGCGGGGAAGTTGTTTCATTATTTTACACTGTGATTATCAATGTTTTGGAACACATTTACACCAACATGCGCCAAGGATGTTTTCATCTTTCGTATGGACCGTGTAGTACGTATTTAAAACAGCAGAAGATTTGTCTTAGCTTTATTAAAAACTTTAAGAAAAATGAGGTTGGTCATATTTTTCTTCTTGCATATCGTGTTTCCTATATATATACAGTGTAACATCCTACCACCGGCCCTTCATTCAGCAACAACCTCACTACAACAGCAGTAGTAAGTACTTTATCACAATGTAATTTTTCTATAGCAACACTTACAACAACAGCCAACAGCAGTAGTGAGAACTTGATAATAATCTATCCTTTCTATAGCAACAATCACGACAACAGCCAACAGCAGTAGTAAGAACTATATCTCAATGTAACTCTGTATAGCAACACTCACAACAACAGCCAACAGCAGTAGTAAGAACTTTATCTCAATGTAACCTCTCTATAGCAACACTCACAACAACAGCCAACAGCAGTAGTAAGCTGTTTATCTCAATGTAACCTCTCTATAGCAACACTCACAACAACAGCCAACAGAAGTAGTAAGCTGTTTATATCAATGTAACCTCTCTATAGCAACACTCACAACAACAGCCAACAGCAGTAGTAAGCTGTTTATCTCAATGTAACCTCTCTATAGCAACACTCACAACAACAGCCAACAGAAGTAGTAAGCTGTTTATATCAATGTAACCTCTCTATAGCAACACTCACAACAACAGCCAACAGCAATAGTAAGCTGTTTATATCAATGTAACCTCTCTATAGCAACACTCACAACAACAGTCAACAGAAGTAGTAAGCTGTTTATATCAATGTAACCTCTCTATAGCAACACTCACAACAACAGCCAACAGCAGTAGTAAGATTTTTATCTCAATGTAACCTCTCTATAGCAACAATCACAACAACAACTACAATGTACATCTCCCGATTGTTGTTACTGGACAGGACGCACCGTACACAGTTATTTATATAAACAGTTGTTGGTGTTTTTGCAGCAGACACATTATGAGCATTCTATTTCAGCCCAATAATGACGTACAGTCCACTGTTTTCAGTAGGAAAGTAAAAATTGAGTATTTGTTGTCGACCATTTGAAGTAAAAAAGACATTTATATAACATTTTAAGTTCGATAGAGATTTTCGAGCATTGCACAACTTTTTCACTTACACGAATGTACAAAATAATTTCAAATATTGGGGGCAATATTTATTCCGGAGTTTCTGTTTGTAAGAAGCCACTTAATTAACAAATATTTCGTCATAAAAACATAGTTATATCATAACGAGAATCTGTGGTATTACAGTTATTCAAAGAAAATATTGACCGTTGATGTCGAAATTTATATATTAGTTCAACATATGTATTTATTACAACCTTTCTATATTATCCTATCTTTCATAACATTCAAGTACATTCCTATGTCACACTAGTTATAAGTTTTTAACAAAGTTTCAAAGTTTATTGGCAAAACGGCAATGATAATTGCCTTTGGACATTAACAAACTTTATGGCAAAGACAGTTATTGAAATGGTAAGAATACACACAAAAAAGGAAAAAAAGGAAACAAAATGAATATGAGATTCACGTTTTATTGAAATGACGTCACTTACAGAAGAGGTTGGAAATCCTATAGCAGTGCTCAATTATACTTATACCACATTGACAACTATTTGTAATCGGTGTTATCATATCTAATATTCCATGACAAAACAAACAGCTAATGTCTAAACGAATTCATTGCATTCTGTATTTAATCTTTGTTTCGTTTCTTAAAACATTCGCATTTTTTTCAATAAGAAGCAAAACAAATATTTGACTAACCATTATTACTTTACAATGCCTCACTTCTGACATTTTCATTTTATCACGTGCACGTTTCTCAGGCAATTTCTCATCTGTTTGCGTGTTTTGTAACTTTCTTAAACAAAAAAGTTATTTTCTTTTTTAATTTCCAAGCCTCTCAGTTGGCTAGGCTGCAAATTTTCGAAATATTTTCCAGACTTTATCAACCAAGTAATTGGCTAAAAAGAACGATACGCTGGCAAAGAATGTCTCTCTTTCATCTAACACGCTGGTGGTTTATTTTGAACTCAATCACTAACTCTGCTTTTTATTTAAAGTTGATTGAATGCATGATATATTAAGTGAAACATGCAGAGAAATTAAATAAAACATAACGTGAACACTATTGTGCAATGACCCTGTCAATTTCAGCACGATATTGCCATGGTGATGATGACTCGACCCTGTTACTGTAACACCGATATTGCCATGGTGAAGATGACTCGACCCTGTTACTGTAACACCGATAGTGCCATTGTGATGATGACTCGACCCTGTTACTGTAACGCCGATATTGCCATGGTGATGATAACTCGACCCTGTTACTGTAACACCGATATTGTCATGGTGATGATGACTCGACCCTGTTACTGTAACACCGATATTGTCATGGTGATGATGACTCGACCCTGTTACTGTAACACCGATATTGTCATGGTGATGATGACTCGACCCTGTTACTGTAACACCGCTATTGCCATGGTGATGATGACTCGACCCTGTTACTGTAACACCGATATTGCCATGGTGATGATGACTCGACCCTGTTACTGTAACACCGATATTGCCATGGTGATGATGACTCGACCCGGTTACTGTAACACCGATATTGCCATGGTGATGATGACTCGACCCTGTTACTGTAACACCGATATTGTCGAAGTGATGATGACTCGACCCTGTTACTGTAACACCGATATTGCCATGGTGATGATGATTCGACCCTGTTACTGTAACACCGATATTGTGTTTGATATTGATGTGTTCCTATTATGGACGAAATAACGACATGCATAGATTTTGACAATTTATACATGATGTTCTAATTCATAATTTTCAGTACGACCAGGAAATGACGTCAGTTTCATTACCTCAAACATTTTTTCCATCAAGTGTTCATGTTTCAAATCGTCACAATTAACTGTGTATGCCTTGAGTTATGCAGTGGTGGGGAAATATCGTCGAAGAAGTTAGGCGTTAAATGAAACAGTATAGCACACTATGCTAATTCAGCGATATACAAATATTCATTAATTACATCTAATATGTAATGCCACTTAAATGGTTAAATAAATGTTATTGATTGGAAAGAAACAAGTTTAATATACTTGCAAGTATGTTTTTTATTGCGCCAAAAACTGTCTTAAATACTTTATTACAAGGAACAACGCTAACAAAACCATGCCAGAAATATGGGATCAGTCTAGATGACTGCTACCTTAGTTTTCAACAAGTGCTGGATCCTCGTTACGGGATAGTGATTCTTAAAACATATTTCGTGGCACAACCCCAAAACAACTTGCCTTCTTTATGTAAAGTTCGTCATACGCCATAAACATTAATTCAGTGCATTGCAACAAACACGATTTATACCGTTGTACAGTGTTTAACAATTCACACCATGGATTATGACTTTAACCAGCACTCATATCTTTATCTCTAAACTCAGATTCACATTCAATATAAAAAAAAGAAACTAGATCACTTAGACTTGTAATCTAGGGATCGCTGGTTCGATTCCCCGCTCCATCACTGACCGTACTAACAGTCTTTCGGACGAGACTTTAAAAACCGAGGTCCCGTGTATGATGCTTTACATCGAGCACGTAAAAGAACCAGGGGTGCTTCTGGAACTGGGGCATCTTCTGTATCATGCACTATCCTCCAAAAATCTAATATGACTAACATTCTTCTGGAGGCGTCGCCCATATGGGAAACCGGTGGCGACGATAAATAAACGCAAATACAAAGACTTAGATTACTCGGTACTCCGTTAAACATAATGCTTCGCTCTGTCAAACTTCGACAGTCTGAATGTTGATTACAGAGTAACGGTTGTATTCCCTGGTCCCTATATCGTGTAGCCGACTGTTTAATACTGAGATATTCTGGTATTTAACATCAGTCTTCATTCAGGAAGCATTAACAATCCTCTTCCATTACTGTAGACAATATATTGACCTAATGATAGGTATCATTATAATCCATTTCGTCTCCTTGTAACATAATCATGTTCTGTTATTGACTGATCATTACAGAATATTACTTCCAGCAAGGTTTCATCTTTATACCAAGACATGGAAACAATAAGGATTCCTTTGAAATATCATGCAGGTCTTTAATTAAAGTAATTAATCAATATTAAAGATGGAGAATTAGGTTTACACTATCATCAAGAATTAACACGAGTAATTGAAGCCATTATAAACACGGAAGTATTATTAGAGAGTTTGTTTTAGTCTGAACATTGTTGATCGGTATTCTTTGCATATTCATATTTTTTGATAATTTATATTGATCGAATAAACTAATACGTTTTAATTGCTTGATTAATATTATGCGTATATAAATGCATACGAAGCGAAGAAACTTTGCGTATCATTCACTACAGTGAAGTTGGCGCACCAAACGCACATCGTAGATCAACATACAACATACCCTATTAAGAAAACAGTACATTAATAAATAATACTTGAAAAATACAAATGTTTTAAAATTTGCAGAACTCTTAAACAGCGAAAGTAACTGCGCAATAAGCAGATTACCATTGTTTGTTTATAAAAGTTTTGAATTGAGATTGCAAATATAGTTCTTATAGTTATCCCACTTCTCCCCATTATCAACTATCAACTATCTTCTGTTATTTATTTATTTATTAAACTACCAATTTACTTAGTAATTACTTTTTAAAAGAAAATACACGTGCGTGTATGTACGTAATTATGTTTGTAAACTTTACTCATAGATTTAAGAACCAATAGTATTGTAAATCACTATTGACATGTTGTATGTATTGTATTGTATTTATTCATGTAGAATTTTGGGTTCATTGCCTTTTTCTGAATAAACTTATCTATCTACAATAACGATTTAGGCTGAATACTAAGTCAGAACTGAGATCATTTTCGACTTATATATATTTTGAAACAGACTTATAAACATATTTAATACAGGGAACAGTTGGTGTACACAATCGAATGGTTGACATTTGTGCAACAGGACTATCCTATACTCTTGTATTAATTCGAGTAAATAGTTTTCTCAAATCATTCTCGAACGTGTTGACAATGGTTTTATCCTGTCTTGCAGTTAGAGGCAACATGACAGTCACATGGTCTACTTATAAAATAACTCTATATAATATAAATATGTGTTATGAGAAGCTCGTGATTGAATTACAGAACATATGCGGGCAAGTTTGTTTCAGTTTTTACTGTAACACGTCAAGGTCTCGTTTTTTTCTGTCCTAATTCAATTAATCATGCCCCTATTGCTCGATCCTCAAGCTATAGGAAATCAGGTTTTTTATCTATTGATAAAATTACATCAAATTTCAGTCATATACAGAAAGAGTTTCCGCGAACTTTAATAGTTGACACTGCTCGGTGTTTATGTGACTAGATTCACAGATTGCTGGTAAAATCTTGGACAAGTTTTAACTCATGTATCATTCCAATTAAAACCTCAGATATATAAGGTATTGTTTAAGAGCGGCGTCTTGATGATTTATCACATCTGGCATTATCCCCAAACACATAAATACAACGTAGTTGAACTTTACAATAATCACACAATATACCTAGCATAAATGATACATCAAGTTGATAAGCGTCTGGCTTTCTTCAGGAATGTACACCTACCTCCTTTTGGCAAACAAGGACTTTTGAAGTTATGTTACGTAAGTGACATTTTGGCTGCGATTCTCCGTACTCTGAACCACTTCGATCCTAAATAAAATTTGCTTGGCCGCCAATGAAAATATAAGCCATACCTCAGTGAATGTAGGAGGTGAAAATATTTTAGAAAGCGCATTATTTCCGATCCAGCTATATCTTATCTGGGCGCCCAGTTTTATACGATTACGTATGATTTGTATTAGAAATAATCTATACACGAATTAGATATCTTGTTTTCCAGGTTCTTAGTAAATCTGTCAGGTGTGCTGAATAATTAGTCTGATATTAGAAATAACAAGAGAGAAACAGAAAGGAGATGGATTGTTAAACCAGTCTGTCTATGAGCTTCATTAAATCTCATACCGATGTTACATCTGGATACGTAAGTGTTAATTAACAAGACAATATATGAGAGGATGAGAACAAGCTTGCAGATAAAACGTTACATTGTCTGGCCGTTACATTGTTTAAAGGCGTATCCTACAATAAGGCCGTTTTTTTCTAACACAGCGATTTCCTTTAAACTTTTTATATTTGATCAGTGTTATGTATCTAACCAAAATATGAAATAAAAATGATAGATCGCCTTGCTCGATTTGATGATAAAACGTGAATATTTCATATGAATATAGAGCAAAATCGATACAAGTTTACTATATTTTTTCTTGTGCAGAGATTTTCTTACAACTTGGTATACTATATGAAAGTCATTGTCTGAATGAAACTATGAAATAAAAATAATAGGTCACCATGCTTGACTTTAAGATAAAGATTGTTTTATTGTGTTTCGAATGTAATATATATGGAAAGTGAAAGTTGAAAAACATGCGCATTAAAGTTGCGCAATGGCAACCGTCTTTAAGATGTATACTTAGTACATTTAAATACGCACAGTTTTAGACCTGCATAATGTATGTAAGGCGTCATTTTATTGCATTTTTGAAGCCTATTCTATACGTAAATACCCAGTGTTTGCGATGAATTATATCGCATATGTAGCACAAACATGAAATAATACAACGTACATATATTTTCTTGTATCCCTATGCGAGTCCAAAAAACTTGAGATAATCTGTTTTGTGCCTTTTCAAATGTACCGAGTATAATTACAATTTGTTTAACTCACGAGTGCCGTTTCACAAATATTAATCAAATTATTCCAGTTAAATTTGAAAATTCAAAAGTGAATACATTTTGATTGAAAGACATGCTAAAGCATGATCAAGAAACGTTTTTGTGTCGTATCTATAACGTTCCAAACTTTGTTTTATAAGAAAACGAGTGATTTAATTCTGTAAGTTTAAGACAAGATTTGCTTGCGAGAACACGACCATGCCCAGTTAAATGATTCACTTCATTGACAAAGCTAAAATAGAAAGACAAAGAATGTGTTTCTCTTTCTATAAGTACTCATTTTGGAGTGTTTCCGTGAGTCGTAAAATACGCGACAGTGTAAATAAATTGGCTAAATCACTTTTAGATAATTTAATGTGGTCTTAATTTTGCCGTAATATTTGAATCCTGCAAATAGACATGATATATAATACCAAACATAAGTGTTGCCCTTTGCCTCGGAGTAATTTCGGAACCGAAATGTGCTTCTCAACCGTTCTCCAAGAACACGTGACCATGTCATAAAATAACCATACGTCATTTGTAGAGCATGTGGAACAATATGTTTGTGCAATTGGACATAAATCAATCAATCAATTTGAAAAAATAGCCACTTGTTTATACGACAAATCAATTGACCTCACATCCTTGATGGCCGGTGGAATAGTTGGTGTCATTTGAACTGAACAAGGCTGGATTTGAACCATGACTTGATATGTTTCAAAGATTGTGAATAATCGAATTTTGAATGGTTTGAACATTTTGGAATAGAGCGATGCGTCTACAGAACAAAGCCCTAACCATTAAAAGCTCAGCGAAACTCCCAATTGAGCTGATCAAGACAAAGCAAATATCTTTTGCAATAAAAAGTTTCTGGAAGGTAAATTGATTTAATAATTGGTTTGTGCGAGAACCATCTGTTGTATATGAAAAAATAATGAGACTACAAGACACTGAACCACACTTACAAGAAAAAAACGTAGTCTTATTCTCTTTAAGCCATGTGTGGGATATTTCTGGGTTTCGTGAACACATATAATTGTATTATCTTGGAAGATCTTGGTTCCCTGTCCAGAAAGTGTTAAATTGCTTTGGTGACACTATAGTATCTGCCTTCCTGATATTGGTCATGAAAAACGTATACACAATGTATATAAATGTACTAAAAAAAAAGGTCCGTATGTTCTTGTAATAGACAAAGAAAGTGTGAGTTTAAATTTCAATAAAATATTGCCTTATATTAGAAGAACAAAAACATGTCAGTCGATGTGTTGCTTAGAGTGTCTTTATGGCAGATGGCAATGGGTCATTTCAATAAAAAGCTATGGTTGTCGAGTAGTTCGTCGGGTGACAGAGAAAAACACAGCCTACCTGAATTACAGAACACAAAGTTTACATAAATAAATGCAGTAACTGAAGTGCTTACATCGGTGATATACTGTTGTCCTGCTGTGCAATAGTTTATTGTAGTCTGAAGTTGGTGACAGATGATTATAAAGAAGATGAATGTATGGTATGGTAATATTGTCTCCTATAACAATGATAGTATTTTTTATTAAGTAGACGTTGGGTGTGCCGCAATTATTGTCCGTGTCCGTAATATCTGGTAGTAGCTTTACATTCGCTACATACACATAACTAAATGAATCTATTTATCCTCTGTTTTGCTAATAGCTTAACGTATGACGAGTAACAACGATAATCGCATCATTGAGTAATAGGTAGTTTATAATTAAATTGTCGTTCTCTTCAACAGGATATTATTAATAACCGGAATTGGTTAATTATTATCGGGTAATAAATGCATGCATACTGGTTGTACAATCATCAAACACAGTTTGAATATGCTTACATTGCACTTAAATTATCATTATGTCGGATGCACCTTGCGCTATTATAACATTGAAGTATGTGCGTTTTATTCATACTGTCAGATAGGAAAATATTATGATATATTTTAAACTCGATTCAATTATAAAATGAAATTGTATGAGATGAAAGATATGATTTTAGAGATAAGACGAACAAAGAATGGTATGCTGTCTACACAGATGCACATATACATATGAACAAGCTTATTAGTCACTGAACAGCCTGGGGATTTCTTCACACAGCCCCATCTCTCATAGAAAACATTATCTTCAATGTCAATAATATTTACATTTGTATTTAAGTCGTTATTAATGCATGCTGACATACAGTTTTTAAGGGGATTAAATCTGGATAAGAATATACTAAAGTTCAAGTAAGTTCAGGTACTTCTGAAAAGAATGATTAAAGATGGTACATGTTTCGTCAAAAAATGATTTAAACGTGGGTCCGGTATAAGAGGATATATACATGTATTATACTCAATAAACAAGATATAACTTTTGACAAAAACGAATCAGTATATGCCACACCAACAACAAGAGAGACGTGAGCATACGTATGTTTGTGTCTCTAAATCTGCGAACACACTTAAACAAGAGGAGACGTGAAAATGCGTATTTCTATTGTGTAATTGTGTTTCTAAATCTGCGAACACACTTAAACAAGACGAGACGTGAAAATGCGTATTTCTATTGTGTAATTGTGTTTCTAAATCTGCGAACACACTTAAACAAGAGGAGACGTGAAAATGCGTATTTCTATTGTGTAATTGTGTTTCTAAATCTGCGAACACACTTAAACAAGAGGAGACGTGAACATGCGTATTTATATTGTGTAATTGTGTTTCTAAATCTGCGAACACACTTAAACAAGAGGAGACGTGAAAATGCGTATTTCTATTGTGTAATTGTGTTTCAAAATCTGCGAACACACCTAAACAAGAGGAGACGTGAAAATGCGTATTTCTATTGTGTAATTGTGTTTCTAAATCTGCGAACACACTTAAACAAGAGGAGACGTGAAAATGCGTATTTCTATTGTGTAATTGTGTTTCTAAATCTGCGAACACACTTAAACAAGAGGAGACGTGAAAATGCGTATTTCTATTGTGTAATTGTGTTTCTAAATCTGCGAACACACTTAAACAAGAGGAGACGTGAAAATGCGTATTTCTATTGTGTAATTGTGTTTCTAAATCTCAGAACACCCTTTGGAGTGATGCGACCTTTTTTTGTTGTATTTCGCGGATCATTTATATATTGTCTGACAGTTATTTGGACAAGCGAGACATTTTACTGACATCTAATGAGGCAACACGTTACTAGAGGGCTATGTATGAGCCAAGAATTTTGACTTTGCAATCTATACATATCAATGTTTCGTGAGACAGAGTGATATTTTACATTTTAACGCATTACATGTTGAAATAGTTACAATGGTTCCTTTGTTTACGTGGTTTGTTTGCAATTTAACAGAATGGAACAAACCTATGGACCCTTTTCATTTCCTTTCGATGGGGTTTGTCTTAATGGAAGAAAGCGGCGAATATTTCTTACTCAATTAAGTATCCGTGTGGAATATAAATACTGGAATATCAGAACATATTTTATCCGAAACAAAGAGAAATATTTCTTTGTAGATTTCAGACTTAATACAGAACACAGCAACTGCTTTATAAATTATTGGAAATATGTAGTAATTAGTGTATAACAACGATACATGATTCCAATGAATCAACATCTACACACTAGAATGATTCGAAGAAATTTTACAGGGATATTAAATATTTCGAATCCCTCCCATGTACATTCAACAGAAAGGTAGAAACAATTCAAAGGGGTTCATTCAAATGAACAAACGTTTGCAGTTGAGAAAACAATTCCATTGTACAATACAGAACATGATATGGTATGTGTTTGAATGAACTCAAATATACACTTAAACTGTTGTAAATACAACGTATATCAATGATATAAACAATTACATGTGCTGTATAATGTGTTTGTGCTAAAACACGTGTTGATAAACATTGGCTTTCATAAGAATTATCTCATTGTCATAATATGCAATAAATATACATTCAATCAAAGTAAAAGTTTGAACTACATTTACAGAACTTGACCATGTATGTTAAATGAAGAAGAATGGATACTTTGTACGTTGTACGCGTCTAAATAAAATATCTGTTCTGTTCAAGTGTGTTCTTCAACGCGTTTTTGTTTGAATTTTCCATTTACATATATAAAACATGCATCATCCTCTTCAACAATTCTAGTTACAATTTTACATTCAAAATGCCGAAGTATGAAAATCAACACTTATACATATTGTAAAACGGGCTGAATTCAGTGTTGTTGCTACATTAGACAAAACATCTTCAATATGAACAATTGCCATGTATAACCAATTCAAAAAGTCTTGTTTGATCGTAGATCGTGTAAAATCCCCGCTCATTAAAAACTGTGTTGTTTTAGTTTACAAACATAACAACCTGCGTTTGTTCGACAAATACAAAAGAATGCATTATCATATTCTTTGATAATGCATATTTATTGATGTTTGAACTAAACGATGTTATGTTTTTCATGTTTGTTCTTGCATGAAATGAATAACAAACTTCAGCACACACACATGCTATGAAATTGCAAATGTAAGAAATAAAACTGTTTTTATCTTTCGGATTCTTCCGTATTGCATTACCACATTCAAAACCTAAACATATTTCAGCGCTTTGACCTAGACGTTTGCATTTTCAATTAAATCTAAAGATCAAAAGAACTTCAACTTTTGTAACTAAAAAGAGTAAAACATGTTATTTTATAAAAACAGCATTAACTTGGACACTCACCAAAAATGTCAACCCGTCAATTTAAATTAAACATATTTTCGCTTAAATTCATTATAATTCAAGGTTACCAAAGTGAACGTTTAAACACGATGTGGACAGCTTTGTATCGACAGTACTATTGATTGTTGGCACAAAAGTAAATATTCACAACAAACATTATTACATACAGAAACATTAGTCGATACTTGAACTTATTAATCTGTTATTGGTATAGTAGGTATTTCGGTTAGTATATATCAAATTCTATACGGTATTATAAATATAGGGACACTGTTAATTTGTTTGCAACGACATATCTCAACTTTAGTCAAGTTTAAAGTTTGGACATCACTTGTTTTCGTCTTGCCAAAGCTTGTTCCAATCCTGGAACGTGTACAATTACCGTAAATGATATTTTACTGCAAAACCCTCAGTCGTTGGAATTGATTGCAACTCTTTGTGACGTTTTATACAAAATTGCGTAAATGACAAAATACATGTTAAGAGACTAAGACACTTACAGATGAGTGCCTGTACTGTCACCTACAGACTCATGTGCACTTGGTGTAGAAGAATGTGACGTCAGATGTATTGTATGTTGTAATGTGTCTCCTGACTCAGAGCCACGCCTTATTGTACTTCGTCTTCGTCCTAAATGCCCCCCGGATGTCAAACCAGTGGTAAAATCGCCTGCTCCGCCGACGTCACTGAAGAATCTTACCATTGACGGCATACTGCGCGTCAAAAAAGACGTGACATTACGTCACGTCGCAACAGGACTAATACACCACGTTACTTATTGGTTAAAATCCCTTTGAATAACTATATATTTCAAATTTGAACTTGTTGAAACGCAGCAGTTAATGTGTTGTTCAGTTTTCTTTTTAGTGTACGCTTTTTGCTAAGATATTTTCCACAGTTTAACGCTTAAAAATAATCGGACGTCAAAATGCTGTTTAACATCATACAAAGTAGTATTGTTATTTATACAGCGTTAACATTCTTTTCATAATCCGGATTCAATACACAAACTTTCTTCGGGTATTTGTTTTATTTATTAATTCAACTTTGTTTGTGACGTCACTAAACACTTAATGACAATCTAATTTCGGGTAGCATCAATATGACGTCTCATACAGGTATAAACTTAATTCAAACAACACGGAAACAACAAGTATATGCTAAAATCCATCAAATTAACATTCCGTACTTCGATGAACTTGTGAAATTAAGTCCAGAAGAGAAGAAGCACAAATCACTAAGCTTCCTCGAATGTAAGACATCCACACAGTGATGTTACCAATATCTTTACAATTTCTTGCAAGTTTTAAACAAACGTTTTTATTTACATGTTTAACATCAAGGCACGTCCATAGAATGTAACGTTAAGTATTACGCCTTGTATAAACATGAAACAAGTTTCGTAAACGGAAGTACCTGTGCTGATAGTAAGATGAACGCTAAACTGACAATTATAACTACTTTAACAATTCTTCCATTGCCATTTCGTATCATAGAACCGTTCAAGACGAGTCATTATACAGCCTGCACGTGCATATAATGTAAACATCTCACTAGTGTTATGTTTATATTTGAACATCAACCATCACTTCACTGTGTGCTTATATTGGATAATGCCGAATAAACAGGTATATACTGAATGAAAAAATATGAAGACTTCCATATTGCTGGAACAGTTTGCTCCATTTCCACAAACTTTGTGTTGTTTTCTCTCACGTATATATTTGTATGATAACATTATCCTGCCAGTTATCTGTTCATTTTATTGCATATCTCATTTTAATCTCTTAACTTTATGTCAGAAATTATTAAGCGAAATGATACAAATTCACAAATTCAGACCGGATTTTGCAAAAACGTTTCTTGAACGCTTGCACATGTCATGTTTTACCATTGTGTAAGATATGCTGATTGGTTTCAATTAATATAAACAAACTATAATCATCATTAATCTTTAATTAAGCGACATAACCACACACTGAGCTTAATCCAAAGTGAAATATTTACAAAATCCAAAACACTTAGTCACACAAACGTATCAAATACTAATTGTAATTACTTAAATAGCTCTTTTTTCATTTGAAGTACATATTAATCCATTTTTACCTACAGTTAAGAGAAACAACAGCTTCACAGGGAAGCAAACATTGCAGACTGGCCAACATGGTTACAATTTTAAAACAATCACAAGGCTGTTTACTTCAAACATACTGTGTACAAGAAATCAACGTTTTTGTAATGATCGAATGTGATTGACGAGCATGATGATTGACTGATGAAAGGACGAACTGTCTGTACAATGGTAGAGCAAGTGGAGATGTTTTATGTGCCGACAACAGACTGAGGAAAACTACTGAAGATAAACGCACGCCAAATGACTTTCACTATCTCAGAGTATGTGTGCACAAACAATTACTGGCTGATTTATGGAAAGTTGAAAAGAATTTCCTGAAAATGTTCGTTTTTTGTTTAATTTAAAACTTTCTTGTTGGCATTCAAACTTGGCGAATTTATCATCGAACGGAGCCGCTCCAAGAAATGTTGACGTGGTGTTTAAATCATTGATGATATTTGCAGAAGCTACGAATACCAGAATTTATAAGAAATCTAAATTTACAGATAAATATTCTGCCGAAGATCTGTAAACAATTTCAATGTTTCTGCACATTTGTGATCTAATCGTTTCTACAATAAATGATATTGATATAATTGTGTTGCACAATATAAACAACGAGAGTTACAGTGACGCACAAAGGTAAATAAACGGCTACAAAAAGCAATATAATACTACACATATCAATAATAGAGCATATATATCTATTATTATTAAATACAAACAAGCTTGGTGGCAATGTTCCTATATATACAATCACTCCTCCCGCACGAGCTCCTATGCTTTTCTAAAGGGTTTGCGGGTGGCTCATAGACGAAATTATAATTGGTATACAGTGTGACTGACTCAATTACTTTCAACATAAACATAAGAACAATGTAGGAATCCTATCAGTTGATAGGTTTACGTGTTTAGAACTAGCAAGCATAGGATAACAGGTACGGTATGAAAGCACAGAACAAACTAAACATTCGAGATTATCTCCATCTAGTTATTACCTACGACCATGGCCGAGTAAATATGTGTTACGAATATATTGAATGCAATGCTGATCCATTCATTCAATCATCATGTGATTTATTGATATATGGAACATCGCAATCCTGGGCGATTGGATATGATACGTCACGAAACCTTATGACTGTAAAATATGACTACAAAATAATGATACAAAAAGTACTCATATTCTAAAAATAGCAACAATTAGGTCAACGTTTGGGAAAAACATGGACAGAAGAGGCTTTTATTGTCTTTCTGGCAGACATCACTGACAGTTATACTCATTTATATGATGATTTCTTATGATATTGTAACCTGTAGAATAACAGCCATTCCTGTATTATCTGTTCTATCAGTACGCTGGTGGTTTTATTATTAAACTCGTCACTACTATCATTGGGTTTTATTATTAAACTCGTCACTACTATCATTGATTTTTGCTTAATTAGCCGATTTCGTATTAACTTTCGTTCTCTTCCGCCCTGCTTTGAATCGTTATTTATTATTAACACCATATTTGAAGATGTGGGGATGCTTTTGTTCTCTTCCGCCCTGCTTTGAATCGTTATTTATTATTAACACCATATTTGAAGATGTGGCGATGCTTTTGTTCTCCAACTAGTCACTACTACAAGTCCGTGTTTTCCGTCTAAATGACAATTCTCAGTCCGCCCGGCTAGCTCAGCTGGAAGAGAAGTTGTCAGTTGCTTGCTAAAGGGCAAATTAGTACTGGTTGATAATTCTAGGGAAATTGGTTAGATCAAGTGGCCCCCGAATATGACAGAATGATTTTTGTCGAAAAAATACATAAAAACCCGATGAAAAAAACCCATTCATATAGTAACTTTTAATAATTTCCCCAAGTTTATTAACGTGCATTTGAATACATTTTAGTTTATATACAATGTCTAATATCTTTTTTATTTTTTCAGTGCTTCTGAGAACTAATTAAATGTCGATTATCCTTCAAAACCTTAACATGCTGTTTCGACACTACTAATAAAAGGTCAACGTAATGTTTAAATATTGTAGACACAACACTACTAATATAAGGTCAACGTAATGTTTAAATATTGTAGACACAACACTACTAATATAAGGTCAACGTAATGTTTAAATATTGTAGACACAACACTACTAATATAAGGTCAACGTAATGTTTAAATATTGTAGACATACCACTACTAATATAAGGTCGACCCAATGTTTAAATAATGTAGACACAAAACTACTAATATAAGGTCAACGTAATGTTTAAATAATGTAGACACAAAACTACTAATATAAGGTCAACATAATGTTTAAATAATGTAGACACAAAACTACTAATATAAGGTCAACATAATGTTTAAATAATGTAGACACAAAACTACTAATATAAGGTCAACATAATGTTTAAACAATGTAGACACAAAACTACTAATATAAGGTCAACATAATGTTTAAAAAATGTAGACACAAAAATACTAATATAAGGTCAACATAATGTTTAAAAAATGTAGACACAAAAATACTAATATAAGGTCGACGTAATAGTTAAATAATGTAGACACAAAACTACTAATATAAGGTCAACATAATGTTTAAAAAATGTAGACACAAAAATACTAATATAAGGTCGACGTAATAGTTAAATAATGTAGACACAACACTACTAATATAAGGTCGACCTAATAGTTAGATAATGTAGACACAGCATGAGACTTAAAATAGATATAGCACACATTATAAGAATAGGATGATCTATTCCAATTATTTGGCAATCGTGTTCCCATGACGACATTGATGATGTATTCACACGTCAATGTGCAACCAGACGATCAACAGACAAACAAAACTGATTTATTTAATGTTTATTGCATTTCCTATCATAAAGTAATTTATAGACCAATTCTCAAACTTTGACAAGGAAATCCAATCACAAGTTATATTGTGTGAAGAATTAAATCCGTGTAAAATAATGTAGAGGAGTAGAGCGACATTCGGATACCGGAAGTGACATCATCAACACATGTTCAACTTTATAACATTTCTGTTTTACTGCTGTCAGATAACGAACTCCAGAAAACCCAAAATATGCTTAATTAAAAATACCCAACGAACTCATCGCAATCATTCGTGTGATTCCTTTGTTATTTGACATAACAAGAACAATTTCATGGAGTCTTGTATTACAATGTATATAACATTCTTTGAAACTATCACTATTTGCATTTATAAAACTAAATTAAATATGGAAATGTATTAGTGAACCCAAAGGGGTTCGAACCGACGACCTCAACGACGTCATTATAAGGCAGACTTCGGCTATTAACAATTATGAGAAATAAATCGGAATCATTTGTTATGGCTAATGGCTGTATACACCAAACACGATATTCGATTTAAAATTGGAATAAGCCGGTGGACGTAAGTTTTAAATAGCATGTGAATATTAAGAAATTAATGAGAGCAAAAACAATTCTTCGAGTTTTATCAGATAATTTTGATTTTAAAATATTAAAATATTAAAGTCGTATTTAATGTGAAATATATTTATAAATTTGCTATAGTTTATCTTGTATTCAATGTTATGGAACAATAATCTGAGCACCGCTATACGATTTCCAACCTCTTCTATAAGTGACATCATTTCCAGAAAACGTCACATGTGATGTCACAATATACTGCCCCCTATGGTAATATGAAAACAAAGTGATCATATGGAGTAAATATTGTTTCCTGCTTGTAAATAGTGACATCACATATTACGTTTCCTTGAAATGACGTCACTTACAGAAGAGGTTGGAAATCCCATAGCAGAGCTCAATTTTTATTATTCTAATGTTTGATTAGGAATATAGTATATGAAAGTTTGTGATAGAACTATGAAGTTAGAGCTGATAAAGCTGCACATTGACATACAAGTAATCCTATGCTCGAAGATATAAATAGGGCGGACTTGTTGCAACAATTAATGTATTGAAACAAATTGAGAGCAACATAGGTAGGTGAAGCGTGTTTCCATGGTCACTGATACAGACGTTCCTTAACATTCATTCAATGCAAACCTGAAATCAAATACTATGATTTTGCTTGAGTAAGATCACAACAAAACATGTAAAATGCAGACGTGTTATGTTAGAAACATGTACATAACATTTAAGAAAGTTTTATACTTCATTTAAGCAATTTTCAGACTTCATTTAAGCAATTTTCAGACTTCATGTAAGCATTTTTCAGACTTCATTTAAGCATTTTTCAGACTTAATTTAAGCAATTTTCAGACTTAATTTAAGCAATTTTCAGACTTCATTTAAGCAATTTTCAGACTTCATGTAAGCAATTTTCAGACTTCATTTAAGCAATTTTCAGACTTAATTTAAGCAATTTTCCAGACTTCATTTTAAGCAATTTTCAGACTTCATTTAAGCAATTTTCAGACTTCATTTTAAGCAATTTTCAGTCTTAATTTAAGCAATTTTCAGACTTCATTTTAAGCAATTTTCAGACTTCATTTAAGCAATTTTCAGACTTCATTTTAAGCAATTTTCAGTCTTCATTTAAGCAATTTTCAGACTTCATTTTAAGCAATTTTCAGACTTCATTTAAGCAATTTTCAGACTTTATTTAAGCAATTTTCAGACTTCGTTTTTCCAAGGTATGTTAACTTAAGACATCCCCAATATGTATTCGCATGTTCACTAAATAATCGTTGATGACAATAAATGTCATAGGGATTTTAATGATAACGTGGGTGAAGAAAGTTTATGCGATCTCTGGTTCAAGGATCCAGATGATGTTTTTATTAGATATGCATATTTAACACCCCAGGATTATCGTTATACACATGATCACTGGATGTTTTTTTTTGGTAACTTGCCACATAGACAAACATATAATGGAGCTTCACCCAACATATGCTGGTCTCTACTCGCTTTGTAACACACGTCAATCTGTTTTCAGATAATTAAGCTCGGATTTCAAAATGTTTCAAGAATAAGAAAAGTGTTTGTGTGTTTATAGAATTCAAAGAAAATCAACGTTTGTGAGAACAAAGATTTTATATGTACACATATTTCTGTTAAACGCTCGCATGTAAGAAATAGATAGCTACAAAGCGCACTTCTCAAACTATGGTGGTTACAAACAATGTGAAAAGGAAAATGAAAAAAGATCAGTAAGGTGTTCTCTCAAACTTCATGAGATTGTCCACAATGCTCAGATCTAAAAGTCAGAAAACTGTCATTATTCAACAAACATAGTTTCAACAAGATAGTGTAGCACAGCATCTAGAACGCATTATACTGACAACATAATGATCAGTGTGACTTCTCATGTTCAGTGTAGAACTATTGTACGTCGTACAGAATATATAGAACACTTGGTTTAAATCAATCCTAGATCAGTTTTGTTATTTAATGATATTAACGGAATTACACAAAATAGCAACACATGTTATGTATTTTAGGTTAATACAAAATCTGATTAGAACGCCTAGACTGTGTATGTATTAACTTTAATAGGCACACAAAATAAGTTATATATTTGGCAGGCTGCGTACCGAAGCAATAAAACTCGATTTATTTTCATTGCGTTATAGTTTTGTTTAAAATACCAGTTTGAATCTTCAACGAAAATTCTATTAGATTAAATATCTGTAAATAGGCGTCGAAATTTCTAGGTAAGGATTTAAGCAATTTTGAATATCTCAATTTTTTGACTTAATGTTGTTAAGTTATAAGTTGCAGAGATTAAACATAATAATTCGAGGGGTGAGAGCCAGAATCTGCCATCTCCTTATTAAATTTATATTGAGGTATCGGGTTCTGGCACCAACACCTCGATATGTAGATTCTATAACACAACTACAACATCAAACGTATTAGTTGAAAAAAATATATTAGATGCCTTGGTTCGGCATGCAATCGTAAACAGACTTACCGTGTGGACATGATATGCAATTTGTACGCTGATTACTGCTTGCCAATATAAAGCCATAAGTATGTTTATATAGTTGTCTGTATCGTAAAGTAATCATAATGGGAGATAAATTGCGCTCAAAACCAGTTTGACATTTGACGTCTCACTGATGTTCACAAGAGTCAGGGGCTCTACCCGTCGACCATTACAATTCCTGTAACTTTAATGTTATCTTACAGCATATTAATTTCATTTTAGAAGACGCGTGTTTTATCATATTTAAAGATGTATCTTGCTCATCTGAACATTAAATGTTTGAATTGGCTTCATCCAGTATTGTTGTTACATTGGCTTAATCATCTATAATAAGAACCATTGCAATATTAAACCGAATGAAAATATCTTTCATTACCATATTACTAATCGACAAGACTTGTAAAATAGTCCGATTGTTAAAAACACTGGAATTTTTTTTTAATTTTATGATGTACAAACATCTTTCTTCAACACATACGGATCAATACAGTATGAGTTCATTCTTTGTTAATGTATGTTTATTGATGTTTTAACTATAGGAAATATATTTTTCATGTTTATTTAGGTAAAGAAATAAACAAAAAAATTAGCATAATATTACTTTAAGTTTAGCCTATTTGTATGGTAAATAGGAAACCATCTCAGAGATGCTGAATGCAGACAACTTCAATCACTCTGAATTAATAAACGCCATCTTCGATTAATTACAATTTGTGCCAGCAAAATATCACAGCTTTATAGTCGTAAATCGCAAATAAGTTGGGGGAATATTCCATATTATAAATCGTGTGAATAGCTTGGCAACAATATTGAGGGTTTGCCATAAAACTGTATTTTACGAATATCTTTACACCTGTAACGTAGAATATTTATAAATTGCTTTAAAGTCAGGAGAAAGCTAATGATAACATTTTCATTTTATCTAAAATTTATGTTATCGTAATTGAGAAAATATCATAAACCAGAAAGAAACACCTTATGAATGATACAAACGAAGTATACATAAAGACAGAAGCTTCAAATTGTACTGCCATTTAGATGCGGTCACGTGCCTGAGTACTGTGTACACTTATACTGATTAACATCGCACACTGTTCTCACCGTGATGGACAGTACTCTCAGACTGTTTCACCGTGATGGACAATCTGAGTACTGCGTGCACTTATACTGATAAACAGCGCACTCTGTTCTCACCGTGATAGACAATCTGAGTGTTGTGTACACTTATACTGATAAACATTGCACACTGTTCTCACCGTGATGGACAATCTGAGTACGGTGTTCACTTATACTGATAAACATCGCACACTGTTCTCACCGTGATGGACAATCTGAGTACTGTGTACACTTATACTGATAAACATCGCACACTGTTCTCACCGTGATGGACAGTCTGAGTACTGTGTACACTTATACTGATAAACATCGCACACTGTTCTCACCGTGATGGACAATCTAAGTACTGTGTACACTTATACTGATAAACATCGCACACTGTTCTCACCGTGATGGACAGTCTGAGTACTGTGTTCACTTATACTGATAAAAATCGCACACTGTTCTCACCGTGATGGACAATCTGAGTACTGTGTACACTTATACTGATAAACATCGCACACTGTTCTCACCGTGATGGACAATCTGAGTGCTGTGTACACTTATACTGATAAACAGCGCACTCTGTTTTCACCGTGATGAATAATTGGCTAGACATTTCGTTTAATCATGTATTCATTTCGTGTATTGTAATATTAACTGCTATGAATATGAGATGCGATTTTCAGAAAGTCCTCCTTAATAGCATGAAACAAAATAATTGGCCGCCCGTTTTATGGCATACTTTCATATAATAAATTCATTAAGACGAACATTATTGTATGATTAGGATCATAATATTGATGTGTATACAATATTGATGTAGTATTGGTAAAAATGCAAACCCACAACAATTGTTACGTTCATATAAAACCTGCTGTATATGACTTCTGACGAGTTTGGTTGCAGTAATTAGCTACAATATTTAATGATTCACATGAATTGAACAATCGAAATAGTTGACGTAAAAGTATGTCAATAATATAATACTGTCAGTAAACAAGTCGTTGACCTAGCGTGATGAATTGTTAGTTCAGCAGTTGAAGTCGATTTGAAAAGTAATATACTGTTCATGGTTAATATGTTTTAATTTTTCATAAAATCGAAAAATGAACAAGGTCGGAGTTCATTTGCTTGCTTTGATGGTATGGTCAATGTAATGTGATCGGATGGTGACAGCGGCTGTGGATGGTCGGTGGTATTGTTTGTGAATCGCTGATAACGTACTTGATGAATACATCGACCAGGTTTAAAGTTTACTTGATGTTTGTTTGTTTCATCGGGTTTAACGCCGTTTCTCAACGATATTTCAGTTATATACGGCGGCCGGTTCACCTAACCAGTTTTTCCTGGACTGAAATCTAACCAGTACTAACTTACCCTTCCACAAGGAGCCGGCAACTTCTCCACAAGAGGAGGAAAATCGACATTTTTATCAAATTTTCATGGAAGGGTATGACCTGCCGCGACCGGGAATCGAACCCGGATCGCCGGGTTACAAGTCCAGCGCTCTAACCACTGGACCGCGGCCGCGGCTCTAAAGTTTACTTGAATCAACTGATGTGGATGGCGGAGCTGTGCACCAGTTTAATTATTGCTGACAGTTGGCCTGGAATTGCTTCATGATGAGTGGAACCAATTAGTGCTCAATGCAACACGCACTAAATTAGTTTAGTTAATTTTACACTCTAGAAGAATCAGTGATATGATACAACGATTATGTGCCTATCGTGATTGCCAGAAACGCACGAATTGAATTATCTCCAATTGTTTTTGGATTTTTTCAGCGCTGTTACTTCTCACTTCCATTCTTCATATAATGTCTGTATTCTGTTAGCAGCAAAACAATATCAGAGAAGTGCTTCAATAATTGTTTTTATGATGCCAAATCCGGATTCAGCTAGCTTATTTCTAATAATTTTATATACTCAACAATAATAACAGAAATACATATCCGAATTTTGCATCAATAATTTCATTTCTAGATTAGATACTAAATGATGGCAAACGCAAGAAGAAATCATAGGCCAAATATTAAATTTCATAGAAATAATATGAGAGTTTGTATTAAACAAAGGGAGATAATTCATTAACTTCCCTGAGTTTCATTAAATGCGCACAGTTGGAGTTTTTACAATGCTAAAGAGTAGGACACACAGTTAATAGTGATGTATATAGTAGATATTTCAATAAACAAAGTGCTGATACATAGACCCCTACATCATAGACTGTCCAATTACTTTTACGCGCGTGTCCAAAAATGTGCACTTAAATTTCTTAAGCGTGTATTAGCCAAGGAGTAAACTTTGGATGGATTAACATTTTGTTAAACATATAGCCCAATTCTCAAAACACTTAGCAGGCATTGCATGTGTTGATCAATATAAGCCATGGTATATATTCAGTGTAACACATAGCGATTTACAATGATGTTATAACTATCAACATAGCCCTATAAACAATTTGTGTAAGTTCTAAACGGCAACAACAATCATAAAGTCAGTCGTGAAATTATATCTTATAATCGTCAGTTACTTGATATAATCCTGCTAATTAGCTAGTTGCTGGAGTATATGTAACCATAGCTACCATATAACCTTGTTGAAATTCTGGAGGTTATCTTGAAATTCATGACATTACGAAAATCATAACTTAAACAAGAGCTGATCGACTTACGTCACGCTCTGTAGGAACGTACAATGGTGTCAACCCAACTATGGCGCTTTTGGTGTTAACATCATCGTGCGTTGCAATGCTACATATCAATGCTGAAGTGGAACGCACTCTGGTAGTATTTTTTTATATTTCATTTTAACATAATTTTCAATAATAATACTTTTGTATTAACTTAATATTCTGATAACAGTATGATACTAAATGAAATAATGAGTGCTTATCAGTAACCTGATACTAGGATGTGTATTCGCACTGGCTGTGGGAATTGTAAAACCGGGATATCTCGTGCTTAGTATGATAAGGGTTAAACATAAAATGCACATAAAATAGTCCCTTCAGAGCAATATGCAAATCCATCAAAAAGACAAAGGAAAGGGAAATTAAAGTAGTACGGCGGTTGGTGACGTCATGATAAATTAGACATTTGATTGGTTTATGCAAAGCATGCGCAGTGATACATAGAGTGGTATCAAATGTGTCTAACTCTGCCACGGCTGTTTCCAAAATTACGGTTACTAAAGACATGGGGCTAAATGCCCCAGTCTAAACACAAATCATGATACGCCCCCTGTCTGATTTCGTCTTGTTTATGGAACGTACTTAACAATAGAAAACACATAAAAAACAAAAAATAGAATTTCACGAACCTATATAGAGAATAAAAAATAAGGGTCATTGGAAGAACCTATTTATAGTACTCACGTGGTGAATTTTAAGTAATATAAGTAATATATCATGAACACAACAAACATTACTGAACAAAACATGGGGAAAAAGTCAACTTTTAACTGACAAAAAAAGCTGGAAAGCGAGAACTAACAACTGAACTAAAATAACAAAGCGCAGTTAGGCTGACGACCAATCTCGCAAACCAAAGGTCTACCCGCTCAACTTGGTTCTATTCGACCGTGGATTTATGAGAATGGCTGAATATAACAATTTGCATAAAAAAGCGCCTGTCTGCAAGGACCAGTGTTCAACAGCTAAATGCTAACCTATGAAGACTAAGTGTTGCTGATAACTTACATCTTTGCAGATTTCTATAGCTCAGTCTGTGTGTATCATCTCTATACAAACAAGTAGTTCTAACTACGTCGAGAAACGCTCCCCTGTAGCCATCAGTATTCATACGCACTGCATAGAAAAATAGTTCATCTAAGTAAAGTACATTAAGTCACAGGGTCTTGTTTCAATGTCATAAATCTTACAACCACAGTTTAAAATGATCGTGAAAACACGTAACGAGACCTTAGCTAATTCGATGATTATAAGATAGTGTTATCCTACTCCTGTGGGTTTTTACACTGTGCTTGAATTTTCAAATTGTTTGTGTATTGATTTTCAGTTTTTGAAGTGATACTCGTCTGATATACGAACTTGCATAGCAAAACATTAACACGAGAACATACAACCAACATTTACAGCTTTAAGATGAGAAGTCTGTTGGCTTTTTAAGTGGAGTTCTGTGTTTTCGTCCCTGTGGGAATTGATGAGGCGTTAAAATGTATTGTGTACAGATAATCCAATGTTGTTGGAGCAAAACAACTGCTGTTCTTTTATTCAAAGGATCCGTCAAGTTTTAATCTTATATGACGATATGGAGATAACTTTCAACACACAGCGTCTCTTCACGCTATTTCAGATATGAACGACCTATTTTCTTTAGTGTTCTTTACGTACGCTCGTAGATAGCCATGCGCGGTTAAATTTCTACGTGCGCACGTGAACGAGATTGTATATTGCATGTCCCTTTTTTGTCACCATACATGGCATACATCAATATATAATGCCAAACAGAATGTCAAATACAGCAGTAAAATACTATTATTTAGTAAAACGTCACTTGTTACCAATCGGAACACCATATCGGCATGCGCTTTCGTAAGAATTACATTTTCATTAAATCTTCCAAAAATCAGTGTTTTCCTGTTGACCAGACGGTAAGATTGTTATGTCAATACATTCTTCGGGTGATGTGTTGTTGTTATTGATGAAACGTATTTATTTAAGAATTTCGCATATTAACGAACAAACCTTAAAATTCCCACAAATAAAAGCAACATTATCAGCCAACATCTGATTTCGGTAACCGATAGCTGTATACTTCAAAGAATTACATTAAGATAACTATAATGTTGTAGATACACTTCAGTACCTATAAAACTCGGACACCTGTTGAGCTAGAAATATTTTGATTTCAACATAAAACACTGATTTTCTATATTTTATGTGTCATTATGTGAGATTATTGCTCTTTCTTGCACTCTATATTCAGGGGAGAGCGGCGATAGTTTGTATAAGATGCCGGTCGCCCAACCAGGTTTTGATGGGCTCGACTCCATGTTGGCTTGTTGGAGCACAACTTGCTTGACGCCGTTTTTCAACTTTATTTTAAATTATGTACGGTGGTCAGCTTACATAAATAACGTTCCTTGGTTACCAACTAACTCTTCTTCGGCAAGCAATTGACCACTTCCCTTCATGTATAAGAAGTAGATTTCACGTGACTTTAGATATTTCATCTTTCGTCAAGTGGTCACGGGAACAGATCAAACTTCAGATTGTTATTCGAGTGATATACGAGCTCACATGGTGAGCGTACTGTACGTTCGACATCTCGAAACCTCATGTTCATTCCTCTACGTCTCATAAATCAACAGTATAGTTGTCCAGGTAATGGGTTCAAGACTAAGTGAAACAAGCACAGTGTGGCTATATACATGTACAATGTGGATATAGCCATGTACAATGTGGCTATATACATGTACAATGTGGCTATATACATGTACAATGTGGATATAGCCATGTACAATGTGGCTATATACATGTACAATGTGGCTATATACATGTACAATGTGGCTATATACATGTACAATGTGGCTATATACATGTACAATGTGGATATAGCCATGTACAATGTGGCTATATACATGTACAATGTGGCTATATACATGTACAATGTGGCTATATACATGTACAATGTGGCTATATACATGTACAATTTGGCTATATACATGTACAATGTGTCTATATACATGTACAATGTGGCTATATACATGTACAATGTGTCTATATACATGTGCAATGTGGCTATATACATGTACAATGTGGCTATATACATGTACAATGTGGCTATATACATGTACAATGTGGCTATATACATGTACAATGTGTCTATATACATGTACAATGTGGCTATATATATGTTCAATGTGGCTATATACATATACAATGTGGCTATATACATGTACAATGTGGCTATATACATGTACAATGTGGCTATATAGATGTACAATGTGGTAATTTATATCATCAATGTGGTAATACACATGTACAATGTGGCTATATATATGTTCAATGTGGTAATACACATGTACAATGTGGCTATATATATGTTCAATGTGGTAATACACATGTACAATGTGGCTATAAATATGTGCAATGTGATAATATACATGTACAATGTGACTATATATATGTTCAATGTGGTAATACACATGTACAATGTGGCTATATATATATTCAATGTGGTAATACACATGTACAATGTGGCTATATATATGTTCAATGTGGTAATACACATGTACAATGTGGCTATATATATGTTCAATGTGGTAATACACATGTACAATGTGGCTATATATATGTTCAATGTGGTAATACACATGTACAATGTGGCTATATATATGTTCAATGTGGTACTACATATGTACATTGTTTATATACATATGTTGTAACATGGATTGATATAAAATAATGATCTATATATGAATGCATGTTTCCTAACGCCATGGTTGTTTGTTTGAAGAAATAGTGTCGTATAAACGTAGTTTACAATGAAATCTTTAAAGCGTAATTGTCTATGTACTGGTATCGGGAAGAAATGACGTTTTGAAATCAACCCTCATTGTTGCAAATTAACGGTTAAGGTACGCATATGAATTATCGATTGCTAAAATGTTTACAATATAAAAATAAACCATATCTACCAAACCTTAATAGGGATGACACATATAAACAACTACATGTACTAGATAACTTTGACATCTCATTGTTCCTTAATCAACGAACTAGAACACAGTATGAGAGATGTACAAGTTAGCCATATTCAAGTCGAGCATTCAAAGGGAGGCAACTGAGCAAAATATGACTCCAATATAATCAAAGAGTTGTCATTCCTTATGCAATACAAAGGGAAGAAACTGCGTTACAGTCATGATTTATTACATTTCAGAGTTACTTCCCCGTATTAACCTCCGTGCATTCACTGTACGTTTTGTTCCTGTATTTTGTCACGGACCTATTGCTTATAGGTCCGTGGTTTATAGGTCCTTGATTTTGTTGACATTGAGTGCTATGAAGTATAATTGACGTTCGTGCATACATGTATCTAAATAACAGTGTTTCACTTATAAAAACTATCTAATCGACATTATCGTTCGGTTTTATTCGTTAAAAGGGAATAACATATGCTACGCTTGCGCATTGTGCCTCTACAAAACGTTCTTTTATGCTTGGTTCCATAGAGTAGCATACTACGTAGCTGCGATATCAAATACCCAGCATCAATAGTGGAAACTGTGGTTTACTCAAATACAATGCCATACAATACATAAATGCACAGAAGGCATATATTTATTCAAATGAAACAATTCCTCATTTTTTACAACTCGGTTGAATACATCAAGGAAAGGTATGTATACATCATATCTATTGATTGGTATTGTAGTACGTTTGGAGATCGACAAACATATAAAGCTTAATTTAATGCATCGTTAAAATCATAATAAATACGTGTATTGATTTAAATGTAACAGATGGCTTCAGTGTTTCATACTTTAAATGTTGTCGTTTGATACAAATGCACAGGAAATGTGATCACCATAACAACATTAGTGACCAGGGTGCAATTTTATAAACTGACATGTTATCCAGCTGATAATATAGCAGTATAGACTCTAAATTAATAAAAGTATTCAAGGCACTAATGTATCGGCGACTGAACCCAGGCTTGTCACTTGCGTTTTAATAATACGCTCAATCATTTGAGGAGGTAACATATTGTTTGTTATCAAAATAATTATTTTGTCTTCTTATACCATTTGTTTTCAATGTTCAATGTTCTCTTATCTTCATTTTGAAATACTGTTCTCTTGCATATGTTTGTATTTCTATAACGAAACACATTTATATTGCACTGTTATGTATATAACTATATGTAAACTGAGATAGGATCTGTTCCCTTAATATATAGTTTTATCTTACAATGTCCAAATATTTAATTTCCCGCCACAGATGGTATCGTATTTCTTTATACATATAATTGCCTGGGATATGAAGATGTTTTTTGTTTTCTTCAGACATTTGTTTTCCTTACGATGGTCGAACATTTCATTGCGTTTAGAATACAAGTAAAACTATTATTTATCACCTGCTAAGGTATATAGCCCTTAAAACAATTATATATTAAATCATTAACCCCACCTTCTCCGTTTAAACTAGCCCCATCCCACCGTCCTACCCTAGTTTTAGAGTATTGGCCTCTCCGTATATTTACAACATAAATATAAACAAAAACGAAGCTTCAATCATATTCGTTTCATTTAATTTGAGCAGTATTGCCTGCTGTATGATATGTATAACATTGTATTGATATACTTTGCTGTTTTCACATGTTGCCACTATGTTGTGTATTGATATGTGTCAATCTCACGGGCCTCCGGCCTACAGATATATTGAAAAAATAAAACGTACAACATATTAAAATATCGACATGGCGTATTATTAACGAGACGTGTACTCCCACATTTTGGTATCGACGTATAAGATGTATACAATGTTCTGTACTGCGTCTATACTGTCTGCTTGAAGATTACAACAGCACTTTTGTCACCGGCTATAAACATGTACAAACATTCTCAATTTGGGATTTTCCTCACTCATATAATGTTAGCCGTTTATATACATATTTGAATGATGCGTTACTTTGTCTATGTTCTAGTTATGTACAAAGACTGGATTTGACATCTGCGCCCTTAACTCAAATATATTTCCTTGCATAAAGATGTTTTCTTTTGATAATATGTTATTGTATGTATATATTACATTATATTTATTATGATAGCCACGCAAACATGCATATCTGCTCAGTTTTTTTCCATCATTTTGGTGAAGGTTTATGTCCGAAACATTAATTAAGAAGCAGATAACTGCACACGTATATACGTATAACTTAACGTCTTATATTGGTATTAACCAGACATTACATATTCCTGTATATATGTATGAAAGCTAATTACAATTAAAGAATAAATTTCAAAACAATTGCAATTAACTTAATATAAAATATTTCTTATGAATATTTACTGAAAGAAATAAAAAAAAAATATAAAGGGAGGTAATTCATTGAAAAGATTCAAAACAATGAAAATTATAAAGTTGTTGCCAAAATAATATCATCGTTTTGTTTTTTGTGTAATTGAAATCGTTTTACAACAAAATTTGATGCTCCATTGATACCAAAGGAAGTGAACATCCTTCGGTATGGGTTATATTTCAGCTGTAACATGAAATATGCCTGCTTCTAAAATAATATTCCCTATAAATGTCATGGAAAATAATCATTTTAATTTTCTGTAAATGTCTATTCACTGTTCCTCAATACATAAGTCTCCTCAGTACACACACAAACACAAACACGCACACACACACTTTGATATTCAAGAAATACAAATAAATAAAATAAATACTGATATATATATATATATATATATATATATATATTCATTCAGTGGTTAATTTTTAATTTCCAAAGTTTTCAGGGGGTATATACATTTATCACATGTATCATAATTTATCTTTGAACGATAATTTTTTTATAAAACTCTGGAGTCCACAATATCATATAGATATAATAAATATCAGTTGTTATTGTATCTGGAGGTATGCTAAATATGGGTATACGTATCCTAAATTCGAAAGCTTGTACTTACCTTTCGTTCTATGCGAATGAACATGGATAATCCTTTTCCCTAAAACATAGCTAGTTAAATCCACTGAAAAGACAGAAAAGAAATAGTTGAAAGTCATTCGGAAATCCTCGGCCAACTACGTCAAGTGCCTCGGATGTACGTTAGGCACTACTTTCGGAAATACCATTCGAATGTCATAAAAACAAGATGGCGGCATGAACGCTGGAATGCTGATGAATGTAATATTTAAGCTTTATGAAGACTGAAATATGTAAGTTTTTAACTAGAAATGATAACGATAATCCATCTCTTACGTGAATTTATCGAAGTTATTGAAATTATAAATCCGTTTTACGAGAACTATTTCTTGACCGCACATAATGTTGAGTTTTGCTACATAGTGCTCCGCCTTACATACACTAGAGGGTGTTATCCGAGTAACGAAGTGGTACGGAAATGCCCGAGAGCTGTCGAGAATGAGTTGACAGTGGGTTGTGTAAACAGATCGGGACATATATTGTATAATTTATTTCAAATTTGAGAATTTCAGCTATGTAAATCTCCCAACAGATATGCAGACACAAGGATCACCTGTGCAATGTATGACTTTACTAGAAGTAAACAGTAATTAGATCCAGTTAATTAACCATTAATCAACAGTCAATCAGCAGGTAAATATACAAGATATATCACAGTAGAAATAACATATGACTCCATGATTATAAAATATAATGGAAGTATGCATGTAGAACTGTAATACGCTGATCCTCACAAAACTAAGAAGCCGGAATAAATCAATTTAAAATGGATATGATCTGATGTAATATTGGATTTTTTTTTAAATATATAAATTGTCTCAATTAATAATCATTAGTGTTAGTTATGATTTTCATATTTTTGTTCATTTTTTAGGATATTGATACTTAGTAGTCAAGATAAATGCCCGCCTCTCAACTTTTAATGTATCTATCTATATTGTAATGTAACTCTATTCAGATTGTAAATATAATGTCTGTGCCATAGTCTCTTATAGTTATCATAGAATGGTCTTGCATGAATATGTATGTATTATTTTTAATGAAATGTTGTGTTATATGCAAGAATGAGACTTTAATAAAGATACATATATATATTTATTTGACTCATGCTTATTGACACGGCTTCAATTATATATAATATATATGTTTCTGACAGGCGAGATAAGATATTTGAAAAAAAACGCACATTTATTTTTTGTTCGAACAAAATTAGAATATTTATAAAAAAAAATAATTGGTCCCTGAACTGTGGATGAGATATATCTTGGTTTTCCTACTTATATCAATATAATACACATTTCAGCGTTCTTCGACTTTCCGAAATATGTTTTGTAGCAAACATAAAGAAACAGCAAAAATACGAGGAGATGAAGTTGGGCATTTAGATGGTATGCTTCTTAAAATACTTTTATTTAAACAATTCATGTATCACCTGTGTTAAAATATTCACTTACTAATACATTTCATTAATAATTCAAACATACCGCAATGAGTAATTTCTAATCAGGACCAAAGCCAACATTCTAATATATTTTCATTGCATCTTCGGGCTTCCAATTTATATGTTTGTACTTTTGCAATGACTTAAAGTACATTAATATTACAAAATGGTAAAATAAAAATTGAATTTATGTTGGTACATACAGTAAAATCGTACATTTACAACAAAAAAACACCCCGGTATAAAACCTATCTGCGTCATGGGTTTAACTTCAAAATATTCTTGACAGATGAGCTATAAAATATGTGTCTGGCTCATCTGAACCCTAAATGTTTTAATGGGCTTCATCCGGTATTGTTGCTACTTAGTATAAAACACGATTAATAAGAACCATTGCCATGTATCATCGTTTAAAACAATTTTGTTTAATTATATTACTGACATACAGAACTTAAGTCAACAACACCCGCTTGTTTGTTTTAATTTTATGATAATATAAACGTCTTTTTTCAACAAATGCAGAGAAATAAATTATAAATGTTTTCTAGGATAATGTATATTTATTGAAGTTTTAACTAGATTAAGTCCATTTTCAAGCTTGTTTAGGCAAACAAATGAATGAAAAAAATAGCATAATATATCTTTAAACCAAATATATCCAAACACGTTTTAGGATGATAAGTATTGATAATTCTATCTAAACTATAGCATTAATATATATCAAGGATTATAGAATTATCTATGACACGTATTCCTGAAATAGAATGACAAAAAATGTGCAATCCTAAAAGTATAATTTGAAGCACTGATTATAATACATTTTATACAAGACGTATACCCGTTTTTTCATCTTATTATACGCTTATTAAGAATGAACGCATATTTTGTATGTATCATTTATAATATTCGTTAAGTATAACATTATAGTATGATTATAGGATTGCACATTTTTTTATAATTCTAGTAATAGTTTATTTAATTACAGAATGAAATACATTTAAATATTTAAAATATAAACATTTACAATGTCATAATAAAAAAGAAACACACACTTAAAATGTCCTACCATGAGTGTATTTATATTAATATTGTAGAATAATAATCCATATTTTGAATGTTAAATTGATGAGAAGCGAGGAGAATCTCCAGGTAGAAATCTGAGGTAACCACGAGTAAGAATTGCAACACTACAAAAAGCTAGCCAGCCACTGGTACAGTGATATATATTGTGATGTATGAGCATTAACCAATACGTGTGTATGTACGTATCACAACATACTGATCGTACAATATGAGATTATATGCATAAAATGTAACATGTGGCGAAGAGATGGTAAATTTCATATTTCTGTAGGTGACCGCTACAATGATACCAGTATTTATATAAACAGATTGCAGGCGAGCGGTGAACATGGTAAACGTGTGTGAAGTTGCGGGATTCTGTCCGTACTGCAATCACTTCGTGTGTCCGCCATATGCAGATATTTTGTACTTTAGAAAAATCTTAAGTTATAATTCATAAAAAAAAAAGTTATAATTCATAAGATTATTCAAATTCAAAATTTCAATAGCGATAGTTTTCGGAAATTCAAGAACTGTTCTCATATTTTTCGGTATAGAACATTTTACGAAATTTTGGCTAACTGCTGTATTGCATCAGCATTTTGGTATAAAAATGTGCGGGTTACTGAAAAGAGATGACATTTAGAAATCGCTAAAATGGGTTTTACCAGAGTTAAGAAGTCTAATTATTGATGCATTGAAGATCAGCCATTTCATTTCAAACTATTTCTTCTTTTTTATTGAGACTGGAGCACGATGTTACCTGCATATTGTTGTTTGTACCGTAAGACAGACGGACAATCCATATTTGCACTGCCATCCATAAGTTTCTGCACACATGAATATTTTGGATTTCATTACTTTTTCATAAAGAATTTACAATAAGCATGTATGACCATGAAGTAAAATTATTCATCCCACTTCTGTGATGGATAGAAAATAATTAACATTTTGCACATCTCAGCAGCAGTTGCAATCGACCATCATCCGAAACCAATATTTGTATTAACTGATTGCTCTGACACATAAAATGAGATAACTTGTTTCAGACCAATTTTATGAATACTTCTACAGAAATTCATTGCTGTGTTAAAAAAGTATTTTCGATTTAAATTGCATGTGACACAAATATGAAAATACATTAATTACAATGGCAATTGTGAAGTATGAAGGAACTTTTGGAGGACAGTGTATATTATATTATAAAAATCCAGAGTAGATTTATTAGATTCGCTCAGAAATGTATGTATACCTAAGGGAGTTAATCAGTACAGGTCGTGAATATAGTGCTGACAGAGTTGTGCCACGTGGCATTAAAGCGTATATCGAACAAACTGCTTCCATTTGTCCAGTTTTCCTTTTTATTTTATTGTTAAAAGAACAAATAAACAAACAATCAAAACATATATTTTAATAAAAGGCTATCAAAACTTTGTGCCAATAAGTTCTGTTTTGTCAGCAACGACCGTTTTCGTTACAATTATAGTCATACAAATACTTGTATAATTTATGAGGAAAACCTAGCGAATTTGTTTGCTATTATCACACATGAATCAGAGAGAGCGGAACTGAAACAAATATGCAGACAATGATATGGCGTCTTTAATTCAACAATATCTCTTAACGTTTCTGATATAAAAAACGATGTTCTGATTAGAATCTCATGCTAGTAATTAAAATGCCATTACATCAAATGTATCAAATACGCGCACGTTGCCAATACATGATAATTAAAGCATTGTGCACCATGAATTGTCAATTATTATTTAATGTTTAGAACAAAAATGGATGATTGTCTACCTAATTAAGATTTCTGCCAATTAAACGTAACAAATACAAACAGAAATTGTTTGCCAGCAATCTAAATGTATTTTTAAATGTCCACCTGTTTGGAAATTGTAAATGGTTTTTCCCTTAACCTGAACGTATCCTCAAATAATAACAAACATGTATAGAAATACAACTTGTATTTTGATGTAAAGCACTTGGGACAACCCGCTGACAACAATCAAACATTACAGCATAAAATTATCCAATTGTAAAGTAATCATGCATAACTGTACATGTAAACATAACATTTCATTCATATCGTACTAAATATACATACATGTATACTGAATTTAATGCATTTGATAAATCATTTTAACGTTTTGCCACTTGTATACAAACGACATTGCAACATCGGAAAAACATTATATTGAAATGCGACGCCTGAATGCTTTATCAATAGCTAAGTACGATTCTTTGAATTGCGCCAACTTTGAAATACCCTTAAAATTTACGAACCAGCGCGGTTGATGTCCCTGGGCTGAATGAAAATCCCGTGCATTACCCGCCAAAACTGACCAATTCATGGTTGAATTGACATCCAAAAACCTATACCATCTCGAGGGTTCAGCGCAAGACTATCCTAAATCCTATGTATTTACATAGGAGTAAGTATAGTCTTGCACTGAACCCTCGATCTGTTGGATACTAACATAAACAAGGGAAATTAATTTTCCTCTAATTCGTAAACTCAAACTAGGAAAATTATATGTCTTAACTAAGTCTTCATGATAACATGCCTATATGTTGTAGACATAAACGGAAGTGTGTGTGTGTTTTGAAAGACAGAAGTTGGCAAATACATATCTAGAAAGTTTGCAGAATGAAGTTGTTGAAGCGGTTGATACACTTTGATGAAAGTATAAATGTTATGCATTAAAACAATAACAGGGCATCAACTTTATATTGAGCCATAGTTCAAACTGCTTAAAATATCAATGATATTAAGCCTTCTTATGAAGATAAGTGTTTGATGTTATGAACACATGTCAGGAACGGGTTTTGTTATTTCACTTAAAAGTGCACATACGCATATGCACGTTGAAGAGATCTTCAGTATGAACATCTTCACTTTTACCCTTGGCATCTGGTTAATCAAATAAAGTGCCCGCACTTCCCGGCAATTATTCACGTTTGAAGCATTAATGGAATTGCACCTTTTTCTAAATGTAGAATGTAATTCAATAGTTGCATGATTCAATCATGTATATCTTTTTGCACACATTCGAGTCAGACTTACAAATTGAACATATAAATCACGTAAGCACTTCGATCCAACGTGTTATTCATCTTCAATGCTTCACTAATAGCACAGCTTACACTTTCAACAGAATGTACCGCTCGTCGCTAAACAAGTAGCATTAAGTAAGATAAATTTATAAAAGTGAATCTTTGCAGGGATTTTGCTCAGATTGTGGGTAAACGACCTGCACGCGGAAGCTAGAAGAGTTTATGTGTTCTTAATAACTTACCCCCAGTGTTTATGTGGGATGCTTGATTCTCGTGCAATGTTACAAAGCTATGTGTATTTACCGAAGCATTAACATCTAAGCAACACGTGTTTACTGACGAAACATTGCGATGTTTAGGGTGCAAGCAGATTTTATTATTTATGTGTTTCTTTTGAAAATAAAAAAGAAATAGAAATAAAAAAACATTTACGTAATTTATTTCGTGCATTTTATTTGGTTACTGATCCACACACAACATTTAATTTGGAAATCATGTTAAAATCCTCAAAGGCGTCTTCATTGGCGACACTTGCAACACAATAATTCAATTAGTAGGCATTGAAGGTCAAGCTATCATCAAATTCCAAAAGGGAGACTTATTCCGCATGCCTCTTAAATGTGTCAATAATGAAAGATATGCCGCATGTATTATCCGTAATAATTGTACGTTCCGAGCAGCTCTTCAACCAACCATTAACGTAATTGCTTCTCATCAGACACAGTCGCCTTTCACCATTAACAATAAATATTTGTAGAAGTGAACACAAATAAACAAGTGATGTACCAATGTACTTACAAAAGTATGCAAGCACTTTAGCAAGAATAAGGAATATGAGGAATGAAAAGTCAGACTATAGTACTCTCCGTGATACTACAGAAGACGGTTGGTGACTTGTTTAATCATCATTTGAGCGCTGCTATGGGATTTACAACCTCTTCTCTAAGTGACGTCATTTCAAGAAAACGCAATATTTGAAATCACTATTTGCAAGCAGAATACAATATTTACTCCATATAGTCACTTTGTTTTCATATTGCAATATTGGGCAAATATTGCTTACTGTCACTACCTCTACATGGTGACGTCACATGTGGCGTTTTCTGGAAATGACGTCATTTAAAGAAAAGGTTTGAAATCGTACAGCGGCGCTCATTTCATTTTGTAAAAGCACAAAATCGTGAACTATGAGAATATATCCTGCACGATTCTACAGTCAGAGATTTTTCAACCTTGAAATCATTAACTTTAAAATCGGGATGTTTAAGATTTCAGGATGCCTGCAGTGGCGTGTTTATGGTATGGTCTGGTGAATAAAGATGTAACTTCCGAGCTGTTGTACCAAGCTACACTACGTCTTGAAACAATTAACAAGAATGGAATCAATCATAAAGTTCATTTTTTGCAGCGCAACAAATTACTGAAATGAACTTTGCCTTCTCTCAAACTTATGATTGATTCCATTCTTGGATATATATATTTTCAATATAAAAGCTGAATGCATTTGTATTAAATTTCAATGAAATTATCGCATTTAATGACATTTTTACGTGTGTTAATAATATCTACAGGTGTTAATTGACTTGTCATGATGTATATCTCGGGGCAAGAGAGATATAACACTCCGGTGATGACAGTTAGACCCTGGAATTATTTGTAATCTCGGGGATTGATCAGTTTACAACACAAAAATGATAAGCATAAACTAAAAGTTAAACTTCGAGTTTAAATGTATAATCATTAAATGAGAAGGTCGAATGTTCGAATATTCGTTCGGAAGGTTGACCGAATATTCGATTACCAAAATTGCCATTCGTTGAGATCCCCAGTTAAAGTGATTTATAACAATGTAGACAAATGGAAGATGACGGAGGCAAGATAAATGAATAACTTTTTGTACAATGCCATGTACATGTGAGAAAGAGAAACACATGGGATGCCCTATTTACAAATCAGGACCTTCCCACAAACATCCCTAGGGTACACATCACTGAGGAGGTAGTATACAGTAATATTCCGGACTTAACTATTAACAACAGTAATTTATATCCATTTGTGTTCATCGATGTTTCTACTTTAATCGTATTTTATTTTGTACTAAGACATATATTCATCATATTTACAGTAAATTCCGTTGCGGCGTAGCTCCTTAAATTTGTTCAATTGCTGTGTTCAAACAACAAAAAGGAGCTTAGTAATCTTGGGTCTTTTATCATCAAAGCACTTGAAAGAAGACGTTCCATTTTGTATTGAACAACATGTACACTCAATACAATAATGAATTATACGTTTGGATATATTGGGATACATGTAATATTTTGTTGTTGTAGGGAGTTTAATGTTTTTGTAATGTTGCCTCTGAACAAACACTTATTGACGTTACATTGTAAATATGTTTTGCTTAGCTATTTGAATGCATGCATGTGATTGTATTTATAATTGTATGTATACATTATGTTCATGGTGATAAGATGTATATGCTTAAGCCAAATAAACTATTCTGTATTCTGTACGAATAGAGACCGGTCGTTATGAACGTATTCCAGTATATGGCCGAAAATGTCCGTATTGTGACAACATTGAGGATGAGAGTCATTTATTGTTAGAAGGTAATGTGTATGATGATTTAAGGCAAAGTTTGTACGCTAAGGCGGTTGCCATTGATGATAACTTTACGCACATGTCTAAAAATGATAAGTTAGTCTTCCTTTTGTACAACTCGGATATGATTAGGATATGTGCCAACATCTGTCATAATTTTTTACAGCGTCGTACTGTTTATCTGTGTAAATAATGCACATATTTTTATGTATAATTGTATGTCATAGCTTTTATTGCATCTGAAAAACAGCTGTTAATCAAATTAGGACCAATCTGATTGGTCCTAAATGGATTTCATAAGATTATTGTTTAAGTATGCGCAAAAGTGCGCGAAATTATTCAGTTTCTTACACAGGTTTTTGTTTTATTATTATTTTCAGTAACAATTAACAACTGTTTTTTTCAGTTGTATATGCATATATGTAATTATTTATTACACACTATTTTATAACGTTAATATCTTAACGTATCAAGTGATATTTTGATGTTTTATTGTAATGTCTAGTCTCTTTTAACTCTTATTAAGAGTGGCTATATACTAATAGTTGGCTATGTTTTATGTTATTGTAAAATGTACGTACATGTATATAGATAAGACGAAAATAAAGATTTAAAAAAATAATATTTACACAAACATTCAAATAATAACTGAGAAATACATATGGTTGGTCTAAAACGGTTTTCACAACATTATATTGGGTCATCCCCAGCATCACAGTTTCGATTGATTTGTACAAGAGAGTACACGTTATATGTGCACAAGGGCGAACTTAGAATTCTTAATTCAAAACCACATATGTTGACCGATTTGGCCACTTTTGCAAATTGCTCATAATTATTTCAAATGTCAACAAAACAGGAAGCTGAAGAAGAAACTTATAATCAAAATATCAGGAACATATAAAAATTATGGCCTTATTTCAAAGTAAGTTTATATTTAAGTGTAGCCCATATATTGATCAAAATGCATACATAGTTGTTTAAATTACAAATCATACTAACTTGCTTTGATTAACAAATACGAGGATATATAATATGTAATAAAATCACTGCGGTAAATGTTCAGTATACATGTATATTGAATTCATTTTAAAAAATATAGCTAAACTTGAACATATAATAAAGGTACAGCACCAGTCATCTAAACTTTCATGAAACAATACAGATACTCTAAGGACATCTATACAAAATGATTTGGTATTTCTTCTCACAGTATTTGGGTTGGTCAGTATTTTAGATTCTCAGATTTCTTTTTTTACACTTTTAGACACTGGAGTCCTACACAGAAGAACCTAGCGAGTCGGGATCAAGCTTATTATGTTTATGTCGAGGTACACCAGACAGAACTTGGGTGGATCCCGACATGGCGTTGGTCAGAAATGCTTACTTGGCCCACCATGTTTATCAGTATGATCCACACTTTGCAAGTATTTGCACCAGAGTCACTGCACCTTTGTAATTTACTTTAAACCGAATGAAAATTTACTGAATTTGGAATTCAATACTTTCTTCATCAGCGTGAATCCACCACACACATCCACGTAGACTAAACAATGATATTTTATACCACGTTCAAATGTATTATGATTTTATCATTACGCAAACCTTATGTAAACAAGAACATCTATAGCCAGTCGTCAAACAAATAAATGATTGCATACCTACGTCTAACGTGTATACATACATCGTGAAGGGTGAGGGTTGTTCAATGCAAAGTTATGACCGATGTTACCGAATCGGTGGACTCATTTAAGCATTCGGAAAACCTCGGCCAAATACTACCAGTGCCTCGGATGTTCGTAAGGCACTACTTTCGGAAATACCATTCGAATATCATGCGGCGTGAACGTTGGAGCGCTGATAAAACGGGATTAGAATCTAATATTTAAGCTAAGTGAAGACTGAAAAATGTGAGTTTTTATCTAGAAATGACAACGATAATTCATTTCTTATTTGGATTTATCGTAGTTATTGAAGTAATAAATCCGTTTTTGAGAACTATTTTTTAACCGCACAAAATGTTGAATTTTGCCCCAAAGTGCTCCGCCTGACATACACTAGAGTAGGTTCGTAGAGTAACGAAGTTGTACGGAAATATCCGAGAGCTGTCTAGAAACTAAGCAACTGTGAATAGATTGTATATGATACTTCATTTTTAAATGATTCACGCCCGTTTTCCAAAATCAATTAAGTAATATTGTAAGGTCATTAAATCCATTTGGTGCCTATGCTGTTTTCAACTAGAGTAGAATTTCTCAAAAATTGGACTTGCCCACTAATACACATATTGTACAAAATTAGATGAAGAATGGGGTTGGGTACAGAATAAAAACAAATAATGAGGTGAATAGAGAAAATGACTAGAACGATGTTTCACAACAAATAGAAACTTTCGACATATGAATCATATATGCGGGACAAATGAACATTATATACCATTAGGCAATATCTCTTTTATCATCTGCATTATAAAGTTAACTAGTTGTAGCAATAGAAACTGCTTTGTTCGTTTCTGTTTGTTGTCTTCTGTTCTGTTCGGCTCATGCTAGACTTTATGATGCGATAGTAGTAGAATGTTTTTGGTACACACATTGATCGCATCTGGCGTATAGTAAAATGTGCTTACCGTCTTTCAGTTTTTTTTCAGCTATGAGAGAAATCGATCCTGACAATTAAATCTTTTTGAGCAGATACTGAACGTTTGTTTTCAATCAAGGTAAACTTAAAAAGCCGATTTTTTCAACGATTGGAAATAATATATCTGTATTTTTGCTTGAATGTAGCAGTATAAATCTTTTAGTTAGAGATACAGCCAGGCGCAAATATCACTTTATGCTTTATAGGATGATCAGAAGACGTTTATGAGCGCCATAATTCATTCAATACTATCGGTTATTCCTATTAATATTTGGTATTTTGGGTTATATATTCACGAGTTATCTCCTGCGTGTGATATCAGGCGCATTACTTATATTCCTGCCCATACCATATCAGACAGGCGGGCATTTTTAACAATTTGCAGAATTATTCCTTGTGCTGGTTCCAGTTTTCATATTACGTACAACGTCATAACACATGGTTAAATTGCCGGTAAATTCATTAGCAGATAACAAAATGCAAAAACGTCCGTACATTTAATGAAAACAGTCATGTTGCACAAGAGTGCATGGAACAATGAAACAGTGTTCACGGCATCACAAGGAGTTGCCAAAACTAAAAGACGAATTTCCGTTTCTTCGCACAATCATTTGAACTGCTTACTTATTATATTTTCATACATAAGCATATTTATTTCGTCTTTTGAAATAAGCATATGGTTGGTATCCTACAAGTACTGGATGGTATCCTTAGAGCCTGGCTGGTATCCTAAAAGTACTGGATGGTATCCTTAGGGCCTGGATGGTATCCTAAAGGTTCTGGATGGTATCCTAAAGGTTCTGGATGGTATCCTAAAAGCTCTGGATGGTATCCTTAAAGCTCTGGATGGTATCCTTAAAGCTCTGGATGGTATCCTAAAAGCTCTGGATGGTATCCTTAAAGCTCTGGATGGTATCCTTAAAGCTCTGGATGGTATCCTTAAAGCTCTGGATGGTATCCTTAAAGCTCTGGATGGTATCCTTAAAGCTCTGGATGGTATCCTTAAAGCTCTGGATGGTATCCTTAAAGCTCTGGATGGTATCCTAAAAGCTCTGGATGGTATCCTAAAAGCTCTGGATGGTATCGTAAAAGCTCTGGATGGTATCCTTAAAGTACTGGATGGTATCCTAAAAGCTCTGGATGGTATCCTTAAAGCTCTGGATGGTATCCTTAGGGCCTGGATGGTATCCTAAAGGTTCTGGATGGTATCCTTAGAGTACTGGATGGTATCCTAAAAGCTCTGGATGGTATCCTTAGAGTACTGGATGGTATCCTTAAAGCTCTGGATGGTATCCTTAGAGTACTGGATGGTATCCTTAAAGCTCTGGATGGTATCCTTAGAGTACTGGATGGTATCCTAAAAGCTCTGGATGGTATCCTTAGAGTACTGGATGGTATCCTTAGAGTACTGGATGGTATCCTAAAAGTTCTGGATGATAACCAAAGTGTACTGGATGGTATCCTTAAAGCTCTGGATGGTATCCTAAAATCTCTGGATGGTATCCTTAAACTCTGGATGGTATCCTTAGAGTACTGGATGGTATCCTAAAAGCTCTGGATGGTATCCTAAAAGCTCTGGATGGTATCCTAAAAGTTCTGGATGGTATCCTAAAAGCTCTGGATGGTATCCTAAAAGCTCTGGATGGTATCCTAAAAGCTCTGGATGGTATCCTAAAAGTTCTGGATGGTATCCTAAAAGCTCTGGATGGTATCCTAAAAGCTCTGGATGGTATCCTAAAAGTTCTGGATGATATCCTAAGAGTACTGGATGGTATCCTAAAAGCTCTGGATGGTATCCTAAAAGCTCTGGATGGTATCCTAAAAGCTCTGGATGGTATCCTAAAAGTACTGTATGGTATCCTAAGAGTACTGGATGGTATCCTAAGAGTACTGGATGGTATCCTAAAAGCTCTGGATGGTATCCTTAAAGTACTGTATGGTATCCTAAGAGTACTGGATGGTATCCTAAAAGCTCTGGATGGTATCCTAAAAGCTCTGGATGGTATCCTAAAAGTACTGTATGGTATCCTAAGAGTACTTGATGGTATCCTAAGAGTACTGGATGGTATCCTATAAGCTCTGGATGGTATCCTAGGAGTACTGGATGGTATCCTAAAAGTACTGGATGGTATCCTAAGAGTACTGGATGGTATCCTAAAAGCTCTGGATGGTATCCTAAAAGCTCTGGATGGTATCCTAAAAGTACTGGATGGTATCCTTAAAGCTCTGGATGGTATCCTTAAAGCTCTGGATGGTATCCTAAAAGCTCTGGATGGTATCCTTAAAGCTCTGGATGGTATCCTAAAAGCTCTGGATGGTATCCTAAAAGTACTGGATGGTATCCTAAAAGCTCTGGATGGTATCCTAGGAGTACTGGATGGTATCCTAAAAGTACTGGATGGTATCCTAAAAGTACTGGATGGTATCCTAAAAGCTCTGGATGGTATCCTAGGAGTACTGGATGGTATCCTAAAAGTACTGGATGGTATCCTAAAAGTACTGGATGGTATCCTAAAAGCTCTGGATGGTATCCTAGGAGTACTGGATGGTATCCTAAAAGTACTGGATGGTATCCTAAAAGTACTGGATGGTATCCTAAAAGTACTGGATGGTATCCTAAAAGTACTGGATGGTATCCTAGGAGTACTGGATGGTATCCTAAAAGTACTGGATGGTATCCTAAAAGTACTGGATGGTATCCTAGGAGTACTGGATGGTATCCTAAAAGTACTGGACGGTATCCTAAAAGTACTGGATGGTATCCTAAAAGTACTGGATGGTATCCTAAAAGTACTGGATGGTATCCTAAAAGTACTGGACGGTATCCTAAAAGTACTGGATGGTATCCTAAAAGTACTGGATGGTATCCTAAAAGTACTGGATGGTATCCTAGGAGTACTGGATGGTATCCTAAAAGTACTGGATGGTATCCTAAAAGTACTGGATGGTATCCTAAAAGCTCTGGATGGTATCCTAGGAGTACTGGATGGTATCCTAAAAGTACTGGATGGTATCCTAAAAGTACTGGATGGTATCCTAAAAGCTCTGGATGGTATCCTAGGAGTACTGGATGGTATCCTAAAAGTACTGGATGGTATCCTAAAAGCTCTGGATGGTATCCTAGGAGTACTGGATGGTATCCTAAAAGTACTGGATGGTATCCTAAAAGTACTGGATGGTATCCTAAAAGCTCTGGATGGTATCCTAGGAGTACTGGATGGTATCCTAAAAGTACTGGATGGTATCCTAAGAGTACTGGATGGTATCCTAAAAGCTCTGGATGGTATCCTAAAAGTTCTGGATGGTATCCTAAGAGTACTGGATGGTATCCTAAAAGCTCTGGATGGTATCCTAAAAGCTCTGGATGGTATCCTAAAAGCTCTGGATGGTATCCTAAGAGTACTGGATGGTATCCTTAAAGCTCTGGATGGTATCCTAAAAGCTCTGGATGGTATCCTAAGAGTACTGGATGGTATCCAAAGAGTACTGGATGGTATCCTAAAAGTACTGGATGGTATCCTTAAAGCTCTGGATGGTATCCTAAAAGTTCTGGATGATATCCAAAGAGTACTGGATGGTATCCTAAAAGCGCTGGATGGTATCCTAAAAGTTCAGGATGATATCCTAAGAGTACTGGATGGTATCCTAAAAGCTCTGGATGGTATCCTAAAAGCTCTGGATGGTATCCTAAGAGTACTGGATGGTATCCTTAAAGCTCTGGATGGTATCCTAAAAGCTCTGGATGGTATCCTAAGAGTACTGGATGGTATCCTTAAAGCTCTGGATGGTATCCTTAAAGCTCTGGATGGTATCCTAAAAGCTCTGGATGGTATCCTAAGAGTACTGGATGGTATCCTAAAAGCTCTGGATGGTATCCTAGGAGTACTGGATGGTATCCTAAAAGTACTGGATGGTATCCTAAAAGCTCTGGATGGTATCCTAAAAGCTCTGGATGGTATCCTAAGAGTACTGTATGGTATCCTAAAAGCTCTTGATGGTATCCTAAAATCTCTGGATGGTATCCTAAGAGTACTGGATGGTATCCTAAAATCTCTGGATGGTATCCTAAGAGTACTGTATGGTATCCTAAAAGCTCTTGATGGTATCCTAAAATCTCTGGATGGTATCCTAAGAGTACTGGATGATATCCTAAGATTACATGGTGATATTCTAAGAGTTCTTGATGGTATCCTAAAAGTACTGGATGGTTTACTAAGAGGTCTGGATGGTATCCTAAAAGTACTGAGTGATATCCTAAGATTTCCGGATGGTATACTTACAATTCTGATTGGTATCCTTAAATTACTGGCTTGCATCCAAAGAGCTCAGATATGTAACTGGTTCGCCGTTTATTCCTGAATTAATGTCGAAAACCAATATAAAATCAACAAAATCATTCAAAGTCATCACAATTATTTCTCGCTTAATGCTGCAGGTGGCAGGTTTTCATACTGTTAAGATGGCTATATAATTTCGAACTATGCAATATAGGCAAATATTTATATTAATCAAGTAGTGCTCTATCATATTCACAATCAACTTGAGTTTATCGCTCCACGACTTCTACTTATCACTTTGATCTTTTAGCTTATACCTATGTGCGGGTGCTACTTCAAACCATTTCAATATATTATATGTCGATAGAGCAGTTATAATTCAACGTTTGAAACCAGCATTGGAGATAGAATCTGCGACGAGTACAGACCCACCCCATCCTAACTAGTGCTTTGTATAATCAGTTGATGTACGTTTACTCTCTTAGACTAACTTCCTATTAAATGTCAATCAAAGTTAGTGATGGAAAGCTTGCCAAATGCTTATCAGTATTGTAAAACAAACCACATTTCAAATTGAACAGATAACGAGAGAGAAGGTGTCGGCGAGGTCGAATATTTGCATCCTTGAAACAAGTTCTGACATCATTCGTTTGTCTAAGTTCCAGGTGTGTATTCTACGAGGGAAAAACTTTGATAACATTTAATCTAACATATCTGCACTGTTTAATGTGATTAAGCGAATCTGCCTCCCGAAACTTTCAGTCGGATTATAGAATGATAAAACGATAGACAGGTTGCAGTCAATGTGTGGCTTACTGTAGGGCAACTCTTCCTTGATGTGGGTAAAATGGTGGTTTATATTTAATTGATTTAAAATGCACAAAAAGCGCTAATCACTAGACACAAAATTTGGAGAGGTACTTGAAAGTGTTCACAAATATAAAAAAGTCTTAAAGCAACCACCGCTGATTCAATGACTTTACATTTGAAATGCAATAATTCAGTAATGCAGCAAACTGCGCATATGGACACACTGAAAAAATAGAGGGCTTACTTCAAAGACATAATTATGATGAAATTTTAATTTCAAAACTATACTTTATTATGTTTCAACGCCAAAGAGACAACTTTTATTAACCACTTGCTTCCATTGAGAACAGGGAATACGATAAATTATTATGTTGTTTAAACTTGTGCAGTTATGGTTTTAAAAATGCAGTCGTGAAGAGAGCGCATATGCGTAAGTGTGTATTTTTGCATAAAATCCAAATAACTTCAATTAGTGTATGAACTAACTTGAAAGTAACGCTGTAACAGATTAAAGAACATATGTTTGAGTATGCAATTATTGAATCCACGAAATAAACTTGAAATAATTTTAATTATTTCGTTTTTTGTTTAAAATGCAGGGAATGTTCAAATTTAATTGAGTATACGTAATTTCTAAACAGCGCATCAATTATAGCAGTTTTGCGGACACCTGTTCATGATTTAGTTTTAAAGTAGGTTTACCAGGATGTTAGTCTTCCATTGGTTACATATTCTATTTGTATGATGATTTTGCCTATTATTATTATTGTTGTTTTGTTATTTGTTAATTATAATAATTGTACACATATGAGTTTTAATTATAATATATACTATGATAATGTCATATAATCATATAATATGAGCGCCGCTGTACGATTTCCAACCTCTTCTTAAAGTGACGTCATTTCCAGAAAACGTCACATGTGACGTCACCATGTACTGACAGTATGCGATATATGACCCATATGGCAATATTAAAACGAAGTGACCATATAGAGTAAATAATAGAGTTTCCTGCATGCAAATAGTGACATCACATGTTGCGTTTTCTTGAAATGACGTCAATTACAGCAGAGGTTGTAAATCCCATAGCAGCCCTCATATGTAAATGACTCTTTAAACTCATGATAAATCAATAGAGATATCGAACTTTCCCTTCAAAACGTGTTTCAATCGTCAGAAAACCACATGGATGTTATAAGATACTATAATCAAACTGTGTAAAGCCGCCACAATTTTTTGCGATTATATTATATTATATACTAAACAAAATAAGAAATTCCGCTAAAATTGCTTGAACATAGCTGGATGAAAACAAATCGAGGGAATCATTGTTATTTATGCGTTTAAAGAGTGTTCCATGATGCATCGTTTGGTGCAAAAATGATGGCCATCATTAATTGTTTTACAAATTTTAAAGCGTTTTCGTTCACTTGACAACAATGTCAGTAAGACAAGTAAAACAAATACCACACGGGACATTTTGAACAATTCGTGCACGTGCAAATTGAGTTTCACATTGTTGACGATTAACAGTGCAAACATAATCGCTAAAATTCATGAATTTTGATAACACAGATCAATGCTTATGTTACCCATCTACTTTCTTTACACAATGATTAATTTAACACAACAAACAATATGTGTACAAATCGAAAGTTTCTTTTTTGTTCAGCATATATTATTTTTTATTCCACTTTTGGATACAGTGCAAGCATGAATTCAGGAAAGACAAATACATGTATATATAAACGATAGGCAAACATATTTTCGTAGAATTACACATTTTTTAAGTATTGAAATGAGAATGATGTTTTATGATATTTATAGATGTGTTTTATAGATGATCCCGAGTTAGATAAGCCTCTGACTTATTGGATGTTATCATCTTTAAATAAAGATTTATTATCATAATGATAGTTTCTTATCGTCTTATTCACGTTTAAACAAATAAAACATGAGGTCATTCTTTAAAGAATTGTAAGAGAGTATAGACATACCAATAATCCCACAATAGTCTTGTGTACTTCCAGTGGTGGAACACATGAGCACTGGACACATTTTCTAAACGTCCATGTAATAAAAAACAAATTTAAGAAAAATGTTTTATATGCCGATCTAAAAGGTGGCATTCTAGTATTATACATAGTACTCTATCGACTTTCACAAAGAAAATACGTATTCATCGTCATGGTTGACCACGCGTGACGGTGAGTTCGATTTTCAACTTTTAGCACGAGGATCACGTGCACTGTGTAGCAAGTGGTGAATTTCATTTCAATGCAAACCACGTTGTATGTCGAACACGAAAATCAGAAAAGATGGCGAGAATGACCACTGAAGAACACGTCAGGGCCGTCGGTATGATTGATGCTGGTACTCCGATTCGACAGATATGACTAACTGTATTAATTAATTAATCAATTCAAATATATTCAAAAATAATTGTATTATTGACCACTTTTTATTAATATTCCAGGTTGCCCGTCTGTTCAATAGGCGTAAATCTGTACATTTGTTTCTGTTCTTATATTTCGACGAAGTAGTCCTACCAAGTGGACGTTTGGAAATTGTGTTCAGTATATAATAATCAGTCCTTCGTTGGAAATACTTCGCATGCCAAAACTGTAATTTTACTCATTTATAGGAAAGACAAACGATGAAAAATACCTTATCATGTATCTTATATCTTATATTGAGCAATTATTAAATTGAATTATATTGGGATCCAATGAAAACAATACATTAATGTATAGATGTATTTCATTTATAAGAATTATACTAAACATACATTTTATTGATTAAATTTTTAAAATTATTTTATTAAATTTCCTTAAAAAAATAAAACTTTTTAAATATCTTTAATAGCACTCAAACTATGTATAATACGAATAGTTTGTGCTTTTATCTAAAATTAAGCAACAGGTTTTTGCAGCTTTGACAGTACTTGCATTGGGAAGACTAAATGTTTTATTAAAGTAGGCATATTATATCGTTATTATTATTAGTAGTAGTATTATGTGAATGAGAACGATACGGGTAGAAAATGGCTCAATAAAACATATTTCATGTTTTTTATCATATGTGATATAACAGTTTAAAGAAGATTTTTATTTTATTTTCTTCACTTTTTTTTAGAAATCAGACAGCACTTGAAACGCTTATAATTTTGCCAAACAACGGATTAAGAGTGTAATGTTGAATTTTGCCAAGAATTTATTTTTGCCGCATGCATCAAAATTATCTTTCTCAGATAAATATTAAATAGCTTTAAGCTTCCATTAAAATCTTTTATTTGATGTAAATTTCACCACAAGTACGTTGTTATCATTTTGTCTTGTAAAGTTAGACAGAATCACTTCCAACATTTGATATTTAAAATTTTAGGTTGGAAAATGCATACAATGTCAAAATATCGCTGAATATTCTTTTGGGTCCATTTCCTATATGATCGTATGGTAATTATGAGATTTGGGAGTCATTCTTGGGTTTGTTTGTTTGTTTCATCGGGTTTAACGCCGTTTCTCAACGATATTTCAGTTATATACGGCGGCCGGTTCACCTAACCAGTTTTTCCTGGACTGAATTCTTACCAGTACTAACTTACCCTTCCACAAGGAGCCGGCAACTTCTCCACATGTGGAGGAAAATCGACATTTTTGTCAAATTTTCATGGAAGGGTATGACCTGCCGCTATCGGGAATCGAACCCAGATCGCCGGGTTACAAGTCCAGCGCACTAACCACTGGACCACGGCCGCGGCTGGTTTGAGTGCCACACTCTATGCTCAGATTTGATGATTATTCCCAGAGCTCATATTACTCTCAAATTAATAAGAAAATTGACCACAAAGAATATTCAACTCTTATTTAACAGTATCACACTCAATATGAGTCACTATTTTACTCATCAGAGTATTTTTTGTGATTTGAGACTTGAATTCGGGAACAATCCCGGGCCATGGTTGGTTACAAACCCATGAAGTAGTAATCGAATGTTTTACCAATGGTAAAACGTATCCCTCAGCCCCTTGTATCGTGTATGTCCCTGATTTTATTATAAAACGTATCTTGAATTCGGGAACAATCCCGGGCCATGATTGGTTACAAACCCATGAAGTAGTAATCGAGTGTTTTACCAATGATAAAACGTATCCCTCAGCCCCTTGTATCGTGTATGTCCCTGGTTTTATTATAAAACGTATCCCTCAGCACCTTGTATCGTGTATGTCCTTGGTTTTATTATAAAACGTATCCCTCAGCACCTTGTATCGTGTATGTCCCTGGTTTTATTATAAAACGTATCCCACAGCCCCTTGTATCGTGTATGTCCCTGGTTTTATTATAAAACGTATCCCTCAGCCCCTTGTATCGTGTATGTCCCTGGTTTTATTGTAAAACGTATCCCACAGCCCCTTGTATCGTGTATGTCCCTGTTTTTCATTATAAAACGTATCCCACAGCCCCTTGTATCGTGTATGTCCCTGGTTTTATTATAAAACGTATCCCTCAGCACCTTGTATCGTGTATGTCCCTGGTTTTATCATAAAACGTATCCCTCAGCACCTTGTATCGTGTATGTCCCTGGTTTTATTATAAAACGTATCCCTCAGCACCTTGTATCGTGTATGTCCCTGGTTTTATCATAAAACGTATCCCTCAGCCCCTTGTATCGTGTATGTCCCTGGTTTTATCATAAAACGTATCCCTCAGCACCTTGTATCGTGTATGTCCCTGGTTTTATCATAAAACGTATCCCTCAGCACCTTGTATCGTGTATGTCCCTTGTTATATCATAAAACGTATCCCTCAGCACCTTGTATCGTGTTTGCCCCTTGTTATATCATAAAACGTATCCCTCAGCACATTGTATAGTGTTTGTCCCTTGTTATATTATAAAACGTATCCCTCAGCACCTTGTATCGTGTATGTCCCTGGTTTTATCATAAAAGGTATCCCTCAGCACCTTGTATCGTGTTTGCCCCTTGTTATATTATAAAACGTATCCCTCAGCACATTGTATCGGGTATGCCCCTTGTTATATCATAAAACGTATCCCTCAGCACCTTGTATCGGGTATGCCCCTTGTTATATCATAAAACGTATCCCTCAGCACCTTGTATCGTGTTTGCCCCTTGTTATATCATAAAACGTATCCCTCAGCACCTTGTATCGTGTTTGCCCCTTGTTATATTATAAAACGTATCCCTCAGCACATTGTATCGTGTTTGCCCCTTGTTATATCATAAAACGTATCCCTCAGCACATTGTATCGGGTATGCCCCTTGTTATATTATAAAACGTATCCCTCAGCACCTTGTATCGTGTTTGCCCCTTGTTATATCATAAAACGTATCCCTCAGCACATTGTATCGTGTTTGCCCCTTGTTATATCATAAAACGTATCCCTCAGCACATTGTATCGGGTATGCCCCTTGTTATATTATAAAACGTATCCCTCAGCACATTGTATCGGGTATGCCCCTTGTTATATCATAAAACGTATCCCTCAGCACCTTGTATCGTGTTTGCCCCTTGTTATATTATAAAACGTATCCCTCAGCACATTGTATCGTGTATGCCCCTGGTTTTATTATAAAACGTATCCCTCAGCCCCTTGTATCGTGTATGTCCCTTGTTATATTATAAAACGTATCCCTCAGCACCTTGTATCGTGTTTGGCCCTTGTTATATAATAAAACGTATCCCTCAGCCCCTTGTATCGTGTATGTCCCTGGTTTTAAAATAAAACGTATCCCTCAGCACCTTGTATCGTGTATGTCCCTGGTTATATTATAAAACGAGCATATTAATCCACATGAATCAGTAGAACAAGAAGACATGACGTACAGTAATCATCCCAATAATATCAATCATACCGATGTGGATTTATTAATTCTTTTACTTAATGGTACAGCGCCGTGCAGACAGTTTATTAGTACGAATCACTAAAACTGCATAGTGAGTAATACCTCAGCAATGCATTATGTAATGTGGTAAATCTGTTATTATGATTGTTGTGTCTAGATAGGTGTCTGTAATTCAAACTTTCTCTGTTCTTTTATTATCTTGATGTAATTTCTCCATGTCGTGAAATTTGTAATTTATACCACATCACACAGCTATGTCGGTAATGTCGAGCTTGTACCTGAATGATATTGTTTTTTTATAATACGGATATTAATAAAAGACATTGTAGTTTTGTTTGCAGACGTATTAGTGATATTTCCAGACTGCGAGGACTTGTATGTTTTCTTTTGCTTTATAAATGCGTAAATGCATTGTAATAAATGATTTGACCAGCTGTGCTTTGTAGGACTATACTAATTTTTCCAGATCACATGTTTCACACACTTGTGAAGAAAGAATTAAGAACCTATTCTTCACACTTACAAATGTAATATGCATGTATGTGCTTCACCAAACAATCACACACGTATTTATGGTATTATCGTCATCATCACAAGGGGCTGATATACAACTATTACTGTTTTGCCGAATATGTCCTTCCATCTCTCCGTAACCCCTGGTCAGCCCTGCGTTCAGTAAAGGTATTTTCGGCTCACGTTTTGTAACGTTTTGCAATTTGGTTCCCCGTGTGCAGTCAATGTGATACGGTGGCCAAGGGATACAATACAAAACGTTCGCGACTGTTAGACGTAACTGAACGCAGGGCTGCTGATTCACACGCGTGATTGGTACCAAATCTAGTTGTGTTTATCGCATGTGCGCTCTGTTTCATTTTTCTCAGATTTATAGGATATTTTTTAATAAATATAACATTTAGGGGAGACGTTATCCTAATCCCATTCTCGGATTTTGATAAAGATTGACTAGCATAAAGTCTAGATATGAATTGTGAGACCGTTAAAATATTTTAATTCACGTTAGCTTTTTTGATGGATCAGTTTCTATGGAAACGAGCCTTATAGAATACAACTTACGGTAAATACATTTCGGAGTTCATGATCTAGCAATATGGGAAAAATGCGATTCTGATTAAAATTACACATGTGAAGAATTCGATTTCACGTCACATCAAAATCCTACTTCGATCACATATATCACAGGAAATGTGAAATATATGACTGTGTAATGTGAAAAATAATATCCCATCCTTCACATCTGTGACGAATAGAATCCCAGTTGCTTCGATTTCTGTTTTTTTTAGTGTATGCGATTTAGTATAACTGTGTTTATTGCTGACACAGGGAGTAGTATTCTATTAATGCACACTGTACTGGTAGTATTATTGCTATTGTCAAATACCTACTTACAATTGCTGACTTCACGCTGATGTAAACAAGAAATTATCAGTAGAACCGATGGATGCTTCCTGAAGTGGGAGAAATCTTCGAACCGGATATTTGTCGACAATACGTGCATCTCCTCTTGGAAGTGAATCTTCCAATTAAGCTTTATTGAATTTCGGTGGTAGTTGCTGAGAAAAATGGCAGAGACGAATGTCGGACGGACAGACGGACAGACGAAACGGCGGCTTTATGCTCCTAATTGGGGGAGCATAAAAATGACGGATTTTTTAATTTGTTTCCGGATTAAATTAACCAGATATTCTTAATAGTATTTAAAGTCAATATAATACAATAATACAACGGTACGTACTGATGATAATGAATATAAACAAGAAATATCTTGAAAAAAGATGATCGGCGTAAATTGAAGGTTAAGATGTGTTGCGCAACATACATAAATGCCGAGATATGTTACGATTGCTGGTCACTCCAGATCCAAAATGGATTTCGGTAAATTCACCAAAATTCACTGGATTTCGGTAACATAACGTACCCTTGATCGAACGATTAACCAATCCGTGTCAAGGTTACAAACGTTGTTCGGTTGAAGAGAAATTGCCTTAGTGGTTTACGTAAGATTGGATTGGTTTAAACAACACTGCTATGCAAATAGCAAAACCATTTTAACCTAGCAGAAACATGTAATAATAATTACCTTACATTCACGTCACCTGACTTTAGTATAAGCGGATTATGAACACGCCTGTTTCATGTTTGTCAATCCGAAACAATCTGACATAAAAAACTATTGATGTTTTTGAAACAGCTGCCTACCAAATATATACAATGTATGTTGAATGTTTTATCATTTTATTTCTGCGTAATTTATCGTATCTGTTCACAAATATAACGCAAATCGTCTATTTTAGACTTTTCACTGTCTGAAAAAAACGTATACATGGTTTATCAATTACTGGAATGAAATATGTTGTCGACATTATAAGCTAATACGCTATCTCCAGGATTATTCGTGGATTTAATTGGCCAATAAGGATCCAAGATTTATGTAGACTTTTGTATAATCTCCTCTCGTTTTTGTATAATTATATTAGGTTTAGATTTCTTTATCGGTTGTGTCATACACAATTATAGATAAAAAGAATCGGTGGTTTTCAACAGATTTGAACATCAATACGCATAGCCGTTAAACAGTAATAAAAATTACGTTAAGAGAACTATAAAACTGAAAATAGCTTATAATTCAAATATAAGTAAAATATGTGAAAAATAGATAAGTTTATACTTAAATGGTGTTATACAATTCTAAATATATGTGAAATAGGTTTTACAATGTTTTATGGGGCATTGATAGTGAGGTAATGTATTGCTTATTGTAGACAATGTCTACATGTTCCAGATACAGTGCGACGTACACACGTGACACCTCAACGTGCATACGTGACAAAATACATTCTATCTTTGCCAACCATTTGTTTGTAATATGTAATATGTCTATAATTTAAGTATAAACGTACTTTGTGGTATTGAATCCTTCCCAAAATGATGCAAAATATTCGAAACACGCTATTCATTACATTCATATGACGGTATGGTGTGGGTTTTGTCTCTCATTGGCAATTAATTAAAGCCTACACCCACCTAAAACTAAGATCAATAGGATAGATCGGCTGCCGACAATTAACATGAAATAATACATCTGTCATTTTATGATAGATCCACAAAAAAACGGCATTCTTTGGCTGATAAGAACATTTTACAAAAATACGCGTTAATAACATGTTACATATATATATGGTGGCTGATTTATGCCTCTTCTCCTCAATTCCTTATTGCGCCTAGGACAAGACGACACCTTAGAGCGACGTTATGGGCACGTAGTGTCATTGTTCGTCCGGTTCCGTTGTCGGGGCCACTAATGATGTACTAAAACATCGTCCTTCCAAGGGTGAAGCAACAACAGCATTACAGGACAAAAAGACGTCGAAATCGCAACATGTTGTATTTTTGATGTTTCGTTCTTTTCGAGTGCGAAATAACGAAATGATGACGTGGCAATGATCAGTCACAATAAATAACGATAGTCTGTGTAGTCTAGACTAGTAATGGCATCGTGACGTTGGTATCGGTACAGACAAATTGGGGTAGACCAGATATATGAATGACATTTCCTCTGCACATTTGTGAGAGTAATTTACGGGTTCATTTTTTGGCAAATTGAGAGACGGTTAAGTTTGTTAATTTTCGCTTAATAGTGCAATAGTTGACATACATTTGTGAAGTCAATGAAAACAACATTTAAAACAAAGTGTACTCTATGTTTTGTTTGATATATTCATTTTACAATTTTAATTAAATATACTTTCGTATTTCCAGCGCTTTGAAGATGAATACACTTAATTTCTTCATGACAGTTTCGTTTTGATTTTCAAATAATAACCTCAATTTTAACATACTTGGTCTTTTCCAGTAATAACTCTTTATATACAGTTAACGGAGTTATACACACTGCTAAAATCTAGATCTTGTGATGTTAATATAATATCTATTTATAATATATGATGTATTACCATATATTATGTCATCTTATGCACGTATTACATATTCATATTTGTAATAATAAGACACGGATTAAACAAAGATCGACATATGCAGTCTTGACTTGACTTAAGACATTTTATAAACAACAACAGTACATATTATGGGAAGCAACACTAGACTATCTGTATGATATGAAAGCCACACAAGTCTATCTGTATATAACGAATCAACACTAGACTATCTGTATATAAATAAAGACGCATATATAAACGTATTTTACTTCATTCCATCAAGATGTTTTCGAAATGTATTGTTACTATGTTTCGGTGAAATATTGGATTCAGTCCTACAGTCTTGTTAAGACATCAAACAGTCGGTAATTACAACACTCAGAAATAACACGATGTACGAAGTAAATTGACCGGCAAAAATATAAAGTGGGTAATCTGATAATTATCTGTCGTCTTGCCATTGTTGTGTTCAGCTAGCCGACTGACTGCCTATTCTATACGTCAATACATTATTTTTCTGGTACATAAAATTAAGGGTATCCAAATAACAAGAGGATTGTTATCTGTCAAAACGCCAATTACTGCAATGCAACATTAAATAATGTGATTTTGGCCTCGCAATTTGTGTATAATTTTGTTTCCGTTTTATTCTCTTAAGGTCGTGAAAGTTTTCTATGAATGATATGTACAGTACAACACGCCTTGATCACCCGGGTGTTACTGTATCCGGACACTTTGTTTTAAGACTATACGTGTAGCCACAGTTATGGCATATACTGCGTTTGTCCGATTTTAAAACAAGTGAAGTTTAGTTGATATACATATTTGATAAAATAATGATATTTAATACAAGCGTTCACATAATAGGAAAAGAACATTCTGACAGCATTGAATACTGTAACATCGTCTCAACTTGTCTCGATATATCTGTACAAATAATCATGCTGGTGAGAAGTGAATGTTTATAAAGATTATATTGATGTAGCTATTAATACAACTTCATCGTTTCTCTGTTTCATTGCTCGATGATGATATAAATGGTCCAACCATTAATTAATAACTATATATATATATGTCGCTCGTCAAAAATAAATGAAAAATTCTATGAAGATTTGAACTCAAACGCATCGTGTGATATACGTTTATTTTGGAGATTAGTAAGAAAGTCGCAACGTAAGCAAAAAGAGACAATAAATGAAATCTCGCGAGATGGTACCACAGAGCGTGATCCAGTGAACATCTCGAATGCATTTAAAGAACATTACAGTAGTGTGTTTCAACCAAAACAGAACAGATGCATCAATAATAAGTTTCTTACACACATCCAACGAACTGTAGAAAGTTTCGTAAAATCTAATGACATCTCTGAAGACGAAATGCTAACCAGTTCAGTCGACTACGCAGAAATGCAATGTGTGATAAAACAATTAAAAAAAGGCAAAGCCCCAGGACACGATGGTGTAGTAAACGAACAAATTATTCATGGTGGTGATAATTTGTCTTATTACCTTCAGTCATTGTTCGATATGATGATACAAGCATCGTACATTCCACAGGAATGTAAACTTGGTATAATAATACCAATACCGAAGGATGGTAAACCCAAAGACTCGCCGAAAAGTTACAGACCAATCACGTTACTTCCGGTAGTGTACAAAATGTTTGAAAAAATCCTACATGATAGACTTACTAAATGGTGTTTTCTTCATAACAAGATGTTTCCAAATAATCAACAAAATGCATATCAAAAACACCTTGGTTCAATAACTGTGTCATTTAACTTACAGGAAACACTTGCGAGTTATCACGAACATAACTCTGTAACATATGCAGCTTTCTTAGACACCACCGGTGCATTTGACAATGTGAACCATACTGCACTATTCTATAAACTGCTACAATTTGGAATCAAAGGCAAGACATTGCGAACTTTAATCAACTGCTATTGTGATATTCGAAGTGCGGTCCTTGTCAATGGTGTGACGTCATCGAGTTTTTCCGTTCTCCAAGGTGTGCGTCAAGGCGGCGTACTTTCGACATGGTTGTATTTACTCTTTATTGATAGACTATTATGTGAGCTTGAACTATCCAAGCACGGAGTAAATATGGGATCCATAAAGACTGGTAATCCTACACTTGCGGATGACTTAACATTGATATCTCCAAATCTGACTTCTCTACAACACCAAATAAATATAGTTACTAACTATGCAAATCTATGGGGATATGAACTAAATGCTAATAAATGCAAACTAGTTGTATTTGGTGGAAAAAAATCACAGAAATATTCTGTGCATATTAACAATACAGAACTGACATCGGTAGAATCAGCTACTCACGTTGGAATCGAGCTCCATCGCTCTATGAAGTGCACATCAGCCATTGATTCTAGAATTAAAAAAGCACGAGCGTCTTTGTTCTCATTACTTACCATTGAAACAAACACTGGTGATATACATCCTCTGACACTAAGCTCAATCATCCAAAAAGTGTCATTACCAATCGCTTTATACGGTGCTGAACTTTGGAATAATATGACTTTGTCAGATATACAAAGTACAGAACGATTTATCCGCCTGTGTGCAAAAAAGATACAACACTTACCGACAAGAACAAGAACTGACAACGCATTGAGTATTCTCGGATGGAGACCTATAATCGCACTAATTGACCTAAGAAAATTAACATTCCTTCACAAATTGTGCACGATGCCTACACAACTTCTTTCACGAAAGATATTCGACTTCCGCTTACATCTATTTGCCATACGTGGATACAAAAATCAAACTGGGTTTATTCCGGATATGTATATCCTACTTTATAAATATTCGCTTACCCATTACATTGACAAATATCTTGACACTTGTGAATTTCCATCAAAATCAATGTGGGTCAAAATTATACATACGCAAATTAACAATTACCACGATAGTGCTTGGACCGAAAGAACGAGGGAAAATCCAGATTTCATCCGACTGCGAGCTTCCCAACTCGAAATAATCCCGTCTCCGATATGGCAATCAGCAACCACTCGAAAACATATCATAAATGCGATGACGACAGCACGGGTGATTACGTGTGCTTATAACAGAACAAATGACCAATGTTGTAGTCTGTGTTCAAACCAAACTTTAGACTTATACCGACATGTGATCACAGAATGCCAACACCTTCTACCGAAACAAAATCGAACACACTTTGTCAAAACCATAGCTAATTACTATTCACCTGCTTTAAGTGTTAACTTGCTGCACCAAAGTGGAGAAAACTTTCTTCTCAGTATAATAAACAGTGACAATTTGAACATGTGCCCTGAATATACGCTAGACGTATGCAATTTCATACATTCTACATTACGTTTAATAAACAATGTATGACATGATTCATAGAAGACTTTATATCTGTTTTAAACAGGTATAAACGCAGTGTTTATATATTTATTTCGTATTACCCAATATTATTTGAAATGTATATATGTATTTAGTACTTCATGTTTTTACAATAGTTACTAAACACCATCTCTCTCCATGTTCACCATAACAATGTCTTAAACATTTCGATTTCGGTTTAAGCTATTGATATTATTGGTAAAACATGTGAAAATATTATACATGTACAGGTATATCAAGATTACGTATAGTTTTAAAGCCTAGCAGTTTCGTTTTCGAGCTAGGCTGGCTTAATAAGCGTATATAGTCACATGGAACTCTTTTGTGTTTGTAGATAAATTATATGTGCGCTTTCATATGTTTATACATGTACATGTAATTATGTTTTTGACTATTTGTCATTCTGTTGTATATATGTTTCATAGTTTTCTGTTATATGTAATCTCAATCTGGAGGAAACTAAACATATTATTATTACATATATGTGATTCCTATATTTCGTTATGCATCATCATCTAAATATTTCATCATGTGATTCCCTATTTCTTGTTGCATTATCATGTATATATTTCATAATGTAATTCTCTTTGTGTTGTATAACTATGTATAAACCTATGTACATGTAAAATCACTGAAAAGTGGAAATAAAGAGTATATATATATATAACACATTTTTAAAATGTTCGATTTTGCAATACGTTTATTTTTTATTTTCAAATAAACATTTATATCACACCTTTGATGTATTCTACCAACAGAACATCATCAAACTGTAATCAAAGATCTTGAAAGACAAACACACAAATATTGTTCTCTTCATCATTAACACATCTGTGAATATTTGACAGAGAAAAAAGGTGCAAGTCGGAGAATAAGAAATGTATGACATAAAACATTGTTGATTTTGGCGACTGTGTAGTGTTGAAGGAAAGGTGGGTTATGGTATAACTAGATGGTGTGTATGAAGAAGACGTTTCATGATTAACAGAGGTGAAATGATTGAATTTGTGTTTTTTTGGCTTTGGAATGTTATATCATTGAAGTTTTCATGACGGGAATCTTTAATCATTTAATATACAATTATTGCTTTTTCGTGCTGGTAAAAGTACTTTCGATCGGGAGTGAAACCTTTACAGCATACGTCATATAGCACAGTATGTACCCGGTACAACATACGTCATATAGCACGGTATGTACCCGGTACAACATACGTCATAAAGCACAGTATGTACCCGGTACAACAAACGTCATATAGCAATGTATGTACCCGGTACAACACACGTCATATAGCACGGTATGAACCCGGTACAACATACGTCATATAGCACAGTATATACCCGATAGAACATACGTCATATAGCACGGTATGTACCCGGTACATCATACGTCATATAGCACAGTATATACCCGATAGAACATACGTCATATAGCACGGTATGTACCCGATACAGCATACGTCATATAGCGCAGTAGGTACCCGGTACAGCATACGTCATATAGCGCAGTAGGTACCCGGTACAGCATACGTCATATAGCACAGTATGTACCCGGTACATCATACGTAATATAGCTCAGTATGTACCCGATAGAACATACGTCATATAGCACAGTATGTACCCGGTACATCATACGTCATATAGCGCAGTAGGTACCCGGTACAGCATACGTCATATAGCACAGTATATACCCGATAGAACATACGTCATATAGCACGGTATGTACCCGATACAGCATACGTCATATAGCACAGTAGGTACCCGGTACAGCATACGTCATATAGCGCAGTAGGTACCCGGTACAGCATACGTCATATAGCGCAGTAGGTACCCGGTACAGCATACGTCATATAGCACAGTAGGTACCCGGTACAACATACGTCATATAGCACAGTATGTACCCGGTACAACATACGTCATATAGCGCAGTAGATACCCGGTACAACATACGTCATATAGCACAGTATGTACCCGGTACAACATACGTCATATAGCACAGTATGTACCCGGTACAACATACGTCATATAGCACAGTATGTACCCGGACAGCACTAATGTACTCACTGTTCTCCTGACATCGAAATTACATTACTATAGGTATATATCATGATGTTCGTCACTTCTTTAAAAAATATTCGGATATGTTATCGAATGTAATTAATATTTACTAATTCAGAAATAGATTTAATTAGTACTCTATTGGAAGTCTTTTGTCCTCTGATTCATATGAGCAAGTCTTCAGTTATTTGCGGAGGAACATGTTGATAACCCAGGAACACTGATTCTGGTTGAATTTAAATACCCTCGCCACCAGAAAATTAACATTAAAATGACGAATGGGTTTACAGTTTTGTAAGCATTCTATGTATGAATAATGACTTCATATAAATACTTATACCAGGTTTTCTTGCACAAATTATGTAATTCATAAAATTAATGTAGAATGTACGATATTATGTGCATTCCAAACCATGTTGAAACAAATACCAGTATTCTAAACCAGAAAATGAACAAAACACATTTAACAGTCAGTAAGAAACACGGAGCTAACACAAATAACCCAGCAATCAGCCTCAAACTGCACCTTCACAATATGCATTCCACTTATTGTATGTGACCGATTCAACTAACATTCGTTTGTCGAGATCAAAGCATGAATTTGAAAGAAAAACTACTATGAAATTACAAAAAGCAAACTTGTAAATTCTCAAAACGTTATTCTGTCTTGTTTCTTTCTTATTGTCATGTGCCACATGCCCAAACAAAACAACCCGTTCATTTCTTCTAGGCAGCAATGACATTCTGAGATTTGTTCTTTGGCCATGTTCATGAGCAGAACAGAGAGATTTTCCCAAAATTATTCTCCACTAAATTGCGAGAGATAAATACTTTTACAGTACATTTTTTGCTAAATCAAAATCTTTGAATAATTGGATTCAAAAGCTCATACTTTTATTGAAAAATCATTTCCCAGAAACAGTCACACGAAACGTGTAACAAGACTTAGCAAGAAAACAAATTCTGAGAACTATATATTTAAAAGAGAGAGAATACGTAACTACAGGGAAAGCCACATACATAAGACAATGCCTCCCCACGCAGATCTCCGGAAAAAACAACAATCCACAAAACATAAGGTACTAAAGGAGGTCAAACGGTACACATATTAAGGAACTGAGGCGCAAGGAATGGCCCAGCAGACCACAAGGAATAACTAGGAGAATCAAAGTGGACAGTAAGGGAAGGGGAGGTGGGAATTAAAGGATGGAAAAGATCACAGGACAAGTCAAGACAACTGGCCTTAATAGGCCAAAAATGGGCAGGAAACAATCTGAACACTGTATAAAGTGACAGATTTGCATAGGGGAAAGGGAAATACAAAACACATTCATAACATAAACAGAAACAACAATCATATAGCGAATTACAGCCTTGGAACTGTCAGCATAAAATGCTGGGGGTTTAAATCGATTTAACAGCTAGCTAACTATCTAATATCATAAAACGTATCTTGGTCAAACAAGACAATCTGTTTTATTACATTGACCCTGCATGCACTGAGGTCAACACACGATCACTATATAGATATAAAACCTTTCTGAATCTACAGTATGACCTCACATGTTGCATAGTTTACGGGTATCCCAATTAACTACAGTTGCTGCATTGTTTCATAGCATAGCGTTTCTTTTTTTCAAATGAGAATGTTCCACGCCTTAGGGAATAAAAGTTAATTATAATTGTGTTAATTTATTGTTACATTTATCGATATCACAAACTTATCAAACTCGTATTGCTAAAAGGGAAATGATTTTACATAAATACCAACAGTTGTTCATTGCAAAGTAAAACAGATTTTTGTGTTAGGAAGTTGCCAAAGGATTGCAACATCTATGCAATGAACTCATTGTAGTAACATGCATGAAAGCGGAATCACAGCTGTGGGGAATTTAATGGTATGAAACACGTAAAAATACAAACAAAGTCATGAATTTCGTTTTCAAGCCAAATATTTGAGGAAAAAGACTATTGTTACTGTTAATTCATTGTTAAATTTGATAGTTCCACAATAGACATATTGTCCTAACGCTTGGTATGTAGCCACGTACAATGTCTAGCACTATAAGCGCCATAGGTTAACATTCCGAGCGTTCTGTTACCGCAAACAATGCACACGTTGTTATATTATAACGAGGAAGCAGCTGCGCCGAGCTTGTACAATGAATGCATCCATTACCAAGATAATGTTTCAATAATTATTGTGCACGCATCCGTTTGTTACGCTAGACGTAATTCAAATTATTTCCGTTAATATCATCAAGTCAAGCCACAGACCTTCGTTATTCTACAACAGTTTAACCTATGGAACTTAAAACACATTTTTACGTATAAAAAGTGTATTTAATCACCAATTTATAAAAAGCTTTGGCATCCGTAATATCTGGTGTTTTCATTATAAATCACAAATAAACAGAACACAACAGAACAACATAAATATTCGTCTTGATACAAATGTTTTACGCTTCGGTTGCCCCACGAATACAAATAAAACCAATGTACTTATTTTTATATCTGTTTACAAATACATAGGAGACACCAAACGTGTTGCGCTATAAGTCGAACATTTACAAGTAACAACTTCCTTGTTAAACATTACACTTTGCTCCCTCTCTCCCCTCCTTTATTTCCCTTTCTCTTAGTTCTTTTTCAAAAACGTTTATTTTTTCAATATTTTCAATAGATAATCACTTACACCAATCTCGTACCTGTTGGAAATGTATAATTTTATAGAGAAGACCTATATAAGTCATTGGCTTTCTGTCGGATCCTTTTTACATTAACTACTGAACAAACTCGTTTCATGTAAAATGTTGTATATTGTATTGTATTATTATGATGTTCATAGTATGTAAATAAAATTTGTGTAAACTAACAAACGGCCCGGTTTACTGAACTATTAAAAGCGAGATTTATATAGTATGTATATATAAATATGCAATCAACAGGGTCACCAATGGCAGTGGAGCTAGTGTCTACAAACATATTTTAATATCCATTTTTTTATTAATATATACGCTCTTGAAACATTGTGTTAGAGTAAATCGTACTCAGAACCAGACGAAATATCACATTGCATACATTTACAATGATAAACACTAATAATAAGTTTTATAGTTCAGAACATGACACCATGCTTGCACTTAATGTAGATTTACGTCTGAACATGTTGCTATGTAACCAATATTTGAAATAATTTTCCTATTTTCAGGTTCAATGTTCAAGATGGGATGGGGCGAGACTTTCTCTACTTAGGATATGGAGCGCCTTCATGTTGCCGAGATTATGCTGTAATATATTTAAGTCGACCAGACTAGTTCTATGATAGATTCTCAAAATCTCCACATACTATAGTGAAAGTGTTTATTTATTATAGTGTCACCCCTATTTAAAGGGCCAGCCAATTCTGACTTATGAGACACCTACTGAGCACATTCACTTCCCGATTCCTTTCCTTTTAATGCCAGGCACCACGCAGGTAGGCACACGGTAACCATTATTTAACTAGCTGGCGGCTCACCAATCGGCCATATCAGAACGGACCCCTGCTGGGATTCGAACCTTCGACCTCCCGCTCCCAAAGCGGATGCTTCAACCACTCGGCCAAGGGAGACTATAATGAGTAGAGTATAATACAGCTTTTATTTAATCTTCATAATGATTATGTAACTTAATGATGCAGATACTATAAAAATAAGCCGACAAAAACACACTGGCAGACGATAGCGACATCTCTATCATACTTAAGTTTTCCCATGCATTGTACCGCGCGATACCTTTGATTGCGTTAAAGAATTTGGCTGTTGAACAAAGGTAAATAAATATGACTAGTTGGTTCACATAATATGATTAACTATCTATCCATTTTCCAAAAATCACAGATAAAGATGCTTTAATAAACAGTAGTAATTTGGACGCGCTACCGAACTTACTGACCCGAACAGATTTATACAGTAGAAAGAGATAAAATGCTGGCAGTATTATTACATTTGGATCGGCATAATGACATTTATTCCTTTCATTTGGATAATCTTGTGGTTGAACATCATGACTGTTTCAAGATACAGTTTACGTAGAGGTTAGAAGGTAATCTAACAAAAACTGTATTCATATATTTATCATCATACCTACGATATAGTGTTGCATGTGTGTATGATTGCTATGTTGTTATCTTTCAGTGAGAAGTCAGTGGTTTGATCATTAACGTTTAAACAAAATGTACCGTGTATATATTATATGTGTCCGTCATAACAAAGCACAACTAACGGCCTGGATGATCGTCGTGAGGTAACAAGCTTCGGTGATGATGAAAACATAGAATGGATCAGTCAGTTTTACTTCTGTGCAGACTATTCGAGATCACCAAGATTAGTCACCAACTTGTGTATATGTTACAATTTCCTTAGAATATGGTGTTTATCAATTCGGTACGTTAAGTTTTAATGTATATTTATTATATTGTTTATATATTATTTCATCTACATTTTTTCTTGAAACTATCGAGATTATATAATTTATACTCCCTGCGGATTGTTTCCACGTTAATATTAATCCTAATAATAATAAACTTTATTTATTGAAGATAACTCATTAATATATGTACATAAACAACATACATACATACATAAAATTATCTAACAAGAGGCCTTCATACATACATAAATTATTACAAATTAAATAGTACACATAAAGAATAAGCATTATTATAATGCTAACAACTCATATTAAAAATATGCAGTAACGCTATGTATGAAAGAGAGATTAAATCATTACAGGGGACGCCGCATGCACAATACACTCTCTCCCCACACAGACTCCCGGGAAACATATTAGGCACCGTTTGTTTGATATCCGTATTATTCGTCCGCCGAGGTAGCCCGGAAGTTAACGAAAAACGGTGTGTACATCAATATGTAGGTATAGTTAGATTTAACATTAGCATTTTCTGTTTTTATTATAGATTGACACGTGTTTGTTATGTTTGATGTTAAAGATCTTAATTATCTATGAAAGGAACATTCTAGTGTCTAGTTGAGAGAGTTGCTTTGATCTAATTATGTTGCTTTCCATGTATGATCATGTATAGCTTAATTAATTAATAACAACTGGAAGGATATTTTGGATACAAACAGGAAGACGTGCAATCCAAAATAGCTTACGTTCATTAAGGAGCTCAGGTGTTTAGTTTCTGGTGTGTGAGTTCTAAGTTTTCAAATATTGAAGAAATGCCAACAGGTCGATTTGCTTCCTTCTGTCAAAACTGTTTCTTTTCTTACAATAATCAATGCAATAATAAGTTTATTTTGCAAATGAATACAAATAAATATCAAAGACATGAATTTAAGCTAAACATTAATAGTTCCTTTTTACCAGATGTAGTTAATCTTTTGGATAATGAATCACTGTCTGTTATTGCAATACGAATAAACTGGTTTCCATGTTAAAGGTAAAACTGATAAGAACATTTAACTGGATACCTGCTGAGAATAAATAGAATTCATCATAGTTAATAAATCATTATTGACAGAAATTATAGAGTATATATGAACAGTACCATTGTAGCATTATCGTGTCTAGTTTTGTGAATTATTTCAAATTGAATGAATAATATGACGAAGTCGTGGAAATCAAGCAGCTGTTTCATTAAAAGACTCGTGAAGAATATATTTTAATAAAACATGCTTAACTGCCGAACAAACTAATGTACTTATTAACAATATCGGTAATTTGTTAAATACACTTAAATGACAATAATGACCAACAGGACTGGATGTGGATGAGGTTTTAATCTTTCAAAATAGCCCCTTTCGAAATGTGTCGGTACAATTCGGCAATAGTGTAATGAATATTACTGACAGTGCGATAAACGTTGGGATATACCTACAAAACTCATTAAAATGCACAAAAACTATAGATAATCGTTTGAGTAAAGGTAGATCAGCATTATTCAGCTTATTATCAATTCAGCAAGGCAAAAGTGATATCAACCCATTGACTTTAAGCAAACTAGTTGAAAAGGTCGCTCTTCCATCCGCATTGTACAGCGCTGAGCTCTGGCATACCGTCTCAAACGACTCGCATGCACGACTAGAGAGGTTCCATCGATTAGCTGCAAAGAAAATACAAAACATTCCCGCTACAACTAGAACTGATATGGCTCTAAGTTTAATCGGCTGGCAACCTATATACTTCCACATTGACAAGCAAAAACTATCCTTTCTCCAGAAAATGTGTACGATTCCTACGGATTTACTGCCTTGACGAATATTCAACTTCAGATTGAATTCGTACGTGCTCCGAGGATACTCTAATCAGTAAGGATTCATACCAGACATAGTCAGCGTATTGTACAAATATGACCTTATTCATTACCTGCAAACCTACATGAGAAGTGCTAAATTTCCAAGTACGTTTCAGTTGACAAAAATTGTATATTCCGCTCTTGTAAGTTTTTACACCCGTGGATGGAACACGCGAACATTAACTGACTGTACCTTTCGACGGTTTAGACAAACTCACAGCAAAATTGCCCCATCAATTATCTGTATCAATTGTGATACCCGAGCAGATATCATTCTTGCCATGAGTGCAATAAACGCCCTTGTATTCAGACAATTCCAACAGTTACACCAATGTAAGCTCCGTCATGCAAGAACAAGTGACTTAATGGTGATATCAACTCATTAAAAGTATGAAAAAAAATTATTGCTCAATGTCAACGTACGATCTTCGTGAAAAGTTTTTTGAAGATTTGCTTGAAATTTGCAACCTGGACCTTGTTACATTTCTCCGACGCTCGGATAAGGATCTATTCCTACGTTCATTGTACAACTCAGATATTCTTGTGACTTTCGGTCTTGACACATTAATCCAGAAAAGCTTCATAAATCTTCCTTGCAGAACTATTCATAACATAATACATTTGTATAATGGATAATACTGCAATTCAGACACTATTATTCATTTCATATACATGATAGTATAAATTATACCCTCCATGCTTATATACATCTATTTGTTTATACATGTACATATCTTATGTATACATTGTTTTGCTCAATTTCTGTAATGTCTGTAAATGTTTTATAATGTGTTCATCTACAACCATCTTAAATATAGAGCAATATTGTTTGATTAGATTACTCTTAAAAATGTCTGATGAAGTCTGTAACAACGATGTTATGATAATCTTAAAAATTGTTTGCATTACAATGCATATGAATCATAGTTATAGTCTAATACCTGACACTTACTGCTTATGTTTGTTTCGTTTCGGTAAGCTTTTAGTAATATACCAGGTAACACTATATATGAGATCCAAAGCATACCTATGTATAATGCTACAATAAAAAGATTGCCTTAATTAAACATATTTGAGATGATTATGTCACTTCTATATTGTATGATTATCTTCATGTATTTACTATGATTCATGTTCAGTGTACTATGTATATATAACTATTATCCTCTAATATGTGTAATTGTTTGAATCACTGAAAGGTGGAATAAAAGAGTATATATAACAGTCACAACAGGGAAACGGTGGTCTTATGGCGGGTTTGGGCAGTTTCGTGCGGTTGCCCCGTGGCGTCTGTACTTTTTGTCAAGCACACAGACACGCTGTAACGACCGCAACATACACTAGTAGTGAAAGGGCTTAAGTTGTTGCGATGACCACTCGTCGTGAGGTCTCCTAACGGGCTCCGTACGGGCAACATACATTCGACGAACGATTCCTGTACGGTCGTACGGCAAATGTGTGGTGCCCAAACGGGCCATTGATGACCGTAACAACAGCATAAAATTTCCCCGCGGTCTCCAAAACCGTGCGATGACCTACGGTCTGTTGGGACTGTAGTGGGTTGTGACTGAGTCTGAAGACATTTGATGTAGATTTTAGAAAACAAGCAATGGAGTGTGTGAAGAAAATTCGTATTTTTGAATTGAAAATGATACGTATCTAAGAAGCGACGTAACCAATGCGAACACCGGATCATTAAGGTTTCGCTTAGTAATGACATTTTGTCCTGTAAAGCTACGTTTTAATGCTAAGCAAACCGTATCTGGGTTTTTTTCGAATGGTTGAAAAAATTGGTTAAAATCACGTGACTATGGGAAACTATAATGAACTGGCACTTTGTTTTGGTAGTTTTTAAAATTGACCGAAAGAGTCGCTCAAACATAGCAAGGAAAGTGGCGTCTTCACAAAATAAAATAAAATGAGACATTGTATATGACAGCAACTAAAACATAAGTCCTGTCAAAATATAATCCAAAAGTTAGCTGCCAAACCAAAAATATAATGCCATTATAACTCATAGGACAATTGGGAGGAGTACATAACGAATGATAAGTCACCGTCAGGGAACAAAAAGAAAGAGACACTCATTATCATGGACAAACAGACCGAGCATTACAATTATTATCAACTCGAGCAAATGAGAAAATAAAGCAATCCAAATTGTGCGCCTCTTCGGATGAGTAATTGTTCTGAGCTTGCAAACTCTCTCTGGAAGAACATAAGGACTAAATTGAACCCGAAAGAAATGGCACACAAAGTATTTTACCGATCAGTTCGTGGAAAGATAGTATTATGTCTATTTACAGAAAATTCAAAAAACAGGAAGTAAGGTTTCCTGACGTACCTGTCTCTAGGAAAACGATGTTCAGTTGTCAGGAAGACAAACTCGTCACAAGATTAATACTGCAGCTATCGAGCAGAAAGAATGCATAGAAATGACATATAAAAAATGTTCTTTTCAAAAACAGGTGTGCTAAAAATCATGTCGGAATGCTATAAATGAATTTTCCGGGAAATGTGTGTGTACTATTTCATGTCAGTCGACGCACTCAAGATATAGTGTTATGTAGTCGCGTTATGTTATTGTATTGCTGTAAACGTCGACCAAAATATGTGTGATGCATGCATCCACCTGTTTTGTCAATCGTATGTTCATTCTGCATGAGAATTGCGAGCATATGCATATGTCATAATTCATTGCAAATACAAAACAATCACACATACTTGCAGGTAATTGGATGAGCTTTTTGTGTAAAGTCAGAATACTTGCTAACGAACTGTTAACTGGGACAAATACTGTCAGTTTCATTTCACCGAAATGCTACAACTGTGTATATGTTCTGTTGGTATATGAAGTCTCCTGGTGCTTGCGGAGTGTCTGTCCGCTTATATGTGACATTTCCTGCTAGGTGTCTACATTCACTATTGACAGTTGTAAAGTGAAGTAAAGTGTTTATTTATTATAGTGATATCCCTACTTAAAGAGCCAGCCGATTGTGACCTCCGAGACACCTACTTTCTGAGCACATTTACTTCCCGATGCCTATCCTTTTAATGCTAGGCACCAGGCATGTAGGCGCACGGTTGAGTACAACACTAAGGCAATGTGAACGTTAGTAGTTTATGTAGGTGTAAGCTAAAAGTAGTCAGTCGGGTAGCTGAGCCGTCGTGTACCCGACATGTGTTGATGTGAGTCTTACACCTGTCTACAATGCCTCATACGATGTGCATGTCAGTGTTTGAGAGTGGTACATAATCGTGGTGCAAAGTATTTAATGTAAATATAACCAATGTTTTGGACATCATACGCTTGTGGTTGAATCTGCCCACGATTTATACCAAGCGTTCCACGCCCAGAACAAGACAAAGAATCAGCTTAGCGCTGATTCACACCAAGAGACACAATGAAACTATTTAAACATGGCATAGCCAGTAATAGTGACAACACTGGTTAAATAAGACATTCTTGTGATATCTATAAAATTGTTACAGAAGATAATAAATGTAGAAGCGTAAGCCTTAAATTAAATCGAAGAAAGTTCCGACTTTAAAACACTCAAACGACACCTATACTCTAGTGAAATCCAACCTTTGAGTGACATTAGTTTATTATTTCCTTCAAGTCGATCAAGTTGTTTGAGTACATATTTGTAGGACTCATATTATGTTTGCTTTTATAGTAGTGTCTCATACAGTCAGACACACTTGTAATCCTATTAGTACGTTATTAACATTATAAACCACCAGATAGTATATTCAGCAATTCTACACATCGTCTTCATCAGCGCTCAAAGGAAGAGGCATTAACAAAACACGAAACAAAAAAGCTAATCGTGCAAAATCATAATCGAACAAAAAGAGTAAAAATGCGAAGCAAGTGTGAAAAAAGAAAGATATAAATCAGTTGTTTAACATGGCACTAGTTTGGCGAAGTACGGACAGCAGGTGTCAGCGCTAATACTTTCACGTTTAAACCTAGCAACTAAAACGTTAAGACTGTCTATAAATATTCCACCAATTAATGGGAATCTGATGAAGCACGTATCTTAGCGGGGAGAGATCGTGAAACCGTGGAATGTGAATACATATAATTTTCTAACAGAGAAAATAAGGAAAACATTACAAGATGATGTTAGTTAATACCATAACAATGATTGTATTGTAACAGAAGCCTGAGTATTAAAACGATTCGCTCACATCGTAGAAAACATTCATTGCTTGTTTGTTTCATTCTTATAATTCAAAGCGGTACAATTGTTCATTTACCTAACCATTTATTCCGTTTTACTTTTTGAATATCTAACGAGCTTCGCTGTTTTCAAAGCGTGTTTCGGCATAGATTATAAGAACAAACGCTGATTGATTTTATGTCATGATTTTATGAGAATTTCCAAAGATTATCACTGCTTGGCAAGCCATATTTTCATTTCTTTCTCCATGAATCTTATCAACAAAAGACATTGAAGTTATAGCGCAATTATCATGAAAGAATTTGATGTCTAGCTACAAATAAACGCCGATCGGTATGCCGATAATAATTTATCGTTTAAACATAATGCTATAATTAAATGTCTTACAAAGAAAATTTGACCCACCCAATATAAAAAACAATTCTTTCTTCATTTTCTTTCACTTTTTTTCTCCTTTTTTCATTTCCTGATTAACCTGATATAATAATTCAAATAGAAGTAAAATCGTGCATTATCAGCCCTGTGTTTGATCTTATCGACATGTAATTAGACTAATTACTGGTTCTCGTTTCAATGTGTGTTTGTAATCATCACCATCATATTTTATATTTCATTAAACACCTATACTTCTACATCAAATTACAAAAACACAACCAACTATCGCATGATCGGCACATTAGAATTTATTCATGCACAGAACCATAGGCTACGAAATAAAACCAAAGGACTGAAGGTCCTGGGGGGGCGCTTCCAGTGCAAGACTGCACGTTTTCCATATTATCGTATAAGAAAAAAACACACGTAAACTTATTCGGCAAAAATGACACAACTAATCCAGAAATGTCGTTTATATCAAGACTCCCACCATTCCACAATTGATATATCCCTGACAAATAAGCCAATATACATCACATCAATAATAAATCAGTGGACTTTACACGTACTATTTTCTTGAGACGATGAATATGGCGGTGCTTCGAGTAGAGATCAGGTTTACGATGATAGCAATGAGATGCTAAATCGCCTAAAACTGAAGGGGACCACAAAAGAAAACTGAACATTAAACATGAATCTAAATTTAGCAACATTACGGTCTCACATGCTTGGACTGTCATTATAAATACGGGGGCTTAAATCAGTTTGAAGAACAAATCGCAAACTATCTACCATTTTATTATTTACAAATAAAACGTACAAACGTTGACTTATATAATAATGCAATGATTGTAGCCTTAAAACTACATATTGGAAATGTGCCTGAAACTTGGATGTTTACTGTTTGAAGGATGACTTTCAGTATCGTATATTTAAAAGGTAAAATCGTATTGCTATCCCAGCTGTGTATATAAATGCTCGTATCACAATACCTATATAATATAGTGCTGTTAGATTGACCGCGAACTGGCACATGATCTGTCAGGATCGATCCATGTCCATTTAGGCAAGAACATGCACCCGTGCGTAAAGTATTAACAGATGTTTGATTTTCATTTCTTTCAAAACACTATTGCGAATTTTTCCGTAAAGAGCACGGAAAAGCACGAACAACAGTGTACACCCATTTTGAAATGACCAGGTGATTATTCAAGCGTTCGCGGTTAATAAAACAGCACTATACAAATGGCTCGAGCCGGGGGTTAAAGTACAAATACATCGCTGACCTAGGAATCCAACTATATAAACCGAATATTCCAATCGTGTGAATGAATAAATATTGGTTAAACCAATCCTTCCCAAATGAAAAGTGATTGTTTTTACCAAAACTAGCTTAAAAGAGAGTTTTTACTGGTTTTTTACTAAAAAGTGATTTTCTGTTTTTTTTTGGAAAAAGTAAGTTTTTTATGCCTAAAACTCGCTTTTACTCACTTTAAGCCAATAAAAAACCAACTTCTGGCGTAGTGTGTTAAAAAAACACATTAACTCAGAAAAAAACCCACTAAGTTGGTTAAAACTGTGTTTTTTGTAGTGTTTTTTTCCCTCTGGAAAAACCAATATTTTGCCTATCAACAAAACACCTTTAACCCGGTGCCAATACCACTGTGTTAAACTCGGATTAAACCCAGTCTAAAACCGGGTATTTCTCACTTATTTGGGAAGGGAAACATTGGATTGCCTGGAATGTGTATCATATAATGAAGTGAAGTTTATTACAAATATTAAGGTAAATAGCACAATTATCTTAATAAAATCAATTATCTTTTATGAGTTACTCTTAATTTTATTAACTTTATATATCTAAAACAATTGATGACAAAAATAAAAACTATACTTGGTTCCAGCAATGATTCCAGTGAACCATTGTTTTTGAAGAACATTTTGGCAGAATGCAGAATGCAATAACAGTAACTAAAAGACTTACAACTGCTTCAAACATCAACAAATTAATAAAAAAATATTGCGCAAGAGATATCTCACGAATTGTTGCCAAATAAAATCAATAAATTGTAATATTAATGTAAAGTATATATACGTTGTTATTAATTAATGGGCACATCGTCAATGACTTGCGTTATCCATGGTTTTGTCTCTGAAGAGAAATGCGATAAATGCAACACATCATACTTACTAATAAGCCACATGTCATTAAATTTTGTATCTCGAGTTCGACCTTTGGAAGTCCAAAGCTAAAAGAGAAGGAAAACGTTGCTGCAGGGAACACCACATACATAAGACAGTGCCTCCACACACAAACCTTCGGGAAAACAACATTCCATAAAACATAAGGCACTTGATGAGGTTAAAGGGTGCATACGTTAAGGAACAGAGACACAAGGAATGGCCTGGCAGACTATAAGAACAAACAGTGAAGGGGGTATACATGTATGGAAAAGATCACAGGACAAGTCAAGACAACTGGCAACAATAGGCCGAAACTGAGCAGAAAATAACCCGAACACTATATAAAGTGAAATAATTGCACAGGGGAATGGGAAATATAACATACATTCAAAACACAAAAATAAATAATAACCATACAGCGAATTACAGTCTTGGAACTGTCAGTACAATACTGGGGGTTTAAATCGATTTAACAGCTAGCTAACCTCACACTTAATCGCAAAATGGTCATTGATTTCCAACATATATGATTACTTATTTTACGGGTAAGATAAGTCATTGTGTTTCTTGAGCAAATGCAGACTTGTGTTAAGTGGACATTACTGATGAAGTGTGATTTAAAGTTGCTGTATAAACCCTGACCAAGCATTATAAACGTTATCTAAGACCCTAGAGTGAAGTTCACAAACAATTGTTGTCCTCCAGGCAATCATTCATTGGTCACCACGAAGATACACTGCCCTCCAAAAGTTCCTTCACACTTGACAATTCCCATTGCAGTTAGTGTATTTTCATATTTGTGTCACATACAATAAATTGAAAATGCTTTTTGACACAGCGATAATTTTCTGAAGAAGTATTTATACATTTGTACTGAAACAAATTATAGTTAAGTTATTTTTTGATCATCTACACATACATATGTTGGTTTTGGATGATGGCCGGTTGAATTGCTGAGATGTATAAATTGTTAATTCTTAACTATCCATCACAGAAGTGGGATGAATAATTTTACTTCATGGTCATACATGTCTTATTTGAAATTCTGCATAAAAAAGTAATGAAATTCAAAATATTCATGTGTGAAGTGACTTTCAGATGGCATCACACTTTTATTTCGAAATAATGCCAGTACCCCGTGCATAATTAATGGTCTATGATATTCTAGTACATATTTTATTTGATTTCACCATCACGAGATCTGGGATATGAATTACTTGACCACGTGGGTACCGTGGTAAAATGTACACTTGAGATTATGTCCCTTTTGATGTTTAAAATATCAATGCATCCAAACACACACGCAGAGCTTATTATTTTATGATTTATATCGCGCGATTCCAGGGGGTCACGTGCAAGTCATTCATTTCAAACTGCATCTGTAACGTGGATATATCTAACTACGATGTTTTACCTCTTGAAAAGTAATTTTGTATTTACTAAATCTATAAACAGATTGATGTGATCGCTGACATACTTCATTCTATTCTGGATGAAATTATCTCATTATTACAGGATTTCATATCCACCCGTTCGTATTTAACAGTGTTATGTTAACAGGAAACAAGCTAGGGTTATTTTTGTTTTGTTTTATTTATATATTATTGTAACTTTTGTAAACAGTTAATGCTTCTATAAAATTGCCATTTTGGGCAACACACATATTTAATTCAATGTAAATGTATCTTCTCCGCGAGGCTTTTTGGATTTTGAAAAAATTAAACTATCAAAACTATGTCATTGATACTATTTATAGTACAATGTATTAACTAAATGTTGAACTTTGAAATTGTATGCTGTACTTCGCTATGCGTTTTTGAAACTTAGTTTTAACAGAAAACTTACACTATATACACTCGAAAAGTGTTTTATCTTAATTACGCAGATTATTCAAATTAATACATGAGGCCAATGAGGGCCAGGCGCTCTAATGGCTACATTGTGATAAGCATATTTTCAGGACAAGACAATTTTCGAAATTATTCCCTTAATAACTATACAACATGTGAACCCTGGGCGGGGCAGATTTTGACCACAGAAGCATAATTTGAGCTATTTTTGGCAGGAGACCACTTTACAATGCTACACACCAAATAACAAAACCCATTGCTGTGCGGTTTAAATTTATTTCAAAGATTTCCCTATATAAGTCTGTAGAAAATATGTGAACCCTGGGCGTGGCCATTTTTTACCCAAGAGGCATAATTTGAACAATCTTGATAGGAGCCCACTTAACACTGCTACAAAGCAATGGGCCGTTAGGTTTTGGTAAAAAATATTTTCAAAGATTGTAAGACTATAGAACACATGTTGGTTCTGTACAAGAAGATTTTTTCGAAGATATGTATTCGCCACGGTAATGTTCGAATGTTGATGTCAGTGCTAGCTCTGGGTTCACTACTAGGTCTGTATTCAAATATTTAGAACGCTCGAATAACGATGTACGAGCTGGCTCGTTATTCGTCTCCAGATATGTATTCGCCACGGTAATGTTCGAATGTTGATGTCAGTGCTAGCTCTGGGTTCACTACTAGGTCTGTATTCAAATATTTAGAACGCTCGAATAACGATGTACGAACTGGCTCGTTATTCGTCTCCAGATATGTATTCGCCACGGACCCGTTTCGAATGTTTTATGTCAGTGCTAGCTCTGGGTTTGATTTAAGATATGTAATCAAAAATATGTGTCGAATAACGCCGCGCCAACTTCATTTCAACAAAATGTTGTACCAAATCCTTAAAGCTAGCGAGAGCATAGTATAAGATAGTAGTAGATGTTCTAAGACAACTGCCAATGGTTTTCTAAACTCATACAGCATGTTGGACCTTTTCAACCAAAGCGGTATACAGAGGTTATATTTTATATATTTAATAGCCCATTATAACCCAAATAACACGAGTAGATTGTTACGTAACCAGTATGGTTATTATCATACGTAGATCAAATACTATTACTAGAAGAAATTCCACTTCAATCGGAGGAAAAAATTAAGCCATCAAATATCGATAAATTATGTGCAAGAATCTAGAGCTACCAAAAAAAAACAAATATTGTTGATATTCTACTGTTCGGCTTCGAGGATGACTAAGATTGTATGAGGGTGTATGTTCAGATAAATATAGACACACACGCTTTGCACGCAGAATAATCCATAGATTAGACAGTGGAACATCTGCGGAAACAATTAGTACCATCAGACACTCGGTATTCAGGAACAATGCATGTTTTGGAATGATGTGTGCATGTTTGTATGTACTGCTGGGTATTAGAACGGTAGCCTGGTATAGCTGCCGTGAACGAAAACAATACATACTGAACTGTCAACTAAGTTATTAATCAATTTCAATATGCATTCAATGCAATGAAGTCTTTTGTTCTGAAGAACAACGAACAACATTCAAACATTGATAATGATAAAACGGATCGCTTTGCAAAATATAAAAGGCGTGTCATTCCCAAATGAAAAGTGGGTTTTTAATAAAAAAAATAAGTTTAAACCAACTTATCAAGAAGTGGGTTTTAATCGGGGGGTTTTTAACTCGCTTTTGCTCACTTTAAGCCAATAAAAAACCAACTTCTGGAGAAGTGTATTAAAAAACCCACATTAACTCAGAAAAAAACCCTAAGTTGGTAAAACTGTGTTTTTGTAGGGGTTCTTTTCTCTGGAAACCCCATATTTTGCCTAGAAAAAACATGCTCGGTAAGCTAAAAGACCCACTTTTAACCCGGTTCCAATACCACCGTGTTAAACTCGGTTTAAAACCGGATTTTGCTCACTTATTTGGGAAGGGCGTGGCGATATATCCAAACAGCGGGTATACATTTCTAATACAGCGTGAAAGATATTGCTAATGTTTCATACATAATCAATAAATCATTTATTTAACGATTTAGATTGTAAAAAACTCACGCTGTCTGTTAGAAGAAGTTCGTATAATTGATGGAAGATTTTGCTCCAAGATTACAAAAAAAAATTTAAACCTACTAAATTTTCAAAATCCTGTCAAACCGTTTACATATCGTAACAGTAGTAAATGACAGAGAATTGATGAAAGTTCTTTCTTCGTTACAATTTATTACTTGCTGATTGAATGCTCAGTCCAAAATAAGATTTAATGTATTTTAAACGATCTTTCAGAATTGATTATTGACGTACGATATTGCTATTGTTTTTTTTTAAATCTCGTGGTAGAACGGATAATCACACGAGATTTCCAATGGCCTAACGGTTGTAACATAATTGTTCATAGCTAAGCTTCAGGTATATGACACGAACCGAGGTGCGAATGTTACATCAGTTTGAAGTCATTAAAAGACTTAAAGCAATCAATAGGTGGTTCGGATTGATCAAGCCACGGGAATGAAAAGTGGGTTTTTTACCAACACTCGGTTAAAAGCGAGTTTTTTTCTGGGTTTTTACTAAAAAGTGATTTTTTTCTGTTTTTTTTTTAACAACAATGTGGGTTTTAAGCGAGTCTTTTTTGGAAATAAGTGAGTTTAAAGTGGGTTTAAAAACCCGCTTAAACCACATAATCAAGAAGTGGGGTTTAAGCGGGCTTCTAATTCGCTTCTCTGGAAAAATAGGTTTTTATGCGTAAAAACTCGCTTTTGCTCAACTTCTGGAGAAGTGTGTTAAAAAAAAACATAGTAACTCAGAAAAACCCACTATGTTGGTTAAAACTGTGTTTTTTGTAGGTTTAATTTCCCCTGAAATCTTGCCTAGAAAAAACCCACCTTTAACCCGGTTAAAATCCAGTTTAAAACCGGGTTTTGCTCGCTTATTCATCATTCATGGTGAGTGTTGCTTCTGTACCAAGTGTTGTTTAATGTCGGGGTGTATCCTGTTGTGTTCTGTTCCATTCTCTCTATACTTATAGCACACTTAATACTACATATATCACAGAGAGTCATTATGGAATATACTGATGAAACTGATATAACTATAGGTACTCAAAAATGTGTGGAACATTACAACAATTCTGGCAAATAAATACCTGGAATGGAGCACGACAGTGGCAAATGATTATCATATAAATATCATATGATGTTTTACAAGCAAAACAACCACTAATGTTTATATTGGCAATTCTATGTGTCGGTACATTTCTCAAAGGCACATAACACGGGTTGCTAATTGCTCGTAAGTTGTTAAAACGCATTGAATATCACTGCTTGTTGTCATGGAAGATCATTCCAAGATTTAGGTTACCATTCACAACTCATCAATGTTCATCATACTCAACGCTAAAGTGTACTAGGCATACAGCGATACATTTATTCCAAAGACACAGTTTCTAGGACAGCTATGTAGGTACGCACTCTGGTATCAACCAAAGTATGGTGTTGAACACCAAATATCGATGTTTCGACTTGTTGGATGTCATCCATATTACAGTCAGACTTCGATAACTCGAGGACGCTGGGGTCCATCCGAAAAGCTCGACTTAATGGCCCGTTCACACATAGGCCCCGCTTCTACTACGATCTAAAATTGGTCCAAAATCGTGACCAGTCGTGGAGCAGTCGTGGCCAACCGGGAGGGGATCTTCATAAACGTGGTTGGGTCGTTGTGAAATCGCGTATGTCGGGAAGTTTCACGGCCTCGCAGGATCGTGGCTGAAAAGAGTCGCAGTAAAAGCGGTGTACGAACGTAATAAAAACGGCGTAATCGTAGTAACATCGAGGTATCATCGTGATGAGATATGCATGGTCGTAATGGCATCTTAGTACAATTGGCATCAAATTTGACTGCGTTAATACTACGCTTCTAGTACTCAAATTATATACGCATCACATTAAATCGTACCATGATCGTGTCAAGATCGTAGTCTTGTCAGCATGAGTGAAGAGACATCGTGTTACAGTCTTTCAGGTCTGTTTACCAACGTAGTAAGGTCTTGTACATCGTAACGACAACGTAGTAGAAAAGGCGCATGAGCGGCAATGGTCGCGGTGTAATCGTGATGTAAGCGTAATAGAAACGTACGGGAAACGCTATAGTCGTGTAGAAATCGTAGTACAAGCCCCAAACAGGCATTCCGCGAAGGTATTCACCAACTTTCAAGTTTTTTATGCCGATCTCGTCCCGATTTGGTACATTTTTCAGGTCGGGGCAGATCGGCATCATCGTAGTAAGATCATAGATTTGTATGAACGGGCTATAACCGATGTTTTGAGTGACCCAGAGTTTCCATCATGTCCTTTTAGTGTTTTTTTTTATAAAATGCCTTATTTTCATAGTTTTTTCAAACTTGTACCAGTTATTTCATATTTGTTTCATAGTATCATATTTCTATTCAATACAAGTAAAGTAAAATTCTTAATAAGAGTACATTGTATGTCACATGTCTACAGCATGGTAGAAGCAATGTGCAGCAACGCTGTATCTGATACAAGTAAACGCCGTCGACATGTTGAATGTAGCCCAGTTCATAACGATAATAAACTCTGCTGCATTTCTATATTTCTGACCATTCGTTCTATGCAATGTCTCTAATATCAGATCGTAATAATCTGTGTCCGGTTACAAAATTTGAGAGAACACATTCATTACAAACAGCACGGACATATAAACCATATATTTATATGTCCGTGCAAACAGGAAATGTTTTGAAATTATTTATGTGACTGCAATGTTTCTGGTTTCAAACATGTACAATATAATTCGTTTGCAGAATGTCTTCACCGGTTTGAAAGTACAACAAACTGATTGCAGCACTCAGATATACTAGATTTATCTACATTCATATGCGATTTTAAATATGTATTATGCTCATTTTTTGTTTAATTGTTACCGAAACAAACATGACAAATAGATTTCCTATAGTTAAAACATCAATAAACTTGGATTAACAAAGAATGAACTCATAATGTATTGATCCGTATTTGGTGAAAAAAGATGTTTGTACATCATAAAATAAAAAATACTTCCAGTTTTTTTAACAATCAGGCTATTTTACGAGTTTTTTCTGTTAGTAATATGGTAAAACAAGATATTTTCAATCTGTTAAATACATTGCAATGGTTCTTATTAGAGATGTTTTAGCCAATGCAACAACACTACTGGATGAAGCCAATTTATGTTCAGATAAGCCAGATACATATTTAAACATGCTTGATGCTTATAAAACATTGCACAGTATTAGAGTATTATAAATTTATCAATGCTATCATAATTATGTTAGCTTAAAATGTGAACATTTCGGAAACCAGAAGATAGTTATCTTACATGAGACATGACGTTCTTTTCTATGAGTACTCAAGACAGGTGGTGTGCTAATTTGATTCCAATTCAAAATGGGATATACCAAGAATTAATGGCGCGTGATGAAACAAGTCCCTAATTAAAATAAGATTCATCGGACTTGAAGAAAAGTAATTTATTATACAGTGCATCGTCTCACATTAAAGACTAACTCCGTTATATGTAGAGGGGAAGAGGGGAAGCGGGGAAGCGGGGAAGCGGGGAAGAGGGCAAGAGGGGAAGAGGGGAAGAGGGGAAGAGGGGAAGAGGGGAAGAGGGGAAGAGGGGAAGAGGGGAAGAGGGGAAGAGGGCAAGAGGGGAAGCGGGGAAGAGGGCAAGAGGGGAAGAGGGGAAGAGGGGAAGAGGGCAAGAGGGCAAGCGGGGAAGAGGGCAAGAGGGGAAGAGGGGAAGAGGGGAAGCGGGGAAGCGGGGAAGCGGGGAAGCGGGCAAGAGGGGAAGAGGGGAAGAGGGGAAGAGGGGAAGCGGGGAAGCGGGGAAGCGGGGAAGAGGGCAAGAGGGGAAGCGGGGAAGAGGGCAAGAGGGCAAGAGGGCAAGAGGGCAAGAGGGCAAGAGGGCAAGAGGGGAAGAGGGGAAGAGGGGAAGAGGGGAAGAGGGGAAGAGGGGAAGAGGGGAAGAGGGGAAGAGGGGAAGCGGGGAAGCGGGGAAGCGGGGAAGCGGGCAAGCGGGCAAGAGGGGAAGAGGGGAAGAGGGGAAGAGGGGAAGAGGGGAAGAGGGGAAGAGGGGAAGAGGGGAAGAGGGGAAGAGGGGAAGAGGGGAAGAGGGGAAGAGGGGAAGAGGGGAAGAGGGGAAGAGGGGAAGAGGGGAAGAGGGGAAGAGGGGAAGAGGGGAAGAGGGGAAGAGGGGAAGAGGGGAAGAGGGGAAGAGGGGAAGAGGGGAAGAGGGGAAGAGGGGAAGAGGGGAAGAGGGGAAGAGGGGAAGAGGGGAAGAGGGGAAGAGGGGAAGAGGGGAAGAGGGGAAGAGGGGAAGAGGGGAAGAGGGGAAGAGGGGAAGAGGGGAAGAGGGGAAGAGGGGAAGAGGGGAAGAGGGGAAGAGGGGAAGAGGGGAAGAGGGGAAGAGGGGAAGAGGGGAAGAGGGGAAGAGGGGAAGAGGGGAAGAGGGGAAGAGGGGAAGAGGGGAAGAGGGGAAGAGGGGAAGAGGGGAAGAGGGGAAGAGGGGAAGAGGGGAAGAGGGGAAGAGGGGAAGAGGGGAAGAGGGGAATAGGGGAAGAGGGGAGATAATGAGAGGGGGAGAGGTGGAGAGGGGAAGAGGGGGAGAGGTGGAGAGATGCATCGATAAAATAATTACTTTGAATGTATGCTTATAAAGTCACATAAATAATTTGAATGGATTTTTATTTAGACAGACCAGTCACTGATTAGAATGTCACTTCTATACACGGTATATCAATTACACTGGATGTGGTATGTGTAATGTAATAGTCGAATAATGATGATTCAATGGTGTTTTCAAGGCGACACAAAGGACAGTTTTGAATTACTAAAACGAGTTTTTTACATGAATATATTCATTATATTGAGTCAATGATGTTCAGTACATGCATTGGTAATAAAACAGTTTCCGCTGTCATTCCTGGCCGCTCTTCTCGTTTAGCGACGTATTCCTCCCACAATGTCCCACCGTTCAAGGTACAGTCGACAGTAGATGTCCCACAATGTCACACCGTTCAAGGTACAGTCGACAGTAGATGTCCCACAATGTCCCACCGTTCAAGGTACAGTCGACAGTAGTAGTCAGAGATTTGTTCTTCAAGTCTAATCATTGTAAATGTATCCAAACACAAAATTTGCTGATAAATGAAGCGTGAATCGTGAAAAGGGCAACATTTTATTTTATACTCACACTTCTGAAGAAAAAAAAATATTTTTTAATTTTCATTATAATAGATAGACGTTTATTTATCAAGTTAATATGTATGTGCTAATAGATAAAATTGATGGTGAAACTTTAATGGTTTAAACGAACGTATCATCAACTTATGAGCTCAATATGAATCTAATCAAATTTACTGTAGTAAAAACAGTGGGAGATTTTCATCATAGAACGTTAACACATCAAATTTGTTTGTGTTGGCAAAATTCATGCAGAATACTGCATCGTGAAACGAATTTAATTATGTTGAATAAAACGGATAAAAACTATATGGAGAAAGATTACATTAAATTGGCTTATCTTAATTGATGAAATTTTATTTCGCGTTTAACTCGGATTTTCTAAATAAAACCATATCTATATAATTATTCAACGCAATCTAAAACACTTGTTTAGTAACACTGTAAAATAGCCATAGATTAGCTATTTGAATTGAAATAGATAAGGTAGTACGTCAATAAATAGTTTGGAAGACTCTTTTATAATGTTAAATCAAATGTTTAATGCGTTGTCGTATCATTAACTTATTAATTACCACTTGAACTAAGTTCCCATTATCCGATTCATTGATTCAAGCACGTGCATTAAGCATAATACTAAACTTCAATTGACTTTTTTTTCTTTGGAACAAACATGTTAATGGTAAATTTAAGTGGACATTATAAAGCTGGCACATTTTTATACAAATGTAATGGATGGTATTTTGTACTTTTTCAATTGACCTATAATATTGCACGTGCATAACTTTGTGGAAATTTTCATAACAGCTGTTTCCAAACTCAGGAAATGATTCAAATATCCGCCACATTGTGTCACACTGGACTTAAACTCGACAATACGTTTTGTTATGTAGTGATTTGCTAATGTTTCAACACTTTAAAGCCGCAATTTCAATTCTTGGCATAAAAGTATGTTAGAATCTCATACAACCTATATTTGTTCTCAACTGGCATATAAGTCTGTTAGTACCTCACACAACTTATATTTGTTCTCCATTGTTGGCATATAAGTCTGTTAGTACCTCACACAACCTATATTTGTTCTCAATTGTTGGCATATAAATATGTTAGTACCTCACACAACCTATGTTTGTTCTCAATTGTTGGCATATAAGTCTGTTAGTACCTCACACAACCTATATTTGTTCTCAATTGTTGGCATATAAATATGTTAGTACCTCACACAACCTATGTTTGTTCTCAATTGTTGGCATATAAGTATGTTAGTACCTCACACAACCTATGTTTGTTCTCAATTGTTGGCATATAAATATGTTAGTACCTCACACAACCTATGTTTGTTCTCAATTGTTGGCATATAAATATGTTAGTACCTCACACAACCTATGTTTGTTCTCAATTGTTGGCATATAAGTCTGTTAGTACCTCACACAACCTATATTTGTTCTCAATTGTTGGCATATAAGTATGTTAGTACCTCACACAACCTATATTTGTTCTCAATTGTTGGCATATAAATCTGTTAGTATCTCACACAACCTATATTTGTTCTCAATTGTTGGCATATAAGTATGTTAGTACCTCACACAACCTATATTTGTTCTCCATTGTTGGCATATAAGTCTGTTAGTACCTCACACAACCTATATGTGTTCTCAATTGTTGGCATATAAGTCTGTTAGTACCTCACACAACCTATATTTGTTTTCCATTTGGTTTATAATCACATTATACATGTTGTATTATTGTTTCATTTCATGCATTCAATTGAAGATTGAATTGAGCGTATGTTATGCAAAGGGAGGTAATTTTAAGAAATGTACAATTTAACATTCGATTATCCCAACATATTGCATACTTTTCAGGAACTAACTTCTTGTTGCAGAGGTCTGTAGCAATATATTCACGAATTGCAGAAGATTCTTACAACGTTTACTCACACATGTAACACACAATAAACTATTCTACTCAAAGGACCGATAATATGATAATCGAAATGTTTGTGCGATCAACATGATCCCGAGTTTGTATTCAGTTCAAAGGCAAATCATCATTCCATTTAGCAGGATTCACATATTTTGAACTCCAAAATTGATTGGCAACCTTTTGACGTTAAGTAGATAACAGACAGTCTACCAATCAGAGCTTACCTCGACATACGCGGTAGAATAGAATAGATTGAGAATACAGCATGTGCTAGTAGAAATGACATAATACGGTTTATGTGACACGAAGTGTGTGTTATTTGTATAACCCTTCTACCGCGTACAAAACGAACCAATTGTGACAAATAATATCATTAGATCTCTCTGCTTAATATGAACATATTTTGTCAAGTCATATTGCCATCAAACGTATGGAGAGTTTGGCGTAAACTATATTAATTATCTTTATACCATGACTGAGTTACAATATGTTTACGCTATTTTTAAAACCTGGATGTGACTATACAAACTGGAAGATGATGAAGCAAAATTACAAGAGTCTGATAAAGATTCACAATTAAATATATACAGTCAAACCTGTGTTAAAGACCACCTGCGAACAAAGACCCCTATTGCAAAACCTGTCTGCAAAGACCACCAATTTTATCTCCCATCAGACCATTTTCAATGATATTTAATCTGTTAATAGAGACCACCTGTAAACAAAGACCACATTTTGCTGTTCCCATGGGTGGTCTTTACAAACTGGTTTGACTGTATAGTATATTAACGGATACATTTTTACTCATTATTTCTCCAATAAACAGATCGTATGAGATTTCCCACGAGACATGCGTCTCAGACATTGTTTTATTGTTGTCTTAATATATATCGTTAAACAACAATACATGTTCACCGATGTTTCTGTCAGGCAATTATTTCAATCTGTTCAGTGTACCTCGGTCAAATTAATACATCCTGTATGTTTGATACGTTTGCTTTTTTATTATTCCGGTATGGTATAATGTTGCATTTAGTCTTTCAATGCTAGATTGTTGGAGAACTTGACTTGTGTTTGTATGTGTTTCTGTATCAGGAAATATGTGTTATACACAGACATTTGACGGACTATCCCACATGAACAAATAGATGATATATGTCTTTCGATACAGACCTTAATCTCGCCCGGTGCTCGAACTTAATTTGTTTGAATGCGTAAGTTGGCGCGTTTACCCCCACCCCCATGGAGTTTAATACATGAATGGGCTTATCAGGAAATACAATAGATATATCACAGTAAGCTGATCTTTCAGTTTAATTATTGAATATCGACTCAATGAATATCAGCAATATCAAAACTCCATTATTTATATACAAAAGAGAAACGAATTTCATCGAAGTAAAAAAGAATATACAATTAGCATAATGTTGCAAGAAAAACAATCAAATATTAATACTGCATTTTTTATCATTATAAGTGCCCTTGCAGTATCAATAAGAAATGTTGCAAAACTTGAGTAGAACATGATTCCATCTGGTTTTTATTTATCAAATCTTTTCGTAATAAGAGCAAAAAATCAAAACCACATTGCGGTTAGATGAAGGAAGAGATTGCAAGATAAATCAGGTTCGCGAATTTATCAATCAATTAATCAAATAGTGTGTTCCTTCTAGCTTGATGTTTCAGATGCCGGCAGATTATCAAAACAGATTTTACCTCTCATAATTCTTTTGTTTTCAGTAATTGCTGTATCATATGGCGAGGATGCTATGCTCCTCTGACAGGGATTGGTGGGTCAGTATTATGCGTACATCATTTTTTTGGTTTACTCAATTTCCTTCATTTTATTCAATCCATTTTCATGAAATATTTTAAGAGAAACATATTTTGTAACATAACACATTATGTAACATTACATATTTTGTACCATAACACATTTTGCAGCATTACACATTATGTAGGATTACACATTATGTCTATACATATTTTGTAGCATTACCTATTGTGTAGCATTACATATTTTGTAACATTACATATTTTGTACCATAACACATTTTGCAGCATTACACATTATGTAGGATTACACATTATGTCTATTACATATTTTGTAGCATTACCTATTGTGTAGCATTACCTATTTTGTAGCATTACCTATTGTGTAGCATTACCTATTATGTAGCATTATATATTTTGTAGCATTACATATTTTGTAGCATTATATATTTTGTAGCATTATATATTTTGTAGCATTATATATTTTGTAGCATTATATATTTTGTAGCATTATATATTTTGTAGCATTAAATATTTTGTAGCATTATATATTTTGTAGCATTACATATTTGTAGCATTACATATTTTGTAGCATTATATATTTTGTAGCATTACATATTTTGTAGCATTATATATTTTGTAGCATTACATATTTTGTAGCATTATATATTTTGTAGCATTATATATTATGTAGCATTACATATTTTGTAGCATTACATATTTTGTAGCATTATATATTATGTAGCATTACATATTTTGTAGCATTGTATATTTTGTAGCATTACATATTTTGTAGCATTACATATTTTGTAGCATTATATATTATGTAGCATTACATATTTTGTAGCATTATATATTATGTAGCATTACATATTTTGTAGCATTATATATTTTGTAGCATTATATATTATGTAGCATTACATATTTTGTAGCATTATATATTATGTTGCATTACATATTATGTAGCAAAACGTATTTTGTAGCGTTGCACAGTTTGTAGCATTACACATTATGCAGCATTACACATTATGTAGCATTTCACATTATGTCTATTACATATTTTGTAACATTACATATTTTGTAGCATTACATATTTTGTAGCATTACCTCTTTTGTAGCATTACATATTTTGTAGCATTACATATTTTGTAGCATTACATATTTTGTAGCATTACATATTTTGTAGCATTACATATTTTGTAGCATTGCATATTTTGTAGCATTACATATTTTGAAAACTGTATTTCACTTTTGCGACTAGGATCGTTTCAAATGACTTAAAACTATATGCATACGACAATTACAAGATTATTAACGGAAATTCAGTTACCTTAATCAAAAACATATTTATGACAGCACTGTCATCATTCATATGCAAAATAAATATTACAATACTGTAATAGTAAATATTCTCATTACATAATCGCATATTGCTCACGCTTCACCGATTCAAAATTCTGCACGTAATGGTAAAATGCGTACCAGACTAATATCTGAACTAATTCTTAAAGATTAAAACAAAGAAAATGCACCAACTTACTTCAAATAAACTGAGACATAAGCATCATTGTGTGTTTAGATAGATAGCTAATCGATTTAATCGATACACTAATTTCTAATTAAGAGAGATTACATGTGTATCAGTGTGTACTGAGATATACATTTAATCCTTAAGTCAGTCCCATTACAGATCAAAAGCCAATTAAACCCAAACTCTAAAATGTTTCTTGAACAACAAAAAAGATCACAAACCTTGTAACAAATTGGTAACTTTGAACATTTAGGAATGGATTGATATCTTTACATAGGACGATGTTAGTAGCAGGCTCGAATCTTTGAATTGTCAGAAATGAAACAAATTGACTGATGGAACATATTTCACAGATAGCATACCAAAATGAGATTCGAAACAAAATAATTGCATGTGTAAAGTAACCTATACTCGCAATTTGTCACACACGTATAGACTACTATGCAGTACGTGGTGTGTAATCAATCTTCATAATACCACTTTGTGATATTTGGCTTCTAATTTGATATGAATTTGAATAACCGATTGAAAGTCCAAAATGAGCGCCGCTGTACGATTTCAAACCTCTTCTTTAAGTGACGTCATTTCCAGAAAATGTCACATGTGACGTCACCATTTACTGACAGTAAGCAAAATATGCCCCATATGGCAATATGAAAACGAAGTGACCATATGGAGTAATGTTTCCTGCTTGCAAATACAGTGACATCACATGTTGCGTTTCTTGAAATGTCGCCACTTACAGAAGACATTGTAAATGCCATAGCAGTGCTCAAATAGTGTACAAGAAGCATGTCCGTGTCTTTGATGACAAGACTCTGCAACACTGAAATCAGAACATTTCGATATTTGCCGTTGCGATCTATATAATAATTTACCATGACTGCGACTGAAAATGACAAGAATTCCGAACAGTTACATTTATCATTTAATGAACATAAAAAGGGACCAATCTCTGCACTGATCAATCTCACCATTACGTTACAGAAGTGTGTCTCTGTACTAACAACTACAAACGAAAAGCGTTTAGGAAAATGATAAAAATTAAGTCTATTACATATATAATATTTCGGAACGGAGTTTCTCATCACCTACCTTAATTACAAGAATAAAATTAAGACTGACAAACTTTGAAATAAATATCTCTTACTGCGTTTTAAAACAAAAATACCGATTTTCGTGTAAACTAAAATAATAAAATAGCTCCATAGTTAAATTTTATTGTGTTCTTGATTTATTTATATTGCAATAATTACTGGTTACTTTTCAACCTGAATAATATTTTTATTATGATAAATAGATAAAACGCCAGTTTTTGCCCGCTCATATCCTGCCAAGATGGTGCTGCAGTTTTTGCTTGGTTTATGTGTAGTACTGGTTATAAAAACTGAATGAAATGGAAAACCATAACAGGTGTACTAGATTGAAACAAATAGATTCGTACCGTAGACTTAGTAATTACCATAATAACTCACTAATATCTCGTCCTAGTTCTATGATAGCAAGTGTGATATGGTATAATGTAATGATACCCTAAATATAAACTTGAGTGCAATTAGTGTTATAAGGAGTCATGTAAGTACAAGAAAGGCTTTAACCTGCCAACATTGCAGCAGAGCCTCTTCCCAAATAAGTGAGCAAACCCCGGTTTTATACTGGTTTAAACCGAGTAAAAATACGGTTATATTGGCACCGGGTTAAAAATGGGTTAGCGAGCCGGTTTTTTCTAGGCAAAATATGGGAAAAAACCCTACAAAAAACAAAATTTTACCCAACTGAGTTAATGTGGGTTTTTTTAACACACTTCTCCAGAAGTTGGTTTTTTATTGGCTTAAAGTAAGCAAAAGTGAACTTTTAGGCATAAAAACCTACTTTTCCCAGAGAAGTGAGTTAAAAAACGCGCTTAAAACCCACTTCTTGATAAGTTGGTATAAGCGGGTTTTAAAACCACTTGAACCAACTTTAAGCTCACTTATTTCCAAAAATACACGCTTGAAACCCACATTATTGTCCATAAAAACCCCAGAAAAAATCACTTTTTAGTTAAAACCCAATTTTCATTTGGGACGGGAAATATGGTTCTTTCTAAATAGCCTGTACATATTGGTCAAGTCAAATAAAATAGGTTGCATTTATTTTCGCGGATATATTAGTATACATAAAAACATATCACATGTCATTCTAATACAAGTAGTAGCATTATGGTCACTTCTATAATACACTGACTCATTTCTCAAACAATATTCATTGGTTTTCAAATGTTGGTACCTTTATAATCATTCCCCATACAAGTTACATCATTACATCCGAGATGAAGTTATGTCTTTTATTAAAGATGTATCTGGCTCATCTAAACATAAACTGTTTGAATGGACTTCATCCAGTATTGTTGTTACATTGGCTAAAACATCTAAAATAAGATCCAATGATTGCAATGTAAAACCGATTGAAAAAAAAATCATATTACTAACAGTCAAACCCTGTAAAATAGCCTGATTGTTAAAACAACTGGAAGTTTTTTTAATTTTATGATGTACAAACATCTTTCTTCAGCAAGTATGGACTAATACATTATGAGTTCATTCTTTGTTAATGCATGTTTATTGATGTTTTAAGTTTTTAACTATATATTTTTCATGTTGTTTAGGTAAACAAATGAACAAAAAATAAGCATAGTATTACTTTAATATGCCTATACATACATGAAGCATATTCTGTGAGAAAAAAGTGTGCATAGGTTTGAACTATCATTTTTTTCATCAATATATTAAACTAACGTCCTGATTAGAATCATCAGTAGCATCATTGGTTTCGCCTTTACTTCCAGGCATGTACAGATTGGAAGATTCAGTTTTATAACCCCACACTAGCATTCATCAAAGTGTAAATGCAAATGAAATCATAATGAAATCAAAAATATGCCATTAATTTATAAACACACTGAAAACACCCAAAGGTCAATTGACACGTGGTATATACGTGTATACTGATATCCGGAGAGATATCATGACATTGTTAATGCATTGAGAACACCCTGGTAACCAGGTTTAATCAAATTATTCCATAGAAAAAAAGAAAATCGCTGGACCGGACATACAATTGAGATGATTAGGAAATAGATATAGCCTGGAACTAGACTTTTAAACTGTCATGTATGACTCCTGAACGGACTAACTATATATATCATTACCTGGCGCAGAACCATTTCCTACAATCCGACATATGATGATAAGTTATGTATGGACATAAAACGAATTTTTTCAAATTCATTTCAAATCCTATGAATGGGGAAATAATACATAAACACTCTGCAGATTTCTTTCTGTTGTCTCTGACGTTTCTAAAATACGGTCTTGATTATTTCTATGCATATTTAACTCAAAGGAACGGTAATCATACACACTGTCTCTTTATTGTATTTTATTAAATCATATAGTTGTTATAATGCATGTAATGTTAAGAGTGATATTTGGTTCAGGATTTAATTGCGATAAATCTATGAAAGAGTTTCATCCGTATCATGAATACACATGCATACCGGTCAACAAGAAAACACTATTCCCCCAATTATCAATTATAACAAATCATCTTAAACAAAAAATAAGAACTATCTTGCAAAAAAGATGGTCGGCGCAATTTGAAGGTTAAGATTTGTTGTGCAACATAAAAAATGCCAAGATGTTACGATTGCTGGTCACTCAAGATCCAAAATGGATTTCGGTAAATTCACCGAAATCCAGAGGACTAATCAGCATCAAGGTTACAAACGTTGTTCGGTTGAAGAGAAATTGCCTTGGTGGTTAACGTAAGATTTGATTGGTTTACACAACTGATATGCAAATAGCATAACCATGTTAGTACGGCTGAATAAGACAGACTAATCATTCAATAGTTTAGTACTTCTGTATACATTTAGCTCATGATGAATATACTGGATCGATACATCTATTAGATAGTCAATAGAATGCCCAGGTAAGTTTCATCACAAACATATAAAGATCGACTGTCATTGAAGTAAGTATAAACGTTTCTTTTATATCATTTTGGAACAGCCGGTAAAGTTTCCTAGGCTTAAGTGATGTTTATAACATGAACCTCGGTATAAACTCAACTTTTATTATGAATATGATCATTACATGTTTTTGTGTTTAATTTGTACATTTAATTAAATGGACGTATATATTTGTGTAGTTGTGTATATGCAGATGATATTATATTAATCCCATGGAGGGTGATAGCATATAATGTTAACTCGAGAAAGTTAATGTAAACCGAGGCGTAAGCTCGTAAAGTAAAGTAACGTAAAGTGTCATAACATAACGTAACGTAGAATAGTATAACGTCAAGTAGCGTAAAGTGTCATAACATCACGTAACATAGAGTAGTATAACGTCAAGTAACGTAAAGTACCATAACATCACGTTACCGAGAGGAATATCACGTCAAGTAACGTAAAGTACCATAACATCACGTTACCGAGAGGAATATCACGTCAAGTAACGTAAAGTACCATTACATCACGTTACCGAGAGGAATATCACATCAAGTAACGTAAAGTACCATAACATCACGTTACCGAGAGGAATATCACATCAAGTAACGTAAAGTACCATAACATCACGTTACCGAGAGGAATATCACATCAAGTAACGTCAAGTAACGTAAAGTACCATAACATCACGTTACCGAGAGGAATATCACATCAAGTAACGTAAAGTACCATAACATCACGTTACCGAGAGGAATATCACATCAAGTAACGTAAAGTACCATAACATCACGTTACCGAGAGGAATATCACATCAAGTAACGTAAAGTACCATAACATCACGTTACCGAGAGGAATATCACATCAAGTAACGTAAAGTACCATAACATCACGTTACCGAGAGGAATATCACATCAAGTAACGTAAAGTACCATAACATCACGTTACCGAGAGGAATATCACGTCAAGTAACGTAAAGTACCGTAACATCACGTTACCGAGAGGAATATCACATCAAGTAACGTAAAGTACCATTACATCACGTTACCGAGAGGAATATCACATCAAGTAACGTAAAGTACCATAACATCACGTTACCGAGAGGAATATCACGTCAAGTAACGTAAAGTACCGTAACATCACGTTACCGAGAGGAATATCACATCAAGTAACGTAAAGTTCTGAACATCACGTTACCGAGAGGAATATCACGTCAAGTAACGTAAAGTACCATAACATCACGTAACATAGAGATGTATAACGTCAAGTAACGTGTAGTACCATAACATCACGTTACCGAGAGGAATATCACGTCAAGTAACGTAAAGTACCGTAAGGTAACAAACGTAACATAGTAAGTTGACAGTAACTAGAGATTCATAAATAAGTATCCAAAAATTACGGGAATAAAAAAATATAGAAATTGCTTTCACCAACTGTTCATATTATTTTCCAAGAAATAGGTACAAACAAACAATTAATAAACAACAAACTCAAAAATTATGCAAAAATTGAATATGTTTGTATTCATCTGAAATCCTAAAAACAACTCAAACAACGTCATCAGAGCCTGCAAACTGGTGATGTAATTGTGTAAATTCACAGCTGTATCGTTACGAGATACAGCAAACATAAATTGTGTTGTTTTGTGATGCAAACAGTGGTTTTTCGCTGCATGGCAACAAAGATGTTTTGTACGAGATGAGGTCTGGTTAAGCAATTATGCGAGTGTTGCTCTCAATTAATTTGGGAATCTTCAATATTTTCTGCAGTGTGGTATGGTAGGGCCGTTCTTACAACAGTTGTGTTTCTCTTCCAAAAGCTACAATGTTGAATTTGTAGGGTAAGTATATAGATTGAATGTGTTCAAATACAATGTAGATAAACATCAGTGTACACTTTCGTACACGTATCATGCGTCATAGTTTATCATTCGGAATAAAACTGTGCTAGTCAGAGTACATGTACATCAAAAACCACAATCGTACCGCGTGAATATCTCGCAATGTTATACAAAAAGCTGTGATGAAAATAATATTATACTTAATGCATAATAAAACTAACAAAATTAATATAATATCACAACATGGAGGGGGACCATTTTAATATTTATAAGATAGTGTTTGTAAATATAACATTCAGCGTAACCAATACATATAATAAAATATCATGACCACCTCTGAACGACAGGTACATGAAGCAATTGTTTTTCTGTACGGACCATTACTATAATAATATTCTTATCATAGTAAATAGTCCATATATAAAACATTAAAATATTTTTCTTCAAGTACCTGTGTTTTGAACGCTGTGATAAATTTGAAAGAATTTGAAGAAACATTTGTTTATTTAGAGTTTGCCTTGTTTTAATATTTCAGCACCATGTATGCGAAGATATATCACACCAGTACCGTAGAATGTTAGTGTGCCAAAAGATGCAATAAAACTGTAGGTAACGTATCATGGTAACCGATGAAATAATGAAGTCTTATTTCAATGGCAGTTTTGTATGAGAGAACGATCGACGATTTTTTTCCCAATTTTTGAAGTTTCAAACAAGCGATATTTGCATTTGTGATTCCAATTTTTTGATTTAATAGAAGTTTATTGATACCAAATCAAAACAAGGGTTCCGTTACGAGTAACACATTTAGTTACATATATATAGTTTATATACATTATATTATGTACACGAATCGATGACCATAAACGTTAATGTATTTAAACAAAATGTTGTATTTAATTAGTTTACAGATACACATCGTATTTTAAGGCATTGTTTCTCATTGAGGGCTGAATTTATTTTCGCTATTTGTTCCTCATAAAATTCAAACCATTCTGACAAATACGCCACACCACACATCTATACCACACGTGCTGGTTATGTAGTTTAAAGATTGTATCATTATACTGCAATAGTTTATGAAAGTATAAGCAATACTTAGTAGTATCTGGTTTAATATTTTTGTAGCAATAAATCACACCGCACTGTTTTAAAATAGCAATTATTTAAGATGCAAATATTCATAATGCAAACTCAAGGACCACAATGGAAATAAGAGTTTTTACTTGAACTCTTTTTGTGTTATCCTTAACATATAATGTTGATTGATATGACTTTATTGATTCTTACATATTGTTGTAACTAATATATGTCTTAATTTTATATTGCATTGAAAATTGCATATTTAATGTTGAAATAAATCTATCTATCTGTAACTGAATTGTAAAGGTGTGCTTTTGATGTTTTTGGTTACAAAAATCGGTTCAATATTGAAATATGTGCGATTACGCAGAGTAAAAAGGAAGTTTTAAGTGACTTGTGAAAATTCATACAATAAAAATGTCATACGGTATACAGAGACACCTCTCTCCATATTTAGTAACCATCAGCAAGAACAATACAAAGCACAAGATTCCTTTAAAGCGGAAAGTATCGTATCGAAAGTAACTTACCTTTCTGTTGTTATGCCTGCATGTCATTAGTTGTTTGATTTAATATCCATAACACAAGCAAAAACGTACGTAAACACGAGTCTATAGACTTTAATATCTGATTTGTTTGAAAATGAAAAGTTTGCTTACACGATACCCCGCGAAATCATTACACGAAAATGTTACCTCAATTAATTATCCAACTTTCGTTTCTACGTCAAACCTTGCACCGTTAATTGACACCAAAGCATACATGCTGCAATATGCTGCATATAAAATGTTGATTTTTTATTGCAACACACGTTAGAAAACAAATGAAAATGAAGGTAAGCAGATAAGTCGGTAAGTAAGATTGAAATGTTTGTAAGCTTCTATATGTATGTATGTTATATACTGTACAGGTGATGGTAAAATCTGATTGTAGCGTTTTGTAGAGTGGCTAGGCCTACATTGTACAATATGTAAGATAAATCATGTTTTTTTGTATATACAGTTATATTATCACGTGTGTTACGGTTATGCAGCACGAGCAGCACATATTTTGTATAGGTACATTTGATGTGGAAACCTGTTAAAGCTCCGATTCAAGGACTTTCTCTTTGATAAGAAGTGTTTGTATAGGAAACAACTTGTTTGAATGCCGTCTCACGTGATCAGAGCTTCGAGGATTGTGTGCAAATATCTGATGAGAGTAAGATCAACAAGCAATGGTGAAACATACAATTAGCACATTAACATTAGTTTACGCCAAAGGTGACACAGAATTATTGAAGACATAACGGACTTTGGTTTGACTTACGTCATCTCAATACAGGTTCTCAACTGTTCAAGTAGTCTCACCACGCCGGAAAGGATACAACCAATTCAATAACTAGCCATTACTCTGACCAAGACGTAAAGGAATGTCTAAACGCATCATACAAATTCGCTGTCGATCGTCATTTATAATTACATCGTCGTTAAGTTTAAAGCAAAATCTGTAGCGGAACCCGTTTTAAATAAGGTTTTTGTTAGTGTTACCAGTTTGAGCGCAGGTATATGTGTTTCATCTTCATCATGTATGAGACGAATAGCCCATGACTATGTCGCGACCTTCAGAAAATACCACTCGAATTACGTAATTAAAGCAAGAACTAGACTGTACACAATTACAGAATTTTTAATTACACTCGAAATGCGCTTATTTATGATTAAAAATAAAGCAGAACACATGTACATTAAAATGATTTTTCAGTCTTGCATATTTTAGCGGTTTGCCAACTGATAAAAGTTTTATCTTTAGAATCGACATGAACCAGTTTCATGTAAAACTTGTGTTCCAAGTACACGTATAACTAAAGGGGGGGGGGTAGGTGGTACACGGGTAGAACATCTGATTCCTGGTCCGACGTTCGAGCCATATGGTATGGAGTTTGCTCACAATCTTCAAAATACTGGTCAATAAAGCGAGTACTGGTAAGTTACTCAGACCACAGTCATCGAAAGTGACACGCCTAACTACATGTAGTTTCACAATCGATGAGAAAAAAATATACATAAACAAAGTCTGGAAATAAAGTCATGTGGGGCAAGGGTGTGTTATCATTTTGTCTCATTAAAAAGACGGGGTGGTTTTGAACCATTTGAACTTTAATTATTATTTTTTTGCTCCTGGTCTTAAAATAACGTCCGCATCAAATTTGTTTCGAAAATATTTCAGCAAGAAGTCAATGTGAAGCATGTTTACTAGTGTTTATCCATCAGTTTCATTTGGCAGAATAAGACGATATAATCTACCAGTACAGAATGACTTGCAGGTGTAAACTAACGCATATAACCCGTCCAGTAAGCTTCCTATTCAATTAATATTTTCTCTAGAAAAGTCATAACATTGTAGTACGATAGCTATGATTACGCTGAAGTTTTCTCTGTAATGATAACAAATGCATGGGTAACGGTAGGATATTCTCATGTAATATAGGAAAATAAACTGTACGTCGCTCTTATTTCAGGGAGGCGGTGTAGAATTGGAATTACTCGACCGATTTCTGAGTGTGATTCACTAGTTATGTCCACCAATACCGATTGCATGAGACAACGACGGGCCAAAAGTTCCTTTACACTTTGACAATTTCCCATTGCAATTAGTGGATTTTCATATTTGTTTCACATGCAATAAAACGAAAATGCCTTTTAATACAGCAATAATTTTCTGTAGAAGTATTTATAAATTTGTACTGTAACAAATCACCATATTTTCTGTGTCAGATCAATCAGTTACTCTTATAAATTGGTTTCGGATGCAGGCCGATTGATGCTGCTGCCGAGATGTGCAAATTTTACTTCATGGTCATACATGTTTTATTTGAAAGTTTGTAAGAAAAAGTAACGAAATTCAAAATATGTGAAGAAACTTTTGGATGGCAGTGTATATTTTTTTCAAGATTACATAATAATATTTCATCATTGCAGAATTTACTTTAATCAGGAAAAAACGACTCAGACCAACACTGTTTTATCTGCAACCGTTGTTTTTCTTAATTCCCCGAGTTGTCTCAATACTTGTGGTGATATTGTCCAGTTTGTCAATATAAATGAAAACTATTATGCTCAACGTTCAGTATATTGGAACAAAACACAGTTACATACATTTTACAATCAGTGAGATAAAGGACAAATGACAAGTTAGCTTGATTACTGTCCGTCACTACATCATAGTCGACACACTCTTTACCAACATATCAAAGATATTCCGAGTTAGGGTCTATCCCAGTATTATGTCTCTTGTTTCGGGAGTTAGGCCGCTAATATGTGAACGAATAATACGGAGAAAGTGTTTGATTGTTATGTTGTAGTATTAATGTTATAGTTACAGTGATATACACTCAACAAAATTTCTAAACGTCCACTTGGTATTTCGTCGAAATATAAGAACAAAAACTAATGAATTGAAATTTACCGCTTACTACATAAGTAGGACTACACGTGATTATCGTGCCAAACGTTGAAAATCGAACTCACCGTCACGCGTGGTCAATCATGACGATAAATAGGTATTTTCTTTGTGAAAGTCGATATAGCACTATATATAATACTAGAATACCAAATGTTAAGTCGACATGTAAAACATTTTTCTTAAATTAGTATTTTAAAACATGGACGTTTAGAAAATTTGTTCAGTGTACACGTTTCCTCGGTTATATGTATGAAATGACATTTACACTTTCATTACTGTTTGTAGTGTCTATGTATCCGTGCCAGTGAACTGGTAACAAGACAATGGTGTAAAAGGTAAATGGAATGGGGGATTCAAGCGGGCATCATTGGACAGTGTCAGTTACCAAGGAAACACTGTATGTATTAATCAAGAAATGGCATAATACGATATATGCCTTTTTCACTAATAATCGCCAACATTTCAAACAAACAATTCCTCGCCGTGTTGTAATTTGAACCAGGTTTAGTTTTAAATATGATCTGCTGTTATCAAATCAAACGAGAAACATATCATTTTGTATCTACATAGATTATAACCTTGTTAGTTTCTCTTTCTTTCTTGGAACGAATAAATTAAAAATTAAAACTATACAACAAAAAGTCCACAAAGATTCACACAGATTTATCAATAACAGTTTGTTCTTGATTGTGAAAGTAAAATCGTTAGCTATACGGAAAACAGAACGGTGGGGTTTAAAATAAGTTATCTGTTCGCAATGGTATATTTTTTTATCTACTGTGGAATGCTTAATATATATTCCAATTCTGTCTCCATTTCTGCGTGTTTGAAAAGCTAACCGGGAATTAAAAACGAAAATAGAATAGCTCAAACTTACTTAAGAGTGACATAATTTCAAAAAGTGATAGAATGGGCTTTAAATAAATCGATAATTATAAATTTGAACAAATGATGATTCAGAAAAAAATTACATAACCATCTTGATCTAGTAATATTTTTGATTTCATAGTGCAAAGCAAAGTAATTCATAAAGGACGATGTTGTTGGAATAATTATTTATGACAGCATTTTGAAAAACTCCATAAATTTTAAAGGCGTTCAGTGACAGGCTTTACTATAAATATCTATGGACAAATATTGAAAATATGTAAGACTGCGTATTGATGAATCATATCGCTATCTTATTAAAAATCATCTTATCAAAACACATTTATCTGAATAAGTTAATTGGATTATCTTTTCATTAAGAACTCCTATTCGGTAAGTTATGTTTCTTGAGTTCATTTTGGAAATAAATAATCACATTTTTCCTCACAATTAATCGTAACTAAAAACTACATAGCTCAATAAAAAGTTGTGATCTAGATGGGAAAAAGAGCACGGAGAGCAGGCATCAGTATCATTGAATATATCTTAGATTATATACTGTATACGCTTTAAATGAGAACCCGGTCATATTTGAATCGTATATAAAACTCACATTTTGTTCTATGTATATTTGTCGACCCACAATGAGAGATAAGGAACAACCATTACATATCCCAAGGTTTGCCTTATCTCAAAATTGAACATTCTTATTCGATATTTCAGTTCTGAAAAAGACCTTTTCAAGGTTTGTGTATACAATTATGGGGCAGTTAATGTTACTTCTAGCAGTTGTTACATTGGGACACGACATATATTCGTCTATAGGTGGTAAGTTGATCGTATTATCATAATATATATTTAGAATGGAATAATTCGTTAAGTTTAAACAAGTTATTGTCTACATATTTTGATTGAATAAATGACGGCAAAAAATAAAACAGATATGACAACACGTGTAAGTTGAATGTGAAAATACGTAGTGACATCGGACTCGTAGAGTAGCAAAGCTTAGTTTAGGAGTATCAGAACCCTAAAATATTCATGTTGTTTAATGGTTTTGATTTGTACTAAAATGAACTGCAAAAACAAACACAAATAGATCTACTGTTTCGATATTAAATAGCGTATATGGCTAAATGGTGCATTAATTTTGAAAATAATAAACTTTTCAGCTGACGCATCGAATGGTATAACAACTTGTTACGACGGATGGCTTCCATTCAAAGGATCGTGCTATTACTTCGGACATGATGGACTGACCTTCACCTCAGCAGAGGTATACATATTGTTACGTAACTCACAGTGGTTCGATACATAGCTCCGATAACATCGCGGTGAACGATTCTTACAAAATGTTTGCTATTACAATAGTAGTCGAAACAGGTTAACACACTGCTTTGTGTGGCTAGGAGAGTTAACTGGGAAAAATAGTGATAGCTTAAGGGAAAAGAAACATGTACAATATGAGCATGAAGTTTTTAAAATTCGAGCCTGAGTTGTGGATTTTGTGTATAAAACCATTTTATGATGCACAACGCTTACATGTATGTGGAGATACATAGCGTGTGTTCTATATTAACTCCTAAAATATCTTTATCATAATCGCTGAGCAACAAGGCAGCATATATTCAGTCACGTGCAAGTCAAAGCTATACAACAGGACATAAGGTCATTGTCATGATGCCAAAGACTTGGGTAGAGTTCAGAAACATCGAGCCCGTAATTTCAGAGAAACAAGCCTACATACAAAACTTTTCGACAATATATCTAAAAGAAAAAAAAGTCAATCATGTAGTTAAAATGATTTAATAAAATATAGTAAAATTGAGAATAATGTCTTAAAACTTAAACAGAATCACAATATTAGACTCGAATGACCTTGACTTTTCGGTGCCCTACTTACAATGGCGAATCACTTTGTGAGTTTGAAGAGACTAAGGGAATATGATAAGAAGATTAAATGAACTGACCATTAAAGTTAAACATGAGAGATTCAGAGCTGATAAATTTTATATCGTCTTCTATTCCGAATGTGATGTTTTAAATACTATTTATTTAATTGCTGCATTGTAGAATTACTGCAGGCAAAGACACAATAGCCACCTCATACATGTTGATGACAGGATAGAAAACGAATTTATAAAAGATCAATTAAGGACAAGTTACCGAGGTCAGTCTTCTCATATATAATACATGTGTATTTCCGTGCCGAGGTTAGACTTTTCATATATAATACATGTGTATTTCCGTACCGAGGTCAGACTTTTCATATATTATACATGTGTATTTCCGTGCCGAGGTCAGACTTTTCATATATAATACATGTATAGTTCCGTGCCGAGGTCAGACTTTTCATATATAATACATGTGTATTTCCGTACCGAGGTCAGACTTTTCATACATAATACATGTATAGTTCCGTGCCGAGGTCAGACTTTTCATATATAATACATGTATAGTTCCGTGCCGAGGTCAGACTTTTCATATATTATACATGTGTAGTTCCGTACCGAGGTCAGACTTTTCATATATAATACATATGTAGTTCTGTACCGAGGTCAGACTTTTCATATATAATACACGTGTAGTTCCGTACCGAGGTCAGACTTTTCATATATAATACATGTGTAGTTCCGTGCCGAGGTTAGACTTTTCATTTATAATACATGTATAGTTCCGTGTGCCGAGGTCAGACTTTTATATATAATACATGTATAGTTCAGTACCTAGGTCAGACTTTTCATATATAAAACATGTGTAGTTCTGCACCGAGGTCAGACTTTTCGTATATAATACATGTATAGTTCAGTACCTAGGTCAGACTTTTCATATATAAAACATGTGTAGTTCCGTGCCGAGGTCAGACTTTTCATATATAATATATGTGTAGTTCCGTGCCGAGGTCAGACTTTTCATATATAATACATGTGTAGTTCCGTGCCGAGGTCAGACTTTTCATATATAATACATGTGTAGTTCCGTGCTGAGGTCAGACTTTTCATATATAAAACATGTGTAGTTCCGTACGGAGGTCAGACTTTTCATATATAATACATGTATAGTTCCGTACCTAGATCAGGCTTTTCATATATAATACATGTGTAGTTCCGTGCCGAGGTCAGACTTTTCATATATAATACATGTGTAGTTCCGTGCCGAGGTCAGATTTTTCATATATAATACATGTGTAGTTCCGTGCCGAGGTCAGACTTTTCATATATAATACATGTGTAGTTCCGTACCGAGGTCAGACTTTTCATATATAATACATGTATAGTTCAGTACCTAGGTCAGACTTTTCATATATAATACATGTGTAGTTCCGTGCCGAGGTCAGACTTTTCATTTATTATACATGTGTAGTTCCGTGCCGAGGTCAGACTTTTCATATATAATACATGTGTAGTTCCGTGCCGAGGTCAGACTTTTCATATAATACATGTGTAGTTCCGTGCCGAGGTCAGACTTTTCATATATAATACATGTGTAGTTCCGTGCCGAGGTCAGACTTTTCATATATAATACATGTGTAGTTCCGTGCCGGGGTCAGACTTTGCATATATAATACATATGTAGTTCCGTGCCGAGGTCAGACTTTGCATATATAATACATGTGTAGTTCCGTGCCGAGGTCAGACTTTTCATATATAATACATGTGTAGTTCCGTGCCGATGTCAGACTTTTCATATATAATACATGTATAGTTCCGTACCTAGGTCAGACTTTTCATATATAATACATGTGTAATTCCGTGCCGGGGTCAGACTTTGCATATATAATTCATATGTAGTTCCGTGCCGAGGTCAGACTTTGCATATATAATACATGTGTAGTTCCGTGCCGAGGTCAGACTTTTCATATAAAATACATGTGTAGTTCCGTACCGAGGTCAGACTTTTTATATATAATACATGTGTTGTTCCGTACCGAGGACAGACTTTTCATATATAATACATATGTAGTTCCGTACCGAGGTCAGACTTTTCATATATAATACATATGTAGTTCCGTACCGAGGTCAGACTTTTCATATATAATACATATGTAGTTCCGTACCGAGGTCAGACTTTTCATATATAATACATGTATAGTTCCGTACCTAGGTCAGACTTTTCATATATAATACATGTGTAATTCCGTGCCGAGGTCAGACTTTTCATATATAATACATGTGTAGTTCCGTGCCGAGGTCAGACTTTTCATATATAATACATGTGTAGTTCCGTGCCGGGGTCAGACTTTGCATATATAATACATATGTAGTTCCGTGCCGAGGTCAGACTTTGCATATATAATACATGTGTAGTTCCGTGCCGAGGTCAGACTTTTCATATATAATACATGTGTAGTTCCGTGCCGATGTCAGACTTTTCATATATAATACATGTGTAATTCCGTGCCGGGGTCAGACTTTGCATATATAATACATATGTAGTTCCGTGCCGAGGTCAGACTTTGCATATAAAATACATGTGTAGTTCCGTACCGAGGTCAGACTTTTTATATATAATACATGTGTTGTTCCGTACCGAGGACAGACTTTTCATATATAATACATATGTAGTTCCGTACCGAGGTCAGACTTTTCATATATAATACATATGTAGTTCTGTACCGAGGTCAGACTTTTCATATATAATACATATGTAGTTCCGTACCGAGGTCAGACTTTTCATATATAATACATATGTAGTTCCGTACCGAGGTCAGACTTTTCATATACAATGTATAATACATGTGTAGTTCCGTGCCGAGGTCAGACTTTGCATATATAATACATGTGTAGTTCCGTGCCGAGGTAATGTTCATGTGCATTTTGTCACAATAATACATAATGCATGATACATGCGTGACATGATGAAGCCACGTATATCTTGTTTCGTCCTTGGTTTGAAGGCCCGTTGGATTATGGAGTTAAATAAAGTGACGTAGATGTAAATGTTTTATCTACAACAAATTTCGGATTCACCTTAATATAAAATGATCCCGTTAGAGATAATGTTATATATGTATACGATACTTCTGCTTGATATGTGATAATGATATTGAAGAGGAAGAAGAAAGCTATTACGACTACGGTTATGACGAGTGTGATGATTTTAAGGGTGATAATGACGATTTAGGTGATGTTATAGATATGTTGTTGTAAATTCAGCACGATACTGGTGGATGGGGCTTACGGATGAAGATACTGAGTCTGTTTGGAAATGGTTTGATAGTGGTGAAATAACTTCATTTCTGGGTAATATGTATATGCTGTGTAAACTTATCAATGAAAAATTCAAAAATGACAATTATTGTTATTATAACACATTTAAATTACTTATCATTGTATATTAGTCAGTGAATCCTTTAACCATGAAGTATGCTGCCATAATACAAGCCTCACAACCCACTGCGGTCACGGCAGACCGAAGGTCACTGCACGGTTTTGGAGACCGCGGGATAAAGGCGGCATCTTGACACGTCAAAGTCACTGACCGCAATTAATGTGCCTTTTCAATTTCTTGGGGTGTCCTTTTCTCATCACAAACCCGTGCAGCCGCCGTGCGACTGACGTGATGCCGCTTTCGGGAACAGTAAGGTCTTTGTTTCGTGTGTGCGGTATTCGTATGGTAATCGTATGGTAACTTTGCGGTTGTCGCAAAAAGCCGTGCCACTGCCGCAAGTGTATCATACGATTTTATGAGTTTCTCTGTTGGCCTGACACAACCTAACACAATAATCGTACGTCGACTGTGCGCTGCCCTAAAGGAGTCCGTACGGTTTGTGCTAAAGTCTGATGTGATCGTTGCGGCTTGTGTAGGGGCTTGTGGCAACCGCACAAAACTGTCCTCAAGCCCGCCGTACAGTGTCTGTATCCCAGTAGCTATCCTGTTTGTCTTCTCAATGGTAAAAACGACATAATTATCTATTTTGATTAGAATGGCACTTGCTGATTTTATGCATTTATATTTTCTTTTTTTCTACAATAATGTATTTTTTGTCAATTTACTATATGTATATATCAAATTAAATGTGTACTTGATCATGTAACAATACCACTTTCTTCTCATAAACAGTAGTTAAATTGTTCAAAATCCACCGCAGAATGTTCTCATGTAATATTTATTCAGCAGCCGACCAGCTAACGTATATCTATAACATAAATTAAATGATATTATATAGGCGCTAAACGTAGAAGAGCCAATATATTTACTACAGTCAAACCTGTCTGTAAAGACCACCCATGGGAACAGCAAAATGTGGTCTGTGTTTACAGAAGGTCTCTATTAACAGATTAAATATCATTGAAAATGGTCTGATGGGAGATAAAATTGGTGGTCTTTGCAGACAGGTTTTTGCAATAGTGGTCTTTGTTCACATGTGGTCTTTAACACAGGTTTGACTGTACCTGTAAATAATATCTTACTGCTTATTATTTCATAGACTGGGCCCCGGGACAGCCAAATCACCATGCCGACGATTGTGCCGGATTTGCGCCGGATTTGGATTACCGGTGGATAGATACGTCATGTACTCTGCATCATTACCCGATCTGTGAAATAGGGTGATTTTTTACAATATCAATATGTCGAGCAAAATCGATTCCCTGAAAAACATGATGTCTTTAATTTAAATTATTTTAATGTTTGAGACAAACAACGGATAGGTGCAACATAAACATAATTATAGAAAACTTATACTGCTTTATCACACGAATGCTCTGCTTTATCACACGAATGCCCTGCTTTATCACACGAATGTCCTACCGTATAATGCATACATACCAGACCGGAAGTAGCCATCCTTAAAAATGGTACTTATGCTTTATAATTGGCATAAGCCTTGGTATTTAATCGCAACATATATAAACTAACAGTACATGAGGCAAATCCAGATCGTTAAAAGCTGGCCCCTTTCAACCAAAAAGGAGTAACACCGAATATTATCTGATTTACTTTATTCCTTACAACTTTGGACAAATTGATGTTTAACAGACTATTCGTATAATCGGAATATTTTCATTTCAATTTGTTATTCTTCTAATATAATTTGTGAAATAACTGAATTTAATAATAACAATTAGAATACCGGATGTTTATATTTCAGGGATCTTGGTGAGCATGAAATCATTGGAAAATAAAACAATCAATCAATCTTCAACACCGATGAATGTGTAGACAGAAATCGTAAATCTATGTTATATCAATTAAATAAGTGAAATCAAATAGTTAATGAAACAATGCAAAAATATATGTGTTGTTTGTTGCTTCTATGACCATCACTGTATATTATGTTATACAGTAATAACCTTACCCAGCCCACCTTCACATACAGTTATAACCGTACCCAGCCCACCTTCACATACAGTTATAACCTTACCCAGCCCACCTTCACATACAGTTATAACCTTACCCAGCCCACCTTCACATACAGTTATAACCGTACCCAGCCCACCTTCACATACAGTTATAACCTTACCCAGCCCACCTTCACATACAGTTATAACCGTACCCAGCCCACCTTCACATACAGTTATAACCTTACCCAGCCCACCTTCACATACAGTTATAACCTTACCCAGCCCACCTTCACATACAGTTATAACCTTACCCAGCCCACCTTCACATACAGTTATAACCTTACCCAGCCCACCTTCACATACAGTTATAACCTTACCCAGCCCACCTTCACATACAGTTATAACCTTACCCAGCCCACCTTCACATACAGTTATAACCTTACCCAGCCCACCTTCACATACAGTTATAACCTTACCCAGCCCACCTTCACATACAGTTATAACCTTACCCAGCCCACCTTCACATACAGTTATAACCTTACCCAGCCCACCTTCACATACAGTTATAACCTTACCCAGCCCACCTTCACATACAGTTATAACCTTACCCAGCCCACCTTCACATACAGTTATAACCTTACACAGCCCACCTTCACATACAGTTATAACCTTACACAGCCCACCTTCACATACACTTATAACCTTACCCAGCCCACCTTCACATACAGTTATAACCTTACACAGCCCACCTTCACATACAGTTATAACCTTACACAGCCCACCTTCACATACAGTTATAACCTTACACAGCCCACCTTCACATACAGTTATAACCTTACCCAGCCAACCTTCACATACAGTTATAACCTTACACAGCCCACCTTCACATACAGTTATAACCGTACCCAGCCCACCTTCACATACAGTTATAACCTTACCCAGCCCACCTTCACATACAGTTATAACCTTACCCAGCCCACCTTCACATACAGTTATAACCGTACCCAGTCCACCTTCACATACAGTTATAACCGTACCCAGTCCACCTTCACATACAGTTATAACCTTACCCAGTCCACCTTCACATACAGTTATAACCTTACCCAGCCCACCTTCACATACAGTTATAACCGTACCCAGCCCACCTTCACATACAGTTATAACCTTACCCAGCCCACCTTCACATAGAGTTATAACCGTACCCAGCCCACCTTCACATACAGTTATAACCGTACCCAGCCCACCTTCACATACAGTTATAACCTTACCCAGCCCACCTTCACATACAGTTATAACCGTACCCAGCCCACCTTCACATACAGTTATAACCTTACCCAGCCCACCTTCACATACAGTTATAACCGTACCCAGTCCACCTTCACATACAGTAATAACCTTACCCAGCCCACCTTCACATACAGTTATAACCGTACCCAGCCAACCTTCACATACAGTTATAACCGTACCCAGTCCACCTTCACATACAGTTATAACCGTACCCAGTCCACCTTCACATACAGTTATAACCGTACCCAGTCCACCTTCACATACAGTTATAACCGTACCCAGTCCACCTTCACATACAGTTATAACCGTACCCAGTCCACCTTCACATACAGTTATAACCGTACCCAGTCCACCTTCACATACAGTTATAACCGTACCCAGTCCACCTTCACATACAGTTATAACCGTACCCAGTCCACCTTCACATAGAGTTATAACCGTTCCCATTCAACCTTCACATACAGTTATAACCTTCACATACAGTTATAACCTTTATATAGAGTTATAACCTTCACATAGAGTCATAACCTTCACATAGAGTTATAACCTTCACATAGAGTTATAACCTTCACATAGAGTTATAACCTTCACATAGAGTTATAACCTTCACATAGAGCTATAACCTTCACATAGAGCTATGACCTTCACATAGAGTTATAACCGTTCTCAAGTTGTTTTAGAGCTTTTCAGCAAGAAATTCTATGGAAACGATCACACCAGGGAATGAAATTTGAATCATGTTTACCAGTGTTTATCCATCAGTATCATTTGGCAGAATAAGACGATATAATATACCACTACTGAATGACTTGCAGGTGTAAACTAACACATATAACCCGTCCAGTTAGCTTCCTATTCAATTAATATTTTCTCTAGACAAGTCATAACATTGTAGTACGATAGCTATATGCTACGCTGAAGTTTTCTCTGTAATGATAACAAATGCAAGGGTAACGGTGGGATGTTCTCATGTAATATAGGAAAATAAACTGTGCGTCGCTCTTATTTCAGGAAGGCGGTGTAGAATAAGAAATGTTTGACCGAATATTCCGCCAATAAATTGTAACATTGTTAGTTTTTCCTTCATTCTAGGAACGCATCAAGTTGATAACAAATTTAAAATGAAAACTGTACAACAAAACTGTACAACAAAACTGTACAACAAAACGGTACAACAAAACTGTACAACAAAACTGTACAAAAAATCTGAATGAATTATACCACAGTTACATATTCGCTTAGATATTGAATTGTTTTTTTTCTGTATACAAATGTTTAAACAATCAGAATATGGGCTTCATTGATGTGATGATGTTTCACTGTTACATGAAATAGTACGTACAATGCATTTATCTCCGACACGGGCAATCACGCAAGTAAGGGACGTCTGAAAGCGCATGATTCCCGATACACAGGGTTTTGATAGACTCGGTGATATCCAGGGAATACTTTTGGGTGAAAATAAATCTTAGAATACCCTCCGAACCTAGGGTGTTTGACGAAACTTTGACGTGTTCCAAGGAGGGATTTAAACAACAAACTTTAACGTGCTCCAGGGAGGGATTTAAACAACAAACTTTGACGTGCTCCAGGGAGGGATTTAAACAACAAACTGTGACGTTCTCCAGGGAGGGGATTTAAACAACAAACTGTGACGTTCTCCAGGGAGGGGATTTAAACAACAAACTAGACGTGCTCTATGGAGGGGATTTAAACAACAAACTTTGACGTGCTCCAGGGAGGGATTTAAACAACAAACTAGACGTGCTCCAGGGAGGGGATATAGACATCAAACGTTGACGTGCTCCAGGGAGGGGATTTAAACAACAAACTAGACGTGCTCCAGGGAGGGGATATAGACATCAAACTTTGACGTGCTCCAGGGAGGGGATTTAAACAACAAACTAGACGTGCTCCAGGGAGGGGATATAGACATCAAACGTTGACGTGCTCCAGGGAGGGGATTTAAACAACAAACTAGACGTGCTCCAGGGAGGGGATTTAAACAACAAACTTTGTTTTTCATATCATGAGGAGTACCGATGGGGTAAAACAATGCTAAATGTATCGTCACACATTCTTTTACATTTTCGTTGTTAACGTTTAATGTTTGTTAGGTACCGAACGCCTCACTATTAAGTTTCGAATTCTGCGGGAGAATGCTTTGCAGACTTTGCGAAACGAGACAACTTTAAGTATATATAGAGAACACCATCCACTTACATCGCAGTAACCCTCACACTTGACAGCTCTAGTATAAATTGTACACGGAAAAGACGTGCGTGTAGCGGATCCGTGGTCCAGTGGTAAAACGCTGGACTTGTAATCCAGGGATTGCTGGTTCGATTCCCCGCTCCATCACTGACCGTACTAACAGTCTTTCGGACGAGACTTTAAAAACCGAGGTCCCGTGTATGATGCTTTACATCGAGCACAGAACCAGGGGTGCTTCTGGAACTGGGGCATCTCCTGTGTCATGCACTATCCTCCAAAAATCTAATATGACTAACATTCTTCTGGAGGCGTCGCCCATATGGGAAACCGGTGGCGACGATAAATAAACGCAAATACAAACGTGCGTTCTGACCACCGAGTAAGTATGTGTAGTGTATCCTTTGAGTATTTTATCAACATACGAGTATCTCGCTGCAAGTTTAAATATTTTCACAATTTAAAATTATTTAATGGCAAATTAATGTATTCCATAAAAATCCACAAAAAAGCGTAAGACATGGTTAATGTATTATGTCAATAATTGAGATTTATTTTTTAAAAGATTATGCAATATTTAATGTAATAGAAGTAATACACTTGGCACCTATCGTACGCTAAAATCATTTAATATAATCATGGATTCTGTGAAGCATTTCACAGTAATCAAGATTCTGACAGATTTAACACGGGAATAAATCGTTGCTGATTGTAAGATTCCAACAAAATGTTCAAACACTAGCTCATGTTTTCTTAGAAACCTGTTCAGTATAGATATAGTAATTTCATAAAAAAGATAAAAAAAATAGGCACGTTATTGTCACTATTAGTTTTAGAACTACGTGTTGGCGTGTTGGCGAATATCGACACATAATACTCAACTATATGCGGAAGTAATAATAATCATTTAGAGATAAGCCCCCAGAGTCTAGTGGTTGTGACAATGGAATTCAAATTACTTGCCCTTCACCACTGCGGGTTAAACTCCCACATGGATGCAAAGAGGTCTGTAACAATTTCTACTTTAACTTTGTAAACTGTAATATATATTTATTACAGTATAAGAACACAAAGTGAAAGTGAAAGTAGAAAGTAGAAATTGTTACAGACCCCTTTGCTTGGATGTCTGATTTGTAGGTGAGACAGATATCCAGCTGGCTTACGAAAGGTCGCTGGTTCTACCCACGTATGCACCTGGGCTCTTCCTCCCTCTTAATTACAGGACAAGTCACTATATGACCCTCTCTGTATTTGTGACTTAAAGTCCCGGTTACAAAAGCCTTTAGTGCATCATTGCCTTTAATTTCACGACTCTTCAATAACACAAACATTGTTTCGAGTCGAGCGTGACATGTGTTAAGGGGTTTATTTGATTGAGGTATGTATGCAACTATTGATCTCTCTCTTGTTGAATGTCTCGTGTAACCTCTGGTCACGTTTCTGTTTTACTAACACTGCTACTGATACATGTAGAGTAAAATATAATCAGTGAATATGTCGGTCATCACCGACAGCACACTTGAAAGCTAGAATACCATACTGCCCAATGTGTTTAAAAATATTTTTTTTTATTGAATTGAAACACTTCGTGATACAGGCGTGATACAGGTGTGATGCAGGCGTGATACAGGCGTGATGCAGGCGTGATACAGGCGTGATGCAGGCGTGATACAGGCAACAAAAGCATCAATGAATGATAAGAGCATTCATATTGTGACACTTAGTCAGTGTTTGGGTGCACCTGTATTTTCAAATATAAGTATATTATTCCTACACATTTTATGCTGATAATGATTTAAAGCGAACGTAGATTGGCTCCAACAAGTGCGAGCGTGACGGATGTACAATAACTAAAAGCATGTTCTTGTAACATTCAAGTATGATCATAATGGATTTTAACAATTAACAGTTCAGACCATGCACTAAACTACCGTCACGAGGTAGAACTTGGGTGATGTTTTATATGTTGTATGATAACAACTGATAAAACTCCACTAATGAAGGGCATTCAAGGATACTCCGTAATTTATATATACGAGGGGTGATCCAAAAATAATAGGATTTTCTTCATAACTTCTTATTAAACATCTGTAATTTGATACAGATGAACAGCAACAAATCTTGGGAGTCATTCCCAGAACTCTAAAATATCGTTGTCATATAAACAAGGTAAATAACAGGCGGGTCACACTCGTAATTTCAAAATACACATAGCTAGGCAATCGCCTTACAAATGATGGCGCCAAATTTGGGGATATTGATAGGACGTTTTGACATCAGTATGCAAACGTATGATGGCATTGCTCTTTGCTTGCGATGACAGCAGAGTAAACAAGGGCATGTGTCCAAGAACACGATGGATGAATCGACGTGGACGCCGAAGATGGAAGATCGCGTAATAATTAAATTATGTTAAGAATTAGGCAAGACACCAGCAGAAACGCCCGAGATGACGAAGAAGACACAACATAAAGGAGTAGATAGGTGGCACATGTTCCATTGGCACAAAATCTTTCAAGACGAAAGATAGGAGCTCAATGATGAACACAGGACTAGTCGCAAGAAAGACAGCTTGACGTCTCGATAGGCATAGATAGAAGATTCAATTATCATAGTTTTGGCTTCTAGCTTTCAATAGCTGCACGACAGATTGTTTCCCAGTTTGATTAATGATGGTACATGAGCAATTTTCAATAATACATGTAGATACAGAATCATGAAAGGTGCATTGTGTGTAAAGGGGACTATTTTGAAAAGGGTTAAATGAACGTTTGCCGCTGGAATTCCGATGTCAACGTAACGTTGCAACGGTGACTCGCCCCCAAGATACTGACCATTCTCGACAGCTCTCGGGCATTTCCGTACCACTTCGTTACTCGGATAATACCCTCTAGTGTATGTAAGGCGGAGCACTATGTAGCAAAACTCAACATTTTGTGCGGTCAAGAAATAGTTCTCGTAAAACGGATTTATAATTTCAATAACTTCGATAAATTCATGTAAGAGATGGATTATCGTTATCATTTCTAGTTAAAAACTTACATATTTCAGTCTTCATAAAGCTTAAATATTACATTCATCAGCATTCCAGCGTTCATGCCGCCATCTTGTTTTTATGACATTCGAATGATATTTCCGAAAGTAGTGCCTAACGTACATCCGAGGCACTTGACGTAGTTGGCCGAGGATTTCCGAATGGATACTGATAACGTGTATTGTTTTTATAGTACCTTTATTTACCAACCAAAAGTTGGCATAACTGGCAAAGTGTTCACTAACATATTAAAATTTTGATCTGCGCCAATGTTACAACAAAAGTTCTATCATTTCTGGATCACCCCTCGTATATTTATAAATGTGGACAAATACTGAACAACAGTAATGTTTTACATTGCTTTATCAGATCTTTATCTGATTAATAATCTTATAATCACAAAACACATCTATCTGCGTATGTTAATTGAATCATCTATCACCAAGAACGTGATATACATCCTTCTGACTAGTGTGTGTCCCTAGAGTTCATTTTGGAAATAAATAATTACATTTTTTTACCAATTAATCGTAACTGAAGCTATACAGCGCAATGAAAATGTTGTGCACTAGATCATAGTAGACGATATAGAGGACACCAAGTACAAACATCAGTACCATGGAGCATGTTTAAGAGAATATATAGTTGTACATGATGAGATAAAAACTTTGAGTATTGGTACTTTTGTTAATACTGGTAATGAAACTGTTTTTGATAATCGGGTATAACCTTGGGTACGATGATTGTAATGTTGGTGAAATTGTTGGTCTTGATGATACTGGTGATAATTATGTTACTGCTGCTGCTGGTGATGATGATGGTGATGTTGAAGGTGATGATGGTAGTAATGATGACAATGATGTTGGTGATACTGTAATGGTTCTTCAGATGGTGACGATGTTGGTAATAATGGTGTTGCTGCTGAATGTGATGACGATGTTAATGATGACTGTGATTGGGATGAATAGGACGACGGAGGTGACAATCGAAGTGAATGTGTCCGTGTTGTTGTTTATGAAGACGACAACAGCAATGCTGGTGCCACAAAGTCGGTGGCATTGACTGTCTTCAAGGAATACTGATTGCTTATTCGTTACAGCAGCCAAGACAAGTAATTATATTCAGATTATTCAAAAGTGCTACAAATGTTATGCGGCACACACACACATATGTCACAACAATGGACGTAGGAACTCAATTAATGACATAATTAAATAAAAACGAAAACATTTTTGTTATAGTTATATGTTAGAGATAGTTTTTACATATTTGATAAGGATAAAAGCCTAGCCAACGACAATATATCTTATTTGATTATATGTCGTATTTTTCAAGATATAAGACATTTTACTCCTAAACCTCTTCGAAGACGCTTGCTGCATTTCACCGAAGATATTTAGGCGTGCGCTATTGATTTTGACGCCTTCTGACACGAAACACGTATAACAAAAAATATCTTGAAAAAAGATGGTCGGAGCAATTTGAAGGTTTATATTTGTTGTGCAACATAAAACATGACGAGATTTAACGACTGCAGGTCACTCTAGATCCATAATGGATTTTGGTAAATTCACCAAAATTCCGTGGATTTCGGTAAGGTAACGTACCCTTTATCGAAAGGTTAACCAATCTGTGTCAATGTCACAAACGTTGTTCGGTTGAAGAAAAATTGCCTTGGTGGTTGATGTAAGATTTGATTGGATTTCACAACACTGGTATGCAAATAGCAAAACCATGTTAGTACGGCTGCGGTTTCATGATGTATTCGTATGACACCAGGTGTTATTCCTTGTTCGTTTTCAATACGACAAAATAGAATATCTCCTCAAATGTGTCAAAAGTTCTAATTAAGATCACAGAAATTTCCCTATTTTGTTTAGTTGTCTAAAAAAAGGGAGCACTCGGTTCAGAAAAAAGGTCAATATCAAACGAACAGAATGTCATTTAACTCATCAAATTTATCACCATGTGGTGGTATTTACAGGTTTTACAGACTTCATTTAATATTAATAAGAAGGTAATTGATAATGATTTTTTAAAGTCAAGGGTTTTGGAAAGAAATCTTTTGCTTTCAATGGTTGTTGTCTTTGGAACAGTCTGCCACACGAGGTTAGGGATGCCAAAAGTATTTCTTCTTTCATATGTAAAGTAACAAAACACATTTGTAGCTCGTCTTAAATAATGTATTGTCTTTCCTTTTTAATCAGTTTTATCATTTGTAACCTAATACCTTGTTAAATTTTATTTGTTTAGCCTTTTCATCCATTATTCCTGTCAGAGATAACTTATTGTTTTATTGTTTCATCTTTTTATCTATTTGTTTATAAGCATGTAACACAATGTCTTGACTGTGATAACTTCATTTATAACTTATAATTCTTCCTATGTCACACAATACTATATATTAAGGACCACAATGGAAATAAGAGTTTTTACTTGTACTCTTTTTTGTGTTATCCTTAACATATAATGTTGATTGATATGGCTTTATTGATTCATGCATATTGTTGTTATTAATATATGTCTTAATTTTATATTGCCATGTAAATTGTACATTATTTGTTGAAATAAATCTATCTATCTATGAAACCATTTCTATTTATTGTATATGTTAGCGCGTCGAAACAAATATACTTAATGCCGTTAACAAAAACTATTTCACTTAGCCTTCATTTTGTTCCAAATGTTCAATGCGTTTAATTGTTACAAATCATTCATCAAAAAGAAATCAAACTATGGCCTTTGTATTCATATTTCATAATCGATCAAGTTTATGAAATTATGTTTGATAATTAAAATATAAGTATTTCTTTATAATGTCACCGAGTTGACGCGGGCAATTTTAGTTGCGATTTTAATGGCGTAGAGTATATAACCAATAAAGACAACATAGAAGAAAAGAAGAAGAAGAAGAAGAAGAAGAAGAAGAAGAAGAAGAAGAAGAAGAAGAAGAAGAGAGAAGAAAAGAAGAAGAAGAAGAAGAAGAAGAAAGAAGAAGAAGAAGAAGAAGAAGAAGAAGAAGAAGAAGAAGAAGAAGAAGAAGAAGAAGAAGAAGGAAGAAGAAGAAGAAGAAGAAGAAGAAGAAGAAGAAGAAGAAAGAAGAAGAAGAAGAAGAAGAGAAGAAGAAGAAGAAGAAGAAGAAGAAGAAGAAGAAGAAAGAAGAAGAAGAAGAAGAAGAAGAAGAAGAAGAAGAAGAAGAAGAAAGAAGAAGAGAAGAAGAAGAAGAAGAAGAAGAAAGGAAGAAAGAAGAAGAAGAAGAAGAAGAAGAAGAAGAAGAAGAAGAAGAAAGAAGAAGAAGAAGAAGAAAGAAGAAGAAGAAGAAGAAGAAGAAGAAGAAGAAGAAGAAGGAAGAAGAAGAAGAAGAAGAGAAGAAGAAAGAAGAAGAAGAAGAAGAAGAGAGAAGAAGAAGAAGAAGAAGAAGAAGAAGAAGAAAGAAGAAGAAAGAAGAAGAAGAAGAAGAAGAAAAGAAGAAGAGAAGAAGAAAGAAGAAGAAAGAAGAAGAGAAGAAGAAGAAGGAAGAAGAAGAAAAGAAGAAGAAGAAGAGAAGAAGTCAAGCAGAAGAATGCTGAAGGTCTAATTGGAGAAATCCACACAGTTGACAGGTTAATTATTGTACACTATATCATCATCAATCATTGAATTATGACGAGTATCACACTGTGTAACAACTAGTTCCTAATTTTCTTAGTTTATTTTAAAGTACGGTCACTGTTCTGTAACTACTGTCTAACTTGCAATGCAGTCATATGAATGTTTATCATTCCCATTCGTCACATGTAAGACCGAGTACCTACATAGTATAACTGGTTATCTGGTTAGGACTAGAGTTTGCGTCACTTGTAAGACCGAGTACCTAGACAGTTTAGCTGCTTATCTGGTTAGGACTAGAGTTTGCGTCACATGTAAGACCGAGTACCTAGACAGTCTAGCTGCTTATCGGGTTAGGACTAGTGTTTGCGACATATGTAAGACCGAGTACCTAGACAGTATAGCTGGTTATCTGGTTAGGACTAGAGTTTGCGTCACATGTAAGACCGAGTACCTAGACAGTCTAGCTGCTAATCTGGTTAGGACTAGAGTTTGCGTCACATGTAAGACCGAGTACCTAGACAGTCTAGCTGCTTATCTGGTTAGGACTAGAGTTTGCGTCACATGTAAGACCGAGTACCTAGACAGTCTAGCTGCTAATCTGGTTAGGACTAGAGTTTGCCTTTGTATGTGTAGTGTTTTTTATCATGCAACTACCATGGTAACAGACTGATAACACATGACCTGATAACATAAAGTGTTCTCAGGTCAATAGGCTGCTAGTAGCATGATAACACTTTTAAGCTCCGCCCACAAATTGACGGACTACTTTCATGATTCATGAATGGATCATTCAACTTGTTGTATCATTAAAAACAAGAGTTATGTCATACATTTTTATTTAAGAACTATAAACATAATATATAAACAGAATTAATAACAGCAAAAGGCAATAAATGACAAAAAGAAAACGTTTTC